>CM043699.1:2178137-3490637 GCA_023935145.1 Bretschneidera sinensis
TGCACGAAAAACGTTGAACTTACCTTCGAAAATTCACCATGAACTAGGTTTCAAAAAGTTACGTAAAAGCCAAATGGATCATTTGCCAAAACGGAGCCTTGAAGGCCAAATTATATCCTCAAGAAGTTTTGCTTATGTTAGTTCGAATTCTTTACTTCTTTTTCCTACAATTTGTAATGCATTTAATCCCACTTTTTGATGTCTGATGACCTCCAAATTGTAAATTATCATGATCTAAGTGAAATATGGTTTGGTCCGAGTGAAAAATAAGCTTCTCTAGAAATATCAAATTTTGAAAGAAAATGAATTTTTTTTTTTAAGGTTATAGCTCATGTTTTTTGTGCATTTTTGCTAAGATAGTTACAATAATCATTTCCTTTGAAATTTATTCATGAAGTAGGTTTTAAAAATTTATGTAAAAACCGAACAGATCATTTTCCAAGACAGAGCCGTGAAGGACAAATTATACCCTCAAGAAGTCTTGCTCATGTTAATCGAATTCTCTCCATTTTTCCTATAATGCATAATGCACATTTATCCAATTTTTTTAGAGCTCGTTGCCTCCAATGTGGAATTAAACATAATCTATGTGAAATACACTTTGGTCCAAGTGAAAAATGAGGTTGTCTAGAAAAATCAAAATTTGGAAAAAACTGGCTATTTTCAAGGGATATAACTCTTGTTTTTTTGTGCATTTTCGCTGAAATAGTTACGCTGGTCATTTCCTTTGAAAATTTTCTACGAATTAGGATTCAAAAAATTACATCAAAATCAAACGGATAATTTTCCAAAGCGGAGCCCTGAAGGCCAAATTATACCATCAAGAAGTTTTGCTTGTGTTAATCGAATTCTCTTCCACTTTCCTATAGTTTGTAATACACTTTAATCCTATTTTATGATGGCTAGTGACCTCGAAAGTGAAACTTTTAATGATATTAGTGAAATATGTTTTGGTCCAAGTGAAAAATGGGATGGTGAAGAAAAATCAAATTTTGGAAGAAAATGGCCATTTACAAAGTTTTGTAGCTCACGTTTTTCATTAATTTTTGCCAAAATACTTGCGATTGTCATTTCTTTCAAAAATTTACCACAAACTAGGTTTCAAAAAATTGCTTAAAACGCAAAGGGATCATTTTCCAAAACGTAGCTGTGAATGCCAAATTATATCCTAAAGAAGTTTTGCTTGTGTTAATCAAATTCTCTTATTCATTTTTTCCAACAATTTGTAATGCACACTTGTCCTATTTTTTGATGGCCGGTGATCTCGAAATTGGAAATTATAATGCTCTAAGTAAAATATGTTTTGGTCCAAGTGAAAAATAGATTGTCTAGAAAAATCAAATTTTGAAAGAAATTGACCATTTTTTAAGGTTATAGCTCACGTTTTTTGTGCACTTTCGTTTAAGTAGACAGGATGATCATTTCACTTGAAATTTTTTTACAAAGTAGGTTTCAAAAAACTTATGTAAAAACCAAACGAATCATTTCCCAAAATGGAGCCCTGAAAGCCAAATTATACCCTCAAGAATTCTTGCTCATGTTAATCGAATTTTCTCCCTCTTTCCTACAATTTATAATGCACTTTTATCATATTTTTTTAGAGCTAGTTGCCTCCAAAGTGGAATCAAACATGATCCAAGTGAAATATGCTTTGGTCCAAGTGAAAAATGAGAGAGTATAGAAAAATCAAAATTTGGAAGAAACTGGACATTTTCGAAAGTTATAACTCATGTTTTTTCTGCATTTTCGCTAAAATAGTTATGTTGGTTATTTTCTTTGAAAATTTTCCATGAACTAGGTTTCAAAAAGTTACATCAAAATTAAACTGATAATTTTCCAAAGCAGCGCCTTGAAGGCCAAATTATACCCTCAAGAAGTTTTGCTCGTGTTAATCGAATTCTCTTCATTTTTCCTATAGTTTGTAATGCGCTTTAATCCTATTTTATGATGGCTAGTGACCTAAAAAGTGGAATTTTTGTTGATATAAGTGAAATACGTTTTGGTCCAAGTGAAAAATGGGATGGTGAATAAAAATCAAATTTTGAAAGAAACTTAACATTTTCGAAGGTTATGCTCATGTTTTTCGTGCATTTTCGCTAAAATACTTACGATGGTCATTTCTTTCAAAAATTTACCACGAACTAGGTTTCAAAAAGTTACGTAAAAACTAAATGGATCATTTCCCAAAATGGAACCGTGAAGACCTAATTATATCCTCAAGAAGTTTTGCTCGTGTTAGTCGAATTCTCTTACTCTTTTTTCCTACAATTTGTAATGCATTTTTATCCCTTTTTATGGTTGGTGACCTCCAAATTTTAAATTATCATGATCTAAGTGAAATATGCTTTGGTCCGAGTGAAAAATGGGATTGTCTAAAAAAATTAAATTTTGAAAGAAAATGACAATTTTTTAAGGTAGCTCACGTTTTTTGTGCATTTTCGCTAAAATAGTTACAATGATCATTTCCTTTGAAATTTTTTCATGAAGTAGGTTTTAAAAACTTATGTAAAAACTAAATGAATCATTTCCCAAAACAGAGCCGTGAAGGCCAAATTATACCATCAAGAAGTCTTGCTCATGTTAATTGAATGCTCTCCCTCTTTCCTGCAATGTATAATGCACATTTATCCTATTTTTTAGAGCTGGTTACCTCTAATGTGGAATTAAACATAATCTAATTGAAATACGCTTTGGTCCAAGTGAAAAATGAGATAGACTAGAAAAATCAAAATTTGGAAGAAACTAGTCATTTTCAAAGGATATAACTCACGTTTTTTTTTTGTTTATTTTCGCTGAAATAATTACGCTGGTCATTTCATTTGAAAATTTTCCATGGACTAGGTTTCAGAAAGTTACATCAAAATTAAACAGATAATTTTCCAAAGCAGAGCCCTGAAGGCCAAATTATACCCTCAAGAAGTTTTCCTCATGTTAATCGAATTCTCTTCCTCTTTCCTATAGTTTGTAATGCACTTTAATCCTATTTTATGATGGCTAGTGACCTCAAAAGTGGAATTTTTAATGATATAAGTGAAATACGTTTTGGTCCAAGTGAAAAATGGGATGGTGAAGAAAAATCGAATTTTGTAAGAAAATTGCCATTTTCGAAGGTTGTATAGCTCACGTTTTTTGTGTATTTTCGCTAAAATACTTACGATGGTCATTTCCTACAAAAATTTATCACGAATTAGGTTTCAAAAAGTTACGTAAAAAGCAAAACGATCATTTCCCAAAACATAGCTGTGAATACCAAATTATATCTTCAAGAAGTTTTGCTCGCGTTAATCGAATTATTTTATTCATTTTTTCAACAATTTGTAATGTGTTTTTATCCTTTTCTTATAGCTGGTGATCTTGAAATTAGAAATTATCATGCTCCAAGTGAAACATGCTTTGGTCTAAGCGAAAAATGAGATTGTCTAGAAAAATCAAATTTTGAAAGAAACTAACCATTTTTTAAGGTTATAGCTCACGTTTTTTGTGCATTTTCGTTAAAATAGTTACGATGATCATTTCCTTTGAAATTTTTTCAGGAAGTAGGTTTCAAAAACTTATGTAAAAACCAAACGAATTATTTCCCAAAACGAAACCCTGAAGGCTAAATTATACCCTTAAGAAGTCTTGCTCGTGTTAATCGAATTCTCCCTCTCTTTCCTATAATTTATAATGCACTTTTATCCTATTTTTTTTAGAACTGATTGACTCCATAGTGGAATCAAACATGATCTAAGTGAAAACACTTTGGTCCAACTGAAAAATGAAAATCTAAAAAAAGCAAAATTTGGAAAAAAACTGGCCATTTTCGAAAGTTATAACTCATGTTTTTTCTTCATTTTCGCTAAAATAGTTATGCTGGTTATTTCCTTTGAAAATTTTCCACAAATAAGGTGTCAAAAGGTTATATCAAAATTAAATGGATACTTTTCCAAAGCAGAGCCTTGAAGACCAAATTATACCCTCAAGAAGTTTTGTTCGTGTTAATCGAATTATCTTCATTTTTCTTAGAGTTTGTAATGCACTTTAATCCTATTTTATGGTGGCTAGTGACCTCGAAAGTGGAAATTTTAATGATATAAGTGAAATACGTTTTGGTCCCAGTGAAAAATGGGATGGTGAAGAAAAATCAAATTTTGGAAGAAACTAACCATTTTCGAAGGTTATAGCTCACGTTTTTCGTTCATTTTCGCTAAAATACTTACGATTGACATTTCCTTCGAAAATTTACAATGAACTAGGCTTCAAAAAGTTACGTAAAAACAAATGGATCATTTCCCAAAACGAAGCCGTGAAGACCAAATTATATCCTCAAGAAGTTTTGCTCGTGGTAATCGAATTCTCTTACATCTTTCTACTACAATTTGTAATGCACTTTTATCATTTTTTTTTTATGGTTTATGACCTCAAAATTGGAAATTATCATGATCTAACTGAAATATGCTTTGGTTCGAGTGAAAAATGGGATTGTCTAGAAAAATCAAATTTTGAAAGAAATTGACCATTTTGTTTAAGGTAGCTTACGTTTTTTATGCATTTTAGCTCAAATAGTTACGAACGATGGTCATTTTCTTTGATTTTTTTTTTCATAAAGTAGGTTTTAAAAACTTATATAAAAATCAAACGGATCATTTCCCAAAGCAGAGCCGTGAAAGCCAAATTATAACCTCAAGAAGTCTTACTTATGTTAACCGAATTCTCTCCCTCTTTCCTACAATTTGTAATGTACATTTAACCTTTTTTTTTTGAGTTAGTTCCATCTAACGTGGAATTAAACATAATATAAGTGAAATACACTTTGATCCAAGTGAAAAATGAGATAGTCTAGAAAAATTAAAATTTAGAAAAAACTAACCATTTTCGAAGGACATAACTCACGTTTTTTGTACATTTTCCCTAAAATAGTTGCGCTCGTTATAGCCTTTGAAAATTTTCCACGAACTAAGTTTCAAAAAGTTACATCAAAATCAAATAGATAATTTTTCAAAGCGGAGCCCTCAATGCCAAATTATACCCTCAAGAAGTTTTGTTCATGTTAATCGAATTCTCTTCCTTTTTCTTATAATTTGTAACGTACTTTAATCTTATTTTATGACGGCTAGTGATCTAAAAAATAGAATTTTTAATGATATAAGTGATATACGTTTTGGTCCAAATGAAAAATAAGATAGTCAAGAAAAATCAAATTTTAGAAGAAACTGATCATTTTCGAAGGTTATATAGCTCATGTTTTTCGTGCATTTTCGTTAAAATACTTGTAATGTTTATTTTCTTCGAAAATTTACCACGAACTAAGTTTCAAAACGTTATATAAAACCAAAAGGATCATTTTCCTAAGACAGGGCCGTGAAGACCAAACTATATCATCAAGAAATTTTCCTCGTGTTAATCAAATTCTCTTATTCTTTTTTTCCTACAATTTGTGATACACTTTTATTCTATTTTTTGATGGCTGGTGACCTCGACATTGAAAATTATCATGATCTAAGTAAAATATTTTTTGATCCAAGTGAAAAATAAGATTATCTAGAAAAATTAAATTTTGAAAGAAATAAACCATTTTTTTAAAGTTATAGCTCACATTTTTTTGTACATTTTTGCCAAAATAGTTACGATGATCATTTCTTTTGAAATTTTTTCACGAAGTAGGTTTCAAAAACTTATGTAAAAATCAAACAAATTATTTCCCAAAACAGAGCATTGATGGCCAAATTATGCCCTCAAAAAGTCTTTCTCATGTTAATCGAATTTTCTCTCTCCTTCCTACGATTTATAATGCACTTTTATCCTATTTTTTTAGAGTTAGTTGCCTCCAAAGTGGAATTAAACATAATCCAAGTGAAATACGGTTTGATCCAAGGGAAAGATGAGATATTTTTAAACAATCTCATTTTTAACTCGGACCAAAGCATATTTCACTCAGATCATGATAATTTTCAATTTCGAGATCACCAGCCATCAAAAAATAAGATAAAAATGAATTACAAATTGTGAGAAAAAATAATAAGATAATTCGATTAACCCGAGCAAAACTTTTTGAGGATATAATTTGGAAACTACATGTATATGACCCCATTTCACCAAAGCTTCACCACCATAAGAAAGTGATGCAAATGTATATGACAATGCAACATAATTCAGATAAGCAGCTTTGAAATGCTCCAATTATATTACCATGTAAGAACTAAATTATTATATCCTACAATACGTATAGTTTGTTATCAATAAGAGACTACATGAACACAATCATAATATTATTGATTTGAATCTGGGGAAAAAGTACCAACGTAAAGCAAGACTGCACCAGAAAATAGTAATCTAACTTGTTCTTAGAAATGAGTTAATTGCTCAAGTTTACGAGCCTGGAAAAACTTGCAGCGCCCTTTGCCACTTGATTCAATTTCTTCACTCTTCCTCTTGGAAGTTGTGAAACCAACACTGCTTAATTTCAGCTGCCGCTTGCCACCGCTACTACTGGAACCATGTTCATCCACGTTATCAGATTCCCTGTAAAAGAAAACCCACAACATTGAAATCCCATGAAATTTGTCACATACAATAATTTCTGTATTCAAGGGTTAGGATAGGAGAGTGGGTAGAGAAGATTTAGAATATTGGGAAATTGCACACATGGTCCAAATTGCTATGGACATGCCTAAAAAGCATCTTCTGCATCATTCTTGATACATATACTACAAACAAAAATAAAAACATGTCTAACTCGCATGCTGTGCACTTCTGAGCATCAAATGATCAATTTTTTTTTTTTTATTGTTTTGTTATTTTCATGAAAAAAGATGAGAACAAAAAAGAAGAGTGAAGCTTCAACACAGTTTGACAAGGACCCATGTAACCGTTACATATTCCACCAATAGTGTTTTTTTTTTTCCAGATGACCAAAGTATCTCTGCTGTTAAGGACCACCTATCATTCTAGAACTCCCATACAACAGATAGGTAAAGAGGCCATGACATTTGTCCCAAACACGAATTTGCTGAACAAAAGAGTAATAACCTTTTATCCAAAAATCATCTCTAATAATGTGATGGACAGGTTGCTCTCCTGATCACATTACTGTAAACAATTAAAAATTCCTTTTTAAGTGCTTTGACTGACTTTACTGATAGAAAGAGAGATTTTCAACTGACTTACAAGATTACAATAAGAACTAGAAAAACATGATTCAAATTCATTTCCACTTTAACAAATTTGAGTGAAGCATTGGAAACAGATGGAGATCTTTAGGCAAAAGCCTATAAAACCAGTTTCCCAAAACTTCCAATACACTAAAATATTTTGTCATAATCAAGTTAGATTGCTGTAGGCTACTAAAACAACATTTCCCCAAAAGCCTCAACAGACTAACATTTAGTCATTAAGTCACAATATACATATAATTTGCACTCAAGTTCAGTTGCGCATATAAACCAGACCAACAATTGTTGAGTCCTGAGAAAAACTCTCCAATGCTAGCCAAAATTAACCAGCTCTAAACTATAAAGTTAGAGAAGACAGTAACCTAGTATAGAAGGATAAATAATCAACATTGCACTATCTAAAAGATGAGGGGAGAAAAGAAAGAAAAGAAAAACCAAGAATGAAGAGAATTGTAGAACTGGGATCGCAATCAAGGCTGTTCAAAAATCCAGATCATATGCTTCAATCTTCATTGTCATTTGTAGCTTCTAGAACACACGAGAAGAGGGGCAACGGATTTTGAACTGCTGTAGTTTCCTTTAAGAAGAGGCTTGAAAAAATTTATGATTACAAAGAACACCAAGAAAGAGATTGGTACATATGCAATGCCTCGTCCAAGAAAAGTTTAAACAAGTCAGGATTGCTCCGCTATACCAAGAGGAAGAAGTATCTGAGTCCATCCAAGCTCCACTTGGCTTTGAAGGGATACAGGTTATCTCAGAGCTATGCCTTCCAACACAGATTAGTCCTATAGCTTTTGGTCACACAATTGGGCTGTTGCAATTCTCAGATTCTAACCATCAAAGCAACTATTAGAGTAGGAGGGTTTTTCAAACTTGGAGAGTAACAAAGATTCATGAGCTGCATGTTCAGTGACTTCTTGAGTCAATGGCCGAATGATGATGACACAAATAATTGGTACATGACATAGAGCTAGAAGTCCAGGTGGCTTCTTTACCATAATTTCCAAGTAAAGGCAACGCATTTGGTACATCCATAAGGATCCCAGAGAATAAGCTGAGCAGACCTAAGAAAATGCACTAGGGCTCAAGATGTTTCAACTCCCCTTGTGATGGGATCCGAGCAGCCTTTAAAAGCTCTATTCAACACCTGGATGAGGGTGAAGGAATGGATGAGTTGACCCCTCCCAAATAGGGGATTGACTAAGTCAAGCCTCTAGCTGACCCTTAGTATATTTGAAGGATGGCCTAGTTTCTCCATGAAAAACCTTAAAGTCCAAGTTACCTCAAACCCACTCAAAGGCCCAATAACAACACCCTTGGATGTGATAGTTCAATGTATATAACCCAAATCCCTCTTACTAGGCCAGGATAGCTATACACCGGTGGTCAGGGGACAAGTGCAAGGCACCCATCATATGCATGTTCATGTATCAAGAGTAGGCATCGAGGGGCCCTAACCCTGAGCTCAATACTGGACAGTGGCTCTACGTGCTCTCACCTGATCGAATCTTGGCTATTGGGTTCATCAGGGGTCAACATTATCTTGCCTAATGGCCGTAGTCTCCTGTGCGCTATCTATTTGAGCCATACAAACTGCCTAAGCACTCAAAATGAGTGCTTTTGCATCTGTAACTTACGCTCAGAAAGAAATATTCTTATGAATATCATCATCTCCAACCTCAGTCATGATCACAACCTCTTCCTCCAGAACCATATGGCCTCTAAAAGAATCATCACCACCATCAGATAATCATTTGATATCTCATCTGCCAGAAACATTATAGATTTTCAAAGTTGTTAATTATTTATTAATTGTCACAATGTCCAAAAAAAATCTAACACTTTGACGAAGTGGACAATAATAACTTGAAGTGCACGACCTAAATTCCTCCATTGCCCTTCCCATGTCCTATTATGGAGGAACCTTTTCATATAAAGCTCATAACCTCGTACAAATGAAAATTACATCACCGTGAAATACATTTCGCCACCTTGCCATGTCAATTAGGCCCTTCCCATGTCCTATTATGGAGGAACCTTTTCATATAAAGCTCATAACCTCGTACAAATGAAAATTACATCACCGTGAAATACATTTCGCCACCTTGCCATGTCAATTAGACAGGATTCAACAACCATACCATCACCAGATGATAATCACCAACTTCATTCATCATATTATTTTGACGATACAGAAACAGCAGTCCATTGCACCCAAAAGCACTTTACAATGTTAAAACAAAAATTAATATTCTTACACTGCTTTGTTATCATAATTTGCATCCTAACAACACTGGAGTAGGAAATTAGAAATTGATGCAAATGCAACACATTCACATACATGACTATAGACAGATCAAACAGTTCAATGCTACACGGTTCAAGACAAGAAAAGCATTACAAACTTAGAAGGCTCTAGGCACTTCCACAACCACATTTCTGGTCCTATGTTTCCAGAGGTTGAAATCGCATGTGTGAAACAAATCTTGTTATCAAAGTGAAAAGTTGAAGATCTACAGTTTTATAGACAGGTAGGAGGTCCAGGTGAATCCTTCCTCTTGGTTTTTCCTTTCTTCTCTTTCGGAGAGGGGGAAGGAGGCTCATAGATCAAAAGGTGATAAAGAAAAAATTCCAAGAGAATGTTTTAATGGAGCTAAAACTTAAATCCACAGTATTCATGTAGTGTAATTCTTTCTTTTCCTTAATGCTAATAACTGTAAGAATTTTATATACAATCACAACTAAACCCATTTAACAATAGCAAAGTTACCATGAATGTGGGGCGCTATGGTACATGGTATGGGTATGGTTACGAGGGGTAGGCTTAGTTGGATCGCTATTTGGGGTTGCGGTACGCTATGTACATTAATTCGGATCGTTTTATACATATATATATAGTAACCAAAAAAGTCAGGTCAAAAAACACTAAAAGCCTACTCAATTGTAACATTATTAACTTGAGTAGCAGTATCTGCTTCTTGGAAAGGAAAGGAAATTTAATAAACAGAACTTAATTTAAAAAATGGAAAACAAAAATTCGTAGCCTAGTGTAGTGGGTGAGTGGATCTCCTCTCCTTCAATGCATTATAACTTATTAAATCACAGTACATATATATTATAATAGGTTACCATAATATTATATAAATAAAAACTCCTATAGTAAAATGAAAATAGATAAACTCATATAGTACAAAAAGATAAAAAAACAGAGAAACTCAAAACTCTCTTTCTCTCTCCCTGACTTCTGTTTGATCCCAAACACCAGCGACACTTCTCTTTCCACTCTGCATTGCCGATGGTCTTCCTTTTTCATGGACTACAGCGAAAACCTTCCTCTTTCTCCTTGAGTGAAGCGGCGACGTTTCTCTCTTCTCGACAGCAGCAGCAGCATTTTTCTCCTCAACTATGACGATGATGTTTCTCTCTCCTTGATTTCCAGCTATGGTTGATTCTCTCTTCCAAATCTGTATATGTATGGTCTCTTTCTCTCTTGGCTTAGCATATATATGTTTCTATGATTAGGATCTACTTTTCACGATCTGGGACGCAAACGCACCGTGATCCAGGATGTAGTACATAAGGTGGCAACGATCCTGGTAACATTGAACCATAGTAGGATTTAACTCCTATGCACCAACTTGATCTCACTACAAAGTCCTCTATGTCGCATAGAGTCATTGTTGGTGATTTTCAAAATAAAACTCGGTTTTATAGCTGGGATGATTTGGAAGGCAAAATTTTGAATTTAGCATGGTGTAGTTGACTACAACATCCTATACTTGGTTGGACAGAAGGTTATGGTAGTCGACTACATGCATGTCCAGAATTGGACAAAAAGTTTTGGTAGTCACCTAATGCATATTTTGGATAATTTAACAGGCATAATCGACTACCACGAGGTCATGGTTGACTATGGGAACGCAAATTCGAAATTTCTAAACGTTAAAGACAGTTTTGACAGTTGAACTCTGAACCAAAGTGTCTTTTCGTAGTTCTATATAAGGGTTTGTCAACTACCATTTTCTACAAACTTATCCATCTTCTTCCTCTCTTTTCTCTTAAAAATACAGATCTTCTTGTAATCGAAAATTCTGCATAATTCTTCAAACACAAGTGCACCATAATACATAAAACACAAGTGCACCATAATCCATAAAACACATAGAAGTGTTGTGGATTGTTCTTCACTAGTGTGCAGAACAACAATAGAGCTTCGTTGTTTCTTAGAGGAGCTATAACCTTTTTACACCGTATAAGGGTGAACTAAACGTTAAGGATAGCGACCTGATCGTGCCTTGAAGCCATTTCTCTCATATGTTCTTGTTCATTTTGATTAACAACCCTCTAAATTTTCCCCAACAGTCATAACATTAAAATATCAATAGTCAAAATGGACATCATCAAACTACAAAACGCTGAAGCTTTAATTTAAAGAAAAATTCCCTTTATAACTAATTTTGTAGTTTTAGACATTTAATTATTTATTATTCAGATATATTCAAATGGCAACACCACTGAACTTTGGTGCAATTACAACCATCAATATAACTGAGTTTTTAGGGTTTCCTTATGTTGTTTTAGCAATCCAGTGGAAGTTTCAACTCGTGCAGTTGATTGTTAAAGTTAGAGACCATCAAGCTATTCCAACAAGGAATCATTAACTTTGCTGCACAGATACCCTGTGACTCCAGAACTTCGCTCCAGGAAGATAGGTTGATCGCAGATTAATGTAGTTTAAGAACAGCAAATTCTTTTGTACCAAACAGACTCTTATGCAAACCCGTGCTATATAGATTGTTGGACACAAAGGTTCCAAGGTTCCACAATCTGTACAAGAAGCGGTTGCTTCTTAATTGTGAAATATTTGCCCAAATAGCTGTATCATATAGGAATTGTCTTTATACAGTTTCCAATTAGATCATAAAATAAGGAGATTTGAAGGAAAATCTCAAGGTGATGAAGGACCTAAAAGACTGAACGGAATAACATATAAACGAGTAAATCCCATAGGAATTCTAAGGCACTCCTTTTCATCTAAGGGGTTTCAGCTCAAAGGTAAGTTAATACTGAAGAATTTCATTTCATTTCTGTCACTACTCATAATTTATAACTGAATAATGAATTCAGGAAATCTAACTAAGAATGAAATGAATCGATGAAATGTTGCTTGGTCTTCACTGGGAGCTCAAGTATGGAGTAGAATGTTTTAAGGGCTCTCCAGAAACTAATCTGAAGCAAGACCTCTGTTTCAGAAATTCAACTGACACGCAAAGAGTGGAAAAGATTGCATCCAGATTCCAGAATTATCAAGTGCTTTTCAAGAAATTAGCAAATTAGCTAAAAGGACTTCAAAATATCAAAACATCCTTAGAAATGAGCATTATAATCTTCAGCCTTTTAGCTGAGCTTGACCAGAATACAGTCAACCTAGCTAAGATCAAACAATTAAATCTTGCAATTGTCCAAGCCAATCATGTGGCTCAGCTTGACTTAATCTGGCTTAAGTAAATGAATGATTTATTATAATAGTGAAATTTCTTTATGGCTGTGGTCGTTACTGCTTTCATATGAAAAATTTTACCACTTTACTTAAGTAGGTTTAATTAAGCAACATGCTTTCCTTTAGATACATTGTCAGAACACTTGCTTAACAATTTCGAAATGTTGAAACATTTTTATTAGCCAATACATCAGTTTGTCCAAATCTAAAAACGTTAAATAACAGTCACAAGATTCTGAGCATAAGCTGATAGACTCAAGCTAAAGCTTGGCTTGAGCTCATGAGCTTCAGCTCAAAATTTGACAGGGAGCTGAGTCAACCTCAAGCACTTGATTCAGCTGAAGAGTTGAACTTTAACAGGCTTTTTCATAGCTCAATCAAGCTATAGTTGAGCTTAACCAACTATTAATTGACTTCATACCCTACTATTCAACTCAGCTGAGCTCATTCATGACCCAGATTCTGAATCCGAACACAATGACTCAATGACGCTGATAATCCCCATTTATAACTGCAATAATATTATTAACATATTTGCTGAGCCATCTATAAATACAGAAAAACCATACAAGCTATTATTGTACCAATAAGTGGGTGTATGCCCTTGATTAAAGCATGTTCAGAATGCTAATGCAATAACAGCTAATACAAGTGCAGGCACATACTCAAGCATATGAACTTGTAGTAAAAGTTTTGCGATATATATAGTTAAGAGAAGGTAGAATAGAGACTGACCATAAGACTTCAACAGTGTCTTTAGAATAGGAATTGCAAGTACCCCAACTGAAGCGGACCAATGTTGGGAATCCAAACACCGAGTGTTTGTGATGTTCTAACCAGGCCTTGGTTTCAGGATCTAAGCACATGAAAACATAACCACATTAAACTCTCTGAAGTTTACAAAGTTACAGTATGCAAAAGAGTTTAGCATTTTGCACCTCCAGGGTATCCAGAACCAAAATTCCTATGCATGTTTTCAGCTGTTTCCTCAAGCACCCATTCTCGCAAGGCTCGGTCTCTAGTAACCTACATAGTTGAATAGAAAAAACTTATTTAGGAAAATCGAGTCCGTGTCAAATAATTGGCGGATTCGGAAAGGGAGCACCAATTACCTTTGCAACTATGCTTGCCCCACTCACCACAGGATAAAGACTATCAGCCTTCTTTGCAACAACAAATTTGATGGAAGGAAACCTTTCAGATAATTTTTTTCTGTACTTCTCAGGATCTCCCACCGTATCCAGATAAACCTGGAAATACACATGCATAAGTTTCTACTACTTTTATTATGGTGTTACAGTGTTCAGTTTACCCCTGAAAAGCTCAAACAATGAGAGGATGTCCAATCCTCCTGTTTTACTGAGGACTGATATTGATGTCTAATGTAGATGAATTTTTTGCCATAAGTGCTGTTCGGTCAGCACATAGTTTTGCGTTTTAGCAAGCTAAAACGACTAGGACTTCTCCAAGCATGCATTATAACCACTCTATCCACTCTGAAGGTTTATTTTGTACAGTACAAAACAAGTTTTTAATGCTAGTATATTCATACTCTTTGAGAAACCATATCCTTTTTCAATTTACTTTTTACTAGCTTCACAAGCTACATAGATCAAAATGCCCAAGCAGAACATCCCACAGACAAAAACAATCTGCACCGTTTTACAGCTTCCGCAACATTATCATAGATCTTTTGTAGAATTTACTTCTCTTGAAAAGGCATATTTTCCTTCTATACACTCTATAAACTGTATTAAAAATATTTTTTTTCCATTGCAATGTACCCTTTCCTCTGTCAGATGGCATTTAAAACCAGACTACTAGTCAAATAATCCAACAGGTCATAGCAAAAATATATACCATTAGTCAGCTTTCTGCCCTACTTGTGAGAACCATATTTAAACAACAGATATGTAATTAGTAAAGCAGGCATCTCATACAAGTTAGAAAAAATTTCACCTCAGTTAAAAGAACCCCCATGCTTAGTACCCTAGTGATGAGACCAATTGCAGAGTCATGCGATATCTCATTTAAGTTTATTTTATTTCTGTTGAAAACAAACATGAGAAATCTTGTAAGAAACAGAAAACTCTTATAGAAAACCTGAAAAATGTAATTACTTCTCTACTAACTTCCTTAGCATTTTAGCTGAGAGCTCCCTTGGATCTATGACATCAACAGCCCATCCGAGTGACTCATCAACTTTTAATTTCTCAAATAGTTCCTCCCTCTTCTCTTCTTTTAAGGTCTTTGAATCTGTGAGTGCAAGAACAGTAAATAGAAACATTGATACAAGAACCATGTAAAAACACATAAAAGGAAAAAGTAACTCACAATCGCCATTTTCCCTCCCCAAACTTAAAGAAAACAGTTCAGCCACTAACAAGACCACAGTGGGTAAAACAGTCACATTCCCTATCAATTAAATTCTAAAGGAAGCATTAAAAGCCAATTCTATCTTAAACTAATAAAAAGAATCAAATAGAAAACATGTGATACAAAAGGGAATCAAACTATGCAGTGTGCCAGCGATGACTTCACAAGAAATCAGCCCACTACTTAGTTTCCCCCACCCTCACCCCAAACAAAAGTTGCATTCGCTTTGGTAATTGTTACAAAGTTCTTGTTATTAAAGAACTTAAGTGATGATTAAGGAGAGCTTCCCGATAGGATAAGTGGCAAGGTAATAAACTCTAAATTGACTACTAGGAAAAACTTGAACTCAATGAAACCTTGAATCCCAACTCAGCTAACCACTATAATAAGCTCCAAACATAAAGACGACATAACAATTTCACAAGCATTCATCTTTAAGGTATTTTCATCTTTTCAAAGATGATGTATATGCATTTTTCCATCATTTAAGTCTGTGCTTTTCTAGCTTAACATAATTTTTGTTAATTCATACTCTTCCCAATCTAAACCAGTTTGCCTTGCTAACTTTTTCATCATGGTTTTGATGAAGCCAAAATCTTGCATGAAAAGAAGAAAAATGGAAAAAAAAAAAAAAGGAAAGAATAAAAATAAGGTCATCTATAGGTTAAGCAGCAGAAGATAATTATTTCTTTACAACTAGATTGATTGATGTCAAGCATAAGAAGTACATCCTTTGAAGAATAGGGATTTTTAGAACTCTTTCCTTCAATTTCAAGTTCATTGAGTGTGATACCATAGAAAAATAAAAAGTAAAAAGAGTGTGCTTCCTCTATGTCCATGAAATTGCATTTTGAAGACAATGAGAGTCACAAGGATATTCGCAATGTTTCCGAAGAATCTGAATCATTTTTTATAAGTAAAAGTTGTATAAATAAAGCACCAATATAGATTATCCAACCCATGTACAAAAACTATCTACACAATAGTGAATCCACAAAATCTATGAATCTTCATCATTAACAAAAAAGTTCTCCTTAAACCAAAACAAATGGAGTTGAACAATCTACCTCTTAACACTTCTAAAGACCTATCTTTACCATCAAAAGCCCTTCAATTCCTCTCATTCCAATCAAGCCAAAAAAAATAAAAAGGAGAATCAAAGAGTAAGTCTTCTATAAACCCTTAAAAGCAAGTATACGATTCCAAGTCCACGCTTCGTCTTTCATGAAACCGGCCAAGAAATACCCAAAATGCAATAAGCCATTTCCCACGAACTTCTAACCAACAGGCACTCCAACAAAAATGAAACACAGACTCGGCACACTCTTTACAAATGTAACATCTATTAGCAAGCACTTTCCCTCTCCTTTGAAGATTATCAATAGTAAGAATCTTAGGACTGCTTATGTTATGAGAAGAATCATGTTAGCTTGTAATATAACTTCTTAGCAATTATTAAGAGTGAATTCTACTGTATCCTGTTCTTGTAAGTTAGAAAGAAGAAATGTCTACGTTTACATACTTTAATAACTAGAAAGCCGCTATAATAAGCAAGGCTGGTCATGGGCTCCATGTTGAAAGTTAACCACAATGCCCATAGCTACTCAAAATGTTCAATCTCATCAAAATAATCAAGCTCTTATTTTAGTTTCTCTGTATATATTTAAGCTTCACATAATTAGAACATGAGAAACAGTTACAAAATAGCTCCATCAAAGCAAAAGATACTCCTTTTGCACTAAAATCTCAAATTCTACTGCACACATTGTCACATTACATTAACATTATATATATTGGCTAATGTTTAAGCTTGATAAGATAATATATGTCACTGATAATAAAAAGATATTTATTGTCATCAAGCTTCAAAATTAGCCAAAAAGAAAAAAGAAATTTTGGGGAAATAAAAAAGTAATAATTTTAAATAAAATTTAAACAAATACTCAGAGAAAAGGTAATTAACGCTGAAACCTGCAAAGCTCAAAGTAGAGAGAGTATTCTGGTAAGAGCGTGCACAGTACAAGCATCCATACACCATTGGTCCTGAGACAAGTAAAAGTCCAAAGTAGAAGATTTGTTTCAAAAACAACAGATAATACATTGAATCAAAACATCGAAAGAAGAATTTTTTTATGTGAAAAAAAAACAAAGATTGAAAACAAAAAGAAAAGAAGGACCTAAAACAGGACCACGGCCAGCTTCGTCGATGCCCATAATGCAAGGCTTTGACGCCCATTTCGGTATAGCCGGTTCGGATCCCATTGCTCTCTCTCTCTCTCTCTCTCTCGCACGCAGCCCTTCTTTTCAGACTATTCTAATTCCCGCCAGAAAGAAAAGCGAGTGAGGGTTTTGGCCGCAGAAGGCCTGTGTTTTTTTGGCTTTGTTGCCTTAATTGAGGGGCAAGTGGTTTTAAGACCCAAAACCAATGAGTATCCATTTATAATAGCCTATCAATTCTTTCCCTCGTCAAACGAAATGTCGTTTTATTCTATTAAATCTTTTTTCGTGAATGAAAAATTAAAGAAAATAATTATTGTCATCAAACATTTCAATGAAGATGTTAGGTTAGATAACACGACTGTTCCCTCATCTCTAAATTTTTAATAACGATAAATAGATTTTTTAATTATTAATCTTATTCATTTAAATCTCTCATCAAATCTTTTTTATTTCTAGTTATATTATTACCACGTAGAATACAATAATATAACCATTTTCTAAATAATTTAAATAAGTGATTAAATTATTTTATTATGTGAAATTTAAAAAAAAAAAATCAGACAAAATTATGTATTTATTACACTTAAAAGTTTGAAGACCAATTTTAACTAAAGGACAAACTACACAAGTTCAAATTGTAAAGAAAAAAAAATGATAATGATCATGTTTGGTAGTTAATTTAAAATCATTTAAAATAATTATTTGGTAAGAAATCTTGAACTTTATGATTATGTAAAAAATCGATTGGATTTAGCTCAAATTAAGGCTATCCAAATATATTTGCTAAGAATTTAATGGATTCGGATCAAAATCAGATTAATTGATTAAAACCTCTATCCAAATCCGACTATACGGATTTGATTCGGATCAATATTCAATTCATTGACAGCCTACTCATGATATTGATATGCCAAGTGATAAGTAGTCAACTATTTTGTCCAATATTTTTGTCTAACTTGACCACCATAATGCTCGAGTAATAATTATAAACAGTTTGAGTGATAATGGGTAGGGGAAAAACATAAACTTTAGTTTATCCATATAATATGAGGTTTTTCGTTGACTCGTTTATATAGACAAAAATATTGACTACAAGTCATCACTCATCAACTTCTATAGATTATGGTCATGTTTATTATTTCATTTAAACCAACTTAAACTAAGTTGGCTTAAACAGATTCAAGGCAAAAATTATTTTGAACCCATATAAATCAACTTACTTTAAGTTAACGAAAGACCAAACATGGCCTATAAACTCTTTCTTTAATTTTTTTCCGTTGGACATCCGTTGTAGGAGATTACCATCTGCACAAGCTGAAAATGAAATTTTCATATTTCGATCTTTTTCATCGTTGGTTAGAATGAAGCCTAAAGTTTCACTTCCCGTCATCTCATTGCCTCACTAACATAGGATATTTTTAACAAATTAAGGGTTAATTTATGGCAGGAGCCTGACAATCATCATTCAAAGCAACGTTATTGACCAAATTTTGCTGATAGAAAGGGATTCTGGAACTTGTGAGAACATCTTCTTTCAATGAGACTCCTTGGTCCGACTCTTACCATCTTATAACAGTCCAACCACTTTCATCACTGGACAACTTTCCAGCAATGTCCAGATGACAGTGTGCTTTCTTTTGTACTCCGAAGCTCAAGTTTTCAAGCATAGCAGGGAATTTGGCTTTCAAGAAGTGGCCCACGAGGTCTAGAAAGATTGTTGCCTCATAGCAAACTGTCACAAGTGGGGGTGGGGGTGGGGGGGGAGGAAGGAATCTGCAAATGATGTCTCCAGAGATGATTTTCACCAATCAAATAAGTGAAGCTGAAAATGGCAAAAAATGTTAGTAGTCCAAGCACTCAAAATATTTTCGTTGCAGCATAGGTTCTAGGCCTCATTGTTGAATAGGGGTAAATACACAAATTCAGACAGAATATCACCTCAAACTAACACTAATATTGTCATGTGATTAGTATCAAATGTAGATCTAATTCAAGTTGCTGTTTAATACAAAACATCATGCACATGTTCTTTAACATCATCCGAAATCCATTCCTCCAAGCAACCAGGATCATGCAATCATGCTTAAAATCCTCTGCTGATCCCTTTATCGCCCAATCTTCAGCTGACTAGAAGTTACAGGCTCAGCACATTAACTACGGCTGACAGAAGCAAAGCAGCTCAAAATAGACCAAAAGAAAACACTCAATTGTCTATTTACATGACAAATCCATAAATTTGTTCCCAGGCATCCAATCATCAACTAGATCTTACTCGAGAATCATGTGAAGCATGGAGTTCGTTCTTGGTCACTGAATCTCATGATCAAGTCCAAATATTGCATTGCTTCTTTGGGAAGAAGGCCTTCAAGGAGAAAGTTAAACAAATGTGAATGAGTCCCTTTCATCACATCGAAACATTGATCCAGTATCCTCTTCTGTTGCTCTCTGCTCAGCTCCGTTGCCTCCATCAACGGCAACAAATCCCTCTCCTCCTGCTCAAAGTGTTCTTTACAATGCTTCTGTTAACAACATAACAGAAAAATAAAACCATATAAACCAAAACGGTAAGACAATTATAACTGCAATTATGAAGCTTTGTCTTGCACTGCAAACAGAGAAAAAGCTAAGCAAGCAATCTATAGTAACGTCTACATCTTCTACAGGGTATTTATGCGCAATAGCAATGGTTCTGAGCTTATACTTGCAATGATTTGAGCCGAGCAGAAAGGTTGCAAAAAGCCTCATTATAGTCAGAGCTCCCAGAGTCCAAAACCCCAATGGATTTGATGTCTTCTTTGATGCCATTCATGATGGGTAGGTCCCTTGCATGTTCCTCATTTGCTGCTTTACATATCCCTTCATCATCACGCAATAAATTTCAGTTGCTCCGAACACAAGCAACAATAATTCTAAAGCTTATAACCACAATGAAAGCAGCAAACACAAATCAAGCAAATGAATAATGCCTGCTTATAACTCACCTGTTTCATCTAAATTCACAGGTTTCTAAATCTAGACTAATGATTACATATTAATTATCAGAAACAAATTCCATTGATTAAAAAACAAAACTCACATTGATCCTATAAATTTTGAGCAAATTTCTTCTTAAGTTTTCTTAATTAGTTTGCTAGATCACATGAATAACTCAAATTTTGATTTGCATTTAGTTGCTTAAATTCCCCAAAAAGGCAAAAAAAAGAGAGACAAAAACAAACAAACAAAAGATGCAATGCAAAACATGGATTATGCCATTGCCTCAGGGTAACTAATATTAATTTCGTCAAATAAAAATAAAACTTCACTTACCTGTAGGGAAAAAAAGCAAAAGAAAAGAAAAGAAAAACACCGAAATTCTAGTTTGATTGCCTGCACTAGGGAGCAGCATAACATAGTAGACTTTACCTCGATCAGCCATTTCAAGGACAGGGAAAACGACCCTCTCCTCCATCTGAGCGTGCTCAAGCATCACCTCCAACAACTGCGAGTAGCTCTTCCCAAACTTCCTCACCTCCATCCTTGGGGTCCCCACCGCCGGATCAACGGCCTTCCTCCCTCCTCGTGCCGCCAGATCCTCTGCCCACCTCACCATCCTCTCCACATGCCAAATCATGCTCCTGTGCTGCAGCCACATCACCCTCACGATCAACGGCGTCGTTTCGTCGAACCCCTCGAGATTAAATTTCACCATCAACAACGGTGGGTTGGGGAACATGTCCTCGATGAAATTGAGCAGCGTTTCGCGGGAGCCCGAAACGGTTTTGGATCCGAATTGAATGGTCGGCGTTTCGACACCCAACTGCGGCGTTTCGGAGGGGATGAAGCGCAGGGGAACAGCCTTGTAGAGGAGAGCGAAACGGATGTAAGATGTGAGGATGCTGGTGGGTGAGCCATACAATCGGACGGTGGTGGCAGCAGCCGTGGTGCTGGCGGCGGTGGTGGTGGCAGCAGCCGCGGCGGTGGTGATGGCTCTGGTGGTGATGGCGGCGCTGGGGGTGATGGCGGTGATGGGTTTGATGCAATCATACGGCGCGATCTCGGCCGCTGATTTCTTCGAACCAGCAAAACAATTGCCCATTCTCTGATATGATAAAATTGTAAAAACAGAATAAAAGGGTAAAAAAAATGGATTACTAAGAGCAAATGTGCAAAATAAGGAGTGAAAATTATGGGTTTTTGTTCATACTATTTTTTTTTTTCCTTCAGTCTTGGTGGTTTAGAACCAAATCACCAAACAGAGAAAGAGTGACTTGGAAGAAAGCAGAGAAATGGGCAAGTATAGATTATCGGATAGACAAAGAATTTATTAAGGAAAAGAAAAAGAGTTGCAGATAAGATTTATGCGTTAGTTAGGAAATGGTTTGGTATAAACCAAACGAAATCGACCCAAAAGATTAAAAAAAAAAAAGATACCAAAAGAAGAAGCGTACAGTGCAGATTCAGAGCTCTATTGATAATGAAATGAGTACAGAGATAGTGGATCGATCAATGGATGAGAAAGGAGAGTCCAGAGGCTGTGGTGTGCATTTTACTAGTTGGTTGTAAACGGTGTGATGGGTTATATACGCATAATATACGTATGTGTATATATGCAAAGAGAGAAAGGAAGGGATCAAGGATGAGATTGTGTAATTGGAATGGATTGATAAGCGAAAAGAAAGGTCGTTGTCGAATGTGGATCCCTTTTATCAAGCTGTATAAGAGCATAATCTGCTGCCTTTGGTACGCTCCTTTCCCGTTGGAGTTCTCCTCACGTCAACATTCTTGAGAGTCTAATCACACAATACTAGCCGTCAACGAACTCCATTATTGATGTTTCTTTGTCTTTTTTTTTTTTTGGATAATTCTATGGTGACGTGAAAGCATTGTCATAGCAATTTAATTAATGATTGAGATTTAAAAATACTTTATATTAAGTTATGATTTTGAGTAATTGATGATTTAATTTTTTGTTTAATATTAAAAAAAATCATTAAGACCATAATCACTTTTTAAAAAAGCAAGGTATATTATGAGATGAGTAATTGAGAAAATTTGTTTAACAAGGACTCCACTCATAAATTTTACATGAAATCACACAAAGGGGAAAAAGAAACAATAATGGTTCTCGAGTATTAAGAAAAATTAAGAATTGGATAATGGTATAGATTGATCATCATTAGTGAATTAATCTTAAAGAGAAAGATAGAATAATTTCAACATTTATGATAAAATCATTGATGGATATACAATTTTTGTTAATTTTTTGGAGTTCATATTTTGGTCGACCTACTGTATAACTTGCTTTAAAAAAAATCTTAATATCATAAAAAAAAATCACGATATACCTAGTTTTTGTTATAATTCCAAAGATTTTATTCTTTTAAAATAAATTTTGTGATTTCTTCCGTTAGTCCAAAGATAATGGTTTAATCAAATTACAACATTTACATAAGAACCTAAAAGAATTTTATAGCAACGGTGTTAAAAGAAAAACTGAAAATGTTAAATACTTGATTACGAATGTTAAAATTTTAATGACGATGTGTTAAAATTTTAAAAAATTTGATGCAATTAATTTTTTTATTTTCCTCTTGCATCAATTAAAAAATAAATGCATTTGAGAATCTCAGGTTTTACGAAGGATGGTTTTGCCAACCTAAAATAAAAATTTTAACAACTAAATTGCTAGATAGAACTAAAAACACAATCTAAATTTGAACCTCAAAACGAATTTTCTAGGCCTTTTGGTTACTAGTTTGATTATGGATTTTAATTTTTTCAAATACCAATTAACCAAATCAAATCAATAATAATAATAATTTACTATAAAGTGTAAAGAAATGTCATGAACTTTTTAACATTGAATCATAAACTCTAATCAAAGTTCAACAAACTCTAATTAAAGGTTGTGGATTATGTTTTGACCAAATAATTTGGAATTTTATAACTTGAAATTTAATATGTATTTTGAATTTATAAATGTGGATTGAATTCTTAATATGAATTGCGTTGAAGGATTTTATTACATAGTATGAAATGCGAATTGAATGTTTGTGGATTTTTTTACTGTAAAATTTTATTAAAAAAATTAAATGAAACATTTTAGATAAATTGCAACTACATCTCTCAAGTTTAACCATAAATATAACTATATCTTTCATGTTTGGTCATGGATACAAATACATCCAGTTTAGCCATATACACAACATCATCTTAAGTTTTCAAATATGACAACCACATCCAATCATTTAAGAACGTTAACTGAAATTATGAGATTTTTTATTTTCTTTAAAGCGTTAGAATCTCACGTATGAGTCACTTTTTAAATTAAACTATAAAAATACGTGATGATACGTCACTATTTAACTTTATTTTGTTAAACTTCTTAATGTTTATATGCACTATGAAATTAATTTGTAGTTTCATAGGTTTTGGAGAGGAATGATATGATTTGAAAATTTGAAATGCAATTATATTAATGATCAAACTTTAAGGATGTAATTGTAATTTACCAAAATTTTTGTTGGTTTGGTTGGACTAATTGATGTTTTCTTTTTCGGCAGAAGTTAATTGATGGTTAAACTATAACTTAAAGCGGTTTGTTTTTGATTATATATGGTTTCTAACTAACCCAAAAATTTGGTTTGTAAATATTTTGACTATCCATTTCAATAATGGTAGGAGTGTGTAATCGAAATGGTCGGTTCGATCGATTAAAAATTTTAACTGATTTTTTTTATCATTTCGACTTAATAAACTTAAACATTTTGATATTAACCGATTAAATTAATTTCGATCGGTTAATCGGTTAATCGATACTGTTTATATAATTAAATTTTTTAAATTTATTATATATTACACATATTATATATTTAATTTATACATAATTTTTTGGTTTATTATATTTTATATATTATTAATATTAATAAAAAATTTAATCGGTTAAACGGTCAAAACAATAAAAAAAATTTAACAACCAATCGACTAATTAATCAGTATATCTCATTTAATTTATTTATTTTATATCGATTCAATTGTTTAATCAAACCATTTTAATCGAATTGATTCAAAACAATTAATTAATCAATTTTAACCATCGACCTCTTAAGAACCCTAAGAAAAAACAATGAACCCATATTTTTTGTATCCATATACCCAACTCGGGTTTAACGGGTGGACCCGACTTCTCCTATAAAATCACTGCCAATGGCAGTGTCAAACATCGGTCCACAAAAAATCTCTCTAAAACCCCATCTTCTTTTTCATCCTCCTTCGTCTTCCTACATCGACGGCATGAGCAGGTCGGGTCAGCCTCCGGATCTTAAAAAGTGAGAATCGGATCTTTTGTAGGTTTCAGTAAACTTGCATGGTTGATTCCTAACATTAGTTGTTCTTTTTCTCGGAAGGACTAAATGTTTTTTTCTTTTCCTTTGTAATTTTAAAACTCTAACAGGTACATGGACAAGAAGCTTCAAAGTAAGTTTTCCCACATATAATAACCCCTTATTATGCTATTCTGAGTTTTGAAGCTTAGGTTCTGTTATTTTCTTTCTTATCGTCACATTGGTTTTGCCTTTTAGGGTTTCTCTCTCTCTCTCTTTTTTTTTTTTTTTTCCCTTTTCTTATTGCATTTTATGTAAATCTCAGTTGATTTAAACGTAGTGTGTGAACTACATTTCTTATGTGTGTTTCATAAGAAATTAAAAAAGAACCTATGACAATTGATTTTGAACCGTATGACAGTCGATTTTGAACTGCATTTGCAATGTGTAATTCGTATGCTATGCATTATGCAGCAATGTTGTTTACAATTATTTTTATCTAATTCCTTCTCAATAGATTTCCAAATTTTAAATATAAGATTTTTTTAAATAGCAAAATTGCCAAGTTCTGCAAAAATTCATGTGTTTGTTCGAATGTCTATGTGCACTGTCTATGTTAAGCTTTTCAAAGGACAATTGTAATGGCTGCAAGTCAACATAAGTGTTGGAATAGTTGCATAAGTATTTCCTGTCATTTTTCTTTTTCTTTTTCTTTTTCTGTTTATGTTTTTGTTGGAGATGGCATATGTAGTATGAGCACAAGATTTTGTAATAACAAGATGAAATGTGAAATCTGTGTTAATCAATCAACATGATAAATGAGTGATTGCAAAATGAAAAAGAAAAAGAAACCATTATTCAAGAAACTATGATTTACTTTCCAGGACTGTAAACACTATTAATTCATGCCCATCCTTTAATGTTAAAGTGCCATGTTAAGGAGGGAATGATAATATTCATAACAAGCTTCATGGATTATTTAAATTCATAGATTTTTTTCCTCTTCAAACTACTCTTGCTCATTAAAACTGGAAGTCCTAAAAATTGATTGAAATTGCAAAGTACAATATAATTTTAGTGCCAGAAGGACATATTTGTTGACCACTTTCACTACGTGGAGTATTCTAGAAAAAAAAATAGTATTTAACTAAGAGTTCTTCGGTGTAATGACTCAAAAATTGTCCAGGGTCATTATTAGTAACTGAAAACATATTGATAGTCATATCATATTCTTTCTTATCTACGTTTTGTTTCATTGAGAACATCTCCTCTGCCTATGCTATTAGTTGCTTTCATTAATAACATTCTCAGTGAAAATAAAAACAAAGAAAGAAGGATAAAATCTAAAAAATAAATAAAATGAAATATAAATTTCTTTTGGATTGTAGAGACTTGATTTTCTTATTGGGTTGGAGCTGAATGCCAACCTAGCTGCCTATTCAGGGGTTAGGACATACTTAAATTTCTTTGCTTGGTTGTTACTGTGATGTAATTGTATTTTATTACTTGTTAGTAGTCCTTTGCACAGAATCTACCTTTACTCCTTGTTCCGTGTTAAATTTTCTCATTTATCTGTCTGTTTTATGTTAAGAGGTAGACTTAAGTGCAGTTCTTAGTACAGAGTATACATTTACGCTTGTTCCTTGTTAGATTATGCATATTTGTGCTGTCTGTTTCATGTTAAGCAGTAGACTCAACTTGAAATTATTATTGCAGTCAAGCTGAATGCAAATAGGATGATAGTTGGGACTCTTCGCGGGTTTGACCAGTTCATGAATCTGGTGGTTGACAACACTGTGGAAGTTAATGGCGATGAGAAGACCGATATAGGCATGGTGGTCAGTTGCTGCTTTTATACTGCTCTCTATCTTTTCTCTGTCTACACATAACACACACAAAACATGCACATATGCACACACATTATGAACTTTTGGCTTCAATTTGAATTTCAGCCCCAAGTTTCTTAATTGCAACTATTGATAATCAAACTTTGATATATACTTTGCAATTGTTAGTTTCCTTCATAGAGGATACTGATTTCCGCACATTTAATCCACATAGGCGATGCATAAGATATATTTGGAGCTTAAAGGGCACGAAAACAAGAAATCCATTTCCCTTATCAAGCTCAAACACCATTTCCAATTGACTCACCGAGGAAACACCCAACATTCTAGATTTTGAGTTTCTTTATCTTACATCGCAATCAACCCAAACAGAAAATAGCGTCAAACCCATAATAGAAATCAAAATAATCAAAAAACTCTAATCTTCTAAGGAGTGATTGTTCTTATATGCAGAAGAAAAGTAATCACATCTCCACAAATCACCCAAGCTCTCATGATTTCCTTTGGTATTACCTGGTTCTTCTTGTTATCTTTTTGTACTTTACAATTAGCCTTTTGGGTCTTAAAGTATGAGTCCTAGGTCACATGAGCCAGATGTTCAACTATTCAATGGAATAGGGGAAGCCAACTCCTTTATTGCTTGGATAAATTATTTGAGTGATCTGATGTTGGTTTGTTCAGGTGCTCCGGGGGAATAGCGTGGTAACTGTTGAGGCTCTTGAGCCAATTGCTAAAACATACTGATGCTGCACTGTTGACAGTATTTGTAAGCTGCAGGAATGTTCTAAAAAATGGCTACTTTGAAGATTATGTACTGGTTGATTCTATTTTAGTTGTAATGATGGTTCTAGAAGGGTCTCATTGAAGCTTAAGTATATGTCAAGTCTTAGGTAACATTTATTTTTTGTATTGCTGAAGGATGATCGATGGTTATGTAGTATTTTGTTTGTTCACAACCTTTAAATTTCTTGTCTGTTATTTGAGGTAACTCTGCTTCTTATGCATGCAGCTTTTGCTGATTTGATTCACCCATTTCAGTTTGGTGCATTTAGATTTGCAGCCTTGAAAAAATTGCAGAGGATATAAATCTTGCAAAGATTTGCATGATAGTTTCAGATATAACAAGTATGGAGTTGGTAAGCTTAATCTGCTTAAGATGGTTTCTGAAGGGTTCTTGTGCGATTATGATGGTTTGTGTAATTTATAGCAAGACTTAATGTTACTATTGGAGTTTCTCAAGTCTTCTTGTTAAATTAATAGGGAGACTTAATACTAAGCATGCTACCATTGTGATGATCATAATCTGCTATAACTTGTTTTTAGCCTTTTGGGATCAACAATTAGATAACTTCTTCCATCTTATGGCTTTAGTTAGACCAGCGCCTATGATTTGGGCGAAGGATCACTAACATGTATAATTTTTTTATTGAATCAAAAAGGCATTAACGACTGAGATGAAAGAAAGATATGGTATGAATTTCAAAGCCACAGTAAAAAAATGTACGTAAATATGATAGGTTCTTGTAAGTAATTACTCTGATTCACGGTTGACAAGACTTTCGGAGGAAGAGGGCAAGTTGATGGCAAGCAGAATCGATGATAGATTTTTGCCAAGAAGAAGAATTTCTGGGAAATTAAATTTTGCTTTTGAGCCTATTAATTCTCAGACCAGAAGCTTTTTCACACATGGTAAGATCAGAATTTATTATTAAATTATTAAATGAACCAAATAGATCAAACGCAAGACAAAATTTCAATTACAAATCATCACATTAATGTACGAACTTTATAATCGATTTGAAACTTCTCAAAATTACATGCACCCATTATGACATTCCATCAAACTTAAGAGAACAAGCACTAGTTAAGCTATCATCTACATTGAAAAAAAAACACTTTATTAACAAAACCAACAGATAGTACAGTGCTTTGATCGCAGCGTGAATCAGTCTCCTTAAACAATAACAGATAATCCTTTGTACAGAAGATTTAGAAAAGCAGACAATGCTAATAACCCATCAACATTTGAAACCTCCACATACAACGAGCCACACTATGATGATAAAAGCAAGGATTGCTCCGACCACCATCAGCTTCATCTGAAGATTCTGCAGCCACATCTTCCGTCGCAGCTTGGCGCCTTGCCTCTGGAAGCTGTCAGCCTGTATTTAAAAACAAATATCCCACAAGTGCATTAATTTACAAAGACCCTCCAAATTCCTTTGACCTGTATGCCAAATGGGACATAGCATGTACCTGAAACTGTAGGTTTTCTGTTTTGTCCACCAGTAGTTCAATCCTCTCCCCACGGTCCAAAACCTGCATCCGAGAAATAATGATATATAAGTTCACAACCACCACTAAAATTTTTGTCAGAAACTACACTGCTTCTCACCTAATCACTTGCTAGTACTTCTTCTCCATGGGTTTCTCCCTTAAAAGACTAGCAAATTAGTCTGGGACGGAATGGGTAAATACAGCCAGAACAACCACTGCAGCCCAATACACAACACAAGTGGAACAAAAGGATTGGTTGCACCTCTTTTATCTCCCATTAAAATGATATGCTTCAGCTTCTATAGAAAGATACAGTATGGTATTCACAACCACTATTTATAGCATTCACGAATACCTAAAAGAGTAAACTGCGCAATTTATCCCACTCAAATTTTAGAAAGTGATCGTCCCACAATAGAAAAGTATTTGAAACAGCTAGAATGGGCTTAAGTTCAATGATTATCACCACCTACCCCATTTCCCCCTTCTTCAATAGATAAGAAAGCTGGGCTGGGGTGGAGAAATCAATCTAACTACTCCATCTCTATTCAAACATTTACTAAAATCACATTTCTTTTTCTTTTTTTGTTAAGTAAAAGTTCATATAAAAGACAAGTACCAAGGGGCTGAAATCCATGTACAAAATTATCTACACAAAAGTAAATCCACAAAATCAATAAGATCTATTTCATTAGCCAAAAAAAAAATACTTCCCTTAGAAGCACAAATACCACTCCAAGCCACACTTCATCTTTCAAGGGTTTGGCAACCACCTAAGAAACACCCAAAACATTATAAGCCATTTCCCACAAACTTCACCGAAAGACGGAACATATACTCGACACACCCTTTACAAATATAACACCTATTAACAGAACACTTTCCCCCTTCTTTGAAGATCATCATTGTGAGAATCTTATCCCAAGAAGCTTCCCACACAAAGAAGCAATACCTATGCGACATCACCGATCTGATGTGCCATGCTTGAGGATTCTATGGAGGCTTGTCTTTTCGTGCACACAAAGAGGTACACTTAGTTGAGGAATAATCATGCGCCGCAACATTGTATAAAAGGCCCAACACTATCATTTACAGGCCCATATATCACCTCCTACTAAGTCGACTAGACAGAGTATAATTGGACACGTCCATGCTACCATTAGGCATTGGCTACCATATAGGCTTATATAGGTGAGTTTGGCCACACATGCGACTAAGCCTATAAATAACCTTCACTTCCATGGGAAAGGGGTTCTCTCCTCTTGAGAATAGTCTAAGACCATCTTGGGTTGCCACTCTCTCCTCCTCTCCTCGGATCCTCTATGGCATGACATGCAAAACCCTTCGTAAAAAACAAGCATAACTTTCACGTCTTTAATTTTGCTTCATCGGTGACACTCTAAATCATGCATAACAATCATGTTTACAAGAGCATTTGACACTAAAGTTTCCAAAAGATTCTACTTCAACCTCCTATTTACACAGGCCTCTTTGGAATTTTACACCCCTCATTCGTCCCGTGATCCAACATACAAACCTTGTCCCTAGAGAACCTCATCACAAATAAAAATTTCACCAATAAGTTCCATTGTATCTATCTCCCATTTTCCCATTCTCCGTTGGAAAATGGTAAAACAAGAGAAATAACAAGAAATCCTTTATAAACTACGAATCATCACAACAATGTGACATGAGAAAATTGAAGCCTTAAAGAGCACCATCACAACATTTACCATCCATAATGTGAAGAAGATAATCTAGATCCATTTTGCAACAAAAAGCAATGCCCACTTTCCATCTTCTCTAACCCCTTCAAAAGACCCTCTCCACACCAAACACAGATGGGTAAAACAATATTTTAGAAAACCATTCACCCTTTCTAACCAAATTTTCATCACACCTCTCAAATCTTTCCTTATGATCCAATGCTAGAAACCATTTACTAAGCAAATCTTTATATGTATTCTCAATTAGGAAAAGCAAAATCCTCCAAACTATTCATGCATGGTCGCCAATCTCCAACCAAACAAGATAGTGAAGCATGATAAATTAATTTGGGCTATACATTCATCCACAAATAAATTGAATGCAATTTAATACTCAGCATAGATTGACATCCAATTATTGAAAATAAAAGATTCAGACACAATACCTGCTCAGCAAGTGGGAACATTAATGAAGGCAACATTTTATCCAATCAGGCTTATCAAAAAAAACCCCCACATTTCAATTCTTTTATTATAAAATAAAAATCCCACATTTCAAATTGAGAACATCCTATTCCATAAAAGCAAATATGCAGACACCAATGGCTCACCAAATATTTTATGTGAACAACCCCATACTTTCACTTCTTCTTTTTTTGTTCCTCTTTAAAACTTTAACTTCCTAAGAGTGGAAAGAAGTCTAATATTGATCATCCAAGAAACCCATGCTTCTCCACTACTGATCATCCAAGAAGCTAAAACCTATAGTGGAGCGAGCTTGAACCTTAGCTCCAACATAACAATGATGTAATGCAACACAACAATGACCCATGGTTATGGAAGACAGATCTAGATCCAAAATTGTTCTCACCAAGTAGTCCTTATGTCACATCAATGAATTTTCAAAACAATTGACTACTAACTACGGAGGAAAAATCCATATACATATTTAAAATATCCATAAGGGAAGCAAAGATCAATGCAATGATTTATCACATCTTCGATACCAGCCGAAGGGCTCTCGAGGGGATAGAATCTTCTTCACCTTGAGTTAAGATGGTTTGCTTAAGGGCATGATTTGCATGGTTTTTTCCTTGCACAATGCAAATTCTATATCATTCATGATTTATGATGCTCTGATGGCCTGACCTTGCGATCCTAATCTTCTGTTTCTTTTCTTTTTATCTTCTCTTTTAGTTATCTTTTCTTATTTTTCAGGAGTTACTCTTGTATATTTCCCATATACTTGGGTCTTACCCACTTTTAAAATGCCAAATTACCAACAAAAACTCTTCTTTGTACTCATGGTTGAATTACCATTCAATTGCATGCACCATTAGAAACTTGCTTAGACATAAAACATAACTATTATGCCTCCAAAGATATTCCCAAGTGGAAGAAGAACTGTATGACCTCTATCTTGACATTTATCACTGAGAATATGTACAGTATGTTTCATGCTCCCAAACACAAACAATGGATTTCAAAGGTCAACAAATCTCTTCAACACAGTAATTTCATAACCATGGTCCCATTACTGTAATTTGATACAGAGGTTGGAAACCTCAAAGGATGTGGCAGGCATTTTTAACCAACTAAAATATCAAGAAAAGATTCCACAATTAACTAAGCAGGGCCATGCAATGCTCTGTTTAATCTTTCAATTGCATGCTTTGATTTTCACGAGCATCAAAATCTAAACCAGAGGTGTTTGCTAAATATGGAAACATTGACAAGCAAGGTGCATACTAACACAAATACAGAGTTATGATTTCTTCCGAGAAAATAAATATCAACTTACAAGAAGGCATTCATGTCAATGAAATGGAGCATAGCCTCATAGAAAATGATTATAATTTCTTATAAGAAAACAAATGGACAAGCATTTTCTCCGGTTTTAGCATTACATGAATTGTTTCCATACCTTCTCAATGTTGTCCATCATAATCCCCTTGACCTCGGTTATTTGAGCCTTTAATTTTCCGAGCTTACTTATTTCTTCTGGATGGTCCATACAATATTGCATGTGCTCCTTAAGCCTAGGCCTGTTAAACAGAAAGCAGAAAATCAGTGTATTTCAATACTGTGATGGAGGATACAAACAAATATAACATATCAACAAAATACACACCCAAATTCTCGGTCAAGATTGTATGCAATGCTAAATCGGTCTCCAAATAAATCATCATCATCATCATCGTCGGCAAGCGGGTGTGGACCATCATTTTTGATACTCGCACCATACTGCTGTTTAAAATCATCCTTCACTCGTTCAAGAAACACAAAAGGCACACTCCTCCCAACTGATTCATCTGCAACTACTAGAAAAACTGCACACCAGAAAGATTTCATCAGCGACACAATTTCTAACCAAAAAGTTAAATCTATGTTAACAGCAAACCTGAAGAAACAATACCAAATCCATTGTCAATGAGGAAGTTAAATGTGTGTCCGTCACACGAATACGTATACTTGCTGCTATTTGAAGGTAGCTTCTGTAGGCATTGGACGGCTATGGTACTAAAGTTCCCTGAATATGATGTGTGCTCTGCTAGAACAACGGTCCCTTTTGCAACAAAGCTATATATTAAACCTGTCTGACTCATCTTGATTTATAGTTTCAAGCACGTCAAAACCCACTAGAAAAGTCAACAAGCTTCTCGATGCAACAGTAACCTACAAATTACAAATCCATAAAACTATCAAATCTAAATTCTCAACTAAACATTGGTACCACGAGTCCACGACCCAACAAAAGCCAAGTGCATTTTAGATGTTGCTTAAAGATATATAAGAAGCTAATTCAAAAATTATGTATAAAGAAACACATAGTGGTCAATGAAAATGAACGAACTTACAAAGTTTTAGCTCAGTTATGAGAGAGTCAAATTGCAAATCAACTTGTAAAGAAGACACTAGTTTATAAACTTTATATTGCACCCCCTTGGTGCACTTTTTGTTTAATACAATTTACTTATCAGGAAAAAAGACACTAGTTTATAACAACTTTAATTCATGCACATAATGCAAATCAAATTTCATAGTTAATATTTGCTCCCCCCAAAAAAGTTCATAGTTAATAAATGCAATTAAAAAACTCATACAATAACTATGTATATGCACAAGTCAACAAAGCTAAATATCTAAGAAGGGCGTGTGAAGCAAAATAACTGCACATTGCAAAGAGCCAAAACCCTAATTCTTATGCTCCGTCCAATTGCTGACAAAATAAACCATAAAGGAGAACTTCAAATCTTCAATCACTCAAAACTGCGCCTCCTACAACAAATTGATCATATGGTTTTATTTTCTCGCGAATCTAATCTCCGACCTCGATTTTCCCAGCAAACAGTGATCAAGCATATGACAATTGAAATGTAAAGAAAAAGAAAAAGGCATACATAGCGAATAAATTGACAGATTCGCAACAAACAGTTGAAGCTAAAGAGAGATAGTACTTGATCTAACAAAAGATTAAGCAAATTTAGCAGATCATATTTACTTTGAGTTTAGAGAATCAAAATTTTAACAGCAGAAAAGAGGACAGAGAGAGAGAGAGAAAGAACCTGACTTCTCTGTTTGCTTGGAGGGTAAGACTTGGCGTGAATGGTTAAAGCGACGTGGTCGAGGTGTTTTAAGAGCGTGGAAATTCAAGTTCAGACCGTTTAATTTTCCGTTAAATTCTGCGTTAATTTTCGGGTTTATTGCGACACAGGTCCTTAAACTATGAACTCATAATATTTAACTCCCTTAATTATTAATTTGACGTAAAAAGTTACTGAATTATAAATTTATAACAATCAATTCTTTAAATCTATTTTTAAGTGAAAAACTTACGAAAACACATCACGTGAGAATTTTTTTATTTAATTATTATTACATGATGAATGTCTACTTCAAAAATTGAACTTAGACAAACTATTGAACCAACGAAATTCTTCAATTGGCTTTTTTTTTTTCACTTTCTTTTCATCAGTCGGATAAATAGAACTAGACAAATGTTTTGCGATTGCGCACAAAAATTTACAAAAGTTAGATGGTGTGAAACATTTGGCTGCCAAACATTTAGACTAAATAATCTTATACATTAAATTATAAAAATAATTAAACATTGAAAAATAATTTTTATTAAATTGAATTTCTGTTAAAAAATTGTTTTTATTATTAGCATTATGTTTGATCAAACATTAAATAATTTTTAACTTCGTTATTCTTTTAAAAACTAATTATAAACAGAAACTATAGCATTTAAAAGAAAAATTAAAAAATTGAAATGATTGAAACAAACAAAAAAAAAACAGGAAAAAAATAAAAACAACGTTTCATTCTCGCTAAAATGAAAACCATTTTCTAAAACCAAATCAAGCATTTTTTTTTCTACTAACATTATAATAAATTATCCAAAACAGTTTGCAACATTTGAACACATGTATTCTCATTTAAAAATAGAATCTTTTTTTTTTAAATAAAAAGATAACATTATATTAGATAGAATAAATGTACAATCCAGACATCCTACGTCGAGAATCTAGAGATGATCACACTGCTTAAAGGCAATTCCATTAAGTTTGTTAATTCCAAGAACAGTTTGTCCTCAAATGAAAAAGAAAGTAGAAAGCAACAATACAACCTCTTGCGTTCTCCAGCTGAAAGCTTCCCCACCAACAATTTTGAGTTTTGCGTACCATATGAGTAAAATGGGACAGGAGTATTCATTCCCAACTCAAGTAATAGATGAAAATAATGTAGTAAAAAAACACACTGGGATTAAAGTTATAAAAAGTTTTTAACTTTAAAACAAGTACAGCTTTCCCAGTGAAGCTGCAAATGTGATTGTTGCATAATGAAAGCAAAGACACCTGAATTCACAAGGTGGATTTTAGGTTCCTTTCTTTAAAATCAAATAAATTTGAAGAACGACCTTCACAGGTTGGCAGGAACAAAATCAAATCTATTCCAGCCCACTTGTTCCTAAAAATGATAGTTTTGTTTATCCCAAACCAGCTTTGCAGTTTTCATAAAAGCTGTTGAGAAGAATCAATGGTTGCTGGGCTTAGTCCCAACAATAGCCGGAGCTTCACCCCTGGTTCCCATCACATAAGAAGCATAGTCACTGTAGCGCATGGTGAAGAATGTACTCTGGTAACGGGTTAGCTGTATACGCTTCCGGAAAGACTCAGAGATGGGGCCATTGTAGCCTGCTTTGCGCATCAGAGAGTCAATTGCCTCAATTTTTGTCCAACCTGAAACCAAAACACCAGAGGAAACCATATTTACCAACAAGCTACACATGCTGTACTTCTTCATGGTTAACTAAAAGGGCTTATTTGATAATAAGCAACCCTTCAAATAAAAGTACCTAGCCACCAACAGAACTCTGCTTAATATTACACAAGGAAAGGAAGAAGGGAAGAAAAAAAAGAAAAAGAAACCATTAAATGGACAATCATCATGTCCCCTGACAATCTGCTGCACTACAAGGAATAAAGAAGTATAGCCCTCGCTGAAACTGTTAACTGTTTTCATTTGGACAAGTGGAAGGGAAAAAAAGCAGAACTGTGAAAGAGGTTGTGCAGTGAAACTAGAGAATCAGTGACCGCGCAAATGGCCAATAAAATGATCATTAAAGGTGAATTTAACTCTTTTGGGATAACTTGAACAGACTTTTTTTTAAAGAATCTCAGTTCATGTCATCCAACTGATAGTAGGACCGCCTGTATAGCTGACAAGAGAGGAAGAAAATAAGTAGCATAATAAGAAACACCCACTCAGGACAGAATGAAACAATTCAACTTGTACAACTCCATTACATTTTCAACAATAAATGGAAGCACACTCTGTGTTAATTTACATCTAGAACTTAAAATCAACACTAATCAAAGCATTCCTATCACTTCAGATTTCAGAAACCCCCCTTCCCCAAAAATCTATCCTATATTTTGATCCCCTAAAAGGAAATGAAATATTCCAATCAATTGATCTGCAAATAGTAAGCATCACACTATACCTTCATGGGCTGCCACCTCAGGCAAGTATGTGGCACTTCGCCTTGTATTATAGTCAGGATCAGTAAACTCGATAATTATACCATGCACTCCAATCTGCAATGAATACTCACTAAAATCAGACATTGGGAAGGACAAAACATTTGGACATGTAGAAATGGATTTATACACCAAGTGTTTCCCCAGATTAAAATCAGAGGCTGTTTCCATAGAAATTATTACTTTCAACACCGATTTACATAATCATAAGAGGCCTACCATGTTTACAAGTTATACAATTTATAGTACATTGCACCAAGAGCATATTTATAACCAGTTACCAAATTTAAGTGCATCAGTCAATCTAACCATCCCAAGTCCAAACACTCTGAATACATTTGGGAAGTAGCAAGTGGAAAACCTTTCCCCACTAGAAACAATTTTTTTTATAAGCCACTAGAAACAACTTAAGCAATCTCACTGTTGAAGTCTATGCTACCCTTAGAAACATCCTATGAGACTACCATATTGTTCAGATTGACATTTTTGCTACTAGAAGCAAGGTAAAAACTAAAAAGAGCACAACATAGATCATGACAAAACATAACAAACATAACAAATTAGGGAGACTTACAAAAGAAACATTATAAATTTGTTAACAATAATAAGAATAATAGTTACTAAGATCAATGTAGTTGTCTATAAACCTAGAGCAATAGCATGATGATCCAAGAAGTCTCCAGGACCTATTGTTAAGAATAATGAAATCTCATTAATAGCATTTAACCAGTCAGGCAACCATATGCTTCAACCCGCATTGAATGCTGGGCCATTCATTGAAGATAAAAGTACATCAAATCTGAACCCTGTTCAGAGATGTTTTTGCCATTACTGATTCAGATTTGGATGGTCAAGTAAAATTTGGAGCATTCCAAAAACTTGGAGATCCAACTACAAGAAGAAAAGCAGTCTGATGCAACATTGCTTTGTTATACCCCTAGCTCATTCTCCTGGGAACTCCATTTAAAACATCCCAATGGATTCCTTCCAATCTCCTTATTTTATGATCTCAATGGAAACAGTATCGGACATACGTAATTTTGAATTTTATGATATTCTAAGCAAAACCCATATGATAATTGTGGAAGGGTTCTTCTTGATGGGCTCCTTCGCAAGATTCCTCCAATTTCCTGTGGAAAGCAATTTGGTGCTCTCGTGCCCCCCAAAAAAGTGAGTTTTTTTTTTTTTAATGGGAAGTCTCTTTGGAAAAGATTCTTACTATTGACAATTTACAAAGAAGGGGGAAAGTGATTGTTAATATGTGTTTCATTTGCAAACGTTGTGGCGAGTCTGTGTTTCATCTTTTGATGGAATGCTCTTTGGCTAGAATCTTGTGGGAGATGGCTTATAGAGTTGTGGGCATTTCTTGGGTTTTTGTCGGCTCCGTGATAGATGAAGTATAGGCTTAGAGTGGGTTACGGGCTCCGAAGGAGCTTAAGAAAGTATACTCGTTGATTCCTCTTACAGGAATCATAGAGCTTTTGATAGCATTGAGAGACCTATCGATGTAATTAGAGATAGATGGTTCAATGCCCTTAATTTTTGGGTAAAAGATAATTTTTTTTGTAAATGAGGTACATCTTATTGAGTTTCTATCCTTTAGATAGTCGTTGTACATGGGTTGCACCCCCTTGGTGCGTTTATATACTTTTTACTTATCAAAAAGATATTTGCTTATCTAATAAATCACAAATCTTCCATCCAAACAGGCTAACTGTTACTTTGCAGTTAGCTATAGTTTAGGAGGTTCCAAGTGGGAGTTTTAATGCCTAAGGTATAGAAGATATTCAAGTCTTATAGTGTGTCAGAAATAATGATAGAAACTGCTGCATTTTTATGACAAGTTTGTTATAATTTTCCAGTAGAGGGCACTCTTTCCATTTCAGTCTTGTCTCTACAGCTTCCAGCTAGCTTAAGTTTCTCTTTAGTGGGGTCAGTCAGTTGTGTCGGTCAGCATTTGTGGGCCTTAAGTGGTCCAAGTCTTGTTTAGAAAGTTTACATTGGTTGGCCACCAAATTTACCTTGTCTATATAAAGTTATGTAATGACAAATTTGAGGGAGATGGAAGAATGAAGTTTTTAGCTTTCTGTGCAATGGATGTCCGGTGCATCTTCTCATGGGTGTGATGCTCAAGAACCCTAGGTGAGATGCTTAATGACCCTATCCTCTATGTTCCAGTTCTTCTAAACTTTATCTTTTGTATTTTACTTCTAATTTGTGATCCAGCTTCCCCAAGTTTCAGTTCTTCATAACCAGCCCCAAACGCCACTGAAACCACCACCTTTCACTACTTAGCACAAGATCCTACATTGCTTCCTAAACCAGCTCATAAACTACTTATTCTCCTAGCTGTTTGGTGCTACCATAAGACCCTGCAATCATGTTTGGTGGTCCTATAAGTATATCTGTTAGCTTACATTAAACCTGATGATTATTTTCTATCCTCCATCACCTTTGCATTTCCATGGTGTTCTCATCGGATAAAACTCCATGGCGTTTAAGTTGCAGACATAGAGGAAGTGGGTGATTTAGTCATTAAAAAATATATTTAACATAGATGTTAACGATAGGTCAACAACTTTTTAAGTAGAATATGTTACTTTTTGATAAATAAAAGGCAAAACTTTTCTGATATATTTTTCAGACAGAAGATTTTTTCAATAATTTTTTTGCTATTTTTCCTAATAAATGTTAGATATGTAGACATCCAAACCCAAATGTTCAAATCACTAAAAGAAGTTCAAAGGCACTTACCTCCCAATCAAGATAGTTGTTAGCCGTTTCATAATCAGTCAGAACGGAAACTGTACATTCTAAATAAGGCAATTCTTTAGCCTGTATAGGGGGAAACCTCCGGTCCCTCAGAGCACTGCAAGATGTGACAAATACACAAAAACCATGAGCAAATTTTGCAGTGGCATTTATGGACAAGACTGAAAGAAGTAGACATTGCACTAGCAACAAGCCATTTCAGGAGAAGCCAAACAGAAAGCATAGGATTTCTAAGATATGCATGTATAGCATGTAAAACATAGAATGATTGCAATTTAAATTGACAAACAACTAGTTTTAATCACTGATAAAATCAACAATTACCAACAACTGCAAACAGTTTTATCTCTTTTATCTTCATGGAGAATCAGGTAGCAGGGAGTCCAAAGGATTTTTCTAGGTTCTACCATAAAATTTAGTCAAATCTCCATTTCTGTTTACATCTTTGCTTGTTAGCTTCACGTTACCAAATGTGCTGTCCAAAGTAGACCAAGAGAAAAGAGAATATCCAAATACGATGAAAATTTTCAAAACTTAATTCTACATTGGCTGTCAAACCTGTTCCCCACGAATCAGAATTCATGTGAACCTTTGGAATGGGTGTCAAGTATGCAAACCATTTGGAGGTTGTCAATCCCATTTAAAAGTAGCAACTTTGACCTGGTATGCCCTTCCTCTAAGAAGGGCATTTTGAATTGCACTAATATTATTAAGTACATCGCCTATGATGTAAGGCTATGTTTTTCTTCCCAACATTTTAAATGATGGGAGATCATAAATCATGGGTTTTTAAGGTAAGAATTTTTTTTTCGTCCATATGAAATTTTAACTTCTACCAATTGATTTTAAAAATCTTGAAGTTTTTTACGACAAGTTTAAAAATATTACATTTTAATATCCTCAGATTATAAAGTTCCCATGTGTAAAAGTACAAACAAATATTCTAAAATCCTCAAATTTTCAAAATCCTTCCTACAAAATCCACTCAACATAAGACACGCTAAATGAATTTTAAAAAGAAAAAAGTATTTCACTGCCTCACAGTGACACATTGCAGCACCCCAGCTTGCATATCCAAAGCCTAAATTTGTGTGGTGTGCCTGCACCACTTGGCAAATTAAAAGCCCAAATTTATCACAGTACCAGCAGCTAATCACCTAAAGACTGATTCAACTCCTTCCATTTCTACTAAAGCTTAAAACTCTTTTACAACTTCTTCTTTCCTTTTCCAATGTTTACCCCTTTAACTTCAATCTCAACTCTTCTTTTCTCCCACTACTTTTCTAACTGGAACTGGTGGCAGGGTACACAAGCACTCGCCTGCTCTCAACTCATTGCAAAAACAAACTCTTGTTAGAGACAAAATATCTTGTAATCAGCGAAAATTGTTTACACGATTACATCCAATAATTTATAACCAAATTTTCTAGTAGAATACTAGTAACCCATCCTAAATATGTTGGGTCCAATATTTTGGTTACTTTGTATTGGGCAAGGTCCATGCATATTTTTTGTAAGTAAAAGTATAGTATAAAAAGGTACCAAGGAGGAAGATTGTGACTCTTTTAAAGAGGGTTGGCTTAACATTCTTATCTTTTGGGTTGAGGGGGATTTTTACGTAGATGATCTTCTTCTTGTAGAGTTTATTGAGTCTCTTTCTTGTACCTAGTTTCCTTGTAAGGTCCATCCATATAGCATTTCTTATCCTATTTCCTACCTCCCTATACTCAAAATAAATTGAACCATAAAGAATAAATCAATCAATAATTGAGGATATATTTTTTTTTATAAATAAAAATTTATTAATAAGCACCAAGAGGGTGCACCAAAAAGCCAAAGGCTATTTACAATGCAGAAGCTCAACAAAATCTACAAGATCATTGTTGTTTACAAAATAATTTCCTTTAACCCAAAAAATAAGTGTGTAGAACCAATTATCTCTGATAGTAGCATTCGGTCTTTCAATACCATCAAAGGCCCTTCGATTCCTCTCTCTCCACATCGTCCACCAAATAGAATGCAGAATTAGCTCTCAAGCCTTTTTGACTTCTCTAGAGGCTCTCAAGACGCTCCAAGCCCCAATTTCATCTCTTATGGACCCTGCAACTACCCAATGGATCCCCACCAATCTATAAGCCATCTCCCATAAACTTCTAGCTAACGAGCAATCCAACATGAGATAATATACGGACTCGGCCTTCTCCCTGCAAATAAAACACCTATTAACCAACACTTTTCCCCTCTTTTGTAAATTGTCAATGGTTAGAATTCTATTCCACGAGGCCTTGCACACAAAAAAACTTTCTTAGGAGCCTTAGCACACCAAATGGCTTTCCAAGAGAAGTTAGGATGATTACTAGCAAGGTCTTTATCAATAAGAATCTTATAAAAATCTTTCACCATAAAGCCTTTAACTGGTCTAGATCTCCACCTCAACTCATCTTCCCTCCCCATCTCAATTTTGGAAGAAAATAAGGAATCCAAGAACAAAGCAACTTCCTCCACCTTCCAATCTTGAACATGCCGAATAAAAGGAATAACCCAAGAGACCCCTTCATTAGTCAAAGCAAAACAAGAGCCAACCAGTGTTTCCTTGTCCCTAACCAAATTAAAGACACTCGGAAATTTATCCTTAAGAGGGGTGTTGCCACACCAAGCATCATACCATAACCGAGCCTTCGTTCCATTACCCACCGAGATCTCCAAATACTGCCGAAACTCCTCCCAACCCTTTCTAATCCACTTCCACACTCCTACTCCATAAGCTCCTCGCGGTTCTTTGGACATCCAACCATCAAGCTCCAACTTGAACTTGGCCACCACCATTTTCCTCCACAAATGGTCTTTCTCCACAATGAATCTCCATAGCTATTTATCAAGAAGGGCCTTATTGAGCAACGAGAGAGATTTAATACCAAACCCCCCTCTTTCAAAAGGAAGCTTCACAATCCCCCAACTAACCAAATGGTACTTAAAATCCTCTCCCGAGTTGCGCCAAAGGAATCTTCTCTGGATACTTTCCAATCTATTGGCCACCCCACTAGGAATAGGAAAAAGAGACATAAAATAGACCAGAAGGCTAGAAAGAGCGTTTTTAATGAGAGTGAGTCTGCCCCTTTTAGATAGGTAGTGATTCTTCCAGCCGGCCAACCGCTTTTCAAACTTTTCCACGATCGAATTTCAAATGCTTTTATCTTTAAATTGAGCCCCAAGGGGGAGACTAAGATAAGAGATAGAGAGCATTCCCACATTACACCCCAATAAACCAGCTAGGAGGTTCCCATTAGCTCCTTCACCAAGAGGGATTAGAACACTTTTAGCAAGATTAACCTTAAGACCCGAAACCGCCTCAAAGCAAAGAAAGATATCCCGAAGGTGCAAAATCTGAATATCTTTAGCCCCACAAAACACAAGAGTATCATCGGCAAAGAGAAGGTGAGAATTATTAACATTACATGCATTACCTCCTACTTTGAAATTTGATAAGAGACCCAAATCAACACCTTTCATCAACATCTTGCTAAGAGCCTCCATGACTAGAGTGAACAAAAAAGGAGACAGAGGATCCCTTTGTCTTAGACCTCTCAAAGCTCGAAAAAAAACAGGACACCCATTAACCAATATGGAAAAAGAAGTGGAAAATAAGCATCTAAGTATCCACTTACACCACTTTTCTCCAAAACCCATACGCTTCAATAAATAGATAACAAAATCACAACTAACATGGTGGTACGCCTTTTCCATATCAAGCTTGCAAATAACCCCTCCCCCATTCTTCAACTGAGCATCCACCACTTCATTTGCTATCAAAGCTGCATCCAAAATTTGTCTTCCTTCTACAAAAGTATTCTGCATAGGGCTTACCACTTTCCAAAATCACCCCTTTTAATCTAGAAGTTATCATTTTCGATAAGAGCTTGTAAATACAATCCACAAAGCTGATAGGTCTGAAGTCCCTAATATTTGAGGCGCCTTTCTTTTTTGGAATCAAAGTAACATAAGTGGCATTTAGGCTTCTCACAAACTCCCCTGAAGAATGAAATTCTTCAAAAAGACGAACCACATCTCCCTTTTATCACTTCCCAGTTATGAGAAAGAAAAGCCATGGTGAAGCCATCAGGACTTGGAGCTTTATCACCATCACATGCCTTAAGCGCGGCAATATATTCATCCTCAGAAAAAGCTCTTTCCAACTAGACTACATCAGTCTCATCAATTATGGATAAATTCAAACCGTCCAAATTCGGTCTATTCCCACAAGTCTCTTTGTAAAGATTCTCATAAAACCCACTGATGGCCCCCTTGATATCCCTCTCCTCCTCAAACAATACACCATTGACCTCAATAGAGTTAATAAAATTGAATCTCCTATGAGCATTGGCCATGTAATGAAAATACTTTGTATTTTTATCTCCCTCCCAAAGCCACAACTCCCTTGATTTTTGTCTCTAGGATATTTCCTCCAAGGTAATAAGCTTAGCTAGCTCATTTTTTGTAGTCAATCTTCTATCTGACTCACTTCTCAACAAGCCCTCTCTAGTCTCTTCTCATTAAGCTCATTAATTTCCCCACCAAAGCATTGATAGTTGAGTTAATGTTGTCAAAGGACTCTTGATTCCAAATTTGCACTTCTTGTTTAACTCTCTTAAGTTTCTTAGCTACCACAAAACTAGTCGTTCCACTGAAAAGAGCACCTTCCCACCAGCCCCTGACGAGATCAAGAAAACCATCCACTCTCAGCCACACATTCTCAAGCCGAAATGGAGTTAGACCCCACATCTGACCTCCAACTTCAAGAGCAATAGGGTGATGATCAGAAATAAGTCAATGGAGAAGCTTTTGGATCAACGAAGGACATTGAGATTCCCAGGAAATAGACACAAGGAACCGGTCTAACCTCGAAAAAGAAGGAGACTCTAGAATTCGACCAAGTAAAGGACCCTCCCCGTAATGGTAGATCAATAAAGTCATTACCCCTCACAAACTCGAGGAACTCCCTCATAGACCTAGTTTCAATAAACCCCCTGACCTTTCATGAGGAAAAAGTACAACATTAAAATCTCGCCCTAGCACCCAAGGTAACGACCAATGATAACGGGTAGCCACTAACTCGTCCCAAAACAGATTTTTGTTACCATTCTCACCAGGCCCATACACACTAGTCAAAATCCAATCCCCACCTTTAAAGAGCCTCTTAAAGACACAAGAAACAAAAGACGAACCCACGTAGGTATCAACCACATCCAACAAACGTCTGTCCCACATAATTACTATTCCACCTGAAGCTCCTAAAGACAAAAAAGATTTCTAACCACACGATCTAATACCCCAAAGACTACGAATGATAGACTCATCAACGTGCTCCGGTTTAGTCTCCTGAAGACACACCACAGCTCCCTTCCATTCTCTAAAAAATTTTGATAGAATTCTTTTTCGACAAGTCCTTAGCCCCTCTCACATTCCACGAAATAACTTTCCAAATCATTGGATCAAAAGCTCTCCCCTTGACTCCTCCACCAACTCCTCTCTTCCTCTATCTACACTTCCCCCGATTTTGTCATAATTGACATCAAATTCTAACCTCTTTAACTCCCTATTACCCCCCTTCAATTGCTTCATGCTCAAAGAATGACCTTGACATCTAGATTTGCACTCTTGAATCCGACGACGCTCAATTTCCTCAAACAATTTTATAACTTGATTTTCCACCCCAACCAGTTTGTGAGGTTTTTTAACCCAATTAACCACCCACGCTGACGCCATTCTGTTCACAGCTAGCTCATCCCTTACATCCACTCCCTCCCACTGATCCAAAGAAACATCACTCTCCACTACGGCCAAATTAAACGGAGAATTCCCATGAACATCCTCCATATTCTAAAGCAAGAAATTCCACGCTAATTCTGGGAGGAATTGAGATCAGAGGTTCTACAGTAGAAAAAACCACCATCTGATTATCAACCGAATTAGAAAAGGAGTTTTCTAAACCTAAAGGAGAGTCCGAGACCTCCGAAACGTAGAGGCACTGGCTTGCCCGTTGAAAAAAATAGCGACGTCACCCCTCTCCTTCGCTGACCCATCGATCCCGAGAACGCCTAGAGAAGTGGAAGAATGCATCGTACCTAACCCACTGCGAGGCATCGACGGGAGAGGACTGGAAACCTCCACAATAATATAACTAAATTCACACCTTTGGTTGAAATCAAGGTGGACCACTCAATGAAAAAAATATCACATCATAGACACAGTCAAAAGCGTATCCCGACTACTTGGAGGTTAGAGGGAGAGAGAGAAGAAGAGAGGTTCACGATACCAATTCAGATACAAATTTAATGTTTGGTGATAATACCTGGTTAGAGCATAGTCCTTGAAGCCATTGATCAAGGTACGAGCTTCTAGAGTTCCAATACATCCACGTAAACGAGGCTCCTCGCCGTTTACCGCCTTCTTCCAAGTCACAAATAATGGGCTGAAACCACGAGACTTTTTTGTCAAGCATTATGGCTAAGGGTTTCTAGCATATGAAGTACCCAACTGCACAGTTCTTTCTTCATGATATTTTCTTTTTGATAAATAAATTTAAATTTATTAATAAAGCACCAAGAATTTGCAATTCAAAGCCAATGACTATTTACAATAGAGGAAATCCACAAAATCTAAAAATATCAACATGATTTACAAAAAAATTTCCTTTAAAGCCAAAAATTGAGAATATTGGGGCAATTATCTCTAATAGTTCCAATAGGCTTTTCCACTCGGTCAAAAGCTCTCCAGTTCGTTTCTATTCAAACTAACAAAAAAATAGAGGGTGAGATCAACAAATAGGCCTTCTTAACCTCCTTAGATGCCCTTAACCCACTCCAAGCCAAAATTTCATCTTTCGCGGAGCCCGCTGTCACCCATGAATTCCCTAAGAATTTATAAGCCTTCTCTCACAAGCTTCTAACCAACAAGCATTCCACCAAAAGATAATATACGGACTCGGCACACTCTTTGCAAATATAACACCTATTAATAATCAAATTTCTTAAGAAAAACATGAATACACCACTAGATCAAATATTTCTAAACATCAAGGAAGCAAGTTTACAAGGGAAATGTTCTTTACAGTTATTGGATACATCAAAACCAATATGTTGAGAACGAAGTTGAAATCAAAATACATACCCATGTATTGTAAACGATACTAGTAATACACTTGGCGTACGACAGCCATGACGAAGGTTGATGCAGGGGTTTAATTCATGGTAATTTGACAACAGTTAAATGAAAGTTTAGGGTATCGAGTTAACTAAAAGCCTGCTATATAGGATATGTAATGAAAAGTCAATTAAACAAAGAAGAGTTGGAGTTTCATGGCCAGTTTCAGGGTCGGAAGGCAAAGAACAGTATGTATCAATTAACAGTAACTCTCGGGGAATTTTGAAATTTTGAGTACTTGTTGCTAAGGTTTAGGCTAGATAAGTAATTGACGTTTTACATAAAGGTTTAAACCATGGATTTGGATTAGAAAAAAAACACATAACATCAAAACCCAAAAAAGGCAAAACAAAAAAAAAAAACTTAAACATTCATAATCAAACAAAAACACATAACATCAAAACGGAAGATAGATTTGCATGTCCAACATATAAGTCAAGAGGAGACAGATAAGAGTACTGTTGGCCCTCATCGAAAGCGGGTGGGGGCGATTCTTCGCTGTTGTAGTGAGCGACCAAAGTGTCGAAGCAATACACAGCCATCTCCCTATTCGCCGCCACCATTTTTCTTCTGTCAAATTTCACCGTCTAGACAATGGGGAACCTCTCTAAGAACCAAATATATCTTCTTCTTTAATAAAGCGCGCACACAATTGATGATCGGTTAATTTAGCGTTGATTTTAACCCAACAATTTTCAAGGGGCTCGATTAAACAAAGAAAGTGAATTTCTTTTGGTCCCCAAATAATTGAAGGGTTAGAGAGATGAAAGAGAGAGTTCCAGTAGCAGTATTTATTTTTCTCTCTTCCTGTGTTTCTACTTTCTATGGCAAAGATACGTCACCTATGGAAATACCCTTGATTTCCGCCACAAATACGGTAATATCCTTGCTCCATCATGCAATTTACCATCTGGCGGCATCCTGTAGGTGGATTACATTTATTGCATAAACCATTTTAATTGTTTGCTTAGTGTTTATTAAAAGATTTTTGATATAGATTAAACACCCTTTTAAAAATCCGTTTGGTTTTATAATAAAAATAATTTATTGAGTTGTAATATAATTTTTGAAACGATAATGTAACACTAAACCTCCAGTCCGGAAGTTTGCTCATGAACAAGTACGTGGGCATATGCAGGGTACGGATAGAAAAGGCTATTCTACAAAGAGGAAGGCTGGTCCTTACCAGCTCCTTTAATACTTTGCATTCATTTAGTACATCAGATCAAGAGTACGGTTAAAATTTAAAAAAAAATTGAAAAAAATAGTTTTATAAATTAATAAGATCAAATCATTTTTTTACTCTTTTTTTTGTCATAAATAAAGTTTCAAAATATATTACTTTCTTCCAAACTTTTTTTTTTTAAATTACAAATGCATTTAATTGTGCATATAAATTTTAAAAAAATTTAAAAAATCAAATTAAATAATATGACATCACATTTTTTTTTATATTTGATTTAAAAAGTAATTTATAAGTAATATTGAATCAAGTGTTGACAATAATTACCTATATGAAGACACAAGCCACAATCAAAACAAACAGTTTAAGTTATTTGAATTATATTCTGACTATAAGCTATAATCGATCCAAATAATATTTCAGTAGCTCAAATTTCATAATTTCAACTAACATTCTTAAACTATGGAATATGATTATTATTTTTTAAAAACTTAAAATGTAATTGTATTTATGATCAAATATCATAGACATATAAAATCATCCCACTTATCATTTTCTTTTTATATTCCCTTGCATCCCATGTATCACAAGGAAAACTTGGGACCAATCCTTAGTTATACTATAAAATACCACGATGCTGCCCTAGTGCCAATCAAGTGAAACAATAATATAGGCACATCAGCACATAAGTAGTACATACATAGGTTCTTCTCAAAATGACAAAAAGCATTTTTTGAGTACATGAGATTAAAAAGCTAAGAATGGAGAAGGGTGATTTCCCATTGTTGAAAATTGCATTGTGCCTTATGAATGTGTGATACACAGATGTTCAGATTCAAGAAAACGTTCAATCAGAGTCAGAATCATGTCTCCTCCTCTGCTTGTCTTTCTTGTGTTTCCTCCTGCCGTCGGAATCATGAGAATGCCCCTTCTCGTGCTTTTCATGCTTGTCACGCTTTTCATGTTTGTCGTGTTTCTTCTCCTCACGCCTCTTTCTCTTTCGACTGCTTTCATCCTCTGATTCACCTTCTACAGTGTTACTCGTTGATGGGTTAGGCATGGTAGCCTTCACCATCTCAGGCGAAACTTCCTTCTGACTGGATTGAAGCGTGCTTGGATCCTCCCATGGACGGGGTGCTCTGCAGGAAGAAGTTCCAAAGAAATTAATGGGAGAAACAATAAGCAAGATTAAAGAAGGCAACATATAAATAAAATACTGTTGGTTGCTGAAAATAAAGCAAATTTAGCCCAAAGAGCCCTGCAAAAAAATTTGAGGCCCAATCATTGTCACAGGCAGCAATGTCATGCTATCCAATAATAACAGAGAAGACAAGTGAAAGTACAAAAGCTTGCTAGTAAGAAAGTGACTTTTCCCTCAACCAACCTATAGTTATTATCGTGTCTGCCTTGAGGCATTATCAAGTGTCAGAGAAAGCATCCAAAGACAAACAAGGAATTTAGAGAAATAAATAAACAGCATTTCTTAGTTTCCCCTAACACATATAGCCCTGTAACTCGGATTATTCATGGGTGTATTTCAAATAACAATTATAAAGTGATGACGCGGAATAACAATGTCCAAATCAATATTATTTTCTTTCTTTCTTCTTCCTTTTCCCCCTCTTTTGCTTCTGTACCCAAATCAATCCTTGCAAGTGGACATCAGTACAAAATTGCAAGCAGAAGATGATCAAAAATCTAAACAATCTAGTTGGTTCTAAAAAATTCTCCCAAATAGACTTGGGTATGATATTGATCATGCATGATAACCAATGTCAAGGGCCAAAAGAAATTCTTCAAGCAGTAGAAATGAATACAAGATATTGAGCATTTGTAATTAAAGATGATAAGCAAAATGCAACTAATCTATGTCCAGCATATATTACTACATCATTCGTCAATGACAAATTGTATAAAAGGTAAGGGCCTGTAAGGTAGCAGAAACAAGAACCATCATCACTCTGAAAAAGGCCGTAAGAAGTTCAAAACCTTATAGGTATGAGGTATACGCTTATTAAACTCAAAGTAGAAGCTTCATTATTGCTACCAATATTAGTAGTAGTCACAAATCTTTATATTTTTTGATAACTAGTAGTAGTAGTGAATCTTGTTTAGAAGCACATGAAAGGTGTGCAAGTGCTTGCATGCATGCATGTAGACAGCGTGAACTAAATTCAGAGCATGATTGCCTCAACACAACAAATATTCAACTAAATCCCTTTTGGAAGCAAGAGAGCACTCTACTTAATCATCCATCAAACAGCATCCAGTCTGATCTGTGCACATCAAAAGCCAGGTAACTCCTATACCTAGATGATTGGAGAACTCCATATTAGAGGTGATCAACTATCTATAGACTGACCAACCCACATACCTTTAATCATGCTTGATAATGAAATCTGTGCAACGACCGTCTTGTTTCAGGCCAGGGCTGGATTCTGGCACTCAAATACTGATCAGGCCAATAACGTATGTCTGTCCAACCAAACCAGAAAGGGGAAAAGAAATCTTTTAAGTACCAAAGGTATTTTAGAGTATACCGAATCAGTATAGCTATCCTTCTTCTGACACAGCAATGCAATTTCATTTAGTATCGAAATGAAGTGCTAGATATTTCTTTCTTCTTTTCTTGCTTGTTGATGCATAACCATGTACCATTCAATAGAAAAAAAGCTCTTTCGTTATCATATTTGTTAATAAAGGTACTAAATGAAATTTTCTGTTAAAATCACTTTTGGTTCTTCCTTGCCCCATAGAGATATTGAATAGAAAGAGCAACTTGTTTTGCTACTGTAATTTTGAAAATAAATGTTTAAATGTCCTTCAAAAGTAAGTAAATAGATCCAAACCATATAAAATGTAGTTACTCTGGCTGTGGAACAAGTTTCAATCTCTCAAAATGGAATTTATTTCAACCATATTGCCATGGTTCCTAACTTCAACAGGGTACAGATAACTAAGTTTGATATTTTTGGATGCTTTCTATTGCCAATACTAAGTAGTAGTAAAATTTTTGTACCTATTTTTATGATATTACACATAGATCAGAGCGGTTCCTAATAAAATAGGTAACAAAGCAATTTTGCCACCCACTGCTACAAAATCACCTGCCCCCAAGTCAAACTGGTGCTCATTGTTTCACCAGGTTCTAAAGCATGGGTATTTTGTAAAAATTTATTGTATGTTAATGTAACAAACATGAATTCTATGTACATTTATAATATATTAATGTAACAAACATAAGTTCTTAATTCTTATAAATGTATAGTACTTAAAATCTTAGTTAATTTTTACATTCTTTATCGCAGAGACTGTGCCTGGATTCAAATCAAACCATTCATTTGAAGTTCAGTCCAGGCCTTGATGCTAAGCTTTAAAGCTGCAACCATGTGTTCTCTGCAACCTGAACCAAATTGTCCCATGGTCCTTAATATTTACCAGAAATAATTTATACATTGCTGATTCAATGATTGGAATAGAACAATGCTGATCCATCCTTTTCAAAACAAAGTTAACAGCTGCAATCAATTAAGCACTTGAATTGCAGAGCGGGAACTGCTTAAGGGATTTTTAATTTGCTCCAAAAGGAGGACCAAACCAACAACAATCACGTGGACATGTTTGCCCATTGGTTCAAGTACATGCACATAATTCCTCGCTCAAATACTTGGATCTTTGGAGTAGGCTACAAATTTCATCATTCAAGTCCCCCAAAAAATCAGTTTTCAGTGACGCGGCCCCTGTTATTTTATTCTATGCAAAACATTACTGAAAATTTAAGTGCAAGTCATATATGGAAGTCGGGAATTGTTATGGCTTAAGATATATGATTATAAAATGCTGGCACAACATTGCATACACAACCAACGTATATAATATCAGACAAGTAGAAGCAATCTGGACATAACATAATTATATTGATTTGTTTTCCAGGTATGTACCTTGAGAAACCAAGACCATCAACCCGTGCTGCATCAGAGTGCCCTGCTCCCAAGTCCTCTGCTGTAGAGCCCCGCTTCACAAGTTCTGAAAACTCATGCTTATCAAGGCGATTGCCTTGAGGTCGGGTAGAACGCTTGGGGGCTAAACCAAGAGCCTCCCTCATGGCCTGCTCCTCCTGTTCCTTGATTCTTTTTATCTCTTCTTTTACAGCCTCCGTATCAGTCCCAGAATTTTTATCCCTAGCATACCAGTGTAGATCTTTCCCTATTTGAGACGATTAAAAGGGGGGGAAATATCAGGGTAAGATTAAAATGTGTCTCAAATTTGTCTATTTGTATCAATCATGCCAAAAATCCCAAGTTCATATCGATATCCCTTCACTGGTGATTAATGGACAAAAATGAGCATCAAATTATGATAAGACTACCCAAAGTCAAACATAAAATCACCCCTTTTTTAAACAAGCAAACACAACTATAAAATAAGGAACAGAAATTGCTTTGCATATTCTGGTGGTGATAATCAGAAGTCAAAACCATGCTAGTACTCTCTGTTCCCAAGCCATCTGTGTTATAATGCCTTTAATGTGAGATTTGATAAAAGAAAATCATGGTAGGGAAGGACAGTAATGGAACTAGTCAAGAGGTTTACAATAATAAATATTGTGCAATAGGGAAGCAGAACCAAATAGCTCAGTAGTCACAAACACATTGCAAATCACTTTAGAAGCACAAAATTCAACACTAGGAATCAAAAATAAAATGGTCACTGAACTTCATGCTCACATGAAGAAAATGTATTTCATGCTAAAACAATAAAGCATAACAAAATGATACCTTTCTGCCATCTTCCAACTGGCGCCTTGATACTGTGACCAAGATAATTCTCCCTGTGTTTGTCAACTTTCACATCATCCCAACTGAATTCTGCACATGGAAAGCAAATAATTATTTCCATAATCTTATTTTAAATGCTATTGCAGCACAACAAAAGATTCATGCCCTTAGACTTTAGCTTAAGTGGTGAAGATGGGGAGGAATTGAGGTAGATTTTCGGTTCAATCTCAGAAATAAAAAATTATAAAAAACAAAACAAAAAACAAAACAAAGACAGAAAAGAAAATATTTGGATGACTAGAAAATACATATAATTAAACAAAAATAGCGATAGCTTTATCTTTGGCAAACAAGCAGATTAGTATGCGCATTAATGATAAACCTAAAAGATTTTTCAGTCATATATCACCAAGAATCTGATTTACCCATGACTTCCACTTGGAGGTGAAAAATCTATCAGTTAAACTGATAATTGATAGAATTCCCTGACTAACATGACTAATAAGCTTCCCAAACATCCATAATATTTTAGATTTCAATACAACATACAGACAGTTAGCCATAACGAACTCATTAACTCCTATAAAAATTCTACTTCATAAAGGAGAATAATAAAAAGATGCCACAAAAGGACAACGGACGAATTTATTCTTCACAGAAAAGAGAAAAAAACCAGTCAGAAACAGGAATCAGTGGCAAGTCCAGCTCCTAATAATTGCACGTCAGTGATCTTTGTTTTTCTTAGTACCGCTTGCTAGCCTCAAATATTAGCATTCTAACAGAAACATCTTTGAAACAGGCACCAAGAGACATGACCCGAAATGACACAGGCAGAGACCGCACCTTACACCCTATAACCAATGCCAAACTCAATACACTCATCACCTCACAAAAAGGAACCAACTCATTCTTTTCCTAAACTCACCCTTGGAACTGAAACTCCTTCAAAACTTTAAAAAAAAAAAAATTACATCTCTAGCATCTCAGCTGCTCTCCACAAAATATTATTGTACTGTAAGCAAACACGGAGTATAAAATATTATATTAACATCTCATCTCCTTCCAAGCCTCACTGACAGGAATAAATAATCATGGCCATATACAATTTTAAACCCCACTCACATATTCTTTTATAAGTAAATCTGATTAAAATATTATACCGTGAAGGATGCAAAATGGAAAAACAATGCAATTTATTGGGCTATGATAACATGTCATCACTATCACCATGCATTGAATATTACTCCCTTGACACCTAGAAAGAAAGCCCCCTTCTACAGCCTTAGGAAAATCCTATTTGATGCCTCTATTATCATAATATCCATTTCCTTATCTATACATTCTAACCATTTATGCTGTATTTTCTAAAAAAGAAGTAAAAATGATTGGTTAAAGTGTTAAACTTAGGAGAAGACAATAATAATGCAAGCAATCACCAAATCACAGCCAACGTCAGACAACAAGAGAACTACATGACCTATAAGTTGGTAGCCCAGCACTCTATAAGTCCTTACTTAACATCCCTGTTATGAGAACTTGCAAAGGTAAGCAAGATCAGGGATGGGGGAGACCTTTAGAATCTGTGGGAAAATTAGCACCAATGAAGATTTCTTGAAAGAAAAAAATGTCAGGGACCTTCCTTTTTCAGGTTTTTATATGTTTGAAACTGAAATACCAAAAGACTAAGCAGCTCAAACTATTCTCATAATCTTGAATCAACAAAGAATCACACAAGGAAGCCAACAAAATTAGGCAAGTTCACAGATAGTCTCAAGTAATTGGAAGCACTTTAGGCATTCACAAGAACAGCCTTAAATGCACCAATCAAGTATCAATCTTCATCAATGACTTCACCCTCCCACTTAAGTACGCCAGAATTCCTCTCTCGGTAATTGCATCCCTCCTGCTACTTCCATTTTCTTTCAAGGCAAAAGAAAATAGTACAATTCACCGTGTAATCATTGTATTACCCTCAAAGATAGCTATGTCAACGTAATTTTCCCGGTTAAGCGAAGAAGTATAAATGTTCGCTCTCTGTTCGTTTCAGATTCAAATATTTGAGTCAATTAGCTACTGAAACGACTGCCCCTAAATCTCGATTTATTTATACCGAAAATCATCCATGGCTAATTTTCCCGTGGAAATATTCAATTCCATGGATTTGAATACATGAATTAACATCAAGCTTATATTTTTCATCGTTTTGTTTGCTTTATATCTTAAAAATTCGGATTGCACAGACCTTTTTAACAAGAAAAAACTAAGTTTGAATAGATTTACAAAGCACAGCGACCAAACCCTAGAAGAGAGATAGATACGTAAATACATGCATAATTGTGTATATAGAGAGATAGAGAACGTACGATCTCGTCCACCGCGAACGCCACCTCTGGTAGGATGATACATTATTTTCTCTCTTGACTGTTTCAACTCAAGGAAGCCGAAAGAAAGAAGCAACAAGCAGACCACTTTTGCTTCTAACGCCGTTCAATATTGCCCTTATATTCTTTTATATTTCTGTTTTAACCCCGTGTGTTTAGTGAAATCTTGCTTTCATCACGTCTTTTTAAGTATATTTTCTTTTTCAGAATGTTATCATCAAATCCCTTCGGTTTCAATAATCTCGTAAATTTTAAAATCCATCGAATAAAATTTTGACTATATTTTTTAACCAATTTTAAATGCACACGTAATATTTAGATGAAAGTGTTTTTTTAATTTATTTTTTTTATTCTTTAATTAGTGTTCTACTTTAAAAGTAAAAAAAATTAAAAGATATAGATAAAACTTTTTTTTTTTTCACATTTCAAATCATATGATTTAATCGTGAATGTGTACAAACATTTATGCATTATTCCAAATTTTGTAGTATTAAGAAAAAAACATACCTGTGACGAGACTGGCAATGGTTCTTCATCGGAGTTATGAAGCTCATGAGAAATTTATATATTGTTTCAAGTTTTGTCAGAGTGAAAAGTAACCAAACGTATGACAGCAGACGGTGGTTCATCACCGGAGTTACGAAGCTGATGAGAAATGGAAGGGAGAAGAGGAAGAGAAAGGAAAGGAAAGGAGGGAGAGAATGAGAAACCTTACCCCAGAGAGAGAGAGAGAGAGAGGGCAAGCGGAGTATGGCGCAAGCCGGTTCTGTGAGTTATGGATTTGGGCTTTTAGATTTTATTTTACTGTATTAATTTCTGGGAGCCCAAATATTAAACTTAAAAGCCTAATTTCTAAGCCCATTATGATCCCAAGCTTAGAAGTATACATACCCGGATGCCCTATCTTCCACTGCCTGTCTTCCTCAAACCGGACCCTTTAACCTTCTCTTGAAAACCTAATTCGTACTCCTAGACGGCTTGGCTTGAACACCATAAACAATCGCCAAAAATCTTCAGAAAGACCCAAAAAGTAAAAGAATTGAAGCCCAATAATTGTTTTTCTAAAATCAAACAGCCCTTATAAATTAAATTCTCCACAGATACGCCCAGAGAATTAGATAGATATGGAGGAAGAGAAAGGAGAGGGGGAGGGACCAATCTTTAGGGACATAAGGCGCTATATCTGTGAGTACTGTGGAATTTGCAGATCTAAGAAATCTCTCATCAGCTCTCACATCAACACTCATCACAAGGTTTCTATCTTTTTCTCTCTTTATATATTTTTTTTGTGTGCGACTGTGCATAAGTTAAGTTTTTGGGATATGTCTTTCAATTAGCCTCCGTTTGAGTAGAGATTAAAGATTTTGGTGTCTCAAATAATGGGAATTAGTGATTTGAATTTCTGTTTGATGTGAGACTGAAAGCTATCTGTGGTTTTTGATTGACCCTCAGGTTTTGTGTAAATATTTAGTTTCAACAGTTTGTTTATGTGGTTTATGTTTACTGATCCTTTTTAATGACTGCAAGAATGGAAGTATATAATGAGTAGACTTGAAGTCCCTCATTTCGTTTATGTTTTTTGTGGCTTTTATACAATGAATAGACTTGAAACCCCTCTTCTCTTCTGAATATTATCTTCAAATCTGATAGTGTTGTGCAAAATGAAGAACCAAATTTTCCACCCTTGTATGAGTAAGCTATTTTCTGATTGGAGATACAGTATGAAATTGATCAATAATGTTTATCCCTTTTGATTGGGGAAAATAAGAGTTAGAGAATAGTTGAAACCTGTGTCATACTATCACAATTTGGAAAATGATGAATATTAGATCAGGTTGAGCTAGGTTGAACAATAGGATATCAAGGAAATCCTCATTTTGTTTTTATAGTGTTTCGTTTTCTTTACTCCATTTTTTAGGAAGAGATGAATAAGGAGGGAGCTAGTGGAGAAGGGAAAGTGGAAGCTGTACAGCTCAATACTTGCCAGGAATGTGATGCTAGTTTCAAAAAACCTGCTTATTTGAAACAACACATGCAAAGCCATTCGCTGGAGGTATATTTGTTACTAATTGTCAACTGAGTGCATTATTGCTTGAACAGTTATCATTTCTGTTAATCATATGCTTCACTTTTGCTAGCTGTCTACACAGAATCTTTGTAGCTTGAGTATTTTTGGTTAATGTGAAATGTATTTTATGCATGATCACTGAGTAACTTTTTTTAATGTGTTCTTAGTGTCTACTAGATTTATTCCTATTGACCAATCCTCACTGGAGGCTAGTCACAAGATCTTTACCATTTGTTTGTTGCACGTCTTAGCACCAACACTTTTGTGCTTAAAAGCCAAATATATTTCTGTGTTTACTGTGTATTCTTTGTGATTCGTTGCATTATGAGCACTAATTTGATCAATTGTATTAATTTTTTTTAAAAAAAATTTGACAAATTGGAGGTGGATATCCGACCCACTCTGCCCTTATTTAAACTAAGACAGGACAGATTATTGATGCCACCGCATGGGGGCGGTTTAGGATACCCACTCCGCCTTGATTTAAGCTAATGCAGGACAGGTTATTGGTGCCCCTAATCGAGGCGATTTTGGATGGAGAAGTTTCTCCTGATTTGGGGACTGGTGGGGTGCTTAATATAGCAAGGTGGGGGTGGTATATGTGGTATCAGTATCATTGTCTTTCCTTATTTAAACTAAGACAGGACAGATTATTGATGCCACCGCATGGGGGCGGTTTAGGATACCCACTCCGCCTTGATTTAAGCTAATGCAGGACAGGTTATTGGTGCCCCTAATCGAGGCGATTTTGGATGGAGAAGTTTCTCCTGATTTGGGGACTGGTGGGGTGCTTAATATAGCAAGGTGGGGGTGGTATATGTGGTATCCGTATCATTGTCTTTCCTAATAATGATGGTTGATTTTGTGTACGGTTATATGTACTCTGTTGGTAATATACTTTGTGTTGTTTGCATCAATTTAGTATTAATGATTTTGCAGGAATAATTAGCTCTTAAGAAACAAAAAGTCCATGGATGCTAATAGTGTGAAGCATTGGATCCCAAAAAAAGAACTCCAAAATGCGAGAGGCTGCATGTTTCAACTTGAATGGACCAGTATCAGGTTGGGAGACCTCCTGAGAAGCTCCATCAAGTGAGCCTCAGTCACACAGTGCTCCAATTTGAGGTTTGACTGCTTGTTCAGGCATATGCTTGATTAAATTGCAGCTTGTTACACCATGAAAAATTGTTTATCTTTTTTTTTCTTGCAGAGGCCATTTAGTTGTTCCGTGGATGATTGCTCTGCCAGTTACAGAAGAAAAGACCATTTAACTCGCCACATTCTTCAGCACCAAGGAAAGCTCTTCAAGTGTCCAGTTGAAAACTGTAATAAAGAATTTGCTCTACAAGGTAACATGAAACGGCATGTGAAAGCACTTCATGATGACAATCAATCTTCTTCCAGTGTTGGAGATCAAAAACAGTATGTCTGCCAAGAAGTTGGTTGTGGAAAGGTGTTCAAATTTTCATCAAAGTTGCGAAAGCATGAGGATTCTCATGGTAAGTTGCTTTCTTTTCGATACCAATGTAAAACTTATGTTTTCTCACATCTCTTTGTATCTCTAGTGATAATGGATAAGCTGATCTTGAAATGGCCAATTGTTCTTACTTGCAAACACTCATGGATCCGTTTATTTTTGCAGTTAAGCTGTACGCAGTGGAGGCATTCTGTTCTGAACCAGGTTGCATGAAATATTTCACGAATGAGCAATGCCTTAAGGCCCATGTCAAGTCCTGCCACCAACATATTAATTGTGAGATATGTGGGACCAAGCAGCTGAGAAAGAACATCAACCGGCACCTTCGCATGCACGAAGGCAGTCCATCAGAGATATTCAGATGTGATTTCGAGGATTGTCTCAAAACGTTTTCAACTGTAAAAAGCTGCAACCCTTGAAATATTTCTATACAAACTCAACTATAAGTCTTGAAAGCTTTTTATATGCAATTTAACATGTTGAATATGAGTTGCTATATGTTTTTTTAATTGGATAACTGAATGGGGTTGTTTTGTCTACGGAATACTTTTAATCATATTACAGGGTATCTATGCATTTTTTAAGTAAAAAATTTCTTTTGTCAACTCTCAATTTTTTTTTCCTTCCAGAGATCCAACCTCCGTCAGCATGTGAAGGCTGTGCACCATGAACTTAGACCTTTTGTCTGTAGCTTTTCTGATTGCGGCATGAGATTCTCATACAAGCATGTGAGAGATAACCATGAGAAAACAGGGTGCCATGTTTATACTTCTGTAAGTTCTTGGGCTGAGATTTCCTGGTTATATCATGCATTATGGTTGGTTTATCCCCATATATATGGTTAACATGGCTGGACAAGAATTCATATTTGGAACTATAATTACTTTGGTTTCAGGGTGACTTTCTTGAGTCTGATGAGCAATTTCGGTCAAAGCCAAGGGGCGGACAGAAGAGGAAGTGTCCTACTGTTGAAATGTTGATACGGAAGAGGGTGACACCACCTTGTCAGTTAGATCCTGTAATGGAACAGGTATCCGAGTAGTAATCTAGGTTGCTCTTTCCGAGTTGTAATCTTTGTTGCTCTCTCCATAACAAGACCAGCAGTAAATCAAGCTATATACTATTGTTGAGGATTGTCGAAACTTCAAAAGCAGCATCAAATAATCTTTCTGGTGTAAACTTGAACAGTCGAATCAAATTAACTTTCTAGGAGCAGTCTTGCTGTAAATTCCACTATCTATTAGTCGGGGTGTAAATTTTATGTACGAAATGTGTACAACTTTGTGTAAATTTATGTAGTATTCATCTTTCAGGCTGGGAGCCCTTTTTCTTCTGCGGTTCTCGTGTCACCTTCTTTTCTTGCACATTAACGAGTTATACTATATTAGCTAGTCTGTGGTGTGCATGTTTAATGTATTCAGCTGGATATGTTTTAGCCAAATTGGATTATTACCAACAGAAGGAACGTGGCAATAAATTCACTGGTAGAGTAGTGCTTAGTTGATAAAAATATGTAAAGAGGGTTTTTGTATCAGTTGGGAACCGCGGCTGGTAGCTGCTTGTGAGCGTTACGGATGGTGAAAATGCAGGTAATTCTTTGGATTTTTTTTTCTTGTTACATTTGCGGTAGGCGGAGGAGGATCGAATCAGTATATGGAGAACCTGGAAAAATCGGATCAGATAGGCTGTTCTATCGCAAATTGGAGACTGGACCCGACAGGTTCAATTAAAAGACAGAAGAAAAGGGTCAACACTTTGAACTGGCTAAAATCGACCGGTTCACCCAGATTTATAAAATATTATTAGTATAATTGATGTGCGATTGCGTCACACCAGGTCAGTGGATTAGAAGGCCAAGTAAATATGCTGACATTGCATACTTATCGCCTGACTATACTTCGCACGTGTAACCAAGTCCACCAGAGCGACTGGAATCTTCATCTGGTTGAACCCGAACTCGACTCATATTTCCATATTTAACTCGAAGCTTCTAGGCCGTCTTCAAAGCGTGAGAAAGAAAAGAAAAACGATTCAAATAGTAACAGAAAATGGCAATGAGATCTGCACTGAACCGACTCAGTCTAACTCGTTCGGTGGTGTCAACTAGGGGAGTGATTCGGTACTCCAGCGATGGTCGTGTGCTTAGCGAAGAGGAACGCGCTGCTGAGAACGTTTACATCATGGTTTCCACTATTGACTCTCTAAGATTCTTTTCCCTTTCCTTTCTGGTTCCCTAGAAAACGGAGGAAGTGAAATTAAATGAATTAATGACCAAGCAAACGAAACGAAATGAATAGGATTATTGTTTTCTTGATTTGTCATCACTTGATACACTGGAGAAAACAGCTATTTGCTCTTTTATTTACCATCAACTTAGCTTAAGAAGAGATGTGTTGCTTAGTTCAAGCTGAGATTTGGATTTTATTTTTGATATTTGTATTTCCTTTCTTGAAAGCCTATTCTTCTTCTTCCTCCTCCAAATTAGTTTTGGAGATGAGTCTGTGTACGGTTGTGGATATATGTGAAAAGAATAAGATAAAATGGAGTCACGAGTCTTAGATTTAACATTATTTGACATTTCATTTAGGATCAATAATGCGAACTTTCTTTTTTGGTACTATAAGGAGGTTTTGGTTTTCCATGGTTGATATGTAATTTTCTTTTGTTTTTTTCTTCTCAAGTTTTTAGCAATCAAATATTGTTTGTGTTCTCTGTTTCCTTGTTGTTTTTTACCTGAAAGATGTTATTTTATTGTTTAGGAAGCTAAGGCGACATGCAGCTTGGGGTTTGGATTTTGAGACTCAATTGATTAGGATTATTTATTTTGTTCATGATCTAGTTACTCAGGCCAAAACGAAAAATTCCTGTCTAGACTTTGTGTTATTCGTTCTTATGTTTTTGTGAGCAGTTGATTATGTAATGTGATATTTCTATATGATTTCTCTTTTTTTTTTTGTTTGAACATTCGTTAATGAGTATATGATTCTTCCTGTGAAGAAAATGGAGAGGGAGAGGTTAGAAAAACGGAAGCTGAAGCTTGAGAAAGAAAGGTTGGAGAAAGAGAAAGAGAGTGCTGAGAAGGTATAGACTTTTGTTCCTACTTTGATACGTGTGCTTTTCATGGTAATGTTCTTTTTGATTTGCACATGGAAATATAGAGATTATGTTAACCTTATTTCGACCTTTAAATTATTCTTTTAGTTAGGTAAATGTATTCAGTGTGTGATAGGGTAGACATAAATGGCTTATTCCTTCAAGGCATTCATATTGATGGTAATCATTGGAGATACCTTGTACTTGGAACCCTTGGTTCTACAGTTAAAATTTTTTGCTTTTTCTGTGATAGAAAGCTTCTTTCTTTTGTGATCCAATTCAAAAACTCCAAGGTACCAGATTTTTTTCTTTGATTTATGCTTTTAATTCCTTAAACAGAAATGAGGTTTAAGAAGTGCAATGGGACGAATGCCTTTAATGTAAAATTGGTTTGATGTAACAGCAGCATTATCTGAATCACCTGATAATTAATGTTCCCGAGGTTGTTAAAATAGGGAATTGATGTACTATCATACCCTTTTTTTTTTCATTATCATAGTTTGTCTGCATAAGCCCTGTTGTAACTTAACTTCCCAATGCCTTGGTGTTAAAACATTAAAAATTATACCAACATATTAAGCACTGCCCTACCGAGACTTGAAACCTGAAGCACTTTGTGTCTTAACTCTCGAAGGAAATCCAGGATTTCATTAGTAATTTACTATGTTCCAGTTTTGGTTACTCCCAATCTAATTCCTTTTAGTACTATTCTAATCTGTTTCTTTCCCACTTGTTCTTATATTCACTTTCTATCATTTTATCTTTTGCAGAAAGCTGAAGAAGGGACCCAAAAGGCTTGATTTGTTTATCCGCACTAGATGAAGCCACTCAAGCTGTAGAAATAATCATAAGGAATAAATGTTTGACACTTAAAACTCTAGCCAATATCAGAGTTGCGGACAGCTGTGTTGTATGTGGTTTTAATCTGTTAATAGAGTGTTTCATGGCCTTAACTTGAAAACTGAAATGATTCCGATCCATTGTGCAGGTTATTATACTATCTTGGGGGTTTCATGACTTGCTCTTGCTTGTGTTTTCCAAATTAGTACTAAATTTGGAATGGTTGAGGCTAGATCATTAATAATGCTGTGGTGCGTTGCTTCAAGTAAGTAGATAGATTTTTAGAATGGTGGGTGGCTGGACGTTGCTAGGGCGCTGAGTATCTTACATATAGTTTTTATTAGGGGTGAGCATGGAACCCGGTTGATCCGCGAATTCAATCCAAACTGATATATGAGTTGGGTTGGGTTGTGTATTTTTAGAGATTGGATTGGGTTGGGTTGGGTTGAAAATATTTTGAACTCGGTGGGTTGGGTTGGGTTGGGTTATAGGTTCAAAATTTTCAACTCGATTCAAATCGGTAACTCGGTCAAATATATAATTATATATTTTATATTTATTAAATATAAAATAGTGTATAAATAATTATAGTATACTTGTAAAATATATAATCGTAAAATATTCATTCTAATTACTAATAGTGTGAAATTATAGATAACAAATACTCTAATGTCCAAACAAGTTTTATATTTTTCAATTACCAGATTTTAATTTAAAATATTTACACTTGAAACAAATACTAATTTCGAGTTATGAAATAGTTTTCATAATTATTCTTAAGCATAACTTTAATTAGAATAAATTGATGCAAAATTAACTTATGCTAACAAAATTTTGATTTCTTATACCGCTGTAACTATAAAATAAACATAGAAATTAACACTAACCTACAAGATTCTAGTCGAGATCAATGTATGCAAATTTATATTCTAAAAAGATGTACCATAATGTTGATGGAAGAAATACTGAATGTATGATAAAGCTTAGTAATACCAACTTATTGGAAGTCTTTCATGCAAACATTATTGAACTATTCAATTTACCATAATATCGTGGGTTGGGTTGTGTATTCGCTTGCATTTTATGAAACAATGCCAAAACATTCTTACCAAGGCTTCAACATAACTTCCAATTATTGTGACACAACACCCTTATCTTGCATGTCATCAAAAAACTTCTTAGCAGTATCCAAAAAACCAAATTTAGCATAGCCTACAATCATTATATTCCATGAAACAATTTTTTTCTTTTCCATGTTATCAAATATTCTTTGTGCTATCAGGCACACATATTTTACTTATAATATGAATGAATTTAGTTTTAGATTTAATAGAATATTTTTTTGTTATATAATTTACTAAAAAATATATATCAACCCGGTGACCCAAACCGATTAGAATGGGTTGGGTTGAGTTGAGATTGGATGGGTTCATGGGTTAGGTTGGGTTGAGATTTTTTCAACCCGGTATGAATAGGTTGGGTTAAAATTTTAGGATAACCCGATTCAAACCGTCCCATACTCATCCTTAGTTTATGCGAGGGGATAATTTCAAAGTTTATGATGCATGAAGGTATATAAGATCCTCTCTGATGTAGCCTTTTATAGATAAAAACACTTTTTAATAATTAAAAGTATTTTAATGTGTTTATTTAAAGTTTAGGAACTGTAATTTTTTATTAAAACATTTTTAAGGGAAACAGTTATGAGATGTTTTATTGCATTTTTCACGTAAAGCTACGAGGCTTTAAATTATCAGTCTTTAACAATTGACGTCTTTAGCTTCTTGTGGGATCAGACATGGACGACAAAACGTATCTTGTGTGTTCCCATGAAGCATTAATAAATTTATTAACGGCCTAAAATCTGATGAACAAAAAATTGGTAATGAGACCCTCTGGGTATTCTGATTGAGAGGCAGCTCAAAATTTGTGGACCAGTGGTGGTAATTAATGGAGATGGTAATTAGTTTCAAACCTTCACCGCTGAGAATTATTAACCTTTACATCCATGAATGTTTTTACCGGAAAGACATGAATCATTGGTTTATGTTATTAGAACAGAAGAATATGGCAAATAGCTGCAGTTTAGCTCATCGTTCTGTATGACCTCATAATGCACCCAACTAATTAATCGATTGAAAGCAGTGGTTGAGTTGCTTAACTGAGCGGGTTCTCTAACTTCTTCCTCTGAAGATTATGTAAAAATGCAAGTATTGAAGAAGAACAATGATATTTCAAACCCAATTTTTACACCACTTGCCTCAATCTCCACCTTAGATGAAGCCCACCCACATCCAATTGAGGATATGACATCTAAATTTTGTCCATGATTTTACGTAATAAAAGTTGACAAACAAAACGTAGCATTTACTGAAGTATAATGCAATGTTGTTTTCCAGCTTTCTTTAAGCTCTTATCCTTAATCAATTGTCCCTACCCTCCCTGAATAAACAAGATAATTGCACTGATGGCTGATTTATGGTACAAGCATGTCTTATTATTTTTTTTATCAACAAATTTTTACTGATATAATTGTAAAAATCAATTTAGTAGAATACCATGAAACTCAATAACGGTAATTCGACAGTTACAGAGAATGCTATTGTGGTTTAATCGAAGCAAAAGGCCCATGACAACCAGAGAAGATAAACTTTGTGTCAGACACAAAACAAACGATCCCACATTAGAACTTTATGAAATCCAAGAACTGTTTATATACGCTTAAACAAGGTTTCTAGGATACGACCTTACTTGAACAGGATCTGTTCTATAGGTTGTACATCTGTATCCTTGATTCAAAGGAGACAAGATCTCAAGTCTGGTGGATGAAATGTGGCTGTTTGATCAGAGCGTGATTAATGGTTGATGGTCTGTGGACCATTGATGCTTCAGAGGATCGTTCTCAGCTAGTGTTTACTCTGGCTGGGATGGTCATACGGCTTAGTCTGACAGACAAATAATTTTTTTTTTAAGATCAGATCATTTGATCTTTACCCTTGAAGTTGGGTTTGTTGACACTACTAACAAGCTCTTTACACATGCTTCAGAAAGAAGTCATCTTTGTGTTTCCTTAGGGACTTGTTCATTTTCAGTACAGCAGTGATGAGCAAAAACCTGCTTTTGCAGTCCCTGCCTTTGGTAGTGCAAGTGCAAGAACAGTCTCAATTCCTGGGACATTGTTCACAACTAGCATTGATGATGACATTTTGGCTTGCACCCAAGGCATGAGAAGGAAGCTCCAAAGAGTTTTAGGCGTCTGTGTGTATCTATTAAGTAATTATCTTTTTTTGTCTCAAATGAAACTTGTGGTGATGATTTCATTTCGCTAGAAAACTTTACAGTTTTATTTTTATTTTCATTGTATTCTGTCTGGACACTTGTGCAAAAGTATCAGTGTAGTCCACTCCAGATTGCTAAGAATATCCACAAGCTTTGCTTAGGGTTTAATATAGTATTGTTTAAGTATCATATGTTGTTTCTATCATCCTTAATTCTTCCCTCTATTCATTCAATTTTGTTGGATCTTAATAGCATTTAGCAAGTGGGTTCTTGGACAAAAATAACATGATTCACACACCTTAGACAGTAGAGTCCTGATCTTGGAGAGGATTTAGGTGAAGAAGAGAATGGAGTAGGATAAAAAGGGTGATGAATATTGTGAAAAAGCAGTTGCAGACAAGAAGCAAAGAGCTATATACAAAAAGGTTCCCCCCTCCTTTACACGCTAGCAATATGGGATAGACCATTTTGTTTATTCTTTGCAAGTTTCAACAATCCCGCATCGACTGCAAATGCCAAATATGAGAAGCTTCAGCTCTATAAATAGTCCCTTGCAAGTCCAACTGTCCCACATCGATGCGAAAGTCGAAGTTGAGAGGCCTCAACTTTTGAAAACGCCCCTTCTTCCACTCAATTAACTTAATTGGGAGTTATAATATATAAGTAAAATATTTTGAAAGGTTTGGAGAATCCTAAATTTTATCTCAGTAATGGTGTAGAGTACGGACGCTGTATTACTGCCGAGTGCCAATAAGGTGTTTGATCACATGAACCTACATTCCTGAAAATCATAAAGCATCACTGCCTGATATTGTCCCTTGATCTAATTTATTGAGTCTTTTTACCTGAATCACTATATGGCCTATGTCCTAGATTTAATTTATTGAATCTTTTTCCTGAATCAATATATGGCCAATTGTTAATATAAAAAGAAAAAAGATGGCAGTAGTTGAGTTCTACTCATGTTTATCTTCTTACTTTTGGCTTTTTGTGGCAGTTTGAATCTAGAGTTTAGTTTAAGTATTCTTAGCATTCTTTCTATCTTTAGATATACTTTTCATCCAATAATCAAATCCATAAACACTGCTCACTCTTGCTTTATATCCAAAAGCAAAATTGGTAGAAGCTAACTAATCATCTCTCCCTTTATCCCCAAGCAAAATACACCATACATAAAAAGCACTAGGTCTGTATAAATATGTTGAAAACCAGCCTCAAATTTCCATTGTTGATGCAACAATCTTTTTCAGTCTGGATTCATATCACCACTTGTTATGCATTCCAGGCACTCAAGATTGGGAAAGTACCCACTTTACCATTCTTTGTCCAATAACAAAGAGAGCGAAACAATGTCATTAAAACTGTCCGTTCTGTTAGTTGTTCTCATCAATGGTTATGTCACCTTGGCCTCTGACCCGGATCCGGTCCAAGACTTCTGCATACACAACACAGATTCGACAAACAATTTTGCACTGTGCAAAAACTCATCAACTGTCACAGTGGAAGATTTCATATATTCTGGCATAAAGTCTCCTGGAAAGTTCAGTGAAACTGGGTTATCAGCTAAGTCAGTCAATGTGAATGCCTTTCCAGGCTTGAACACACTAGGCATGTCATTTGTCCGAGCTGATTTCGAGGTTGGTGGCATCAATGTACCGCATTTCCATCCAAGAGCAACTGAGATTGCATTTGTGCTAGAAGGGAGAATCTATTCAGGTTTTGTTGATACAGAAAACCGGGTTTTCACTAAGGTGATTGAAAAGGGTGAGGTCATGGTGTTTCCAAGGGGTCTAGTGCACTTCCAAATGAATTTTGGAGACAAACCTGCTACCATATTGGGAACTTTTAATAGCCAAAACCCTGGATTGCAGAAGATTCCAACAGCAATATTTGGTTCTGGGATCAAAGAAGAACTTCTGGAGAAGGCTTTTGGTTTAAGTGCTAAGGAGCTTGGCAAGATGAGGAGGAAGTTTGCTCCTAATGAGTTGAGCTAGGGCCTTAGGTTGAAGGGTATTTGTCAATTTAGATACTTAAATAAAGGTATGGTGCTCACCCCGGAAGATATGTTATGTCCCTTGTCATTTTGTCTCAAATTTGTAGCATAATTTTGTAGCTAAATTCAATTTCAGTATTCTACATATTCTTAGCACTTACTGATGATTAATAGATACATAGTGAAAAAATTTCATATTTTAGTCCTGATTATTGATTATTAGGAGCATAAAATTTCATATTTTATTTTCGAGGAAATTTGATGATTCTATAAACTTGGATTACAATTAAATTTCCAAAAGAATTATTAAGCAGCACAGTGAAGTTTCCATAGCATAGTGTTACAGAGCATAATGAGTTCAAGTCATTGCACGGAGTATTGTTTTTTTTCCTTCATCCTGAAGAAAGCTGCAGGGGCTGAGATTGTTAACAAATAACAGTTTCTTCACAGTGGATCTATCAAAAGATTAAAAAGTACATGTTATGTGCCTGTATTTCAGAAGGAAAGAATTTCAATCTGAATTTGAGAGTCACAATGAATTTTTTTGTTGTTGTTATAGTGCACTCTGAATGCAAATCTAACCTCTATTGTGTTGAGCAGCAAAGCCAGGGTTCTATGATAATAACAAAAGGGTAAACCTCACTATCTAAATAGCATTTGATGTAAGGTCAGAGCTATAAAGATATATTGAAAAAATCAGTGTTTACTGTCTGTTGTTGAAGCCATTTTGGAAAATGTGGTAGTTCAAAGTTAACTGATCATCATGTCACCAAGATTACATGTCATGTTTTCATTTGTGAAGCAAAAGTAAACTGTTTTTAACTTTTTAGGTATGCTCTATGGTTGATGATTTGTATACCAACCATTGCAATAAGTACTAATTCCTAAAAAAGGAAGTAAACAATTGCAAAAAAGTAAATCTTAGAGAATTGAGAACATTGAGACCCTGCTGCTTTTATATTTTCAACATTTTCTCCCTCTACTTTTTCTTCAAGGTTAGGTATCTTGGATTCTTTGGACCTAGATATTGTCTTTGATCACTAGTCACTGACCTTTTAAAAATTCTAATTTGACATTTTTCCTTCTTTAACTTTTCTTTGAGATATGACACATGATTTCTTACAAATTAAACCACATAGTATTCTTATTCTAACTTAACTTGGGTGAACTCTAAACCCTAATCTAAAGTTCCTCTTATAAATGTGACCACTGTGTCATAAGGCAGTAGCTAAGAAAGAAAACCAATGAAAAAAATGTTGAAAACTCAAGGTCAATAGTTTTTGGTAAGCCAAACAGAGCCATCTCACAACATTTATCATACAACAAGCAATGAAAACACAAAAGAAAAGCACAATAACTAATTACTACAGACTGCTCTTGAGAAAACAAAGCCTATCCTTGTAGAACAGTTATTCTACATTACTAGCTATTCTTACTTTAGAGCAATGCACTCAACATCTCATTCCAGATATCAGGCACCCCAGGAAGACACCAGTGGCTACAGTCAGAGGAAAATCCTCTTGGGTGTTGCCTCTCTTCTTGATCCATTGCCCTTCTATACACAGAAGGATGCCCATCTCGCCGAAGGGCTGACATTGTTGTAATGTCTTGCAAATATACTGGAAATCTTATTCTTCTCAATACCTCTTTTAACACTAGCAATTGCTCAGGAACGTGGTTGTGGCTGAAAAATGGTAGAGGTGTCCTCTGATTATAGCATTTCCAACCATTTTCTCTGCGGAAATAAAAGAGAAAAAAAATCAGCTATTAAATGGAGATAATTAATAACAGGGAAAAATCAATGATATGATTGCATTATACCTGTTGTGCCTAGGTGACATGCTTCTAAAAATTACTCGGGTTTTGCGAGGATCAAGGTTTAAATCTACCCATTTAGCCCATGTAGTGAGTCCTTTCTGATAAGCAATCATTGGATTCATATTTTTGAAGAGTGATTTTCCCTCCATGTAATAGTCCCACCTGAAATTAAACATAACAATTTTAACTAGGATCATAGCCATACAAGTAATTGAAGAATTACTATTGAAATCAATAAGTAATGAAAAACTTAAGAAGATATAAAAAAAACACATATAAACGTATCCAACATAATGAGTTTTTTTCTTCTCTGCATCAATTAGATGTGCACGCGCACAAAGAAGAAGATAATTTATGAATATAGAATAAAAAAGAAAATAACATAGTTTTGTTAATGTATATCTTACGAACTCCATTTCTCGGAGTGAGTCCACCAGTGGGCTGAATCAAACACAAGAATGTCAACTCCTCGCCAATATCTTGCATTCTCTTCTATGGAATCCAAATGTAAGATCCTCTTGTTTTGAGCTCCTTTCTTCAATTCCACTAGTAGAGGAGCCCAAGAAAACTCAATGGATGTCTCAAAGTCCTGTAAGTGTCAACAGCATATGCTTCATTATGTTATTGCAAGTGAACATGCTTTGTAATGGAGCCATAGGCTTACCATTAAACTCACTAGAGTCAATTACTACTTAAAAAAGAAGAAAGGCCAAATGAAGAAAAAAACTGTTAAGTAAAATACTATATATAGTTCAACGTAACTCAACATAATTAAAGCCTTAAAATGCTGTAACTAACTGGGAATGGTTACATAATCCTTCTACACTATTCATGTCCTGTTCAAAGTTATTTCTGATTCCAAATTCCTAGCTATCTTCAGGGAGAAAAATACTAGCCTTGTGTGAGAGTTTCTTTCCGGAGGGAAAGGAAGGGGTCGGAGGGGATAAAGTCCCCATCAACTCCTTCCAAATGTCATTTTTTACCCACCAAATTGGTGGGTTGAGTGGGGGGGGGGGGGGGGGGGGGGGGGGGGATGGTGAAGGGAGGGGAGGGGATTTTGGGTTATTTTATGACTTCTAATTCAATTTTAACCTCACATCCCTTCCCCTTCACCCTTCTCCCAAACCTTACCTTCCCCTTCCTTTAAAACCCCACCTTCTCCTCCCCTTCAAACTTCCAAACATAGTGCTATAAAAGCTAAACGTATATGTATCAGCTTGCGTATATTAACATCTTACTTGAAAAGAGAAATTGAGTATCTTACCAAAGCATGGAAGGCCATTGAAGGACCATTGTAGGTGACCTTCTTTCTGCCAATTGGAACAACTCCTTGCACTAAGCAAACAAGAGATTCCCACTGGTTCCTCATAATAGAATCACCTACCAGCATTACTCTTTTCTTTCTCATTTTGGCAAGAAACTTCAGAGCATCAAACCTGAACCACAGAAACTAGTAGTAGTAATTTCTAAGTAGTACTCTTTTGAGTATTGAATTTTTTCATTTCTCCTACCCAAAAAAAAAGAATCATACTACATAATTTCACCGCAAGAGTAGGTAAAGTAGCAAGAGCTGGGTTTTAAATGGCACATTAATCGTCACATTTTGCCATTAACAAAACCATTTGATTTCCCCATTATATTAATTTTGGCTACACTACTAATCATATCTATTAGAGAGCTAAACAATATAATTAAAATATTAATTAATTACCTTGGAATAGAACAACCATTTGGTTTCCATTTCCATTTCTCATACTCAGAATCTGGCCGTCCATTTCTTTGGCAAGTTACTGCAGAACTAAGATACGGGCAGTTTGAATCATATAAAGGATAAGATGGATCAAAAACCCATTTGCCAACTGAAAAATCACAGCTCTTATGTGGCTGATCATGCCTGGTTTGGACCATGTTGGCGTCATTATCTTCCTCATCGAGCCACGGCTCGTTTTCATCTAAGCCAAACTGTGATGACTTGCCATGAAAGAAACATAGAGAAACGTTGAAGAGCAAGAAGAAGAAGAGAAATTGAGGCTTTGGTTTAGCCATTGGAAGCCAAAATGGAGATGGGTGCATGTGAAGGGTCGAACCAAGAAGCCTATGTAACTTTTTAAGTGGAAGAAAGAACATAAAAAGTTGGGTAACATAAGGTTCCATTAAGGCATGATTTACGGCTGGTTATTGACCACATGGAAATGTTCTTTTTACTCATTGCTATTGTTTCTAATAATTGCTTTAATTCCCTTTGCTTTTCTCCATTGTGTTGGCCAGAGTTATGCTTTTCTCTATTGATAATTTTTTCTTTCTTTCTTTTTGTTGGGAGAGATTGATGGTTGAAAAGTGTTGAAACAAAGATGAAGACTGAAACTACCAAAACAAAGATGAAGGCTGAAATTTTGGTCCCGTGACTTGCGGTGCGTAGGCCACAGATTGTTTTTGCCTTTTGCTTTTTTCATTCTAGATAACAAGAATTTATAAAAAAAAATATACTATACAAATGTATTTTTTATTATTTGATGATTAATAAAAAGATAAAATAGATATTTTATTTTCATTTTATAATAAAAAATATTTTATATGGTATATTTTTTATAAATTGGTTTTAGACAATAACTTTTTCATGATACCAGTGATTTCTTTTCTTTTTTTTAATCTCGGAATAACAGAGTTGTACATTTTTTATTGAAGAAAAGAGTTATGATTTTATGGAACTGGTTCCATGAAAGTTACTACGGAATCGAGAAAGTTTACTAGTAATTATAGAGAAACTGAATAGTAATTGTATCAAAAAAAATTAAAAATAAATATTAAAATTACTATTTAATTTTTCCGTGATTATTAATGGGTTTTTTTCAGTTCTGTGATAACTCTCACATACTCGGTTCCGTGTATTACCACTCTGGAAAAAACGAAAAGAAAAGGAAAGAAAGATTGTGAATTGAGCTTAACCTTTTAGGCATCCAACTTGTGCGCATTAAAATTCCATGGATTCTATTTGGGTAATCCGTGGATCTCTATCTAAAAATCCACAAATCGTTAAAAAAGAAAATAGTTTTTCTCCATTGAAAATGTAAGGATTCCACGAATTTCATTTGAGTAATCTGTAGATCTCCACCTAGAAATCCATGGATCACTAAAAAATTAGTTTTTTTCCCGTTGCAAACATCAGAATCCGATCCACCCATGCGATAAATTCTTGTCTGACACAGTGCCACAAGAGATATATGGCACAAACGTTTATCTCACTGTTAAATAGTATCAGAAGAAAAAGTAAAAAAGATATTTTATTTTCATATTCTTAATATAGCGAAAAATATGTAAAATATTCTTAAAACCAAATTAAACATCTATGAATATTAACAAAAGATCTTTAGAAAAAAATTTCAATCAAGAAAATAAATAAATTAAAAGTATATTTTTATACTAAAGATATGGTGCTCAAAAAATAATATTATATAATTTTTTTTACATTCATTACTTCCCAAATATTTATAGTTAAGCAAAATTGATGTTTCGTTCAATTGCTAAATTTAATAATAAAATTGTTCAAGCTAATATATTAACAATTATTTGATGGTTTTTGAAATAATTATCTTTAAATTTTCTTTTGACACTTATTAACATAATTCATAAGAAAAACTATTTGCATTCTATTATTATATAATATAATATAGACACTTTCATCCAATCAAATTTTGAAAAATGATGTTTTTGCCCTCTCATTCTTGTCTTCACTATATGAATCTCTTCGAGACTTGGTCAATTAGTAAAAAACAAAAAATATATGTCTTTTACCTCAACAAAAAAAATTAGAGGTACAACTTGAGCAAAGATCCCGATCCAACCCAAGCCCAATTTGGGCCCTGGACAAGTTGGTGCTGAGATTTTTGTGGGTTAGGGTTAGGGTTAGGGTTAGGGTTAGGGTTAAAAAATATCAATCCTAATTTAATTTAGTTTAGGTTAAAGTTGACGTTTTCTCATACTTAACTAAACTCATAACTTGTGAACTCATTTAATATATATAACTCGTTTTTAATATATACATATATATATAGATAGATTTTATTATAATGCTTTAATTAAATATTTATCTCATTGATGTTACAACATAACTAAAATAAGTAAGTTTTTATAAAATGTTTGAAGCTTTGAAAATTTAATATTTAAAGAATATTTGAATTTGAATATATTAATTTGATTTTTAAAAATTCTATTTATAATAATTGACATTTGAAATGAAAAAAATAATTCAAAAATCTAGTCATGCCTATGATCCAATCAAAATCCATTTAACATCCTTTGAGCGTTTCAAGGACATGTGCGACGTCTCGTTGAAACATCAGATGCTTCGTAATTTGCTAAGAGAATATATTCCGGACGAGAAGCAGCCTCTTTCAAGTCCATTGGGACTATCGAAGGTTGTCTCTATAGTCCAAACTCATAAGCTCTTATCAGAATCTTTCACAGAAGAAAAAGCAAGTCGAGAACTGGAAATCTGCCGTCGATGATTGGGTTAATCGGTTGCTGGCACTGGTTTCTACCAATATGGTACATATCAATTCTTTGCATACAGTATATACATAAAGATATCTATGTGTATGCCTGTTTATGTACTTTTTTATTGTCCCAATTTATGTGTTTTTAATTGGATCTTTTGGGATTTAATTTGATGGGTGTTTAGTAATTTTGGTGTATTTGGGTTTCCTGTGTAATTGAAGCTCCTTACGGTCTCTGTTTGGTCGCCCAGAAAGTGTGTGGAGATGATGTGCAACAATGCTCAATTGACAAAGTGTACTGGTACCTGTATTCAAATCCTTGTACTAAATGGGCTGCTAAAGAAACAGAAGCCGTAAGTGGCATTAGATTGACTCATATAACTGAAAGTTTTCAAAGCATCTCATTTGGGTAGTCATGGCTACAACTCACTTTGAAAGTTACTAGGTGTTAATTTGCATGGTCTCAAGTCGGCCTTACTCAATATACATGGGGCACCCAAATGCACCTTAAGTTAAAGCCTTATAAGTCATTTTGGTTAGTTAAGATCCTATCAAGAATTCTTTCTCTGATAAGTAATAACCACAAAGTGACTGACCTCAGTTTTGCCATGTCGGGTCCTATTGCATGAAGAAAAGTTGGATCTTAGTTTGGAGATCAAGTTGCTGTAGATAGTAACACCTGATGATATTTATGATCTGAACTCAAACGGATTCTTCAGACTCTGAGAGAACTTTTAAGAATTCTTTTAGGAGAATGCAATGAAAATTTCATGATCCAAACACTACTTTATCAAAATATTTTGTGGTGGTGTCAACAGAGTTGATGTTAATGAGACCCACATGTAGATTTTGAGCTTTTTTGTAATGGCATGGTAAGATTTTTGTAGACCCACATGGTAGCATTTCATTGTTTTCATTGGGCCGGAGGTTTTTGTTATTGCCAGTCTCTTCATGCTTGGGCTTTCTTCAAACTCATTTCCAACCCAAACTCATACAATGGCAAAGCCTTTGCTTAAAAGAGATTTCCTTTTTATCAATTCGATGACTTTTAATTTTATCTTATTGTTGGTTTTATGGATCCGGGTTTGTAATAATTGTGAAAAATTCCACTGAAAATTTTGATATTAAATTTTTTTATGTAATTTTTTTCATAAATATTAATATAATTTCTTGAAACTATAATAATTATCACGAGCTTGAGTTTGTGGGATCGACCTACTTTTTGGAGAAAAGAAGTGTCTTGGGTTGGTACCTTCTATCACATCTAGTCATGTTCATTGGTCAAATCTTTTGGGTTAGTATAGTTAAGTTATTATAATTTGTGTTTGTTAAGTCTCCACCAAATTACTGAAAAATTAATGATATTGCTTAAATTCATTTGATTATGGATTATAATTGAGAAATATTGTGAAGTTGGTCATTCTTGTCCAATAATCAATTTTTTTATGAAAAAATTGTGTTGACCATAATACATTGTTGATTGGTTCTATGGCCTTGTCAGAGTTTTATATTGGTTGACCATAATCACTAAACAATTGTTTTTTATAAACAAAAATTAAATTAAATACTACTGATTAAAAGAATTTAAAAATGAATAAATAAAAAACGAGGAGAGTTCTCAAAAAATCGAATTTAACAATTATTTTATCAAACATAAAATTTTTAACTCTGCAACTGATATATCAAAAATTGTTTAAAAACCTTAATACAGCTAGACCAAATTGTGCTTAAATATAAATTCAGAGTTTTTGCAAATAATTTCTCATTTGACTTGCCACAATTTTTTATGTCCATGTCTGGCGTGTGTGCACATTTATTAACATACTTTTACAATTGACACCAATGAATTTTGATTGTGTCAATATTCAAGTGGTACACCCCCCACCAACCCTCCATCGTTCCATTCACATGGCCGTTGAAAAATAAAAAAGAAATTTAAAAAAAAAATGTCACTTCCTCTCATTTTTCTTGCAGCAATGCCAATTTTTTTCTGATTACAAAAGCAAAAGTACAAGTAACATACCATCTATATTATTTAGTTTGTATAAAGTCATACTTTGACATGGAATTTTCTTCAATTATTTATACTCATATCTCAACACACGTTACATGTGTGTTGTTATGTTATTTTATGTAATAAAATAATAATAATCATCTTTTTATTTATAAACATATCAAATATAATGGTCATATATTATCCGTTAGAAAATTGAACGTGCAAATAAACCAATAATCCGATTAGAATCACAAAAAAAAATAAGAACAATTGAAAATGTGGAGAAGATAAAAAAAAATAGAAAAAATTAACATGGGTTGAAAATAAGAGAGATAAAGAGGGTGTATAAGTTAAGTCCTAGTGGAATAGCTGGGGAGTAAAACATGGGTTGAAGATAAGAGAGATAAGGAGAGTGGAGAAGTTAAGTCTATTAGGATAATGAAAGAAAAACACGAGGGAAAGATGTAGGGAGTTTGAGTCGATTTAGTTACATATATAACTTTATTTAAATATTTGATTTATATATTTAAATAAGGGTTTATGAGACATTTTGAGGAGTGGACATCGGATTATAGGTTTATCAATAATAAGTATGGTATAGTTTAATGCAAATTTAAAAATAATATAAGGGATAAATGCATTTGCCGTTTGGCAAAAACTACACGTGTGTTTTCGTATTTGGGAAATTGACATTTACATTTTTTTTTATTCATAATCTGAGGATTTTTAAGTGACACTTACTTTGTTCCCCTTAAAAAAACGTTAATCAACCGTTAAAATTTGTTCAAAAAACTTGCCACAAGAATTTGTTAAATCCCTAAATCACCATCTATGATCACTAAACAATAATTTCAATTATTGTTATATTTTGTAAATTAAATTGTTATACCGTTATCAATTCATAACTAATTAGATAATTAAAATTTAGTTTATTAACTCACAATGATAACATTTTTTGAGAATAATGAGAACAATATTTTTATGAACTTGAAACAAAAATCAAAGCAAAACATAGTTTCATCGAACTCCAACTTTAGTTTGTGGCAAATGTGTTTATCCCATAATAGAATCAAATATTTTACTGTGAATAAATAAGAAATTACATAAAATCATTAAAAAATTAATAAAATGAGATTATTTACTATGTTTTTTTTTGTTGTTGTTGGTTTTATATATCGAGTCCCCTTTGGTATCTATAATCTATGCAATATATTCCTTAATTTATCTTGTTAGTTTGTGGCTACTCTCTTTGCGTTCCAACATCCAAATCAAAGTATCAAACTACTTCAGTTTCATTGATTTTTCAATTTCGTTTTATGGGAAAATCCAAAGAAGGGTATCTTTATTACTTAGCTAAGAGAATTTAGGGCGATACAATTACTTAAGTAAAAACGACAATTCTTTGTTGAAACAGAGCATGTAACGAATCACAAATCCAAAAAAAATTACGATTTTTATTTGAGAGTTTAAATAAATATTAAGTTAATATTAATATTGATGGTTATTATGACAAATTTAAATTTAAATACTAAAAACATTAGATCCTGTTTATACATTTTTTTTGTATATTATAAAAGAAATTAATCTAAATATTTAAAAAACATGTAAAAAATCATTTATAAATTAAATTTTATTTCATAAAATTTTTTTTTATTAAATATTAAATAATTTATAATTTTATTGATGTTTTGTTATAAACCATTAAAAAATCATAAAAAAAATCATAAGGATTGGTAAAGAAAAATTCATAATTAGCTCGAGTTTAATTTTCAAGATTTTTACTGTGTTAAGATCAATATAGGCATGAGGTAAAAAAAACATTATTAGTAAAATTATTTAAAATTACTAATAGAATTTCCAGCTATCTAAACGTGCGAGCCAACCAAATATTTCTCCGGTACCTTAACTACGACCCACGTGAAGGATGGTTTGTTCTCCGGCGAAAGAATAATCCCAAACCATCGAGTCTCTTTACTGTTACAAGCTGACAGCCTTAAATCAAATCCGAGCATCATGGGTGGGGCCCATCTCTTCCCCTCACTACCTCTCACCTCCAAAATTCAACTATGATGACATATACTTCTCCATTTTTGTCAACAGTTCCCTCATTCTGCATCTATAAATAAGGAAACTCCTTTTGCTTTTCCTCATTAGTACTATCAGATTCAGTTCTTTTATATAGAGAAATAAAATCAAGAGAGAAAGGTGTTTTTTTTGGAGACTGTTTTGGCGGATTCTGAGTTGCTGGAAATGGCAGAGAAATGGGTGTTGATGGTAACGGCGCAAACTCCTACGAATATAGCGGTGATAAAGTATTGGGGGAAGAGAGATGAAACCCTAATTTTGCCTGTGAATGATAGCATAAGCGTAACCCTTGATCCCAATCACCTCTGCACCACCACCACTGTTGCTGTCAGTCCTACCTTCCAACAAGATCGGATGTGGCTCAATGGCAAGGTAAAATCGCAAACTGTTCCTTTTCTTTTTTTTATTGTTTAATTGCCAGGAAATGCTGGGGAAAACGAAAAAAAAATATCAAAAACCATTTCGGATTTGCGATAATGATATTCCTCATTATCTCTTGCTCGATTTAGGGGAAGGTGATTTTTCAAATTCCTTGCATGTGTTAGAGATTATTATCTGGGACTGAGACTTATCAAATGAGAATATGCTTAACTGAGCTTAATACGTTTAATTAGAGAGAGATGTCGGATTTAGCTCCTAGCGAGCTTAATGCATATATTTGTAATACATATTAACTATATTACATGACTTTTTACTTTGCTTTGTCATTCTCGTGTTGCACCTTGACAATCATACAAGGATATAACACTTGGCCAATTCAAATTAAAAAGAAACTTTACGGAAAATTATTAAATATAGACGCGTGACACGACCCGTTTAAGACACTCATATCCGAGTCTATGTAACATAATATATTAGTGACTTGCATTTAAATGTGCAGAAGTCAGATTTTCTCTATTTCGAATATGAGGATTTCAGAAAAGCCTCTGGTCAACTGAGCCTAATCTAAGTATTTAGCTTTGAGGTGCAAAGGAGAAGCTCCATGGTGAAGCAAATTTCGTGTTTTTTTTTTTGTCTTTCTGGTTAGTGAGATAGTGAATAAAAAGAAAAATCATTCAATTTTCAGTCTTAGATGTGCAATTATCCTGGAACCTGCAAGTAGAACCAGCGATAAACTAGACTGAGCATAGTACAATTGATTAATGATCCATGTGATGGTAAATTCTTCTGTGTGATGTGTATCTCCTGTCAACTGAGTTCTGGACAATTAGTTCACTTTGAAATAATTCTCTCCTGCTGAGGCCTAAAAGGGAAATCAAGTAAGGAATAGCAATGTTACATATGTTATCATTTCAAATTTTTACAAAATAAGGAATATGCTCAACTGAGCTTAATACAATTAATCAGATTTGTGAATATCACAAGTCAGATGGTGATCCTATAGGTGTTGATTCTATGTGTTTTGGGCTTTTCCTGGTTAGTGTAGGAAATTCCCCTTACTGGAGGTAGGTATCAAAACTGTTTGAGGGAGATCTGTAGTCGTGCTGGTGATGTTGAGGATAAAGAAAAGGGTGTCAAGATAGAAAAGAAGGATTGGGAGAAATTGCATGTACACATTGCTTCATATAACAACTTCCCAACTGCTGCTGGATTGGCTTCTTCAGCGGCTGGTTTTGCTTGTCTTGGTAATATACCATTCTCTATATTCTTGTCTTATTGGTCTTGTCTTCTTGAATATGGTTACTAGATCTTTGTTTCTGAAATGTCATTCCTCAAGTATTAATGATGATTGATGTGGTTTCCATGCATCTTAAACTAAGGAATGAAAAATTTAGGTTTCTCTAGTTTCTGAACACAAATGTGCTACTGGCCTAGTAACAAATCACGTCTGATATTCAGTCGAAGTAAAAGAGAAAAGTGTTTGCTTTGGTTGTCCAGCTTTACTAATTTTTCATGGTAGAATTATTTTTACCTTTTCAGTTTCTATATTGGTCGCCTATGTTTCTATGGAATTTCAGCTAGGGCCTTTAATGTGATGTTTTTCTATCCTCTTCAAAGTTACTTCTCTGTGGTAATTCAACCGATTCATGGTGATTGGGTTTCTGGAATCCAACAGAAGAGCCATAAAAACTAAATATACTACTGGTAGAATTTGAGAAACAATCAATCTTTTGATGTTAACATGTTATGTATGTAGTAAGCACACTTTTCTCAAAACTCCTTCCCCCCTAATTTCATTGACTGCCTAGTAAATTAGGACTACAGTCTACTGCATAGTTCATGGTCATTCTTACTTGAAGTTGGATTCTAGGAGGGGCTAAGGTACTCGTAGAATGAGTTATATGTCTTTTTTAATTGTCGAATACTGAGCATGAATGGCTGCCATTTCTAAGAGATGTACAATCTGAAACACTTATGCCCAGGAGGCCTTGGGTCAATGGTTAAGGCTGTCCCAGGTTTGAGTGGGGTGTGTGTGTGTTTTACCAATAAAAGAAAAACACTTATTATTTTTTTTTTATTGTTATTTATTTCTCAAAAAACATATACCAGCCTCCTCCAAAATGCACCTGCAAATAAATAAAGAAAAAGCGAAAAGGAATTTAACATATCTGCATGCTTTTATAGCAATTTGAAATTTTCTCCCCCTTCCCAAACACTCTAATCATACTTACAGCAGGACAAACTCTCTGTTTGATTTTACAATCAGTACTTATACTAGAGCCTGTTTGTTTCGGATAGCATAGCATAGTACCTCCCACTCTTTCCCTTCAAATTGTTGCTGTCCAACTTTAAGAGTTGAATAAATCTGCTAGCTGATCCAGGCATTTTCTATGCTGTTCATGCATGCATAAAATGACTTATTGGGAGTATCTTTACTTATTGTGTTGCATATGCAGTATTTTCCCTAGCAAAGCTGATGAATGTCAATGAAGATCAGAGTATGCTTTCTGCTATAGCTAGGTATGTCTTCTATACTTGATATTTCTTTTAATTTTTTCTTCTTTTTAACTTTCTAGTTTCTAGCTTGTACAATGTGTGCTTTTCTGCCTATAGCTTTGAATGGCCTGTAATGCATCTTATTCGTATCTTACTGCTCAAGTGTAGCTGATACTTACTGTATATTGATTTGTCATAAAAGTAGGGTTTGTTGTACGATCTTGAAATTTGATTGTTTCTTTTCCTTGCATGTATTGTGTACTATTGTGTTTTAGCTTGTCAAGGATTTCATATAGCAGTACTTGGCAGTGATACTTTATAAATTTTGTTTCCTTATAGGCAAGGTTCAGGAAGTGCTTGTCGCAGTTTATTTGGTGGATTTGTCAAGTGGATCATGGGAAAAGTAATATTGGTTTTTGAGTTTCATACTTGGTTCAGTTTGTTAAGAAAATACAATTCCTTTTGAACAACCAATCCTAATGCTTTATTTCTGACTATGTCTAGAATGAGGATGGAAGTGACAGCCGTGCGGTTCAACTAGCAGATGAGGAGCACTGGGATGATCTTGTTATTGTCATTGCTGTGGTATGTGTCTTCTTTTTGACTTTTCGTTCACATTATGCCATCTCAACGAGTTTATTGGTTACTTTTTAGGAAGTGGAAATATATTTATATCAATATGTCCATAGCTGAGGTGATTATGATAGTTCTTTTCCAAGTTGTTCTGGCTCTTCCAGCTCCTCTTTAAGTTGGTTTTTTAGTTATATTATACTTCCTTTTGTGCAAAGAGATTCATTGACACAAAGGATTTTGAAGATTGACCCTCTGTTTAATTGTTTTCTTGAGCATTAATTTGACCTTCACTAGGATGCTATTGTCTTGAATGTGTATCACAGAGCATGATTGTTGTGCTGGATTTTTCTTCTGGAGAATATATTTGTTTCATTGTTATAAAAAAATTATTCTTGTTTTATTACTATGTTGATTCTTTGAGCTTAATACAAATGCAAGATTTTTACTTATCATAAAAATATAAATGAATGATTTTTATTGCGTTGACAATTTATCAGTTCATGTGAGTATCCTTGCTTATTGTTATGCTTAAAGAGTCACAAAATTAAATTCAAAATTAGCTTTCAATTGTATCTTAGATAATAAGTATATGGTGTCATGAATGCTCAGAGATTTATGTACAGATGGTCCAACAATTATTCTGCATGCTTCTAGAACTTCTGAGATGCTGTTAAGTTGTATATTGTCAATAGATTCCAATACGTAGTTTGACAGAGGATTGGATCGTGATCTGTAAAGAGGGGTTTTATCCCATATTCTGGCAGTGACTTAGTAAGGCTGCAAACTCCATTAATTTAGAATTCGAAACACTGTAAGAAATAAATTATATGATGTCAAAATGATTCAATGATCACATGTCACATGCGTTATGGGATTAGTAATTATGAAGTACAATTTGTTTCTCTTTGGGCTTATGTCTCAAAATTGAATAGTGTAATCCCTACAAGCATTTCTCTTGTTGTGGTTTCCCTCCAGCCATTGCTCCTTGTAATGCTGGTTTTGATTATGTTGATTCCAGGTAAGCTCAAGGCAGAAGGAAACAAGTAGCACTTCAGGAATGCGTGAGAGTGTTGAAACAAGTTTACTCTTACAACACAGAGCAAAGGTGGTTTTTGCTCTTATTTATTTAAATTACTGCTGCAGTTTCTTTTCTCTGGAGATAATTTTTGTAATTAGTCATGGATACTCAGTTTTTTTTTCTTCCTGAAATGAAAAGACCAATGACCTTGAGGAAATGGGCCATGAAATTACAATAAGATTGTATGAAGTTGGATTTAGCTTCTATTATCATCTCATGTCTCTTTCTAAATGTATAGGAAGTTGTACCAAAACGCATTTTACAAATGGAAGAAGCCATAAAAAATCGTGATTTTGCATCTTTTGCACAATTGACCTGTGCTGATAGTAATCAATTTCATGCTGTTTGCTTGGATACTTGTCCACCCATATTCTACATGAATGATACATCCCACAGGCAAGTCCTTTTTCTGTTATTTATTTTCCCATTGAGCTTAACTATCAAATTCTTGGGTTTGATATTGACATCAAAACTGTATTCCAGGATAATCAGTTTTGTCGAAAAGTGGAACCGTTCTGAAGAATCACCACAGGTTTGCATGTATTTGCTTTCTTATTTGGAGGATCATATGGTTTAATGAATTTTAACATAAATGGGAACTATAGTGATCTGTAAACTGTCATATTCATTTTTTTTGACAAGTCATAATCAAATTTTGGCATGGTGATTCATTTTCTTAGTTCAAGCTTGAGACATGCATAACAGATATAGTTAATATCATGACAGCACTGGTGCAAACACCTTTGGAATGACTTGTGTTTATATACACTCATATAGGCACTGGAGAAAAGCACCATATTTATGTTTCTCTTGTGTGTCGGACAATCTTTTCGTGCTTCATCATGCTTTCTGTATGATATTCAATGTTTCATTGATTGTTTACATTTAAAATTTTTTGAAGGAGTAAGGCCATAATAGTTTTGAGAAGTATGAACTGCTTGCTGCTTGATTCTTGTTTTGTGGCAATTTCTCCTTTTTGATACAAAATCCTGAGAGTCTTATTCTTTAGGTGTTAGTCTGATTTTCATTCTCTAATTAGAGGCAAAGAACTCTCAACATAACAGCTAAAATGTTAGCCTTATAATTGTGAGTGTCAAGCTGTGTCACAGCCTTAACTTGATCTCTTAGTGGTAGGCATATTTTAGTTCTAAATGTAATGTATGATAATAACTGGTTGTATTCTTTTGAGGATATTATTCCTCTCACCATAAGAGTATCATTAACTCTCGGCTTTCACTTGGAATTTCCAAATAACTCAAAACTTTCGTGCTTCAAAAATTCTTCAATCTAAAGCCACTTCTTTATGTTGCATTTTTGTTGCTCTATTCTGTTTATTGTTGTTCATGTCTCAAGAAATATCGATTCATATGGTGTAAAGAAACATCAACTGTACAGCATCCTGGGTTTGGTTGAGCTCTTTTTTTGGGATGTCTGTAATTATGTTGGATGTACTCAACTCCATGTGTGTGTGTGTTTCATAGCTTGCTTTTACTGTAAATATGAGAAGCACCGTTGTTTCTCAGTTCTCAATTATTTGTACTGATTGTTCAACATAGGTAACTAATGATGAAAAGCCTGACAGGTGGCTTACACTTTTGATGCTGGGCCAAACGCAGTTCTAATTGCACGTAATCGAAAGGTTGCTGCCCAATTGCTTAAAAGGATGCTTTTCTACTTCCCTCCAACATCTGATACTGATTTGAACAGGTATTCTATTTTCTGATGTTAGAGGCACACTATGACATTTTCTTCATTGGTTTGTGCAAAGTCATGTCTAAGAATGAGTTATCTGATAGTACCTCTTTTTTTTTTGTTCTGCCTTTTGTTTTCATCAGTTATGTTCTTGGTGATAAGTCAATACTACAAGATGCTGGGCTTGAAGGGATAAAGGATGTGGATGCTTTGCAACCTCCTCCTGAAATTAATAATAGCATTCCGGCCCAGAAATACAAAGGGGATGTCAATTATTTCATCTGTACTAGACCTGGGAGAGGTCCTATTGTGCTTTCTGATGAAAATAAGGCTCTTTTGAACCCTGGAACTGGGTTGCCCAAGTAGCTTCCAGGTTTCATTACTTTTTACCCGCGCTTGATTTGCTATCGTCTTCTTGCCTTATTGGGCAGCGCTGAACAGAACTTTAGTATTCCATTGAGATGATCGTTATGGTATACCAAGGCTAGGTGTGAGGTGATTCTCTCACATGTTTGTCGCAAATTTGCAATTTGTGTTGCTTTTATCATGTATTTGTAATTTATTTTTTTGCTCCTTAATCCAATTGGGGTTTTATGTACTCATAGTCTCTTTGACACAATAAAGAATAATCTGTTCATTGTTCCTTTTGAACTCTGAGTAAATGACTGTCGTTAATTTAATAATTAAATTGTTGGTTTCTTTTATCTACGTTTACTGGAAACTTTGATAGCAGATTCGGTGTTTGAGATGGTTTGGGAATGCATGAGAATTTTGAGGAAGGCATGAAGAGTTGCCCTTAACTCGGATAACTATGGATGCCATGGCAGCTCACAAATTGGTGAAGGAAATAAAAGGTGTGTTTAATTGTAGAGAATGTTTTCTATTTGTCTTAACATTTTCTTCAACAAAAAAAATCTTGTTTTCTAGATTGTGTTAAAACTATCCAAATTATTGAAGAAATTGGTAAAAAAAATGAAAAACGGAAAGAAAAAAAATCACAATTAAACGCATCGTTGGTGTTTCATTTCAGCTGGTTGGTAGTTTACAGGTTGTGTGGGATAATTGGGAAATGAGAAATTAAGCTTATGTGAAGAATGCAGTCTGCAATCTCTGTGGCTGTCTAGTTTGGTCATTGTGCAGGCTGCCTCTTTTACTCTGTTAATAGGCAAGACCAAGCGCCTTCATTTAAACCTAAATGGTGAACTTTTGGTGGAAACCTAAATAAACAATTTAAGTCTAATGATTTGGTCCTCAAGATTGCCTATATTAAAAAAAAAGTCAATTTGTTGAAAAATGTCTGGCTGCACCTGGTGCAAGTGGACAGATATTGATGGGTACATCCAAACCGTCCAAAGCAAAGAGTGCACTTGTTATCAATATCATATCTTAATTTTTTTATATAACAGTTTTCTGACTTTCAGGGGATATGTTCAAAGTTTGATATCTTCATTAAATAATTCAACTCTCTACCAACCACCAATTTATAGAAACAATTACTCTAAATGTTATATTTAAAAATTTATTAAGCATTATTTTGTGGTTTTAAAAGTTTTTTATTTTTTTTGGATGTGGCGTGTAATTATTTATTTTTCTCTTTTCATGTGTGTTTTTTTGATTAAATCTTCAAAATATAATACGTTATGGATACAAACTCGAAATATCTTTCACCATTTTTTTCTTTTTCGAATTTTTTTTATGTGAATGGGATAATTACAAAATAACAGAAATAACTTATGTAGCTAAACTAATTGGCACCAACTATTCTTAATCTGAAACCCTAATAATTGATTCTCTTTTGTTCTGTATATCAGAATCATCAATATAACTGCCTCTATCTACTCGATCTTCAGCCTTTAGGATGTGCTTTGGCAATGGTAAAAGCTGTTTGCTATGCATAACGAGTTCAGAAACTTGTAAATGGCATTGTCCCTTCCCTTGAATCCAATTATAGAAGCCAAAACACTAATGAAAGGTTTATGGGTATGGTTGCCTATTCCATTGCAACAGCACTATCAAAATTTCTTAGAGACAAAATGTATTGAAATCAAAACTAGAAAGCGGGAGATACTGCCACACAAATAAAAGTACAGAAACAAGACAGAAAATTTGAAAGAGAGAGAAGAAAAGGAACAAAGTTGTCAAGCTAATTTAAGTTAAAAGAAAGCTACTTTCCTCCAAGTAAAAGTGCCTTTATAATAGCTTCACTCATCCCATCAGCATATGGAAACAAGTGTCCAGCACCTGGAAATTCATGGTAGTGAATCCATGGAAGTTTTTTGGCAATGTACTATTGAAGGACAAGTGCCACAAGCCCATCTTCATCTCCTTGCCATAGATGAACAGATCCTTCATTGTTTGGAAAAGGGTTCTGCTCGGATCGAATTCAAAATCCAACCTTCATGTCACGATTCAAGGATTCATATACACCTTGCTGAACTACCTGTGACTGCACATGATAACAAATTCTGAATCACTCATGAGATACAAATGATTTTATATAACCTTTGATACAACAAAAAAAATGGAAGTTTTCAAATACCTCGTACTGTTGTCTCCCAACAAGTTTAGGCATAAGTTGTATGTCTTGACGAGAGAAAACCTCAGGTCTACGAGATACAACAGCAAAAGCAGGAAACAATTTCTGAGTGTTCCACCAGTAGAGCAGACATGGGAGCATAATGAGCAACACGCAGTGCCCACTGGTCCTGTGGAAGTTGTCGGTAATAGGCTTCTATGGATAAATTGGCAGGAAAACAAGGCCACCAGTAGTTGATAACAGGGCAAATCAATGTTGCTCCCGCTAGCCTGAAATCCATCCCAAATATCTAACTTGAAACATGTAGCAACTTTGAAATAAAAAGGTCTATGAGATTATAATTCACCTCAGTTTAAACATAAGAAAACAAATTCCTAAATTAGAAGAGCAGTCATAGATTTTTCTACAACGATGAATCTAATATACCCTATACCCTATACCCTATACCCTATACCCTGTTCCCTACAACTTACACCACAACAACTCTCATCCATAAGGGAGTTGGTGGCCTGAACATTCGACTCCAAGACCTCAAAACACAAGTAATGACTAATGAGCTAAACGCTACTGGTCAAAGACAAAATCATCTAAGAACATATACTTCATGATGATGGCCCAATTGGCCAATTCTACAGCCTCTCTGTTCATGAAAATCATGATCAATTTCAAAGTTCAAATTTCACAAAATCTGGTTGTATCTTACCTGTGAGGGATGCATTTAAGACTGACCCAAACTGCCTGGCCTCCCATAGAAGAACCAACGACATAGAATTTGGATCCAAGTCCCAACTGATCAGCAAGTTCTTCTATATCAAAAGCCAAACTCTTTATCGTTCATTTCGGATCAGGATCAGATTCTCCATAACCTGGTTTGACACCCCTAGTTCCTCAACAACCTCCTGAAAATGATCAATGTATTCACCATTACGTTAACCAATACAACCTTTCTACGTACAGAAGTAAAAATTTTATAATTCGATTGAATGGAAATTAATTACTGGGGAGATATGTGTTGCAATCACTGCGTCGTGTCTACAAGAGGAAAAGCCGTGAACAAAGATAATCTTGTGCTTGGCTATCTCTCTTGAAACACCATGTTCTTTGTAGGCCAAATGCCTGCCATCTTTAAGTTTTATTCTAGGTGCTGTAATGGAAGGGCCACCAGGAGACCCACAAATGTTTGGAGGTGGAGGGCGGCTGCCTTGATATGCCCATGCCAGCAATCCAATTAACAAGACAACTGTAATTCCCCTAAGTATCCCTACCAGAAATATGAAATTTTCTCAGGAGGACTAAAATTGGAGAAAATGGTGTATTAATAAACATTTTCAACAATTTATAGATTTGGCTTGATCAACAAGCATTAACATATATTTAAAAAACAGAGAAACTTGAGTACTAAACGAGGGTAATCTATGAAATGAGAATTCTAACATGTTTTGAAGCGACTGCATTCTGCACAAAAGTAAAAAAGAAAAGCAATTAAGTAGACATTTTTTTCCTAATCTGATTATCTGCTTTTGATTCAACTTGTTTTATTATATTGTTGCTTAGTTCCAAAACTCTTATGTTCATATTTAACAGTTTCTTCACCAAATGGACAGTACCTTACTTAGCTTTATAGCCCATCAATCCAATCTGATTTATAAAGAGATCCATAGCAAAACTTGTCCGAACTTGTCAATGTAAACAACAATTGGCTATAGAATTGGGCATAGAACATCAAGTTTTAATAAAAAGAAGAGTATAAAAATTACTGCTGGCTTAAGTACTAGAAATGAAGTGATTTCATCAAAAGGTGATATATGGAGAGAGAGAGAGAAACCTGTAAGAAACTGAAATGGGTACTTGTGGTGAAGCAGATGATATCTTCTTGCTGATTCTTACCATTTCTTCCACTTAACTTATAAGCGTGACAAAAAAACTAAAAAGCAACACCTTTTTTAAATCTATAAAATAAATAGATAAATAATCCCCCCCAAACCCTTCCAACATTTATGCTAATCAAATTTAATTTGTCAAATTATAAGTTGGGTAAACCCCCATAGAAAAAGAATATTCAATCTTGACTGCATCATGTAAAAAGTATAATGGTTTAGTAACAAACAGAAAACTATAATGAGGGTACCATCTATCAGATTTTCCATGCGCTTTTATAGGAAAGTGAATAGGCATATGTCATAACACATGTAAAAACTCAGCATTTTGGTTTCCTTTACAAAATTTACTCCCAACTCCATTTGGCAACAAATTCTGGTTATGGCAACTGTGAATAAGCCTACAGTTGGAACCTGCCAAGATTAACTGAATTGGGCTACAAGTCTATCAGAAATCTCAAAGGTAAATTGTTTCCGGGATTGCCTGAAACTCTTTTATTTACCACATTTATAATGGAGAGGAATTCATTGAAATTTCTTTTCTTCCCGGTTGTTGTATTTTTCAAATTAAATTTATGATAATTTAGATTTAAGTTTAAGGTAAAATTGAATGTTACGTCATTAAATAAAAAATATTTAAATTCAAATTTGTTAATGTAGCATTTAATCTCACAATGATTTTCATTTTAATTATTAAATAGAGTCATAAAACTGTAAGATAGTTGCAACTTGCAAGTAGAGTTTATGTGAAAGTTATAAATGTATTATGAGAGTCAAGTTGTAGTGTGAATTTTTTTTATGACATTTTTATCTTTAGTACGTTAAATTTATATTTGTTAAATAGGAGTTAAATTGACATTTTATTGGAGTGGAAATACCGTAACAACGAATTGCAATTATTGAAAAAAAAAATTTGGATAATCTAAAAAGCAAGTATGAAAGAATAAATGAAGAGAATTAGTGTTCAACATGGAAAATAATACCCACAGATTGGACAGAGGAGTTGGTAATCGTTAATAATTACAAGTATGCAAGAGAGAATGAGACACAGTAATGGAAAGCTAAGTTAATGCGAATCTCAATCGACACGTTTTGAGACTCAACAAATAATATTGGAATATTTGTTCAAGAATATTAAAGAAATATTTAATGGGCTGATTCAAGAGATTTAAGCTGATTCTGAAACGGTGCATTTCAAGCTTGGCCCAAAGGGAGATGAAGTCATAATAAATTTAATCCAAGCTATTGATGAGACTGGTCTTGCTTAATTGGGCGTAATTTTCTTAACAATGACGTGAATTAATGACTGATTATGGTTTGAGGAGGGTGGAATTAGAAGGAAAAAGTGGCTAATTACTTTTTAATTTCAAACCAATTAATTGATTGATTGATTTTTCAATTTCATGCCAATTAATTGGTTGATTGACTATTTTTTTGGATCTTGTTCTATCCTTTAATGATATTTGTTGATTCTCATCATAAGTATTGTAAACAAACGTGGATGAGTTTAAAACTGCAAGATAATTGTAACTTGCAAGTGATGGAATTTAAGTGGAAAGTTACAAAAGCTATTAGAGTAAAGTTCCCATATGAGTTTTTTACGATATTTTTATCCATAATAGTATGTTAAATCTATAATTATTAAATATAGGTTAAATTGACATTTTATTGAGATAAACACCTAAAAAATGCTTTGATTTTATTAACTGTGGTTATGGTCCTTCAACGTATGAACTACTTTTTTCCTTCTCAGTTATGAATTTGAAAATGGTGTACTTTCAATGATTGGTATCCAACCCTAACAAACACACTGTTATTAAGTACTTGGATTGTGATGTTTAAAAAATAGGAAAGAAAACATACCCTACCAAACTTAGTTATTCTTCACCTGACAATGACATCAATAAACCAAACAATAGGTACTTTTAATTTTAGGGTGTACTGCATTTTGGACATGAGGTTAGTGATCTGCTTTAGCACCAGGACAATCGACACTGAAGAGTATCCATACACAAACAACAGGATTATTATGGAAGTTTCTAAACGTCCTTGGTTTTTCAAAAGCAAAGCAAAGCAAATTTAGCCCTACACACAACACCATTTAACCCTTTACTGAGAAACAGCAAAAAGAACTACAACAGCCTGACACTGCATATGCAATCCGTGTCCAAATTCAAGTTTAATTCAAAGGCAGAGTTGAAATTTCTTTGTTTCCAAGAATTAAATTTTAAATCATCAGTAACACAACAGCACTACACCATTTAGTAACTTCTGTAAAACACTTTAGCCCAAATCTTATGGGGTTGGCATAATAATGCTCTTTTTGAGCCCATAGTTCCCAATGCACCTGATAGTGTAAAAGCCTCCCTTGGTAATGCAATCCATTTTACCAAAATATTCAACAAAATTTCAGGCCTAATCAAGACAGAATTCATTAACCAGGATTTCCTACTACAGCCAGCAGTAAATTCTGTTGACACCTAGTAGAGGGGAAGACATGTTAAAAGATGCACAATTACAATGGCTAAGGCCAAGGGGACCTTGAAACTGATTTTGGCCTAAGTGATGGGTTTAACCAGTAATGGAATCTCAGACTGAAGCACTCACTCTAAGCATTCGTTCAAGAGTGTTATAGTAAGGTCAAGATGAAGGAATAATATGGCAAAAGATAGGCTGTCAATACTCCAAGAAGAAGCAATCAATTGATTTACTAGTTACTTGCACAGCAACAGAGTATATACACATTGTGTCCCGAAGAGTGTTGCACATGTCAAGCATCATGGCCGGTGCTCGCATTATTCAGGCTACCTTCGCAATGTTAGATGAGTGATTTTTCCGGAGCCAGAAGTTAACAAGAAAAGAGTCCATGATGATCTACATAAAACTTTTATGTCAGAAAAAATAAAATTTGTAAACAAAAGAAAGATGAGTGCAAATATGAATAACCTGAATTAAATGTGCTGCAACACAAGGAAGAACCAACAAACCAGATTCACCAAATGCACCACCAAGCTGCTCCACAACTGCCACCATTACAGGCAGAGTTTTCTATAAAAGAAAAAAAGCAAACAAATGATTATTTTAAAGTGGATGATATAAGCAAAAGTAATACAGCACTTCATAGAGAAAAAAATATGTCCACTGTTGGAGTAAAATATAGCTAGAGGATGTCATGTTATCACCTGGCTTGCAACAAGCAATACTGCATTGGCATTTTCTTCCTTCGCAAAAGCAGATCTACTACCACCACAAACAGCTGAGAGGGTCTGTATGGCAAGAGCATTGAAAGCTAATAGGATGAGATGCAAAAGTCTGCAACACAATAAGAATCATTCCTCACTTAGTGCTACCCACTGAAATCCACTAGATACTTTTACATACAAATTGTGAGTGAAAGATCTAAATATTTTAAATATATTTTTCCCACCTGTAACCAAAAATCACCCTACTCACATGACTTTGGGCAGAAGCCAATAGCAATTAACATATTTGAACTAATATTGACGCAATGAGATATATTTAAGATATTAAATTTTTGGGCACATGAAAGATGGCATTCAAATATTTGTTTCGATACCAATTCTAAACCCAGATTAAGAAGGAAGCATATGTGGCTCAACTATTGCAATGCAGAGTGTGGGGTGAGGAATTATTAGTAGACATCACATTAGCTTGTGTGTGGCCCAGTGTTCATGTCCTACGCAGTTATACATTTAACGCAGGAGTAATTTCAATTTTTACAGCACTTCAGTATATTTACTTCCTGGAAAGTCTCTAGTGTAACACTTATTACCATACAAATGGAAAGAAGGGGATCAAAGATGAAGAGTATACATTCCCATTCCAATAGCCACAAGAAAAACTGCAGGCTTAACCATCAGCAACAGTGACCTTGACCTGCTCACTTGTATCCATGGCACCTGGATAACCATCATAGTGTAAAACCTGACTTGAGTTCGAAACTCAAACACATGTAAGCATCTTGTAATATAAAAGCAATATCTATATTTGCTTCTGAACAACCATTTCTGAAATTTACAGTTTCTCAGAGAAAGACTAACACCTAGGTTTTGCAGGAGCTTTTTACACTTAAATAAAATAAACAAATATCCCAATACAAAATCAGCAGAAAATTTACTAAATATGAAATAGAAAAAGACCAAGTGAAAAATGTAAAATATTTTGGTGTCATTTAGCACACTTTACACGCACTTCACATATTATTTCTTCTTGATGTGGGATAATTCATGCATGCACTCACTCAACAATGTTACTTTTAAAGCTCCCATGAATTCTGTGTTCATTTAAGAAAGTAGAAAGATAAATTGAAAAGAAAAAGGCAAATCAGTAAGATCTTAGAAATTATTTATAAATAACTAAATGATAAACCTTCAAAAGCATCAATGACATACATAGTAAAGGCAGCAACTAAAAATATTTTGCCCCAAAAGCGTAATACATCCCACTGACCCCAAGATATTTTGCCAAATTCACCAAAACCAAATGTAGTTTAGTTCAATAAGGTTTTAGCAACCTTTGAATATTATAAATATCAGCCTATACATGTTCATTGTTTCAGATCTCAGAAGATATGTCAATATTTATAACCACAACCAAAGTAGAGATTCATTTGATTGGCCAGCCTTAATCTGTATTTGTATGGAAGTAATACCAAATGTCAACCAGCGAAGTAAAATAGGTATGTCTGAAGAAGAGATCCTGGCAAGTAAAGAAATATGACAAGAATCGAAAATAGTATGAGATATAAGCTGGATATCAACATCAATGGCAAGTTAAAGGACCAAACAATTAAATAGGAGGAGTAGGCCTTAGCCTATTTGTTAAGCGAATCAGTAAAGATACAGGCCTATCATTAGTTCTTTCGCATAGGCTGGAGGTTCGCCCAGAAGAGTAGTAAGGACGGTGGCATCTTCACCATTTGGGCCAGGTTGAAAACACACCAATCCAGATTTTTCTTTGTTAGAGCTTTTTCCATGCATGAAAACCAGGAGACCTCAGGTGTCCTTGTTGGATCTCGCATTTTAGGAACATAATAATTATGACAGAAAATGTATACAAAACAGTAAACCTCAACATTGCACTAAAGAGTAAAAAACATGCAAAACCTCCAAAATGTCAACCCAAAGTCTTGAATGAGAACAAACTGATCTATTTTCATGGTAGGTTTTTAAAGAAGAATAAAAATGAAATGTCATAGTTAAAACTCAGATAAAAAAAGTTAAAATAGAAATTTATGCAGAGTCAAAAATTAAAAGATGAAAGAGCCAAAGCTTAGGTCTTACTAAACCGAGGAGGATTGCACTGATATTTGAAAAAAGCTTACGGTTCCGATCAACAAAGCTGGCCAAGCCTGTATTCACATTTAATCAGGACTAATTCAGTAAATCATTTGGTACTAAGAGACAGATGGAGATTTCTGAATAGTTCTAGTACATGCAACTGTTATAAGCAGACTGCAGATTATTCATTTCTTCATTACCATTGTGTAGGAAGCCTTGTGAGAAATTTCTTGAATTTTTCTCAATTCAGTGAAAATACATTTTAAGGCTGTTAGATTAGACGGGAATAAAAAAGGTTTTGAATGTCAATGCACTGGCAGCGCTGCCTTCTATGGTGTAGGAGGAAATTAATGAATATCAAATGGTGCAATATTCTTTATTTTGAAGCTTAAAGAAATTCTATCATAATTTTTTTTAAGTTAATCCTCCTTCTCCAGAAGTAACAAATGAGTTTCTTTCTCAGCCTTTCTGGATTTTCTTAATTGGTTTCGCATGCATTGCTTCTACAAACCCTTTGCCCTTTTATTTCAGTAAATTACATTTTAAAGTTAAATAAAACATTTAGATTTAATTATGCGCATCATATAAGGCATGAGAACCGTACTTATGACAGTCACCACAATTCAGCCACCTCACTAAGATACATTACAAACGCATTCTCAACCTTTACCAATTACATTGCAATTAACTATCCTGCCATTTGATGTGACCGAATTGTGGTGCATATAAGTAAAAGATTTAGTATGACATTGCCAGCTTTGATTAGACAGGTTCTTTAGCACAAATCTACTAAAGGAGCCTGTTTAGATGGCGCTATATCTTTCCACCAATTAGCTGTTGTTACAATTTAAATCACATCTGACAGAAGAATAATGTCAAGCTTATTTATTTAGTCTTCCAAAAAGGACCAAGACAATGAGAGACTCACCTTTGAAGGATTCTCGCAAGACCTGTAGTAGATTTGAAGGCATGAATTACTATTAGAACAACAAAAGCAGCACAAGAAGGGTATAACACAATAATGGGCCAAAATATTCAAAAGACCAGTTTTAGGTGAAAGAACTATTACAAAATGTATGAAAACCACTTAATATGGTGTTAGTATCAGAACTTCCAATGCAAGGGAACATGCTGTACTGTTAATAAAAGAATATAGAACAGATTGTAACTACTGTACTTAGATGCTTCATCTCACAAGAATCTTTTTGATACGGACTCTTATAATAACAACAAGATGGGCAGCCTCAAGGTTCCAATCATTCATTATAAATATAAAGATAACCTTTCACAACAAACTTCTGATCTGCATAAAGTATGAAAAATTCATGTTCAGTATAAAAAGATGTCAGATGCAAGACTTTTTTGTGATTATGTCACTTGAAAAGTATTGTCCTATCAAATATGGACTGGACGTGTAGGACTTTAGTGTAGGACTTTCTAGTTTCACTCTTAAGGTATAATATTGAAACCTTATCAATTTATCATATTGAATTGAAATCATATAACAGCTGACCACTTCTATTCAGATCACTGATATAAGTTTTTCTATCTTTTGATGTTTACTAAAGGCAATGGAACTACATCTGATGCATTGATTATTTCAACAGGGTGTTTCAAGGGGAAAGTAATCATGGCAATCAGATCATGGTTCCATTATGCCTCATCTTGTGTGTTTGTAGAAAAGGAATAGTTGAACTCTTTAAGGGGTTGAGTTACTATTCAGAGGCTGAAGCTGCTATTTTCAAATATCACTATAGTCAGATAAATCTTTCTCTATTTTCTCCCAAATCTTTTCTGGGTCTATTTAGCTCGTAGCTTCTTGTTTTTATACCTTTTTGGTGTTTCTCTTATAACACTTGTTGGGCACTTTTTGACATATAATAAATGTTAATTATGAAAGCAAGGAAAAGAAGAAGAGAAATGTCAATGGAGTTACCTTCCCCAGCATTAAAGGGATTAAAAGGGTGAGTACAAGACTTTTGAGCAGTTGCTTAGTTGGAACAGATACACCAACCCCATCAGCTATGAATTTTGAGATAGAAAATGGAACCTGAACAGTCATTTAAATATTACCATAAGCTTGTAGTAATCAACTGAAAAGTTAAGTTTGATGTACTCAAACTGAGTAAAATTGCAGTGTATACATGTAACTATGGGTCTGTGAGTGTGTGTGCGCATTTGATTATGCAAAATATTAAATCTCATTTCAAAAATACCAAACGGCTGCTTTCCATTGCATACATGTTTAACATATATGGATATAAGTGTGCCTGTGGCAATGGCATTAACAAAGCAATGTGTACAAAAACCATATTTCCATAACATGTATAATTTCCTCCAGTCTACTGGACCTAAAAGTATATACTGCTGCAGGTAGATTTATCTACTTTATTGTAACAGAAATCATCTCAAATACAAAATAAATATTTATATCACCCATTTACTATCAGATATACATGTAATGCAATATCCTGAAAGAGAAAAACATGGCTCCTGAGCAGAAAACAGTTCTGTCACAAAGTGGAAAGGATGTTCCAAAAGCCTAAAGATGAACTTTAAGGCGAGACTAAAGCCACAACTACAAGCACAATTTCATGAATTTAGTAGATAATAAAGTACAAATGTCTACCAGATTTTGGAAAAAGAGAAATATTAGACGACGAAATAGAAACAATTAAAGACGTGATATTAAGACCACATTTGGCGAAGTTGAAAAAAAAAGCATATAGCTTAAAGCAGAAGCTGTATTTAAAAGGTGCATAAAGCTATTTTAGTTTTTAAAAAATTTTCCGTTTCGATAAAAGTATTGAATGCAATAAAAAAAATTGTGAAGCTGTTTGGTAAAGAAGTGCCGAAGACAGCATTATGATCAAAATGACCAAAAATGGTGCTAAATCACCTAGCTTCTGTTGGTTGTTTGACAGTTTTGTTTCTCAACTATATTTCGTTTAAATGTGTTGTTTTAGACATATATTAAATACAATTTAATAAAATTAAACTAACTAAATAATATTATCATTAAATTAATAAATATTATATTTGTTATTTATTTAAAAATAATATACTCTTTTATTTGGTTGTCACTGCTGGGAAGGGTATCAGGTGTAATTTTTGAAAATAATATATACCATTGTGTAAAGTAATGCATCAAGGTTTAAGCACAGCAAAAATTTCCCTGGTATTTTCAATGAACATGCAGTTTCTAGAAGGATTACCTATGATGTTAGTACTTACAATTAAAATTCCTAACAAATTAGATATCACTGTCATGGCAAGAGCGAGTGCAGAATTCCCACCAGCAAGCTGCATTTGAGAAATACACATTTGGTTAAAACTCAAAAGCCAGTAATATGTAGAAATGTGTTTTAATCAAATAAAAAGCAATCAACATACCTGAGTAAGTGCCACCCCACTTGATAAAGTAGTTGGCATACAGCTAAATATAGCCAGCCCTATAGATTGCATAAAGACATGAAAAGTTTGCAATTAATCAAGAGAAAATAATAAATGAATGTATTCACAGAATGCTTTCAACACCACGCTAAATTAATAGGAACTAAAACACACTTTAGAAAACCTACAACCAGAAGTAAGCATGAAGTTCCAATTTCCAAATTCCAAAAGAAAAAGAAATTTATAAGTCTCATTCATGAAGTTTCTTCCCAATTGATTGTCAGAGTCTTGAATATACAGACCCAGTAAATGCAATTTAGTCATCACGGAAAAAATAAAAAAGAAGAAGAAAGATTGAGTTGACTCTATGTAGGTCAGCTTAAGCTCACCTTGCGAGCTCACCAAACAATTAAGCTCAAGTCAAGCCTGTTCTCTGACAGAATTTGAAAGAGACAAACTCATACAAGTAGGTTCTCAAATGCTAAATGAGTAAATGGTCCTTGCCATAAAGGCACTATCATCAGATCAATTTCCCAACTCTCTAGAGGCATTTCAATCCTCTTTCATGTATACAAACTTAGATGAACAAAGGGTATGTGAAGGTTATACAGCAATCATTTTCAACTTCATTCCTTATGATAAGATGAAGGACATGTGACTGTAAGAAAAACTAAGTTCAGTAAGCAAACCTGTCACAAATTCTTGAGGTTGGAGCTGAATTTGCAACATTAGCCTTGAGAAGTATGGAGTGAATAATAGAATGGAGCACTGGATCCAAAAGAGGGAAAAGGATTTAAAAACATAAATGCTAATATCAATTAAATACCAGTGAACATGAGATGCATGAATTGCTAAAAATTCAAGAATGATACGATGAGGAAACAAAAAGGTGACAACAATAACACAAGAATAAGAAGCATCTCATTTCATTCATCTTGTTAGTGGTTTTCCAAACTACTTTTGTCCGTGCATCTCCTTTTCTTCTTAAATGACATAAATGTTTCCTTCCAGCAAAACAAATGACGAAGAATACAGCCCACTATTTTGTTTAAATCATACAGCTCACTATTAAAAGAAAAGAAACAACGAGGAAGCCCTTCCATGGAATTTCTTTCTGGCTGTGAAATCTTCAAACCAGAGAAAGTCAATGCAAGGTTATCTGTACGAAAGCATCGAACAGTAATTGTCTCGCTAATATGGTTCATCTTGTTAGTGAGTTGGTAATTGAAACCATAGAGGAGCAATGCAATAAAGCATTGACAACAAGATAAAAAGAGATAAAGAAGCTCTTATTTATTCGTGTGTCTCTGTAAATAATGATATAACCTCTTGGGATGTGCCTTTTATATGAAATGTCCATGATTGGGAGGTTGAGAGGGTTTAAAGTTTCTTGGAAGCTTTGTATAGTTCTAGATTGGATTTTTCTATAGAGGATTCGATTAAATGAAGGGATAGCCCAGATAAAGGATTTGAGGTGAATTCGTTTTACAAGATTCTTTGCATGGGGGATGCCCCGGAAGGCTCATTCGACTTCCCATGGAAGACAATTTGGTGTTCTCGTGCCCTTAAAAAAGTGCTTTTTTGCTTAGGATGCCATTTGAGAGAAGATTCTCACCGTAGACAACTTGCAATAAAGGGGGAAAGTGATTGTTAATAGGTGCTTCATTTAAAAAAGTTGTCCGAGTCCTTTTTTCATCTTTTAATGGAGTGTTCCTTGGCTAGAAGCTTATGGGTGATGGCTTATCGTATTTTGAGTGTCTCTTGGGTGTTCACCGGATCTGTGAAAGATAAATTGTGAGCTTGGAGTGGGCTTCGAGCTTCTAAGGTGCTAAAGAAGGCTTATTCTTTGATTCCTCTATCCATTTTTTGGATAGCGTGGAATGAGAGGAATCATAGAGCTTTTGAGGGCATTGAAATAAATTTTGATGTAATTAGAGATAGTTGGGTCAATGCCTTTAATTTTTGGTTTAAAAGGAATTTTTTGGTGTATGATATTGGGCTTTTAGAGCTTGTAGAGTTTCTCTCTTATAGAAAATCTTTGTAAATGGGTTGCACCCTCTTGGTGCATTATTAATATATTTTTACTTATAAAAAAAACAAGATAAAAGAAAATTGGAAAAGAAGAATAAGGGTAAAACAATTAGAAGAAAACACTAAGTCACCTTTAATTTAAACAAAAATACTCATTTAACAGATAACAATACTCGCATACTTTTTAGCATTAACCATGGTTAGAGTATCTATATACTCTAAACAGAAAGGTATTCCGAACAACATTTCTTATGCAATGAAATTAATTGCATGAAAGGGGAAATGAAAAAGAAAATCAGATCAAATCCAAAATAACAATGAAATAGCCATGTAGAAAATAAAAAAAGAATAAAAACAAAAGAATGAAAAAAAATGTGGAGAAATGAAACTACGAAATGCATAATGGCACAAAGGGAATTTGAGATCATACTAGCCCAAAAATTCCTACAGACCACGCTTCTGCAGCAGCACCAATTGCTTCATTACGCAATGTCAAACCTATACCATAGGAAAAAGGAAAGTACAATAGGCATCACAAAGCATAATAAAAATGAATATTGCTAGATTCTAACCCAACTACCTGAGACGATGAATATTCCAAATGTGCTAAATTTTGAGAGAGAATATCTATCAGCAAGACAGCCAAGATTCGGATTTGCAAGTCCTAAAGCTACTCCTGTGACAAGAGCTGCACGTAACATCACACAGACAACCAAACTCTAATTATCATATGTTGAAGACAGCTTTACTATCATGGAAAGCCATAAGAATACAGAAAATTGAAATGACTTATCCAGACGAAGTTTAAGAGAGAAAAAGTACAGATGTATAAATAACCTCTTCTCATTGCTGGGAACTGATTTTAGTAACATGAAACACATATGGAAAAGTTATCTCAATTTCTAGACAGAATTTTGCAACTTCCAATTACTTGGAATCAGCTCTAGCCTCTATGAATCTTTGTCAATATGCTACCCAATTAATCACCATAAGATTATTTAAATTGAAAGCTTCTACGAGAATTATAGCATCTCTTCAATTCAGACTTCATTGCTCCTGAAGAGCTATAGCTTCCCACATTTCAATTATATCATTCTCCTACAGGTTGTACGTTTAACCTACCAAGTATATTTGTCAAGCACTTGATAGGTAGGTTGAGACTTGAGAACATAGCTTATGTTTCCACAAAAATATTTTGCACTTTTCATTAGTATATTTATTCCTAAGGGTATTCTTTTCTGTTTGTCTCCATTCTCATCTTCATACTTCTCATGATCTCATCTCATAACCTGGATATATCAAATTCTCACTTTCATCTGGGAAGTAACTAACTGCATCAGAGGTATGTTTTTCTCTCTCATTCTTTTTTTTATAACCCAGAATCCTCCAACAATCCCACCTTGGGACCTAGCCCTACAGGCCCAAACTGGGGAGAGGATAGCACACCAAAACATGACACGGCCTCCCACTTAAATCGCGAGTTTGATCCTTCTCTCTCGTTCTTTTGATTTTTTCTCTCTTATATAGACCTCCGTTGGAGAGCAAAAACTAGTGAATATATAAGACTACTTGTTAGAACACTTTGTCAAACACAAAGTTTGCTCAAATATACCTACAACTTTAGTTTGTGACTTCACCCTAGCCTCACCCCAAGTTCACCTGCTCTCTTTCAAATAAAGACCATTTAGTAGTTAGTATACGTTAAGACAAATTCCACGCTCCAAAACGTGTTAATTAATCAAACTCTCGCGACCATTTGCACCATGAATGTTGCAAGACCATATAGTCAAATTCAGATGGGAAGGCAGAACAACAAGTTTCACTCACTTCAACCGAATCCAGAATAAGTACCTAAAGGAAGAAAATTATTTGATGCGAATTTCAAAATTGGTTTTCCCCAGTTTAACTCTTTTGCCGAACCCGAAACACTATCAGCTTTACCTCCATCACCACCAACCTAAAACACAACCAAAACCCCTTTAATTCAACACAACACACTTCAATTGTCGGTAAAATTAAGCTAAAAGGACACGGAGAGAAGAAGTTTTCAGAATCTAAATTCTTCCATTGATAAGGTTCAAGATACATTTGGAAAAACTCAATGCTATTTTCCCTTTGAACAAGCAAAAAATGTAAGCACAACGATTAATGACAGAATAGGAGGCGATTAGACCTTATCGGACGGTTGACAGGCTTTGATGGGTCTTAAAATCAAGCCGTTGCTATTGAATGCGATAGAGCGGCTAAGGAGGAGGGAACCATTCGCCGGAAAACGTGGGTTCCGGAGACAAAACGACGCCGGTTTAGTGAGCCGAGGTGTGAGATGTAGGGTCTGTATGGTTCCCGCCATGAGAGTGCGTAATATGCAGTGTCCAGTATCCAGTAGCCAATAATATATATATACACGAAATAGTTTACACTATAGTCAACAAAAGTCAACGGTAAGAAAAAATTTGTAAGAACGGCAATGTTTGGACACAGAGTTTGATGTAATCTACAGGCTTAATTGTATTTAATACATTCAAGTTTGGAGTAAGTTGCACTTGATAACCTAAATTTTTTATATCATCAATTAATACTCCAAGTGGATCAAATTGTTGCAATGGATGGCTAATAAGTTGGTAAAAGACAAGTCACATGACTTGCACATTGAACCTCATTTTAAAACTAAAATTTGGATGAGATTTATTATACAAGGTTCTAATTTATTTAATTTTTTATTTTTATAAAAAGAAATTGTGACATATCATTTAAAATATATACATTAATGGGAATTTTAAAATTATAAAACTTCAACATGTTTTAGTAAATTTTAACATTTGATTTAAATTTTAGTTTTTTGTACAAAATTTGATAATTGTTAATCTATTGATAGAAAATTCGCTAAATCATATACTAATTAATTTGTAATTAAAAATTTGTGTATTTGATTATTACATAAGTTTCATTAAATACTAAAGTCAAAAATTAAAATTATTCATAAAAATATCATATTGAAATAAAATTTTGTATAAAGAATTTCATCTAAATTTTACATAATTTTTAATGCTATGTCAATCAAAAAATAAAATAAAAACTAAAATCATATAAATTTTAAGCACATCGTCAACAGAGAGAAAGATCGAACCAAATCTTTTGTATAAAAGAGATAAAAGATAATTAAGCACCAAAACAAGAGACTCAGGTTTGTCATATATTAAAATTGATCAAACTATGTATATTCTCCGAGAGTGAGATCTTTCATATGTTTTTTTTTTAGGAAAATGGCTTAAATAATGAGAAAGAAAGTAAATTCTCCTCATTAAAGGTCTAAAAAAAAGTAATATCATCTCAAAAGATTACTATGGAGTATCTTATTTTTAAAGCTATTAGTTCATTGTCTAAATATAGAAATATGTCGATAGAAGTGTTCAAACTATATAATAGTAAAGAGCCCACACAACGTATATATGTATTATGTATATAATATAGTTTGTGTGACCATTCGTTGTCTAATAGTGAGATCTTATTAAAAAAAATTGTTAACATTTTTTTCTTTCAACATGTGTGTTTTTTGATTAAATCCTCAAAAAAAAATATCCCAAAGGTTCAAAATCATTTATTCAATGTTTAATATGATGTTATATAGGTTTACATTACAACAATAATAATAAAACCATTTGTTCTATGAGTAGTGCTATTGGCATCACGAGAATCATTTACCAAAACGAATGACCAAAAGCTCCCTAACTAGACTCAATTAGACGATTAGCGACAGCCAAAACGATGCTACAATAATGTTCAAAATTCTTGTTTTTCAAATGAAGAGGTGATGATTTAGTTCCCAATCCATTTTCACAAGCCTTAGCTTCTTGTAAAGCACCAAGTGTTTGAATTCTCAGTCCGCGGCCATCATGTTTGATTAAAAGCCTCTTAGCGTCGTTAAGAGCATCGATTGCATCTACGTAATTCTCAGAACATAACTTATAACACTCTCTTAAATTATGGTTTTTTTCTCCCTTGATAAGTGGATTAATTGCCTTATGGATTTGGTTTCCATCAGCAAGTGCTAGGTCGATTGAGATTTTAGCTAGAACATGGAGATTTGCTTTGTTGATGGACCCATGAGTGTGCTTTTTCAACACGCGTAGGCAGAAGGAAGGATCTTCAGTCTTTGAGCAAATTTTGTTAAGCCCATGATCACTTGTTGCAATAATCGGTCTGAGTGCAAATGATGGGGTGCTGCTCAAAGAGAAGAATATGAGGGACAGTGTAACCAACAAGGTGGAGCTTGAGATAACCAAAGATGAGGCCATTTCGATTATTTTGCTCTGTGACCTACTTATGTTTTGTGCTTTGACAAGCACTGATTTATAGAAGATAAATGATAGAAAGTTAAAAATTTAGGATAATTAAGGGAAATTAAAACGAGAAACTGATGAAAGTTAATTAATAGGAGTAATTAAAGTCGTTATTGTAAGATGAAACTTAATTATGAATTAATTAGCGATTAAACTTAAAACTTAATTATCACAAAATTTTCTTTTTCTTGCTCTCAATTTTGATTATTACGATTTATTAAAGTTACTAACTAAAATTAAGCTAAATATCACTATTGGTTCTTATAATTTAATCTTTTTAATCAAATTAATCCTCAAAATTTCAATTTAGTTAATATAAGTTCTCAAAGTTTGATATTTTTAGTCAAATTGATCCCAGAGTTTTAATTTGACTGAATAAATCGCCACAATTTCAATTTGATATAATTAAATCTCTTATGTTAACTATTTTTATTCAAATTGTTTTTTACGTGAAAATTAATCGAGAGAATTCCCGTTACATTTTAACCTAGTGGTTAAGCAGACAAATCTAGTAATGTGGATATATATAGAGCTAAGGGGCATTAACAAGAGACTTAATTGAATCAAATTGAAACTCATAATCATCAATTTGATCAAAATAGCAAACTATGAAGACTAATTATCATGTGATTTAGCCCTAAAATTAGTATTATATATATATATATATATATTGAGAGAGAGAGAGAGAGAGAGAGAGAGAGAGAGAGATATGATCATATTGAAACTAAAAACTTTGAAAGAGTCACTTTGAATTAACATACAAAATTCGTAATTTTGATAGCCTATCAATTAATTACTATAGTCTAATAAGATGATAAAATAGAAAAGTGGTAATATGATAATGCATTATTTTTTAACAAATGGGACTTAAGCTTAAATCTTTCCGCTTAAGCAATAATGTTTGAAATTCTTGTTTTTTCTGATGAAGAGGGGATGATTTAGATGCGGATTTTCCCAACCCATTCCCAGAAGCCTTAGCGGAGCAAGGCACGCAATGCTTGAATTGTAATCCCAATCGGTATCGTTTTGTGGTGAAAATCATGGTCGACTCTAAGGGTATGTTTGAGTAACAATTTTTTATTTTCAGTTTTAGAAAACTGTTTTCGAAAATGAAAACTGAAAACAATTTTTTGATATTTTATGAAGAAAACAAGTTTGGATAACTGTAACTCGAAAACTGTTTTCAAAACAGAAAACAGTGAAATACTATTTGGATAATCTTATTTTGAAAACTGTTTTGATACACCTTGTAATTATTTTTAGTTTTGAGTTTAAATTTAAAACTTATATTAATTTTATTTATCATATTTGCTAAATACTTAAAAATAATATTAGTTTTAATATTTTTTATATACCATGGAGGAAGAATGAAACAGAGAAGTGAACACTGATTTTAGAGCTATTTTTCGAAAATTATATCAAAAAACACAAATTTTGGGTTTTTATAAAATAATTCTTGAAAACTGGTTTTTAAAAATTGTTTTAGAAAATTACTTTTGAAAGCTGTTTGCCAAACATAGAAATGAATTTTTGAAAATTGATTTTAGTTTTTGAAAGCTGAAAACAATTTTCAAAAACCCCTTCCAAACATATCCTAAAATTTTCCTAAAAAATTCAAAAAAAACTAAAGAGAAAGATAAGGAATGAATAAAAGATAATTAAAGAAAAAATTACAAGTATAAAAGTCAGTAAAGGAGTGATAGAGAGAGCCTGAAACTAGTAACGGAGCATGCATAGATACACTCTTCAAGCTAGGTAGAATCTTTACTTGACAAATCTTCAATCAAGAATAGATGGAAAAAGCAGCCGAGTTTTGTCTGGGGAAAAGATGAAAGATAGATGGAAAAACAAACCTTATATTCCTCAATCGAGAGCGCAGCAAAGAGGCAAAAGCTCTAATAGTGAGATGTTATTAAAAAAAATTGTCAACAATTTTTTCTCTCTACGTATGTATTTCTTGATTAATTTCTCAAAAAAAAAATATCTTGAAAATTCAAAATCATTTATTCAATGTTTAATACCATGTTGTGTAGGTTTACATTAAAACACTGATAATAAAATCATTTGTTCCGTGAGTAGTGCTACTGACATCACGAGAATCGACTACCAAAATAAATGACCAAAAGCTCCCTAACTGGACTCAATTAGACGATTAGCAACGGCCAAAACGATGCTACAATAATGTTCAAAATTCTTGTTTTTCAAATGAAGAGGTGATGATTTAGTTCCCAATCCATTTTCACAAGCCTTAGCTTCTTGTAAAGCACCAAGTGTTTGAATTCTCAGTCCGCGGCCATCATGTTTGATTAAAAGCCTCTTAGCGTCGTTAAGAGCATCGATTGCATCTACGTAATTCTCAGAACATAACTTATAACACTCTCTTAAATTATGGTTTTTTTCTCCCTTGATAAGTGGATTAATTGCCTTATGGATTTGGTTTCCATCAGCAAGTGCTAGGTCGATTGAGATTTTAGCTAGAACATGGAGATTTGTTTTGTTGATGGACCCATGAGTGTGCTTTTTCAACACGCGTAGGCAGAAGGAAGGATCTTCGGTCTTTGAGCAAATTTTGTTAAGCCCATGATCACTTGTTGCAATAATCGGTCTGAGTGCAAATGATGGGGTGCTGCTCAAAGAGAAGAATATGAGGGACAGTGTAACCAACAAGGTGGAGCTTGAGATAACCAAAGATGAGGCCATTTCGATTATTTTGCTCTGTGACCTACTTATGTTTTGTGCTTTGACAAGCACTGATTTATAGAAGATAAATGGTAGAAAGTTAAGAATTTAGGATAATTAAGGGAAATTAAAACGAGAAACTGATGAAAGTTAATTAATAGGAGTAATTAAAGTCGTTATTGTAAGATGAAACTTAATTATGAATTAATTAGCGATTAAACTTAAAACTTAATTATCACAAAATTTTCTTTTTCTTGCTCTCAATTTTGATTATTACGATTTATTAAAGTTACTAACTAAAATTAAGCTAAATATCACTATTGGTTCTTATAATTTAATCTTTTTAATCAAATTAATCCTCAAAATTTCAATTTAGTTAATATAAGTTCTCAGAGTTTGATATTTTTAGTCAAATTGATCCCAAAGTTTTAATTTGACTGAATAAATCACCACAATTTCAATTTGATATAATTAAATCTCTTAAGTTAACTATTTTTATTCAAATTGTTTTTTACGTGAAAATTAATCGAGAGAATTTCCGTTACATTTTAACCTAGTGGTTAAGCAGTCAAATCTAGTAATGTGGATATATATAGAGCTAAGGGGCGTTAACAAGAGACTTAATTGGATCAAATTGAAACTCATAATTATCAATTTGATCAAAATAGCAAACTATGAAGACTAATTATTATGTGATTTAGCCCTAAAATTATTATTATATATATATATATATATATATATATATAGAGAGAGAGAGAGAGAGAGAGAGAGAGAGAGAGAGAGAGAGAGAGAGAGATGATCATATTGAAACTAAAAACTTTGAAAGAGTCACTTTGAATTAACATACAAAATTCGTAATTTTGATAGCCTATCAATTAATTACTATAGTCTAATAAGATGATAAAATAGAAAAGTGGTAATATGATAATGCATTATTTTTTAACAAATGGGACTTAAGCTTAAATCTTTCCGCTCAAGCAATAATGTTTGAAATTCTTGTTTTTTCTGATGAAGAGGGGATGATTTAGATGCGGATTTTCCCAACCCATTCTCACAAGCCTTAGCGGAGCAAGGCACGCAATGCTTGAATTGTAATCCCAATCGGTATCGTTTTGTGGTGAAAATCATGGTCGACTCTAAGGGTATGTTTGAGTAACAATTTTTTATTTTCAGTTTTAGAAAACTGTTTTTGAAAATGAAAACTGAAAACAATTTTTTGATATTTTATGAAGAAAACAAGTTTGGATAACTGTAACTCGAAAACTGTTTCCAAAACAGAAAACAGTGAAATACTATTTGGATAATCTTATTTGAAAACTGTTTTGATACACCTTGTAATTATTTTTAGTTTTGAGTTTAAATTTAAAATCTATATTAATTTTATTTCTTATATTTACTAAATACTTAAAAATAATTAATGTTATTTTATTTTCAAAATTTTAATATTTTTTATATACCATGGAAAAAGAATGAAACAGAGAAGTAAACACTGATTTTAGAGCTATTTTTCGAAAATTATATTAAAAAACACAAATTTGGAGTTTTCATAAAACAATTTTTGAAACTTGTTTTTAAAAATTGTTTTAGAAAACTAATTTTGAAAGCTGTTAGCTAAACATAGAAATGAGTTTTTGAAAACTGAAAACAGTTTTCAAAAACCCTTTCTAAACATGTCCTAAAATTTTCCTAAAAATTTCTCAAAAAACTAAAGAGAAAGACAAGGAATGAATAAAAGATAATTAGAGAAAAAATTACAAGTATAAAAGTAAGTAAAGGAGTGACTAGAGAGAGCCTGAAACTAGTAAGGGACCATGCATAGATACACTCTTCAAGCTAGGTAGAATCTTTACTTGACAAATCTTCAATCAAGAATATATATTATCCGTTCTCCTTTGGATATTGTTTTCGATGGGTAGAGAAAACGCAGCCAGAGTTTTGTCTGGGGAAAAGATGAAAGATAAATGGAAAAACAAACCTTATATTCCTCAATCGAGAGTGAAGCAAAGAGGAAAAAGCTCTAATAGTGAGATGTTATCAAAAAAAAAATTTGTCAAACATTTTTTTCTCTCTATGTATGTATTTCTTGATTAAATTCTCAAAAAAAAAAATCTTGAAAGTTCAAAATCATTTATTCAATGTTTAATACAATGTTGTGTATGTTTACATTAAAACAATGATAATAAAATAATTTGTTCCGTGGGTAGTGCTATTGACATCACGAGAATCGACTACCAAAATGAATGACCAAAAGCTCCCTAACTGGACTCAATTAGACGATTAGCAACGGCCAAAACGATGCTACAATAATGTTCAAAATTCTTGTTTTTTAAATGAAGAGGTGATGATTTAGTTCCCAATCCATTTTCACAAGCCTTAGCCTCTTGTAAAGCACCAAGTGTTTGAATTCTCAGTCCGCGGCCATCATGTTTGATTAAAAGCCTCTTAGCATTGTTAAGAGCATCGATTGCATCTACATAATTCTCAGAACATAACCTGTACTGCTCTCTCAATTTATGGATTTTTTCTCCCTTGATAAGTGGATTAATCACCTTATGGATCAGATTTCCATCGGCAAGTGCTAGGTCGATTGAGATTTTAGCGAGGACATGGAGATTTGCTTTGCTGATGGACCCATGAGTGTGTTTTTTCAACACGCGCAGGCAGAAGGAAGGATCTTCGGTCTTTGAGCAAATTTTGTTAAGCCCATGATCACTTGTTGCAATATTCGGTCTGAGTGCAAATGATGGGGTGCTGCTCAAAGAGAAGAATACGAGGGACAGTGTAACTAACAAGGTGGAGCTTGAGATAACCAAAGATGAGGCCATTTCGATTATTTTGCTATGTGGCCTACTGATTTTTTGTGCTTTGACAAGCACTGATTTATAGAAGATTAATGGTAGAAAGTTGAGATTTTAGGATAATTAAGAGAAATTAAAACGAGAAACTGATGAAAGTTAATTAATACGAGTAATTAAAGTCATTATTGTGAGATGAAACTTAATTATGAATTAAATAGCGATGAATGATTAAACTTAAAACTTAATTATCACAAAATTTTCTTTTTCTTACTCTCAATTTTGATTATTATGATTTATTAAAGTCACTAATGAAAATTAAGCTAAATGTCACAATTAGTTCTTATAATTTAATCTCTTTAATCAAATTAATACTCAAATTTTCAATTGAGTCAAATAAGTTATCAGAGTTTGACTTTTTCGTCAAATTGACCCCATAGTTTTAATTTGACATGTTAAATCTCCACAATTTCAATTTGATCTAATTAAAATCTTCGAGACCATATAATCCAATTCATATAGGAAGGCAGAACAAGAAGTTTAACTCACTTCAACCGAATCCAGAAACTTTCTTGGGATTCCTCTTAATTACACGTTTCCCTCAGAGAGGTATTAAAATCTTGCATTCTGAACTGAGTCTTTAAAAACAACTAACAGAAACCAATTGGAGACCAGAACTTTCTATGATGAATATAAATTAATAAAATATGTCAAGACTTAAAGGGACCTTTGGAATGGTGCTCTAACTTTTCTTGGAGAGCTATTTGGAAGTCTTACAACCCCAAGAAAGTAAGTTTCTTGAAGTGAGAAGCTTCTTGGGAGAAACTCCTAACCATTAATAATCATCAAAGAGAAATGGAAGGTGCTTGTTAACAGGCTCTACATTTGCAAGGAAATGTCCAAGACCATGAATCACCTATTGTTAGGTTGCCCTTTGGTTAGACATCTTTGGGTTATGGCTTTGTTTTTGGGTATCTCTTGGGTAGTTATTGGCTCTATTCATGATCAACTTTGGGTATAGAGAGGTATTCGAGCTACTATGGAATTGAAAAGAGATTGTTCTTTGATTCCTTACTCTATGGCTTGGTTCGTTTGGAATGAAAGAAATAAGAAGACTTTGATGGTATGAAAAGGTATATAGAGTCCATTAGGTATGCATTGTTCAGTACCATTAAACCAAGGATAATTTTATTTTTCGTAAACGAGGATGACCTCATAGACACTGTGGATAGATAGCTTTTTGTGTTTGAGTTGCATCCGGTGATGCTGTTTACACAAATTTTACTTATTTAGAAAGAAGACTTAGAAGGAAGAAAATTATTTGATGCGAAATTAAAAATTCAAAAGCCGTCCACCAAGACTATGTCTTGAATGGCTAAGCAACAGACAAGACAGAAACACAATAAGTACCTAAAGGAAGAAAATTATTTGATGCGAATTTCAAAATTGGTTTTCCCCAGTTCAACTCTCTTGCCGAACCCGAAACACTATCAGCTTTACCTCCATCACCACCAACCTAAAACACAACCAAAGCCCCTTCAATTCAACATAATACACTTCATTTGTCAGTAAAATTAAGCTAAAAGGACACAGAGAGAACAAGTTTTCAGAATCTAAATTCTTCCATTGATAAGGTTCAAGATACAATTGGAAAAACTCAATGTTATTTTCCCTGTGAACAAGCAGAAAATGTAAGCACAACGATTAATGGCAGAATAGGAGGCGATTAGACCTTATCGGACGGTTGACAGGCTTTGATGGGTCTTAAAATCAAGCCGTTGCTATTGAATGCGATAGAGCGGCTAAGGAGGAGGCAATCATTCGCCGGAAAACGTGGGTTCCGGAGACAAAACGACGCCGGTTTAGTGATGGTTCCCGCCATGAGAGTGAGTACTATTTTTTAAAACATTAAAAGATCTCAAAAACATTTAAAGATCTCAAAAACATAGATTAATTTTTTAAAAACTCTTTTTAAGTCAAAATATAAAGATCTATCGCTTATTAGATTTTTTTAAAGATATTAGCAGAGAGAAAGATCGAACCAAATCTTCTATATAAAAGAGACAGAAGATAATTTAGCACTAAAACAAAAGACTTGAGTTTGTTATATATTAAAATTGGTCAAACTATGTATATTCTTGAAGAATGAGATCTTTCATATGGTTTTTTTTATTTTATAGGAAAGGGGCCTAAATAGTGAGAAAGAAAATAAATTCTCCACGTTAAAGATCTAAAAAAAAGTAATAATATCTCAAAAGATTACTATGGAGTAACTTATTTTGGAAGTTATTAGTTCATTGTCTAAATATAGAAATATGTCGGTAGAAGTGTTCAAACTATATAATAGTAAAGAGCCCACACAACGTATGTATGTATTATGTATATAATATAGTTTGTGTGACCATTTGTTGTCTAATAGTGAGGTCTTATTAAAAAAAAAAATTGTAAACATTTTTTTCTCTCCACATATGTATTTCTTGATTAAATTCTATAAAAAAAAAACATCCTGAAAGTTCAAAATCATTTATTCAATGTTTAATATGAAGTTATGTAGGTTTACATTAAAACAATGATAATAAAATCATTTGTTCCGTGAGTAGTGCTATTGGCATCACCAGAATCGACTACCAAAATGAATGACCAAAAGCTCCCTAACTGGACTCAATTAGACTATTAGCAACGGCCAAAACGATACTACAATAATGTTCAAAATTCTTGTTTTTTAAATGAAGAGGTGATGATTTCGTTCCCAATCCATTTTCACAAGCCTTAGCCTCTTGTAAAGCACCAAGTGTTTGAATTCTCAGTCCGCGGCCATCATGTTTGATTAAAAGCCTCTTAGCGTCGTTAAGAGCATCGATTGCATCTACGTAATTCTCAGAACATAACTTATAACACTCTCTTAAATTATGGTTTTTTTCTCCCTTGATAAGTGGATTAATTGCCTTATGGATTTGGTTTCCATCAGCAAGTGCTAGGTCGATTGAGATTTTAGCTAGAACATGGAGATTTGCTTTGTTGATGGACCCATGAGTGTGCTTTTTCAACACGCGTAGGCAGAAGGAAGGATCTTCGGTCTTTGAGCAAATTTTGTTAAGCCCATGATCACTTGTTGCAATAATCGGTCTGAGTGCAAATGATAGGGTGCTGCTCAAAGAGAAGAATATGAGGGACAGTGTAACCAACAAGGTGGAGCTTGAGATAACCAAAGATGAGGCCATTTCGATTATTTTGCTCTGTGACCTACTTATGTTTTGTGCTTTGACAAGCACTGATTTATAGAAGATAAACGGTAGAAAGTTGAGAATTTAGGATAATTAAGAGAAATTAAAACGAGAAACTGATGAAAGTTAATTAATATAGGAGTAATTAAAGTCGTTTTTGTAAGATTAAACTTAATTATGAATTAATTAGCGATTAAACTTAAAACTTAATTATCACAAATTATTACGATTTACTAAAGTTACTAATTAAAATTAAGCTAAATGTCATTATTGGTTCATATAATTTAATCTTTTTAATCAAATTAATCCTCAAAATTTCAATTTGGTTAAATAAGTTCTCAAAGTTTGATATTTTTAGTCAAATTGATCCCAGAGTTTTAATTTGACCGAATAAATCGCCACAATTTCAATTTGATATAATTAAATCTCGTATGTTAACTCTTTTTATTCAAATTGTTTTTCACGTGAAAATTAGTCGAGAGAATTCCCGTTACATTTTAACATAGTGGTTAAGCAGTCAAATCTAGTAATGTGGGTATATATAGAGCTAAGGGGCGTTAACGAGAAACTTAATTGGATCAAATTGAAATTTTTGAAATTTATTTGACTAAATTGAAACTCATAATTATCAATATGATCAAAATATAAAATAATTGAAAATAAATTTTTTGAAAAAGTCACTTTGAATTAATATACAAAATTCGTAATTTTGATAGCCTATCAATTAATTACTATAGTCTAATAAGATGATAAAATGTATAAACAATTGTTTACTATATATTGTTATATAAATAATAAAAAAACTGAATATATTAATTATATTTGATTAAGTAAAAGAAAAAAGAAATGTTATTGATTAGTTGATTTTGAATAGTGATAATTAAATAATTTCGGGAGAAAATTTTGTATTAAATTTAGAAAAGTGGTAACATGATAATGAATTCTTTTTTAACAAATGGGACTTAAGCTTAAATCTTTCCGCTTAAGCAATAATGTTTGAAATTCTTGTTTTTTCTGATGAAGAGGGGATGATTTAGATGCGGATTTTCCCAACCCATTCTCACAAGCCTTAGCGGAGCAAGGCACGCAATGCTTGAATTGTAATCCCAATCGGTATCGTTTAGTGGTGAAAATCATGGTCGATTCTAAGGGTATGTTTGAGTAACAATTTTCTGTTTTCAGTTTTCGAAAACTGTTTTCGAAAATGAAAATTGAAAAACAGTTTTATGATATTTTTTGAAGAAAACAAGTTTGGATAACTGTAACTCGAAAACTGTTTCCAAAACAGAAAACAACGAAATTTTGTTTGGATAATCTTATTTTGAAAACTGTTTTGATACAATTGATAATAATTTTTAGTTTTGAGTTTAAATTTAAAATCTATGTTAATTTTATTTCTCATATTTACTAAATACATAAAAATAATTAATATTATTTTATTTTCAAAATTTTAATATTTTTTATATACCATAGAAGAAGAATGAAACAAAGAAGTGAACACTGATTTTAGAGCTATTTTTCAAAAATTATATCAGAAAACACAAATTTAGGGTTTTCAGAAAACATTTTTTGAAAACTGGTTTTTAAAATTGTTTTAGAAAATCACTTTTGAAAGCTGTTTGCCAAACATTAAAATGAATTTTTGAAAATTGATTTTAATTTTTGAAAGTTGAAAACAGTTTTCAAAAATTCCTTTCAAACATGTCCTAAAAATTTCCTAAAAGATTCTCAAAAAACTAAAGAGAAAGACAAGGAATGAATAAAAGATAATTAGAGAAAAAATTACAAGTATAAAAGTCAGTAAAGGAGTGATAGAGAGAGCCTGAAACTAGTAAGGGACCATGCATAGATACACTCTTCAAGCTAGGTAGAATCTTTACTTGACAAATCTTCAATCAAGAATATATATTATCCGTTCTCCTTTGGATATTGTTTTCGATGGGTAGAGAAAAAGCAGCCGAGTTTTGTTTGGGGAAAAGATGAAAGATAGATGGAAAAACAAACCTTATATTCCTCAATCGAGAGCGAAGCAAAGAGGCAAAAGCTCTAATAGTGAGATGTTATTAAAAAAAATTGTCAACATTTTTATTTTCTCTCTACGTATGTATTTCTTGACTAAATTCTCAAAAAAGAATATCTTGAAAGTTCAAAATTATTTATTCAATGTTTAATACGATGTCGTGTAGGTTTACATTAAAACAATGATAATAAAATCATTTGTTCCGTGAGTAGTGCTATTGGCATTACGAGAATCGACTACCAAAATGAATGACCAAAAGCTCTCTAACTGGACTCAATTAGACGATTAGCAACAGCCAAAACGATGCTACAATAATGTTCAAAATTCTTGTTTTTCAAATGAAGAGGTGATGATTTCGTTCCCAATCCATTTTCACAAGCCTTAGCCTCTTGTAAAGCACCAAGTGTTTGAATTCTCAGTCCGCGGCCATCATGTTTGATTAAAAGCCTCTTAGCATCGTTAAGAGCATCAATTGCATCTACATAATTCTCAGAACATAACTTGTAATGCTCCCTCAAATTATGGTTTTTTTCTCCCTTGATAAGTGGATTAATCACCTTATGGATCTGGTTTCCATCGTCAAGTGCTAGGTCGATTGAGATTTTAGCGAGAACATGGAGATTTGCTTTGTTGATAGACCCATGAGTGTGTTTTTTCAACACGCGCAGGCAAAAGGAAGGATCTTCGGTCTTTGAGCAAATTTTGTTAAGCCCACGATCACTTGTTGCAATATTCGGTCTGAGTGCAAATGATGGGGTGCTGCTCAAAGAGAAGAATATGAGGGACAGTGTAACCAACAAGGTGGAGCTTGAGATAACCAAAGATGAGGCCATTTCGATTATTTTGCTCTGTGACCTACTTATGTTTTGTGCTTTGACAAGCACTGGTTTATAGAAGATAAATGGTAGAAAGTTGAGAATTTAGGATAATTAAGAGAAATTAAAATGAGAAACTGATGAAAGTTAATTAATATAGGAGTAATTAAAGTCGTTTTTGTAAGATTAAACTTAATTATGAATTAATTAGCGATTAAACTTAAAACTTAATTATCACAAATTATTACGATTTACTAAAGTTACTAATTAAAATTAAGCTAAATGTCATTATTGGTTCATATAATTTAATCTTTTTAATCAAATTAATCCTCAAAATTTCAATTTGGTTAAATAAGTTCTCAAAGTTTGATATTTTTAGTCAAATTGATCCCAGAGTTTTAATTTGACCGAATAAATCGCCACAATTTCAATTTGATATAATTAAATCTCGTATGTTAACTCTTTTTATTCAAATTGTTTTTCACGTGAAAATTAGTCGAGAGAATTCCCGTTACATTTTAACATAGTGGTTAAGCAGTCAAATCTAGTAATGTGGGTATATATAGAGCTAAGGGGCGTTAACGAGAAATTTAATTGGATCAAATTGAAATTTTTGAAATTTATTTGACTAAATTGAAACTCATAATTATCAATATGATCAAAATATAAAATAATTGAAAATAAATTTTTTGAAAAAGTCATTTTGAATTAATATACAAAATTCGTAATTTTGATAGCCTATCAATTAATTACTATAGTCTAATAAGATGATAAAATGTATAAACAATTGTTTACTATATATTGTTATATAAATAATAAAAAAACTGAATATATTAATTATATTTGATTAAGTAAAAGAAAAAAGAAATGTTATTGATTAGTTGATTTTGAATAGTGATAATTAAATAATTTCGGGAGAAAATTTTGTATTAAATTTAGAAAAGTGGTAACATGATAATGAATTCTTTTTTAACAAATGGGACTTAAGCTTAAATCTTTCCGCTTAAGCAATAATGTTTGAAATTCTTGTTTTTTCTGATGAAGAGGGGATGATTTAGATGCGGATTTTCCCAACCCATTCTCACAAGCCTTAGCGGAGCAAGGCACGCAATGCTTGAATTGTAATCCCAATCGGTATCGTTTAGTGGTGAAAATCATGGTCGATTCTAAGGGTATGTTTGAGTAACAATTTTCTGTTTTCAGTTTTCGAAAACTGTTTTCGAAAATGAAAATTGAAAAACAGTTTTATGATATTTTTTGAAGAAAACAAGTTTGGATAACTGTAACTCGAAAACTGTTTCCAAAACAGAAAACAACGAAATTTTGTTTGGATAATCTTATTTTGAAAACTGTTTTGATACAATTGATAATAATTTTTTAGTTTTGAGTTTAAATTTAAAATCTATATTAATTTTATTTCTCATATTTACTAAATACATAAAAATAATTAATATTATTTTATTTTCAAAATTTTAATATTTTTTATATACCATAGAAGAAGAATGAAACAAAGAAGTGAACACTGATTTTAGAGCTATTTTTCGAAAATTATATCAGAAAACACAAATTTAGGGTTTTCAGAAAACAGTTTTTGAAAACTGGTTTTTAAAATTGTTTTAGAAAATCACTTTTGAAAGCTGTTTGCCAAACATTAAAATGAATTTTTGAAAACTGATTTTAATTTTTGAAAGTTGAAAACAGTTTTCAAAAATTCCTTTCAAACATGTCCTAAAAATTTCCTAAAAGATTCTCAAAAAACTAAAGAGAAAGACAAGGAATGTGTTGATGCCAAAAATGTGTATAGCTGAGTTGGGACCCGATTACACCTGTTCCTGCACAAAGAAAGAGAGAGACTATGGGTCGCCGGAGGGGTGCCTCCAGGGATGCTCCGATGCTCAAGTCAGATAACTCAAATTATAGGGAGACTTGTCGTATTGCTCTTGGTGATTAAAGAAAAAACCTTGCCCCTTTGGGATGCATACCTGGCCCTTTTTATAGGGTGTTTAGAAGGCGGTCTCCTGCTTGGGGCGGCATTGAAATGATGTTGCAACTGGACTGAGTGATGATGCCTAGGCCCATCTAGGCGTTTAAAGGTCATTCTTTTAGGACTTTACCTTGTTGTTTGATCAGGAGCCGTCCGAGTCTAATGGTGGTTCTGTGATCTGACAGTTTAACTTGGTCAGGTGATGATGCCTAGCAGTCCCAGCTAGGTGACTGGGGACCATTTATAGGGCTTTGGCATGGCTGGCTCAACTAGGAACCGTTCGAATGTGAGGGCAAACTGTTCCCCTGACGGCTCATCACTGCTGGGGCATGATGGCCCTAAAGGCTGTGGATCTGACAGCTCACTGTGGTCAGGTGATGATGCCTAGCAGTCCCAGCTAGGTGAATGGTGACCGTTTACTAGGGCTTTGGCATGGCTAGCTCAACTATGAACCGTTCGAATGTGAGGGCAAACTATTCCCCTGACGGATCATCACGGCTGGGGCATGATAGCCCTGAAGGCGGTGGTGACGTGAGGTGATTGAGTTTTGGAAAGCGGTTGTTTATGATGGGGCCGAGCGTATCCAATCCTGGCTCATCCACGTGTCCTCCCATGATCCGTTTTGCCAGGAGAAGCCATGTGTTGTCCCCCCATTGGAAGGGTATTTTTTGGCAGTATCACAAGCCCCCCACTTCCGTGAGTACAATTTATATGCTTAAGGAAGTATTCGTGCTATATTTCTGCTTCGTTTTGGAGTAGTGGGCTTCGATTCAGTGGAGTAATCTAACCCTTTGGACTTTGAAGAGAGTGGGCCGAGGACCAGTGGAGTACTCCATCTCTTCGGGCAAGAATACGATGGGTCAGAGGAAAGTGGAGCAATCCATCTCCTCGGACCTTGAAGAGAGTGGGCCAAAGACTTGTGGGGCAATCCATCTCCTCGGCCAAGAACACCTTGAGTCTGAGGACAAGTGGAGCAATCCATCTCCTCGGACCTTGAAGAGAATGGGCCAAGGACTTGTGGAGCAATCCATCTCCTCGGCCAAGAACACCATGAGTCCGAGGACAAGTGGAGCAATCTATCTCTTCGGATCTTGAAGAGAATGGGCCGAGGACTTGTGGAGCAATCTATCTCCTCGGCCAAGAATACCATATTTTCGAGGACAAGTGGAGCAATCCATCTCCTCAGACTTTGAAGAGAATGGGCAGAGGACTTGTGGAGCAATCCATCTCCTCGGCCAAGAACACCATAAGTCCGAGGACAAGTGGAGCAATCCATCTCCTCGGCCAAGAACACCATGAGTACGAGGACAAGTGGAGCAATCCATCTCCTCGGACCTTGAAGAGAATGGGCCAAGGACTTGTGGAGTAATCCATCTCTTCGGCCAAGAACACCATGAGTCCGAGGACAAGTGGAGCAATCCATCTCCTCGAACCTTGAAGAGAATGGGCCGAGGACTTGTGGAGCAATCCATCTCCTCGGCCAAGAACACCATGAGTTCGAGGACAAGTGGAGCAATCCATCTCCTCGGACTTTGAAGAGAATGGACCGAGGACTTGTGGAGCAATCCATCTCCTCGGCCAAGAACACCATGAGTCCGAGGACAAGTGGAGTAATCCATCTCCTCAGACCTTGAAGAGAATGGGCCGAGGACTTGTGAAGCAATCCATCTCCTCGGCCAAGAACACCATTAGTCCGAGGACAAGTGGAGCAATCCATCTCCTCGGCCAAGAACACCATTAGTCCGAGGAGAAGTGGAGCAATCCATCTCCACGGACCTTGAAGATAATGGGCCGAGGACTTGTGGAACAATCCATCTCCTCGGCCAAGAACTCCATGAGTTCGAGGACAAGTGGAGCAATCCATCTCCTCGGACCTTGAAGAGAATGGGTCGAGGACTTGTGGAGCAATCCATCTCCTCGGCCAAGAATACCATAGGTCCGAGGACTTGTGGAGCAATCCATCTCCTCGGACCTTGAAAAGAATAGGCCGAGGACTTGTGGAGCAACCCATCTCCTTGGCCAAGAACACCATAGGTCCGAGGACTTGTGGAGCAATCCATCTCCTCGGACCTTGAAGAGAATGGGCCGAGGACTTGTGGAGCAATCCATCTCATTGGCCAAGAATACCATGAGTCCGAGGACAAGTGGAGCAATCTATCTCCTTGGACCTTGAAGAGAATGGGCCGAGGACTTGTGGAGCAATCCATCTCCTCGGCCAAGAACACCATGAGTCCGAGGACAAGTGGAGCAATCCATCTCCTCGGCCAAGAACACCATGAGTCCGAGGACAAATGGAGCAATCCATCTCCTCGGACTTTGAAGAGAATGGGCCGAGGACTTGTGGAGCAATCCATCTCCTCGGCCAAGAACACCATGAGTCCGAGGACAAGTGGAGTAATCCATCTCCTCAGACCTTGAAAAGAATGGGCCGAGGACTTGTGAAGCAATCCATCTCCTCGGCCAAGAACACCATTAGTCCGAGGAGAAGTGGAGCAATCCATCTCCACGGACCTTGAAGATAATGGGCCGAGGACTTGTGGAGCAATCCATCTCCTCGGCCAAGAACACTATGAGTTTGAGGACAAGTGGAGCAGTCCATCTCCTCGGACCTTGAAGAGAATGGGTCGAGGACTTGTGGAGCAATCCATCTCCTCAGTCAAGAATACCATAGGTTCGAGGACTTGTGGAACAATCCATCTCCTCGGACCTTGAAGAGAACAGGCCGAGGACTTGTGGAGCAACCCATCTCCTTAGCCAAGAACACTATAGGTCCGAGGACTTGTGGAGCAATCCATCTCCTCGGACCTTGAAGAGAATGGGCCGAGGACTTGTGGAGCAATCCATCTCATTGGCCAAGAATACCATGAGTCTGAGGACAAGTGCAGCAATCTATCTCCTCGGACCTTGAAGAGAATAGGCCGAGGACTTGTGGAGCAATCCATCTCCTCGACCAAGAACACCATGAGTCCGAGGACAAGTGGAGCAATCCATCTCCTCGGACCTTGATGAGAATGGGCCGAGGACTTGTGGAGCAATCCATCTCTTCGGCCAAGAATACTATAGGTCCGAGGACAAGTGGAGCAATCCATCTCCTCGGACCTTGAAGAGAATGGGTCGAGGACTTGTGGAGCAATCCATCTCCTCGGCCAAGAATACCATGAGTCTGAGGACAAGTGGAGCAATCCATCTCTTCGGACCTTGAAGAGAATGGACCGAGGACTTGTGGAGCAATCCATCTCCTCGGCCAAGAACACCATGAGTCCAAGGACTTGTGGAACAATCGATCTCCTCGGACCTTGAAGAGAATGGGCCGAGAACTTGTGGAGCAATCCATCTCCTCGGCCAAGAATATCATAGGTCCGAGGACTTGTGGAGCAATCTATCTCCTCAGACCTTGAAGAGAATGGGCCGAAGACTTGTGGAGCAATCCATCTCCTCGGCCAAGAACACCATGAGTCCGAAGTCAAGTGGAGCAATTCATCTCCTCGGACCTTAGACCAGTGGACCAATCCATCTCCTCGGCCAAGAATACCATGAGTCTGAGGACAAGTGGAACAATCTGTCTCTTGGGACCTTGAAGAGAATGGGCCGAGGACCAGTGGAGCAATCCATCTCCTCGGACTTTGAAGAGAATGGGCCGAGGACTCGGGGAACAATCCATCTCCTCGGCCAAGAATACCATGGGCCGAGGACCGAGGACCAGTTGAGCTACGAGAAAGTGTTCATCCTCGTCTCTTCAAAGAGAAAGAATTTTCCCTTTTCGTGAGTCTTCGTCTTCTGTCTCAACGCTACGGGGAGTTTTTGGTGCTGGGGTTTTTTGGGTGATCGCGTCGTTTGCGAGATCGTGGAGAGGAGTGCTCTTGGACAAATACCGGGCGTTTAGGAGGAGTTCAAGTCTGAATCCTTCGGACTTCGGTGAGTTCGTGTCTATTTTATATTTAAATCATGTCTTATTCATTTGATATATACCGCGATAGGCCTAGTAGTAGTGAGAACGGTAGGAGTAGTATAGATGATACGAGCGACAACAGCTCTGAAGAAGTAGAGGCATCCTCGTCCTCTTTCAGGGGGAATACCCCCATAACGGGTATGCCAAGGGCAGACCCCATGGCACTAGTGCCCTACGTTCCTTTGGAGGTGAGGGGGGAGTATGAAGAAAACTTCTTGTCCGGTGACAACACACTTAGGGCGTTGACTGATATTAGGGAGACCTCCACTGAAGAGGAGAGGGAGGAGTGGAACTATACAGCCAACGAGATCTCTAGTCAACTGAGGGAGGAGGATTTGGAGGTAATCAGGAAGATGTACCGCATTTCGAACGAGTACGGTCTTCGACTGGCCAAGGTGGGAGAAAAGGCCTGTGATGTCCTCCCAGACCGAGCTTCGTTTGAGCTCTGCGTGTACGAGCATCACATGCAGGCTGGGCTTCGGTTCCCCTTCACCCCTATTTTTATACTATTCTAAAGTACTTTGATATAGCGCTGTGTCAGCTGGTGCCTAACTCAGTACGACTAATCATGGCCTTTATCTGCGTTTGTTTGGAAGTGGGCCGACCGATGATGATGGATATTTTTAAGGCCCAGTTCCTGATCAGCCGGCACGGTCAGACTGGGTGGGTGGTCTTTAGTACTCAATCGAGGAGGAGGTTACTGAAGAAGACCCCTTCATCGATCAAAAAGTGGAAGAAGAATTTCTTTTTCATCCAATCCGCTGAGGACTTCGGCTTACCTCGTGCGTGGAGTATGGACCGCACCGGGAAATGCAAAAAGGCGGGCTTTCTTCCGTATGAGCAGGAAACGGTGAATGCAATGGTGGCATCGCCTTTGGATGTCAGAGTCCTATATGACAATGAAGAACTGGCCCGACGATGTCTTTGTTTTTCGTGCCCTGAGCCTTCGCTTGAGAGCGGTAAAGGCTTTGGTTTACCTTCCACTTTCTTTATTTTTATTTGCATTGTAATCCTGTGATTTGTACTTACGCTATTTTCTTTATTTGTTTATATGGTTTGAACAGAGATGGAGGCGGCTGCCCATGCCTGAAAGCATGCCAAGAAGTTGGCTTTGGAGCAGAGGAGGTCGGCTCGGTCCGAGAAGCAAACAACCTCGAGCTCACGGCCTAAGAAGAGGTCCCGAGCTCCGTCTCTGACTCCGATTGACTTGGAGACTCCCCTAGGGCAGCCCTCCCAGTTAGAGACCCCTCCGGTCTGCAGTGCCCCCCTGCCAATCCAGTGACTACGGGGACCTCCACTGTCCCGGGCACCAGCCAAGAGGCGGCTCCTGAGGCCTCGATCTTCATACCCAACTGGGCCATCAGGACAGATGATTCCGTCTTCGTACATCCTCGGGTGGCGAGGGAACATCTGTTTAAGGGCACTTCTCCTCGCGACATTGCCGAGTTAGGTCGAAAGACCATGGACTCTCGTTGTGTAGCGACCGAGGCTTTGGCTTCTCAGGTTAGTTTTTGTTTTTACTTTGCTTTACGTTCTGTCTATACGAAATTTCGTTTCACGTATGACTTCTGGTCTCAGATGAGTGTTCTGGTGGGCACGGCCACCCGTCACTGCATGGAGACAGTAGAGCTACTAAGACGTACCAAGCACCAGCTGGAGGAGAGGACAGAGGTTGTTTGCCGGTTGTAGGCCTCGTTGGAGTCTGTTATCCTGGCTAAGGCCGAAGCTGAAGCCATTGCTCGGGCAGCTGCTGAGGAGGTCGAGGCTCGCCTTAGTGCTACAGCGGAGGAGGCTGAGGCTCGTCTTTGCGCTGCTGCAGAGGTTGCTGAGGCTCGTACTCGGGCGGCCGTGGAGGAAGCCTTAGGGTCTTTCCAGAGTTCAGAGGCCTATCGCCTGGCTGTCGTTTTCGAGGGTGGCCAGCAGTACCTTACGGGGTTCATGGAGGCCAAGGGGAAGGCTGAGGCCATGTACCCGGAGCTCGATTTCTTCACGTTGGACCTGCTGGGGCCCGAGGATGAGGAGCTGCTAGTTTCAAACGAGGAGCATGCTGATGGATAGGACCAGGCTGGAGGGCGTAACGGACGATCAGGCACGGGGTCTTCTGCCCCTGGAGATCATCCGGGCTCAGGTTGAGGGTAGTCTGTTGTAGTCTTTTTTGCTTTAACCCGGGCATTTTTTTGTTGTAGTTATGTATTTTGAGGCTGTTAGTGCCCTACTTTGCCTTGCTTCAGGCTTTTTGCTTTAGTTTTCAGAAAAACAGATGTAATTAAAGTCCTTTATTTATGAAACAAGACTTTGTTTACATAAGTGTAGCACTTTTCATTGATAAAAACGTCGAAGATGTTCCGTATTCCAAGTACGAGGAATGGCCTTTCCATTCAATTCTTTGAGTTCGAAAGTTCCTGGGCGGCATACTTTTTTGATTCGATATGGCCCTTCCCAGGTCGGGACAAACTTTCCAGTTTCTCGTGGCCGGGATACTTCAGATTTTCTTAGGACGAGGTCTTGGAGCGAGAAATGTCTTCCTCTTACTTTTGAATTGTAGTACCTAGCCGCACGCTGTTGGTAGGCTGCTACCCGGATTTGGGCTATGTCTCGGGCCTCGTCAAGAAGATCAGCATTCATGCTCAAGACTTCTTCATTACTCCGTTCCTCAAATCCCTGTATACGGTACGAGGGGACTCCTATCTCCAACGGAATTATGGCCTCCGATCCAAAGGTCATAAAAAAAGAGGTTTCCCCGGTTGGTGCCCGAGCTGTTGTTCGATAGGCCCAAAGTATATTTGGCAAATGGTTTGCCCATTGTTTGTCTGCTTCGTACAATCTTCTCTTGATGCCTTGGAGAAGAGTTCGGTTGGTGACCTCGACTTGCCCGTTAGCTTGGGGATATCCTACCGAGGAGAAACAGTGCTCGATATGCAACTCTTCGCAGAATGTTCTGAATCGACCACTGTCAAACTGTTTGCCATTATCGGTCACCAATACTCGAGGTATTCCGAAACGACATACGATCGACTTCCAAACGAAGCCTTGGGCTTGATGGTCGGTGATATTGGCCAAGGGCTCGGCTTTCACCCATTTTGTAAAATAGTCGATGGCCACGATGAGATACTTCCATTGGCCGGTTGCTACGGGAAAAGGTCCGAGAATATCCATCCTCCACATAGCAAAGGGGAGCGGACTGGTGATTGGTTTGAGGAGGGTTTCTGGTCGATGCGAGATGGAGGCGAATTGTTGACAGTTTTTTCATTTTTTAACCAACTCTGCGGCTTCTTCCCTCATTTTAGGCCAATAGTACCCCTGTCGAAGGATTTTGAACGCTAAGACTCTTCCTCCAAGGTGATTTCCACATATCCCTTCATGTACCTCTCGGAGAGCATAGTTGGCTTCGGTTGGACCGAGGCATTTCAAATAGGGCATCGTGACACCTCTTTTATTCAATTGATCGTCCAAAATATTGTACCGTGCTGCCCTTGACATGACCTTCCGAGCTTCTTTCTTGTTACTTGGGAGTTTACCGTTACGTAGATACTCGAGGAGAGGACTCATCCATGTTTCTTGATCATCTACTGGCAGTATCATGATTTCGGTGATGCTAGGCATGACAAGTGTCTCGAGGTAAACTGCCCGCCTTGGTTCGAACGGGCAAGATGACGCGAGGCGAGCTAAGGAGTCTGTTTTTGAATTCTTGGTCCGTGGAATTTGGTTAATACGGAATACTTCGAACTGCTCGGCTAATGCTTTGGCTTTAACAAGGTAACGAGTGGTCCTTTCCCCTCAGGCTTCAAACTCTCTGTTGATCTGGTTTACTACTAACTGAGAATCGCTGTAGGCAGTCAGAATTTTCATGGAAAATACTAGGGCCAGCCTCATGCCTGTGAGTAGAGCTTCATATTCGGCTTCATTGTTGGATGCTTTGAACTCAAACCTCAAGGTATATTCAATGGTGAAGTTTTTCGGACCGCTTATGATGAGTCCGACCCCACTTTGAGGTGGTTCTTCTGATGCTGGTAGAGTGGTTTCTATGATAAAATCGGCCAAGGCTTGGGCCTTTATAGCTGCCTGAGGCCGGTAGCGAATGTGAAACTCACCAAGTTCTATTGACCATTTAACCATTCTGCCGGAAACATCAGGTTTGTGAAGTACTTGCCGAAGGGGTTGGTTGGTGAGGAGAGTGATGGTGTGTGCTTGAAAGTACGGTCGGAGTTTCCGAGCTGAAATCAAGAGAGCATACGCCATTTTCTCCACAGGTAGATACCGTGTTTCGGCATCATGGAGCACCTGGCTTACATAGTACACTGGTTTCTATATTCCTTCCTCCTCCCGAATCAGAACGGAGGCCACTACTTCGGGTCCAGCCGAGAGATATAAGAAAAGTTCTTCTCCGGCCGTGGGTTTGGTGAGAATAGGGGGCGTACCTAGATATCTTTTTAATTCTGCAAATGCTTCCTGACAATCCGAAGACCAAACGAAGTCTTTGTGTTTTCGGATGGCTTTAAAGAAAGGGAGACACCTCTCAGCTGATTTTGACATGAACCGACTCAAAGCCACTATTCTTCCAGTGAGTCGTTGAACCTCTCTTATAGTCCGCGGCGGGTTCATGCTGAGAATGACATCTATTTTTTTCGGGTTTTTCTTCTATGCCTCGATGAGTGACTATAAATCCCAGAAACTTCCCTTCGATGACTCCGAAAGCACACTTAGTGGGGTTTAACTTCATTTGGTGGTGACGGAGGACATCAAAAGCTTCTTGTAAATCAATCTCATGGTTTTTGGCTTTGATGATTTTAACTAGCATGTCGTCGACATATACTTCCATGTTCCGCCCTATCTGTCTTTGAAAAATCTTGTTCACTAGCCTCTAGTAGGTGGCCCCGACATTTTTCAAACCGAAAGGCATGACCCTGTAGCAGTAGAGTCCTTGTTCTGTAACGAATACCATTTTTTCCCGATCTGGTCGGTGAATGAGAATCTGATTATATCCTGATTAAGCATCTATGAAGGTCAGCAACTCATGTCCTGACGTGGCGTCGACAAGTTGATCGATCATCGGTAGTGGAAAACTATCTTTTGGACAGGCTTTATTAAGATCCGAGAAATCAATGCAAATTCGCTACTTGCCATTTGCTTTCTTTACCATCACAACATTAGATACCCATTCTGGATAAATTACTTCCCTGATGAACTTGGCTGACAGTAGCTTGTCCACTTCGGCTCAGACGGCTGCCTGTCGCTCCGGAGCGAATGACCTTTTCTTTTGGATAACTGGTTTATGGTTTGGATCCACACTCAATCTGTGGACTATAACATCTGGGTCGATTCCGGGCATATCGGAAGCTGTCCAAGCAAATAAATCTTGGTTTGCCCGAAGGTGGGTGAGCAATGACTCTTTGAGGGTTTCTGGCAGGTCTGAACCGATTTGAATTTTTCGGGTGTTGTCTTCGGTGAGGGGGACAACAGTTAATTTGTCCATCGGTTGGCCCTTTGGGCGGCTTCCTTCATCTCTAAAGTCATCCAGCTCAAGTGGGAGGGCTTCTGCCTTCTTGCCTACTCGTACTGCGCTGAGATAACAGGACCTTGAGATTTGTTGGTCTCCTTTGATTTCACCTACTCCGTTACCAGTGGAAAATTTGATTTTGAGATGATGGGTGGAGACAACGGCTTGGAGTTTGTTCAGTGTTGGTCGCCCGAGTATCATGTTATAGGACGACGGTTGTCGTATAATCAGAAAAGTGGTTTGTACAGTCGCTGCCCGGGGGGCCTTTCCTGCTGTCACCGGAAGGGTTATGCTGCCCTCTGTAAAGACTGATCCTCTCGAAAAACCATAAAGCGGGGTAGAGACCGACTCTAATTGGGAGTCCCCCAACTACATCTATTGGAAGGCATCGTAGAAGAGAATGTCGGTTGAGCTTCCGTTATTGACCAGAACTCGCTTAATCTCATGATTGGCCACGATGAGGGAAATTACGACTACATCGTCGTGAGGAGTCTGGATCCCTTGTAAATCTTCATCTGAAAAGGAAATGATTTTGCTCGCCTTGTGTCGTTTATGGGGCCCAGAAACAGAGGCTATCGACTTGGCGTAAGCCTTCCCGCTATTACCAGATCTGCCCCCAGCTGCGGGTCCTCCGTAAATAATCTTAATGATTTTTGCCGTGGGGGCCTCTGCTCTTTTCTGGCTCGATTCTCCTGGGTTTGGCCTAGGGCTCTTCCGAGCTAGTAGTGTAGGCCTGTTTTGCTCGAGGGGGCGCTCAGGACTTCTTCGGGGCCGCTCCACAAATCTTTCCATCCGTGGCCCAATGAATTCTTTCAAATATCCTCTATTAATGAGGGCCTCGATTTGATATTTTAGGGCTTTGCATTCTTCGGTATCATGGCCGCAGTTTATGTGGAACATACACCAGGTGTTTCGGTTGGGATTGAGGTTTGGTGGCTTTGGGGGCCACTGTAGGAGACCCTTGTCATGGATTTGTATCAAGACATTAGTCCTGGATGCATTTAAGGGAGTGTAATTGTCTGATGACCCCGAAGTCTTGGAGTTGGTTTCGAAGGTCCTGAAAGCTCGAGGCCTGTTACTGAAAGACCTTGGGGGTCGGGGTCTTTTATCACGAAATGGCCGCTTCGTTGTTTCACGAACCAGACTAGCAGGACCTCTCTTTCTTCTCTCCGCATCTCCTTCTCGCTCTCTGCGGAATGCCTGGTCATCCTCTGCCAGCATGTATTTTTTAACCCGGACCAAAATTTCGCTCATGTCTTCAGGTGGGCGTCTGGTTAGTTTTGAACTGAAGGCCCGGATCTTAGCCCATTTTTTAATGCTAGCAACTGGACACCGGGGTCAAGGTCAGGAATCTCCCAAGTGGCGGCGTTGAACCTTGAAATATAGGCTCAGAGTTTTTCGCCTTTCAACTGGACAATATTGAATAACGACTCCGAGGTTTTCTTTGGTCCCTTGCTACTAATGAAATGAGAGACGAAGGCGTAGCTTAACTCTTTGAAGGTATAGATTCCTCCGGGTTTCAAACGGGCATACCACATTCCAGCGACTTTTTCTAGAGTTAAGGGAAACTCTCTACACATCACAAGGTCGGAGTGTCTGTGGAGGGTCATGGTCGTTCGGTAGTGTTGGAGGTGATCCAATGGGTCAGTTGACCCATCATATGGTTTGATTTGTGGCATGCAAAAGTTCGGTGGGAGAGGGGCTTAGAGAACCTCTTGAGCGAAAAGTGGGTCATGTACATCGAGTTCGTCTATTATATTATGGCTACGCCCTTTGAACGCCTCATTGATTCGTTCCTCTATGTCTCCGATCCGTTTGTCGAGACCTTCGCTGTTTCTAGACGAAGGACTTCCCCCAGACCTGGCCACACGAGGTAGAGGTGGGGCGGTCGCCGAGCAGCCCTCGACTGGTAATTGATGGGCCAACCCATGAGGGCTTGGTTCCGGCTGCAGAGGTGGGGGTGGTGTACGCTGGGCTCTTCCACGGACTTCAGCGGCTAAGTCGGCCACTAATTTCGAGAGTTCAGCGTATTGGGCCTGGAGAGTGACCACGTTGGGTTGGGCTGCCGAGTCGGTAGAAGAACTTGCGTCAGACCTCATTACTCCTTCGCTATGGTCCCTTCCGGGGGTTTTGGGTGGCATGACAACAAATGAGTTATGTGTTTCTTTGCTATTACTATCAGCAAAAGATGTGGTTTCCCACAGACAGCGCCAATCTGTTGATGCCAAAAATGTGTACAGCTGAGCTGGGACCCGATTACACCTGTTCCTGCACAAAGAAAGAGAGAGACTATGGGTCGCCGGAGGGGTGCCTCCATGGATGCTCCGATGCTCAAGTCAGATAACGCAAATTATAGGGAGACTTGTCGTATTGCTCTTGGTGATTAAAGAAAAAACCTTGCCCCTTTAGGATGCATACCTGGCCCTTTTTATAGGGTGTTTAGAAGGCGGTCTCCTGCTTGGGGTGGCACTAAAATGATGTTGCAACTGGACTGAATGATGATGCCTAGGCCCATCTAGGCGTTTAAAGGTCGTTCTTTTAGGACTTTACCTTGTTGTTTGATCAGGAGCCGTCCGAGTCTAATGGCGGTTCTGTGATCTGACAGCTTAACTTGGTCAGGTGATGATGCCTAGCAGTCCCAGCTAGGTGACTGGGGACCGTTTACTAGGGCTTTGGCATGGCTGGCTCAACTAGGAACCGTTCGAATGTGAGGGCAAACTGTTCCCCTGACGGCTCATCACGGCTGGGGCATGATGGCCCTAAAGGCAATGGATCTGACAGCTCACCGTGGTCAGGTGATGATGCCTAGCAGTCCCAACTAGGTGACTGGGGACTGTTTACTAGGGCTTTGGCATGGCTCGCTCAACTAGGAACCGTTCGAATGTGAGGGCAAACTGTTCCCCTGACGGCTCATCACGGCTGGGGTATGATGGCCCTGAAGGCGGTGGTGACGTGAGGTGATTGAGTTTTGGAAAACGGCGGTTTATGACGGGGCCGAGCGTATCCAATCCTGGCTCATCCATGTGTCCTCCCATGATCCATTTTTCCAGGAGAAGCCACGTGTTGTCCCCCATTGGAAGGGTATTTTTTGGCAGTATGAGAATGAATAAAAGATAATTAAAGAAAAAATTACAAGTATAAAAGTCAGTAAAGGAGTGATAGAGAGAGCCTGAAACTAGTAACGGAGCATGTATAGATACACTCTTAAAGCTAGGTAGAATCTTTACTTGACAAATCTTCAATCAAGAATAGATGGAAAAAGCAGCCGAGTTTTGTCTGGGGAAAAGATGAAAGATAGATGGAAAAACAAACCTTATATTCCTCAATCGAGAGCGCAGCAAAGAGGCAAAAGCTCTAATAGTGAGATGTTATTAAAAAAAATTGTCAACAATTTTTTCTCTCTACGTATGTATTTCTTGATTAAATTCTCAAAAAAAATATCTTGAAAATTCAAAATCATTTATTCAATGTTTAATACGATGTTGTGTAGGTTTACATTAAAACGATGATAATAAAATCATTTGTTCCGTGAGTAGTGCTATTGGCATCACGAGAATCGACTACCAAAATGAATGACCAAAAGCTCTCTAACTGGACTCAATTAGACGATTAGCAACGGCCAAAACGATGCTACAATAATGTTCAAAATTCTTGTTTTTCAAATGAAGAGGTGATGATTTAGTTCCCAATCCATTTTCACAAGCCTTAGCCTCTTGTAAAGCACCAAGTGTTTGAATTCTTAGTCCGCGGCCATCATGTTTGATTAAAAGCCTCTTAGCATCGTTAAGAGCATCGATTGCATCTATGTAATTCTCATAACATAACCTGTAATGCTCCCTCAAATTATGGTTTTTTTCCCCCTTGATAAGTGGATTAATCACCTTATGGATCTGGTTTCCATCGGCAAGTGCTAGGTCGATTGAGATTTTAGCGAGAACATGGAGATTTGCTTTGTTGATAGACCCATGAGTGTGTTTTTTCAACACACGCAGGCAGAAGGAAGAATCTTCGGTCTTTGAGCAAATTTTGTTAAGCCCATGATCACTTGTTGCAATATTCGGTCTGAGTGCAAATGATGGGGTGCTGCTCAAAGAGAAGAATATGAGGGACAGTGTAACCAACAAGGTGGAGCTTGAGATAACCAAAGATGAGGCCATTTCGATTATTTTGCTCTGTGACCTACTTATGTTTTGTGCTTTGACAAGCACTGATTTATAGAAGATAAATGGTAGAAAGTTGAGAATTTAGGATAATTAAAAGAAATTAAAACGAGAAACTGATGAAAGTTAATTAATAGGAGTAATTAAAGTCGTTATTGTAAGATGAAACTTAATTATGAGTTAATTATCACAAAATTTTCTTTTTCTTGCTCTCAATTTTGATTATTACAATTTATTAAAGTTACTAATTAAAATTAAGTTAAATGTCACTATTAGTTCTTATAATTTAATCTTTTTAATCAAATTAATATTCAAAGTTTCAATTTGGTCAAATTAGTTCTCAGAGTTTGACATTTTTGGTCAAATTGATCACAGAGTTTTAATTTGACCGAATAAATCTCTACAATTTCAATTTGATATAATTAAATTTATTATGTTAACTCTTTTTATTCAAATTGTTCTTCACGTGAAAATTAATCGAGAGAATTCCCGTTACATTTTAACCTAGTAGTTAAGCAGTTCAATCTAATAAGGTGTGTATATATAGAGTTAAGGGGCGTTAACGAGAGACTTAATTGGATCAAATTGAAATTCTTGAAACTTATTTGACCAAATTGAAACTCATAATTATCAATTTGATCAAAATATCAAACTATGAAGACTAATGATCATGTGATTTAGCCCTAAAATTATTATATGGATATATATATAATTTAAAAATCTATATTAATTTTATTCCTCATATTTACTAAATACTTAAAAATAATTAATATTATTTTATTTTTAAAATTTTAATATTTTTTATATACCATAGAGGAAGAATGAAATAGAGAAGCAAACACTGATTTTAAAGATATTTTTCGAAAATTATTTCAGAAAACAACAATTTAGGGTTTTCAGAAAACAGTTTTTGAAAACTGGTTTTTTTAAAACAGTTTTCAAAAACTCCTTCCAAACATGCTCTAAAATTTTCCTAAAAATTTCTCAACAAACTAAAGAGAATGACAAGGAATGAACAAAAGATAATTAGAGAAAAAATTACAAGTATAAAAGTCAGTATACCTTAACAAAAAAGTGGGAGCAGAGTATACAGATCAAAACAAGGAAACGGTAGGGAAACGGAGGAACAGTAGAAAACCATTGGTATGACTTCTAAATGCTTTTCACAATTTGATTAGACGTGAAATCTTAACACTATACAGAGTAAAATATTTGCCAACAATATTACAGGTAAAACCATGACTAGGCTAAATTCAAAATCCAGTTCTCAGACCTTTACAGCAGAAAGTAGGAATCTCATGTCAGCAGCAAGAAGAAAATTGGGAAAGTTCATGACTTGATGTTTGCAGATTCAGATAGGTGGTGTCTTCCTAGATTTTCTCGTATAACTAAGTTCTTCATCAAATTCTCAAATAAGATATAGGAAACTAACAAAATTAAGTCAAACTGATAAGCAGTTATATTATAGTATCCTTATGCAATCAAAGGGAACACAAATTACTCCATTCAAAAGATCACCAACAGAGAAAAAAACATGTAAATAAAGAAACACGCGTACCAAACCAGCCCGCAACCTCAACCAACAGCCTGGTGCAAACCCTCGTCGACCAAACCACAAAAACTGCAGCCAGCACGAAAATGGCCACACCACCTTGCGGCAAAAACAGTGAAATCGCAGACAAAATCACCATTGGGAGCATACAGTAACCTATCAAGCTCAAGCACCGGTGCAAATCCAAGTTTCCGTTCCTCCCCGCCAGCATGTTAGACACAGCATACAGGTAAATGGCGGCGACAGTGACACAGCATACAACTTGAAATCAAAGTTGTGAAGTAATATAAATATCATTTTTGAATATAAATTTAGATTTTTAAGTTTTGGAATCTCAAAATTTATTTGCAAGGCAGGCTTTACAATTTTTTTTTACTAACCTCCGCTCGTTTCAGAGGTTGGCATCCGTACGCATCGCTCAGCTTTCCATGCACGAGTATCAAATTGAATTTTATTTCTTCATCATACAGTTGTAACAGTTCATTATTGAATCCAAAAGAAGGTACAAAAATGAAGGACTTATTTTTCCTTGGAAGATGGATATTGTGTAGGTATGAACAGAAATGCTATATACTTCTTATCTGTACTGTTTGCACGAGAGGGACGGTTGGAAAAATCTAGTTCGGCAATTGTTCTGGTAGGTTCAGTTCTGGCTGGAATTCTTGGAGCTTGAACTGGAAGTGGAGCTACGGTTTGTATTGGAGCTTGCCTTTGAGAGTTTCTGCTTCAGCTCGGATAACAAAGCCTGGTTCTCCTGGTTGAGCTGTTGAGCTTTCCTCCGCAGCTTCTCATTTTCTTGGATTATGTAACAGTTCTGCAAATATAGCTGTGAGTTTATTTTATCCATTCTGAATTACTTGTATTGTCCCTGAAATCAGATTGAAGACAAAGATGAGAATTAAATATAAATATCAATAGTTACTCTTAGAAAACTACAAATAGCTTTTTAGGCTGCAGGCAGGAGTTCTGAATTCCATACAGTTTCTCGAACTATACTGATCTACTTGTCAAGAACATAGTAAAGGGGTGATAGAGAGAGCCTGAAACTAGTAAGAGAGCATGCATAGATACACTCTTCAAGGTAGAATCTTTACTAGACAAATCTTCAATCAAGAATATATATTATCCGTTTCTCCTTTGGATATTGTTTTCGATGGGTAGAGAAAAAGCAGCCTGAGTTTTGTCTTGGAAAAGAAGAAAGATCGATGGAAAAACAAACCTTATATTCTTCAATCGAGAGCGAAGCAAAGAGGCAAAAGCTCTATATGAAAGGGAGACAGGGCTGTAGGTTTTGTTTTGGATTTACATACATGGCTGGTTGTAGGGGTCTCTTAAAAACTACATGGTGAAGGAATTTAAGAAACAACAAAACAACACACACCCATCTACAAAGCCCCCTTGTCTGCCTTTTTCCTGTAGAAGAACTTGATTAAAATATAAGAACTTTAACCGTCTAAAATGTTGAGGAGAGAGGAGAGAGAGAGAGAGAGAGAGAAAATCATCACTAGCATCTGAGAAAAACTATTGCCTTTATGAAGTTGTTAGAGAAGTGCACGTAAAAGTGGTGAAGGGAAAATGCACGTAAATGTGGCTTGTTCAGTAGTAAAAGCAACTTTTAAAAGAGAGATATTTAGGGGACAAGATCAGAAAGAAAGTGGATACAGTTGGACAAGGAAGACAGTGTAATAGGCATGTGGAATTGATGTTCATGTGATGGTAGGCTAGGCTGGCAGCAGTCATTTCGGTATTCTTCACGAGGATTCTTGAATTGTATTGTTGGCTTTGTTTTGTTGCTCTGAATTTCAGATTTGGCTCAATATTGCCTAATCTAATTGCTCAATGTTTTTCTTTATTTATTTATTATTGTTGAAGCAATGTTATACAAATACAATAATAAAATAAAATTTTGTGTAGATCAAACTTTATAGTAAAGCCTTGTAAAATCCGCTTACACAAAAATTCTTCCAATAATACAATAATTAGACATAATATAATATTATTACATTATCTGTCAATGAAACTTAAGTTAAATGGTAAAATGACCAAGGTTAAAACCATAAAATTAAACCATAAGACCACAAGATTTTATGTTCAACCCTCATTTATGTCTGAGTTATTTTTCCTTTTATGTAATGATTATTTCTCACTTTGAACAAGTAACATAAATGTTGTAGGTAAATTAAGAAATAAAATTTTGTGTTTATATTGTAATCAAATTAATGTATCATTATATTTGTATAACATCACTTCTATATAAAAAATTATCACTTAACCCACGTATAGATGCACAATATTATCACGTTACCCACCTTAAAAAACCCAATAAGTACAAATAATACAACCAACAGCTATTTTAAGTACATTATCAAACAAAAAATAAATAAATTATCTTTTACATCAATTTAGATGATCAAGTAAATTAATTCAATTAAATTGGTTTTATTTGCCAATAAATATCGTGTGATACCAATTAGTACATCAACCACCAGTTTGCAAGTTTACCTCTTACTTTCGAAATGAAAATTTTAAAAGTCTCACGAAGGTTGCTCAACAACAATCTCACTTTGACATTTGCTTAAGGTGAACTAGTTGATTAGAGGCTTAATTTGCAGCTAATTGTATGCATCTCTAAACGGAGGGAGAGAATTGGTCCAATTCAGGACTGAAACGCTAGTGGTGCTCAACCTCTTGTTGAGCAACAGTAACCAGGCACAATCTTATCATTTCCGGATTCTAATGCTTACAAAATGCGGTAACCTATTCATATAAATTAAGGATAGTAATCAAAAGGTTCAATTACAAACTGGATATTCCATATGGTACATGTTTGCTTCATTATTTATCCAGTCAAGAGTCTCAAGTAAGCAAATAAGTGATGATCAAAGCTTTATCAGAGGGAGGTCGCAGCACACCATTGCTACCACAAGTCAAACATGATCTGCCCACACATGCAAAAAATGTCCTTCAAGCATATTTGCTTCGGCTCCTCGTGGTGCTGTAAGTGAATGTAAATGCCTAGTCATATGATTTATATCTCATAAAACTAACGAAAACATGAAGATGAAAGTGTTCTTAAGCAGAGTAAGGGGCATGGCAGGGGCATACCTTAATCCGAAATGAGCACTTACATACCTAGCTCCAATCCGATCCCAAGTCCACTCTCCATCATCATCGGTGGCATAAGAAAGCTTCTCGGCATATATCCAAACGGTGGATCTGCAAAGCCCAGTGAGCTTCTTCATCCTGATGAAGAAGCTCCCACAAGAACCAAGACTGGTGAAATGGATAAACGCACGTATCTACATGGATAACACATCCACTCTATCCCACCTCGGTTCTCTATGCCTGCACTCCTGCCAGCAGAGATATTACATGCAATTATATCAGTCCACATTATTTCAAACTCTAGTTCCAGCTGGCAGGGTGCAGGCATGGCCCAAGCCCCTCACCGGGGCCGGGCCAATCCAAAATTAGCATCAGGTTGCGGTTGATGAGACTGCAAAAGCACAATCACAAAAAATTGTGATTAGGAGGATAATTTAAAAACAAAAATCAGGGGAAAAAAGATTAAAAAAAAAAAACCAAGAAACCAGAAAAATAAATAGGGAACATATTCAACATAAGCAAAAACACCCTTTCTGCAATACAACGAAATTGCTGTCTAATCAAGCTGCATCCTGATGGAACAGGTATATATTCAATTTCCATTAGTTTTGATTCCTCAATAGCACCTTTTTTCTTCCGATTTTCTTATCTTTCTTTCTTTTTTTTCTCCTCTGGTTAGCAAAGAAGGGGGAGGCAACATTATAGTTCCAAATGTTTCAACATTGGTGTAGAAATTCTATTCTACTTGGTGCAACCCGAAACACCCTCCCACCCCCAAGGCCAAACATAAAATAACATTTTCCACCATCAATTTTAGCCTGTGTTAAAGTCTCACTTGACCCCCACTATATTATCAGAAATAAAAAGTTAACAAGGCAGTAGATTGACTGGGCATCTATGTACATTGTTCCCTAGCAGCATCAACATGGCAGACCAAGTGAACAGCTGAATACACATCTCATAAACAAGCGTTTTTGACAAATATCAGCATCTCTTTTCCAGGCCATTATGATAATCATCATTAAAATCAATTCTGAAGCACCCTACAAGTGTCTTTAACTCGAAAGGACCATATCCTCCTCAGTTACGAGCGTCTACATTAAAGGATGCTCATTTGCTATACAAGATAGTTTTGTCAAAACAAAACATTAATTAATATCATTGGAGAAACGCAGACCATTCATATCAAAACTTAATAGGAATAAAGGTTTGGTATAAGGTAGGACACAGATGCAAATACACAGCGTAGGGTGAATGAGGAAGGTAACAGAGGGTGCAAAATCAAGAGAAGGGATGGGGCAGATATGTAACTCAAACTTGCATGGCTACCACATGCATTCATGGCAGTTGAAGAGATGAAAAGGAAAAGGGGGGTGATGAGAAGAGGAAAGATACAAGAGTGACTGTATATCAACTTGTACTTTCGTGATTACAACTTTTCCAAAATTCAAACATAAGACCTATACTAACCCTACCCCTGTAAGACTTGAGCTAAAGTGTCAAGAACAAAATTGTGCCATTTGTTAAAGCTCTTCATAAAGAAAACGTGAGAGAGATGTTTAATCCCCTTGAAAAATGTAATCACTCCTCCTAATTATAAACTAAAAAGAAAGGAATTATTGATGCTAGAGCTGGACAGCCATTGAAATTGCCATACCTGTGAAAAAGGTGGGTGAACATGTTCATGAGCATGCATAAAAGGCATTCCAGGGTGCTGACATGGATACTGAGAAGCATGAAAATATATGGCAGATGTAGAGCGTGCACCAACGTGATTCGGATTAAAAGGTGTCATCATCGTTTCTGGATGACCATACCCAATTCCTGCAGGGGTCGACGGTGCTGCCCATGTCCCAGGAAGATGTTGAGGGAGTGGCCTAGATTGGTGTTCATTAGATATCTGAGGCCTATGAGTAGATCCAAGCTGTGGAAATTCAGTGTTGTAGTTCAACACAGGGGTATACATAGGCTGCATGGTGTATGGACCGCTATTGAACCCAAACCCAGGGTCAAATCTTTGCACATACCTGAGAAAAGGACAATTACTGTAAAAAAAAATCGCTTATATATAGAAAGAAGCCAAGCTCAACAATTTTTGAAGCTGATCAGTGTCTAAACCCAATAAAGAAAGGCAGTTTTCAAATCCAAACTACATGAAGCAGTTGAAACCTACGAAACTCATTCCATTTTATTTTGAAAACAATACATAAAGTAGGCAATATGCTTGATGCACTAAGAAATATATCAAGAATTCATCAATTTTTTTTTTCATTTGCAAGTGTGGTATTTGATATGATAGATTTCCATCATAAACCATTAGGTAATGGTGACCATGAAGTCACTTATCCCAAGAAAAACATGAAGTCAGCTCCTTTTTATTTGTGTACAGCTTTTCTTTCATGAGTCACTGTTCAGTTGCCCAATCAAAATATTGGGAAGTTTGTCATTACCGACAATTACCAAGAGATGAATTTTGGTCAACAATGTCAGAATATTTTGCAGGGAAGCTCTACACCCCAAAAAAACTGCTTTATAAAAGTCATCTTCCGCGAGTTAATAGCTGCCAATCAATAATATCATGAGGAACAAAATAAGATTTATGGCCCAAATTATTTTGGCCACCTATGTTGCTCAAGATTCATGTACAGGTATCAGATGTGAGTATATTTTCAAATGTTTGACCCATCTATAACCCAAAATTAGGCCACAAGGACTTGGCCTAAAAGAGTCCATATTATGGATACCAGGTATGTGGATAATTAGCATTAATAGGGCCAACAATCCATAAGTAGACATCTACATGGAAATAAATTAGCCCAACCCAGCAAAATGATCTTATCAAAAAAATAAATAAATTAGCCCAAGCTCGCTGTTCACTGTGTTTGGGCTTTAGACTCGACCCAGCAAAACAATATTAACTAGGGCCCCAAATTATCCGATTGAATTAGTCACTTCAGCCAAACAACCTCACAGGGTGGTGAGATCATCACCTCCTCACTGATACTATTTCCCTCCCTCCCTCTCGGCCAAGAAGCCTTCAAATCAACAAGTCTAGCATACCAGGCATCCAGGAAAAAGAAACAAAACAGTCTGGCAAGACAATACGGATTCTGTATCTGACACAAATCTCATACCCAAACCAGGGTAGTGTCGACACAACACAGGTACCCTGAGTGCAGGTGGTAAGTCCAAGAAACAGAATTGACCATATACCCAGTACGAGAATATGGAGGAAGAAAAGGCTATAAGAGGGACCCAAAAAGATCAAAGAGCAAATATATAATGTTAAAACCATGCATGTCGATAGTAATTAAAAGGATCATGGTCACTTCTAAACAGATATTATATCAATGACAAGGAAGAGGCTCCAAGCAACCCATAACAGTAATCATGATATAAATACCAATCTGAATGAAAACGGTTATGAGATCAAATTTATGCCTTCAAATGTTGTTCTATGAGAAAAGGAACATGATTTATTTTCCTTTTCTAAAGGAAGCAGAAATTTCAAACTCCTAAAATAACCTCGAGCAGCCATGACACAATATTCAAACCCCAGAAAAACAAAAGGATTTAAATTTCCCAAAAAAAGGAGTAAAAGAATAGCACACCTCTCATAGCTCCTGTCATAGTCAGGGTCCTTGCGGTCAATTTCACGGTCACGAAAGATGGCCACCCTATTATTTGCTTTATGCCTACCAACTGGCTCCTTCTCTGTCCTACTTCTGGCTGATCTACTGCTGCTTGTAGAACAATCAATCAAACCCCTACCAGAATTTATATCAGAAACTCCTGAAACAGATTTCTCTTCCATCTTCAATATCGCTGAGGAACCTTGCTGGGAAATGTCCTGCAACCTTGGTTCATTTTCAGGTTTTCCACCAGAGCCACCACTAAAATTATTAGAGTTAAATATCCTTGCACGAGCCCGATTATATTCCTCTTTTCTTTCCTCCACGCTTTTGGAACTATTTGACTTTGAAGAATTTGAATTTGAACCGTTGACAACCTGTGACCGTTTCTGAGGCCTCTGTTTAATAGCAACCTTAGTGACACCACTGTCTTCTGATGGTAAATTTACAGGGATGTCTGCAAGGCAAATCACAGGAAGCCTACACTCAGCAGTTTTGCGTACAATGATTCTAGAACCTGAACCATCAGGTAAATTATTGTCCAATAAAACCATTGACAGCAGTGAGTAATGCTGTGCCACACGGTGTGCAGCCAACCGTAAATATGAAGTAGGCAGCTGCTGAAACTCTAATTGCTGCTGAGTAGGGTCATGAATGAACTTTTCAATATCTTGCTCCATCCGCAAAACTGAACAGAGGATATTAGAATTAAAAAGAGAAGCAATAGTAACCAACACATTACACTCTGATAGCAAGTTGTAGCATTATAATCAAATTCACAAAATGGGGATCAAACATGGTATAAAAGCAACAATTACAATTATATTATCATGCAGCATTCTTGCTATCATGAACTAAACCATTAGCAATATGACCCCTTTTTTTAATGTTTATAGATGGACAAGAAATAGAGCATTAAAAAAGACGACAAAAGGACAAACATGAATTCGATTAGGGACCAAAAATATATACTGATGTCTAAATCAAATACATACAGTTATATATGATACAATAACGAATACCATACACTCCAATTGATCTTTGCTATCTCACTAGCTTCCCTGTTCAGGATACTTCTCTTCCAAACATTTTGTGAATGCTTGTCCTTTCCAAGTTTTCTAGTAAAAACTGTCCAGAGTTACCACCATTCATCCATACCTTGGTGACTTTCAAACTGGACCGTGTAATCCCAACTGTGGATTGTTTAGATCCGGAACGGGATATGAGTTCCAATTGAACTACGAAAGCAAACCATGAAAAAAAATCTTTAAAAACTATTTGCAAACAATAGATTTGCACTCTGATAACAAAAGTCTAGCCTTGCTAGCACGGAATCAAATATCTTTTAGCAGTCAATATGAATTGATATTGCTTAGGTAAAATTATACTCGACTATGAAAAAAATGAAAATGTATAATATTACATATACGATCTAAAAAATTTGTACTAAGCAATCCAAAGAAGACTAGACCCATTGTTTCAAGTTACGGAACTTCCTTTCTGACTCTCTTAAGAACCTCTTAGATTACCACTTTGATGCAATCAAAGATTAAGAAACAGACATTCAGTTCTTCCTCTCATCGTTTTATCTTTTGACAACATCTTGCAAAGAGGTATTTCATTTCGAGCATGTGTCAACAATCAGAAATCCAACTATTTCCTTCCTATAATTGTCAAAGACGAGATATCATCAAAAGCTTCTCAATAATGACAATGGTCGTGATAAATCCACTCAGTATTACTCAAATGCCCTAATTTTCCTTCACCTCCAGGTACTCAAACTAGAGCACAAGGATAGTAGAATACCATATCTAACCGGCAATAGCACTCAATTTCACAAACATTCCTTTCCATAAACTACTTAACTGAATGAGCATTATCCAACAAGCCCAAAGAGTGAGACACCATTTCCCACTAATGGAATGAAGCACATATAACAACCAAAGTACAAATTTTCACCTTAACCAAATTCGGAGATGGGAATAAAGACTAAAGCAGCCACCGGCTCCGTGAGAGATGAATTGTGGGCTTGGAGTGGTATATGTGCTTCAAAGGAGCTTAAGAAGGCTTACTCTCTTATTCCCCTCTCGATCTTGTGTGGAATGAAAAGAATTAAAAATCTTTTGATGGCAAAGAGAACCTATTAACGTTATTAGAGATAGTTGGTACATAACTTCAATTTTGGTTTAAAGGGAAATTTTTTGTGAATGATGTATATCTCTTAGATATTGTGGAGAAAACCAGGCATACGTATGAATTCATGTATGTCTAAACTTACTGGAAAGCCGCTCGCGGGGATTTTGGATAGCCTCGAGAAGGAACTGATCGACCTGATTGATGATGTCCTCGGATACCTTGTCAGTGGAAGAAGAGGCTGACGAAGAAGACGAAGAAGCTGAAGAAGGAGGAGGATCAGGTAGCTCCTGCTGGTGCTTCGAGTCTTTCTTGGAAGAGGACGATAGCATCAATCGGCTCATGGTTGTGTCCAAATCGGCCACCTCCCATGACTCCGGGGCTCCGACATCCTCCACCACAGAGCCCTCCATGGATTTGACACAGGGAGAGATGGAGAGAAATAATTGTTAGGGCTTTTGGAGAGAGGAATAATCGATCATCAAATGATGTCTACTATTCCAGCGATGCAGATAGGAACCCTAATATTGAACATCATGGGAATTTGGGATTTCAGGATTAAGGTTAGGGTTAGGGTTAGGGTTTGGGATTTGGGGTCGAAAAGAGAGAGAGAGTTGGAGAGAAACGGAGAAAAGATAACGATGGCGTTGGTGCGAGGGGTGGTGGGTAAGGGTGCGTGCGATATTCTGCCCCACGCCACGTGTCATTGATAATTTGGCTGACTATTATATCCTCTTACGTTTTCCTTTTCCCTTTCAAGAGGGATAGGTATATTCGGTAATCGGTAGGCAATTTCCAATTATTAAAAGAAAGAAAAAATTTGACAGTCCATTAATCCTTGGTAGTCCATTCTAGAAAGTTAAGAACCCATTTGATGAAAGATAAAAAGGTTTAAAAGTTTTAATCGATTTTTTTTATGAAATTTTTTAAATTTTTTTTAATTAAATTAATTTAAATATTATGATATTAATTAATTAAATTAATTTTTATCAATATAATTAATAATTAATTAATATTATTTATATAATTATTTTTTAAATTTATTATATATTTAATTTATATTTAAATATTTAATTTATTATATTATATTTAATATATTATTAATATTAAATATGTATAAAGATCGAAATTCTTACTTTTATTTAAAAATATGAGATTAATATTAATATTAGTTAATTTTTTAATTATTTAAATCGTATAAACAATAAACATTATTGATAGATCAATTATTCATATTTTAATTTTAAAAAATACTTTATAATAAATTTTAATTTAAATAAAAATCTAATTTTTTTTCATATAATTAATTTAATAATTCACTATTTTTTAATCTCCAATACAAAGTATCATGAAACGCGTATAATTTAATTTAGGCAGCAAACCAATAGGTACTAAATAATTTTTAGCCGAACTTATAAATCATCCATCCAAGCCCAACTCTAATTAACCCGATTCCAGCTTAGTATCAAAGCTTTACCAGAGAAGAGAGAACAGAAAATCAAAATCAGGAACGGAGCTCTACAGAGAAATAGAGGAGTTTTTTTTCTTCCGAAACACTCATCGGAGACGAGAAGAGAAGCGGTGGTGCTGATGAAGGGGCTTGGAAGATTGATTGTGAGAGCACTTCCACGTCAAGAAGGCTATGAACTTATCACGGAAAATAACCATACTTCTCGTTTAATATATCGCCGTCTCATATTCCCTTCAACGACAACAAGAGGACCGACGTCGTTTTGGGATAGCCAAAACCGAAACGCTACCTGTCCCTCTGTTTCCATGTCGTTGAGATCTTCTCTGCTTCCTGGGAAATGGACCAATTTCGGAGGTTGGTTGATTTCGGTTGCTATATTGGGTTGTTGTTTTTTTTTCGAGTTTTTTAGAGTGCACCCTCTGTTTAGTTGCTGAGAAAGCTTGGGAAAATAAATAGAAAGTGAAGAAAGAAAATATATGATTTTTAATTATCTATACATGTTGGTTTGGTTAAGGGCTGGGTTTTATGTTCAACTGGTATTGCATGGTGTAAGCTTAGATTCAATCGTTGATTTTTCATTCTATATTTCTTACATTTTCTCGGCCACCAAATGAAGCATTAAGTTTGTGGGCATTTTTTCTTAATTATTCTCATATAGGGTGTTAGTGCTGTAATTTGATGGATTTTTTGGGGAAGGAACTGATTTTATGGTGCGGGCAAGAGTATTCTGAGTTCACAATAAAATCTGAAGTACTATATAGCTATTTTTTTAAAACATATTCTTTTACTAAATGTCATATTCTATAAGTAGTATTTAATTGATATGGATATTGATATTGATATTAACAATTTTAAGCATTTTAATTGGTCCAACTTAATGAGGGTTTAATGTTCTATGTAGATCGAATTGCAAGTTAAATTCATAAAATTAATTGAGATATATGAATTTAAAGAGTTTTGGGTTTAGTTTACCAACTCAGTGGTGCTTTGGGCAGGGCAGAGGAGGACCATGTTTATTCAAACTCAATCCACGCCCAATCCTTCATCTCTCATGTTCTATCCTGGGAAGCCGGTTATGGAGGTTGGCAGTACAGATTTCCCCAGTGCTCGTTATGCCATGAATTCACCATTGGTAAAAGTCCTTTATGGAATTGATAGTAAGCTTGCTTATGAACGTCTTGCATTATGCTATGTTCATTGGGTGTTGCATAGTCATTACAAAAAGGGTTAATCTCTTTGAAGACAGGGGTAATTACTGTTACTTACTTGTGGCTTTAAAATTTACTGTTACCTCCTTTGACTAAGTTTGACTTCAGATATTATGTTATCTTCTTAAGGAACTTGTGAAAAAACCACAATACCTTTGCATAAAGTAGTATAAACGTTTTTCTTTTGTCATATTTGCTGATGTGAAATAACTTTTGACCAAGAATCTAACAGTTGACTAACATTTTTTTTTTTTTAACGAAAGGAGGTAATTGTCATCATATTCCCGAATCTCATGGAGGTTAAAGTAATTTTCAGAGCAACATAGAGGTAACAGTAATTACCCCTCAACCTTAGGGGGTTATTGTAATTTATCCATGTAAAAGCCATTTGTGGATAAATTATGAAAGTTTTATGTTAAGGTTGTTCCAAGGGATTTTTAGCATAAATTTTTATTTTTTTTATTGGTAAAACGCACGCACACACCACTCGAACCTAATTTTTAGCGTAATTTGAAGGATTAATACTGAGTTGGGAGTGAAAGTTTGCATATTTTCCTTTTGCCATGAATTTGAAGTCCTTGTAGTTCCCTTTTGTTTAAACAATATAGATTTAAGATTGATATAATAATGTAAATTGATGTAGTGAGATTCATAGATTTTGCAGAAGTAGAAGTAAGTTAACATACACATGAATGTTAAGAATGATTGACAGTGAGCGTTATTTTGAATCTATGACTTGCAAAAATGGTATGCTGGGTTTTGATAAAATTGTATGTAGTAAGCGCAGCCTTCAATGCTTGGAATTTTTCCCACATCTGTGAATCTAGGAGGCTAAAGAAAATTAATTTGAATTCTTGGATGCAAGGAGTATTTCTTGAATTTAATGAGAAATTCCTGTTGATTATTTAAATAATAAATTCCCTAACTTGTTACCTTACTTTAATCCTAGAGTTGGCGCTTTATGCTACAGATATTTATCTTTTCTAAGCTCTTAAATAAGAGCATAAGGAACAAGTTACCTGGTCCACGAGCAGTGATCTCAATGTTTTAATTGGGTCCTCAATTATATCCAGACACATGTCTCTAGAAGGACTTCACTAATAACCTTGGGGCTTAATCTCCAAACTTTTGTCAACCTGCTTTTTTGAAAACCCTTTTGTTATGTACCTGAATTTGAACTCATTGCTTTTTCCCTTCTCCAAAAAAAGTCATGGACTTTTCAAGTCTTACTCCGTTGATTTTGAACCAAGTTCTGATCTTTTTGAATATTTTATTGGAGAAGATCTATACACCCAAATTTTCAGAAGTTGAACTACTGCTACCTTTAGTTTTCCTTTTCACCAAATTTCTGATCTTCGTCATAGTGTCTTTGACTAACTTTGTTTCCTTGTAATACAGGTATTACTCGAGTTTTTTTCGGATCAGATTTTATCACTGTTACAAAGTCAGATGATGCTTCTTGGGATTTCCTCAAGCCTGAAATTTTTGCGGCAATCATGGACTTCTATTCTTCTGGGCAGCCACTCTTTCTAGACTCACAAACTGCAGCTGCCAAAGATACTGCTATTCATGAAGTATATTTTTGAACTTTAGTTTTTGGTCGTTTACTAATATTATAATTTTTCTAATGGTCAAAGCCTACTATTTGAAATTGGATAGATTGGTGTCATATTTTGCTCTTTCACCGTTTGTCTTTGAACTTATGTGGAGACCAAAGCTACTTCATAACCAGTTTTGTATAGGGAGGTCCTATGGTATGCCAAATTGCTAGGATCAGAACTTTTCCCATGTCTTATGGCAAGCCTAGTCTGGATGGTTTACAAGGAGCCTAAAGCTGACTGAAGTTGCTTGAGGCCCATGCCTTTCATCTCAAGGCTTGTCTTGTCACTTGTGTCTAAATTGTCACTATATACTTTTCCAAACAAAAAGAGCTTTCAGTACAGGATCTAGACTTCACACTTTATCATTTAGATTATTCTGTGAGCATGCCCAAACTGCACCTTTGACTACCACTCATCCCCCCCCCCCTCTTTTGTTACCCATGTGAAACACTACCATCACTGGACAGACTAATTAAACTGCACCTCTACCAATGGTGTATTCCTACCTAATTCTGACTGATAACCCCCTCTCAGGCTCCATCTAGTTCTAGTTATTGGATATTACCACTACCATGTGTTGTGAACATGAGTTATGTACACTTTAGCTTCATGTTCATTAATAATTCATTTTTACTCAAATAACTTTTTAGACTTTATTGAACCTAAAGGACCAACATAATGAAGGTTAAAGGTGACTTAAGAGCTACTTGTCTAGAAGTCTCGTTCATTTCGTTGTACCATGCTATAATTCTTTTTAATGACGTCTAAGTGCTTGTCTGGTTTTGATTTTCTATGAATTACAGAATTTAATTGATCAGTGAAATTTTTTCTTTCATTAGCAGTTGCTTGTAAATTTTAAATAAACAAACTAAACCGAAAACTAGCTGATTCTTAAGATCTATAAAAAAAAATAGGCACTTATGTATCCGTGCTTGACAATTAGGACTGGACAACTGAGTGACGTGGTTATGGATGGATATGATACCTGAGCTTCTCTCCAACCACTTCAATTGCTGGGACTGTTGTCAAAGTTACCTTGTGAACAATTTAGAAAGTCCTCGAGTGAGGTGCAAGTGCGTGTTGAGAGTAGAAACATTACTTTTTGTAGGCCTTGAAATCTCCATCAGAGCTTCGTTCCATGTGAATGAGCGAGTTTTCTGGCGTTACTTCTTTTGGTTCATGAGTAATTTCTAAGTTAAAAATTATTATTACTATTGTCTCACTTGTTATAAAAACTTTTATTTCTTTCTTTCCTTTTTCCTGCAAAAATCATAGGATTGAAAGTATCCTTTGAACTGCCCTTTACTCTTTCTTAGTCTTCTATTTACTTCTGTGAGAATCCCCTTCCCCCGTCCTTTTGATTGGTGAGATTTGGGCCTCATATGTACCCTAACCCCAGCCCTCCTCCTTGTCATATGAGTTGAGGCGTTGTGGTAAGTTTTCTCAATCTGTGAAGTATCTTTTGAGCTGCAATTTTTGTGTTTACATTTTCTGTATTATGGCTCTCATGAAGATTGTATCATCTTCAAAAGTTGATCTTCAGTGCTTAATGTGCTGAACACTAGAGAGATGAATAATTAGATGTGAACTATTCTTTTTGTTTGGACTTTATAGATCTTTTATGGATTTCAATAGAAAATTAACTGATGCATTTTACTGTCACATGACCTGAATAGAATATAGTGGATGAGGAGTGATGAGTAGAAGAGAATCAGAGACCTCACAATCAAAACTGGAACTATAGGGGATTATTTGCTCGATTGTATTCTTTTTTTACATTGTGCACAAACCTCATAAGTTGACCATTTTGACGCTTGTTAATGCAGGACGACTCAGAAATTGTTGCAATGATCAAAGAACTGCTGGAGACTCGTATTCGACCAGCGGTCCAAGATGATGGTGGGGACATTGAGTACCGAGGCTTTGATCCGTAGGTTTACCTTCACCGAGTTATTGGCATGCTAAAGGAAGAATCATTAAATGCTTTTTTTTATTTTGCTTTGTGGCTTAGGATTAATTACATCTTATATGTTTGCATTTTCTAGAGAAACTGGTATAGTCAAACTGAGGATGCAAGGAGCGTGTAGTGGCTGCCCAAGCTCATCTGTGACTTTGAAATCTGGAATTGAAAATATGCTGGTGCATTATGTATCTGAGGTAACAAGTGACACCAATCATTTTAAATTTCGTATCGGACATTTATCATTTTGAATTTCTTCTGCCATTTTCTACTCTTATTACTGAATCTGAAACATGATTATGACTAGCTCCAAATAACGTATAACCGAACTGATGATTTATGTAGTAGATTAAGGATACTACTGGGACCAGTTCTGTTATGACGAGGCCATATGCTCTTGGTTTGTGACTTGAATCACTGGTTGCTCCAACATTATTCCTTTTGCTAATTTGATTATTGGAATAATAGAGTTCAGAATCTTTGCTATTTTACTGGTACCTCCTTGGTATTGACCATAAAAAAGTTTGAGTAGGATATGTATGATGTGTTTTGGCTGGATTGGAGACCTTCCAGATGATTGTTGAATGCTTTTAGAAGGAGAGAGATCATTTCGAGGGATCCAATTGCCTTAAAAAGGCGTTGAAGTAGAAACAGTGGACAGCTCTCTCTCTCTCTCTCTCTCTCTCTCTCTCTCTCTCACTGCATGTGTGTGTGTGAAGATGAATGGAAACTTACGTGCTTGCCAACTCACTAGTTTTCACACTTGCTCAAATTCTGGACTTTCAAAGTACTAGTGCTGCTTGCTTTATTGTTTGAAATAGGTTATTATTTTACTTTTGCATTTTCACATAGCAAGTAATAGTCACATACTAGTTCTCAGTTAGGTGAGGGTGATCTTGAAAGTAGGATTTAACTCTTGGCTTTGCTTTTGTTTCTTTTTTGTATTTGCTTATGGAAATCTTCCGCATATACAGGTCAAAGCTGTAGAGCAAGAATTAGACACCGAAGATCAAGATGCAACATTAACAGGCCAGATGGAGTAGTTGGATGTATTATTGTTTCACCCCATGGCAGAATCAGATAATTAGTGAGCTCAAAGAAGATTTTTCTTATGCCTTCTGTGTACAGGAGCAAATAAAGTTGCAGGTTAACTTATTTCATTTTTTGATATGTTGTCATTTCTGTAGCCTTTATGTGTGTAACAATAAGAATTCAGAGCTGTATGATCATGTATTACTCGCGGGAAAATGATTGCCATTGTAATTACAGTCAATATCTTCGTTTCACATGTATGCTATTAAAATTTTGGATTTTCATGTTCAAGGTTCCGAGGCACTTAATGTTTTTGACCTCGAAATAATAACCAATTGATAGTAAGTTAGGATCTGTCATTTCAGCTGACTCAGATTTTTTTATAGGAGCATAATATTAGGCCAATGCTTTAAACTACGTACCATTTCCATCCACATTGTATCATGACTTGGTAAAACCTGACACCCAGTACTCTTTTTTATTTTATTATATCTTTGGTTGGACTATGGCAATATTCATGCTTGATTAACGTCAAACTCATGCCAAAGATTACGTTGGTGCAAGGTTTTATCAATTCTTTGGCATGAAACTTCACACTCTAAGGTTGCGTGGTGTGTTATCGTCGCCTGTGTTTGATTCGTGCCAAAGATTTTAAAAGAAAAAAAAAATTCAATTGTCATCTCCTAATTGACAATGATGTGTTTTATGCCAAAGATTTCAAAAGAAAAAAAAATTCAATAGTCACGTCCTAATTGATAATGATGTGATGATTACTTATAAACCTGGATGAGTCACAATTGATGTTAAGTTCTTAACAGTCTTTATGGTCTGGAGTTCGTCTGTTGGATCAAGGCACACACATCCCAATAGCAATCAAATAATAAGAAATTGATATTAAAAGGTTAAAAAAATTTAATTGGTTCGAATTTAAAAAATTTTATTGATAATTTTAAAAAATTTATTAATAATATTAAATTTTAAATTTTATTTTTATAATAATTTTTATCAATAAAAAATTTTAAAATTATTAATAAAGTTTTCAACTAATCTATCGGACCGTCAAGAAAGTCTAATCAAAAAGTTATTATTGAAGTTGCTTTCCGTCAAAAAGAAAAAAAAAAAAAGTCAATGACATGGTGCACAAGAATCTCTCCTGCGACAAAGAGAAAAATGAAATAAAAAAGAGACAAATATGGTCGGCCAAACCCCAACAATAATATATGCTCCTATACACATGCACAATTAGGAGTGAGCATGAAATTTGGTTGATCTGTAAATCCGATTGAAACCAATATAATAGGTTAGATTAGGTTGAGTTGTGTCTCTAAAAAGATTGGGTTGGGTTGGATTGAAAATATTTTAAATTCGGTGGGTTAAGTTCGGTCGAAAATATTTTAAACCCAGTTGGTTGGGTTGGGTCATGGGTTCAAAATTTTCAACCCGACCCAAACCAATAACCCGATCAAATATATAATTATATATTTTATATTTATTGAATATAAAATAGTATATAAATAAGTATAGTATAATTGTAAAATATATAATCATAAAATGTTCATTATAATTATTACTAGTGTGCAAAATTATATGTAGTAGATACTTAAATGTCCAAACAAGTCTCATACTTTCCAATTACTTAGATTTTAGTGTCAAATATTTACATTAGAAACAAATACTAATTTCGAGTTATGAAATAGTTTTCATGATTATTCTTAAGTATAACTTCAATCAGAATAAATTAATGCACAATTAACTTATGCTAACAAAATTTTGATTCTTGTACCATTGTAACTATAAAATAAACATAGAAATTAACACTCTAACCTACAAGATTCAAATCGGGATCAATACATGCAGATAAACATATATTCCAAAAAGATATACCATAATATTGATGGAAGAAATGCTGAATGTATGATAAAGCTTAGTAATACCAATTTGCTGGAAGTCTTTCATGCAAACATTATTAAACCATTCAATTTGTCTCTTTGTGATCTTTTAAGAGCCCCTGTGTCGCTTTCAAGTGTATTAAAGCATAGTCTAAAAATTAAACTGATTAGTGAGAAAGCATTAACACAGCCAACAAATGTTGAGTTACTAAAATATATTATTAACAGAAATCCAGATTTCCCTCGTAATTGAATAGTCTTGTTAAGTAAGTTAAATTCATGTCAACTAAAGCAATTCCTGACGTAACATTCAGATGAAGATTGTGTTTTTCAATATAATGATGAATCCATATTCTAACATCAAGCAATTGACCATGGTCACTTCATCATACTTTATATATACTCGCTTGCATTTTGTGAAACAATGCCAAAACATTCTTAACAAGTTTGGCTTCAACGTAGCCTCCAATTATGACATTTCATGGCACAACATCTTTCTCTTGCACGTCATCAAAAAAACTTATTTAGTAGTATCCAAAAAACCAAATTTACATAGCCCACAACTATTGTAGTTTCTTGCAGACAATTGTTATTCTTTGTGCCGTCAGACACACATGTTTTACTTGTAATATGAATTGATTTAGTTTTAGATTTAATAAAGTATTTTTTTGTTATGTAATATATATAGTTTAATTATTTAATAAAAAAATATATCAATCTGGTGACCCAAAACAATTAAGAATTAGAATGAGTTGAAGTTGAATGAGTTCATGGATCAGGTAGATTTGAGTTGAGATTTTTCTGGATTGAAATTTTATAGGATAAACCGACCTAAACCTACACATCTTCACCCCAATCCACATTCCCTACAACCCCAGTCCACAATCCCTACAACTCCATACAACTACTGAGCAGACAAAATCTGCAGTTGTAATCTTTTGTTTTTTACATTTCTCTCTATAAAAACGACAAAGGTGCTGATCATTGGCAAGTAATTAACAATGGCGTGGAAGAGTTGCGGTAGGGGATTTAAGGAACTGAGACCTCTGGCTCACTTGCTATTGCCTTTATCTGTTCATTGGGTTGCTGAGGAAATGACAGTCTCTGTTCTTGTTGATGTTGTCACTGCTGCTTTATGTCCTGCTCACTCTACTTGCTCTCAAGCTATCTATGTCAATGGACTCCAGCAAACGGTATGTTTCTTATAATTAAGTTAAGTTATGCCCACATCTCTCTCTGTTCCTCTCTTTCTTTGTCTACTTAGTAAGAAAGTGAAGGAAAGGGAAATGGGATTGTTGAATTTTGGACTGAGTTTGATTCTTTTTCTGTATTTTCCCTCGATGAAGGATCCTTTTATTTTGAGATGTTCTATCAACTGGAATTATAACTTTCCTATTCTTTCAATTGAACACAAGACGACACACTCTACTAACAAAAACCCTAGCACATAATTTGGGGAGTATTCTGAGGTCTAGTTGGTGATTGTACGAATTGAAATCATAGAAATGAAGGACGCGAGTTAAGGTAGTAATTAGAAAAAGATTTCTGAACTTGGTTGGAAAGTCAGTGTCATGTTCATGTTTATAACTTTGAATAATGTATGTTATAGATATTATAATGTTGAGGATGATTAACTCATATATAAAATTTTTCTTTTAACTTATTTGCAGTTGTCATCATTTTCATTATTTTTTTCTGATATTGAGACTGAGGGATATATTATCATTCATAGGTTGTTGGAGTTTTCAAGATGTTGGTACTTCCACTTCTAGGCCAGCTTGCAGATGAATATGGGCGTAAACCGATGCTCCTTCTCACTGTATCCACGACCATCTTCCCCTTTGGTATGTTCTAGATTTGGTAAAGTCACATTCCAAAGACAGGTTATCATGCTGTTTATTACATACCCACAGATGATCATATGATCTACATTACAAACCATTTCTCAGGCATGCTTATAGGCTCAAGCTACTTAAATTTGACGAGTATTTGTTAAATTGCTGTTTAATTATTTATTTTCTAAACTGTAACTTGCATATCATGATTAATGTGAATTCGGTATAAATTAACAATGCAAGATTTATTAACAAATGGGATGGATTTTCATTAAGTTTATTTACCTGAAATTAAAATCAAGTTTCCCAATTTTGGAACTTTTGATGTGTCAACCATGGGTATTAACTTCTACCCATCACCTTAACATAAATCCAGCAGTATAATTGCTTACACAAATATATGAGTAGGCAAACCTTTTAACATCCATGTTTCATCTACTGTTCTACGTGTGATATTATCTAAATTATGTTAATTATAGATTCAAGAGTATGATGCTTATTTAAAATTTTCTTTTGGTTGTCTGTTTTCCTTTTTTTAGCATTGCTTGCCTGGAACCAGTCCAGAGGATTTGTGTATGCCTACTACGTGCTTCGTACCATATCATATATTATAAGTCAAGGGAGTGTTTTCTGCATTGCTGCTGCTTATGCTGTAAGAGTTATTTCTCACTAATTGATACGCGCGTACACATGCACATAAGGACTTTAGGTGTCACATTTTCCTTTCCCCTGGTAGGCAGATGTTGTCAACGAAAGTAAGAGAGCAGCAGCATTTAGTTGGATAACAGGTCTTTTTTCTACTGCGCATGTCCTAGGAAACTTATTAGCGCGCTTTCTTCCCGAGAAGTACATTTTTGTGGTATGTTGCTGTTGTAACTTCAGCATTAAGCTCATGAGTTTATTTTCTTCTTTCCTACCCTGTTAACTTCTATCCTTAAAATTTTACATTAATTAATTTTTTTTTGTTCTTTACTTTTTATACTGATTGAGGATTTCATTTCAGGTTTCAATTGCTCTTTTGATCTTTTGTCCGGTTTATATGCAACTCTTTCTGGATGAGACGGTTGAATATGCTCCAAGGAGGGACGAAGATTCAGGTTGCTTGAGTAAAATAGTTAAGCTTCTCCATAGACGGTACAAATCAATGAAAGAGGCTGCGACAGTAGTCATTAACAGGTGCTTTAGATTTTAACTATGGTGACAGTTTAAGCTATATGATCATTTATCAATGTTCTTTAATGTCATACTTCTGTTTTTGTGCCAATTAAAATATTTATCTTACACAAATTCTCATACATGCAAAAGTTCTCTGTGTGGTCTGGATAATTAAGGAGCTCCATTTTCTTTTTGCTTTTCATACTTTCAGTCCAACACTTCGGGGCATTGCCATTGTTAAATTCTTCTATAAGTTGGGAATGACTGGCATCAGCTCCGTCTTATTGGTATGTTCCCTGTTAATAAAACAATGTGTAATTTAATTGGCTGTATTATCTTAATACTTCAGTCTAGATTGATTCAGTGGGTGCTAATTCTACCCAGGTGCCTAACGTGTTGAACTGATAATTGTGATCTGTGAGATTCGTCCAACTTCTTTTTGTATTTAAGTTGACTGTTATTTTAATTACCTACGCAGTACTATTTGAAGGCAGCTTTCGGTTTTGACAAGAACCAATTTTCAGAAATCTTGATGATGGTTGGAATAGGTTCAATTGTTTCTCAGGTATCTTTTTTTTTTTTTTTTTTTTTGAGCTTATCTTGTTCTGTCATTCACTTCAAGAACCTGAAAAAGGGTTAATATGCCTTGATGATGAAGATTGTGAGATCTCATAATATTCGAGTTAAGCAAACCAAATCATAAGCACATATAAACAAATGCTTTGCTTATGTTTTAGTAACCTTTAGTTTGTGGTCTAGTTCATTTTTTTACCATTGTTCTCTTTAGGTATAATTTTATTTTTAATCATTCATTTAAAAGTAGAGGAGAAGAAACACCGAAGAAAGGAAGGAATCTTTCTTACGCCTGTAGGTTGCATTTGTCCTGCTACTACATTTCTTTATCCAGTTTCATTGAATCCTTTCATCTTCACTGAAGTTTAGCTGTACATGAAAATCCCAAGAATACTCTTTCATTTGTCTGTGTTTTTGTGTCTAACATAATTGCATTGTTCTTTGCTTAATAACTAGATGTTCTTGCTTCCTCTGATCAATCCAATTGTTGGAGAGAAAATGATACTATGTGCAGCCTTACTTGCATCAATAGCTTATGTAAGTTGCCTTTTTTTTCCCTTTCCCCCCTTCCAAACACCTGATAGAAAAATTCGAAACAAAGAAAAAACTGAAAAGATTAAAACGTGAAGGGTGCTTTTTCTTATGCAGGCATTGTTCTATGGCTTGGCGTGGGCATCTTGGGTATGTACTTTGTATATACTTCATCCCTTGGGTATGTACTTTATGGATATAAATCCATTAATCTAAAGTCATTGCCACGATGCAGGTGCCATACTTAAGTGCCTCATTCGGAGTCATTTATATACTTGTGAAACCTGCGGGAAGTACTTTTACCTAATCTCCATCACCTTAATTTCTTCTTTTCAAATATGTTTCATCTTTCATTTGAGTTGAGATAAATATAAACTTCAAAATGCAGACTTATGCTATCATTTCGAAAGCATCAAGCTCAGCTGATCAGGTTTGCTAAGATTCTAAATCATACTTTTTGGATGCTCTGTCAGATGATTTTTCTCTATTTTTATAATTACCTGTTTACCATTACAACAACTATCAGCAGAAGCAGGTTTCCAAAGTTTCACATCTGTGAATAGACTGCATGCTAGATTTTGGTTAAATACTTTTTAGACCTATTAGAAAATATAAATTAATGTATTGAACTTATAAATTTATAAAGAATTTTTGAATCAATCATCTTTTTTCGTTAAAAAATTAATCATCGTTTTAGTACTAAGAATAAGTTTATTTTATTTTTATAATTGGAAAAAGAAAAATAATAAAATTAAAAGAAAAAAGATGAACAAAACAAATTATAAGTGGAACCAAACAGATTGTATAATACTTGACTTGAAATCTTGTTTGCCTATTTATTTTGTTTTTGTTTATATATTTCATTTCCCATTTTCCTGATATTTTACAGGGAAAAGCACAAGGATTTATTGCTGGTGTGCAATCTGTGGCAAGTTTGTTATCACCACTTGCAATGAGTCCACTGACTTGTAAGTTGATTGCTACGTCTGTCTTCCTTTTTTTTTGCTGAATCGTTTGAACTTTGAAGCACTTCATCGCATTGCTCACTGGTCGAGTTGTTATTTCAGCGTGGTTCTTATCTAGCAATGCCCCTTTCAATTGCAAAGGTTTTAGCATCATTTGTGCATCTATGTGCATGGTAATTTCTTCTCCGTGTCTCTCTCTCTCTCTCTCACAAGAGATGCTAGCTTAATTAGTAATGTTAGAATTATATCTCAACGGTGGGCTTATACTACTTGTGGGTTTTTGAATTTTATCACAAAACGGATTAATGTTGATATATTAAGTGAGACATCAAGTGAGTCAAATAGAGCAATTTACTGTATACCTAATACTCTAATGCGTCTAATATGGACTTAGCTAGTGTAGGCTATAGTTAACCTTTGGGTTTTTGTTGAGTAGGTCATTTGATCACTATATAAAGTATAAGATAAGTCCGTTCTCCGATTCTCAACCTTAGAGACATCATATTCTCTACACATTAGAGTTAGCCACCCCATTGAAGCTAGTGTATCAAGGAGAATAAGCATGGGAAGTACCTATTACTTAACCAAGGATTATTCCTTAGATCACTTGAAGATTTTGTTGTGCATACTAAAGAGAGAACTAAAATTTAAGTTATGTATTATTTACTTTTTATCTATAGATTAGGTATTCTTTTCTCATAAATGAATTCTTGAGGATTAAGAATATTTACTTGAAATCCTACAAGTAATTGGTATAAGTCCTTTGGTGGTTGTATCTAATGGATCAAGACAATGTTTGAATGGTGTGATTCTTGTTGTTAGACTAAGAATCACTAAGTAGGTTGTGAGAGAAATTGGTTAAGGACTATAATTTTATTAATGTAATGAAAATGAATCCTCAACCACTTATTTATAGTCGGTGAATAGGTGTCATCCATAGGACATAACCTTCTGCCCATAGGGTAGTTAGTTCTGAGACTCTTGTCCGGACCCGGTCCAAGAATTCAATCCTGGAGCGGATAAAGTTTCACTGATAATTATAGGAAAGTTCATTAATAACTTTCGTACAATCTATGTTTTATTTAATTGTTTTGAGAGTACGTACCATTATATGTGTGGCTATGAACCAAGTTTAGACAAGAATTTATCTTAGTTATTTTCTTAGGAAGTTGAGACACCCATTCAACCATTCCTAACAAGCACAGTGTAAAAGATCACATCTCCCACACTAGCTAAGAATTTATTTATGGTAATTTCTTATATTTTTTCTGTTCTCTCTTGTGTGCGCACACACAAACAGAATCAACTATCCCTGAGCTTTCACTTTCTCAGGTGATTGCTTTTTGTTATGCTTGCGTACTTGACCTAGAAGAAGGCTCAAACCATGAAGAGGAAGATATTGAGCAATCACTTTTAAGTGATAGTTAATTGTAATTGTTTGGCCTTTCCAAATTGGAGCAATGTTGAAGATTGTAATTATATGGTTTTCCTTTTTATTTTCTCGTCTGATTTTTGATTAAATTTTTAAAAAAAATTTGGAACAATGTTATAATAATTATGTAAGTGCAAATAATGCTTGGCTATGAGGTTTTCTTGGGAACATATATTTTCATTCTCATTCTAAGATTACGTTTTTCACTTTTTATTTACTTTTTAAAAATTATTATTCTACTTTCTTGATATCGCTAATTACTGTCAAAGATATTATTTGACATTTTGAAGTTGCCTCCATTTAACCGATTCAAGTCGTGTCAACTCCAAATTCCAACGAGGACCATGATTCTTTCCGTTAAGAATTGAATGATATTCAATTTCATCATAAACTTTATTTTATTTCAATTTTTAAATGAAGATGATGATTCTTCAAGTAAATGAATGATTCTCTTGTTTTTTTCTTAGTGGGCTCAATTTGGGTGCCAACGCAATTTCAATAAATCAATGTAATTTAATTTTCTGTTTTTAAAAGGAAAAATAACAATGACAGCAATAACGCGTATATATCATATTGAATGAACATTCTCCATCGAAGAAGGTTTGCATGAGAGAGTATGTTTTTCTTCGTTATACTCGATCACAAATTTTATTTGAGTAAAAATGTCCACTCTATATTATTAAAATAATTACTGATACATTTAAAATAATTTATTTTGTAGGGAAAGCAACACTCCGCTGGAAAATGTCGAAAATAACAAACATAAATTAATTGTTGTCATTTTTTTTCAAAGTTTTGCATTTTGTGTTTTTGAAATTAATTTAAAATTTTTAAATCTTGAATGTTTAATTTTTTTTATTATTATTTTAACTAAAAAAATTAATTCTTACTGCATAATACACATAACACGATTAAATTAACCAATCCGATACATCATATGAGTATAAAACTAGTTATTGATAAAACCGGTAGGGTCCTGCTAAACCCCTTCCACCAAAAATGTTGAACAAAAAAACAAAGCTTAGACGAAGTTTGTAGAGTTTTCTTTTAAAAATATTATTTTTAAAAATAAAATTCAACATCGGATTTTACTATTCAATATAAATTAGATCAAATTTAATCCATTTTTATCAACAATTTAAAATGTATAAAATTTTATATAAAAAATTAAAATTAAAATAGTAGATTAAAATTTATTGAATTATGATAGTTTTTATAATTTTAAAATTTATAATTTAGATTTTAAATTACAATCACTTTTTTTTTTTTGTAAAAATAATAAAAAATTATATTAAATTTCACGGATTTCATTGAAAAAAATCACATAAGTTTTACTTTATTTCTATATATCGAGTTTTCCAAATTAGTTGTTTAGCAGAAATATTTTCCATTAAAAAAACATGAAGAAGAAAATCCAAAACAATAAAAATACCTACGTGTGATTGGGTCAAAGCCAGAAATGTATGGTTCCATATATTTGCCCTTTTAAAAATAAAAAGAAGGCAGAGGCGTTCGTGAAGAGCCTAGCGGTGGCTGCAGAACAAAAAACCCTAACAAACGAATACGAGAAGGGGCGACCCCTTTTTCACCAGATCCGATCAAAATCCACCTGGTACGTCTGTGATCCTTCCCATTTCCTTCTCCAATTTAGGTTTTTTTTTTCTTTTCTCTTAGTGTCATGATTCATTCATTGTATTCTATATTCTAACATAGGCCAGAGCTTAAATTTACGAGGTCTCTTTATTAAGAAGTTTTCCTCAAAATTTAGTAATTTTATGTGTTTTTATTTATGTATGTATATTTAATTTTGTAAGTTTATCTCATTTGGAACAACGCAGCGACTATAGATCGATCGGAATTTGGTATCGTCGACGGTGTAAGCTTGCATTTTGTAGTCCTTCTGCACCAAATTGTTCTTTTTCTTTTTTTTTACACGAAAGGAAGTCACTAAAGAGTTGAATATGTTGGCTTTCCATTTTCCAGTGATTGTTGCATCACCATCTGATGCCATTTTAATTGAAAATTTATAGTTTTGTTTGGAACGGTTTAGTTTGTGTTGTATTGGATGTTAACATTTGATTCTTTCTTATTCATCATAAATGAAACGTGTCTGTTTTTCTTTGTATAGATATTGATTTTGATGTGTGAACACTCTATTGCGTGCTCTCTGCATTGTTCCACTTGTTATGGTTAAGTTTCTAACAAATGGTCATGTATGATTCACCTTGATTAAAATTTTGATTGTTCCATGATTGATTTGCTCACTCTGCGTCGATTGGATAATATTCATGGTTTGTTAGCTGATGGTTTCTACTATCAAGGTCGTCCATATTGTGTTGTTAAGAGAATTTGGAAGAATGGGTTTATCTGACTTTCTGGAAAGGAGTTCATTTTTGAGGATTCAAGTTGTAGAAGGGGAGGCTGAGACATGGGAATTATTGGTTCTTGGTTCATCATGGCATAACTGTGTCTGTTTGTGCATATATTACAGGAAAGGATTTTAGACATTACGCTCCTGAAACTTCTGAACCATCATCGAGAGACTTGCAGGGGGTAACATTGGCAGAAATGGATCCTGGTCGATATGGTCTTCAGCAAGGATGGGATAATAACAGCGTAATTGTGGTTTCCTCCTTAATAATCACCTATATGGGATGATATTACAAGAATTTATTAGGGATCATGTGATTGTACATTTTTTTTCCGGCATCTCATCCTTAAAGAAAAATGAGAAAAAGCCATGGGGCAGTGAGGATATGGACTGGATTTGCCTAACCTCCTATCATGATTGATATTTGTTGCTGACATAGCTTATTGTCTTGAATCCACAGGCTCTGGAGGGGTATGGTGCTGTCCATGAGCCAAACTACCGGTGAGTGCTGATCGATGCTTATCATGATCACAAGGGTTATTTAGTCATCATGAGTAAAAGCGCTTACTTAAGAATTTTTTTGATAAGTAAAGAAAAAAAAATTAAGTTTTTTTTTAAAGAATTTTAATGTAGTTTTAAGTTTCATTGGTATGTATTTCATGCATGGTTGTGCAACAACACCTGCTGACATTCTCTGAATGTAGTGATGTTTTATATGTATATATGTATATGTTTTTACCTCTTAAATGTGTGTGTGTGTATGCATACATTTATTTTCCAATGCATAGTATCACATTTTATCTTTTCTCTTCCGTCCCATTTTATGTTGTTTTGGCAGGGTTGGTGGATCATATGATGAGAGGAGATTTCTAGATGAAAGATACTCGAGGGATAATGTCTACCAGAGAAATGCTTTACATCGGGACAATTATCCACCTCCACCACCTGCTATTGATGTTTGGCCTCAGTCAAGAAGGAGAAGTTATGAAGAAGAATATCCCCTTGATAGGGAATCTAGGCGACAGGAGAAACCTAGTTTTGATTCGTACCATGAGATGGATAATCTTCGTGATAATGAAATTGAATCGTTTCAGGATTTTGATAAGTTCCGGGATGGCTATCACAGTATGGACAACTATCGGGAACATGGATTTGACAGGTCTTCTAGGTTTGGGGGGCGTGACCGTGATGATTATGCTTACAATGATTATGACTATCGGCCCCGAATTTCCCATCAAAACAGGGAAGATAGTCGTGAAAGGGATTATGACTATGGTCGGCATAGTCACGATTCTGATTATGACAGAGGCAACAGGAGAGATAGCAGTTGGAGGAGGCGTGAATCCCGAGATCGAGAACGGGATAAAAGATGTTTGAGTCGAGAAAGAGATCAGAGTCCATATAGAAGGCATGACAGGTCTCGATCTCATGGACGTGATGATCACCCTCGATCAAGGTCCCCTCGAGGTCGAAGCCATGGACGAAGTCATCGAGAGGACAGCTATGATGATGATCGACATGAGAGAACTGATAAGCGAAGGGATCGTGAAGAGAAGCGTCAACATGAGCATTATTCCGTGGTATGATTTGTCATGTAATCTTTTCATATTCTAGCTGTCTCGTAGTATTCGTTAGCTGTCTCGTAGTATTCGTTTCAACATAGAAAGCCTTGGTTGATTTTTTTTCCTTCCTTTTGGCAGGCTCCATCTGCGACTGTCGTTGTAAAGGGTCTCTCACAAAAAACAACTGAAGAAGATCTATACCAGATCCTTGTAATGTTTTACTCATGTTTTTCTTTGTATCCTACCATTACTTCTGCATGTATTTCCTTTATAACATTTTTCCAATTCTATATGACCACCAGGCTGAATGGGGTCCCCTTCGTCATGTCCGTGTGATCAAAGAGCGAAATTCTGGCATTTCTCGTGGATTTGCTTTTATTGATTTTCCTTCTGTGGTACCAACTATGCTTAACATGTCAACATTTTATTATTCTTTTATCTTAGTGAACTGTCAATGTTTTGTATTTTGGTTGCTTTATGTTTCGGATGATGAACGGTTACGATGTTGTTAATTGTTGTGGAGCAGGGAGCAGCACGTGCAATGATGGACAGGATTGGGGATGATGGTCTTGTTGTGGATGGCAGGAAGCTTTTCTTTGAGTACAGGTAATTATTTTCACCTACCTTCATGATCGAGCTTCTCATACTGTTTGACAGGATTTTGCTTTGAAATCTGTTATGCTTATTAACTATCCTTATTTATGTTCCATCTTCGTTCTGAGGAATAGCTGTTCTGCTTTCATTAGTTATTTCATTGTGCAAGGAATTCATTGCCACTTAATTGTGTTGTGTTGTGTTGCAGCAGCAAGCCAACTGGGGGGACTGGTGGACCTTTTGGTCAAGAAAATGCTGTGAAATCAGGTCATGTTAATCATAGAAGCATCACGGTGCCATCTGATTGGATGTGCACCATTTGTGGTTGTGTCAATTTTGCACGGCGAACATCCTGCTTTCAGGTTTGTTTTCCTTCCAATTGTTTTTTTGTTTCAATTTCTAATGATTTAAGGTCATTTTAGTTCTAAATTCCTGAGCAGGCAAATTCTGTTCTGCACTGGTTATCTCCAATAAGCCATCACATAAGGGATGTTAAATAGAGCAAGTATGCTGGGAATGATGTTAGGCTGTTGAAGAATTTTGCACATGGGATGTTAAAATGGAAACCCATAATTTAACATATACCTTTTGTTCTGTTGGAAGCATCAAATGCATGTTGGATAGTAGTTTGTTAGCCTTTTCATGTTTTCTTTTTGTTCTGTTGGATAGTAATTTGATAGCCTTTTAATGTTTTTCTTATGTGCACTTGATCTGGTTGTCCGGCATGATCGACCTGCAGTTTCGTTATGCAGTACTAATACATGAGTGCAAACATGCTTTAGTAATGCATTGCATCATTTTGGATTAATATCTAGATGGCACAGGGAAACGATTGTCTAACATGGAGGCTTCTGTAGTATATAAGTTCAGACTTTTTAAGATCCATTTAGTCTCAAATGATTGAACCTCCTTTTCTCACTTTGATGCAGTGTAATGAGCCACGGACTGAGGATGCACCACCAGCGGATATAGGTTTATCAAATCCAACAACTCTAGGAAAGAGAGGATCAGAGGCAGGTTGGTATAATAAACTGTTGTTTCTGCTAGCGTTTAGTTGGCAGTATAAGTTTTGAAATGTACTAAGTTGATATGTAATCAGGTCCTACTCATGTTTTGGTTGTGCGTGGATTGGATGAAAATGCTGATGAAGAAATGCTTCGTTATGAATTTTCCAAACATGCTCCAATTAAGGTACAAGCATTATATATATATATATATATATATATATATATATATATATATATATTTGTGTGTGTTTATGTATGTGTAAAGGACGTTCAGCATCTGAACAAAAGTTTTGCTAACTGCAATATGCAGGATCTTCGTCTTGTCAGAGATAAGTTTACTCATGTTTCAAGAGGATTTGCATTTGTACATTTCCATTCGGTATGCCTCTTTTTCTCTAGTGCCTGCTGGTTGATCTTAAATTGTAGACTCCAACAATTTTGCATTCCTAAATTAAATTCAATGAAAACCTTCAAGCTTAGCATATGACAGAATTCAACATAATAAACATTAAAGAAAGAACATCTGGCTAGAAAGCTACCATATTCATAGTGTATGTGTGTAATGTCTCTGGAAGGAACTTATCAAGAAAAAGTCTCTTTATAAGGTTTTTTTGAGGAGATACAATAGTTAACATCCAGGAAAGTTAGTGGTAAATTTTGAAACCATCTCTGGCAGACTCCCACGGAATTCCTAGGCAAAATAATGACCTTGCAAATTATATACATGTTTGACATAATCAAGTTCTGAATTATCATACCAAGATGAAACTCTGGCAATCCTCCAAAAGTTATGCCAATGCTCAAGTATCTTCTTCCTTAATGCCAAGTTCAAATCTCAACGAACCCTAGATCTCATGTTTAGTTCAAAATGTGAAAATATAGGTCTGCGTTAATTGTATCTGCCTCCCCTTGCATGTCTACTGTAGTTTCACAGTGCAGCCGGCATGGAAGTTTATACTTGAGATTGATTTGGTGATAATATTCTTCCATTTCGTTTCTTGTCTTGTGGCTATTATAAAATCATGATAGATTATCTAGATTACAGGAGGTGCTGAAAACTCTAGTTTAGACGTACCAGGAACAGCTCTCATATCGGAATAAAGTCTAGGAACTCTGTTTGCCTCTTAAAAGGCTTTGTAAAATCTGTTCTGTTTTTGTCATCTTCCTCTTCTACATGCTAATATTATTTCTCGTTTAGAAGTATTTTAAAATTTCTGTAGAAGGAAAAAAATCCAGTATGGTTGCGTGCTAAAATTAATTTGATATATGAACTAGAGCCATAAGCTTGATTTCTTGTAGGTGGAGGATGCTACGAGGGCACTTGAAGCAACAAATGGAACAACTCTTGAAAAGAATGGACAGATCTTAAGAGTAGCATATGCAAAGAGTATTCTTGGTCCTGGATCAGGAACATCAGGATCGACACACTCTAGCAGCCTTGCAGCTGCTGCAATTGAGGCAGCAGCATTTTCTCAACAGGTACTTTGCATAATCTTCTGTACACTGCATAGTTTTTTTGTAATAAAGATTATTTTTATTTTAATTAACTAATTCCCTTTTTTACGTATAAAAAATAACTATTTCTCTTTTTTTAAATAATGGTAGGCTTTCTTTGGTTTTACCTGGTTTAAATCTGTGCCTCAGTATTAATATATATCTCACATCCTTAATACAGCAAACCTATAAGCCTTTTTTTAGAATCGTGATGGAGAAGCAATCCTCATCTAGCTTAAAAAGAACAGAAAAGGACAAGGTTTATCATGTGCAGACATATAATCATACAATTTCTTGAAATAAAAAATGGGATGAGAAGTGCACTACATAAATCAGATTACTTGTTTTAATTTTTATGCGTATTTAATCTTTTAAATTCCTCTTTTAGAAGGGATAATTAAATTCTTATGTTCCTTTCCTTTGTCCTTGCAGTATGATGCTGTTGGATGGGCTCCAAAAGAGTATAATCCTGATGACAAACTGTCTGCTGGCAGGCAGGAGCAAGGTGGTGGGGAAGTTGCAGTTCAAAAAGATGGCTCCGCTCCGCAATCTGGCTTTGTGTGGGATGAAGCATCTGGTTATTACTATGATGCTGCTTCTGGGTTCTACTATGATGGAAATACAGGTTTGTTTCATGTTGAATTGCATCATAGATACAAGCTGTTAGTAGAATGAAAATGTTGAAGTTTCTTGTTTTGTTAGCATCAGTGTCTCGCTGAAGAACATCTGATTAGTTTTCTGATGCAAAATTTATGAAATAATGACAAAAAATTTAAAAATATTCTGAAAATGGCAATGTGAATTTTCATAATTAATTGAAGTGGCAAAGTAACAGGTTTTTGTTTGACTGTCGATATGAATATGTCTAGGCTTGGCTCGTTAACACAGCCTGAAAATGAAACTCAAGTTAAGTTCATCGACTTAAGTCGAGCCAAGTTTTCTATTGAAGTGGGGGGTCATTAAAAGCTCTGTTTCTTTGTAGCCCTATAATAGTTTGTTGAAATTAAGTTAGGGCTGAGACAACATTAGGAGAAAAATGTTGTGGCAAAAGGGCTGTCGAATGAAAGCAGTATGATGTTTGGTAAACTACCTTTATAAAGTCACTTTGGTAAAGCATAGTGCATATAGAGGTGTTGTGGTTTTGTAGAATGCTATACATAGACATGATGTCCAAATTGCTTTATAAACTAAACTATTTTGTTAATGTAGTACTATCTTTTTTTCTTGTTAAGTAATGTAGTGCTGTCTTTTTAATTCTCATACTTTTGTCTGCAACCGGAATCCTACATAATATCCAAAGTTTTGGTTCAGTTATATTTTGAAGATGGTGTCTAAAATGGTATCCTGCAACTCTCTCTTAAGGGACATTAGAAAAAAAAAAATAAAGTTGCTTGTTAACATGTTAAATATGTTTATTTATCTTCATAATATTGTTAATTTGATAAGAGGTATTTGTTTCACAGCCAAAACATTTTATTACAAAATATTTGCTTATATTCTACCCAAGTTGTATCATGATTAGTATTTATTATAAGTTCATTTATTTAATTTTTTTTTCAAAAAAGAGTGAAATTATTAGTCCAATACATCTGCAATGACAATTTTCATTTTAATTTGCGAACTTTTTTTAGGAAATAGAAAACCTCCAACAACTGTTTTAACAATTAGTTGAGGCCTGTCTATGTGCAATCCATAAAAGATCAAAAGTGTGGATGAAATATGTGGTGATTAGTGATGAATTTTTCCTTCTATCAACATCCAGATGTCCCATTCAGCGTCAGAAAAAAAGTTCCCCCCCCCCTTTATTTTCATATAGACTAAATAGCATTTTCCTCTAAATATACAATTTGATAAATAACTCACTTGTTGCAATATGCAGGTCTTTATTATGATGGTAATAGTGGGATTTGGTATACGTATGACCTCCAAACTCAGCAATATATCCCTTGCACCGATCAGAATGATAACAAAACATCTGTTAAACAAACTGAACCTTCTAAGACAGATGGGTCCAATAATAAAAAAGTAGTGATATCTGCACCAGCTACTACCGTCACATCAGTCGAGAAGGCAGCCTCCTTACCAGATGCCGTTCAGGCTGCTGCTGCTGCAGCTATAGCTGCAGAGAAAAAAGAAAAGGAGAAATTAAAAGAGATAAAACTTGCTTCAAAGAGCAGTATTCTAGCTAACAAGAAGAAAATGAATAATGTATTGACGATGTGGAAGCAGAGGAGTCATGAAGGGCAGGCAACCCGTGTGGCTCTTGATGACAATCTGCCAAGTGTTTCAGCTGAGGATAGACCTTTTTCAGCTGGACAGGTTACAAAGAACAAGTTCAAATCTGATGTGATGACAACAAAGGAAAATCCTACCTCCAGCTCAGGAATTGCCACAACTGCCGCAGCTGTCCTACCTATAAGTAACAGCTCAGGGGGTGCTTTAATGGGGGTAATAAGAAGCTCTGGAAGAGGTGTTGTAAAATCAGATACTTCATATTCAGGATCATCTGGTGGAGGTCCCACCTCTGCAACTGCTGTAGGTTTATCTTCAACAACAAGCTCAGATACACCTATGGTTCTGACTCCCTTTAAAACAGATGCTTCTGCATTGGGTTCTTATATACCACCTGTGGCTTCTGGGACTGGCAAGAGGAGGTTTTCTGAAATGCCAGCACCTGCTTCTACTCACAAAGAGCAGTCACAGACTACCTATAGGGATCGTGCAGCTGAGAGAAGGAGCTTGTATGGTTCATCATCTTCTATTGGGGATGATCTGCCTGACATTGGATTTGAAGATTCAAGTAAGATTGCTAAACAATTTTTTTTCTTCTTTTTAGTGGTCTGGCCTTCCATTACAAGTTTATAGTATAGTAGGAATCATTGCATTTGGTATCTTTTGCATTCTTCATTACTAGCCCTGGATATCTATAAAATATTGGTTGTTTTGATAAGCTTTTCAGTTATCCGAGTTGATGGGTCCATTGCTTGCTTTTGTCTCAATATTTCTATTAACTTGTGAGAAATCCTGCCTTGGTGAATTTTCAAGATCGAGAGTTTGGATTCAGAAAGGGTTCTTTGGATCCAACACCTTTCCCTCCTGGTGTTGGTGGAGGACGTGGGGTTACAGCAGACAATGTTCAGAGTTATGAGGTGATTACAGCGGACAAAGCAATTGATGAGAGCAATGTGGGTAACCGAATGCTTCGCAGTATGGGCTGGCAAGAAGGCTTGGTATCATTTCACTCCTTTGTCCCCTTTAGTTTCCCTCTTTTGCACTTTTATTACTAATCTGTTGGTTGAATGCCTATTGAAATTCCCCTTCATCAATTGTATTGAAGCTAGTAGCATATTCTCTCAACTGATCAATTGAATTTTCATTTTTGATGTCTTGTGTGATGCCAACCTGTCTTCCTCCCCCCTTAAAAACAAAGACATAAAGGGGAGATAAACCCTTCTATTTTTTAATCTTTCCCTCGTATTTGCAGTTGTAATTAGCCATTCAGATTTTCCTTTCTTCTTCCTTTTTTTTGGCATGGGGTGGGGACTGGGGATCTTCCTTTCTTTATTGAAATAGTTTGTTGTCCTAGGTACACGGACAGATGATTGCTACATAGGTGCTCCATTGTTGAAAAATTCTAACACATTACATCTGGCAATTCTTTTTCCTGGTGTTTGGTTTCTTGATACGATGAGCAGGGACTAGGGAAAGATGGAAGTGGGATGATAGAGCCAGTACAAGCACAAGCTGTGGAAAGTAGAGCAGGACTTGGGAGTCAGCAGAAGAAGGTGGATCCACGCCTTGAGGTGCAGTCTGGCGATAGTTACAAAACTCTCATTCAAAAAAAGGCACTTGCCCGGTTCCGTGAGATGTCTTAGACAAATAAATGAAGCTCATGGGAACAACTTTTTGGATTGAATGGAGCTGTTAAGTTACCGGTTCATGGCTAGAGCTCTGTTGGAAATGGAAATTGTGTTCGTTACTACTGGGAAATGCATTTAGGTTGTATGCATAACCTGTTTGGGGTAACCTTGTAACTCCTCTTTCATTGGAGATAGCTTTGTAAAGCAGTTGGATAATTTGGAACCTTGAAGTTAGACTGACATTGTCATTTTGTCTTGAGATGACATGTATTAGAGCTAGGATCGTCATATCATAGGTTGGTTCTTTTACACGTTTGCATTTTGGCTTGCAGATTCTTTATTTTTATTTTTATTATATATATATATATATATATATATATATATATATATATATATATATATATATATTGAGACGTGCCATGTGAATGTTTGATAAAGTATAAGAAAGAAAATGGAGGTTGCACCGCGATAGTCTCCAAATTTATCAAAAACTTGGAAAGCTACACGATTCTTGTTGAATCTAGTGGAGTCAAATGTACGCAAAATTGATTTCCCGTTAGCATTTTGCTCATAACTGGTCAAGCCCTTTTTAATGCCTTTCGTTTCGATTGAGTAGATGCAACCAAAAAAACCCAAAATCTTAGATTAGCGTGCAATGCACGTGTTTAGGTTTGGATTTGTTTTTTTTTTTTTTTTGGATTATATATATATATATATATATATTTTAAATGTATATATAGTTTTTCTCACTGTAATAAGAATACAATTTAATGAAAGAACTTATTATTCATTCTTAATTGTATTGTCCCATTATTTTAACAATTATTTAAAAAATAAACAGTTGCAGAAAACATAAAATGATGTTTTCATAAACAAACTACAACCCCTGTTTTTGAGAATAGTTTCAAAATTTTGTTTTCAATAACACTAACCAAATGTAGTTTTGGTTTCATATAATTGTTTTCTTTTTTTTAATGCAGATATATACCAAACATACCCTAAAAACCTAATTTTTGGAAATTTCTCTTTGTTTTGATAAATTACATTATGTTTGTCATATATGATTTTATTGTTTTTTTATTCATCACCCTTTTTTGAAATAGGTTTTTCAAATGATAAAAGTTATACGAGGCTCTTCATACGGAGTTTGTAAAGATCTATTAAAAAATTTACTTTTACAATAATATAATCAATTATTGTAACTTACTATTTAACATACATTTATGAGAGTTTTAAAATTTAAAAAATAATTTTTTTCTTGGGATCAAAATATTGCATTAAGGACATGAATATACCACAATATAAAGCTTTCAAACTTAGTCTTTCTTTCCACACGTGGGATTCTTGATTCGTACAATTTACAAAATAGCTTATGCGGTTAAAGTAGGCCATTTTCAACTCTCATAATAAAATGCTAACGAAAAATAATGATTTTACTCAACTAGAGTAAATATTTTATTAAATTCAATTTAAATCAACAAAATTTAAATTTTCAATTTTTTAATGTTTTGATGATTTAAATTTAATTTAATCAAGTGTCCAAACAAGACCATAATTAACTAATAACATAGTGGAAAAAAAATACAAAGATTATATTCACCACTAATTAAGGAGGTAATTTTTTTTAAAAAAATAATAAATATTTTTAAGTTAGAAAAAGAACATCTAAAAGCAATTAATTATTGAAAAAATTTTCCACATCATTGGAGAGAAATTTCGCCCATTGATAATATGAAGAGTTTAAGTCGTAATTCTAAGGAACTCAAGTGATAATATAACACGTTGGTATTATTTAAATTTTTTAAAATTATCACTCGATTTCTTTGAAATCATCATTTAAATTCATCATATTATCAATAAACAAATGATAATACTAAATAAAATAAAAACCATCCAATAATTTTTTCAAACGAAAAACTACAAAGGAAAGCCAGCGACCTACTTAACTGCCCAACAATAAAAAAATGCACGTGATAATTACAAATGTGGATGGAGAAATGTCAGAGACAAAGATTAGACAACATTAAACCAACATATGCTGCAGGCCTAATGTCCTGTGATTAAAGTTTGCACATGTCAATTTGTAACCACATTTTTTTTAATAATAATAATAATAATAATAATAATAATAAATGCCCCAAAATCCAAATGATCCACTTTTAATTATAAAAAAAAAAATCTACACTTCAATTCCCTTGTCAAATTAAATTGTGGGAGTGTGACTGAAGCTCAACCTCCATCAATTGCAAAAGCAATGTTTTTTTTTTATAGAAAAAAGGTTGCTGTCTCACTGTCTGCACTTTGGATATAATTCACAAGGCAAAATCCATTGAAACAAAAAGGAGGCAACATCTTACTCCAACAACTAAAGTAATAAAATTGAATTTCTCATTTACAAGAGGATGGTTTACAATCCTTATAAATCAAAGGGCATTGAATCTCTCTAGCTACATTCCTTTTTGAGTCCTTTTAATATTCTTCTTTGATCAATTTTGAGTCTCAAATTATCAATGGGGTCTCAAGCCTTTTCATTCTTTCACTCCCTGCAAAGTACTTATGTTTGTTTTCTCTTCTTCCTCGTCACCATATGCTTCTCTATTTTCTGTGCCTTACTTTATGCACTAATAACAAGACGAAAGTTGTGGTGCAGCTGTGAAATTTGCAGTAGCTACCTCTCATCTGGGTGGTCAAGAGAATTCAACAATCTCTGTGATTGGTATACTCATCTTCTCCAAAACTCTCCAACCCAAACAATCCATATTCATGTTCTTGGCAATACAATCACAGCTAATCCAGATAATGTTGAATATATACTCAAAACCAGATTCAACAATTACCCAAAAGGGAAACTTTTCTCTTTAATCCTTGGTGATCTTTTGGGCAAGGGAATTTTCAATGTAGATGGAGATTTGTGGCTTTTCCAAAGGAAAATGGCTAGCCTAGAGCTTGCAAGCATTTCTATTCGAACTTATGCATTTGAGATCGTCACAAACGAGATCAAATACCGGCTTCTCCCACTATTATCATCTGTTTCTGGAAACAAAGATTGCATTTTAGATTTGCAAGAACTTTTTTGTCGATTCTCATTCGATAACATTTGTAAATTCTCATTTGGGTTGGACCCTAAATGCCTTGAATCATCGTCATCATTTCCGATTTCTCATTTCGCTGATTCCTTTGATATAGCATCAAAGTTATCAGCAGAAAGAGCAATGGCAACATTTCCCCTATTGTGGAAGATCAAAAGAGTTATCAATTTAGGGAATGAAAAGAAGCTCAAGGAGGCAATTAAAGTGATCAATGTTCTAGCCATGGAGGTCATAATGCAGAAGAGGAAACTAGGATTCTCTACCCATCAAGACCTTTTATCAAGATTCATGGATTGCGTCAACGATGATGATTCTTATTTAAGAGATATTGTCATAAGCTTCATTTTGGCGGGTCGTGACACAGTGGCCTCTGCATTGACAACATTCTTCTGGGTACTAGCAGATCACCCAGAAGTTGTGAAAAGAATCCTAAACGAATCGGATCAAATCATGGAATTTAATCAAGAATTCACAAGCTATGATCAAATAAGGGAAATGCATTATTTACATGCTGCAGTTTATGAGAGCTTGAGATTGTACCCACCTGTACAATTCGACTCAAAATTTTCCCAGGAGGATGATATTTTACCCGATGGAACTTTGATTCGAAAGGGAACTAGGATCACCTACCATCCTTACGCAATGGGGCGGATGAAGCAAATTTGGGGTCTTGATTGTATGGAATTTAAGCCAGAGAGGTGGCTGAAAGATGGTGAATTTTGTCCACACAGTCCATTTAAGTACCCAGTTTTTCAAGCTGGGGTTAGGGTTTGTTTGGGGAAGGAATTGGCATTGGTGGAGATGAAAATGGTAGCCCTCTCTGTGCTAAAGAAATTCGACATTGAAGTTGTTGCACCCAGGACTGCACCCCGGTTCGATCCTGGGCTTACGGCTATGGTGAAGGGTGGGCTTCAGGTTGTGGTGAGGGAGAGGATCAGAGTCGACAGTGCACCTTAATTAATGAGTAATTTGCTATTTTAAGCATTTTAATTAATTTTGATGGGTGCATTTTTAGGTGATTAGTATATAAGTTGCCACAAAGGGACAATAAGTAGTTAAAATATGTACATCTTTCAAGCTTGATGATGATTATTATTTGCTCCAGACAACTAAATAAGCCCAAGTTTTTTTTTATTTTTTATCTTAGCAGCTCAATTAGAGGAACTTGTTTTAGAATAGGGTAAAATACAATTACATCTATCACGCTAAAGCAAAAAGGAGTTACGCTAAAGTAAAAGAGAATTTGAGAGAGTAGAAAACTATTCTTCTTCGTCGTCTTTTAAGATATAAGACTAAGACAATAAATATAGCACTAACTAACTAACTAGAAACGGTTATAACACTATCTAGTGACAGCTAAGAAGCAGTAAATCTAATATTTACAAAGCTTAATAACATCTTTTAAGTTTGTTGGTAATTATTATTTAATCTCAAGTTTTGAAAAAACGGTAGCTTCATATTAACGTTAAAAATTTTAACTGAAAAATGAAAAAGCATAAATACTCTTAAACTAATATTCATCATGTGTGACTAACGAAAAAATATCTATCGTGTGTAATAGACAATTTAAACCTTATATTTTGTGGCTGATAAAAAATAATTTTCTTGAATTTCTACTCTAAATGTTAGTTACTTTGGATGTAAATGTAATGTAAACTAAAACTTTTGAAAAAAAAAATGTTGTTTTCAAAAACTTGAGATTAAATTGTAATTATTAGCAAATCTGAGAGATGTGAATTGTCAGAGCCAACACGTGTACTTGTTAGATGGTAAGTCTAAAATTTTTTATAGCATGTTATACATAGAATTTTCTAGAGTATTGTAGAGTTATTTTGTATTTTGTAAGCATTTATAAATCTTAGGAATAATTTAGAAATTGTTTTATAATCACGTGTTGGTGTTGAGTGGTATAAATAAGAGTTGTATGTATTAACCTAAGCCAAATAATTAAGTAATAATATTTCAAAGAATGTGTTTTGACACATCAGCGTGTAATTTTAGCTGCCGACGCTCACATGCTGCTAAGTGTGCATTAATGACACAAATTTGGATTTTATTAACGGACATAATTAATTAAAATAACAATGTAACGATAAATCAGAAAATCAATCTGAAAGCCATATATAACGTCACAGTTAAAAGTACATATTATTAAACCAAATTTTTTTCACATATAATAATAATTAGTGTATGTAGTTAGTGACTTGATGTAATTAGAACTATGTTTGAGAGTTTAGAAAGGAAAAGAGGAAGAGGTGTTTTAAAAAAAAAAAGATGAGAAGATAAAATGGCTTGATTCCTTTGTTTGGATGATAAAATATTAAATGAAAGGTAAGGGGGTAAAGTGCATTCTCTTTATTTGGTTATAAGAGAAAAGGAAAGAAAATAATTAAATTAATAAGTTTTAATCTCCTCTTCTTCCATACCCTTAAATTGAAGGTTATGAAAAATTAGAGTTGAGAGAGAATTAGAGGTTATTAAATCTCCTCCAAACCCTTTCTCTTTCCTCCTTAAAAAAAAAACAACTTTCAAACAAGATAATAATACTCAAATCTACCCCATCCCAAACATGATTATAACCCTATGTTTGAGAGTAAGGTAGTTCCTTTTTTTATTTGGATGTTAAAATATTAAATGGAATGTGTTAGAGAATAATTCAAAATATTTTAGAATACTAACATGGTGTGATTTGATTAGAATTCTTAGGTTATTTAATTACCTTTCTTATTATGCTACTTAGCTTATTATATAATGTCTCTTCTATGTACTCACAAAAGCTATTATCAATAAAACCCTAATTAGGTTTCTTTATGGTATCATAGCTCTTGAACTTGGTTTTTAGTTTTGGGATGCTCCTTTTCATTTAATATTTAAATTCTTTAGTCAGTCTGTATATGAGGGAATGTGTTAAAGTATAAATAATTAATTGTGACATTTCTTATCAACTTAAGTTTTTGGAATAACTGATAACTCAATTATTTTTTAATAGGTTTTTTCGTAGAGTCTATTTGTTTGGCTAAAAGAGAAAGAGAAAATAACTTAATTAGTTTTAATCCCCTCTTTAGATCAAAGGGTACGAAAAATTGGGGTTTGCAGGTTATTAAATCCCCTCTAATCCCTTTCCCCTCCCACCTTAAGAAAAAAAAAAGTTTCAAACATGGTTGTAATACTCAATCTTCTCCCTTCTCCCTTCTCCCTTCTCCTCCAATGTCTTTTAGGACCACCTAAACCGACAGTCTTAAATGTCTCTTTAAAGACACCAATTTAGTTTCCAGTAAGGTAGAACCAAACAAAACAAACGCACACTTTCTGTGTCGTTGAGATCAACTTTGTCCTACATATTTATTATGTCTAAAATTGGGATGGCTTTTGTTTTGAGAGCCACTAGTTTCAGTTTTTAGCTTTTCTTTCAAGGATCATAGCATTTATCTTGATCAGAACATTGTAAAAAAATATATGAAAAATGCTTTTAAACAAAACAATTTACATTTTGAAATTTAAAACATTAATTGATCTTTTCCGTAAGAAATGGACAATGGGATTAACTTAAGTTTGAACCCATCTCTCTCGTTAACAACAACAAGAACAATGAATGGCAACCACTAAGGTATACCTCCAAATGATATTCGTTTTCAAGAACAAAAGGTTTGTCACCAAACAAAAAAAAAAAAATTACTTTTTGAAAAGAATTAAAAACTGAAAAACATATTATAAGAATCAAAATTTGTGTTAAAATTTAGTTTAATAACTCTTTCAACAGATTTTTTTATTAAATACTAAACAATTTTTAATTACACGGTTTTTATATCATAATTGTTTTAAAAACACATTCAATCCTCAATAACTAAGTCAAACGGGACAGGACTAGCTATGGCCACCACGGGGACCAGTAGATGAAAAAACAACCCTAAATCTGAGAGTCCGAAAAGAATTAAAAACTGAAAAGTAGACAGATTCTGAGAATATAAATTTATGTCAAAATTTAGTTTAAGAACTCTTTTAATATAATTTGTATCAATCAATAAACAGTTTTTAACTCAACAATTGTTTCATCAAAAACTGTTTTAAAATTATATTTGACTCTCGACAACTAAAACTGCAACTAAGTCGATCATACAGAAACTACCACCACCATAAGGACCAATAGATAGAAAAAAAACAAACATAGTTCTGGGAAATTAAATGGCAAACATAAAAGAAAATTCAACAATGATTTTACAAGTAATTCTTTTCCAAATAAAAAAAAAGTATTATAGCTAAATTAAAGTTAAGTGATTCTTACCAAACACCTGAAGTCATGCAAGCTAGTTGGCTTGTAATTAGTAAACAACACTATCGATCATTGAGACCAGAGCGATGCAGCAATTGGAATTAATTTTACCGATGGCAAACGAATTAATAGAATTAATATTAACTTAATAAAAGACAAAAATGAAAACAAAGGTATTTAATTGTAAGGAAGAAATTGTATTGACACTATATGGAAAATACCGACAATGAAAGACAAATGCCTTACTGTATGGGGTTTAGACTTAAAGGTGCCAACCAAAAAATACTCCAATAAATGTGGTTTCAAGGGTGAAAACAATAAAGGATGGACGAAAATTTTTGAGTTGTGATTCACGTGGTGATTGCACATTTATGGCACTCGTACTATATGATCTGGTTTCTCCTTAATAATTTTTTTTTTAAAAATAGAATGATAATATGAATAATGTTAAAATATACAAATGTGAGTTATTTCACATTTAAAAGAAATAAAATTTAAGAGTAACTTATATACATGATTTGAGATCAATACTCTCGAGTCATTTTGTGTGCATCCATATATATCAAGCTCGTGTTTGTGTGATCTCCCATCGTGTGAAGCACTCTCGATCTTAACAAGTGGTATCAGAAGTTGGTTCGAGTAAATCACGATATGTGACTTCCACGATGCTGCTTATGGTTGATTCTGAATGAAAAGCATTTGTGTTCTCACGGTTGTATGCCCTGTGAGTACTCTCATGACTTTATCAGGTTTCCCATAATTGAGTTTAATTTGGTTTCACTTATTAATTGCGTGATCGGTAATTCCATTCAAGAGAGAGCTTGGAATATAAAACTCTCACGTGAAGAAAAGATTGGTTAGGATAGCTTATATATATGGTTTGAACCCAATACTCTTGAGCTTAAACTTATGAGTTATATTGGTGTTCATCCATGTATATCAAGCTCACCTTAACAAATAATTTTTTTTTTGGTTGGTGAAAGATGTTTAGTTTGACATCCGTTACGTTGTAAGTTTATCCTTACGTTGTAAGTTTATCCTTATCCTTATCCTTTGGTTTACATCGCCTTCGCTGGTGGTTGAGATTTAAGTGCAGTAGCATAGCTTGCAAGTTGCCAAAACTCGTTGTCTTTCTCATGACCTTTGCTTTCTTAATTTAATGGAATGGTAGGTCAAATATTTATGCTAGCAATGATCTCTAACAACTGTACAAACCCTACTAGCATGTTCACTCTCTTTTTTTCTCCTTTTTTCTTGGCCATAAGGAAAGAAAAAACTGCACTTGAAAGTGAAGAAGACAGCATCTAAATAGTTTCATGATCTGCATGTCCAAAGATTATCTGGTTTAGAAGTGCAGAACTCCTCAATGAAGCACACATCCCGTAGGAACAAATCGCAAAATCTTATATTTGTTAGAATAATTAAGGCAAGGCAAGTCTGGATAAGCGTTTTGTCAAGAGTTCGAAACTCCATGGAAGCAATAACCCTCATGGGGTTGTCTTTAAGATTCGAGACTGTTAAGTAATTTGCAGGACTAAGGATTCAGGATTTGTATTAGATCGAATGGGAGGGGAAAGATGCTTTGCAGCCTGTTGGTGTTGTTCATGGTGGATTTAAAAAGTCACTTTATTAAATCTAGATTTTGATTATCTATTGTTAAGATTATCTATGATTATTGATTTTTATGGTGAGATCATACTAATTCCTTTAAAAAATAAATCTACGATTATGATTGTGCTACGTTATTTATTTAAATTAAGTATTTATGAGAATGTGACTTAACAATAACCATATCATCTTATACACTAAGCATGAAAGCACCAACTACAGAAGATTTAACAAAAAATATCCATATCCATTAATTAAATCCAACAATTGATGAGATGTCTTTTAAATCCATTATCAGCAACACCAACAAAACAGATCCGATTGTAGACAAATCTTTTACTAGAGCGAGAGGACATCGCGTGTCGAGAACAATTATGGATAAAACCTCATATTTCGTTTGCCAATTTCCAAAGCCAAGTTGGTTAACTGAAATGGTAACGAGTCAAGATAAGTGTCTCGCATAATGTATGTTTTGAGCTCGAACCTTAACTGAATGCAAATAAATCCTTAGTTCACGTTAGTGGAATTTATTTTGAGATGATCTAGGAGTTTCGTATAATACTCAAGAGACAAGTCGTGCCAAATATTTGAATATCATTGTAAACATAAAAGAAAAATACTCTCGTAAGATTATAATGTTCCATCCCACATTTTATGTCAAGTTTTCAAATTAATGAAATTTAAATTAGGTATATGTCGGTTCCATAAAAGTTACGCTGATGATATAAAAAAAAGTAGAATAAATATCATTTTGAATAACGTACAATACAGGACTGAGATTAAATAGGATTGGACTGACTCAATTTCACCTTAACTAATCTCTAGTCTCATGTTTAATTAGTAATTGATGTTGGATTAAGTTATAATACCACCCACCCCTAATCCCACTAAATCTGTCCCGGAGAAGGTGAGATAGACTTGGCAAGACTAAAGGTTAGTTTGCCCAGGATGTTGTTTACCTCTTGACCTTGGATGGGTACTAATTTCTAGCATGTAAAAGGATCAGGCTTAGATGGGCCAAGGCTTGAAACCCATTACCAATGGATTAGATATTGGTCCAAGACGAGCATATTTAACCCAATAAAATAACCGAAATTTTTTATTAAAAAGAAATACAAATTTAAAGAAGAAAAGAAGCAATTGTCCATTAACTACGCTTCCTTTATGTTTGCCTTCCTTCACTTTAGTTAAAGCATTGAATTTCTTGTTGTTCCCAAGGTTGTATTAATCTAAGTATATTATTCATTACACTTTTCTTTGAATATTTTTATATTATCTTTAATCATCTGTTAATTTAAACATCAAAAGATTTTAAAAAAATAATACTTCAAATGATTTTTTTTTTTTTTAAGTATTTTGAACTTAATTGATTCATTCGAAATTAATATATTTCGACATCGATAACATACACAGAGGTTTCAGACTCTGTAATTTAATTAATTTATCATTTTAAAGTGCCATAAGAAGTGCTAAACATTTTCTGTTTCGCCATTACATCAACTTTTTTCCTTCTTCAATTATAGTTGGCGTGGTTGCGGCTTATAGAAATTTTATCCTACTCTCCAATTTTGACATGGGTTCGCCATCAAGATGTTGGCTTGTAAGCAAACCTTTTAGCCCTTTGGGGTGTAGGTCTCTGAAATCGAATTAAGAATATTTAAGAATGAGTTTTAGATTTTTTTTTTGATAATCAAAGGATTAATATTTTAGGAATATCAATAGATCGGATCAGATACAAAAGTCTCTCCTTCATCCACGATAGTGAAGTTCATCATATCTCCATTATCACTCAGTAATCGGATGAGAATTTTTTTACCCAAACCGCACCTAAATACTGCTGTGATAATCATTTGCCTAGTACATAAACTTGTACTTGTGCATATTATCATTAAAAAAAATTGTGATAGAAACAATACAAACTTACTACCCTAAAATTTAGAGAAATAATTTTGACCTAAAAATTGAAGAAAAAAAACTTATATAGAGACTAATATTTTGTAAATATGAAAACTCAATAAAATAGATTCAATACATTTAATTTGTACGATCTGTCCACGTTTTGCAACATTAATCTTTTGATATAGTCTCTTTCAAGAAAGATTACAACAAATTAATTAAATGGATTGACTTTAAACGGGGAAGAATAGAGTAAGATGATCATGAGATTCTAGCTAAAGTTATATGTAACCTTCCAGAGTATTATATATACTAAGATAATAAATAATGTGGGTAAATTATATCATTTAATAAGAGATAAACACGAATAGTTATTAATGATATTAAAGTAATTTCACCTTTATGAGAAATGGGTTATTTATCCCACAAGAGAATACAATCTCTCACACTTCACACACTTCAGGCAAGGGCAAAATGGTAAGCTTACTCTAGAGAGTCAGTCCCATCTTTTTCCATTAAGTAAAATTTCAAGTCACATGCGAAAATTATACTATTCTAAGTACACTATTCATTGTACTCTTTTTTAAATATTTTTATATTATATTTTTAATCATCGATTGACTTAAACATCAAAAAATATTAAGAAAACAATACTTTAGATGACTTTCTCTTTTAAAATATTTCGAACTTAACCGTTCTTTCAAAACTGATATATTTCGACGTTGGCAATGTACACCAAAGTTTCAAACTCTATAATTTAATTGGTTTATCATTTTAAAGTTCCATAAGAAGTGCTAAACATTTTCTGTTTCACCATTACATCAACTTTTTTCCTTCTTCAATTATGGTTGGCGTGGTGGCGGCTTATAAAAGTTTTATCCTACTCTCCAATTTTGACATGGGTTCGCCATTAAGATGTTGGCTTGTAAGAAACCTTTTAGCTCTTTGGGGTGTATGTTTCTGAAATCGAATTAAGAATATTTAAGAATGAGTTATAGATTTTTTTTTGTAATCAAGGGATTAATATTTTAGGGATGTCAATAGATCGGATTAGATGCGAAAGTCCCTCCTCCATCCACGACAGTGAAGTTCATCATATGTCTTCGTTATCACCTGGTAATCGGATGAGAATTTTTTTACTCAAACAACACCTAAATACTGGTGTGATAATCATTTGCATAATACATAAACTTGTACTTGTGCATATTATCATTAAAAAAATTGTGTTAGAAACAACACAAACTTACTACCTGAAATTTAGAGAAATAATTTTGACCTAAAAATTGAATGAAACAAAAACTTATATAGAGACTAATATTTTTGTAAATATGAAAACTCAATAAAACTGATATTTCACAGAACAAATGGATGGGTGAAAGTGTGGGTCGGAAGGGAGACTGCATTCGCTTTCGAGTCACTTCCGATCCAGAAGTAGAATTGTACTTTTACAATCGACCCATCACTCGTCTTTAGGGGTGGCAATTTTGGACACGACACGTGAACCCGACACGACACGAAATAAAGCGTGTTAGTGTTAAGTATAATCGGGTTCTTATCGTAATTGTGTCGACACGATTATGACACGGAATAATGTATCGTGTCGCAGATTGACCTACCAACTCGAAATGACACGATTAACGAGTCACGAGTTGATGGGTCGTGTTGACACGATTATGATCCATTTAAAAAATTTATTTATTAAATTAAAAAAACTTAGTATATATATAAATAAACCCTAAATTCATTAACGATCCATCGCTCCTTGCCTCACTTCACTCTTCACTCTTCACTCTTGACTTCAGTAATCCTTACACGAACCTTAACTCCCTGTCTCTCTCAAAGCTCAATCACTCACGGCCTCACCTCAGCCTTGCCCCACCCTTATTGCACACTAGCATTTGCCTCATTTCTTCTAGTTTTTTGCACTTCTCTAGTCTCTCTCTCGACTCTATTACAAACCCGAAAGCCAAAACTGAACATCAGTACTTAGGGATAGATTTTCTTTCTCTGCCACCACCAATTAGTGTAAGTTCTCTCCCCTCTCTTCCACTTCCTTTCTCCCGTTTTTTTTTCTCCCCACCTCACCATCAGCTCAACTCTCTCTCTCCCAGTAGGCAGCATTGCAGCATCACCGACACCGGCGATGAAGATGACCCTTCGTGAAGGTCAAGCACCAGATCGATCTCCACTTGGCCTCCAAGTGCTTAGTTGACGGAATTGCCCCCTTAACTCTGGTTCTCCACTTTCCCCTCCCAATACTCTAGTCCCAATGGTAATTTCACCACTCTTAACCATTTCATTTGTTGTTTTTTAAGTAAAAGATTGAATTAGTTTTGCATCTTAAGCAAAGCAGGAAAAGTAGGTTTTTTTTTTTTTTGTCGTGTTGTTAGACAGTAATATAGGAAATTCTTTGATTGATGCTTTGGAGTTATGTGGTTTTGGTATAGAAATGGAAGGGTGACGTTTGGTTATTAGCACTTTTTTAAAGTTTGGATTTTGAAAGCATAAACTTGAATTGATTTTCGGTTCTTGAAATCTAGAAGGTAATTTTAGCATGCCAATAAATAAGTCTTTCGTTTTTTTTCTTTTTCAGTTTATTGTTTTTTATTGATTCAGTATTTTTGATGTAGACATGTTTGTGGCATTGTTTGGTTAGGATTTAGGAGGTGATTTTCTTGCTTTTAAAACTGAAACTTGAATTTAGGATTTTTGCTCTTGAAGGTGACTATGATAGCTCATTTATTGAAAGCATAATTTTATATCAATTTGGACACTTAAAAGCATTAGAAGCTGTTTCATATTTCAACGAAACAGTTCCTTATTGATTGCCCATTTGATTTTTCTTTTTCTTTTTCCTATCTCAAACATCATTTAAAACTTATACTTTAAATATTAATGTGAAATAATGTTGTGTTTCTTGTAGTGGGTTGAAGTGAAAACTTTGAGGAGGGGAACAATCAATTGCCTTGTACCACGCTGAGTTGTTGAGGACTTCCTATTCCTCCGATCAGGTTTCTCTCTCTCTATCCCAATGCTTTAAGTAGGATTGGAGTAACTTAATTTCACCTTAACTAATCTCTAGTCTCATGTTTAATTAGCAATTGATGTTGGATTAAGTTATAATACCACCCACCCCTAATCCCACTAAATCTGTCCTGGAGAAGGTGAGATAGATTTGGCAAGACTAAAGGTTAGTTTGCCCAGGATGTTGTTTACCTCTTGGCCTTGGATGGGTACTAATTTCAAGCATGTAAAAGGATCAGGCTTAGATGGGCCGGGGCTTGAAACCCATTACCAATGGGATTGATATTGGTCCAAGACGCTCATATTTAACCCAATAAAATAACTGAATTTTTTTATTAAATAGAAATACAAATTTAAAGAAGAAAAGAAGCATTTGTCCATTAACTACGCTTCCTTTATGTTTGCCTTCCTTCACTTTACTTAAAGCATTAATTTCTTGTTGTTCCCAAGGTTATACTATTCTGAGTATATTATTCATTCCACTATTTTTTTGAATATTTTTATATTATCTTTAACCATCTGTTAATTTAAGTATCGAAAGATTTTAGGAAAATAATATTTCAGATGATTTTTTTAAGTATTTCAAACTTAATTGATTCATTTGAAATTAATATATTTCGACATCAACAACATTCGCGGAGGTTTCAAACTCTGTAATTTAATTAGTTTATCATTTTAAAGTGCCATAAGAAGTGCTAAACATTTTCGGTTTCACCATTACATCAACTTTCTTCCTTCTTCAATTATAGTAGGCGTGGTGGCGGCTTATAGAAGTTTTATCCTACTCTCCAATATTGACATGGGTTCGCCATCAAGATGTTGGCTTGTAAGCAAACCTTTTAGCTCTTTGGGGTGTAAGTTCCTGAAATCGAATTAAGAATATTTAAGAATGAGTTTTAGATTTTTTTTTGGTAATCAAGGGATTAATATTTTAGGGATGTCAATAGATCGGATCAAATGCAAAAGTCCCTCCTTCATCCACAATAGTGAAGTTCACCATGTCTCCGTTATCACCCGGTAATCGGATGAGAATTTTTTCTACTCAAACCGCACCTAAATGCTGGTGTGATAATCATTTGCCTAATACATAAACTTATACTTCTGCATATTATCATTTAAAAAAATTGTGTTAGAAACAACACAAACTTACTACCCTAAAATTTAGAGAAATAATTTTGACCTGAAAATTGAAGAAAAAAAACTTATATAGAGACTAATATTTTTGTAAATATGAAAACTCAATAAAACTGATATTTCACAGAACAAGTGGATGGGTGATAGTGTGGGTCAGAAGGGAGACTGCATTCACTTTCGAGTCACTTCCAATCCAGAAATAGAATTGTACTTTTACAGTTGACCCATCACTCGTCTTGAGGGGTGGCAATTTTGGACATGACACGTGAACCCGACAAGACATGAAATAAAGTGTGTTAGTGTTAAGTATAATCGGGTTTGTGTCGTAATTGTGTCGACACGATTATGACATGGAATAATCGTGTCATGTCCCGAGTTGACCCACCAACTCGAAATGACACGATTAATGAGTCACGGGTCGATGGGTCGTGTTGACACGATTATGATCCATTTAAAAAATTTATTTATTAAATTAAAAAAAAAACTTAGTATATATATAAATAAACTATAAATTCATTAATGCTCCGTCGCTACCTGCCTCACTTCACTCTTCACTCTAGACTTCAGTAACCCTTACACAAACCTAACTCCCTATCTCTCTCAAAGCTCAATCACTCATGGCCTCGTCTCAGCCTTTCGCCACCCTCATTGCACACTAGTATCCGCCTCATTTCATCTAGCTTTTTGCACTTCTCTAGTCTCTCTCTCGACTTTATTACAAACCCAAAAGCCAAAACTAAACATCAGTACTCAGGGATAGATTTTCTTTCTCTGCCACCACCAGTTAGTGTAAGCTCTCTCCTCTCTCTTCCACTTCATTTCTCTCGTTTTTTTTTCTCCCCACCTCACCATCAGCTCAACTTTCTCTCTCCCAGTAGGCAGCATCGCAGCATCACCGACACCGGCGATGAAGATGACCCTTCGTGAAGGTCAAGCACCAGATCGATCTCCACTTGGCCTCCAAGTGCTTAATTGATGGAATTGCCCCTTAGCTCTGGTTCTCCGCTTTCCCCTCCCAATACTCTGGTCCCAATGGTAATTTCACCACTCTAACCATCTCGTTTGTTGTTTTTTTAAGTAAAAGATCGAATTGGTTTTGGATCTTAAGCAAAGCAGGAAAAGTAGTTCTTTTTTAATCGTGTTGTTAGACAGTAATATAGGAAATTCTTTGATTGATGCTTTGGAGTTACGTGGTTTTGGTATAGAAATGGAAGGGTGATGTTTGGTTATTAGCACTTTTTTAAAGTTTGGATTTTGAAAGCATAAACTTGAATTGATTTTCGGTTCTTGAAATCTAGAAGGTAATTTTAGCATGCCAATAAATAAGTCTTTCGTTTTTTTCTTTTTCAGTTTATTTTTTTTATTGATTTTCAGTATTTTTGATGTAGACATGTTTGTGGCATTGTTTAGTTAGGATTTAGGAGGTGATTTTCTTGCTTTTAAAACTGAAACTTGAATTTAGGATTTTTGCTCTTGAAGGCGACTATGATAGCTCATTTATTGAAAGCAGAATTTTATATCAATTTGGGCTCTTAAAAGCATTAGAAGCTGTTTCATATTTCAACCAAACAGTTCCTTATTGATTGCCCATTTGATTTTTTTTTTCTTTTTCCTATCTCAATCATCATTTAAAACTTGTGCTTTATGCCTGGAGCTTTTTTTTAATGGTTTAGAATTAATTAAGCCATTGTTTGGATTGCATTATAAATTATATTTACTTTTTGATCCTTTGAGAGGTGAAAATTTACCTTTATTTTTGCAGCTAAAGGAACATAATTCTTTTTACAGTTTTTTCCCCTTTCTTTTTAGTTTTCTCTTTCACTAGTTGATTTCAGGAGCTTTTAACCGTAAGTTTGCCATAAATTTCAATTGCAGTTAGCTTTGACTTTGTTAAGGTTTCTTCTTAATTTCTGCAAGTTGTTATGTTGTGGTTGGATTTCGGGGTTTCTGTTGTAATTTTTTCTCTTCTTTTTTTTTTATATTAAATCATATACTTTAAATATTAATGTGAAATAATGTTGTGTTTCTTGTAGTGGGTTGAAGTGAAAGCTTTGAGAAGGGGAGCAATCAATTGTCTTGTACCACGCTGAGCTGCTGAGGACTTCCTATTTCTTCGATCAGGTTTCTCTCTCTCTATTCCAATGCTTTAAGGGGTTATGTTAATTAACTTTCTTAGAAGAGATTTTCAATGACTTACCATGAAATTACAGGTTTAACCTCCTGTTTTGACAGGATTCATGGATCAGAGATTGAAAGAAATGAGAAAGTAATGAAATAGTTGTATCTTGTATTATTAAAAGTTTAGAAAGCTAGTGTGTTTTCTTTTTTGACTAATACTTCTTCTACTAGAACCTACTGGTACTCAGCTATGTGATCAAGAAACAAGCTTTTTTGATTGGGATGACAATGAGGTTACACTTAATCATAAGATTATCCGTTTCTCTATTTTCCTTGTTAGATTAGCTTCAACTTTCTGTTGGGTTGGCAAAGTTTTGTTATTAGAAATTTGTTCAGTTTGTTAGGATTTCACACAGTTTTAATAATTGACTCTTTTAGAAATAATATTATTGAATTGAGCATGATAATATCTTTATTTATATTTCTAATGTCTCTTTGAGTGTTTTTTGCTTATGCCTTATATTATATTCAGATTTGCAAAGACTCGTGGCTTGCTTGTTTTAACATTTGTTTTATATTTTTCTTTGTAGAAATGGCCGCAAAAGCAATGGAGGAGCTTACTTCTGGTGTAATGGATATGAATATGAAAATGAATGAGAATGAATCATTTCCACCTCTATCTGAGGGTTCTGCTGCTAATTTGGTTGACTAATGTTGTAATATTGTGTACTTGTAATTGGATACCTTATGAGTAATGACTTATGGTGTTATTGTTTTTTTTTTTTTTTTTTGCTTATGGTTGAACCAATATGGATAATAGTTGACAATATAATGTTTATGTTATTAATTAAATTTTTTTTATGTATATTTGGATCATGAATATGTTAAAATTTGGATTATGAATGATTAGATGATAACTTATATTTGCTTATGTAATAAACAGGTCATGACGGGTTAATCGTGTCGTATTGTCGTGTTGTGTCGGATTATGAAAAATTAGACGTGTCGTATTGTCTTGTCGGGTCTAACATGACCCGTTTGTTAAATGGGTTAAACGTGTCATGTTGTGCCATGTCGGGTCGGGTCTAATGTCGCGACCCTAAAAATCGGGACTATGTGACACTCCTTAAAATCAAGATTGACTGGAAGGAACGGCTTCCGGGGCACAATGGGTGCAGGAAGTCATGTTGCGAAGGAGAGTAGCAATGCGGGAGCTCGCAAGAGCGCGAGAGGGATTAGGCCACCCTGCACAAACTGGTCGAAGTGTTTCCGAGTCTAAGGCCGCACGGTTGGCAACTTAAGCTGGCAGCCCGTGACAAGTGGTATTAGAGCAGGTCTCGCATCTTCAACTGCGTGCCCGCATTCGCCAAGCACTTGACCGTCCCCAAGCAGGCAGGGTATGCAAGAGTGCATTCGCCAAACACTTGTGGGAGCTTAAGTAGGCAGGGTATGCGCGCGCTCGCCAAGCAATTGTCGAAAACAAGCAGGCAGGGAGTAAGGAGTTGGATGTGTGGTATGAGATGTTGCCAAAGATACGCTTGCATGAGGGCGTGCAAGGTTTTTAACGGGGGGAGTATGTCACGACCCTAAAAATCGGGACTATGTGACACTCCCTAAAATCAGGATTGACTGGAGGGAACGGCTTCCGGGGCACAATGGGTGCAGGGAGTCGTGTTGCGAAAGAGAGTAGTAATGCGGGAGCTCGCAAAAGCGCGAAAGGGATTAGGCCACCCTGCACAAACTGGTCGGGGGCTGGAGCCGCTTCCCTGATAAGCCCAAGGCAGGGTGAAACCAGTTGGTCTCGAGATAAGGTACCAGACAGATCGAAGGTTGTCCTCGTAGAGGCGGGGCGCCGCACAGGCCGAGTGTCATGCTGATAAAATGACCATGTGCAAAGAGGAAGGCTAACTTAGGCATTCCCATGGAGATGTTTCCAAGCCTAAGACCGCACGGTTGGCGACTTAAGCTGGCAGCCCGTGACACTAACACGTCCCGTTTATTAAATGGGTTAAGTGTGTCGTGTTGTGTTATCCGTTTAATAATCGTGTCGTGTTTGTGTTGGGTTTTCTTGACACGATTAATAATCGTGTTGTGTTCGTGTCGATCCATTTAGTGTTACACTCAACTTCGACACGACACGAACACGACCCATCAACCTAAATTGCCACCCCTACTCGTCTTCAAACAAAAAAAATCGCCCAAACTATAACAAATGGATTAGATTTTTGTATGATGGATCAATTTTTGACATTCCTATGTTCGATTGATGGGTGATACATCAACATAATGAATGATATGTCCTTTTTTTATTGGAACATTGATGAGTTTTATTTCTTTTAACTGAAAAATCGATCCCAACCTCAATTTTCTTTAGTGAGCACGTCTTAAACCCTAAACCTCAAGGTACATGACTCTCCATACTTCACACGTTAAAAAAACAGACTATTAATTAAATAGCCATGTGATCACTAAGAAGCATACGAAATGTCGCACTTTGAAAACTCAAACTGCTCAACCACCTTTTAGTGGTTGATGAGCTTCATTTCATGATCGGTTGTCTAAGCAATATTGTTTTGAATGGAATCCTTCTTCATGAAGGATAATAAAGAAAGATTTTTTATAATAGGATCTGTCATATTGTCACCATTGATGATGAATTTAAAAAATACCTCATCAAATATTAAATTTAATAAAATACTTTTAAACTCACCACCCACGACACCAATTACAAAACAGATCCCTAACAGCAAAAATATCCTTTTCAATTGGTAATGGGTATTAGCTAAAAAACACAACATATAGTGGCCAACCAAAAGAAATGATCAGTTGACCACTATGGCAAATATCCTTGTTAGTGCTCACGCTTGATTAATTTAGTAAAAAATCTTTACATTTACAGTCATCATTCGAAGAAATATGGTGCATACATGAAAGGGATATGGAAACATATTGTAAACAAAAACATATGACTCCATAATATAAAACAAAAAAGCCAAGTTAAATCCATTTGTCAAACTGTTAAAAAATTGTTAATTATCTTTTTTTTTTCTTTTTCAACTCTCAAACTTCATGTGTTGAGTGTTAAATGATGATATTTGACATTACCAATTTTTAAAAGGATAAAGTTTTTTATTAATGAAAAAAGAGTAACGAAATAATTAATTTAAAAGTCAAGACGACTCACATTTTCACGGGTCGTGCCGTGCTTAGCACAATCATAGTGGATGAATCATATTAGGCTTAGCTTTTGAGATCCACGACCCAGAGGCACGACTATAACATGAAATGAAATTTAAAATTGCATATAATTTTATGCCACTAGAATGATGAGTCAAGAAGATTTAGATGGTGATAAATTTAATGTTTTAGGATGATGGAAAAAAATTAAAATTAATACCTTATTCTTAACGTAATGGTACATGATTTACTAACTGTTATTGTGTCTAGCATAACATCGAAACAAACTTTTAGTGCAGGTTCTAAAAATTTTAATGAATTTCGATCAAAATTATTACCAGAAACATTGCAAATTCTAGTATGCACAAATGGCTGGCTAGATACAAAAGACTGTACAAGGAACATAATAAAGAAATATCAATATAGTGAATCGAGTGACGATTAAAGAGATCAAGAATAAATAAAAAATTATAACTCCTAACCCGTAAAAATATAAACTGTGAACGGCTAAATAATAATAATAATATTTTTTGTCTTTCTAATTTTTAAAATTCTAAGTATTTTTTTTATTTTTATATTTCACTAATTTGTAAATCATTTCATCTTCTTTGTTTATTTTATATATTGTTTTTTGTAAGTTATTTATTTAGAAGATTTTTTGAAATTGTAAGTTTTAAGTTATTTGTTTTTATTGTTGTTTTTATTCAATTTTTAAATTATTTGTAATATTTAACTTTATCAATTAAATGATTATTTTTTTATATAATTATAAGCTTTCAATTCAATATTTATATTTTTTATTATTTTAAAAAAATTAATATATACCTATGAAACCCATAAATCAACAAAACACGACACAACTAAACAAGATCCACTGGGCCATATCCTTGTCAATGGTCACGCTTGATTAATTTAGTCAAAAATCTTAATATTTACAGTCATCATTAAAAGAAATATGGTGCAAACATGAAAGGGATAGAAACATATTGTAAACAAAATGTAAACAAAAACATATGAATCCATAATATAAAACAAAAAAGCCAAGTTAAATCCATTTGTCAAACTGTTAAAAAATTGTTAGTTGTCTTTTTTTCTTTTTCAACTCTCAAACTTCACGTGTTGACTATTAAATAATGATATTTGACATTATCAATTTTTAAAATGATGAAATTTTTTATTAATAGAAAAAAATAATGAAATAATTAATTTATATTTAATAATAAAAGTCGACTGACATTTTCATAAGTTGTGCCGTGCTTGGCACAATCATAGTGAATGAATCATGTTGGGCCTAGTTTTTGAGGTCCACAATCCGACACGAGGCACGACTATAACATGTAATGAAATTTAAAATTACATATAATTTTATATCACTAGAATAATGAGTCAAAAAAAATTAGATAGGGATAAATTTGATATTTTAGGATGGTAAAAAAATAAAAATTAGTATCTTATTCTTAGTATAATGACACTTGATTTACTAATTGTTCCGGTGTTTACCATAACATCGAAATAAATTTTTAGTATAGATTTTAGAATTTTTAATGAAATGTGATTAAGAATATTAACAGAAACATTGCAAATATCAATATACATAAATAATTGGTTAGATAAAAAAAATTTATAAATAATATAATAAAAAAATCAATATAAAAAATCGAGTGATATTTGAAAAAGGTTAAAAATAAAAAAAAAATTCGTAACTTTTTATTTGGAAGAATATAAAATGTGAAAGGATAAAAATTAATAATAATGCCCTGACATATTTGTGTTTATAATCTGCTGTGAATGTACGTTTCTGCATGATGTGAACTCATTGGATTGTGCATTGAGGTATCAAATTTAGTGTGTCCAGTGCAGATTCTTTTTCCTTTATCCATAGCCTATCTGTACTTGGTACTACAACAAGGTTTTTGTACTACCTAAACGTAAGCTTGTACCACTGATTGTGCGTGTAATAATAACAACTTGGAAGGAATCCCCAACTTTGAGTTGTCATTATCATCATCATATTCTGCCATGATACCATATAAAGGATTTACCAAATAGTTTCATCTTCAGATAATCTTCCCATTTACTTACCTAAAACTTTTATTTTAGAAGAAGAACGTTTCAAAATCAGTCCTATGATTTAAAAAATTATTATTTATTTATATAAATTTAATAATGTATTCAGTATTGACCCTGATAGTTTTAGTTTGAGGCTCTAGCCAGAACCTGCACACAGACAGACTTCTCTGAAATATTGGGCCCAACCTGACAACTGCACGCCAAATCTTAATATTTGCTTATAAATACGAACTCTTTCGAAATATAACAATACAAAATTATATTTTCTTATTCTTTCTTCTTGTTGATTCAATATCTAGAGAGCCATCAGCCATGTCTCAGGTACTTTCAAAAAAAAAAAAAAAAAAACCCCTTTAATTGACAGCTTCCGTTCAATTTTTTTTAAAGGATTTTTGGGTCTTTCGATATTTTCTTCTTAATCTTGAAATATGTTTTATTTATGTTGTGTGTTGTTCTTGTGAAATTGGGATTTGTTTTTTCTGATTCTTTACGTGGGGTTTTTATTTGGCTGATTTGGTTGATGTTTTTCCTATTTTGGGTTGAATAGCGTAGCTCTGATCCTTGAAACTGATTGCACAATTTGGGGGTGGAAATATAATTTTTAATGCTTTTACTGTAGTGAATTGATTTTGTTTTTGTTTGAAATACCTCATCATAAAAGGGGTTTAGAGCTGGAAGTTTGATTTTTTTTTTTTAGAAAAAAATTAAATGGGACTTGATTTTTGGGCAGAATTCATATGGGATTTTTGTGAAATTAGAAGCCTTTGATTCATCCCAAAAGAAAAGAAATAGAAAAAAAAGAATCAAAATCCTTTTGTTCTTTCTTTTTCAGTTTTATATTTATTAGCCATGGAATACTAATGCTTTTGTTAATTTATCTGAGATTGGTAGGTGATAGATAATCTTTACTAGCAACAACTGGGTTTTTGAGAATTATTCTGATTATGTGAAGTTGTGAAGGGATTCCGTTCCATTTCGCTTTAAGATCTGTTATTGATATCTTATTTATAAGCAAATCTTGTGATTGCAAGAGAAGCTTGATGATAGGGTTTGTGAATTTTTCCTTCATGTTTTCAATCTCACATTAGATTTATTTTCTTTTTAATGCAGACTGTTACCCTCAAGGTTGGTATGTCATGTGAAGGCTGTGTTGGTGCGGTGAAAAGAGTTTTGGGCAAAATGGAAGGTTTGCTTTTAGCCCTTGTGATTATCCTTTTTTCCACTTGATACACACACTTTTTAACAGCATTTGATTATTTTGGAATGTGTGCATTTGTGATGTTGCTGATATCTTGAGATGTTCTCTTTTCTAATTTATTAAAGTTCAATCCCAAGATTTTCATGTGTGTTTTAAGTTTCTGTTTTTGTAAGCCATATTAGCCTTTCCTTGTTTCTGCTGGGTTTTGGTAGTTCCTTTCTGGGTTTGATTAAAATTGTATGAAACAAATAACAATTGGAGGAACATGATTCATGTAGCTGTGACCCCATTTAGTTGGATCGATGCTTAGTTGAGCTGAACTCAGAAGACTTTGTGTGATATTGGTTTGTTCTTTTAATTGGTTTGCTTGAGCAAGGATTGTGGAAATAAAGGTAAAAAAATATGGAGACTATGTACATGGACTTGCATTTTTTAGGAATCTGTTTCTAATTTCTGTTCTCACTTCTCACTGCTGTTTTTAATTTTGTTCTCTTATATTCTGGTTGATAATTATTGTTTTCTCCATGATCATCTGCAGGTGTAGAATCATACGATATTGACTTGAAGGAGCAAAAGGTGACAGTGAAAGGCAATGTGCAACCTGATGCAGTTCTGCAGACTGTGTCAAAGACTGGAAAGAAAACAGCTTTCTGGGATGTCGAAGCACCAGCAGAACCAGCAAAGCCTGCAGAAGCTGTGGCTGGTGCCTGAACCTAGTCCAGTTTGCTTTGATTTGTTAATGGGTCATATAGCTTGGTGAACTTTGCTATCAATGTCGTGTGACCTGTAGAGTATCTAGTTTGCTTTAATTTGGAATAAATCTCTTGGGTACTTGTTATTTTCGGTCTTCAATGTTAATATTTGAACAGAAATTGATGTTGTGAATTGTGTGATCTTACATGTCTCTGTCCGTTTCATCCTCCATTTGTTTCTATTCCCCAGATTTGTGATTGTTAAAACGTGGTCGATGGCATTTTGGCTTACAAAATGAATTCTTGGATGAAATTCTCTTGTTGATATAATTATCTTCTGGCCTACATATACTTGCTTATCTTACCATTCTGTGGTTGGTAAATGTTTTTCAAATGCTCCATGTTACAATGATTTCTGTTGAGAGTTTGTTGATAGGAATATCTTAGTTGGGATCTTACGTGGTTGGTGATGTTCGTGGTGAAATTGTGAAGCATATCATCTCAAAATTAAATCAATGGATTTATTATTAAGTCGGCTACATCTCTATAAACTCATTAATAATAGCTATATAAAAATAATTGTGGCACAAAAACAACAACATAAATTTCCAATTGCATATGATCCAAATTCAATTTTTTAGTTCAAAATTTAAATCTACTCCTTTGATCTCAATTATGAGAATTGCTAGTATGAAAATTCGATATGAGTAATTAATCAATAAATCAATCGTTATTGGTCGATAGTTTTATAATGTATGAATGATAATTTGATACAATCAATGTATTATTGATAATATTTTGTACAGGTGTTTGCTTGAATATAGTGATGAAATACTTTTTTTTCCAATATTAACAATGATAAATTCAATCGAACTCGAAACAATGTCCTCCAAAGAAAAATGGCACAAAGAAGATCACCACACCATATGCTTAACATGCATAAATCTTTAATTTTTGCTTATCAAGTGCATTTCATGCATGCCTATAATCTACATTTCTGATGCCACACGTTTAGCAAAAGAGAAAATTCATTGTTGGTAGAAGAATATAATATAATAGAAACAGAAACTGGACCCTCTTTACTACTTGAAGATTTCAAGAGATACTGATTATGTTCATAATAATGCAATTTTATCAACAGCTATACATGTCCAAAAACCTCTTCGCCTGTTGTCTTCTCTTACAGTGAAAAGAATTTTTGAAAATTTCATTCTCCCGCCTCATGCGCCTTTTTGGTGACACTAGCTGCGTTCCCAATGGTAGGGCAGTCCATGCCAAGATGATCACTTCTGGGTATTGGCCAGATATTTTCGCAAACAACCATTTGCTCGCAATGTACGTGAAATTCAATCGTATACGTGGTGCACGCAATGTGTTAGACAAAATGCCGGAACGAAGTCTTATTTCGTGGAGTGCTTTGATCTCTGGCTATTTTAAAATGGTTATCGGAGAAGAAGCTTTAAATTGCTTTAGATTGATGGTTTCTGATGGTTTTGAGCCGATTTATTTTGCCTACATGGGTGCTTTGTCTGCTTGTGCTAGATAGGTGATGCTAGAGCCGGTAAGGAAATTCATGGGAGGATTTATAGGAGCTGTGTTGAGTTTAACATGCGCATTAGTAACTGTTTGGTCAATATGTATGGGAAATGTGGCTTGTTGGACTCTGCTATATCTGTGTTTGATGCGATTTTGGATCTGGATTCAGTTTCTTGGACTGCCCTCTTTTCTTCTTGTTGTCAATGTGGAGAAAACTTGGAGGGTTTGAAGATATTTTTGTGGTCTAGGAGGGAAGGAGTACTCGTTAACGAGTTTTCTTGTTCATGCTTAGTCTGTGCTTGCACTGCCCTGGAGGACTTAAAGTTAGGAATGTAGGTGCACTCGCTTGTGCTGAAGTGTGGGCCCGAATTTGCTAAGTTTGTTGTGACTGGGTTGATAAACTTTTATGCCAAGTGTGGAGAATTAGACTTGGCTTGTTGAGTATTTTTGGAGGTAGACCAGCCACTTTTACCTGCTTGGACTGCGTTGATTGGAGGGTATGCTCAACAAGGCAAGGGAGAAGAAGCCATCAATCTTTTTCTTAAGTTGCACTTCAGGCCTTAAACCTAATGAAAGAACATTCTCATCTGTGCTTGGAGCCTTTGCTGATGCAAATATTATTGAAGTTGGGAAACAACTCCACTCTCTGATCATTAAAATGGGATTCAGTTCATTTACATTTGTTGGAAATGCAGTTATTGATTTATACTCAAAATGTGGGATTCTTGATGAATCATTGAGAACTTTTGAAGAAATAGATGAGCATGATTTTGTCTTGTGGAATGCACTGATCTCTGGACTTGTTGGATCTGCTCATTATGGTGAAGCTGTTGAGATTCTAGTATCTTGACTATCTGCAGCAATATCCCAGCTATTGAGTGGGGCAAGCAAATCCATTGCTGCATCATAAAGCCTGGATTTAATTCCAACGTGGTTGTTGGGACTGCCCTCATAGACATGTATGAAAAGTGTGGAAGATTGACTGATGCTCGAAAAGTTTTTGATAGTCTAACTACAAAGAACTTGGTTTCATGGAATACTATGCTTGTGGGATATGCTCAACATGGATTTGGGAGATGAGCCTTAGAAATCTACAGCATGATGCTCAGAAATGAGATCCAAACCTAATGGTATTACATTTGTAGGGGCATTGTCTGCTTGTGGACATGTGGGACTTGTAGAGGAGGGATGGCGCCACTTCAATTCCATGATCACTGACCATGGTATTGCGCCCAGAATGGATCATCTAGCTTCATTGGTCAATCTTTTTGCCCGTAAAGGACAAACAAGAAGGGCATATGAGTTTATAAAGAGTTTTCCTATGGAGCCAAGTAAAGTGGTGTGGCGATGTCTCTTGTCGGGGTGCAGAACTCACAAGGATGTAATCTTAGGAAGATATGCTGCAGATAAAATTTTGAGTATTGATCCGGATGATACTTCAGCTCATATCATGCTAACTAATAAATATGCCGAGGCCAAGATGTGGGATGAAACAGCACGCATGAGAAAAATTATGAATGAAAAGGCATTGAAAAAGGATACTGGATATAGCTGGACTGAATTGAAGAACAAGATATATCCCTTCTCTGCAAGAATCCAGTATTCCATGATCGAAGCAAGCACATCGATATTCGCTACCGCTATATAAGGGAGTGTGTTGCAAGAAAGGATGTGCAAGTTGAATATGTGAAGTCACAAGATCAAGTTGCTGATATTTTTACCAAGCCACTGACAAGCGAATACTTCATAAGATTAAGGAACTTACTAGGGGTCACAAGATCAAGTTTAAGGGGGAGTGTTGGATCATAAACTTGATCCATTATGGGAGCCCAAACCCAAACCCAAACCCAATCAAATTGGAGTCCAAGTCCATAATCAAGGTCCAAAACTACAAGTCTTCTACCTAGAATCTTCTAGGGTGTGGTAGTTGTGCATGTGAATCATTTGGTAACTTAAAATATTGTTAGAAGGATGGAGAAGAATGAGGTGTATGGTTATTGTAATTTTGGATCAGTTTATTTGTGTGGTGTAGGATTGTTCTTAAGTAGTATAAATACCCTTCCCCATTTTAGTTTAGGCATCAAGAAGAAGTAAGAGTTTCTAAGTGAGTGAAGAAGCAAAGTCTTATAAGAGTGAGTTCTAGTATCTTTTTTTTTTAGTGAGAGTGCTCTTGTAATATTTATACTACTTAAGAACAATCCTACACCACACAAATAAACTAATCCAAATTACAATAACCATACACCTCGTTCTTCTCCATCATTTTAACAATATTTTAAGTTACCAAATGATTCACATGCACAACTACCACACCTTAGAAGATTCTAGGTAGAAGGCTTATAGTTTTGGATCTTGATTATGGACTTGGACTCCAATTTGATTGGGTTTGGGTTTGGGTTTGGGCTCCCATAATAGATCAAGTTTATGATCCAACAGTTCTTTCCGTTTGAACGTATATAGATGATTCAAGATATTGATTTTTCTCAACCTCACTGGGAGTTTGTGGTTTGGGTTCTTCAGTATTCTTTGATCTGCCAAATCTACTTCCTTCTTGAGCTGATTTGCTTTCATTATAGTTCTCATGATGTTGTTTTGGGGTAAGTACCTGACTAGAGTAAGAAAAGTATATAAAAAAAACACGAAGCAAATGCTGGTTACACTGTAACAGGCTGTTGACTGTCAAAACAAGTGCAGAAGCGAGGAGAGGCAGAACATCTTTATGAATGTCAAAAATTCTACCCCTGCTACCTTTTAACACTTTTTTTTAATAGAAATGGCAGCTAAGGATGCGGAACGATTGCATACCTGGACTTCATCAAGATTAACTCCATTCTCCTTTAGGAAGGCTAAGAAGCTGCCGAGGTTTTCATTTGTTGGGCGGTAATGTCCACTATACACTGATACGGACTGAGTCAAGAGAACACATTCAAGCTTCAGAATCAAGAGAGAGAGATTTTAGACAACTTCAACTAGATTTCATGTTGATACACAATGTATGATGTTAGACTGTCTCCTCTATATATATAAAAAAAAAAATTCAATCATAGAGAAATTTATTTTGTCCTTTGGTTTCTGATCAGCTATCAATATGTTTTTTATCCTACCATGAATTACCATATATGCTCATCGTTTTGGCTTCTTTCCCTTTCCTGAGCACACATTCTCATCTTGACCTGTTATCGTGGGCATTTTTTGTTTGTAGGAAACTCATTTAGGCGCGATTACCATAAAGTAGGTAAGCTACCAAATAGAGATGTGGAAGCTTTAGGATCTTCATTTTGGGACTTTGCAGCGTTAGTTTGAAATGATGGAATATTTCTAGTGATACATAATCCAGTCAGTATGGTTACACTACATGACTTCATACTCCTCAGAGGTCATTTAAAAGGTAAATTTTAGGTTTAAGATCAATGGTTGGTCTTCGTTATGAACATGGATATCCTACTGCATTCAGTTACAATTTTTTTTAGTTACTGGATGCTTTTAAGAGCTGTTTCAAGCTAAACTACACACCATTTCTCCATAAACCAAATAATATAGTAGCTGTTAACTGTTTCATGCACTGACACTATCTGGTCATAGTTCTTAATTTGGGAACCTATTGCAATCTTGTAGGTGTAATCATTTGAAGAAAGGGGGAAAATCAACCCCATCTTTGTAAAAATCGTGGAATTTAGATATCAGTTCTAATCATACATGTCTGTTCTCATAACCTAGTTTGTTATCACTTCTAGGTACTGATATATAGGGATCATATAAAGACTGAAAGATACTAATGCTAGATTGTTTCATACCCTGAGCTTTCCATCTTCTGCCCTAAGTCTTCCAGCAGCCAAAGTGGCTCCTCCTGCAAGGAAGCTGGAATGATGAAATGACCCCTTCCTTTTCTGATTTAAGAAGAAAAAGCATTAGGCTTAACAGCAACACTAGTTAAATAAGCTTTGTTAAGCACATGCTTTGGTGTCCATATTAAGTCTTACCTCACCGGTATAAAGTTTTCCAGAGGTACTCATCACAAATATCCATTTTGAACCTTTTGATTCTGGATTTGTGTTGAGCAGATTTCCTGTTTGCTTGTGCACACTTGTCCCGTCAAAAATGATGTATTTGTAGCTTTCCCTCTCTTGCTTATTTAGGAAAGGTCATCAGGGACAACATTTGAGCAAGTTAGGAAACTCAACAGGAGCTGGCACTAAAAGGCTCAATCTGAACTATGATATCTTATATAAAATCAGGGATAATGAATCAAAAAGTTATGTTACGGAATGGATCTATAATATGATTGAACCAAGATAAAAATTACTAAGATTTCAAAATTTTCATGATGATCTTTAATGAAATCGGAATCATATTCATACATTGATGGAAGATTTTGTTTTTATGACAGGTAAATTGTCACAAGTATAGGAGTAAAATCTTGGGCTGCCATTTGATTTGGAATTTTAATCTTTGTGATCATCCTAAGTTCGATTATTCGAGTTAACCGGTCCAAGACATTTTATGCATTCTTGCTGAAGCCTTGATCTTGGGCATTCTTTAAGATCGATCTCTTTGCCACCTCCAATGTCCAACCTGCAAGGAAGACAAATCAAACTGTTCTTCAGCACATATCATTAGATTACTGAGAAAGAGGAAGATCTGTAGTGATTGCACAAATACATGTGTGTTTCGGTGTTCATCAAAATTCATAATTCGTACTCATCCCTCTTTGCACGAAACATTTGCATATAGAGTTCTCTTAAAGGAAATCAAATCATTATATCAGCACTACTGGAAGACAGAAAAATTGTTGCTCATAGGTAACCAATGGCTTCCCACATGGCGTTAGATTCAGAGATAGACATCATCATGCACTGCCTGCTTGCCATGGGAAGACACATGATAGACTAGCAGCCAAACGAGTAGCAACCAGCCCTGTTAGCTTTGTCAGCTAATACTCTGTATGAATGAAGTTTAACTAATATACAATGAAATTATAAATCTGATGAGTTTTATTTAAAAAAAAATTCCACTTCATTTGCTTATTTATTTGATTTTCATGTGATAATTGAAGGAGTAGTCAATTATGAAGTTATACTTATTCTTACGTTTACAGCATGAAATATGCAGGATTGCATTATTAATTAATAGTTTTCGTACTTTTGGCCATTGGCCTTGTCAATTTTATCTCTAAGTTCAAATTTATTTCAACCTCTCAAAATCCACCAGGAGAATGGCTACAATTTCTCCAAGTGATGAATCACTGTGGCTGATGATGAACATGCATATAGGAGCCTGTTAGGGCTATGATTTTCTTTTCTCATGGAACCAAAGCTCCTATTTTGACTAGGTTTTTAAGACGAAGTTACCCCTCGTCTCTAGATGGAAATTACTTCTCCAACTTACTTACCATCTGTCCTCCTAAGTGTCATGTGTTGCTATGTGATTATTTAGTCTTGGGTTTCGAAATTACTACTGTTCTTTTAAGAATGCCACGTGTTAGCTTCCGATCGGTTGGTGAATTTTAACTTACATTTATATCTAATTCCTTTCAATTGGACATAAAGCAATATATTCTATGAACGAAAATATCAATACTTTAGGTATAAAAACGATACTTTTATCTCTTCAATCCCCTCAAACAGTCAAACTTCATTTTTAAAAGTCTCAATCCTCCATTCTTTGTGCAAACCAAACCGGGGCTAATAGTTCTTGCAGCTAAAGCAAAATTTGGAAGTTCGATTGCAGTTATTGTTGCTTCATTTCATACTAGTCTCTTCCAGTTCATTCAGGTGTACCTAAGTTTTCATGGTCCTCACACAATGTGGAATGCATACAGCTGACCAGAAATATCATATTGCATACAACAATCAAATGTAGGTTCAATCAATCAAGTTCTAAAGCTAAAGGGAACCGAAGTTAAATGCATTTTTGGCTAGTCTGCCCTCGTGCAATCACTAAGAAAGAGCACAAACTTTAAATAACCGCCATCAAGGGTTTCTTTGTTGCAGTCAGGATGTCGCTCGCTTTTAAAATTGCAAGACTTCGCCAAAGTTTTTGGAACATATATGTTTAAATGCAACTAGCAGGACTTTAGACGTAAATGCATTTAAAGAAAGAAAGAGTACTAAGCAAACAAGCAAAAGCCGAGACCATTAAAAGCACACATACCAGTAAAAAAATGGTTGTCCTGCATCTCTTTTACACCATTCTTCGTAGTACAGATTCAAATTATGGCCATGCCTATGCCTTGGATCAATCTGCACCATGACACATACATTTGATTCATAAATGTCAAATGATAATCATACAATATATGGCAATGATGTCTACAACTGAATGAATGCAATAGTGTGTTGGATTGAGGGTAACAGAGGGAAAGGAAAGGAAAGGAAAGGAAAGGGGTTTCTTTTCCTTCCATTACCCCTCAGTCCAAACGTGCTAGAGAGAGTAATGTGTAGCTTAACTACAGGCTTACAGCTTCAATCCAATGTTGAAATGCTAATTTTCGTGCTTTGGCATCTTTAACTAAACCTTTTCCAACCTGCAAGATTCACCATGTTACATAACATCTTTCTATGACATGAACTCTGTTTCTTTGTTGGTTGGTACTCTGAAAAGATAAAGAAGAAGAAGAAGAAGAAGAAGAAGAAGATTAAAGTAAAAAAATAATTGAATGTTATGTTAAAGAAGCGAGCAAGAAAAAGCAAACAACATGCCTTTGATGCAATCAAGCTGATTCTACTCCACCGTGATGCTGCACTTTCAGGCTTTCTAAAATTGAAGAAGGAGACCGTACTGTCATTCAGCCTTGCATAATCTATAGCTTGCCACCTCCAAATATTCACATCATTTTATTATTCTTTTTCATGAGAAAGGAAAAATGAGTCACATATAGTATATATTTACATGAAAAAAAAAACAGTAGTGGATGCACTCCTCAGTAACCACAGCAGAATCTGCTAACCTGCTTCTCGTGCGATGACTCCTATAAACTTTTTGCAACTTCACTGCTGCTTTTGATTCAAACCCATTGTTTCTTTCCTCACAATTCATTTCTATTGATCCAGTTTCATGGCAATTCACAAGAATTGAGTCTTGAAAATGTGAAAGTACTACACATCTCTTATCAGTATCTAGCTCTTTTTGCTAGCTAGGTAGTAATGTAGTATGTACCTGTTAGCATTTAAATTTTTGCGTTTTGTGGGGTTTTATATGGTTAGATTTAGAATTGATCATTATGCCATTAATGGGAGTGGAACAAATCGCATTGACAAGTAACTACAATTTGAAAGTAGTACACAAGGTTAATAACTTTCTTTTCTTTCTTTCTTTTTTTCCTTTTTTATATCATTAAGGATGAAGCTAAAGTGAAATGTGTAAAACTGAGGGCAGCAACAACTGCAGACAAAATGCATGCCTAACAAAGTCTTCTAAATTATGAATTTATTATAGCCATAGAATGTATAAATCCCTTTAAGGCATTAAAACATAGCTTATCTTTGCTACCCAGTTTGCGCGAATTTATTGAGGAGGCCTTAGTCCTTTAATGATCTTTGATAATGAAAAATAAATAAACCAATCAACATCAATTTAAACCATATATGATATTACTTGTGAACGTCTAGACAATGATAAAGTTCCTACGATATTCAGACAACCAACAAATAATGATTGTCCATAAAACCAACATCTTATGCATTTGACGTGCTCTGAATCCTATAACCACATAGATAAACAAGTTCCGCCTTGACCATAGACCGGAAGGTCGAAAATCTCACCTTAAACACGGAAAACCATTCATTTTTGGGAGAGAAGTAAAATGTTTAATTACTCCGAATCAAACATATATTTTGATTATTGGAATACCTTAACAATATGTTTGGGAGTTAAAGGGAATGGAATGTAATGGTTTGTAATGAAACGGAAAGTAAGGTAAAGGAGGATGGTTAGTCTTTCTCCTTGTTTGGATGGATGATGGAAAGGAATGGAACAATTAAGTTATAATAAAAAGTTACACAAATACCCTTAATTATTAAATATAAAGAAACAATTACATTACTCATTAAAAAAAACACTCACAAACAAGAGGAGGTAATATAACCCCCTTACATTCCACTTCATCCACTCCAATTACCCCATCCAAACACAGTTTAATAAGTACAAACATCACATATATATAACAGGAGTGCAGTTTTGATGTTCACATCAAAGAAAAAACAAGGGACACTGATAACAACTTTAAAACTGACTCTTCAATCTGCCACGTCTTTTATGACTAGGTACTAAGAAAGTGTCAACACGGCGGAGCTAAGCATACCATAATGCAGGCTTATTCGTTTCAATCATCGTGATCAGGAGCTTGATGAGAGAGAATATTTGTTTCCAACTGCAAAACAAAATATCAGAGGCAAAAGGAAAATTGTTAGAACAAGCAAGCTCGTGATCAGACCATCAAATCTTTAAATTGCAGAACCGCACAAAAACTAATAAAGTAAGCTCATATAGCCCTGGTTGTGGATGTAGTAACTGAAAATGAGGGTTTTTAAGAATTCTATAGAATGAAAAAGTAAATGATAACAAAAGAAAATAGTCCTAGTTATTAGCGCTAATTTCTGATCCGAGAATAATGGTTGCCATAATATTTTGTTACCTAGATAATTCCAGATAGTACTTCAAGCCAGAATATTGACTACAAATTAATCTGACAGAGAAACAAGTAGAGAATGAACATTTTAACATATTAACGTATCGGATTTCAACAAAGCAAGGCAGGAGTATTGATCGGCATAAGACTGACATGACAGAAACTTCAGGGTGAAGGTAAGTTAGTGTCATCACCAAAGGTGATTCAGATGAGGCAGTTTGTTTTAGGTTGAGAAGCCTTGAGTAAAGAAGTTTGGTGAGAAGTAAATGGAACACTCAAACTCATTATAAGAAGAGAGAGTGTTATTTTTATTGAAGGAATCAGGTGGTTCAAAGACTTGAAAATTTTCCTAGTAACAGAAACTTTAACAGATAGTATAGCCAAATAATATCTCATGAACAAAGCTACTCGCTAGGATTTGTATAACCAGCCCCATTTAGCCAACATATAAATTGGAAAAAAAATCAAAGTAACGGAAACTTTAACAGATAGTAACGCAAAGAATCAAATGATTCTTATCTCTACAAGAATTACAATGAATGTCAGATGCACAAGAAATGACACTTCAATACTAAAAAAGAAATCATGTAGACAAGAGGTTTTATCTGCATAAGAATCATACCAACAGCGGAGAACATACGTATGAAGCAGGAAGTTCATAATAAGTTTCCATACGAACATATTACAGAAAAATCTGCAGAATTTAAACCCATAATTCGCATTACCTCAAGAACCTTGTCCAGCTTGGTCTGAAGCATCAAGTATTCATGTTTCAGTGCATTTAATGCCACGATGCACCTAAAGAAAAGACACTTAAATACTTAAGATAGCAGAAGTAATACCTAATGAAAATATGGACTGAAAAAACTAATGACAGGATTCGAGATACCAAAAAGTGAAACAGAGACTGAAAAAACTATTGACAAATTATATCTGCAAAAGGAATATGTTTTCTTACCCTTGCCTAGAATCTGTAGCAGCTTCCCTACGAAATTCAGCACATTTAAGTGCCACTCTATGAGCACCGAGGCTGAAACACCAAATTAAGTGAAGTAAGCTTCGATGTTAGTGAAGCAATAAGATATCTTTTGGACAGAAAATCTATTTAAATGAATCTATTGAAATGAATAGAATTAATGGTTATCTTTTGGACATAAATGAGTCAAATCAAAAACAAAGAAAAACATGCTTTCAATACTTCATTGAAAAATGATTATAAGCAATAACAGGAAGGTGGATATAACAAAAGTAGGCAAGAAAATTAGTATTCCCTCTATCTGAATATTTGATTGTATATCAGCATAACGCATACGAAAAAGGTATTGGAGAGATTAGTCATGCAAACTTGATAGCATATCAGTAGAACAAATTAAAGATCTAAACCATCTTTGGAAGTTATAGCAACAGTTTTTAAGGCTTTTTTGATATCTAAAAAGAATTAAATGAACGTATTCCATCAATGAAAATAAATCATCAAATAATTAGTTCCCAATTATTGTCGAAGTGCCACGTGCAGCAAAATTTACGTATTGATCCAGAAAAAATTCTTAAAAAGCCGACATCAATCATATTCTGTTTTATCTTTCTTAATTAAATGCACTTTTGACTTCTCATATCCATGCATGACTAGATCACCAAACCCGTATATTACCATGATGAGCCCCCTTTAATTTTTAGGCAACATTGGTCGAGTAAATAAAAATCCACATCTTGTTTATCCCTGCAAAAAAGAATTAATAATATAACAAATATATAACACCTGAAGCATCTACATAATTTGAAACACAATGACAGATGTTGAGATAAAAAAATACAAGGCTTCTGTCATTTCCATTAAGCTAACTCTGCAATCAGTGCAGAAGGTAGAGATCAGTCGGGCAAAAAACATAACACCAAGGTCCTTCTTCAATGTACGATTCAGTTTTAAGCGGTGGTCCACGAGACCCTGCAAGATAGATATTAGCACTACCGAAACAGCAAACAGAATTATTAAGAAGATTGAACAATAATATATATGAAACCAATCAACATCTAGCAGAATTCATGATCACAATTAACCCTAAAACAACCTAATCAAATCAGTTAATTGATCATAAAAAAATTATATCTCAGACAATAATACAATGTTAAAAGGTAACCTAATACGAGCAATGGTGATGAGTTTTTGTTAGAATTCATGATAAAAAAATTAACCCCTAATCAAGTCAATTACATTGATCATAAAAAAAATCATATCTCAGATCAGACGATACTACAATATTAAAAGCTAACCTAATACTAGATTTGTTGGGTTTCTGTTAAAATTCTAGAAAACATATAAGGGAAAAATGGAGTAGTAATAGAATTATGATAGTAGATTTTTTTTTTTTTCCAATTCTCACTTGATCAATATTTTAGGATAATTTTTCTTTTCTTTTCTCCATTTTCCCCCATCAACCAAAAGAAAATCTAACACGAGATTTAGCATATATAACCTTTAACTACACAAATTAAACAACACAAGTAATCCCATATCCATTCATCAACCAAACAAGACCTAATTTATACAGAGATCATACACAACTATACAAACATGTATGTGAAAAAATCAATTGAACAGTTAAACAACAAGAATTACATAGACAAATTAAACACAAAAAAAAATTACATTGGACAGAGAAATAAGAATGTACCTCCTCTTCCATGGAAGAGATCATATCAAGGAGCTGCTGGTTCAAAGTCTGCCAATCTGCCATTGATCAAACCAAGAAAAGCGCTCACTGAGAGAAATAAAGAGAATCTTGAACTTGGTGGGGTGTGTGGTTTGTGAAAGTGAAAGAGAATTAAGGGTATATATAGATAGGCGGTTACAAGGAGTAACTGAGAGTGAGTTTGCATGCCTTTTTTGATGATATCATTTATTAATATCTGTGTGTGCTTATCTGTGTGCTCTGCTCTTTGTGGTGGTACAATGTGGCAAACTGGGATTTGAGTTCTTTCGCTGACCGAATTGAAGAACTTATATATTTGGATTTTGAACACTTACATTGTTTTTGGACGGGGTTTTGAGGGTTAAGGGAAACTCCCAAATACACTATTAAAGAGGTTTTGTGCTGGACTCTGGTTCTGTGCCTTGGAGATGCCATACAACCTTCTTTGAAATGGTGACAACTAGGATGTCTAGGAAATTTATCTAGGAGGTAAATATTAGTAAAAAAATTAATTATCTTGTAGTTAATTACCATATATCAAAATTTGTCTTTTTTGGGGGAGGTAAATACCTATAATTGGACTTGGACACTTGAGACTCTAGATTTTATGTGGGTTCCTGTAATTTCAATTTTAAAAAATTGAATTTCAATCTAAAAAAACTAATGCAATAATACCATTTTTTACTAAGATTTGGATTTTCTATAGTTGGATTCTTTGTAATTAATAATCTTCTTAAAGCCAACTTAGGGCATGTCTGTTTCGAGTTTGGAAAACAGTTTTCAAAAATGTTTTACGAAAACTCCAAATTGGTGTTTTCTGATATAATTTTCGAAAAATAGTCATAAAATCAGTGTTCACTTCTCTGTTTCATTCTTCCTCCATGGTATATAAAAAATGTTAAAATTTTGAAAATAAAATAATATTAATTATTTTTAAGTATTTAATAAATATGAAAAATAAAATTAATATAGATTTTAAATTTAAACTCAAAACTGAAAATAATTATAAGGTGTATCAAAATAATTTTCAAAATAAGATTATCCAAACAATATTTCACTGTTTTCTGTTTTGGAAACAGTTTTCGAGTTACAGTCATCCAAACATGTTTTCTTCTGAAAACATCATAAAACTGTTTTCGGTTTTCGTTTTCGAAAACTGAAAATAGGAAACTGTTACCCAAAAATGCTTTTATGTTTTCAAGATAGTTTTGTCAATTTATGCCATGATTTAATTTGCATTAATCTAATTTTTTGTCATCCTAATTAAGTTAATATCATTACCATCTTCAATAATTATGCCTTTTATTTCTTTCTCTCTCTTTTTTTTGTAAAAAAAAATGGAATTTTCTTCTTCTGTTTTTCCTTAAATGACAATGATGTATGTTTTTGTAGTTTCTTGAATGACATCGATGTATGGAAAAGGGAGGAAAACATGAGTTATTAAGTAGTTCAGTTGTTAATGTCAAACTCAATAGATAAAGAATGAATTGATACATATTAGTGAAAACTTACATAAAAAAAATATTAATGAATACTTGAAAGAAGGTTTTTGCTTTTATTATTATTTAAAAAAATGGATACAGTAAAACAGAGAGTGTGAGAAAAAGAAAAGGTGAAAGAGTTGGAAGGGAGGGAGAGCAAGAAAGTTTGAGAGAGGAAAGGTGAAAGAGTGAGACAGTTTGATGGATGGAAAGATGATGAGACATTTTAAGAGATGAAGAGAGAATAAAACTGTGATGGAGAAACTTAATTACCTCCTTATCGGGAAAAAAAATGATTGAAATTTAGTTCAAATTCGTTTCTAGAGTCTTATGTGCGAGAAAATACAGTTTTATCTTATCAATACATTTTGAATTATGAATTTTTTTTTTTAAAAATCGTCAATTTTTTTTTAAATGTTAATGGAGTATGTAGAAACGTTATTAATGAAGTTTTTAAAAATTATCAATTAAGTTTTTATTCAGTATAAAAACTCTGTTTTACACCCGATGCAACCAAGAACCCCGCAGTGACCAAAGGATTATGGTCTGAGAAGTATTCGTTGTTCGACTATCATTTTCAACCACCGAAATGTGCTCTAATAATTGTTAGGAAGCTCCGTCAGTAATTTATGTGTTTTATCAATTTTTCCTTTAGTGAAATTACTATAGAAAGCAAAAGGTATGACTTAATTCCTAGTGTTTGCATGTGATTGAAAATCGGTGATAAAAATAGCTTTACATAGAATCAACTATTCCACGACACATTCGTTATAAAAAAAAAAAATCTCTCGTTTAATCAGAGAATAACACGTTATGTAGTTAAAAATAAAATGGTCATTTCTCAATTCAAGGATAAAACAGTAAATGCGAACCAAATACAAATTTAATCTCTAAAACTTCCATGCAGCTGCTTCTAACTTGCTAGAAATACTTTACTGAATTGTCCGTACTATTATCGGCCGCAACAAATTCCATGTATGTCATTTGCCGAGGAATGAAGGGTGGTTTTGTACATCTCAATAGTGCCCAATTAACCCCGTCAAAAAATTGATGGTGCTTGATCGCGGTAGCGCCCATTGTGGACCCCATTCGCCTTGCAGGTTCCTTCATCAAGAGCTGTGTGATTAAATCCTTAGCGTGCTGTGAAACGATCGGTTCCTTGGGGAATTCAAGAGCTCGAGCCACAATATTTGCTAGTGTTAATTCATGATCAACTCCTTTGAATGGTGTCACACCATACAACATTTCAAATATAAATATCCCTAAAGTCCACCAATCCACTGCATTGCCATGACCCTCACCGGATAATATCTCCGGCGCCAAGTACTCGTAGGTCCCCACAAACGACATCGATCGGAGTTCAATAGGCTCTGCAACTATCTCCAGGGTTCCACGACGAGTAAAATGTTTTTTACACTTGCGTTTAGGATGAAAGCATGAGACCACAGGTACGATACAATTAGGTAAAATGCACGATGAATTGGAAGATGGAGATGGATCGATCGGATAATTGCTCAATGAATTTATGATCGATGGATTTTTATCAGAGATAAGTTGAGCTGTTGAGGTCGAATTATCATCTTTTAAAGAGAGATCAAAATCTGTAAGCATTATGTGACCGTCTGATCTTACGAGCACATTTTCAGGCTTAAGATCACGGTAGATTATTCCCATCATGTGTAGGTATTCAAAAGCAACTATCACCTCTGATGCATAGAACCTGTTCATCAATATATTGGATTTTGATTTCAATAAAATTCATGTTTCTTATTATATAAAGTTTGGCACTATTTATAAGGAAAAAAAAAGTAATACTTAAGATTTCTACAAGAAAATTTATTACTATGTAATCAGTTAAATTAACACAAAATAATAAAAATAAAAATAAAAATATCTATTTAAAATATTTGTTATCTCTTTGCATGCTCATTTTGATTTTTATCACATTAATAAGTTATTAGATTTGTTTACTTTTTTATTTTATGAAAAATTTTATTTACATCAAAATAAATTTAATATTATTAATTTTGATGATTTGCATATCTTATTTCGTTCTTATCAAAATATATCAAAGCGTATTACTTATTATTTTTAATTACAAATTAAATAATTAAATCCTTATTATTAACTTTTTTGATATCAAATACGAGAAAACCACGAAGTTGGCACTATGGCAAAGTCTTTAAATTGGACAATAATGTAATAACATTAATTTACGAGGACCAAATAAGGAAAAATAATTATCAAACATTATGCAAGAAGAACGTAGAAAATAGGAAACGACAGCTTAGAAATTTCTCAGAAGCCACCAGACAGAAACAAAAGGAAAAAGATGATTCTTTATTACTTTATTTTAATAAGTTATCTTAGGGTAATTTTTGCATTGACTTCATGATCAACGGCCATTAAGATCCAACTAAAGCCATTAAGAAAATTTACCATGGATGGGGGGCAATGTTATGCTGACTTTTGCAGCTTTCTTTATATGAGAAAATGGTCAGCTAATAATCTACTAGTATATCAGTAAAAATATTTTATAACATTTAGATAATAGTGTTTATCGGGTCGAGTCATATCAATCGAGTTTAAAACAGATCAAATTCAAATTATATTAAGTTACGTATCAATTCAAATTGAATCCTCTTAATTTCGGATCATATCAAATTTCTAACCAAACCGAGTGGGATCAATTTATACAAGTCATATTAAGTTATTAGCAGTAATAATTTTTTGAGTTTCGACCCCACAATCAAATCAATATACATCAAACAAAGATTAACTCATGGGCTCCGCATGCAGTGAACAGTCCTCAACAAATGATAAAAAAAACACAAAGACATCATTTTTCATCACTTAATTCTCAAATCAAACATAATTTTTATTATGTCACACAAATTAAATTAATAGTGAGGATTTTGTATTAAATTAAATTTTCGGTGATTCAAACCTGTTAAAAATATATTATTTCTAACTTATATTCATTTGACTCGCTATCAATTAGAGATTATCGCAACTTAATCTATCCAACTTGATCGATACAAATTAAATTAATAGTAAGAATTTTGTCAATCATCCGTTAACGATTCAAAATCTGTTAAAATTAATATTTTTAATTCATACTCACTTAGACTCGCGATAAATGATAGATTGTTTACTACCCGATCTACCTACCAGTTTGTTATCCATCTCTTCAACATACATAACATATTGTAATTCATGTGGGAATATTCATACATATTCTGTAATATTTGATTTTTGAGTGAGTGGAATGGTTATTTTTTTTATTGACTGTTAATCTAAACGATTAAAATGAATGGTAGAAATGTAGTTTCTAAACCTTTACCGATATAAATATAGATAATTGTACGTACCGGACGTCAGCTTCATTGAAGCGTTTATCTGGTTGTCGTTGACGGAGAACGTGGAGGTCACCGCCAGGACAGAACTGAGTAAGCAAACAAGACCACCTAGGACAATCCAACGTGGCGTAGAGTGTAGGCAAAAATGGATGGTCCAACAATTCCAATATTTCCCTCTCTATCCTTGCTCTACTTTCCTTCTGTCTACTCACCAACTCCTTTTTATCCATCACTTTCGCAGCAAACAAACACCCGTCCGAATTCTTAAGCTCCACAAGGTACACACTCCCTATGTCACCGCTTCCTAGCCGGTGGACGAACTGTAGGTCGTTGAGAGTGAGGATTGTCTTATTTGATTTCGCTTGCCGGATCGCGTGAATGCACGGATCGGATGGCGGCGCGAGGTGGTGCTTGGTGGTGGAGATGATCTCGGATCCTGCACTCGTGCTTCTTTTGGATTCGACGTCGTTTAGGCATGATTGCATGGTGGTTGAAAGGTGACGAAGGAAGAGACCACGCCCTATTTTCTGAGGAGAGAGAGAGAGAGAGAGAGAGAGAGGAATGGGTAGAAGTGAGAGCGAGGAAGGGTTTTGAAGCGTGAAGGTGGAGATAATGGGCCGGCAAAATGAGGCTGGGCCACGTGGCAGGGTTCTTCTGTGGAGTGGGCCCAATTACATCATACCATTTATTTCCTTTTTTATTTATGTCCGCATTTGGGTTTTACGCTTTTATTTTTTATTATTTGTCTTCAAGTTTTTTATTTGTTTTGTTTTGTTGTTTTATGTTGATTACATTTTATATCCAATAATAGTCCCTGGATATCTGTTGACAAAGACAACTATTGTAATTTCGCAAATATAGAAATTAGGGTTTTGTAAAGTTTTGGTTGGCTCGGGTTAGAGGTCAATTCTAATTCAACTATTGATGTTGTACGAAAATCTCAAACTCTAACTCAACCCCTGAAAAATCGGGTCAGACTCAGATTAGGTTAAGGTTGACTTATATATGTAAAACTTTCTATAAACAAAAATATTTAAACGATGTAATTTTGATTCAATGTTCTTTTTACCATACAAAATCAAAAATTAAATCTATAAAGACTTAAAAGGCCAATATAAAAAATATAATAAAGTTAAGTAATAGACAAAGTTAAATTATATTTTCAAGAAATTAAATTACAAGATTATCTATAAACTATACATTCTACAATCTATTTAAAATCGAACTTTTTTTTATTACTTTTGGCATCTACTGTTTAAAATTATAAATTTTGATGATTACATCTTATTTAACTCTTATCAAAATCAAAGTATATTATTTATTATTATTTTTAAATTATATAAATAATAATAATAATAATAATAATAATAAATTAACCATGTATTGCATCTTATTTCGTTTTTATGAAAAATCAAAACATAGTATTATTTTTCAATTATATATAAAAGTTTAAAAAAATTAATCATGCGTAATATTTATCATGCGCAACGCACATCTCATGAATGCTAATAGAAATTTAAAAATATCAAATTAACAATTTCAAATTCAAATATTAAAAGTTTAAAATTTCAACCATCTTATAAAAATTCATTCTTACTTTTAGTGAAGTTGTAACACCAATGAGGTAAATAGTTAATTAAAACACTATAATAAAATCTCTATATATACATGTATATATTAACTACGGGTTCACGGGTTACAAGTTAGACTTAGATTGAGAAAACTCCAACCCTAATCTAATCCAAATTTAATTCGGGTTGGGATTTTTTAACCCTAACTCTAGCTCAATCCACGCAAATCTCAGTCTTAACTTGTCCAAAGTTCAAGTTAGGCTTAGATTGGACCAAGCTAGCTTACCCAAATTGTTCACCTAATAGAAATTGATAATTTTAGTATAATAACAACTTTAGAGTGGTAATATATCATTATTGAATCTTCTATTAAATATAATCCTTATTAATATTTTTTTTTTGTAATTTAAGTTTTATTTAAGCAATTCTCAAACAAGATCATTATAATTACACATAATTGTTCAATGCTTGACCAATATACACCGAACAAGATGACATTTCAAAGCTCTTAATCACTTACCAATCCAAAAAAAAATCTTAATTGAAATTATGAATAAATTGCATAGTCATGCTTAATGTTCTTATTTGTATCGACGAAAAGTAAGAGAAAATAAAAATAAAATGATTGAAAAATATGAAGATTTATGTTTCTATCATGCGTTTGATAAATATGATGAAAAAATGAGATGAAAGAAGAAATTAACTAAAAATAGCTTATTTTAGCTTTCACTCCCCTATCATCCCAATTTGTTTACGTTGGAAAAAAACACCAATCATCTTACTCTTCATTACTCATATTTTTCTACTCTACCAAATGATAGAAAAATGCTATTTGCTACTCTCTTTCTTCTTTCCTCTCGTTTTTTTTTCTTCTCTTTATCAATCATAGCCTTAGATGTTATATTGCTTTTGTCATGTACAAGTCTATAGAATATTGTATCCTATACTCAACATCAAGGAAAATGATAGATGGTGTATTTTTAATTCATCACTTGGATTTAATTTCTCTAAAATTAACTCTTAAATACGTATGTATATATTTGCATATTGAATTACTCTTTTTTAAAAATATGCAAAAAAAAATGATTTATTAGTTTATTGAGAAAAAAATTTAAGAGATAATATTATGGTCTTCATTTTATCTATGTAGGTAAATATAAGATGAAGAAAAGAAAAGTATGATTATAAGGAGAGAACAAGGAGAGTTGAGAGATTTATTTATTTTTTGTTCAATGATCAGGTGGTATCATAGGTCAGTTTACGAGTACCATGTTAAATTCATCTCTCCGAATTGATCAGAAGTAGGTCATCCACGTCCGACCTAAAGAATTCACAAAAAAATCTTGTGAGTTGACCCTAAGAGATTCTGACTGCCCACAAAGAGACATACATATTTTGTTGAAAGTTGTTGAGTTTCATCTGTGGATCATAAAAAAAAGGAGAGAATTTTTAGTAATTACTACTTTGTAATTATAACTTTACCGTTAATTAAGTTGAAGGAAATCTAAATTTATTTTGAAACTTTACAAATTGAATTGGACTCTAGTTTGGTGGACTGGAGACCAACTCAACCCTTATCATTTTATTGATGTCCTATAACTCAATTCTTTTAACTTAATTGGACCCATTATTAATTATTGCTAATCAGAGATGTATATAATTTGTCTTTTAATGTTTGTAGATGTACTGCTTGACACAGATTTAGCCACCCTGTTTGCAAATCTTGGCCATGGACCCTATCGTAGTACCATTTGTCTGATTATTTGCCATGAAAAATGCTTGATGGTGTAGCCCTTTTTTTTACAAACCCTTTGAAAAACTCCAATGCAATTACATATGTGCATACTAGAACTTGTATGATAAACTAGATAATCTCTAGGAGTTTGAATCTTCGAAGAAGATTTTTTGATGCTTAAATCAGTATTTTTAAAAGAAAAAAATTTGAAAAAACTAGAGTTATGAACGAGATGAAGAATTGTTCGATCTTTGAGGTGTGATGGAAACCCTCTTATATAGTGGTTAAAACTTCAATCCTATTAGGAAAAATGTTCCTCTATTACCTTGTTATAAAAGAATTGGAGTTCATACTTTGATTAAGGTTTAAGACAGAAAATACCCTATTGCCGATAAACGAGATTATACAGTTTGCCCATTTTCTTAATGTCATGTGTCGGCATTACGATATATTTTTACTACATTATAAACCCTCATTTCCTTAGGGGGCCTGAAGAAATAGTTTTGATTGATGAACAGATCCTTCAGACTTGAATGCCTCAGTTTCACTGTGCTTGGTGCCAGAAGCTCGGTATAGCCTCCGAGACATTTGTTTTTGAGGAATTTTCTTGTTTTTCGAAGGAAAGATCCATTAGTTTGCCCAAATGTAGGAAGGTCTCATTAGTTTGAACTACAGCAGGATGTTCAAGTGCTAATAATAATCCTAAATCAGTACTTAATCTTTACATAAGAATCATACGAGACTCCGTACATGAATAGCTTGCCAATAAATCTAGGCTTTCCGACCCAAAAAAACGGGACAAAAAGAATAATTATATTACACTTCCATGGCCAACCTTTAGATTATTTTCGATATAGAGATATAAATTGGTTGAATACTTACCCATCCTTGTATGCAAGCAGTTTTTAAGTATTTCATACTATGTATGTCTGTTTCAAGTTCTTCCGACCACGCTTTCTTCTTGGGTTGGCACTTATCATGCAAGAGAAGGCATTGACAAGTTCAGAATCCTCTTCAGTAATCAGAATTTTGGCCGCACTTGGCTCTGCAAGCAGGAGCTTTGCAACAAGGTATCCTGCAATTGACCAGGTCTGGAACAGCCGTGCTTGTTTCCCAATGAACCTTGCCCTTTTTGTGTCATAGTATTCAGGCCACTTGTCTCTTGATATGCGCCTTTCAGCAACCTCAACAGCTTTTGCTGCAATTTCTGGTCTATTCATCTTTATGCATGCCACAGTGAGCTGCAAAAGTCCACTTAAACATCTTAGAATATAAGGACTTTTCCATCATCAAGAGAAATAAAAAGTAAACATCCTAAAATTCTGTTCCAATATGACCAGTCAGCACAATGTAGACCAAAACACGAAGTGTTCATAGGGTTGTTTTTGAGCAATTAACAGAAACATCTACCAGCAGAAAGGGTGTTTAAGCATATACTAACCTGCCATAGCAGAGTTGGCCAAGAACCAGCATTGTGGTAAGACCAAGGCCTGCATCAGAAGCAAATGTACCATGATTTGAGGAACACGGTGAAGCCATGGAAAAATAAGAAAATCAAAATTACTAAGGCAGATAAATTACGTGTTCTTAGGATCACTGCCAGTGATGATCTGCCACTCCTGACCTTCGAGTGCAGGATAACATATCTTCAATGGCATGTCTGCAACCAAATCTGCCCATTTGGCTTCAATAAGATCCAATATGGCATGTGACTGATCTGTTGTTGCCAGACTGCTTACTGCAGACCACAAGTTTCCTAGAGAAAAGAACCGAAAATCCATGTGTGCTGGTTGCAAGTTTCCAATTAGATAGCCTCCTTTATTAGGCATCCATTCCACTAACCCAGGAAGAACTTGATCTGGGTAAATGTTGAACTTGTTAACTGCATCATATGAGTACTCTTCAGTCTTGTAACGATAAATCTCGTTCAGCTTTCTCATATCAATCCAATAATACTCTCTGATATGGAATGACAAAGCAACTCGACGATTGTTCAGAGCTCGGATAAGATCAGCTGATCCATCCTCTGAAGCAAGCATTTCACGTGCAGAAAGTAATGCTGAATAAAATAGTGCCTACAAATACAATAAGGGAAAGACCATATCAGACTCGGCAAATATTACAAGGAAACAAGGCAGGTCACTGTTGGGTCATACTTTTGCCAACCATAGCAAACTGTTACGTGGACAGTTACATTGGGTTATGATCAACTCAGTTCAACTCATTAACTTTCTCTCCATGCTGCCATAAACATAAGCTATAAAGAAAACAATCTCCATCGCATTCTTCAACACTGATAAAAATTTCACACTTCCGAGACAAAGTTTGTGAGTTTGTCTTGATCGCAACCAAAGATATTAAATATCCTGATTATATCTTCCAAGAACCCACTAAAATGGACCAACACTAAATATGACATCAATTTAATTTCAAACTCGTCCAGCATTGAAACCTAATTATGATCTAAGATATAATTTACTTCCAAGCATAGATGCTGCACCAAAGCCTCTTCTGCCAAAAGCATTGTTCTTTCACATATCTCCTTTCTAAGAAATCACAAACTCCAAAAAATTGAAACCAAATCCCAGATCTCAATTAAATTCCCAAATGCATCTCCTTTTCTGTTCTCAAAACTCTCTTCCTTTTTTTTTTCCCTTTTTCTTTTGGCTAGACATGAGCACTTAACAAACATGAAGATAAAGATCATGCACCTCTTTTATTCTTCGTTTTCATGTTGACATTTCCTTTATCTCATGCAATTATTGGACATTCTATCTTTGAAAACTCTTGAATAAGTGATCTGAAAAACATCCATTCCAGAATGATGGGACAACTTATTTACCTGGATTTCAAGAGGGTGACCATGAATTCCCATACGGCGATCTATCATGCAAGAACCATCAGTAACCAGTAATGTAGGAAACATATCAAAACCATCAGCAAGGCAAAGCTTTAAAATCATCTTAATTCCAGTTTGCACGTCAACTCTCTCCTGCACTGATAGATCACCAGAGCATTTTCCGTATGCACGTAATAAAATAATCCACCATAATCCTACAATTGAAACAGAGAGAAGAAAAAACTCAAAACTTTAAGGAGTTCAATGCAAGCATAAGTTTCTCTATAAATAATTTCTTGTAAAGTGAAAAGTTCGCAAACCAGAATCAACTGGAGCAACACGGCCAATTGCTGCCTCTCCAAAATCAGGATCCAATACCTCTTCAGTTGCAGAATCATCACCATCCAAAGGAACTGTCCGCACCTTAAAACTGGCAGGCATCAACCCCTGACCAGGGCTATGACAGTCCATCGTTTTCTCCCAGCTCTGCAAAATTATTAAGTCATATATACTGAAATAATAACGTAAGTACGATGTATATTAATTACTCATCCTGTATGGTATATAATCCAGTGTTTTAAAAGGCAGTCTATGGGCACGCCCCGGGCGCTCCCAGAGGCGAGGCGTCTCAACTGCTGGGCGTTTGGCTTTTGCTTTGGGACATATGCCCCGCGTTCCTTCTGCTAGGCGCTCGCCTTTTGCCTTGGGGCGTACGCCCGGGATGCAAAAATTATTGCCCCCTGGGCGTACGTCCCATGAAGTTTTTTTAAAAAACTTAAAATTTAGGAAAAAAATGCACATTAAAGGCTCAAACCCATGACCTAATGAGTGTCATAGGTCTTAACCACTAAGCTAGTGTTCTTGTTGTGACATTATTACACTTCATAAATAATACATGTTATCTAGTTTAATAATAATTACAAACTATTTAATTAATCGCTTACAAGTAACAACAATATAGAAATATAAGTTATACTTCATATAATTTATATATAAATATATATATATATATTAATATTTCTAAAATTATAATCATCACACTATAGAGAGTTAGTAAAGTATTAAACCTTGATAAAAATTAATTAATTATTTTAAATTTAATATTATTTTATTAAAATTTTGAAACACCCTAACGGTTTCAAAAGACTTACGCCCCAACGCCTTCGCTTCTGAAAACACTGATATAATCAACTGTTTTGCATATGAGTTTGTCAAATGGGAACAATTTACCAGGGGCTGCACATACACACAACCTGCTACCATGCCACATTTTGATTTGATGAAAATAAATGCAGAGACATCCCATTGCTTAGGTGCCAACATCCGTACATTGACAAATGTGGAAGTAAATGTTCAATTTTAATCACAATAATTATACTTATCAACAAGATTCAATAACATGATCATAATAGTTATCTAATTGTTTTAATAAAGGTACATTCTGTCTCACACAATTCAACCACATGTACAATAACTAGTAGGACTAATTCTCAATTTCCACAATGGTCTAAACACTTTCATTTGAAAGTGAATGTATGAATGAATGGTTCGTCATGTGCATTATCGTGAACAATCAACCATTTTGTATGGTGGAAGAGCATCTGTAATCAATGTTCCACCACTTCCACTGAGGGATATAAGACAAAAGATTCTATAATATGATAGTATATTATAAACACAATTAGATACCACCTAGACAGTATAAAAACTTCCAGAAAAAAACAACTGAAATGATGAACAACATAAAGCTTTGTACAATGAATGCATCAGTTGCATTTTAACTAGCATCAACAAGTAAGAAAAAAGAATTTAACGTGGATAAAAAGTCATTATGAATTCAATCACCTGCAACTGAAGTGTATGGAGGATGAAGTTCCGAACAATGTCATACTCTCCCTTCAACAGAAAAGCAATGCCAGAAGGTATAAAGTCACGAATAAAGACCTGATCATAATTCAACATGTTGGAACTAGTGGGGTCATTCGCGGCAATAGTTCCAATAGGGCTGCCACAATAATAAACCATAGAATCACGTAGTAGGTCCCACGCTTCATCCTCAATAGAAGCTACACTAGCCTTGCGAAAGGTAGTACCTGTTCCAACTGTACCATTAGACGTCAAACTCTCCTTTTCTTGTTTCAACTGCTGAACATCCCCAAATTCCAGAGCATTTGGCCAGTTTACCACACCATTCAGATTTAATTTTTTAGCATTATCCACACACCATGCTCCATTTCCATCTTCTGCACTTATCCCGCTTATGCTTTCAGCCTGTTGGCATTTGCAACTCAAAAGCTGCAATCTGTCAATTGCTTTATTCCTATATAAACCACCACCTAACCCCTTAAACCTATGCGATCCTACAGGAACTTGTAGGATACTAGAACACTTGAAAAGTTGTATATACTTCGATGCCCTTTTCTTTATAGGTTTTATGTGACACTTAGAAGGAAATGTAGAATCCGAATTGCTAAAACATGGATCAGAACCAAAAAGGCCAGGGACAGTTCTAGACAAAACTTGCATAACTGCCTCAGAAGTTCCCATTGACGTAATGCTAATCAAATAAATAGAATTCTATCAAACCTTTAAGTCCTTCCTTTGTCAAAATGAGTCCAAGAGAATCCTGATCCAATCAAAATAATTCCTTCCTTGGCTTCTGTTCGAGAAAACTGATTGAATACTCTTAAATCAAAAACAACACCCAAAAAAAATCGACAATGAATGAGATTTAACAGAAATATTTCAGTTACGATGTAACAAAACATTGAAACCCCAAATTAGCCGAGAAGGAACATAGGATTTATTTAAGTAATCTTACCACCCAAATGCAAAAGCTTTAACAAAAAATATTACAATACCATTCACCTGGTATCTGTAAAAATGATGGAAGATTTAGAATGGATTCTAGCTACGACTTAAGAAAACCACTTAAACGAGCCAATACATACGCATCTGCCTATACATGATTGCACATATAAAGCTGTGAATAAGAACATATCAGCAGCCATAAAGCTAGAAGTTCTTCAATTTCAACGTTAGATTGAGGCAAAAGCATAACAATTGACAAATAAGGAAAGAAGAACACAATCCTATGCAAAGCGACATAATCAAAGAACAACCCAATATAATTCAATTATCAATTTCACAATTGAACTTCTTTTTAAGAAAAGACATTTAATTGCAATGGTTTTTCAGCAAAAAGTAAATGCAATAGTCCGTAAAATAAAAATGTTTATCATATCGTTTATTGAACCAAAGATTGCAAACAATTAAGAATCACAGGTTAAAATCAAAACTCATATAAACTGATATCAAAAAATGGAAATTCCAAAAAAAAAAAGTACTTACCTGGTAGAAAAATATGCAGGCCTTTCTGGGTTTGTATTGGAACGATAATTGGGACCAAGAACACCTCAAACAAAAAAGGTGGTGTTAACAAGAGGTATGGTTTCTTTATCTCGTGTACCAAAAGGAACTCCACAATCACTATCGATCTTTCTGGGTTTGTTTGGTTTGTGTGTAAGCTACCAACTTCACAGATGAGAGAAATCACATGACCATTTTATCACGCCTCTTCTCTCGTCCTTTGTTTCGTAATTTTCCACCTCCTTTCCATTTTCCTCCCTTTTTCTGCACCTTTTTTTTTTATGGATTTTTCTATAGAGTTTCAATTTTTATTTTAAGAAAATAATATCAATAAATAAGAAGAGAGAGAAGGGTTTCGGTGAGGGGAACCATACGTGCAACTCATGAACTCTCTCTATTTGTGATTGGGAGTTTAAGTGATGACTTTATATTATACATGAACGTGGCAATCGATAGAGTATATTAAAATCATCCATGAAAATAAAATTGAAATTGAAATTAATTTCATATAAATAAGAATAATCATTACAAGAAAAATTTAAATAAAAAAAGAAAGAAAGAAAATAGATTATTTAGAGAGAACCCACAGTGAATTTAGCAAAGTTAAAACTCGAGAAATAACGAGAATATATATTTTATTTAAAAAATTTATTGATAATTGTCTTAAAATCTATTACTAACCTAAAAAAAAGTCAGTAACACAAAAAAATTGAAAAATAAAACATTTTGCATTTGCGTTGCCCAATTTTATTGATTCGTACGTTGAAATGTATGTTTTACTCTACCCGTATACTGTATTTTTATCCTTATCCATAAAGCTCACAAATAAAAAAAATTAAAGTCAACTATTAAAAAATATCTTAATTGATTTCAGTTTAAAATATTTTAAATATGTTAAAAATTTTATTAATAATTTTAATAAATTTTATTAATAATATTAATATAAATATAAAATTTAAAAAATAATATTATCAATAAAATATTTTAAAATTATTGATAAAATTTTTATCGGTTCGACCCAATTAAAAGTAAACATAAACTTTAGACTCCTTCAAAGCTTTTTTCTTTATAAAATAGTGTAAAATTGTACATCAATGGCATGTGGGGCTTTTTTTTTTTTTATATTAACGTTGTACGTTATAGGTCCACAATTCTTGATGATGGTCAAGGGACCCACAGGTGATTTGATATCAACGTGGGACGTTATACGTCCACGTTTCCTGATGATGTCAAGGGACCTACAGATATGCTCTTCAGAAATGTTAACCAACTATGAAAACATAAAAACGTCTTTTTATAAAAATTTGATAATCGATGAAAACGTTTTTAGAGCGTTTTTATTATATTATATAAATATAATAATTTTTTTGTAAGTACAAATATTTTTCATATAAATTTATTGTTGATAATTATAAAAGCAAACGAAGCAAATAAATTAATATATATTGTTTTGAGTAATCTTGTTAGTTTTAATTTTTTCAAGTGAAAAAAACAAGTTTGTTAATATAAATTTAGAAAAGTAAGAAAATCATAAAATACAACTTTAAAAGAACATATGCTTATATATATATATATATATATTAGATTCAAATGATATTTATCAAATAGTTTTCTTTAATTATGTCAAAAACAATATATTTATTTAGATCTGCATAAATTGTTGATTTTATTAAACACTTAGGGTATGTACGACATAACTCAATTAATTTTTTTAAAAAAGGTAATACTAAAAAAAAGTTATTAGAGTGTTAGTTATGTTTTGGCTATAGTTATGTTTTGGTTAAATAGGTTAAGGCTAATGGTACGTTAACAGTTATGAAGATGTTTGAGTAACAGTTTTCAGTTTTTTTAAACTGTTTTTGAAAATAATTAATATTATTTTATTCTCAAAGTTTTAGTATTTTTTTATATCTCATGGAGGAAAAATGAAACATAGAAGTGAACATTGATCTTAGGGTTATTTTTCGAAAATTATGTCAGAAATCACCAATTTGAAGTTTTCATAAAACAATTTTTGATAATTGGTTTTTTGAAAACTGTTTTAGAAAATTGCTTTTGAAAACTGTTTGCCAAACATAAAAAAAAAAAATTTAAAACTGTTTTCAATTTTCAAAAACTGTTTTTAAATATAACAAAGTGTCTGATTTATCGAACCATTGTATCTCGGGCGTTTGAATCTCTCATCTCTTAACTATTCACTAACCTGCTCAATCCAACCATACTAACAAATCAATAACCCTAATAGCACAATGAGCAAACACACCATTACAAGTACGTGCCTACCACAAAAAGTGTAAAATTTGTGTTGCAACACTTGAATTGCAACGTAAGGAAGTTACGAATGAGACAAGTCCTTTTTGTGGATCCAACATCACATCACAAACTTGATATGCATCTCCTTCTATATCTATGTGTCGAAACCAAATGTCACGAGCAAACAAGTGGGAGCCATGGCCTCCACCAAATTTTATAAAACTTTTAATTTTTGTAATAAAAATAATAAAAATAAAATATATGACATTTTTGACCCCCCAACTGGTTCCAATTTTCTGACCTAAACCTTTCATTCCAGTAATAGAGGCTACTATTTGATTGATAGATTGATCCGTTTTATATTAGCTCTTTAATTTGGTTTTCAACAATAAAAATAATTAATAGTGAATAATTTAGTTATTTACATTGAGAATTTTTTTTTATGAAAAGTTAATTTCATATTCAATTATTGATAATTTTAATGTTTTGAAAAAATATCGTGCCTGGAGATGTTTATTGCTTTTTTTATGATGTTTTTGATTTTATTGTTTTTTAAACATATTGTAAAAATTTTATATGTATATTTTTATTTTGACTTAGTTAATTATACAGAATATATATTTTAAATTTGATAATCATAAGACTGTTATATATAATAAAAAATGTGCATATGTGCAAATGTATGTACTAAAAGTTTGGATTCCTCAAAAATTCTTTTTAAGATCCGTCGTTAATGTAGTCTTGTACTTCCTAATTTACTAACATTTTTAGCATTGTTGTTTATTTAAATATAGAATTCGCCTTAAGTCCAATTAAGTTAATTTATTTTAAATTGATTTAATTATTTGATAATAGTTTCAAACCAATTTAAATCATCTAAATTTATTATCGAACAACACAATTATTACTGTTGATGAGTAAGCTTAATAATGAATCACGATATTTTTTATTTAAAAATTAAAATTAAATTAAATTAAATTTATAATAAAATTAAATATCATATTATTAAATATAAAATATTTAAATTTAAATTTAATTACATTACATTTATTAACTTGATTTTTATTTTAATTCTACAAAGGAAAGAATGGTCTGTTAGTTTTTCACTTTTACCGCTTCAAGATTTACAACGGCATTTTCTCCTTTTAACTTCCAAATTTACCGGAGCAATTGTCGCCGCCATTTACCTACTAGTTCTTCCTAATTCCCAAAATGCCCCGCGAGGACCGCTCAATTTACCTCATCATTCACCCCTCTATCGCATTAAATCAAAGCCCGTTTTGGTCACTTGATACAACAAGTCAGACTTTTTTTGCAAATCCAAAAATATCCCCTCCCCTCTCTCTCTCTAAAATCCTCAAGAGAGAGAGAGAGCGCTAAAGCAGACCTTGGGGCGATCGACCATTTTCGTGCTGAAATAAATCTGGTACGTCTATTTCTCAATCAAACGGCTGTCATCAGTCTGCGCAGTGGTTACCCATATTTCTTTTTGCCCAGTGGTTTTTATCATAAACCCTAGCCCCTCTTAGCAAAAACAAGAAATACGTGAAACCAAATAACTCGCCTTTCCATCTCCCTCCCTCTCTCTCAACTTCTAGAGAGAGAAAACCCGTCTATTTTTCTCTCTCGGTAAAGATAACAGATCTTAGTTTCAAAACGTTTCGTTTCTCTATCTCTGTATCTGTGGATATATATATATTTTTGGTTTAGTATCGATGAATCTTTTCCGTTGTTTTTTGTTCTAGTTGAAGAATATGAGTTAATTTGTGACGATTCGCGCACGATTCCTTTGTATCATGTTGTTCCCTTCTTTGTATTTACTATGCACTAAGTTATCGTCTGTGTCCGGGTCACACTGAGCCGAAATATCCGAGTCCGGGTCGAGGAACTCAGTGATTCTGTTCCAGATCCTAGGAAATTGGCGGCTATTGGGTTGTCTTTGAAGCAGGTAGTTCATTTTACGTTCTCTCGGGATTATTATGAGACCATGTATTGAGGGAACTTGATCTGGGTCTGGGTCTGATACTGGGACTACTAGTAGCGAGTCGCGGAGTGAGTCAGGGAGTGAACCAACTCGGAGTGAGTCAGGGAGTGAGTCAACTCGTCTGAGTCGGGAGTGAGTCAACTCGGAGCGGGTTGGGTGGAAAGATCGAGCAAGGGCCCGCACAGGAGAAGCGTAACTGTACGGTGATGCCGTCGGTGGGGATGAGACGGACGACGAGGGTGTTCGGGGTGGTGAAGGGCGTGGACGGGGCCCGGGTCCTGCGCTCGGGTCGGCGCCTGTGGCCCGAGTCAGGTGAGGTCAATCTAAGGAGAGGCCACGATGGGGATGACTGGTACCGCCTGATGAAGAACAATAGCGGACATGGAACCAGTGGTGGTAATAGTACTGGATGCAAGCCCAATGGGTGGGCTCGTCAGGAAGTGAATCCTAAGGAAGAGTTGGTCGGCCATGATGACGACGAGGACCAAGACAACTGCGAAGCTAAGGAATCTAAAAGATTGAAAGTTGAGGTTGGTAATGGGAAGATTGTAGATAGGATGTTTGGCATTGTGTATAGTAGGAAAAGGAAGAGACTTGACGCGCAAAAGAGCAATATTTTGGGTAATTCGGAGGACAAAATGTACGGGATTCGGTTTATTCGTAGACAAAGAAGAATGGGGAAAGATGGTAACAGTGAAAGTGGAACTTTGGTGGGGGGGGATGTTTCGGGTCGTTGTTTTGGCGCTTCTCGTATGATTGCTGTTGTTCTTGAGGGTCCTTTTAGCAGGAGTTGTTGGTTCGCTAGTGTTTTGAGTTCAGTATTGGGGTACATGAGAAAGGCAAGGGTGAGGTTGTGTGAGCTTGCTGCATTCTTCTTATCTCAGCCGATCCGTGGTGTTTACTCTGAGCATGGCGTCCGTTTCTTGCGGGTAACTATTTCTTCCTTTGTTACGAGTATCTGGGTTCTTAGTTATTTGAACTGCCCAAGAAAGCATATTGGGCAGCGGTGGAGTTTTAGAAGAGTATTACTATCTTTTTTTTTTGCTTTTTTGAATATAAATTTCTCTTTTACGTAAGACTCTTAGAGTCTGAATTGATAAAATATGACTTGATGCTTTCTTAAAAGGAAACTAAACAGCTTCTCACGGGACAATGAAGTACATTTAAAGGTTTCAGTTTTCTTTTAATGTCCTTTGGGAGGGTGGTACAAATTTGAATAGAATGTTTTCAATGCTTTTTTTAGTTTCCTTTTGGCATTGGCTTGATCATGACATTTATTTGTTTCCTTTTTTTAAAAAATTTCTTTCAGGGCCCTCCTGCTAATACCACTGGAATTTGCAAGTTTTTTGGGGCCAGGCTGTTTATACCGATATTTTCTGTGGATTTTTCTGCAGTTCCTCTTTGTTTTATGTACATGCATCACAGTCTGCTTCTTAGAATGAAGTATCAGGCATTTGTTCTTGTAAATAAATCAATTTCTGTGTGCTCAAATGGCGAAACAACCAGAGACATTATGGATGTATCCGATAGTGATGGTGAAACAGTGGTACCTGAAGCTTATAATTCTGGGAAGAGGGTTATGTTACATCCATCTGTTAGAGCTTCCAAATTAACAGGTCGCAATCTTCAGTATAGGAATGGTCTGAATTCTCGTAGTATTCAAAAGAGGAGGAGTTCACTTAGGAGGAGGAGGGCTAGAAATCCTTCACTTGGTGTACATAAGGCTAATGGAGCTCTCGTTTCTGATTTAATTAGTAGTAGGAAAAATGGCGTCCCTTTCTCATCTGTAGTGTCTAAAAACAAGCTCAGGAGTTCAATTCAGAGTAACTTGGCTGCGCGCTTAAGGGAAACGAGTTCTACAATGCTGGGATTGACACGGGATGTAGATTCCTCCAGCTGCTCTGCGAATATATTGGTCATAGAACCAGACAGATGCTACAGGGAAGAAGGGGCCAGTGTCATGTTGGAAATCTCTTCTTCTAGAGAGTGGCTTCTAGCTGTCAAGAAAGATGGGTTAACTATATATACCCACAAGGCACAAAACGTTATGAGGCCCTGTTCTTCCAACCGTTTTACCCATGATATAATATGGACTGGGGATGATAATTGGAAGCTTGAGTTCCCCAATAGACAGGACTGGTGCATTTTCAAGGATCTTTATAAGGAATGTTCTGATCGCAATGTGCCAACTTCCATTGTCAAGGTCATTCCTGTGCCTGGGGTACTTGAAGTCTCTGGATTTGAGGATGGCGTCAATACTCCCTTTTGTAGACCAGATTCATACATCTCTATAAATGATGATGAGGTATCCAGAGCTATGGCAAAGAGAACTGCAATTTATGACATGGATTCTGAAGATGAGGAATGGCTGAAAAAATTCAACCATGAGTTTTTTGCCAAAAATGAGCCATGTGAACCTCTTTCAGAGGGTACTTTTGAATTGATGATTGATGCCTTCGAAAAGGCTTTTTATATTTGTCCCGATGATTATTCTAATGAGAAAGCAGCTGCTAATCTTTGTCTCAATCTTGGTCGGAGAGAAGTGGTGGAAGCTGTGTACAGTTACTGGATGAAAAAGCGGAAGCAGAAAAAGTCAGCTCTGCTCAGGGTTTTCCAGGTAAGAGAACCATTATATCTCATATCTCATTTTGTATTGGCTTTGTATATGTTCCCTAGTTTCTGTGTACAGTTGCCTTTTATTTCTTCATGCCTTGAGCAGCATCAATAGATTGTTGTCTTGTTTGTTTATGGGAAAAGCTTATCGACGACTGTATGTTCAAAGAAAGTTCTCAATTTATGCTCGGTGCCTTGTAAGCATTTGCTTCTGCTTCAAATAAAGTTTGGGCTTGTGATGGTAGAATGGTGTAGTTTTTTTTATGGAAGTTTTGAATTTGTTTTTTTGACATCTAAAATTAGAGAAGCATGCTTGTTTACAATGAGCTCTTGTGAGTGCTTGTTGCACAAAATGAAGCTACTGTATGTTTGTGTCTTTCAAGAGTTATGGCATGCGTCAGCTCAAATGATTCGTTTCAAAAGCCGTTGATGCCCTTTCATCATTTCCCTTATTTTTTATCCAGTCTGCTGAATTGAGTGCCTGAAAAACTTGAATTAGCCATTTAGAAGTAGATTGGGTTTCTTGAACTTGACCCTTGGCATAGCAAAAGGATATACGTTTGCTAGCATAAGGTCTATGTGAGCCACTTTATTCTAATGTGTTTTAGACTGCTCTGTTGATTGTGTCATCAATTTTAATGCCTCTTGTAACAGTGTCACCACGTCAAGAAAGCTCCACTAATTCCCAAGCCTGTTCTACGCAAGAGAAGGTCATTCAAACGACAGGCAAGCCAGTGTGGAAGAGGCAAACAACCAAATCTGTTGCAAGGTATGTTCATTTTCTGTAACTCATTTTAATTATGTGTAGAAATTTTTAATTAAGTTTGTAACAACTTGTGCTTGGGTGATAAGATGAAAGTTGTGGTAATGTTCTATCAGTCTGTCGTAATGTCACATTTAGAAAAGTTGCTACTTTGGCTGTTTGGCAGCAATTCTGATCCATTGCTAACTGCCTGCCATTTTATTGGGTTAAGAAATATTGTCCCCCTTCAACAATTCTGATTTATATTATGCCAATTTATATCATGTTGTCTTGCTTCTGTAAGGAATTGACAATGATTAACAGAATTCATTGCAAATTAGTTTCTTTTTGGAAACTTTTCCTTGCTTCTCCAATCCCCTCTCTCTCTCTCTAGTTGCTCTCTTAGTTAAACTGTTCTGTACTGCATACATCATTTAGGTGAACTACTGTTGTGCTTGATATGCATTTTCAATTAGATTCTAAACTATTTGCAGGGTCTTACACCAAGGGAATTTTTTTTGGTTTGATATGTAAAAATATAGTATTCAAAGCACCAAAGTGGTGCAAACCCATGTACATAGGTCAAAAGTTCATAAACCAAGGAAAATTTTATGAGTCAAAAGTTCATATTACCATTAACCAAAATAAAAAATTCATATACCAAGGGAAATCTTATGCTTGTCGTTGTTGCTGCTGCTGTTGTTGCCTAAACTGTATCTCATCTTTTATGGATGTCAGCATTGGCAGCTGAACAAGGTGCTTTGGAAGAACAGAATGCCATGCTTAAAGTTGAAGAAGCTAGAATTTCAGCTAACAGATCTGTAGAAGCAGCTGTCCTCAAACGACGAAGGGCTCAGCTTCTTATGGAGAATGCTGATTTGGCTACGTACAAAGCCATAATGGCGCTAAGAATTGCTGAGGCTGCTCGAGTCACGGAATCAAGTGAAGCTGCTGCTGTTCATTTTTTAGATTGAGGGGTATACTATAGCTATTCCTGATGCTATTAATTAAAAGTGGGCAATTATTGATAACCGGATGGGTTATCAGCCTGGTGGTTGTTTTTGAAGCATTTGGAGGACAACTTATGAAGTATTGTAATTTCTGTATAGGTTTTGATTGAATGTACATTGTGTATTATTATAACCTCACACCAAATATTTTACCAGGGTATTTGGTTTATTGTCTTGGAAAAGAAAAGAGAAAATTACAGGAAATTTTAACCTTATCTAGGCTTCATGGTGTATATAACAATTCTCTCTTCCCCTCTCTACCTCTTCTTGAATTCTTTGTTCATTATAAGCGTTTTAAACATGATAATTCAATTCAATTTTATAATTTAATATAAAAAAATTTAAACATAAAATTTTATTCAAGTCATTTTTAATTGACTTTTTTTTCTATGCATTTTGTTTTGATTTCAAATTATGTGTTAATAAGACTAGTCTCTGAACAACTTCCCTCTTGGTATGGCACATGGAAACCTCTTTAAATCGAGTTCTCTAAGCATTCTTGGATATCTTTCCTTATAGCCTTCTGGGTGATAGATACAATTTTTGTGGGTGAAATTAAATAATACTCCAAAGATAAGTGAAAATCCAATTTTATAATATTTAAATAAATAAAAAATGTTTTTATAAAATTGTATCAGAGAAAATTGTTTTTTCAGAAAACCAAATCCCTCCAAAAAAAAAAAAACAGAAACGAAAGAAAATATCTCATCAATCTTAGAGATGAGAATAAGAACGAAAACAAGTTTTATTCAGGCAAAACCGATCTTATCCCACCTCGTTGTCATCTTTAATCACAATGAAAATGTGAAAAGATGTGTAACCTTTAAACTAAACTCCATCACAAATAATCACAATTGTTAAAATATAAAATTTAATTAATTAATTTTTTTAAATTTAACTTTTTAGATAATTAATAACTCAATTATACTCAATAAAAATGACAAAGGAGATTCATAGAACAACCAAACGACTTAAAATGAACTTATTGTTGAATTTTGTATAATTTGATAGTGAGGGTTCATTGCCTTTCCGTACAAATAGGTTACTAGTCATGATCAGGGTATATCATCCTCCTTGTCATGTAAAATATAAGCAATGGTGTATTATGTTGATTTATAAATTTGGCCGGCTTTGTTTGTATCTTATCAGATTCATCCATTTGAAGTTAAATGATGTTTGGCTTCGATGAAGCCAAGCTTATTCAAATTGTATATTCACTTGGGAATCGGTCAATCAGAGAGATTTTCCAGACTTACATTACTTTCTGGACGTTTAAAGAGAACCCTATAGTTTTGTCCTAATTGTAAGCCTAAGTTGCCCTCTGTGAAAATTACATCAACAAATAATATACCATTTCAATGTGAAGCTCCTCCCTCTCAATTTGCACTTCCTAAGTTGCACTCTGTGAAAGTATGACTCAAAACCTAACAGAATGAGTAGATTTTTGAGTTTTGACTCAATTGGTTTAAGTTGTAAGGAACATCACTCTCAGTGGTTAAGATTTCAAACAGTGAGTATAACAGTTAATGGGTTTGGTTCGTCACTCTCAATGGTAAATTTTAAAAAATAAACACGGTTTAAAGTCGATTTTAAGCCCACGCATACACACCCAACAAGATCTTGGTTCGTTGGTAAAAATATCAAGATTGAACTCCATTGATATGTTGGTTATTTGTACCATTTAGTGTTGTAGTTGACAAAATGTCTTACTCTTACTGTTTGACAAAATGTGGAACGTTGAGGAGCACCATGTCTTGCGTTTTGCATTATTACAGAGGATGCAATGTCCTTTGCAACTGTACTTGAAAGTTAATGTCCAAAAACACAATGTCTTTCTATTAGCTGCGACAGAACTAATAAGAAGGTATACATCATTGATTTGAATCAATGATTACTACTATCTAATTTTCTTCTTTTAGCAGACTCCTTGAAAAGTACGCCCCAGAAAGAAAAAAAAAGAAGAGAATATTCTAGTTTTGACTTAATCCTGCTGATACTTGACAAAACCTTGAATCATTTCATGAAAACATTTCAACTCTCTTCAAACTCTGCAATGCCCATTTCTGTCACTATCATGCTCTGCTTGTTTCCATCTTCCCTTACTTATAGTACCATGTCCATAACCACCTCGACATCCACCAACCACCATTTTATCCATACCCATTTCCATTTCCTCCAAGTTTAGCATTGCTTCAAGATCTTCATGTCAATAAGCTCTAAAAAATTTGAGTGAATTCTTTCATATGTTTTAGTTATATTTTGAGTTTTCTTGTGCCACAGAAGGTTTGTATCGCAACAAATTAAGCCAATATGGCAGCAGCCTTGGGTGGAGATGACATTGCTAGGACAATGAGCAGCCGGTCAATGAGCCGGAAGATGAGTCTTTCCTCATCAAGTAAGAGGCTTTGGGCCTCAGCGAGTATTCGAGAGACATGGAATAACCAAACAGATGTTTTTCAGAAAAGTGGGAGAGAAGATGATGAGGATGAGCTGAAATGGGCTGCAATAGAAAGACTTCCCACATATGATCGGTTGAGGAAGGGGATCTTGAAGCAAGTTTTGGATAATGGCAGGGTTGGTTATGAAGAGATTGATGTTACCAATCTTGGTATGCAAGACAAGAAGCATCTCATGGAGAGTGTACTCAAAGTTGTTGAAGAGGATAATGAGCAGTTTCTTCTTAGGCTTAGGGACAGGACTGATAGGTGACTCTCTCCCTCTCTTTCCATCACTACATACTATATTTTGTTACATTTTTCTTTGATGGTGAGCTTCTTCTGTCCTTTACTATTTTCTGTGTGATTTTTTGTTTTTAAGATTTTTATCGGGTGTTGAATCTTCCAAAAGTTATATGAAATTTATGATTTGTTAATGTTTAGGGTGGGAATTGATGTTCCAAAGATTGAAGTCCGGTTTGAGCATTTATCGATAGAAGGAGATGCATATGTTGGAACCAGAGCACTTCCAACTCTAGTGAATTCGTCCTTGAACGCAATAGAGGTAGCCTTTTTTTTAATGGACAATGTCAAATAGGATAAAAGCAGCTTTGAACTAATTTTTTAAATGTACCATTGATGCTTCAAGCAAAAGTTATTTCAATTTACTTGGCAGCTTTTATTTTTACTGAAAAAATAATTTTGCTTTCATTTCATGGTGATGAATAGGGAGTTCTTGGATTGATCAAGCTTTTCCCATCTAAAAATAGGAATGTCAATATACTCCAAGACATGAGCGGCATAGTGAAACCATCAAGGTACATCCATGTGATTCAAAAAATTAATTAACAGAAAACTAAACATGTTGATTCTCTCTCCAAGCTTGTTCGCTGAAATACTTGAATTTATGGAAACATTCTGAATTAGAAATCATTTTCTCAGCAAGAGAATAACAATCTACCTATGATTGTCTAGTGACAATGTACTATTTAATTGATACTTCTGCTTGTTGAATTTCTGGTATGAACTTTTTTGACTGATTCAGTTTCCCTTACATTTTTGGTTATCGTCTCTTCCTTAGAATTACACTGCTTCTAGGGCCTCCAGGATCGGGAAAAACTACAATGCTGCAAGCACTTGCTGGGAAGATGAGCAAGGATTTAAGGGTGTGTTATTTCCTTTCAAATTTAAGTAATTTCTATGGTTTTACCCAATTCTATAGTGTGTAATGCGAGTAGCAGATACTACTGAGTTTTTAGTAGCTGAACTATTGAAATCGTGAACTATAAATCACAACAACAAATTAGCTATACGTTATTTATACCATTCTTTAGTTACCCTTTTCACAACGAATGCACAAAGTTATTCTTGAATTTTCTTATTATTATGGTTTTTGCATGTCTTTCACCATGGATTCCACCAATAAAACTGAATTCTGTGTTTACTGCTTTAGTAATGAGTGGTCTTTGGTTTATTTTGTCATTTGTAACCCCAATGGCAGGTATCAGGGAAAGTCACTTACTGTGGTCATGAATTCGCGGAGTTTATTCCCCAAAGAACATGTGCTTATATCAGCCAGCATGACCTCCACCATGGAGAGATGACTGTCAGAGAGACAGTGGACTTCTCTGGACGTTGCTTGGGTGTTGGTACCAGGTATGAGCTCTTGGCAGAGTTGTCAAGAAGGGAAAAAGAAGCAGGAATCAAACCAGACCCTGAGATAGATGCATTCATGAAAGCCACTGCAATGGCAGGCCAAAAAACCAGTCTAGTTACAGATTATGTGCTCAAGGTTTGTTGCCTCCTTTTCTATTTAGTGTGTAGCTTATTTGCTTTTAGCCTAAGTTTTCTACGCTTAGCTCATTAAGATACTGTAACAGATTCTTGGGTTAGATATATGTGCTGATATTATGGTGGGCAATGAGATGAGAAGGGGCATATCTGGTGGGCAAAAGAAGCGTGTCACTACAGGTATGTACATTGTAGACAAAGCAAAACATTAAGATATACCTAGTTGGAATCAAATTTCCCCTTTTATTAAGAGTAATTTTGTGTTTCTGAACTTGAAATAAATTTTTAAATTTTTCAAACCCCTGAAACTATGAACTTTCTGTATGATCTAAATTAGCATTTACCTGTTGCTTGTTAGATGTCAAGAGATAACCCTCCCGATATTATTGTTTTTATGTTTTTCTCCATTACCATCAAGTATTCAAATCGTAGCTTTGCCATGCCTCCTTCGTAATCTCATAACAGCACAATAAATTAACAAATGAATTTTTAATTAATTGCAATAAGTAATAACTATATATAATTGATTTATGAACTATTCTATCATTTGAAGACCTTGTCCTTGCCCTTTTGACTATGCAATATTGCAAGAACAATCTAAATGGTGTTGCTTGCATAAAAAATGCAGGAGAAATGTTGGTTGGACCAGCCAAAGCCCTTTTCATGGATGAAATATCTACTGGTCTGGACAGCTCCACCACCTTCCAGATTGTAAGGTTTATGAGGCAGATGGTTCATATCATGGATGTGACTATGATAATCTCTCTTCTGCAACCTGCACCAGAAACCTATGATCTTTTTGATGACATTATCTTGCTTTCAGAGGGTCAGATAGTATACCAAGGCCCACGTGAAAACGTACTTGAATTTTTTGGAACTGTGGGCTTCAAATGTCCTGAAAGGAAAGGAGCTGCAGATTTCTTGCAAGAGGTAACTTCCAAGAAGGACCAACAGCAGTACTGGTGCAGAAAGAGTGAACCTTACAGATACATCTCAGTACCTGAGTTTGTGGAGCGCTTCAGTTCTTTCCACATTGGCCAAAAGCTCACTGAAGAACTTAGAGTTCCTTACGATAAATTTAAAACCCACCCTGCGGCATTAGTGAAAGAAAAGTATGGAATATCAAACTGGGAACTCTTCAAGGCATGCTTTGCAAGAGAGTGGCTATTGATGAAGCGCAACAATTTTCTTTACATATTCAAGACAGCCCAGATTACCATCATGTCAATAATTGCCATGACAGTGTTTCTAAGAACAGAAATGAAGGCTGGTCATATAAAAGATGGAGGCAAATTCTATGGTGCACTGTTCTTCAGTCTCATTAATGTTATGTTTAATGGGATGGCAGAGCTTGCAATGACTATATTCAGGCTTCCTGTGTTTTTCAAGCAGAGAGATTTCTTGTTCTACCCAGCATGGGCTTTTGCTATGCCAATTTGGATCCTTAGGATTCCTCTCTCCTTAATTGAGTCAGCAATATGGATTATCCTCACATATTACACTATTGGGTTCGCTCCTTCTGCCAGTAGGTATGTGTGTGTGCACTCCTTATCTCTTTGAAAAATAACTAAATTTTCATAACTTATAGTGACCCTTGAGCTTTGTCAATTTGTAAATGATGTTCACTAACATATCCAGAATGTTTCAGGTTCTTCCGTCAATTATTGGCGTTCTTTGGTGTGCATCAGATGGCTCTGTCTCTTTTCCGTTTCATTGCAGCACTGGGGAGAACACAAATTGTAGCTAACACACTTGGTACATTTACATTGCTGTTAGTATTTGTCCTTGGTGGATTCATTGTTGCCAAAGGTTAGCAGTTTATATATTTAAGCTAATTATTCTTCTTAATAGCTCAAATAAGCCATTTCTGTACAACTCTGATACCAATTCTTCTTGTGATTGAGATAATGTAAGAACTCCATCTCCTTTTGCAGATGACATTGAACCATGGATGATATGGGGCTATTACATTTCTCCCATGTCATATGGACAGAATGCTATAGTCATCAATGAATTTCTTGATGAGAGATGGAGCGCAGTAAGACCTAAGAATATTCAAACAATTAATTCGAAATTCTACACTGCCTTCATTTCAAAGTTATCTTACTAAATGCCATGCATGTTGTTTCCCCGATACAGCCCAATCTTGCCAGTCATATCTCTGAAGCCACAGTTGGAAAGGCCCTTCTTAGATCCAGGGGCATGTATACGGAAGAGTATTGGTATTGGATTTGTGTTGTTGCACTCTTGGGGTTTTCCCTGCTTTTTAATCTATGTTTTATAGCAGCCCTGACATTTTTGAATCGTAAGCTATCGTTTCTCATATCGGTTTCCATTAATTATGCCAAAAAAGTTTTTAGGTCTTGATATTTTGATAATCAATGCAGCTCTGGGAGATACTAAATCTGTTATAGTGGATGAGGATAACAATCAGAGTAAGAGCCGGAAGCAGTCCTCATCTAATGGACAGCAAAAAATGAGGGCCACAGAAACAAGTTCAGCATCCACTGCGCCACTTTTTGAAGGTTTGACATCCTAAAAATTGATCATGCAAATAACTAAATAAATAAATGACATATATAATGAGCCATGATTTTGATCTGGACAATGATACTATGTAAATGATTTCAGGTATTGATATGGCAGTGAGGAATACTCCTGACAACTCGACTGTAAGTTCTGCAGAGAAAGCACCTACAAAAAGAGGAATGGTGTTGCCCTTCCAACCCCTGTCACTTGCATTTGATCATGTGAATTACTATGTTGATATGCCTGCTGTAAGTCCCTTCTCCAATATCTTGCTTTTAAATTTTTAAGCGTTCAGTTTTTTTGACGCAATATAAGAAGTTAATTTAATAAAAAAATATTTGACATTTGTGTATGCACCCATTCTCTCTTCTTCAACAGGAAATGAAGAGCCAAGGAATTGAAGAGAATCGTCTTCAATTGTTACGCAATGTCAGTGGTGCTTTCAGGCCCGGTGTTCTAACAGCATTGGTCGGTGTAAGCGGTGCTGGAAAGACCACCTTAATGGATGTCCTTGCAGGAAGAAAAACTGGAGGATACATTGAAGGAAGTATCAGTATTTCTGGTTACCCAAAAAATCAAGAAACTTTTGCTCGGGTTAGCGGTTATTGTGAACAAAATGACATTCATTCTCCACATGTTACAGTTTATGAATCTCTTGTTTATTCTGCTTGGCTGCGTCTTGCAAAGGAGGTTAAAGCAGAAACACGAAAGGCATGTTGTTAGAACTCAACCTTGTTGCATCTTATATTCTTAATTTAGTTATCTATTTAACTTTTGACTCTTGATCTGTTCAGTTCAGTCTACTTATCCTGAATGCAGTAATCTCCACTTGCCCTGTGTTCTTGTGTCCAGCAAAAACTTTCCTTTTCCCTTCACCATTTTTGTTATCTTTCCTTTCTAAATAGATATGAATTCGTGGACTCATGGCTTTAAGCATTATGCTTACTAGTTTGTCGACGTTGTTATTGATCAAAATGTTTTAATCATTAGTACTGCAGATGTTTGTTGAGGAAGTCATGGATCTTGTTGAGCTAAACCCATTGAGAAATTCTCTAGTTGGCCTTCCAGGAGTTGATGGCCTGTCAACTGAACAGCGAAAGAGACTCACTATAGCTGTAGAACTGGTAGCAAATCCATCTATTATCTTCATGGATGAGCCAACTTCAGGCCTCGATGCGAGAGCTGCTGCAATTGTTATGCGTACCGTGAGAAATACAGTGGATACAGGGCGAACAGTCGTCTGCACAATTCACCAACCGAGCATAGACATTTTTGAAGCCTTTGATGAGGTATTTGAGAACCCTTCAATATCTAAAATTTAGTACTTGGGATCTTCTTGTTGCCCTGGTTTGTACAAACCGACCTTGCAGCTTATTAATTGAATTCAATTTGCCTATAGCTGCTGCTGATGAAGAGAGGAGGACAAGTCATTTATGCTGGAACCCTCGGTCGCCATTCTCACAAGCTCGTAGAATACTTTGAAGTGAGTAGTAGTACTTCCTACATGCTTCTGTTACACTAACAATTGTTCTAGCAAAGGACTGCAAGATGTTTTTTTTCCTCTTGATACAATCTTTTATAACAAGCACAGAGAGATACATATCAAATAATGCTTCTTTGCCTTGGTGTCATTTTAGCTTCATCTCTTAAAGTTAAAATTTCCTATCTCAGTTTTTCGGGAGTCTTTATTAAGTAATTCTAATACATACAATCCATTGCAGGCTGTTCCAGGAGTTCCAAAGATTAAAGACGGCTACAATCCTGCTACGTGGATGCTGGAAATCAGTTCCACTGCAGTTGAGAATCAACTTGATGTAGATTTTGCTGAAATTTATGCCAACTCTGACCTCTATAGGTAATAGAATTTGAAAGTTTTTCTCATAGATTCCTGCTTTTCCTCTGTGTCACCTCTATTTTATGCTGATCTTTCATTTCTTTTCATAAATCTTTATGCCAGGAGGAATCAAAAACTTATTAATGAGCTAAGCACTCCAGTACCAGGATCGCAGGACCTTTATTTTCCTAACAAATACTCTCAAGACTTTATTACTCAGTGCAAAGCTTGCTTCTGGAAACAACAGAAGTCCTACTGGAGGAACCCAGAATACAATGCCATTCGGTATTTCATGACAGTAGCAGTTGGTGCTATCTTTGGACTTATTTTCTGGAACAAAGGAGAAAAGACGTGAGTACAAAAATTTCATATAATTTCAAACTGAGCGTGTGTCCTTTCCCAGGAACTTCAATTAATGGGTTTTGGGTTATAGGAAATTGATTGCAAGGAGTGAAAAAATGATCTAAGAAAGTGATCAAAGTCAGCTGGTTATATGTTATGTCCTTTTATTCTGCATAATTCTTTTAAACAATAATACGAGTTACTTGTTTCTTTTTTGGAAAATTATCTGAGTTGGTAAATTCATATTGCGACATATCATGTAAACAGAGATAAGCAGCAAGATCTGGTGAATCTGATGGGAGCTATGTATTCTGCTGTCCTTTTCCTTGGAGCCACCAACACTTCTTCTGTGCAGCCTGTTGTAGCAATTGAAAGAACAGTCTTCTACCGTGAAAGAGCAGCAGGGATGTACTCTCCATTACCTTATGCATTTGCTCAGGTAAAAGAAGCTGAAACCTTGGTGTCAAGTCAACATAAAGAATAGATACTTCTGACTTCATTCGAGAAGTTAATCCATGCTGATCTTGTCTTGTGGCTTGCAGGTTGCCATAGAGATAATCTACGTTTCAATTCAAACTTTTGTGTATAGTCTGTTGCTTTACTCGATGATTGGCTTCCACTGGCACGTTGCAAAGTTCCTGTGGTTCTATTTCTTCATATTCATGTGCTTTATGTACTTCACACTCTATGGCATGATGATTGTTGCTCTCACTCCAAGCCATCAAATTGCTGCCATTGTTATGTCTTTCTTCCTTAGCTTCTGGAACCTTTTCTCTGGTTTCCTCATCCCTAGGACGGTATGTATCATGCATTTGCTATTTGCTCCATAAAACGCTAAGCTTTCATTTCCCTGTTCTGTATTCATATATATCATGTTAATTAGAAGACTGAAATCTAGCTCTTCACAATCGCAGCAAATACCAATATGGTGGAGGTGGTACTACTGGGCTTCTCCCGTGGCTTGGACAATCTACGGCCTTGTGACCTCCCAAGTAGGCAACAAACTTGATCTTGTTGATGTACCTGAAGATGGTTTGATTACAGTGAAGGAGTACCTGAAGAGATACTTGGGATTTGAATATAACTTCCTTCCAGCTGTAGCTGCTGCCCATATTGGCTTTGTCCTCCTTTTCTTGTTCGTCTTTGCCTATGGAATCAAGTACCTCAACTTCCAAAGGAGATGAGGAATATTTTCTGCAGACAGACACTTGCATGAATATTTGAGGTGAAGAAGAGCATGGCAGCGTCTGTCACTTCCATAAAACTTGTACATCTTTACAGCTTGTAAGCTCATGATTATTTAATTTTCCTATTATTGTTTGTAGTTCTTTATTATCCATTTCTCAATGAAAGTCGGTTAATCTTTGTTGTCTACATATCATCACTGTTCTTTCTGTTTGATTCTATCGTTAGTACTCACTTCTTAGAAGCAAGAGAACAAGAAAAAATGAATTAATCACCCCTTTATGCCTATTTATACTAAACTTTTACTTATAAAAGAAAAGTTTGCCTGAAAGTTACTGCAGAATAAGAACAATCGAAATCAGTCGGAGCAAAGAAGTTTTAACAGGAAGAGAATCCATGCGGTTTTCTTAAGCGAGGTACAAAATGCAAATTAGAATTTCATTTGATCATTCTAGCTACAAAGGAACTTCTCAAAAGTGACGCAGCCCTGTCCTATTTTCTCAGCCATGTGCCTGTAGCAGAAGGGCTATGTGGAGCACACACTGCAAAAATGCACCCACGCCCATGTAATGAAATACTCTCTCTGGGGAGCTAAGCCCCTCACAAAGTACGTTTATTAACGAACTTGAGCTTGCCAAGAAGGAAAAAAAAGGGAGAAAAGAGAGGTTACTGTCTAGATTGATAGATGCCACGCTAATCATGTTATTGATATGACACTCACCAATCAAGACATTAATCTTTCAATTATTAAAGAAAAAAAAATCTTGTTTACACTTGATATTACATCACCATTGTTATCCTATCTTTTGCTGATGTTTCCCACTACACTTTTTTGCCCCCAAGGTCGCATCATTCTCTCTAATTAACGAAAATTTCCTTTTTACTTAATGAACCCATACATGTACCGACTATTTCTCACAATTCCACTGTATCAAAGTTACTCTTCCGGCAGGTGATTTATTTGAATGCATTGGCATGTCAGGCAACATTAATACAATCCATTAGGGTTTCTCAAATCTAAGGGAAAATAAAACAGTATAATGCTTTAATAACTAGTAGGTTGTTACATAGTCAAATTCAACAGAGTAAAACTGTATCATCAACTTTGGTATCAGATCAAGATCCTCGTTCCTACTAACTATCAAAGATCATGATAGGAACAATCATAAAAAAGCAATGATACCACGGTTACATAGTAAACCGAAACGTAAGTTTCAGATCTACATCTGTTAGGTTAATTTCAAACCAACGACTAAGCGACAGTAGGTAATAAAGATACTGCATTTTTACACAGTTCCTCTATTATGGAGAAGATATAATTACAGAACCAAATGTTTTCAAACAGCTACCTCTCATCTGGTTTAACAGGAGCATTTGCTAGCTCCTGAATCTCCTCCTTGCTCTTTATCAAACTCCACTTCTTGGTATTAAAATCAACTCTATCCAAGTCCTCAGCAATCCCCATGTAACCATATAAAAGATGCTCCTCCATCTTGTCTCCATGTCTTTCTGCTTCTGCACTGACGATGAGTTTGCAGTTGTTGGATGTTATTAGCTCGAAATCTACTCTCCCGTGCTTTTTATCAGCAAAATACTTATGAAGCTTCTCTGCATTTGCCAGACCAGAAAAAGTGCCCAAGAACTTTACCACCATAACACTTTGGTCGGAAGGTCTCCCTAGGCTGATCTTCCCCCCAACAAAACCTTTACCTGGGATTACTCAAAAGAAAAAAAAGAAGAAAAAAGAGCCCCAATTTACGAGAACAAGAAAACTGTAAGTCTGGCTCATAGTCAAATAACCCAAAATTAAGCCATCTTGACTTTTTCACAGATTTAGAACTGCACCATATTAATAATATTATAATTACCTACTATATTAGCACAACAAGACTTACTTTGCTCATGAAATACTACATAGAACTTGTATTATTTAACATGAATTGCAATATTTTCAGTCAAATTTAATTTTAAGCCAATTGCACTAAATAAATTATCAGAAAGATGTGCCAATTACCTCTTAGGAAAGCCTCGATACCTTCAACAGGTATCACCTTCTGCTCTTTTGGACCGTTGTTTGACATAGAAATATTATGGATAATAACAACTGGAGGCCAAAGTATCAAATCCTCCTTCTCAGCCAAAGCTTCTGTATCAGGCAAGACTTCTGGGACCCATGTTACTGTGTCAAGAGGCACAACAGTGTTCCACCCCAATAAAACACATATTGCTTTGTGTAGACCCAAGTGCTGTGCCCTCAACCCAAACTTGTGAGACATAAAAGCATGGGTCACCAAGCGTCGAGTGTCCATGAACTCCTTTGACAAGCTGTAAGAGCACAGATACATGAACGACTACTATCGTTATGAATAATATCATTGCCAAGATGCAAACAAAGCACAAGTACAGAGAGGAAGACAAAACCATCAATGGCACTCAATATTTTGAAAGAAATATTACAGTTCAAGGAACAAATCATCTTGATATTATTAAACTCAAATGGATGCCCCCACAATTCTATTTGGAATGTTAGTACAGAGAACATAAACAAGCACCATTGTCTCCATCATCATAATCTGTTCAAAAATAAAGAATATAGCCTTAAACACTGAGCAAAATAATAATAATAAAGGGAAAAGAAAAATATATGGTGAACCTTAAACCATACATACTGCAGAATCACTGTAATGCTGAAAATGAAGCTGGTAATGGAATGGGCCCAACCAGCCCCAAGTCTTCCTTTACTAGGGTCAACCAGTAACCTAATTCGTGATGTCTAATAGAAATCATCAAACCGAAGCATCATAGATTTCCAACTTGAGATGATAATGACTAACAAAGGATGCTAGAATGAGAAAGAAAGAGAGAGAGAGAAAGATACAGAAAATCTACATTCAAAAGGTGAAGTTATCACAAACAATGCAACATGCCTTGAGATAACTTGCGAAAGGTAGATTCCATACCCATGTGGAGTCTGAATTTGAAGCAAACCATTGATCAACATAAAAGGATGAATGCAATGGATAAAGAGACTCAAAGAAGTATCTTGTATGAAAAGAAATGACTAACGGCACTCCAAGATGCATACTCGTACTTCAGTAATGCTACCTTCTAATTCTATTAAAACTAATGCAGAGAGGCATAACCAAGATCCAAGAATAACAAGTCCAGATCTTAACATCCGTAGCAAGACAAAATCGTCTGGTCTTCAATTCAAAAGCTAACAGGGTTAGTTTTGGGCCCTCAAACCTGCTAACTGCCTTAATGTGCCCTATCCGATCTACCCACAACTATAGCCTCAGCTTAGAGTAGACCTGCCCAACCATAAACCTCCAATCTAGAAACTGCAACAGCAACGAAATCGTGCAAGTGAGAAAACCCAAAACCTTCCTTCTCTTCAAATTTGATGATTAAATTACATATGCTGTCACTGAAGTTCCATTTAGGCACCACAAGCTAAGAGGGCCAGGATATCCCTTCATAATGTACTGAGAGACCTACAGGCAGATAACGACTGCTTTCTATCCAAGACATTAATGTTTCTATATATTAGACAACTTCTGTGAAACAAAAGTTCAACCATGTACCCTCATTATAGCCAAAAACAGGTTGTCACAATAGAGCCAGTAATTCAATAATTCATCAAATTGTCAGAACCTATGATACTTCTATGTGAACTACAGTTCTCGTACCAAGAGATTAAGACATTTAATCACTCTTAAAATCTGATAATCCATTCTCTCCAGTGTTCAACATGGAGCTGAGCTCAAAGTATGTGCTATTACAGGAGAACTCCAGTACCAAAACAATGGATATATTTCCTCATAACTTGGGCATGCTACAACTTTCCAAAACCATAACCACCACCAAAATATACTACTCTCAATCCCAGTAAAAAGTCAATGACTATCATATGACGGCAGCACAATCAAAGTCAACATTACCATTCAAATTTTCTATTTTCTACTAGCAAGTTTTATATTCATAATCATGATAACTCCAAAGTCTCACAGTTATCTAAAACTTAACTGCGTACTAAGCACTTATTGTTATTCTGCAAAACAAGAATTGCAAAAAAATAGTCAGTCATTTATTCAGTTCCACTCAAAAAATCTGGAATGATTCAATATTCCGGATACCCATAATAATAAAGATTACTCTGATCTCCATTGACCAGAAAGTACCGTATGACCAGAAAATGGACTGCAGCAATCATAAAAATGATTACTATCATATTCAGTGTCATACAAGCCTCACAACCTAGCTTCCCCAAGTCACATTTTACCATAAGGTTTGCCAAAACTTATGCCCTGTGGTATAGAACCGACAATGCTAAAACTTCTCATGTTAAGCAACTAAATAACACCCTAAATTAAAGATCTCTAAGACTGCAAGTAGCCTAAAAAAATCCATGAGTACCCCCTCCCAAAAAGAAATAATAAGAGACAAGATAACAATTTACCCATGCATGCCCACTTGATAATGAAACAAAAAAATGGAAACACATTCCCCAATTTTAGAATACATATCACAGAAAAGAAAACAAACCTTCTGCCACAAACAATGCAGAACAAACTACCAGCGTTTCCTTGCTCCTTGTATCTTCTTTGAACAGCTGGGTTCACATTCAACTTTTTAGAGTACTTCAAAAATGCTTCATGTACCAGTAGCTTAAATTCCTCAGAGTCCTCAGATGGCTCGGATTCTGCTAGATTCACCCTATCCTCTGATGTGGCAACATCACTTTCACGCACATTTTCATCATAGCCATCATTTCTTTTCCAAACTTTGTGGTGGTGTTTGTGAAGACCACTTCTTCTATCAGTATGGCGTGAGCTATGCCAGCTCAAAGAGCCAGGCCTTGAATGACCTTTTACATATTTACCACTCTGCTTATAAAATCTGACTAATGGCCTTTGTGTAAGTGGCAAAGAATCTTGGGAAGGCAACCGGTCATCAGATGCAAAATGTCCAGGATGCTCTTGCCTATTGTATGTGCTCTCTGCTCTTCTATATTCATTGTGGTCAAATCTCCCACGCCTGGATGAATGTAAGGCAAACATATCTTCATCAATCCACTCCTCATCACTATCATATAGATCCTCAAACTCTTCAGGCACATTCCATTTGCTTGACATAATAGTTCTATAACTAGGCCTGCTCATGTCTTCCTCCATGCTGTACTTTCTTTTAAGTACTCTATCTGATGACTCATATATATCATGCTCTTCCTCCTTCATTCTTTGCGTCTTTAGAGAATGTCCTCGTGTTTCTGAGTCATATCTAGAACCTGGAGAACTCTGCAAAATTTCCTTCTGAAACTCTGGACCTGTCCCTCTACTGAAACCAAAATGTGATCTCAGATGTGATATTTGACGTTCTTGTGATACACCCAAATGTGATATTTCATTATCTTGTGACACTTTCCTCCCAAACTCGATATGAGCACGGCCAGATCCCAAATACTCCCCACCTTGCTTCAATGGATATGATCTGCTAAAATCAAGGTAGTCTGAAACAGCCTGCTTTTGCAAAGTGGGATGGTCCAACATAATGCTATTTCTCATATTTTCATAAGAATCCTCGTCATTATTAACTCTGTCAATAACAGGGTGCATAACACTTGGTCTTGACAAATCTCTACGATCATAACCCACTGGGACATGATCATAGTCTACTTGAGTCTGTGAATGAACTATTCTGTGTAAGCCACCAGATCGGTATGCATGATCATCATTCACTATTTCTTGTGGTTTAGTGTAAAAATATTCCTCGTGCTCAACCCTGGTGGGACTGTATGCACCCCGCTGGTAATTTGTCATATTCCTCCTAGCAGCTTCAGGAGCTCTTACAGAATCTACAGGCGGCCTTTGGCCATATGTACTAAAACCAACAGGTTCTACAAGTGTCCCAATGCTCCTTGGATACTCTTCTGAGGCAGGCAAGGGCACACCATCTCTATAAGAAACCAAAACTTCATTCCTCGAAATTACTGAAGATGTGCCCACAATATCATCATACTGAGAGGTACTCACAAAATTCTTAGAGTGCAAGGTTGGCACCATGGTGTATGAAACATCACTTGAATTGCACCTGTGCTTATCTCCTCTATAAGATTCCATCATGGCTAACTTATCCAGAGGTAAAGGCTCCCGATACCGAAGTCTCTCCTGCTCAGCCCGATCTATATCCATACTTTGTGTAAACGATGGCACATGCCCACCAATTTCTTCATAATTTGAGGTGGGTCCCATATCCGGGGAGAACTGATATGACCCTCTTATAGTGCCACCTTCCATGGGCATAGATTTTTGACCCAGCATCCCATGCCTATCAATACCCACAATCCTGTTTTCACTGTAATCCTTTTCTTTACTAACTGTCGAAAAGCCATGATCATATCCATAAACATGCTTCAATCTAGGGTTTGTGCCATCATCAAAATCCATAGGCTCAACATACTCATATTTCCTATGCACAACCCCTTCATCATAGTGAGGCCCTTTTCGCATTTTCCCATATGAGGGTGACCTGGATCGGACCCTATCACTCCTGCCTCCACCTAAATATTCTCTCCTCTCAATTGAACCACTCCGTCGATTCCCAAGCAAAACCTGCTTCGACCCATCTAGTTTATGAGGGCTCAAACTCCTCCTAGCATGCGGAGACCGATGCGGTGCATCACTGCGACGGGAATTCGGATACCGGTCATGACCAGTTTCAATTCTCTGCTGATTACGCGACTTTATAGATGGAGATACTTTCATGTGCTCTCCATTCCTTAGAGATTTCATCTTTGATAAGTTTCTTATCAGAACCAACTTCTATTACAAAGCTCTAGTGTCCAATCGATATTGAGTGTGTAACAACACAGTGTCACACTAGACTTTTGGTAGATTCAATAGATCAACTTTGAAAAGGAGTCAATAGAATCAAACCCTAGAAAAACCCAGTTCCCAGTACAGTGTTCAAGATCATACTATTAATTCAAGTAACACTTCAATTGATAGCCAACATACATCCATAAAAACTCGAAAAGGTTTCGATTTCCATGAGATAAAGAAAGAGAGATCAAACCTTCTTTTCTTGGTGTGAATAGTGCGAACCCATGATCAATCTCTATCTCTAGCTCTCTCTTCTTGGCGTTTTGTTGATCTAATTTGCTTGTAAATTTATCTACTTAATGTGTTGTACAAACGATTGATGATGATGCCATTTGAGATTTGTTGAAATTCGGCCTCACAGAGAGATCGATAAACAATAAGAGAGAGTGAAGAGTTGGTATGCGACTTTTGCTTTGCTTGGTGCAGTTTTTGCTTTTGTAACAATGTCGTTAGTAGTTCCAATTAACTACTACACGAGAATACTCCTGGTTTGACTTTCTTTTGTTTGGTTTACTTGATAAACAACAGGGACCCTCACAACTCGACGGGATTGAAAAACTTTTCGTATTCCGGTTTAGGATATTCTTGAACTGGGCGCGGTTACCATTTTAATAGTAAAAGCATCAAAATTTCGTTTATAACGAGATTAGATGTTACAAATTTAAATTTAAATAAATTTTTGTTTTTTTAAAAAAATACCAAAAACTCATGTGTTAGGCCTATTTATAATTGTTAAATGAAGGTAGAATAATAAATTTTCTTTTCATTCGCAGTTGTACATGCTCTATTTCATTAATAATGTTGGAGTAATAAATTCTTTTTTCCATCTAAATTTTTTTAAGTATATTCGGTGTAAGAAAAGAGTGGTGATAATACAACGGATTTGGTTTCGTAGACGTTACAACAAAATCAAGAAAACATTATTAATTATAAAAAAATTAAATAATAATTGTTTCAAAAAAAAATAAATACTGAAATCATTATTTAATTTTTTCGATTTCATAATAACTCTCTTATAATCGAATATGTGGTATCATTGCTCGTAAGAAAATTCCTAAACAATTATTATCATTGATGGGAAGATCTCTCGTTGTATATTATATAATTTTACAATAATACTACATGGAAAGACTGATGACATGATTTTTTTTTTTTTAGTTTTGTTAATTTTACTTCTATTATTTCAGTTTATCAAGTTTATTTTAGAAATTCTTTAATTTATTTTTAAAAAATTCAATATTTACTTTATAACACTTTCAAGTGATAAAATTTGAACCGACGGATTTTCTGTGAACCATACAAATTGATAGGTCCAGTTGAATGTTTAAAAAAAAGATTTAGCCCATGTTAATATTTTGTCCTTTATTAAATATAAGAAGTATCCTTATAAAGTTAATGGTATAATAATAAGTACATTAAAAAGTATAAAAGAGGTACCCAAATCCTCCTAATCTGAAAGAAATAAAAAAAAATTACAATTTGTAAGACAAATAAAAAGGTACATGTACCTCCTTTCTTTTTCCATAATTAAAAGAATTGTGATTTTTTTTCACGGACGATAAATCTGTTCTCACGATAAACTCTTTGTAGAAAAAACTGAAAATAGACTTACATTTAAAAAACCTTTCCAAACATAGAATATATACAATAAAGGGTCGTCTCCTTTTACATAAATAAAAGAATTGTGACTTTTTTTTTCACGGACAATAAATCTGCATTCATGTCAAACTCTTACAAAAAAATAAAAAATAAAATTCATCTCCCATGAAAAATTGACCTACATTTAAAAGAACTTTCCAAAATATATACAATAAAGGGTGACTTGATTAGCTTGGGAAAAGTATTAGCACACAACCAGAAATTAATGCTCCTTAATTAACTACTTTATACACAAAATAAAAATAATAACGTACAAACAATTTGAGCTAGTTTTTATTTTTCTTTTCTTTTTGGAAGTCAACTTGAGCTAGTTTTAGTCCTTAAGCTAGCTAGTTACATGAAAATCAATTGTTAATTAATGTCGAAATAATATTTTTAAAGTAGGTTTTCTTGATAATCATTTGGTTTCAATCTTTTTATTATTTTCCCATTAAAAATATCTAGCATTACCAAGTTAATTAAAAAGCATTTTAATTAATCTTGTTCAATAGTAAAATTCATGAATATATTGTTCTCTTTGTGATCATCTTACCAGCTGCTGACTGAAAGAGAGAGATTGAGGATGAAGAAGCTGGAAGAGATCAGCAAGAATATGGAATATTCCATGCACTAAGATGTAACTATTATACTAAAATGTGATCAGGCCTAAAATTTTCATTATGGATGACTAATAAGCTTTAAAGCATGTATGATCTATATCTACAATCAAACATTAAGCATAAATACCATTACAAGGCACTCAGTTACAAAGTTAAGAAATGAAGATCCAAAAGGCAAATAACCAAGCATGTAGCATGGGGATACTCACAGAGCCAAGTTTTCAGGGACTTCATAATGGATATGCATACCATCTGTTCTAGTTTTACTGATTAATCGAGCACGAAGCCTGATGATGGTTTCAGCCAGTTCAAGCAAGAATTAAATTCTTGAGGATAAAGAAAATTCACAAAGCCTCTAACCAAATCCCCTGATTTTCTCAAAAAATAAAATTCCCCAGACAGTTCTTTAATCAGATGGAAGTTTTTTGTACTCTTCCAGCAGCTTTGGGATGTCATCCATCCGTAACTGAAAAAGAAAGATGCAACTAAGATAAGAGAACAAAGGGAGAATACAAGGAAAGAACAACAAACTGGATTAAGAAGAGTGAAAAAAGAGAAGGAAAAAAAACAAAGGAATGGAAAAAAAAATGGGTGGGGGAAGCCAAGTGCATGATGATATACAGATAGTGATTATGATTCCTTAAATTAAATATAAAATGTTCAGCCTTTCAAGAATTGCTTACTAAAGCACCTCAGTTTTAACTTCACAACTTACACCCACTAGCACCAAACTCAACCCTTCCACCCCCCCAAACACGCACCAAGACAATAAACCCAGCCCAACGAATATTCATTTTGTTACATTTCATATGGTGATCAGTTTAATATTAAGATTTCTACTGCATTTTGCAACTCGATACTTAGACGCAGTTGTTAGGATATGAGGTGGCTAGAATTTTATCATTTTCTAGTAGACTCCTATGTGGTGGCCGGGTTGTTTGGCGGCATAGTTTATTAAAGGTACTACATAGGTGTGCAAAGATGTTGAAGGGATTACACGATTTCGATTCTATTTCATGGCAACAAGCCATTCTAGGTCGCCAACTCTCAGTCTCAGCCTCTGAATATAAATTTTTGAAAAAGCTTGAAATCTCCTTCTTTCATTTCCTCTTCCTTACCCAAGACTTCAATCAATCACCATTTTTGCAATGAATCAACTTAATTCTTCTTTCTGTTCCAATATGTCACACTTTCTTCATTGGTTATATAATAGTTGAAAGTTGGCTCGGAGTACCTGCACTTTTATTATCTTCTCGTATAAAATTCTCCTGGGTGAAGGTAGCAAATCGTTGTTACTTGGATTTGTTAAAATATGAACCAAAATATATATTCAACTGATGCTAGGATTATTTATTTGGTTATTGCACCTCTACTTCTTTTCGTCCTTTTATTCTTTGTGATTTTTGGTGCATCATTCTAGTACCAGGTATTTTAAGCTAACAACACTGCCTCTTTGATTCTTTCCTATTATTACAACTTGATATTAGTCATAGAAGCTCTAAGGATTGACATCAATTACCTAGAAACATTTCTTCCACATTCCTCTTTTCTGTAAGTGCCCTAGTCTAAAGCCTTGTATAATATTCTTGAATACACAGCTTTTGCACCCTCTAGACAGAAAAAGGGTATGTTAGAATACTAGGTATGAGTTTGTCTTGCACCACTTTCCTCCTTTTTGTTAATAGCCCCACTCTTACAGCCTTTTTAAATGCGCCTAAATAATAACTAGCCCTTTTCCTCCATCTAAAGCCTATTAGAGGCCTGCTTATGAGAAGTAAAATTCAAATCAATGTAACAAATTTGATACAGCTTATTGCTCCACCGACTCCATGTGAACAACACCAAATGTCATATTGCCTCTGGAACTATAACTTTCACTTGCATAAAGAAACACACTTACAGAACCATCTCTAGTGTCATCACTAAACTCTATCTTTGTCACTCCCTCATCTCCTCCAAGAGACCTCCTTAAAATACCACTACAAAGTACAATCATACAAATCTCATCCATTATCCTTACATCTGCTGCGCTTTTGGTCTAAGATTAGCACAGTGACCCCTAATAAATAAAATCAAGGTGCATAATTAAATTTACACAACTCACACCATCCCTTTCCTTGAGATAAAAAGAAGCTCCTCTTTGGAGTCACCATAAAATTCAGAAGAAAAAAAAATACACTCCTCTAATTAATCTTTGAACAATCTTGATGAGCAAAAGGATTTCTAAATCCTTCAGCCCTTGCTTCTGCAACTGATTGAATCACCCACTTAAGATCCTCATACCCTATTGAAATGGAGCTTCTGAACCCTCCACTTCAACCACCTGAAAAGAATACTCCTTATAAAGCCAAAGTTTAGTTCAAATCTTTTGTAATTGAGCAGAAGCTTTGGTCCCTTGTACTTTCTCTCATACTGGAACTCTTCTCAACTAAGTGCCCTTGCAGTTCAAAACTTCTCCTTTAGAGCCTCCAATTTAGATTTGATAATCACTCAGCTAATCATCTATAAATGGGATATTTTAGTTTTTCAATGGAGAAGTTGTAAACTATCAGCCCGTAGGCCAGGTTATAGCTCTTTATGGAGAAACTAATCGAAACAAAGGAAAAACTAAAATCTTAGGTAGCTGAAAAGGGCATTTCAACCCCTATAGCTTCTAAGGTTAATTTCTAGAATAAAAGTGCATTTCAACCGCTCCAGAAACCGAGAAGGATAAAAGGATTAATGGAAGAAACTGAGGACCAATTAATATAAGAATTATAATTATACATATTATCCAAGGGTAGTTTTATAACCTAAAATCAGGAAAGTAATTCTCCCAATAAAATCAACCAAAGGAAGCTGTTTTTCTCAGAATTCAATTACTACTTTCCTTAAAAAGTCAAACACCTAAATTAAAAAAAAATCAAGTAATTGGGATTATCAAATTCCAAAGGTTCCTTAATTTTGAAAATCTAACTTATCATAAATCAAATGACGTCTCAATTATTGTGATTTGCTATAACAATATAAACAACTAAGTTGAAGTGCAAAGTAGTTTGCATGTTCTTTGCAAGCAATTTTAGTTGTTCATTTGTATATTTGATACTATAATTTAGAAACTTAATGCATATTATTCCTATTAATTAGAGTATGTGCTTACCCAACACTATGACTACATGTGACCACTTGAAGTAAGAAGCACTTACTAGATCAAGTAGTTCCAGGCCAAGTGCATTGGAGTAACTCACAAAACAAAGTGACACAAGGTAATCAAGTTTTTAAAGTATCCCTCGAAACATCAATTTTTCTAATATCAATTGACAGAGATAATAGTAATGTTGCATAGAAAATTATGTCATTATATTGCTCTTCAAAGGACAACATGAGAACTTTTCTATATATCTTTGCAAGAATTTAAATAAACATAATGAGACAAATTTTAATAATTAATTCAGAAAGACAAACTAAATCACAAAACTAGTGAAGAAACCACAAGGATCCACTCCAACAACCATGTTGTATATATTTCTTTTTGAGAAAATAATTAAAATTAGCTAAAGCAATTACAGTCAAAATAATCATCCACAACATACAGGTACTACCGACGAATCCATGATCTTTCCTCATCAGAAAATTACGAACAAAGAATGAACGAACAAATAAAAACTATTATATCTTATCTTACAATATAAGTGTTATAGATTTTATGGAGATTATGATGACGCCGTTTGGGACTTGCTTTAAGTCCAACTTAAAGCAAAAAAATTTGTCCTTATTAAGCTTTGTTTTTTGCTTTAAGTTGGACTTAAAGCAAATCTCAAATGGCACTGATATAGGTTTTCAATGCACATAGCAAATTAGAGAAATCATACAATACTTTGAAGTTGAATATTGATTTCCATTACTTATAAGCTAGTAGAATGTTGACTTCCCACAAATCAATAGACAATTATTGATTCCAGCAATTCATGGATAGGCTCATATTTGATCAGCACATTATACCATTCCTCTTATCAAAGAAACGACCCTTTACATAAATCAGATCCCAAAGTGAGAGGACAAAGACAAATGGCCCAGGTTTAATTGAATAGTACTATCTATAGGTATGCTAACAAAAAAATGTCAGAGAAGACAATGATTTTTTTCCTTTTCTCTCTAAGAATAGTACTATCTATACGTATGTTAACATAGGGAGAAAATGATATTTTACCATAAAACATAGTGAAATATTGAAATCCACGTAAATTACGCATAAAATAAGCTAATAACAGACAGGATTGCATATTACCACTGCAAATCCCATACCTGAGAAGCATTTTTGAGATGATAGAACTTATAAGCCTCTTTTCCAGAAAAACCTGACTCAGCGGACTGCAAACCAGATCCACCATTTGTAATGCTGCATATACAATCATCATCACCAAGAAAAAGGATTAACTGGTCAAGTTAAAGTAAGAGCAAAAATCAACAAAAAGCAGGTACAGACATACACCTTCGATCGGGAGCCCTTCCACACAGGACTCCCGGATCACTATGGCCGACTTTCGTCTCTGTTCGACCAGTCAGTCTCACATATTTATTATTTTTTTATAGGTAATGAAAGGTAAGAAAACCATGTTTTATGAACTAACACTTTCTGGAGAGATCTTATGGCTGAATGATCAGAGAAGACCAAATACAAGTTATAACATCATTTAACCCACATACTTATAAAAAAAAACATCATTTAACCCACATTGGCCCAAGTTCTTGAGGAAATGGATTGCTAACTTTTGAGGTTGACAGTACCAGACTGATTCTAAAGAGAGAGATTTCCACGGTAACATCTCTAGTATTGTCGGGATCTTTTTTTATAAATAGCAGTATTATTAGGATTATAATCAAAAGAAATAAAAATGAAAGATGTTTCTAAAGAATATCCCACGATGTTCAATATATACATTGATATTCCCCTCTCAAAATTCTAGGAATCATCCTTCAAATAGGAAAGTAGGCAGTGAGGTGACCTATGGAAACGATATGATCATAAGAGAAATAATGCTGTAGACCATAGTTCTTTTTTTTTTTGATAAGTGGTGTAGACCATAGTTCTTACAGATGAAATCGGGTAATCAATCGTTGGTAATCGCGGAGCAAGGGTCCAAGCTCCTTGAGTGGTATTGACCTTGGAGTAGACTTCCTCCAGTGATCACGAAGCGCCTGAATTGCCTTCTTTTCCCAACAGAGACCATTATCAGTAAATAAAAACTGACAGATGCATCATGCAATATACCAAACATTACCTGTATGTGAGAGACCTGTCCGTCACTGAAATTTTCTTTAACCAACCTCAATCCTAGTTCAATAAATTCTTTGTCTTCCAACTTATCTACAATTTGAAGCCCAAGACTGGAGATTGAAACTGAAATTTCTAATCGTTTTTGCAATTCAGAAACAACTGATTCTTCCCTTTGGCCTTCCTGATATATACATGGAGGACTATTAGTGAGTACCATATCCTACATAGGCTACTGATAATCATAGCATGATCAAAGAAGAATTAAATGCCACACTTTTAACTTCGAATCAAACTTCATTTAAATACAGAAGGGGAACCAATCCATAAATTTTCTTTCTTAGGAATGCGAACATAAGTTTACAATTAAAACCTGTTGTTCACTATTAACAGTACTTAAACTTTGACTATTTCAGCACTTCACTTGATTGGTTTATTATTTATTTATTTATTTTTGATAAATGCACTTCACTTGATTATAAGGTTGATCCACACAATAAACTTCTATAGTGTCTGAAGCATTGCAACAAAGTACTCAACACTATTTGTGATTTTCGAGGGACACACATTAGACATAAGTTTTAACAGACGGTTCAATTTAGCCATTTGTATCTCATGCATGTCTCTGCTTTTGGCAAAGCATAGACCTAAAAATTTCGAGCCCAATATAATCTTTGGATGACCTAGTCTAGTTCATGCAATTACATTTTAAGGCAGTGGACATATGAACTAATTGGCTATATATATAAAGAACAAAACAAAATGAAATAAATATATAGCATTCAGGTTTTACTAAAGACTTTTGCATTAATACCTTGATTGTAGATTGGAAATTATCAATTGCCATCCCGACACTAATATTTTCAGGAAGATTTTTCGATGGAGTTGCCGTGAACCTCTTGGCAATAGGATCCTCTACAAAGAAAAGGAAAAGGTGCAAATTATTCCAAGTCCACAATGAATTTGCAGAGAAAGAACTAGATCCAACATTCTTCTTTTGGTCCACTGGCTACGCTAAACAATGAGGTCCTCCATCCCGTAACCCATCCAATCTGAATGAAGGCAGGATTTGATTACAGGTACTTGGTATAACCACAAAAGGAACTTTACCAACTAAGCTAGTTGGCACCTATTAGATACAAACTTGTCAGACACAAATTAAAATAGTGGAGTAGAATTATGTTCTTTCAATCTTGTTTCTATCCTCATTGTAATAACCTTTCCCTCCAAAAATGCAGCATGTTTTTAACATTTTCTTCAAACTCATAAAATTACCTTTTAAGCCTTCATTATTTATAATTTTTATTCTTAAACCACTGTTAGTGTTCAACCAGAAAAGGTATGTGATAGTTAGATTGATGCACTGTCTAGAAATGTTTGCTTAAAATATCATAAAGCATTAGATGATATATAGCATCTGACAAAGAGATCCTAGTGATTTTACTTTGAGGGTCACTAAAAAACTTTTTAAAAAATTAAAAAAGAAACAAAAAAAGAAAAAAGAAAGGAATTAATATGATATCCGAAATCAAGTTCATTACCTTCAGGAACCAACCACCATAGATCACCATATGTTGATTTCCCATCAAAGCCACCAAATAACAGATACCGTGGACCCATACAAGTCATAGAATGATAGGCTCGAGCAGGAGGGGGTTCATTCCCAGTAGGTAAGCGCTTCCACTGTGCGTACACTAATGGCACAGAAAATAATACCACCAGTCAAGATGAAAGAAAAAGCTGAAATGAGAAATTAAAAGGAAAAGATATAAAAGGCAGAGCACGATTTAAAATCTTTTAAGATCATATTATGTCAAAAAACTGAGGTAACGGCACAGGGAAAAGTGGACCAAAATGACAATCAAACAACCGTATTTGATGGAATGGGCAAGGGTTCCAGCTTCTGCAACTCAAAATCGTCTGTTAATAACATACTAAAACAGGAGAGGTCTTGTTCATTTGAAATGATGACCATTAAATCACATTACATATCCTCAGTAGGTCCAACCCCATTTTTCTTGTTTAGGTATCTGAAATATGTGAGGCCTAGTAGTTAAAGATAAATATTAGCAAGAGACCTGAAGCCAAATCCAAGGTATGAACCCCACAAGCTTTACCCATTTATTTAGATTCTTTATTCAAGTCCAATAGAAATTTCCATTTAATCAACTTTTTTATCTATCGATTATGCAACTTGTCTTCACAGTGTTAACTGCAGATTGGATTAACAAGGAAAGGCCATTTTCTGTACACCTATACTCAAGGTCACATGATAGTTTTATACATCAACACAGACAACCACTTTCTTCTATTCCAGAAGGTTAATTAAGTCAAAGATGTTAGCTGTCAAGATCTTCCTTTCCATTTTTTTTATTTGTGGATGGGGAAAGTGGCAGAGAATAAAGACTAATGAATTCATGAAATGCCAAAGAGGCATGACTAACCTGGACCACTCAACGTACAAGAGAGAAGCAACCAGAAAAGAAAAATATACAATCAGAATTCAAGATGCAGAATGAAAAGAGTCAAGAAACTCCAAAAAGGAAGATACATGGGCAAAATAATTGATAGCCAATCTAGAAACATCTCAAATATTTGACAAATTATAGGAAGAAAAAAAGAGCGAAAAAACGAAGAAATAATTGGGAATATGAAAGGGAAAGTTGATATGAACTTCTTTAGTTAGGTCTCCGAAGGTTGACCAACAATTAGGTTTTGATTTCAAAGAGCATGTATGGTAGATATAGCACAAGCTAGTTATGTTTGAGCTCTCTTGGTTCACTTCAACATCATAGACATGAGATGAGATCATCCCTAAGAGTTCAAGTCCTGAATAGAAAGCCAAACCATGTTCTTTCTTTAGGGATTGCTGATGTATTTCCTTTAGGTAACTTTTAATCCAACAACAGGCAAACTAAGTTCTCATGGTTCAAGAATGTCTATGAGCAACTTTACTGGAAGTTGTAAATTAAATGTTAGCAAGTGCATTTTTCACCACAAAAGACCAGGAAAAATCATGGTAGACTATTTTTTTATAAGTAAAAAATCATGGTACTAGATATTAGAGATTGATTTTTTACATCAAATGATAGTACAATTCCAGGGTATGTCTAGTGCAGTTTACTGAATATTTCTACCAGCCATAGCATGGAAAGTTATTAATCAAAATGTGAGGAAAGGAAAATACTAATATCAATATTAAAGCAGACAAAGTGGTCCATTGGATGTGGAATAAAGTGCACTGCCTCTTAATCACTACCGTATCGGTAATGATTTACACGAACATGTAACCTTAATTCTGCAAATAAATTTCCCTAATACTATTTACAATACCACAAAATATACTAAAAAGAGTATTTACAGCAATGTAGCTACTTCAATGACACCTAGAGAGGAAAGGGACCCAGGGGGAGAGGACATAAGTCCAGGTAATCCTTCAGTTCATGTAACATTCTTGATATGACTATTGTTGTACTTATAGTTCCTAACAATTTCATTCTCTAATACAATAGTTATGTCATGGCTAGAAAATAGTTATCCCCTTTGTAGGCCTAAGATTAGTAAATCCTTTTTACTTATAAAATAAAGGCTAATAAATCCTTTTGGTCCAAGAACAAGTGTCCATGGTAGTTGTTGAAAGTTTTAAATGGCATAATGTTGAGTCTATAATTTTTATTCTTAGCATTTTGTATTTGTTCTTTTTAAATTAGGTAGGTCAACAAGTGTGGAGTTACTATTCACATAGATGATTTCACAAGTGATTTCAACTAAACATCCATAAAGGAGTAGTTATAGCCATTGGTAGGACAAACAAAATAAATGGGTTGCTAGCATTGGAATGGCACATCCAACAGAGTTCAACGATGAAAGTTGAAGAGCACCCACCCCGGTCCAAAACAATGCAGTCATTGTAATAGATGTCATAACGAGTCAGCCAACCACCAGTTCCATGTCCTCCAAATAACAAGAGCTGCGAATGAAAAACATAAGCTATAAATTATTAGCGAAAAGACAATCTGAAAATCAACAACCACAATGATGATGATACAGATAACGCTATTTTTTCGTATAAAAAAAGAGATAACACTATATTTTTAATTCTACCAATAACTCAAGTTAGGGCTGGAATTTCTTACAAGGGAAGAAGTTCCTGTCAAAACCACAAGAAACTAAAATATTCCAAGGCAATACATGTTTTAAAACAGTCCAGGCATTTGGATTAAAGTTCTTTAGGCTTCTTCTTCCTCTAACTAATTCTCCGCAAGTGATTGTCAGAGGTTGTGCGACCACTCCCTAGCAACACAAACTCAACATTTTTTTTTCTACTTTAAGGCTGGACCAAATACACCCAAGGCTGCCTAAAATATGACCCTACATACAGTAGAGAAAGAAGATTTGCATGTCCAATCTCAAGTACCGTAAACATCTGATGTACAGTACTGCATAAATTTTTCATCTTTTTTTTTATGTGACCTAAATTAAACAATAATGATAATAATAGAATAATCATAAAATAATAGTAACAATAATTCTCCATTACAAAATCCTAGAAAGTAAAATAATCTCGAAAACTGAAAAAAATTCAAAATCATGATAATACTAGTAGACACTTAAAAAATGAACTATGACCAAATTAAACATGCATCAGGTTTGAAGTTTTAAAATAATTCTATTTAGTTCTGTTCTCAATAATTTTGTTAAAAGGGAGGTGGTGGCTAACTTTCACATGAAATCAATAAGTGGTCTCTAATTATGAACTTTGCTTGATTTTATGACATTTTATTGGTAATCTATGTGATTTTTGAAGAAATGTCATCTTAAGGGAAAAGATATTGAAACAAATCTCAAGAGCGCAAAGTACCACTTTACAAGTCACAAGGTAGCAAAATGAGAACAAGCATACCCATAAGAGAGCACAGTAAAATTGATAATAATGATAATACTATTAATAATAACAATAATGATGATGATAACAATAATAATAATTACAAGCAATAACAATCAACCCCCTAGTCCAATCTGTACATGTAGTCACAAGTTCAAAGGTTATTTTACTACATGTGTTTACCATGACCAGCACCCATGTAAAGGACTTAAGGACATGAATATTGTAAATGGTGTCAAGCAAGGAGACAAGGCATGCGACATGTATACGGGGAAAACCATTATAAAATAAAACTGTGTCACAAGAACGCACATGGGGTTACATGTTCAAGTATTGATATACAAACCATGGATGAAAGGATAAAATGCTCGTTTTTGCCGCATAAACTTTGAGATTTAAAAGTTACTAGTATGTAATTACCTTTTTTCTATCCTTTTTGTTAGAAAAGCGTGCGGGGAGGAATATAAAGATCAAGATAGTATTAAAGGCCACAAGAAGAACTGAACCATACTTTTAGGAATTGCAGATCTTATAAACAAAGAGACACCATCTTCAATGTGTATACTCACTAAAATTTTGTGTGCTAGCATCGATATAAACAAAGAAGTATTCTGATTACTACCTGAGCTTTACTCAGGTGGTAGGGTATATTGGGGTAAGGGTAGAGATCTTAAGTTTAAATCCCATTTACCACAATAAAAAAAATATTTATTAATATACATATATATATTCTGCCCATAAGAGATTTTATTAAGTAGTATTAAAATAGAAAATTATAGTAGTAAGGAATTTGAAGATATCATTACATAGTGCCCTCCAGACGTAACTGTATGGCCACAGCGAGCAGACGGTGCTTGACCCGGAAGCTTCAATTGGGTCCATCCAGGTATTTCAATCTCTTCCTTCCACAACAAAGGCAAAACTTACTCAGATTAGTTACAAAAAAGAACACAGAAAGAGTTACATGACAGTATTTATTTAAACTGAGACAGCATAAAGCCAGCACTCATGAAATTGAATCAAGAAAACCCACACAACGCACATATCAACACAAGATACTGCTGAAAATGTAAACAAAATAAATGCAGGAAAGGATTCCTTAGACGTGCAACCTGGAAAACAAAACAAAACAAATATAATCAGCAAAGCCATTTGTTTTAGAAGATAATCATTAATTTTATGCAACTTTAGGCCTCATCAAGGCTAAATGAAGAGAGGATACAATGACATCGCTTACACCTAAATAATTAAAGAGAAAAATACCCTCATACAACTAAATTCACTTAGGATATCTTGTAAATACTCATGGAATTTTTGTGCATCGTATAACACTGGAAGGTACAAATCCATAATTTGGATCTCAGTTAAATGGATTCGAGTACGAGGGTAGGACAATGGTGTGAATCCGTGTGTCTGACATCCAAAAGTTGGATACATGATGGTGGGGTACATGAGGGTATGAGGACAAATTTGTAATCATGAAAAACTTATGGGTTTGAAGAACTATATTTTAACAGGGATTTTAGGACATAGTATTTGATTAGAATTTAATTTCTTTATTTACAGTATTGGAATAGGATTAGGACCTAGCATTTGATCAGTATTGAATTTCTTTATTTAAAGTGTTGGAGTAGGTCTTGCACATCTAAGATCTCTATATAATAGATCCCTATGTTAATTTTCTAGTAGCTTTGAATGAATAAAAATCAGATTAGTGATATTGAGTATCACTGATTCCTTTTCAACATCCAGAGTAGCCTTCCAATCCCCAAGTGGCCTAGTTTCTATTTCTTTCTTATTTCTTGTTCTACATCAATATAAGTACGGGGAAACATCGACATTTCTAAACAAAAATATATCTTACAGAATTATTCCTTGTCTTAGCTAGTTGGGTCATATTTTGTGTCCAAATCCTTTTCACTTAGTCATGATTTCTTGGCCCCGCCTTGATGTTGTGGGTTACACGTTAATAAGAAACCAAAAATAAAAAAGCCATACCATTTTTTTAAAAAATGAACAGCTTCCCACCAGCAGTCATTTACTTCAAAAAGATATTTGTATGGTACTGTGAGAATGTCTCAGTGCACGTGGTTCAATGCAAAAAAGTATAGTGCATTTGGCATGCAATTTGAAACTTGAAAAAAATTTAAGGCCCATTTGGCCTGAATTCTAATTTTACTGTATCAAAAGTGATTTTAAAACAGCTGAGGATAAAAATATTGTGGAGTTAAAAGCTATTTGGTGTTTAGGAAAAATTGTGAAGTGTGCTCCCCGTGTTGCCCATCTCTTGTGTCACTATTTCAAAGTGTTAAGCAGAAAAAAAACTAGCAGCAAAAATTCTCAAAGAATCCAAAATTTAGTCCACATGTCAGACCCACATTCCATACCCGTAAGCATGTCATGTCATGCCATGTCAACACAGTACTCTCGGTTGGAGTGCCAAGTCCATGTAAGTATGTAACAGAGATCTGGACTAAGGCCATAATTGAATTGGAAACTTTTATTGCGTATAATCAATTCCAGGAATCCCTAATATGGTACCAAAATATTTACTACTATAATTAACAGCAATGCCTGCCACTTTTTGTATAAACACTATTCACGACAAACTCTTACAGTCAAGTGAATATATTTTACTCCCTCCATCCCATTTTAGATGTCCCCTTTGAAAAAGCTCAAAGATTAAGAAAGTGCATTAATTACATGCATACCATTTAATATGGGTATTAAATTTACCAAACAAAAAGCGCATTAATTGCATGCAAATCACTTGTAGTTGGTGTAATAATAAAGGGTATTATTGGAAGATTAACAATAAAAGTTTTTGACTTTTGGTTCGGGACAGCTATTTTGGGACATCCCAAAATGGAAATGGGACATCTAAAATGGGACGGAGGGAGTATATAGAACTTGCCATGTAGTTTATGAAACAATGAGATACAAAATGGCCATCATAAAATTAAGAATATCAAGTTAAACAACAAAAAAACCCATTCTATATAACTAAGGAAAGTAGAAGAATATGTATGGAAAAGAATTAGGAATAAACCTTCTTCAATAAGACCCTTCAAAGCCCACAAATCACCCATGATCGGCCCACCACCTCCTATCAAAGTTAAGAGAAACATTCATGTCAGCTAAAGCACAGTTTCCATTTCCTAAACCAACGACAGCAAATGAACCTCACTATTACCAGCTATACCAACTAAAAGCAATAATCAAACTGTTATTAATCAATTACAATCAAAAGTGTACAAGATTCATCATCTGCCTTTTTTATGCAAAGATCACAAAAGACCAATGGCCAGTAACACTTAAACCCCTCGTTAACCAACACAGAGAATGAAAAGAAAAAGGAACAACAGTATTGGTAACCGGCAGAAATAATCAGTGAGCAGTCAGTTTCTAGTCTTGGCCACCTACATCCCATCCACCCTCCAACTTTAGCAAAAGCACATTTCCACTTCCTAAATTAAGGACAACAACTGAACCTCATTATTATCAGCTATACCAGAAAATACTAACAGCAATAATCAAACTGTTATTGATTTTATTTTCATAATCATACAAGATTCATCATCTTCCTTCCTTTCTAAAAAAAAGAACACAAAATAGCAATGGCCAGTAAACGTAAATCAGTCATTACACAACTGAGAGAATGCGGAGAAAAAGGAGCAGCAGCACTCATAACGGGCAGAAAGAATCAATGAGCAATCAGTTTCACTCATGTTCACCTCCCCTCCCTCCCTCCTTCCCTTCCTCTCTACCCCTCCCTCCCTCCCTCCTTCCCTTCCTCTCTACCCCTCCCTCCCTCCCTCCTTCCCTTCCTCTCTACCCCTCCCTCCCTCCCTCTTTCCCTTTCTCTCTCCCCTTTTTCCCTCCCTCCTTTCTTCAGTTTTAACTGCAATGTCCATGTCTCATACATGCAGCACTGTCACAGCTCTTCCACGGGCATGCTTGTATCACTGAGAAGCCAGTTTCCACTCTTGTCCACCTCCTCCCTCCCTCCATTTCAACTGCAATGTCCATGCCTGACACATGTCAGCACTGCCATAGCTCTTCACGGGCATGCATTTTTTAATAACTTCTGATTAGCATTTGAGAAAAGAAGAAAAAAAAAATAAAGCAACTGCAAATACAGCTATACTTCACTCAATATCAAATAGTCTCTTGCTGCTAGACTATAAAATTAGTTTACGATATCACTTTACAATGGATGAAAATCCTTGAGCAAAAACTGGGGACAAGAATCATGGATTAAAGAATGTTTACATAAAATAGAAGTCAGTTATTATAAGGGCAATGCATGCTCACCTCTGCCACCGTAGACAAGCAACCGTTTCTCAACCATGGTGGCTGTATGGCCACATCTAGGAGGCGGCAGTGATCCAGAAACCGATAGCTCCATCCACTCAAGTGATACTGTTTGAGGAAGCAGATCAGGTAGTAGTCTCAGTGAATATAACCCAGCTAAATGGTAAAATAAAATCCCAGAGCTAAAGAAAAGATATTACTTGTGTCCATGACATACACGTCTGACAACCACTTTTTACCATCCCAGCCACCATACCTGCAGTTAATTCAATCCTGCTTGACACAAATACCGTACGAAAACCTCTACTATCTGGTTGATGAAGAATGTGCAAGATGACAATACTCACATTACAATTTTCCGGTTTCCAATAGCTGAAGCTGCAGCAAAATCCCGAGGCGAAGGTAAGTCACCGAAACTGGTTAGCTCTGACCACTGCCATATATCTGGAATATTTACAATTACAACCAACATGTCAAGAAAATATCATACAGGCACTAAGCCAAGAATATCCAACTTTATGGTGCATATTTCATCATCATGAGCTGTTTGAAGAAACATATCTTTTACCTGTGTCCAGGACCCAAAAGTCACCCAACCTGAAATTTCGACGTCTTCATCAAAATCTTGTTTGGCAACATTTATCGAGCACTTAAATATATAGATATGTATAGGAGACAGGACACTGGACACTGGACACATGTAAACATTAGATGAGCATATACCTTTTGCCACCAGAACGCCCACCAAAGATGAACATATGACAATCAATCACAACAGTGACATGAAATGCTCGTGGGCTTGGACCCACTTGTCCATCAGATTCACTTCCAGTGCACTCTGGCTGAAACCAGACTTTGTTCTCTAATACATCAAGAAAGCACAGCTTCATAACACACACCCGAATTCTAAGACATAAGGACGTATGCTACCACTTAGGAAACACACGCATGAGGGTGCACACAGAAAAAAAAATTCCTAAAAGACAGACCTCACAGTTCAATAAAGCTAAGAATGGACAAAAAGAGTGGAATATAGAGTAAGCAGAATCCGCAAGCCTTGTAAGCATGACTCTAAATGCAATGACAACTCAACCCGTCACAATATATGAGTATCCTTCTTGCTGCTCCTTTAACACTTCATTGTACAATCTCCCCTCAAGCTGTTGACTCCAGGAGTAATCCCAGACAAGAAGATCCCCCCCTCCACCACTCATCTTTGACATATTAAAAGATCAAACAAAGACAACAGACTCAAACAAATAATATCCAGACAACCCACTAATGCAGCCTTCTTATCGCCTGCAATATTATAGAGATAAGTAGAAACATGTATTCTTATATCTTCCTCAACCCGGGACTAAACCACCCGAGAACCAACACCCACCCTTGCGAAGACAGTGTAGAAAGAATGATGCAGATTAGTTAGATGGCAGAGAATCTGGGTTTTGTTTAAATTTTAAGTTTCAATTGTTTCAGAGTTCTAATTCCAAATGTGTGCCTTCAATTCACTTTAAGCAGCAGAATTGCCAGAAGGCACTGACCAACCATTAAATACGAGAGCACTTGCATGGATTCGTGCGCATGTACACCGTCAAAATCCTCAAAATCATACAAAATTACACAACAGATTCATGCTAATTCATGTAAAATACATCTCCAATCAAAGCATTTGCATGCCCTACTCAAAACTAAATTAACGAAACAATGATATGAAGAATACCCAGGAATCCTATCGACTAAAATTTGAAGTTTCTCAACAAACACTAAACAGCCAAGCCAAGAAAAATCATCACATAAACTCAAAAAATAAAATAAAAAATTGAAATAGAAGAGAATACCGATATCATAAACTACTAGGTCGCTGAGAAATTTCTTGTCGACGAGACCACCAAACACAACAACCTTTGATTTCCCGATATTGACAGCAGTATGACCACTGAGAACGCAGACAACGTAGAAATTAATGCTGATCATATACACCTACACATATATTTAGATAGAAATAGAGAGAGAAAGTGCCTGCGCGGTTGAGGAAGAGTCCCATCAAAATCAGCGGAAGAAGCTCGAACCCAGTAATGCATTTTCTGCGTCTCGTCTAGGATGTTTAAGTTGAGTAGTTGACTACATCCTGATATTAATGGAAAAAAAAAAAAAAAAAAAAAAACTAATATACTACTCCTTACTTTTTGAATCAAAAATATTTTTTTATTTTATTTTTTAAAAACATTTTATTAATTTAAAATTATTTAAAAAAAATTGAATATTTATAAATTATATAAAATTATATTTATCAAATCTTAATTATTCACTAATTTATAATTAAAAATAAGTTAATCTTTTAATCAAATATGTAATGAAAGTGACATAAAATAACACTGAGTGAATAATTTATTAAAAACATATATTTTTTATTATTTTAATTTATAGAAGATTTATTGCAGTTTTTTAAGAACACATGAACTAAAACCTACACCATCCACACCATTGGGGTAAACCACCGTTACTTAACCTTTTGATGAAATTTTTGTACCTAAACCCAACGTCACAAAATATCCAAAAATATATCGTCGGGCTACTCTACCAAATCTCGATGACGTAATTCCGTTGGAGTAAGGCACACGCGCCTTTTGACATGCGTGGCTTGCATTTTCCGTGATAAATATTTTTTGGCTAAAGAGAGAAAAAAATGGAAAAAACTTTATAATCTCTAAAGTCAAGGGGTGTGGGTGAGGTGTAATGACAAACAATTTTAATCCAAAATAATTAATGTATAAATGCTAAATTACAAATAAAATGTTTTAAATTAGTATTCTTCCGAAAAATAATCATATCATCTTTTTAATTATCATGATAATTAATTTCTTTGAAAAATGTTACTTTTAAAATATATATATATATATAATTCATATTCTTTTTAACTTATCATGGTAATTAATTTCTCTGGTAAGTCATAATTATTCTGATTTTGTTATTATTTTACAAATTATTAAAATAAAGATAAATAATTTTATTAATTTTATATTTTTAACGTAATTACAAAGAAACCCCAAAGTTTAGCCCATTTTCATTTGATCTCATGAAAATTTTTCGATAACAAATCACTCAAAGTTCACTCTTTTACTCTTGAGGTTTATTTAACTTAATTTATTTATATTGATTTGCATTGAATTCTTTGTATTACTAAAAATTTCTTAATATTGACAATGATGGTGGCTGATTTTTCAACGAATCTAAACAGCATATGGTTGGAGAAAATTTGCACGATGGGGATTGATGGAGGAGGACAACTGAGAAATTTACTTGAAGATGAGGGATTCACAATGTTGACAAGAGCATCGTGATGATTTTTCAAGAGACCTAAATAAGAAATTAAAATATCAATAGATCTGATCGGATATGTACATCCTTCCCTCTGCTTCATCTTATGGTGATATAATTCATCATTCAATTTCACTACCACTCGTAATGAAATGAGAATTTTTGATCTAACCCCACCAATGATAGTGAATAAGCCATCCCCCTCCATCAGTTACCACCCTATATTTTTTTTATTTATATAATGTTTTATTTATACATACATCTATATAGTTGTACTGTGCATATTATCATAAAAAGTTTGTATTGTTTTTCGACAACACAAGCTTATTACCCAATTAACACATGCTATAAAAAATGTAGAATAAAAAATTTTATAGATAAAAAAGGTATTTTTGCAATTATGATAATTTACCAATGGTAAAATTGATATTTCACAAGACAAGTAAAAGTTTTGGTGGAATGTGAGTTGATTTTTTATATCGGTGGAACAAATCAAAGCATTATCACAATAATAAAAGTAAAATAAATAAAATAAAATAAAAGGATTTAGAGCAATTACATATTCATATCAAATATTTATTCACAATCTATTTATTATAACTAAACATAGATGTTTATTCCAAAGCAATTGACAGAAAAATTGCAAATCCAAAGAAAAATCACCCCAAATACGTTTATGTTGCATAAGGATGAAGTGGAAATTTATTAGAGAAATTTACTAGTGGTTAGATGCTTGAGAAATAACTTTTAGGAAGATTAGGAATTATGCTATTTAAGAAAGAAAAAGTCATTTTTCATTTACTTGTAAAATAACTTACAACAAAAAAAACATTATATTTCATTCCCCTTTAAAATAGTAGTTTTTAAAGTAAAATGATTTTCATAATAAAACACTTTACACTTAATTAAACGCGATAAAAATATAATTTTATATTAAAATCAATTTTCTTTAGAGAATTTTAAGGTGAAACAAATTATTTAAAATTTTTATTAATATATTTAGAAGATCATAAATTTATATTTAGATCATGTTAATTTGTTTTTTATTTTTTATTAATTGGATCAAAATCCATTAGCGTAAAACATGTCTTAATTTTTTTGGGTTCGGATTAAAGATTTATGCATGAGTATGACTCAATAAATGTGACTTCGCTATTGCGTTAACTTACAAGTTAACAATTAAAAAGAATATTTTTGCTCGGTCAAATTAAAAGTTATTTAGTAATTGACAAAAATTATGTTAAAAGTGTTTTTAAACTAATATGTAAAAATTGGTGTATCTAGTTGACCAGGTTCTAAATGGTTTTTATGCTTAAAAAATAAGTGTTTTTCAATATTGAAATTAGCAAAAAGTAAATCAAAATTAGTTGATTATATTTTATAAAAAAATATCAATTAACTACTTAGATGTCTAAATGTATTTCTTATGAAATTGACTTTAATATTTGTATGATAAAAATTATTTATTTTAATTACAGTAAATCATTTATAAAGTAAAATTCAATAATAATAATTTTTTTTAATAATAATAATGATTATTTTGGTAAGAACGTAAATTATTTTGCCATCCAAAATCAAATTGTTTATGAGAAGCTCATTTTATTCTTTTGTTCAATCTGATTTTGATGTGAGCCGGACCCAAACAAGAATGGACCCAAACAACTTGAGCCCAAACATTTTTTTTTAATTCCCTATAAATCAATCCGAAAAAGATGGTAGTGGGGTTTTCTTTTGCAATACCTTAAGACTTAAACCCACAGAGCTATAGGAGGAGAAAGAAGCCGCCATAGCAAGAACGAACGGCACACTTTTTTCTCTCCCCTGAATCACTTTCCCTCTCTCCGAATAGGGTTAATATAAGCTGCCATGGTTGTAGATACGAATACCAAGGATCAGTCGCATAAGGCGCATAGATCTCGCCAGTCGGGTCCTACTGCGAAGAAAAAGGCCAAAGCTGATAAGAAGAAGCGCGACATCTCCGATGAGAATAAACAAAACCCTAAGGTAGATTCTGTTTCTTTGTTTTAATAATTTTTGTTAGCACGCATTGCAGCCTTTTACTAATGATTCAATTTTATATCAATAGGCATTTGCTTTTAGTTCATCTGTGAAAGCAAAGCGTTTACAATCACGTTCTGTTGAGAAAGAGCAGCGTAGGCTTCATCTCCCGACTGCTGATCGTTCTTATGGTGAACCGCCTCCATATGTTGTTGTAGTTCAGGGACCACCTCAGGTTTGTTAAATTGATGTAATAATCATTTGGCTTAGTCATAATAATTTACCTATTGATGCCATTGCTCATAATGAATTTTTTTGATGATGACGTTTTTCCTGTTAACTTGTTGCTGCAGGTTGGCAAGTCTCTTTTAATAAAGTCTCTTGTGAAGCATTATACGAAGCAAAATTTACCCGAGGTTCGAGGACCGATTACTGTTGTATCAGGTTTTTGTCTACCCTATCTATGTTAACATACTAACATGAATTTTGTACATATTTGTATTAAATTTTAATCGATAGTTTAGTCTTTTTTCTCTTATTTGGTTGATTGAATATGTTAGGTAAGCAAAGGCGGATACAATTTGTGGAGTGCCCAAATGATATCAACGGCATGATTGATGCTGCGAAGTTTGCTGATTTAGCATTGCTACTCACAGATGGAAGTTATGGTTTCGAAATGGTGAGACATTTTTTGCTGATATGATGAAAAATTCTAGATTTAAGGCTTCTTTATTGGGTGTTTCTCTTGTATACTTCCAATGTACTATAGTTATGCCCCCTTTGTTGGCATTAGTGCCTTAAATGGTATACCATCTAGACGCTTAATAATAAAATGTCCAGTGCCATTTTTAATATTAAGAGGAGTAAGTTTTTCCTTGGATTTTCGGCACTGGCCTTTTACTAGTCACTGAATGGTTGTGCGCCAAAATCCCTCTGTTAAGTTGTCATGCTTGCCTATCTAGCTTGGTTTGCTATTCTATTGTGAGGCTAGAACTCTCTTTACTTGTACTGTTCTAGCGAGGTTACTTCCTGTCCCATTGTTCTTTGTTTAATATGATGTCATTTCAGTGAATCAATTCCTGTTCTTTTTTCTTTCAGGAAACTTTTGAATTCCTTAATATTTTGCAAGTTCATGGGTTTCCAAAAGTTATGGGAGTCCTTACTCACCTTGATAAGTTCAAGGATGTGAAGAAACTGAAGAAAACGAAACAGCGTCTCAAGCATCGTTTCTGGACAGAAATATATGATGGAGCAAAATTGTTTTATTTATCTGGTCTTATTCATGGGAAGTAAGTATCTTGTTGGCGCTGTTTCTTATACATCACATCGTCCGTGTTCAATGGAAACTTGTAACAAGTCTGAAAGGATTTTTTTAACGTTTATGCTTCCCTGGATTTTTTTTTAACTTTTATGCTTCCCTTTTGCTTTTTATAAATAGGTACATGAAACGTGAAATTCACAATCTTGCGCGATTTATCTCTGTTATGAAGTTTCATCCCTTATCTTGGCGAACTTCTCATCCTTATGTTTTGGTGGACCGTTTTGAAGATGTTACTCCTCCTGAAAGAGTTCACATGAATAAGAAATGTGATAGAAATATCACGCTTTATGGCTATTTGCGTGGTTGTAACTTGAAAAAGGGAACAAAGGTATACTTTCTGAATCTTCAACTATCATTATTGGCTTATCAAATAAATTCTCCCAATTAGGATCGAACCTGTAATCTCGTCCTCTACCCAATTCTTATGAATATAGTAGATGTCATTGGCCCAAAAGGCATTTGCATTGCCGTTTTGAATTTTTAATAAGTAATGAGTGACCTGAAGTTTTAAGAAATGAAGTCCAGAAATTAAGTTCATCCATTCCAGATTCTAGAGCAGCTCCTGTTTTGATTGTTGGTCAATACTTGCAAAATAATTGTAGCGTACTTATTCCTTGTTCTAAGACCAGTAGCTCTTTGTATCTTTTTGTTTAGACTGGATATAGCTATTTACTTTTTAGCAAAATTATGAATCAGCCTATTTTGGACATGAGGGGTTTTTCTTCCTTTTTTTGTATTGAAAAAGTAATTTTCCGGTGATGATGTGATCATTTATTATTTTGTTTTACCAAACAACGAGAGGATTTAAGAAATTTTTTTACAAGGCTGTCTCTTTAGCAAAAGCATAAGACAATTGATTTGAATTATTTTCAATTTGTTAGCAGCTATATTTGCATGAGCTTGAGGTTTGATTGAAAGCTCAAGCTCTAAGGCCAAAGAAAGTTGCTGGGTTTTGAAAAAACTAATCAATGTTCATGTGGCTAAGATTACTGGAAGTGTTTGTCATAAAATACTATACAATCTGGAATACTTATAAAAAAAACTGTACAATCTGGAATGACACGCTGCAAGCTTTGTTTTCAAAAATTGGTAGTTGTTGTTTCTACCAAACATTTTGATCATTTCAAAACTACTGAAGACAAAATGAAAATAACTTCATCATTTTTTGTTTTAAAAAATTGGAAATTGACAACATAATCCAACAATATTTTAGCTGTAAATTTGACTTGCATGCTGTCCTTGAATTTCATATCTTTTATGTATATAAGGCCTAATGTAAGCTTTGTGGATCAGGTTCATATTGCCGGTGTTGCTGATTACAGTTTAACTGGTGTTACAGCCTTAGCCGATCCCTGTCCTTTACCATCAGCTGCCAAAAAGAAAGGACTGCGTGACAAGGAAAAACTGTTTTATGCTCCTATGTCTAGCCTTGGAGATCTTCTGTATGACAAAGATGCTGTTTACATAAACATAAATGACCACTTTGTTCAGTTTTCTAAAGTCGATGATGAAAACGAGGGAACTGCACGCAAAGGTTTACAATTAATTTTGCATTCTCACAATTTTTTCCCAGTTATCTTTAATTTATGTTCTTTCTACAGAACTTTTGGCATTACTTTTCTTTTGAGGAATCTGAACTCTTTTGTTTGTTGCATTTATTGGATTTGAAACATCTCCATTTTTCTACATATCTTTCAATTCTGATGTTTTAGATATTGCCTAGGTGGAATGATGCGGAAGGAAATAGGGAAATCTATTCCTTTTTCCATGTTGCATCTTCCACAATTTCCTTTGCTTAAATGTTTGTATTTTTCTGTTAGTAGGAAAAGACCGAGATGTTGGTGAGCTTTTGGTAAAATCACTTCAGAACACGAAATATTCAATTGATGAAAAGCTAGAGAAGAGTTTTATTAACCTTTTCAGCCAAAAGCTTAGTAGCTCTTCCGAGGCCGGGGCTGCCGGAGATACTCATCAAGCCATAGCAAATATTCATGATATAGAGCCTTCAGAGCAGTATCAACGTGGAAAAGATGTTGAAGCTGATAGAGTTAATGTAGAAAGTGATGCTGAGGATCTGGATGATTCAGCATCTTCAGACCAAGAAGAAGATGTTCTAAAGGGTGCAACGATTGAGAATCAGAGGAGTGATTCTAATGAAGAAAATGTTGATTCATCAGAGCAGGAAGCTCATCTGAAAGATAACTTAAAGCAAGAAGTTGAGCTTCATAGTGGAAGGCTGAGGAGGAAAGCTGTCTTCGGAGACGATATAGATCAAAATGATATGGAGGTATTTAGTGCTGATACTTGTTGATTTTTTAATGGAAGAACTATCATCTTAACAAAATAAAGAAAGTTGGTTTTTTAGTCAAGACTTAGACGAAGTTCCTTACATGAAGTTTGTGGAGTTCTCTTAAAAAAATGTTACTTTCAAAAATAAAATTCAAGATTGGACTTTACTATTCAATAGAACACATGTAATAGATCAAATATACAAAGTTTCAACTAAAAATTATCATTTTAGTATATGATTTATCAACGGTTTGAATCTTATCAAATTTTATATGAAAAACTAGTGTTTAGATCGTAGTTTAAAATTTATCAAAACATGCTATTTTTTGTTTTAAAATTCTCATGAATCATAGTGTCATGATCACTAATTTTATTGTTGTAAAAGTTGAAAATTTTAAATAGAACTTCACTGAAGGAACACCATATAAATTTTACCTTTCTTCTTTTTTTTTTTGGGGGGGGGCAATTTGGTGTATAATGGTTCCATGTTTATTATTATTTATAGAAAAACTCACTGTAATTTACTTTTTTTAACTTTATAATGATTCTTGTCTATACTTGTATGCACCTTGGATTTTGGTGAAGTATGGAAAGCAACATGTATATGCTATAGAGCCAAAGAAACAACTTTAATTTATCTCGTTCTAATATTATGCATGCTTCAACACCATTGCTTCTTCATTGTTCATAATATTTCTTTACTACGGTAGTCTGCTGGAATCATCTCATTGTTACTTTTTGGTTTTCTAACTAAAATAGGTTTCTAACAGTAATTATCACAGTATTTGTATAAGGTATCATTCACCTTTTCATTCCATGCAATGCACGAAGCCCCTGGACGCAAAGATTACTCACATTTGATACATATGCTTCACTACAGGATTCTGATGATGAAACGGATGAAGATGAAGATGATGACAATGACGTATATGGTCATTTGAATTCTGGTTCAGATTTTCTTGAGGAAGATGGGGAGGATCAAGAAACAGATGGTACCTTCTTCTCAAATTTCTGTTTGTTGTTATGCTCAAATTTGGCTTAGGAACTATGTATCTGCTGTCTTGTAGTGGTGAGAGATGTGATACTGTGAACAATGGTTTAGTTCGTTGAAGTTGAAACCACTTTAACATGGGTAGTGGAGGAAGTTCTTAGAATTTGATTTTTTCTACAGAATTATTGTCTCCAAAAATAGTGTAGTTATTAAAGTAAGAAAATTGTTATATTGCAATTTATTTTTGTTTCTAAAATTCTTTCATTTGTTTTTCTATCAGAAGATGACATGGGAAACATATCAAAGTGGAAAGAACCCTTGGCAGAAAGGACTGTCTCAAGACAGAAAACTAATTTGACGCAACACGTCTATGGGAAGCATGCATCAGCATCAACAATTAGTGAAGAGCAGGACAGTAGTGAGGATGAAAAAGGTGGTGGTGTTTTTTTTACACCCAAAGGAGAAGGGGGCAAGGTTTGTCCACTCTTTTCATGGATTACCTTTTTTTTTGTTTTCTTAAGAGCTTCTTGTTCTTGTACCTGGACTTTTTGTTCCATTCACTCTTGTTCTTGTTACTTTATTAATTGCAGAAATTGGGAGAAGGATTGGATGGTGAAAATGTCAATAATGAGGATTGTACCAAATTTACGAATTATGGAAATCTCAGAAACTGGAAAGATAAACAAGTATGTGAAAACATTCGTGATCGTTTTATCACTGGTGATTGGTCAAAAGCTGCTCTCAGAAATCAAGTTCCAGGGGCTGATGCTGAAGATGATGATGCTTATGGTGATTTTGAAGATCTAGAAACAGGTGAGAAGCATGGGAGCCATCCTAAAGATGATTCTGGGAATAGTGCAACCCAAAAGGAAGTTGGCTCAGTAGTTGATGAGCGGAGGTTAAAAAAGCTTGCTCTTCGTGCAAAGTTTGATGCTCAATATCCTTTCTACTTAAATTACTATTATATTATTTAAACATGATCTGTTGTCCGATCTCCCACCAGTTATTGGTGGATTTCTCCATTAATTTGGGGTTGAGGTTGTGTTTGTGAGGGTGCAAAGATGCATTCAAATGCTGTTCGTGGGGTTCTGTCATTTCTTAACCCATTGTTGAGATTGTTGGGTTGTTTTGCATGTTCTCACTGATAGTGTGTTCCCTATTTTGGTCGTATTTGAACAAAATCTGTTTTTCCTGGTTTGAATGTGTTCTTATGTATGCTTTGACAATTTAAAATTATCTTTTGAGACCTTAATTTTGATCTACGTATGATGAATTTGGATTGACGGAGGATGAAAATGATAAAAAAAATGGGGCCAAGTTTCACCGTGGTCAAGCTAATGAATCTGGATATGTTGACAAGGTAAACTTTTTTGCCATATATCTGAATCAATTTTTGAGCATTGAGGGCTTTTTTTGGTGACTCATGCTTTGTACTTCCAGTTGAAGGAGGAGATTGAACTTCGGAAACAAATGAACATGGCTGAACTCAATGATCTTGATGAGGCCACTCGATTAGAGATAGAGGGCTTCCAAGCTGGAGCATATCTAAGGTTGGAGGTTCATGATGTTCCTTTTGAGATGGTTGAATACTTTGATCCCTGCCATCCTATTTTGGTTGGAGGAATTGGTCTTGGCGAGGAAAATGTTGGATACATGCAGGTTAGAAGACACCACATATCCTTTTTGTTTTGTAGAAACTGAAATGCTGCATAATGTTCTTTTGTTTTCCCACTGCTGTCTCATCGACTATTAGGTTGTCTTGAATAATTTTTTGGTGGTTCTATTTCGTGCTTGTAAATCAAATATGCATTTTGCTCCAGAGTAGAGTCTGGTCTAATTGTGAAAACATATGGATGGATTTTGTTTACATTAGGGAAGTCTTATGTGCTACTGCATCTTTTGATTGAGGAGAGTTGTTTTGTTGAATTAAGATCTATATTTAATACATATGACTTTTATTTACTTAGATTCGCCATTTCCAAAAATCCTTAGCTGTAAAGGATAAAAGTTAAAACAAGTGCAACCTAACTCCCAGCTAGAACCATTATTTGCCATAATAAGATGTCTGTTTTCTTAATATTAAGAAAGATAATTAACCTTTAAAACTTATTCAACAAATAATGATGAATTCTAAACTTATGTAGGAGAATCTGTTGTTAATTTTGTACATCTTGATGAATCTACATGTCGTAAGATGCCTATCATTGTTCCTTCCAGGCCAGGTTAAAGCGGCACAGGTGGCACAAGAAAGTACTGAAGACTAGAGATCCAATTATTGTTTCTATTGGATGGAGGCGTTATCAAACTACACCTGTTTATGCTATTGAGGATCGCAATGGAAGGCATCGCATGCTTAAGTACACTCCAGAGCACATGCATTGCCTTGCCATGTTCTGGGGTCCTCTTGCCCCTCCCAACACTGGGTTCGTTGCTTTCCAGAACTTATCAAATAATCAGGTGAGCTTTCTCTTCTTTATATTGGTTGAGATTCTTTGGAAGTTTTTAATTGAGAAAAGCAGGGTTTTAAATTCTGTGTTACATGCTTTTTGGCTTCTCTCAATACATATTTCAGGTATGCCAATTGTTGATAAATCTTTTGCTAATACAAAGTGTTTCTGTGATATGTTTTGTGCTTGTTTTGAAGTGCAATTGAAGTTACTGAAATCATTTCACTCGCGTGAGGATATGAGGATAAAAACATCTCAATCTTTAACCACAATTTGATACTGATACGTGATGTAGTTAATGGGTATGATCATATTGTCAAATTGAGTTTCGAATCATGAATTAAATTCTCAATTTTGTGAATTTAGAATTGTACGATTCGGCAAAATTTATGACAATCAATGGTAAATGACACATAATACATGTAAAACAAATAAAATAGTAGTAAAAACTAAATATAACGTGTTATAAACTAATCTATGATTGATCATGTGGCCTAATTGGACATGCTCTCTATATGGTATATGTATATCTATATCATAAAAAGTAAGAGCTTCATTACATAACAAAATGAGTGCTTCATAAAAATATGATATATTATTTGTTGGACTATGCAAATATATTTTATAAAACAAATAATATAGGTGTGAGTGTGAAATGTATGTATAATGTTTGTTGAAATATAATAATACTCACCTTGAAAGACATTTAAAAAAAATCACGATACTGAACACTCTTTCAAATAAGTTATTATTGTTTGAACAAAGATATGAATGCTTTATGGGGTTGTTTGTTTCGTTACACAAGGTCCTAGAACCCTAAATTTCTAGAAAACTTAAATGAAAGAGAAACTAATAAGTTATGTTTATTTAACCCTAAACATCTAGAGTCTTAAACATATTTTCTATAAAATTTAGAAAAATAGGCTTTAATGAATCAGGTGAACCGAACAATTTTGATTCATATGATTCAGCACCAATTTGGTCAATTTAACACCGATTTAGGATGAACTTCGATTATGTATACCAAGTTGAATCCGTTTAGGCCTGAATCAAATCAAATGGTTCAATTTTTACAACTATGGGTATGTTTTCTTATAAAGCAACAACTATGGGTATGATATGAATAGATGTAGCTAATATGTACAACAATTAATAAAAGAGACTGATAATAAAAAAAAAGAACAGTTCTTAAACCCACCTCATCGCTTATCTCTTTAGACCTAATCCCTCGCTCAAATTCAAGGGAAAATGGCCCTTAATTAGGACCAAACTCAACAATTTGCCGATTCAACTCATGCATTTTACCTAGTTCTTGAGTTCCTTCTCTAATCGCTTTTATCTTGGGAGAATGGCCCTTAATTAGGACCAAACTCAACAATTTGCCGATTCAACTCATGCATTTTGCCTAGTTCTTGAGTTCCTTCTCTAATCGCTCTTATCTTGGGCTCCTCTCCATCTTCCACAACCTCAACAATGTTGTTTCACATGCTACTAAATGTCAAAGCCTCGATTTGATCCTCGATTTGATTGACGACATGCTCAAGACTTCGAGCGGTGTAGATTTGATCTTGGCCAAGCTTGATCAGCATATCAAGGATAATGGGATTTTGATCGTAAGGTGGGTTCTTCGATATGGTGTCGTTTTGGGTTCATCATCGAAGGGGGCCATGCAGGGCAAGTCGAGGAATTTGGTAACTTGGTTGCAGATTAGGAGCATTGAGTGGAAGAACTGGGCCGTGGATTCATTACTGAATTTGCTACAAGAGGATGATAAGAGCGTGGTGATTGTGGTGGCTCAAGGCAAAGTGCCTGTTTTCATTAGGTTATTATATTTGAGCATGTTTGGAGATGAAAGAGAAGACTGCTGCTTCGGTTTCTAGGGTTTCAATGGAGATAGCAGAGGGCAGAGGCATTATATGAGAGGGAAGCTTACAGGATAATGTGGATTTGTTTTTCTTTCTTTTTTTAGTTATAATTTTGGTAATGGACGAAAGAGTATTTTGATTAATTTTGTTTAATGCTAAGGGTAACTTCTAACTGAAGGTGCTATTGGATACATCCGGGGCTAATTGTCTTAATTGAAATTATAGGGTGTAAATTGAGACAACCCCAAAACTGCAAGGCGGTTTGTGATAAAAACGCTTATTATTGTACTCGTTGTTGTGGTTTCTTTCCACACCCATTGGAGGATTTATTTTCAGATTGGGATCGGGGTTTAAGAATGAATCTCCTGATATTAGGATGATGTAGAGAAATTTGTTTTGGCAAATCTAATTGGGTTTTGCCAAGAAGGGTTGTTGTCTTTTTCATAGAGATTCTGGTTTAACCCCTTTGTTAAGAAGATACATGTCAAACTCTTGTTTTTTTGTTATGTAAAAATAGTATAAAGAGCACCAAGGGGGTGCAACCCATATACAAAGAGACTAATTACATGAAAGTGATCAGTGAACTCTACAAGAAAATTCCCCTCTACCCAAAAAGTAAGGAGATTCAACCCACCTTTAAAAGAAACGTTATATCTCTCGACACTCTCAAAAGCTCTCTTGTTTCTTGCCAACCACACCATCCACAAAGAGGAATCAAAGCAATGATTTTCCTCTTTTCTTTTGAAGCCTGAATAGCTTTCCAAGCCCTTGGTGATCACATTTCATCACCAAAGACTAAAAATAACCCTCTTAAGGCATAATTACCATTATCTTGAAGATCTTCTAACGGACTGCCTAGTTCTCTTATCTAATCTACCTTTCTATTTCCTCTCGTTATATTTATGCTAGTACATCATCCCACTCACACACCTGACAAAACAATTTTCTATAATCATCAAATTTATCGTAGTGTATAATGTAAATTCAAGCATTATAGAAATCCAAAATCTCTGTTGCTGTAAAGGGGCTATTTATTTTTTCTGCCACTTTTTTCTTACTTTCTTTCATTATTCTTGTTTTCTCTCTATTTGCTGAGTAGCTTTCGTTTGGTGCACCAGGCAACGTTTCGCATAACAGCCACTGCTGTTGTACTTGAGTTCAACCATGCAACGCGTATAATGAAGAAAATCAAGCTGGAGGGTTACCCCTGCAAGATCTTTAAAAAGACAGCCCTTATCAAGGACATGTTTACTTCAGATCTTGAAGTAGCTCGTTTTGAAGGTGCAGCAATTAGGACTGTCAGTGGGATCCGGGGGCAGGTGAAAAAGGTATGCTTGTTTCATGTACAGGTTTCTTAAATAGTGGCAGTTCAATACTTCAATTTGCTCGTACTTATGTCTGTACTCTGTACTTTCTATAATGGAAAATTACATCTGTTTGCTTCATTATATATTTTTAAATGTTTTTAAATGTGGTTTTGAGTGTGAGTCATCATGAGGACATAATTGTTGCGGGTGTATCCATGTCTCTTCTATACCAGTGATGCTGGTAGACTTTTAATAATTTTTTCATTGGCAGGCTGCAAAAGAAGAGATCGGTAACCAACCTAAAAAGAAGGGAGGGCACCCTAGAGAAGGGATTGCCAGGTGCACCTTTGAGGACAGAATTCTGATGAGTGACATAATTTTCTTGCGTGCATGGACTCCGGTAGAAGTTCCTCGGTTTTACAACTCACTGAACACAGCCTTGCAACCTCATGATAAGACCTGGCAAGGAATGAAAACTGTGGGTGAACTGAGGAGAGAGCATAATCTTCCTAATCCTGTCAACAAGGATTCACTCTACAAGGTAATTTCCGATGTGAGACTGGAGATTGTTTAGCCCATAGTTCTTCTGTGGATCCTGAATGCTGTTATGACATGACGCTTGTATTTTTGTGGATTAATTATTTGTTAATATTTTCATCAGCCAATTGAAAGGAGGCCAAAGAAGTTCAACCCACTGGTCATTCCCAAGTCATTACAGGCAGCTCTCCCATTTGCATCAAAGCCCAAGGATATTCCCAGTCGAAAGCGGCCACTTCTTGAAAATAGAAGAGCTGTTGTTATGGAACCTTCTGAGCGAAAAGTTCATGCTCTTGTTCAGCATTTACAATTGATTAGAAATGATAAGGTATTCACTCATAGAACATTTTCATATTTACGAGATGTTTGAACTTATTGACACCCTACTAGTTCTATAGTGGTGGAAATCCAATGAAAATGCAAAATGTCCTTCATTTGAAGACCATTTAGGTGTCAATACAGATTTGGTATATGGGTATCATCCTCAGAACTAAATGGTTATTTTTTTTGATAAGTCAGAACTCCATGGTTGTTATTATGATAGGCATTGAGGAGAGGATTTCTTAAAAATTTGAAATTCAAAATAAGTTTGAAATGAGAACTAAGTTGTTAGAATATAAATTATGTGTCTTGGGTTGTGAAAAATATGTTATCTTAAATTTTATTATTTGTAGTTGTTATAGTCCATATTTTTTTGGGTTTTTAGCTTTTTCTTGTAATGTCTATTTCACCTGAGTTTGGGAACTACTCATTCTAATATGTAGTTTTAGTATTCTGGATGGGTCATTCTGCTATTTTCTGTATGGTCTTTGTTTTGCATTTTGTGGGTGCCTAACCTTGGTTAATGTAGTAGCGTGAGCTCCACCTGTTTTTTGAGTCCTGAACTCATATTTAACAGACAGTTCATCTATTCCCACTAATGAAAAAATAGATGGATCTTGAGCTGATCGAGCAAATTAACACTGATTGTCATCTGTAATTTCACATTTGCTATTAGCTTTATGTCTTAAATTGCGGTTCTACAGATGAAAAAGCGGAAACTGAAGGAGGGGCAGAAGAGGAAAGAACTTGAAGCACAGAGAGCTAAGGATGAGCAGGTGTCTAAGAAGCGCCGGAGAGAGGAACGGCGGGAGAGATACCGGGAGCAAGATAAACTGAAGAAGAAGATTCGGAGAAATGCAGACGCCTGATGATTCTATTGCGAGATTCTTCTGAAGTGATTTCTGTCCCCTGCAGGTTAATCAGGTAAATGATACGGTATTTGATGCAGAATTGCATATGAAAGAAGAACGATATCCTTTTGCTTTGACTGCAGTTGGAGGCGGTTTTAAGGATGCATCATTAAGTGGTAAATTAATTCGTGAAAGTTGTATTGCCAAAGCACCTAATGCTCCCGTGGATGGTTCAAGTCCCGTGCCATCAGGTTCATATTTATGAGTAATTGTGTAACCATCACATACAGATCACTAATTGTACAATTCTACGGGAACGTGGTACTTGAGCCTTGTAGGTGGGTGATGTTGCAGATTTTTACAGCTTTCTGCATTTTAGATCAACAAACTTGTCGACGGTGCTAATTCCTACCAATTTTGTAGCTTAATTCTTAAATTAATTTGCTTCAGTTCATAAAAGGTTGTTTCCCCCTTTTTAATAAGTAGGCGTTTTTCAAACTATGATGTTTAGGGTTCTATTAGTTGTGAAAAAAAAATATATATATATATATATATATTATTTATTTTTCATCTTAAAAATTTCTTAAACAATTTAAACATATCAAATATAAATTAATATGTAATACTTTTTTAATGTAATATTAGAAAAGTTGTGAATTTTTTTTTTTTTTTGCTTCATAATTTTTTTTCATATTATGTTGGAGAGAATGATTATTTTTGAAATTATGTTGAGAATTTTTAAATGGTTGAAGAAAGTATCATGGAAAATGAAAATGAAAAATAGTAAACATTTTTTACAATTAAATTCACACTTAGTTTTTTGAAATATTTGAGAAATTTTCTTGTAATTTATGAATATTTAGTGTTCTGGAATATTTTAGAGGCATTATTTAAAACTTGGTTTCATTGTGTTCGTGAGAATGCTTTTGGACAAATGTTACTGGGCGCCCGACCCAGTCGTTTCAGGCTCTGAGTTCACGTCTGCCTGAACCAAATTTTAGCAAAACAAGTCAATAGAGAAACTGATTTGGGGCTTTTCTATCAAATTAAACAAGATGTAACTTGTTAATTTAATTTTGAAAATAGATTAATTTTATTATACCGAGAACAAATTTATTTTCAGTACTAAAAACTTTTTCCAAATATAAAATGAATCAATTTGTCTCGTAGTTCAAAATTTGTGAATTTTTAACGCGTGTGAGAAAATTATAAGAAAAGAAAAAAAAATTAAAGTAAAACATGCAGATTCTTCAAGTGAAATATCTTTACAAAACATGGAAATCACAACACAAAAGAAGGAAAAGAAAAAAGGACTAGTACTTGCGAAGAGTTGAGAAGTTTTCTTTCTACCGAGTACTTAATTTGACAAGTTCGTTTACCACCTCATTTATCTCTTCCTCACCTTTCTTTCTCAACTGTTCACTAATTTCTCTTGCTTTGCTTCTTATATTCTCTCCAGTTTTCTCCACCACCACTTCTTTGATCACTTTGGCTACCTCTTCTCTTTTAAACCTTCCATTCTTGCTCCTGCTTATCTCTAGACCAGCACCAACTTCCACCACAAGTCTAGCATTGAATGGCTGGTCAAGATGCATTGGCATAGCAATGATTGGGACACCATACTTCATGCTTTCCATCACTGAATTCCATCCACAATGACTCACAAACCCTCCTATGCTACAATGCCCTAATATCTTTGTCTGTGGCAACCATTCATCTACCACAATTCCTCTCTCTCCAACCCTCTCAACAAACCCTTTAGGTAATAAATCCTCTATGCTAATAATTTCTTGATCTCCTAAGGGAAGCCTAAGAACCCATATGAAATTTACCTTGCTAAGCTCAAGCCCATTAGCCATCTCCTCTATCTCTTCCTTGGACAAGTAGTACTCAGTGCCAAAAGATACAAGCACAGCTGACTTTGATTCCTTCTTGTTAAGCCATTCATTGAGTTGGGTTTTGTTGCTTTCCTCAAAAGTGCAGCTTTTTCGAATAAGTGGACCGACGGAGATAACTTTCTTCTCAGTTAAATCAGAGAGATAATCGATATATTTTCCCTCGATCTCTCTGAAAGTCTTCATCAAAACGATATTAGTAGATCGTTCATAGCATTCTTTCGCTACATTTTTGTCACTAAAGAGATCGTCGTTATCATCATCATCAATCAAACATGGACATTTAGTAACCTCATATTCATGAAGATATATCTCGGGAAAAGGAAATTCATGAATATTAGTACCGCTAGCTGGGTACTTAGTAACATGCATGACAAAGCAAGTCCTTGCAGCGCTGCTACTTGTGAATTCAACGGCTGGAATGTTATAGGACAAAGCCAATGCAGGCGCCCAAGGCTGAAGAGTATCGTAGATGAGCAAGTCAGGCATTAGGGTTTGTAGCATTTTGGAGAAAGTAGGGGTTGCCATGTTGAAAGCCTTCTTGAGGGTTGGCATGAGATGTGGTGGGAGACCACTGGTTGTGTGGTTGCGAGGAGGAAGGTGAGGGAATGATGGGAGATGAAGTTCAACAAGCTGTATAGATTTTGAGTGTTTTGGTGAGATATTAGGTTTGATGAGATTGAGGTTTACAGGCGTGGAGCAGAAATATATGTGGAAGCTTCTCTCAACTAGCTTCTTGGCTAGCTCTAGGAAGGCAGATATGTGACCATGAGCTAACCATGGAAACATTAGAATTCTAATACAATCCATCAGATCTTGCCTGAGTTTCTGCTCTTACCTAGCTACTTTGTTTTGGTGGTTGATCATATATATAACAGATCTATTGAAAGGAATCGAAGGAAATAGATCCAAGAAAAGAGTCAAAATAGAGATGACAAATGGCTAAAAAGATGGTATTATGCATGGAGATTCTTGATGTTTAGTGAAATGTGGAAGCTTAGAGAAAAGACTCGTGTTAGCAATCGTGAAATGTGGGAAGAAAGAGATATTTTATCGATCGATCGATTAACGTTTTTTAACCATAAAACGTGAAAAACTAAAAGGATTTAATTACAATATTGGCAGTATTAATTTTTCAAGCAAAAAAAGTGTAACCGCCCGACTAACAATGCATGCAGCCACGCCAGACAACTTTTGTATTTTTTTCTGGGTGTAATAGGATCAGACATAAATTGATAAAATGCGAAAAAATTGATTAGTTTAATCTCTAATCAACCGTTATTCAATTGTTGATGTCGAAAATTTGTCACATAAGTTTACATAGAATACACATAAATTAGAAAGTTTTCGGAATTGTACTCCGGAGAGACTCTCCGAAATCCAAATCAGTCATGTGAAAGAATAATAAAAAAATAATAAATTGTAAAACTTTATGTTTGTAAGAATTGTCTCTTGTACTTTTTATGGTGAGAGTCTCTTTATATAATGTTTTGAAGTATTAGTAGTACTTAGAGATTGGTATGAAATTATGATTATGTCCCTAAAAATTGCCAAGTGTCATTATATTACTGAAGAGCTAATTTCTCCCTACATCATCTGGTTTGTGCAATTATATGTGATCCAAATCAATAATCTAGTTGTGTAGTTCGATTGTATAGCTCTACTCGTATAAGTAATTATAAAATTAATCACCGTTGTTTACAAAATTTTTTCCTCCAAGATTGGATGTAAGAATTGATTATTTGATTGTTAATATATGTCTTTAAGGAGATATCAAATTCATTTTGTCTCTTAAATGTATTAAGCTGTCACCAAATAGTGTATGCGGGTGCGATCGATGAAGCAACTTTGGTTGATATATTTTTTTTGTAACACCGTGAGCTCATCTTTAAGGGGTTGTCTGGTTAGTGGGATTAAGGTGGGTTTGGACTAATTTAATCTCACATGAATAGTTATCTCTCATTTGATTGGAGAGATTTACTATTCATGTGGGGTTAAGGTGGGATAAAATTAGTCATAATCATATATTTTTTGTCTCTCCTCCCCCCATAGGATAGAATCTATTCCATGAACGTGTGACTAATTTTTTTACTATTTTTACCCTTGAATAATAATAATAAAAATAATTGTTATAATTATTATAATATTATAAAAATATTTTTATAATAATAATAATAATAATAAATATAATAACTATAATAATAATATTATCATATTTATAATAATTTTATAGTAATAATAATTATATTAATAATATAATTACTATGATAATAATAATAATAATTACATTAATTATATTAATAATATCAATTATTATGAAATAATTTTTATTCTTAATAAATTATAATTATAAAAAATATTATTATGGTAATTAAAATAATAACAAATGACACAAGACAACTCCTGTGCAAGACACTACTCTTTATTTTCTTATTTATTTTGTTGGTTATTAGTAAGAAACTGAATGCTGCAGGAAATAAGAAACAAACAGGAAACACAAAGAGAATGACACTTACTCTAGAGAGAGAAAGAGACAATCTAGATTGTGAAAATCATCCACCATATTCTAGTGAGAAGTAAAGGCACTTGGGAGGTGAGAATGGTATAATTTCCTTCACTGTGATTTTATACATGCCCTTGGTGAGATAGTAAACATGAAGACTCGAAGAGAAGTCCAATTATGAGAAGATTTTCGGGCTAAACCGGTAAGAACCATTTTTTTGGTTGTGTTACTTTGTTACAATACTAATAATAATAATTATGATTATTAATTATCATAATATGTATTATAATTATGATGATAAAAATATTAATTTAATAATACTAATTTATTATTAGAATAATAAAATATAATAATAATAATAATTAAATTTTAGGGTTTGTGAAAAAATTAGAGATCGTTAAGGATGATAAACAGTGTTAGGGTATTTTGATACTTAGACTTCTTATCATACTTTAGTTTAAATCCAACAATCTCATTATACAAACGTAGAATTAAGGTATTAACATTTTAATTTCCCTTTTATCCTACTTGTTGTGAACTAAATGGACCCTAAAAGTTTTAAGTCAACTTATTTTGGTATCGTTAGACCTTATATATGCGCCAAAATCTTTTTTATTACTCTATCGATACAGGCCCGAGCTAATTTATAAGAGAAAAATGTGAAAAATAAAAAATAAGATGAAAGAAGAGAGATAATAGAAAAAAAATGTTAATCTTTTCATCACCTGTATGATAAACTAAATGAAAAAATAAAAAAAAAGAAGAAAAAAATATATTACATATTTTAGCTTTTATTCTCCCATACTTCTAAATTGTGAAGTTTATAATGATACATGTGCGAAAAAAATATTAATTTTCTTAATTTTTTATTTTTTATTTTTTTATCATATAATAAAAAAATAATTTTCACTGACTTTTCTTCTCCCCTATTCTTTTAATTAATATTCCCATGTTTTAGCTGGAATGATCTTGGCCGGAAGAGAGAAAAAAGTGAGGGACTCAAATTTTGGCTGCCTGCTTTTCAACGGAAAATGAAAAAGAGATCGAAAGAAAAAGCATTTTTCCATTGATTGAAGCTTTATTCGAACTGTGCAGGAATTGACACAGCAACGCCGTGTTGTCCTATTAAAAGCGATGGAACAGAAACAGGAGTTTGTACTTTGAAATTTGATTACACCCAAATTGGATATGACAGCGCACCACCATTTTCTCAAGTCTTTTTCTATTAATTGTATATTATTTTGGTCTTAAGCTGAATTTATTGTAGTCCTAAAGTTGGCTGGCAACGGGATGATTTTTTAAAGTGGAGGGTATTGTCTTTGATTTCGTTTTTGTTTGCAAAAATATTGTTTGTATCTATTCTTATCTCAATCAAAAATTTCATTTTGTTTTTTTATTCCCGTTATCATTGAAAATTTTTGAAAATCTCAATTTTCATCTTCGTTTCGGTTCTCTTTCTGTTTTCAAAGGTCAAATCAATCAAGAGAATAAAAAAAAAACTCATTCTACTGTTAGGTACCTATAAATATAAACAAAAAAGTAAAAGTAGTACGTGAACGATTCGAGACCTGTTAATCACAAGAATTATAAACAGAAAGAAAAGAAGACAAGATTTACTTAGCTTCACTCAAGAATTGGGCTACGTCTTGCCAGAAGTTTCTTATTATCAACCTCACAAATCTCTTTGTTACAATGTATGCTCAGTACATAAAGAGTATTTATATGCAACTTAAGACGTCCTAATTAGGGTCTAATTAGGTTTCCGTTATGTTGCAGAACTACGGCTTTTCATGGGTCCAAACCCAAATTGCTAAGCAAAAAACCAGGCCCAACTCATGTATATGGTCTAAATGTTTCGGGGGTGCTGCCCCCTAACCCCTGCCCGCTCTCCGGGGAGCAGAGCCCCGCTCGTTCATCGGGAAGTGAGACTCGTGTTCGTATGAGATTTTACAGATCTAGTGCCGTGAAGTATGCACCAACTCTAATAGTACGACCTTAACTGAGCAATGAAACCCTATTTCTACTTTAAATAGTTTTTTATATAGTTAAAGGATAATTAGGTAATTATCATTTTTATCTAATATATTTATACAAAACATAAAACTTAATGTAATAGGAGACGGAGACGATGATTTTATAAGGTGAAGATTACCCCTTTCGTTTTCGTATCTATCTCCGTTCAGACCGAAATATTTTAAAATTTTTCATACCCATCATTGTAAGGATAAAAAAATTTCATACCCATTCCTGACTTGTCGAAAAATTTCAAAATTTTGTCGAAACCGAATACGTTAATCATTCCTAAATTAGTGCCATGAGTGCTTAAAAGTAGTTTGGTAAACGTTCTTTCTTATAAAAAAAGCTAATTGTGAGAGATGCTGTGCGCGGTCAATCGTATGTTTGGCAATTGTACTCTTATTGGTAAAGATATTCATCCTACCAAAATAACCTATTGAAAAATGAACCAATAAATTTCTTAAATCAAACTACTCTCTGTATATTCGAGGCTTTTCTTTCTCCTCTTTTTCGCTTTTGAACATGCAAGTAATATTCTGGGTTCTTTTCCAGCCTCTGTTATTTTTTTCAACAGAAAACAGAATTTTTGTTGACGCTTAACAAAATTACAATGCTATAATTATCACCAGAATTACAAACTACAAGTCATGAACAGGGGAGAAGCTTTAGTCAGGCCTTTTATCGAACACGTTCCATACAAATACCCAAAAAACAGAAACCTAATACCAATATAAGCTTCAACTATACTCTTAAAAAAAAAACCATCCCAGAAAAGGAACAAAAACCAACCAAACCATATCAGAATCTGAACCCCAGTATAATCAAATTCATCACCTTTAATTCTATCTCAATATCCAGACAATTACCAATGATATCAGACCTAATCACAAAACCATGGAATTATTGTCAAATTATAATCTGATATTGATTAAATGATAAATTTTAGTAGTGGTTTTAATTTATAACTTTTGATTATATTTCTATCTACCAAAAAAAATTAAGATTAGTCTATCAAGTCCATAGAATTTGAAGTTGTATAGTAAAAGTTCAAGGCTTTATGGTAAGTGCATGGAGCTTGGATATATATAGACTAATTGAGATCATATATACCTCAATCTCAATTAACTTTTTCCCATTAACCAAGCTATAAAGACCACAATCCCAAATTGAATTTAGTTATGGCAACTGAGGGAGAAAGAAATTATTGGGACTTAGAAGGATGACGTATATAAAAGAGCGAAGTCTTAGTTACTTTCGAATATCTTGCCAACGAAAAAAAAGAAGATAAAAATGATATAAAAGACATTATCGTAATTTTTTATTTTATTCTTATGGAAAACAAACACTATTCAATATTTTCACGTTTTGGAAAGTGAATGCCACATACAATTTTTTTTTTGTTAAGATTAGATATAAGAAAGATATATGGTATAAATATATCTTTTACTATTAAATGACATGAAAAAAAATAGATATAATTTTTTCATCCAATGATGAAAAATACTTTTATTTATATATCCTTTTAAGATATGATATTCTAAACAAGAATTTCTCGTCCATACTAATGATACAAATCACTGTAAACAAGGATGCATTGAATTCTTTCTCATTCCACAAAGCTGGACCAGTACATCTAATGCCCCATCTATTTCTTCCTCACCTTTCTTGCTTATATGATCACTCATTTCTCTTACTTTCTTCCTTACATCTTCTCCACTCTTCTCCAACAAAACCTCTTTGATCACTTTTGCCACTTCTTCTCTTTGAAGCCCACCATTCTTATTTCTCTTTACCTCTAAACCAAAACCAACTTCTTCCACAAGTCTAGCATTTATTGGCTGATCAAGATGCATTGGCATAGCTATGATCGGAACACCAAACTTGATGCTTTCCATCACAGAACTCCATCCACAATGACTCACAAATCCTCCTATGCTAGAATTCTCTAAGATTCTTGTTTGTGGAGCCCACCCTTCAACAACCATTCCTCTCCCCCCTCCTTTATCTCCTCCTCCTACCCTTTGAAGGAATCCCTTTGGTAGTGCTTCTTCAAGCTTAATTTTCTCTCCATCATGAAACCTAATAACCCAAATGAAATTCACATTACTAAGCTCTAAACCATGAGCTATCTCTTCCCTCTCCTCTTCTGAAAGGAAATACTCACTGCCAAAGGAAACAAACACAGTGGAAGATCGTTCCTTCTTGTTGAGCCACTCCATGATTATTTTTGTTTTCTCATCTTCAATATAATCAATGGAGTCTTGATGGCAATCAACAAGTGGACCAACCGGAACAATATTAATGTTTTTATTCTTAAACAAAACAGAATGAAGATAATCAATATATTTCCCCTCTATCTCTCTAAAACTCTTAACCAAAACAATACCACAACAAGAGCGTTGAAAGGATTGAGTAATCCTTTCTCTGTCTTTGAAACCACTTGAGTTATTTTCAAACAGTTTCATCAACTTTGCTTTCATGCAATCCTGAAGATCATTATAAATCACAGGGAAAGGGAATTCCTCATCAATTGGTTTCTTTTCAAGATGAAATACTAAAGAAGTGCTCGTGACGGAAGTGATGAGGAAGTGAACAGCAGGAATGTTAAGAGATGAAGCTACTTGTGGTACCCATGGCTGCATAAAGTCATATAAAACAATATCAGGGTTTAGGGTTTTGAGTAATTTGAAGAAGGTAGGGCTAGTAGATACCATGTCAAAGGCTACCTTGAGGGTGTTCATGAGATGTGGAGGGAGACCTTTTGTTGTGTGGTAATGAGGAGGAAGGTTAGGGAATGATGGTGGAAGACTGAGCTCCACAAGTTGTATGGATTTTGAGTATTTTGTTGATATTTTTTGTTTGATTGAATTGAGGTTTATAGTTGTGGAACAAAAGAAAATGTGGAAGTTTCTCCTTGTGAGCTTCTTGGCTAGCTCTAGGAAAGGAGATATATGACCATGAGCTAACCATGGAAACATCAAAATGCTAATACTACTCTTTTGCCTAGAATCCATTCTCTCCCTCAATTTGGTGTTGTGATCACTTTTTCGTTTGTGTTTACAAATATATATATATATATATATATATATATATATATAGAGAGAGAGAGAGAGAGAGAGAGAGAGAGAGAGAGTGTTAATACTAACGTAGGTGCTTACGTGAGATCATATACTAGTTATCTTGCCTAATTAATTATAGTAGGAAATTAGGAACCTTTACCGGCCATTATCTAAAATAGATAATTATTAATGAAAAATATGTATTTTTTTTGTTCAAATGCGAAATAATGTATTTATTACGTGATTAATGTAAAAAGGTACGTGTGAAAGTATGACATAAAAATTCATGTTGATTATAGTGATTAATATTCATGTGAATTACTCATTTACGTGATGAATTACCAAAGAGAAAGGTAAAATTTAGATGAAGTTTTTTTATACGGGATTCTTAAGGTTTCATTTAAAAATGAATATTTTAATAAATAAAATTCAAAACCAGATTTTATTATTCAATATAACTCGTGTAAAAAGATAAAAAGTACACAAATTTTCTACAACAAACTATTAATTTAGTGTATGATTGTTATTTTATCATTGGTTTAAAACTTTCTCAAATTTTGTAATTAGATGAAATATGATTAAGCACTACTAAAATTAATGATAATTTGTTGTAGAAAGTTTTATGTATTTCAATTGATCAGGCAAGACAATCATGCATTAGCTTAGCCTTATATATGATCACCCAATTTTATCACTTTGCAAATCCACTATTAATACATCGCTATGTATAAAAGATTGATTGATAAATTATCATTTTAGAAGGGAAGCTAAGAGATTCTCAATCTTCAATTAAAAGATTGATAATCGAATCTGAAACCTTATAGTCCCGACCAAGACATCAATTTTAACCATTAAGTTTTAATATCAGCGGTTTTTATATTATTCAAAATTTAAAAGTACCCAATTACCCTTTTTTTTAGAAGGAAAACTAAAATTTCCCGAATCAACAAGATAACAATGACGAGTGCCAGACAAGTTCATATCATTTCCAAATATCAGTTGTCTTTCAATTTCGTTTTGCATGAGTTCTAAGTTGTAGTTTTGTCGGTGGCATTATATATATTTATGTGATAATCCTTTTAGGAGGAGATGTCCCGTACACGTCTCTCCAATGCACAAATGTAGGAATTGGAATTTGGTTTCCTTTTTATCAGTACCTGATATATTCCCTTTCAGGTCAGTTGGATTTGGTTTTCTTACTCACTAGAATGCTTATAACATGTTATCGTGAAAGAGATAGTTAGATAATCAATTATATTAAAAACGTAAACTCTTATGAATAGATGAAACTTTTATATTAACATGCATTAAGGTAATTCGTTTGGCTTAATTGGAGATTTTTTTTGTGACGAACAAGTTATATAGTATTAATAGTTGTGGGTAAAATCGTAAAATATTATCGAGTTAAATTTTTTAATATTTGATAAAAATTATGTTAAAAGTATCTTACTAAATAGAAAATGAATCACTCTCGATTATTTTCAACTGGAGTTAGGAATGAAACTAAGTCGAGTAGTTCGGCTCGAAACTTGATTAAATCGAGCTTGAACTGTGCTTCGGTTTAGCTTATCGATCTGAGCTCGAACAATGTTAAATTTTACTAGTTAAGCATGCGAACCAACTTAATTTAATTAATAAATTAAATAAATATTATATATATGTTATATAGATATTATAAAAAACATATATATTTATTTATTTTATTTCGAAAAGCTCCGTTTAAGCTTGAATTTCATCTTATTAGTCGAGTTCGAGTTCAATTTTCTTAACTCGAGTTCGACTCCGATAAGTTTTTTACTTACGAGCCGAGCTCGAGCTCCCCTCGACTCAAATTTATAGTTAAGTTTTAAAAGAAAAACCTGAATAAAACTCTCACCCTCCTTGTAGCCCTTTAACCCAAATACATTTAAGTTCTTAGTTCTCTTAAAAAAAACAATAAGAAAAACCTAATTTGTGCTGCAAGAGGCCATAGCTTATTTCTCCCTTAATGTGCTAAGCCCCCGGAAGAGTCTCCTTCTTTAGGGATAGCACCACTCATTTTGGATTAAAGTTTATTCTCCCTTTTCAATCCACCTTATATTTATAAATATGAATCCCCAATGCTCATCGATTTATTTTTGATCGATGTTCGATTTGACTCATACATATTCTCAACGAAATAATAATTAAATAAAAAATTAAATTAATTAAAAAAATTAAAATCTCACAAAACACGTATATGCATGTCCATTTATGTTTCTAATTAATTAATTAGAAAAAAAAAATTGAAGATGGGAGAAAGAGAAATATTCTTGAGGGTGTGCATAACCGAGAACTAATTGAAAAGAGAGAAGTGTATAAATGAAAGGATGATGAGTAAAAGGGGGATAAGTAAATTATGAAAAGGTGGAAATAGTTTATTTTCAAGATATACAGGATAGGCGCAGTTTGGGAATTCTCTTTTAAGAAGTAAAAAAAATTGTTTTTATTTTTTTTATAAGGGGGTTCCCAAATCGGGCGTAATAAAATTTTAATTTATTTAGCTTCACCAGTTTAGGATTTTGACGTATCCGTAAAGAGAGAAAGTAGAGTTGTGGATAATTATAAAAATAAGAATTTTTGGCCGGCTTAAGTTTAAATTAAACTAATATTTTAATATAGTTCACAATTTTATTAATAATATTATTTTTTAGATTTTATATTTATATTAACATTATCAGTTAAATTCATTAAAATTATTAATAAAATTTTAAATAAATATAAAATATTAATTTTAAAATCCAACCAACCAATTTTTTTTCTTCATACGTGGGATAGTGGAATGTGAGTAAAAAATTAATTTAATTTTATATTAAACTTTGAACAATAAACTTTGTAGAGTTAGCTTTTATTTTTAAATAAAAAAAATAAACTACAGCAGCTACATCATCATGTCAAGTGTGCTTTGAATAACCATAATGATTTAAATATCCCTCATATAATGTACCTTTCAAGCTTAATAAGTGAGGTTTTTTTTAATTCAATGGTTGCATAGTATTATATTATCGATGAGTTTACACGTGCTGAATTAAATTCATCTCTTCGAATGAATCAAGGGTAAGTTATCAATACTCGGTTTAAAGAATTCATAAGGAAAGCTATGTAGACCGACTCCAAAATGACTCAAAATGATGACTTCATGGAGAACTTTAAAACCACTTTACCAGAAATTAATTTCGACATTTCCCCCACTAAATTGATTTAATTGAAAATCAATTCAACCCGCTTTTGAATTAATAATATAAATAAATTTAGCACCGTTAGCATCAATTGTCGGTGATTTTACATTTATCATTTTTGTTTCTTACTATGATTTTAAATTTTCTGTACAAAATTTATTATTCAAAACCCAAAATTATATTCTTGACTATTGAAATTGGACCAAAACTTGGGACGATTGAAGAGAGAAGGAAGTCAATCAAGGCAGAGACTTATATTACTATTACTCTATTAGCCTTTTGTAACTTTTGGTCAAGTGTTTTTTTTATAATACAATAATATGTATATAATATTACAATAATTAAATTATTATCAAAATGAATTAAAATAAATATAAATTTAACTTGTTTGTTAAATATTTTAACGGATTTAAATAAAATTAATTGATAAAAACTTGTATCCATGACCGAGATTATATTGATAGGATACAATTGGATTTGGATCAGAACCCGATCGGGAGAAAATATTGAAAACCTATAATACACACGTAAACTCAAAGAGGTGGGGCCTGAGGTGGCGGGGGGTGGGGGTGTAGGGAATGAGACAAAGCATCCATGCCCTTGGCCCCATCGTTGTTCAAATGGTCTCCAAAAAGAAGCTTCCTGTGCTCATTCCCAACGAACCCAAATACACTCATCTCTCTCTCTCTAAAATACTGAAAGTAAAAAGTCACCTCATTTTGGCTTCATGGAGTTTTCCTTCCAAGGTACTTGTGCTCCCATTATTCTCTAATTATCTCATTTTTTTTGCTTTTCTTCTTAATCGGAAACCTGGGTTGCCCCCAATTTTTGGTACTAAGAACACTGTAATCAGAAGTGGATTTGTCTATCTTATTGTGACAGAAGCTGAATTTTGAAATTGGAGTGCTTGTTGGGGTTTACTTGGTTAGGGTCTCTTTCTTCTAATAAGGCGCAATTCTAATCAAGAGATGCAAGATCAGAGGTAAGTACCATCTGGATATTTCTTACGTCGTTGGTTTTGGGACTTTATTAGATGTTTTAACTGTCGTTGGTGTAGAGGTTTTATGTTATAGCTGTTTTTTTTTTATAATAAATAAGATGATATTTTTGGTTGGTTAATTTTGTTATTGGCTTTCTGAGGGATAATATGGCATTTCTTTAATCACTTGAAATTTGAATTATACTGCTAATTGATTAAAATTTACTACGATTTATAATTTTCCTTATTTTTTTTTGAAGGGATTTATAATTTTCTTTATATATCTTATTAACATATCAATTCACAAGCTACATTTTACATGCTTCTGACATGGAAAGAAAATTGTAGTATGTAATTTGTGTCCTTCGAAGCTTCTTGGTTATGATTCTGCTGGTTAGATGTTTGATTTCAGAAAAGACATGATAAAATGATTTCATTTTATTTTTTTCAAATTTGGATGTTAGATTTTTTGTTATTTGGAATGTTAACTATGACTTAAAATTCTTTAGATCCAAATCCAATATCAAATATCAGAGGCTTACTGGTTCACGGTTTATGTGGATTCAATTAATTAGTCTGGGTGCGGGGGCGGAGCTCCCCTGGTACTGACCTGCGTATGAATAATAGGGTTTTGCATTTAAGGTTTGAGAGTTCTATCTCTTAGAAACTTTTGTACCTCTTTTGATCATAGTGAAATCACTCTTAACATCCTGGTGGATGTAGTAGTTTCATCACCGAACCATGTGTGTTTACTATTCTCTTTATTTTGTTGTGCTACACTTAACATGGACACTAGTTATCTTGCCTAATTATAGTAGGAAATTAGGAACGGTTCGTGTTAATATTAGTGTAGGTACTTACGTAAGATCGTAGACCAGTAATGTTGCCTAATTATAGTAGGAAATTAGGAACCTTTACCGGCCAATATCTAAAATAGATAATTAATAATGAAAATATGTATTTTTTTTGTTCAAATGCGAAATAATGTATTTATTATGTGATTAATGTAAAAGGGTACTTGTGAAAGTATGACATAAAAATTCATGTTGATTATAGTGATTAATATTCATGTGAATTATTCATTTACGTGATGAATTAAGAAAGAAAAAGGTAAAACTTAGATGGGGATTTTTATACGAGGTTCTTAAGGTTTCATTTAAAAATGAATATTTTCATAAATAAAATTTAAGATCGGATTTTATTATTCAATAAAACTCATGTAATAAGATAAAAAGCACACAAACTTTCCACAACAAATTATCAATTTAGTATATAATTTAACTCACATTTCATCATTGGTTTAAAACTTTATCAAATTTTGTAAATGGATGAAATATGAGTTAAGCACTAATAAAATTAATGATAATTTGTTGTGGAAAGTTCTGTGTATTTCAATTGATTAGGCAAGACAATCATGCATTAGCTTAGCCTTATATGTGATCACCCATTTTATCACTTTGCAAATCCACTAGTAATACGTTGTTATATGTAAGAGATTTATAAATTATCATTTTAAAAGGGAAACTAAGAAATTCTCAATTTCCAATTAAGAGATTAAGAATCAAATCTGAAACCTTATAGTCCCGGCCAAGACATCAATCTTAACTACTAAACCTTAGCATCATTGGCTTTTATATTATTCAAAAGTTAGAAGTACCCAATTTACTCTTTTTAGAAGGGAAACTAAAATTTCCCTAATTAACAAGATGACAATGACGAGTGCCAGACAAGTTCATATCATTTCCAAATATCAGTTGTCTTTCAATTTCGTTTTGCATGAGTTCCAAGTTGTAGTTTTGTCGGTGGCATTATATATATATATATTTATGTGATAATCCTTTTAGGAGGAGATGTCCCGTACACGTCTCTCCAATGAACAAATGTAGGAATTGGAATTTGGTTTCCTTTTTACTACTACCTGATATATACTGCCTTTTCCTTACTGATTCCCTTTCAGATCAGTTGGATTTGGTTTTCTTACTTACCAGAATACTTATAACATGTCGGCGAGCTTACATGTTATTGTGAAAGAGATAGTTAGATAATCAATTATGTTAAAAACGTAAACTCTTATGAATAGATGAAGCTTTTATATCAACAAGCGTTAAGGTAATTCGCTTGGCTTAATTGGAGTTTTTGTTGTGACGAACAAGTTATACAGTATTAATAGTTGTTGGTAAAACCGTAAAATATTATCGAGTTAATTTTTTTTAGTATTTGATAAAAATTGTGTTAAAAGTATCTTACTATATAGAAAATGAATCACTATTAGTTCTTTTCAACTGGAGTTAGGGATGAAACTGAGTCGAGTAGCTCGGTTATGATTATGCTGGTTAAATGTTTGATTTCGGAAAAGACGTGATAAAATGATTTCATTTTATTTTTTTCAAATTTGGATGTTAGATTTTTTGTTATTTGGAATGTTAATTATGACTTAAATTCTTTAGATCCAAATCCAATATCAAATATCAGAGGCTTACTGGTTCACAGTTTATTTGGATTCAATTAATTAGTCTGGGTGGGGGGCCGGAGCTCCCGTGGTACAGACCTGCGTATGAATAATAGGGTTTTGCATTTAAGGTTTGAGAGTTCTATCTCTTGGAAACTTTTGTACTTCTTTCGATCATAGTGAAATATCATAGTGAAATCACTCTCAACATCCTGGTGGATGTAGTAGTTTCATCACTGAACCATGTAAATTTGTGTGTTTACTATTTTCTTTATTTTGTTGTGCTACACTTAAACATGGACACTAGTTAGCTGAGCCCAATATTGTTGATTTGCTTATTGAGGGGGAAATAGAACATTTTCCAGACTATTAATATTTGTACTGCTTTTTCAATAATCAGTCTTCTTAGGAGTTGCACAGAAGGTTAAAGAACTCATGCATGCAAATATGAACCACTTCGTACCAATTTGCTATGACTGATGGAAAATTACAAAAACACTCGTATAATTTGGTACAAATCACAATTGCACCCTTTTATATTAATAGTATACTAATGCACCCCTAAACCTTAACCATAATTAATCCAAATTGGTAAAAAAGTCTCATAAAAATCATGAGAATGGAGAGTATTTAGTCCGTTAACATTCAATTCTTGACAAGTGATCGTTATGTGATTTTTTTGACGAGTCTGAACTAATTATGGTGAGTTGAGGTGTGCATTAGTGTACTTTTAGTATTGGAGGGTGCAATTGTTGTTTACACCAAACTATAAGGGTGTGTTTGTAATTTTCTCTTTAATATATCAGTTAGGATAAGGTCCATATATCCTAGTTGTTGTAGTTGAAAGTCGAGTTTCTCCCAAGCTGGTCAGTTATGTGTTGTTTTCACTTTCATGGCAAATATGGTATACCAACTCCTTTCCAAGCTCTGTTAATTTTGAAGTGGTAGTTCTTGAATAATTTTCTTCGTTCTATTTCTTTTGATAAATATTTTACCTTAGTTCTTAGATAAATTTTTTATGTTTCCAGGAAGCCCTTGGGAAAAAAAGGATAATTGAGCACATTATAATTTTGAGAGGTTTCCCGCGACAGTGGTTATATCTCCCTCCTTGAGGGCAATGTCCCGAGTTCGATTCGGGTTACTGTCATAACACTCCCAAGAAAATGAGAGATTTCCTTTTTTTAAAAACTGAACCGTGGTTCTTTGAGTTTTTAAAAAAATAGGTGTTTCAGTTCTTGATACGGACACACATGAAGTCTTGCCATGATGCATGCTTGCACGTGTTTGCATCTGTGCCTATATCTGTGTGTTTGAATTTGTTTGTGTGAGAGAGATTGTTGTTTAAGTTGATGCTTAACTAGCATCTTGTAATCATATTTATGCACACGCATCCGTGTCTATGTGTGAGATAGAAACTTTCTTGTTCTAATCTTATTTACATTATGTAAAGATTTGTTAAATTAAGTTTTAAATGTTGCTCTTTGATTTTCTTTTGATTGTTTGGGTCCTTTTATTATCAGGATTCAGGACATGGAAGATTCCACTGGAATGACCGTTGAATCCCTTCGAGCATGTTTGCTCTCTGAAAGATCTGTCTCGAGAAGTGCAAGACAGAGAGCTGAAGAGCTGGCAAAAAGGGTATTTATTTATTTTGTGGATCTTCTCTGGAGTTTCCTTGGCTTGATTTATCATTTGATGAACTCCTCTCTCTTTCTCTGTCCTCCTCCTTTGGTACTCTGACAATGTTGGCTTTCCATGTCAATTAGGTAGCAGAACTGGAGGAACAGCTCAAGATTGTGTCTATGCAAAGAAAGAAGGCTGAGAAAGCAACAGCAGATGTTCTTGCTATTCTGGAGAACAATGATATTTCTGACACATCTGAGGCATTTGATTCGAACTCTGAGCAGGAAACCCCCCGTGAATCAAAAGTGGGTAATAATTCCATTAAAGTAGACGAGAGCTCTGTCATTTCAAAAGTGAGAAGACATGACTCGGAGGAGTTTTCAGGTTCTGACCATGATTTTTCTCCAGTACCTGGTAGAAGCTTGTCCTGGAAAGGCCAGAAGAATGCTCAAAATTCCCCTGAAAAGTACAAGGATTCTCTAATGAAAAGACGGAGCAGTTTTACATCCGTTGGTTCTTCTTCCCCAAAGCACCGCCAAGGCAAATCATGCCGCCAGATAAGACGGAGAGATTCAAGGTTAGTTTATATTCCCTTTGCTTTTCTCTCTCTCTCTCTCTCCATGTGGGTTTGTGTGTGCCTGTGTTGTAACGAAGGATGTCATGTACACGTTCTTTGGAAGAGAGAAAATCATTAAGGAAAAACACTATGACAAACACTGCTTTTTAAGTAATGAATGCGTACAAGAACTCAGATCCAACCTTGACACTGTTTTTGCATCAACATTGAAATGCTCAGAATGATTTTATTTGACACCCTCTGGACATTATAATATACCATGGAAATTTTACTATCAAAACTTGAAGAGCAGAATTTTAGTATTCTCATTGTCTTGGGAATATAATAATGCAATCAAGATTTTCTTCATCAAAGTAATGTCAACTCGTTGCATGTGCACTGTTAAGTGTTCATAATTTATACCCCTTTGATTTAAATTCTTGCCTACTCTTATAGTGTGTTTGAAAATTTAGGATAAAAGGAAAGGAAGGGCAAGGAGAATAAAGGAGGGGTTGATAATTTCCCTTTGTTTGGGAGTTGTATAAAGTAAAGGAGGGTAATCCAAGCTCATTTTCTATGAAAACTCTGCAAACCCCCTAATTTGGGGTGTTAATAAAATTGACAGGTTAGGGGTTTTGGAGGGTTATAGGGAAACCTCCAAAACCTTTCCCCTCGTGAAAAAAACTCGCAAGCATAATTTTTAAGTAACCCTTCCTTTCCTTTCCCTTACTTACCCTCAAAAAACCCCTTCCAAACACACTGTCAAGAACTCAAGAATCAAGATACTTATGTATGAATTGTTTATTGTCCAGATCAGTAGTTGAATACCTTAAAACAGACCGTCTCATGGTTGATTTTCAAGAAAATGGAGTTGCAATCTCTTCAGAAGTTTTTCCTGAAATCACGGAGGATGGACCTAATAGCTTGAGAGGGGGTTCTGAAACACAGGAAGAGAAAGATTTACAGGGCGGTCCACATTCAAGTTGTTTAGAGAACGAAAGAAATGTAATCAGTAATGACCTTAATTTCCATGGGTATGGGGCAGAAGAAGATATGGAAAGTGCATTAGAACATCAGGCACAACTCATTGGACGCAACGAAGCAATGGAAATGGCTCAAAGAGAGTGGGAAGAGAAGTTCAGAGAAAAGAACAGCAGTACACCGGTATGCTTTATTGAAACCTGTATAACTCATAAATTATTTGAATGTTTCCATTTTGAACTTGATACCGTACCATACTGTGGTGCATGTTTTAAAGGTTTGTTGAGTGCTGGAATTAGATGTCCTTCTAGGCTATAAAATGTGAGGTCAAATATACTATAGTTCTTATGCACTGAGCATACTCAACTCAGCTCAAGCCTTAGCCCCAAATATACTATACTATACTTTCTCTCTCTCTCTCTCTGTGTTGTTTGTGTGTGAGTAGACAGATACTATCATTTTACTAGACTGCCATCTGGGTTAAAATTACCAGCTAAGCCAAAGCAGTAACACTTGTTGTGATGAAATTTAAACACGATATATGTTGAACTTCTGTTCTCTAAGACTGAATCGTGAAATGTACTAGTTGAAACTATTTGGATATCAATAATTTCAGCCTAATTATTTTACCATAAAAAAGTGTATTGTATTAATAGCACCTAGGGGCAAAGGGGTGCCCATATACAAATCAACTATCTACAAGATGTGGTTCTATTATGAAATCTATAAGTTGAAGCTCATTTACAAAAGAATTCCACTAACAATAAAAGAAAATAGGAGTATTTAGCCGCTGCTTTTTGAGAGCACCAATCGTCTTTTTCACATTCCTCTCAATCCAAACCAACCACCAAATTGCTAGTGGGATTAAAGCTATGATTTTCCTTCTTTCTTTAGGACTTTGAGTGCTGTTCCAAGTCCAAACATCCTCTAAAACGGAACTGGCACCAACCCATCAAAGCCCCAAAACACCAAGAGCCATATCCCAAAGTTGTCTTCTTGTCCAAGAACACCCCAACAAGATTTGGAAAAAAAGGGACTTAACTATTTCCTTTGCAAATGTAACACCGATTGACTAAATCTTAAACTTTTATTTGAAGATTGTCAATGGTTCCTTATCTAAGTTTCTTCCCAAACAAAAAAGCAACTTTAGTAGGTAACTAGTTTTCCAAGGAAAATTTGAATTCCCTTCTATAGGCGAAAGAATGGCCTTGTAGAAGGAACTAACTTCTAATTTCTCATCTTCATTAAGCCTTTTTTTCATCCAATCTTTCCTTTTCAACTCCATACTAACTTGGTAAATTCTTTCAAAAAATTGGCAAAATTTTGAAGTCCCAATCATGAGCTTTGTGACCAAACGGGATATCCTGCACCACCTCCCCATTAGTCATAGAAACACAATGACTAAACAAAGCATCTTTATCTCTCAAAATGGAGTAAACATATGTTGATTGAGCTTTAAAAGAAGAATCTCCACACCAAGTATCTTGCCAAAAACTAATGGAGTCTCCTCTCCCCACCTCAAAGAAAACCAAAGGAAATAAGTCCACCCATTCTTTTCTGATCCATTTTCAAACTCCCACTTCATAGGCTTCTCTTCCTTCTTTAGAGACAACCACCACTTTCAATGCCACTTAGCACAAACAACTTTACGCCACAAGTTGTCCCTTTCATTAAAAAACCTCCACAATCACTTACCAAGCAAAGCCCTATTGAACAAAGTGTGTGATTTAAGCCCCAAACTCCCTCTTCCATTTAACCAAATGATGCTTGTACTCATCCCCACCACTTCCCCATAGGAACCTCCTTTGAGTGCCTTCTAGCCTCTTGGCGCCTGTGCTAGGAATAAGAAAGAGAGACATAAAATATATGGGAAGGCTGGAAAGAGTGCTTTTAATGAGAGTATGTCTCCACCCTTTCAAAAGACAGTGCTTCTTGCAACCTTCTAACATCTTCTCAAAGTGCTCAACAATGGGATTCCACATGCTTTTGTACTTTAACCTTGCCCCCAACATAAGACCCAGACCAAGTAGGTGCTAGGAAGAGACCCCATGGTGCACCCCAACAAACTTCTTTAGTGTACTCCATCAACTCCCTCAACAAGAGGAATCAAAACACTCTTACTTAAGTTGACCTTAAGTCTGGAAACCGCTTCAAAACAAACAAGGACACATCTAAGATTGCGAATTTGCTCTTGTTCTGCCTCCCCCCCCAAGAAAAAGATATCATCGACAAAAAAAAAATGTGAAACCACAACTAATGGTATCATCAGCCCAGGAGATGTGATACCACAATTATTTCCTCACTCCTGTTCACTTGGAAACCCCTTTAAAGTTCTCCATTAACCGCTTCAGACCATATCTTACTAAAAGCCTTCATCATCAAAACTGAATAAGAAAGGAGATAAAGGATCATCTTGCCGTAGTCTCTTAAGGCTTAGAAAAAAGCTGAAGGTCACCCATTAACCAAAATAGAGAACGGAGGCGAAGAAATGCGCCTCCTAATCCACCGAGAGCCCCCAAAACAAGACCATGTCCCAACATACATGATCATTTTTTCTTTATTGTTAAGTACCAGCACACATGGTCATAAGCTTTCTCCATATTACTTTGGGTAACCAAACATTACATTTTCTTTCTTTCTTCCTATAGGCATCCAAACAAGGAGAAGGAACCATACTTTCTTTCCTTCTTAAGTGCTTTTCCTTCCCTCTAATTTATTACTTCCTCAATTTCCTTCTTTCAAGGAAACATGAAGTCTTGAGGAGCTGTCTTTTATCTAGGTAAAAAAAGACAAGGGGAGAAAGAAATAAAAAGAGAAATTCCTTGAGATCGAGGCGTGAGCTTACTGATAGTAACTTAATTGGGTAGAAACCATGTAAGCATATCCTGCTTCTGTTGACCTTCAGTATCAATAAATAGTTACAATTTGCAAGAGGGTAATGAAAAAAATGCTTTTGAAACCCCTCAACATTTATGAAGATAATTTTAATATTAAATACTCCCTAGAACCTACAGTAGAGTGTAGACAAATGAAAAGATATTTCGGAAACACAGACAAAATAGTGGGAAGTTACAGTAGCTTATGTGATGCAGCCCTATGGGCTAAGCTACATCATTATGTGCCTTAGTTTGCAGGTAGAGGCTATATAGAGTTAATGTATTCCTGTCCGATGTTAGACGTAGCAAATATTTTGATTAAAGTGCAGGATATATATGCCTTTTTGCGAAGCATTAGAACCAGGAAATTTCAATTAAAATCCCTATCTCGAGATGCTATATGTATTCTTGTGTTCATACATCTCCTTTTCCCAATCCCTCATGAAACTTTATGATGCTAAATTCTGTAATTATGGGCTCTTGGTGAATATTTTAGGATTCATGTGATCCTGGGAACCACTCAGATGTGACTGAGGAAAGAGACGAGATAAAGACACAACCTCAACACCCTGCTTGCACGGTTGCCTCCCAAGTCCAAGAGGCAAAAACCGAGGTTGAATTGGTTTGCTTCTCTAAAGAATTGCCCGAACCTCAGTCGAAAAGCTTTCTGCCTCCTTTACATGGTGATATGGGATGCTTACAGGACAAGAAGTTTCACTGTAGTGCTTCGGAATCTGTAGTTCATGATTTTGCATTTCCTATGGCAAAGGGAAAGCAGAATCAGGAGAGTCTGGAAAACAACCGCTGCTTGCCTTCTCTTAGCTCCCAACATGAATTACATCTACATGTTCCCCATGGGAATCAGTCAGATCTTGTCTTCTCAGCTAATACAGACAGTGGTTCCTCTAGAGTTGAAGCTTCAGGGAGCCAAAACGAACTCTATGCAGTGGTTCCACATAAAGCATCCAGCGGGTTTGATGGTGTGCTGGAGGCACTCAAACAAGCAAGGTTATCACTACAACAGAAAATGGGTGGATTGCCTTTGGTAGAAGCTGGATCTGTTAGGAAAACTGTTGAACCTTCTATTCCTGCTAGAAAAGTGGACATGGGTAGATTGCCATCGATAGAAGCTGGATCTGTGGGAAAAGCTATTGCGCCTTTTATTCCTACTAGAGAAGTTGGGGATAAGGTAGAGATTCCTGTTGGATATGCTGGGCTTTTCAGAGTACCTTCTGAATTATCAGCTGAGACTACTAAAGGCAACTTTCTTGGTTCAGTTTCTCGATTAAGTTTGGCTGACAATTATCCTGATAGAGGTTTTAGGCTAACTGCTGGTACCAGCCCTTATATGGATACTCAGTCAATTTCCAGCCCTTACATGGATACTAGGTCAAGTTTTTCAACCAGCCCGACCCCATATGCCTCCTCTCCATATATCACTGATGATCGACTTCTCTGTCGTGCAGAGAACGAGTCAAGAACATCTACTATGAAACCAAGTTATTATCAGTACTCAAATTCAAGTCTGCCATCTGCTAGTCAATACACTCATCCCACGATCCCCGCCTATCCTGACCTGATATCACGGGCACCCAGTAAAGAAGGAACTGCTGGTACCAGCCCTTATATGGATACTCAGTCAAGTTCTCCTACTGATTATCAGCTACTTGGTGCTCGAATTTCCAGCCCTTACATGGATACTAGGTCAAGTTTTTCAACCAGCCCGACTCCATATGCCTCCTCTCCATATATCACTGATGATCGACTTTTCCGTCGTGCAGAGAACGAGTCAAGAACATCTACTATGAAACCAAGTTATGATCATTACTCAAATTCAAGTCTGCCATCTGCTAGTCAATACACTCATCCCACCATCCCCGCCTATCCTGACCTGATATCACGGGCACCCAGTAAAGAAGGATTTTCAGCCTTCCGTCCAAGGCAGTCAGCTGGGGTACCTCCTACTGATCACTTCTCATTTTACAATGATCATTTTAGACCGAATATGTATAGATAGTAGCTGTCTCTTGGCTTATTCCCAGTGCATCTCAACCATACTGGTTCTATATTGTGATGGTGGTTTTGTAATATTTGTAATATTAATAACCAAATGATTGTGGAAATCTAAAACAATGCTGCTATAACCAAATGCTCCAAGTCAGTGCAATTGAGATGCGGGATAGGACTTGGTTGTGTATTGTAGTTTTCTTTGTTACTTAATATTCTTTTGATTAATAAAAAGGAAAGAATACCCTTTTCGTGTGCATGACATCAAGTCCTACACAATCACCACAAAAAATGGAGACTCAGCATCTAGTTTTAGTATATATAGATGCATTGCATGCTTGATGCATCCCCAGATCATGAAACTGCAGTCCCCAATCAGTAGTACGATACTTTTCACCACAGCAAGTGTCGAATGAGCTTCTGGTCCTGTTCCATAAATGATGAATTTATAGGTAAGACAGAACGCTAGGACATGCGTCAATCATGTGGGTTATGTGATATCATACAGACCATACTTCGCGGTAGAAGTCAAATATTATGGGACGGTCTCAATGGACTCGAAAGACACTTGGGACTTACCTCACCACTTCGTCTTTCAAGTCAAATCCTTTGAAAGTTTCTCAAAAGTTTTGTGAACACGTTGTCATTGAATACACTTGATTTCACAAGCCTTTTAAATTTCGTTTTTTGGTAAATAGTTACTTGCATACGATGTAAACTTTACTTTCACATTGGATAGAAATTTTATTAATAATTTTTAAAATTTTTATTAATAATATTTGTATAATTACTATTTATATTATCAATAAAATTACTTAATAATTATCAATAAAATTTTAAATTCAATATTAAATTTGAAATTTTACCTCCAACCCAAATAAAAATTTCACCTGTTTCACTAGTCTCCGGCAAAACCTTGTAAATGTAGCCCACTTCTCAAATATTCTCGCCGATAACGAGGGGTGGAGGTGTGCTTTAATCATCCAGAAGCAGAATAAAGTTAGAATAATTAATTATAAATGAAAAATAAAGTATGACTTTATAATCTACTCATTAATGGATGGAAAATAAAATAATAAAGCATGACTTTGGGTGTCCACTTCAAAATGATTTTAATTATCCATTGATTAGTGGGAAAAGTAGTGCATATCAGTCACCAATTATATATTTAACACACTGAGTTGTTTGAAACATCATTAGTGATGATTTATCATTTCTAATCAAGTATTTATGTTAACATCGTGGTGGAAAATAAGATATAATATCATGTGAATTAACATATTTTGTGCAACATTAATTATTGTAATTTGAACACAAAATAAATTTACAGTTTTTGATTAATAATTATTGTTATTGCATGTATTTTTCCTTGAGCCTGTGACTTCGATTGGTGGTCAAATCATGCAAAATTAAAAAAGTTACCAAAGCTAAGAATGCAAAGCAGTTTGAAAGAATGCTCATTCAAAAAATATATTTAAGAAAATCAAAATACATATGTATAGAATAATATATACTAAACTTTCTTGAATTAAGATTTATTTTGTAATATTTTTGGTAATTTTGTATATGCTCTCAAAGCTTTATCTCTTGAGTATACTTAAAGTATTTTGTATATAATTGTTTAATAGATTATAGTTTACGGATAAAAAAAAACTACCAAGGCTGCAAAGTGGGGTGAATCAATGGTTAAGTTTCAAGATGGCATTGCATATATAAAGTTCACCTTTGTTTAACCAAAACGAAAAAGAAATTTCCTTTTGTACCCACTTGTGTTTTTTTATCATTAAGGGCAATAACACAAAAAGAAAATTCATTAACTGATAGTTCCAAAAACATTGCACAAAAGAAGGTTGTTACTAAGGCAGAAATCCAATGTCTTGGCATCATTGGCTCCAATATGACATGTTTATCGAACGTGACAGACTGACAAATCAGTTCAAGGCAGTATCGATTTGTGTATATTTATAAAGAGCCAATTATATGGTGGGGGTAGGTTTTTGCCCTCATAGTCATGGCTATATATTGGTGTACGTGGCCTTATAATATATAAAGAGCCAATTATATGGTGGGGATAGGTTTTTGCCCTCATGGTCATGGTTATATATTGGTGTACGTGACCTTATAATATATAAAGAGCCAATTATATGGTGGGGGTAGGTTTTTGCCCTCATGGTCATGGTTATATATTGGTGTATGTGACCTTATAATAAGCTAAGTAATTCGGTGGATGTACCTTTTTTCATCTATGGAAGGATAACATAGAAGGCCATGCCATGAGAAAATAGAAAAACCACCCTTTTTAAGAGGCCTAAAAGCATAGAGACCACTGCGGTCATTTTTACAAGCTATAGAAATTTGCTTAGGTAAATAACCCATAACAGAATAGTGCAGAAGGGTAGCGACACGGTGGTTTTTGGAGTCTGTTGACAACTAGGATGAAGGAGACTTTAAACAACAACTACAAGTCTACAACAAAAACAATTCCCTAAAGTTATTAGTGGTAGTAAGGTTGGATGTTTCTTTAACCGTGGAATAGTAAGAGGAGCATGTGTTTTGATAGTTTAGGGGTGACAATTTTAGACACGACACGTGAACTCAACACGACAGGACACGATATGACACAAAATAAAGTGTGTTAGTTTTGAGTATAAAAATCGTGTCGTGTCGCAGGTTGACCCGCTAACCTGAATGACCTGATTAAATTCATGGGTCTGATGAGTCGTGTTGACACGATTATGACCCATTTAAAAAATTTGTTTATTACATTAAAAAAAATTCTTAGTGTGTGTATAAAATAAATCCTAATTCTTATTTTTACCACATCAGAAACACAAAACACTCCCTCACATACTCACTCAATAGCGACGCATCACAAAGTCTACAGACTCTCTCCTCTATCCCAATATAGATGACAGTTGATAAAATAATGTTTATATTATTAATTAGACTTTTTTATGTGTATTTAGATCATGAGTATGCTGAAATTTAGATTATGATTGATTAGATGAATGGTTATGTAATATAATTTCTATTTGTTTATGTAATAAACAGATCGTGTTTAGTTTATCGTATCGGGTTGTCGTGTCTAACATGTTAGTCGTGTCGTGTCGGATTATTGTGTTGTCATGTCTAATATGTTAGTCGTATCGTGTCGAGTTGTCGTGTCTAACACGATCCGTTTATTAAATGGATTAAGCGTGTTGTGTCGTGTTATCCGTTTAATAAACAGGTCGTGTTAGTGTTAGATTTTCTTGATACGATTAATAATTGTGTCAACCCATTTAGTATTATACCCAATTTCAATACGACACGAACACGACTCCTCAACCCGAATTACCACCCCTAATTGATACCCACAGCACTTGCAGCTAATTGGACTTCTTTGTTGAAGGCGATCGAGCTGCAAGGAGAGACAAAAGAGCTACATCAGATGCTACAAGTTAATGAGAGAGACTAGCTTATTGGAGTTGTGATGACAGTTTTATAACAGTGCTTTGATTTTTGGGTGTTGATTTTCCTAGCGACGGTTTTTCTTTTTCTTTTTCTTTTTCTAGACTGTACTTATCTCCCTTTGTTTCTGTCTTTTCTAGACTGTACAAAAGATTTCTCACCATGACTGAATAATTCAAAAGCCGGATGGATAACTGGTCTCTTTGGATTAAGATGTGGAAACACCGATGAGTGACAGTAGGGTTTTCATTTAACGATACAAATCAATCAAAACGTGTCATGTAGACGTAAAATGATATATTTTTTTCATCCCTCATTATTATTAATGGGGTTTTCAGGTGTTACCAGTAAATATTTTTGAAAAAATGTCTAAATCTACTATATTCATCCCTGTACCCATATCACTTGATAACTATGACACTTTCTGTATATTAAGATTTAGTTTGGTGAATGTTGGGTTTGACTTTTGGCATCATGAATTTGTGTATTTGCCCACTTGTTAGTACACTAACAAACAATAAATTGAAATACATATCCTGGCCTATAACTCATGACCTCTTCTAATCTTATCCAATTATCAAAATTAAAAAATTATCTTCTTGAAAATGCACTTTATAAAAAAACATAATATTGCCTTTGTCATCACTCAACCATTAGTAGATATTTGCTAAAATCTTCACCCTAATTATGTAATAAAAGATTTAATTTTCTACAATTGGATTCATTTTTCTTCTTCTTTGACCATTCGTTGAGTTAAAAAATCTTTGATGTAAAGTTTTTTAATGTATGGTCGAAAAAAAAGCGAAATTTTATTTCTAAATTAAGGAAGTCAATGCATTTCCTTAGCTCAAAGTGTGTTAGATATATATTTATTTTAATCGTGGTGATTTGAGTCTAACTCCATATATTTGGCTCTAATTTATGAAAAATTCTTGCTTAATACAGGTCCATGAGAGAGATATAACAAAATGATTTATCTCGCAATTAAATGGCATAAGAAAAGAGAAAAAAATATTTTATTTTTATTTCACCATTAAATGACATGAGAAAAATTTTTTTTTTTTATTTTTATTCAAATGTGAGATGGATCCATGTACCATGCATCTCTCATGGACCTAAAAGAAGAAAGATGAGGAAAAAGATAGAAGAATGATATGATTGATGTCTTCCATCTGATGAGAAAATGAAAGGAAAAAAAAAAGAAAAAGACAATAAAGATAGTTTATTTTAGCTTTCGCTTTACAATCATCTTAATTAATTTGAAAGAATTATGATTTGTTCATATGGAAAGAAAACACCAATCATCTCATTCTTTATTTTTCTTATTATTCTTTCCTACTAAACACCAATCCTCATGCACCAATGTTTGTCTTTTGATCTCTTTCAAAAGAGATCAGTTTTGACTTCGGTTTTTAAGAGTAAATATTTGTTACAACGGTAATTCTTTTAATATGTAACTGTAAATATTTATTTGATTTTTTTCAAAGGGTACCTTTCCAAATTGGTAAATGAAATAGGAAATAGAAAAGAGAAAAGAGAAACCCTAGCTAGTTGACATAAAGTCCTCACGAAGAAAGTGGCACAGTTTTAGTGATCCCATTTTTTAAATTTTTTTTTTTTTAACTTTGCTGCTTGAGCGTTCCAATATCTTGGATTTGTAAAGTTGAAAAGGTCCTCCTTATCTTAGAGAAAAAGGAAGATTCTATTAAATCTTGTTGCAAAGCAAGGGATCATGTTTTTTTAAATACATCTTTTAAAACACATAAATTTCAATGTGGAATCAATATATATATATATATATATATATATATATATATATATATATATATTTTGATAAAACATTTATGTTGTTTGTAGAAACGATTTTGTTAATCGGTCATGTGAAAAGTAGCGATTGATTTAATCAAAACACTTTTAAGAATATGTGGAAGAATTTGTCAAATAAATGTGCTTTTGGGATTTTGCTAAAGGTGTGGTTTGAATGGTTACGACGTAAGTTAAGTCTATAAAACCTCAAAACCTTGCCTTTTAAAAGTCTTCTACAATGTTTGGACACTTGTCCATCTTAACGCATTTCTCATAAAGTATTAAAATTCTATTATAAGATATTTTCAACTAATTTTTTCGTGTAAAACCTAAAATTGTTGAGCTGTTATTACTAATAGAAATTCTCGCTAAATCAATCTTCATTTATCTATAAACAGAGGTTATCATCTCATTTTGAAAGATCTCATTTTGAAAGATCCTAATCTTTACGAAGAGAGATTGATTTGCACTCTCAAGAAAACTCTATTTCACTTTGCTCTCAAATTTCTCTAAAATCTTTCTATTAGAAATTTATGTACTTTTTCTTATAAAGCGTGTAAAAATGTTTTTTGAATTCTTTTATCCCTTCTGTATCACTTATTAATGAGCAATTATTAGTTTAGTTGGTTCCTTCCATCATACTTGAAACATCGAGTTTTGTTTTGCATCGTTCAAACACATTCTTAAAGGTATATGTGATATTATTTTTCCAAAATCTCTGAGCACTGTAATTTGTATTGTTTGAACTTGAAAATAATTTAAAGCTCCCGATGATGAGTTTTTTCCTCCTCCACTAATCGAGATGGACGCTATTGTAAAATAAAAAAAATATAAAAAAAAACAGTAGATGAGGATTATAAAAAAGATAATTTTGAAATTTAAAAATTCAAACCAAAAACTCATTTTAAATTTTAAGAATTACTAAATAGAATTTGCCAAGTCTTTTTTTTTTATATTTGGAATACATGCTATTAGAGGTGTAAAAAGGTCAAAACGGTCAACTTGATCGGTTATAAATTATAACTGATTTTTTTTTATCAATTTTTTTTTAATAATTTCGATCGATTTAACTTAAGTATTTGATATTAACTAACCGAATTAATTTCGATTGGTACGATCGGTTAATCAGTTAATCGATACTATTTATATAATTAAATTTTTTTAAAAGTTTTAAAATTATTATATATTATATATATTTAAAATATTATTAATATTAATTAATTTAATCGATTAAACGATTAAAAAAATTAAATACAAATTAACTGATTAATTCATATATTTTATTTAATTTAGACATTGATTAATCCAATCAATTTATTATCCCGTGAATGCACTACAGTAGGATTTTCATTTCACGATACAAATCTATCAAAACGCGTCATGTAGACGTAAAATGATCTATTTTTTTCATCCCTCGTTATTATTAATGGAGTTTTCAGGTGTTTACCAATGATTTTTTTTTATAAAAAATGTCTAAATCTACTATATTCATCCCTATACCCATATCACTTGATAACTATGACACTTTCTGTATATTAAGATTTAGTTTGGTGAATGTTGGGTTTGACTTTTGGCATCATGAATTTGTGTATTTGCCCACTTGTTAGTACTCTAAGCAACAACAAATTGAAATATATATCCTGGCCTATAACTAATGACCTCTTCTAATCTTATCCAATTATCAAAATTAAAAAATTATCTTCTTGAAAATGCACTTTATAAAAAAATATAATATTGTCTTTGTCATCACTCAACCATTAGTAGATATTTGCTAAAATCTTCACCCTAATTATGTAATAAAAGATTTAATTTTCTACAATTGGATTCATTTTTCTTCTTCTTTGACCATTCGTTGAGTTAAAAAATCTTTGACGTAAAGTTTTTTAATGTATGGTTGAAAAAAAAAAGCGAAATTTTATTTCTAAATTAAGGAAGTCAATGCATTTCCTTAGCTCAAAGTATGGTAGATATATATTTATTTTAACAGTGGTGATTTAAATCTAACTCCATATATTTGGCTTTGATTTATGAAAAATTCTTGTTTAGTACAAGTACATGAGAGAGATATAGTAAAATGATTTATCTCACCATTAAATAGCATAAAAAAAAAATATTTTATTTTTATCTCACCGTTAAATAGCATGAGAGAGATATGGTAAAATGATTTATCTCACTATTAAATGACATGAGAAAAGAGAAAAAAAAACATTTTATTTTTATTCAAATGTGAGATGGACCCATGTGTAATGTATCTCTCATGAACCTAAAAGAGAAAAAATGAGGGAAAAGATAGAAGAATGAGATGATTGATGTCTTCCATCCGATTGGAGAATGAAAGGAAAAAAAGAATAAAAAGACGATAAAGACAGTTTATTTTAGCTTTCACTTTACAATCATCTTAATTAATTTGAGAGAATTATGATTTGTTTATATAAAAAGAAAACGTCAATCATCCCACTCTTTATTTTTTTTAATTATTCTTTTCAACTAAACACCAATCCTAATGCACTAATGTTTGTCTTTTGATCTCTTCCGAAAGAGATCAGTTTTGACTTTGGTTTTTAAGAGTAAATATTCATTACAATGGTAATTTTTTTAATATGTAACCGTAAATATTTATTTGATTTTTTTCAAAGGGTACCTTTCCAAATTGGTAAATGAAATAGGAAATAGAAAAGAGAAAAGAGAAACCCTAGCTAGTTGACATAAAGTCCTCACGAAGAAAGTGGCACAGTTTTAGTGATCCCATTTTTTTAAAAAAAAATTTTAACTTTGCTACTTGAGCGTTCCAATATCTTGGATTTGTAAAGTTGAAAAGGTCCTCCTTATCTTAGAGAAAAAGAAGATTCAATTAAATCTTGTTGCAAAGCAAGGAATCATGTTTTTTTAAATACATCTTTTAAAACACATAAATTTCAATGTGGAATCAAAATATATATATATATATATATATATATATTTATTTGATGATAAACCATTTATTTTGTTTGTAGAAACGATTTTGTTAATCGGTCATGTAAAAAAAAGCAATTGATTTAATCAAAACACTTTTAAGAATATGTGAAAGAATTTGCCAAATAAAAGTGCTTTTGGGATTTTGCTAAATGTGTGGTTTGAATGGTTACGACGTAAGTTGAGTCCATAAAACCTCAAAACCTTCTTTTTAAAAGTCTTCTGCAATTTTTGGATACTTAGTCCATCTTAATGCATTTCTCATAAAGTATTAAAATTCTATCATAAGATATTTTCAATTGATTTTATCATGTAAAACCTAAAATTGTTGAGCTGTTATTACTAACAAAAATTTCCGCTAAATCAATCTTCATTTATTTGTAAACAAAGGTTATCATCTCATTTTGAAGGATCTTAATTTTTACGAAGAGAATTTGATTTTCACTCTCAAGAAAACTCTATTTTCCTTTGCTCTCAAATTTCTCTAAAATCTTTCTATTAGAAATTTATGTACTTTTTTTATTTATATATTTGGAATACATGCAATTAGAGGTGTAAAGACGGTCAAAACAGTCAACTTGATCGGTTATAAATTATAATTGATTTTTTTTGTTAAAATTTTTTTAATCATTTCGATCGATTTAACTTAAGTATTTGATATTAACTAACTGAATTAATTTCGATTGATATGATCGGTTAATCGGTTAATCGATACTATTTATATAATTAAATTTTTTAAAAATTTAAATTTATTATATATTATATATTATATATTTAACATATTATTAATATTAATTAATTTTTTAATCCATTAAATGATTAAAAAATTTAAATACAAATTAACTGATTAATTTATATATTTTATTTAATTTAGATATTGATTAATCCAATCAATTTATTATCCCGTGAACGCACTACATGCTCGAATAGTTCATTTACTCCCACTAAATCTGAGTCCTCCTGATTCATGACCACTTGCTCAGTAATACAGTGAAAGGCGCAGGGCTTGTCAAATTCTTCCGAGACGGACTTGTCTAAGACGCAGAAAATGATAAATAAAATTTTAAAAAACAAAAAAGGGTGAAGAATTAATTTTAAAAAAAAAAAAAAAAAAACTGATTCTGTTTGGATCAGCTTTTTTAGTTCTTCTGGTCCAAATTACAGTAGATTTAGATCTAATAATGATCTCTCTCACTCTCACTCTCGAATGGATTCTCTCAGTTCCTGGCTCTGCCCAATCCCAACATAGCTCCAAGCTTTAGGTTTCCCTCATCTTTCTTCAACAATAAAACCGACCCCAACAGTAAAAAGAAAAGACTCAAAGCGATACACAAAATTCTTAAGAGAAAGAATCTTTCTCTTATTTAGAGGACCTCTTAAGAGTGTAAAAATGGCGAGTAGTTTGTCTGTAGATAGTTTTAATAGTGTTAAAACATGAAGAATTTGTTTTGTTATTGAGTTTCAGTGAATTGAGAGGAAAATTAAAAATAAAAAGAATAAGAAAATATGATATCAACAGGGATAAATTTAGTGATGACGGTGATAGGATTCGCTGTGAGCACTATGTTCATAGTGTTCGTGTGCACGCGGCTCGTTTGCGCTCGGATTCACTTGACTACATCAAGAAGATCCTTTCCTATTGCTTCGGGATCTGATCTTAGCATAGTAAGAGTTCCATCTTTTTTAACTCTTTTTTTGCGGTTTAATTTCGATTCAATTTATCGAATTCTTGATTCATAGCAAGTTTTTTATGCCTGTATTTTGGCAGTGATTTCACTGAGTTTTGAATTTCTTCCAGGATTTTGTTTAACAACAGTATGATTGTTACTGGGTATTTGGCATACGAAATGGAGACAATTAACTCTGTGGCATTAGAGTGAACTTCCTTAGTGTTAATTAGATATCGCTCTTTCTGCTATACCCATGCTATTATTATTGTTTTGTTACAATTCTTCTATCTCTTTAGTGAGTACTCTAGAAATTATTCATTTTATAACTTTTAAATTTTAAAATGGTCTGCCACTGTCCATTGTAGCGGTTTTTGATTTGATTTGCTTCTAATTTGAACGAGGTGGGGTTTCTGGAATTTGTTTACTTTTACTTTTATTTTCTTGTTGCTACTTCTGCTGCTGGCAGTTGACTATGTACCTTTGATGGCATAGCTTTTTATTTTTCGTTCTTGAGTTTCATGTTGATAAGAAGTTTGAATTCTGTTGTTGCTATCAAGACACAATATGGGTAACACTATGATGGAATTAATTACCTAAAAACAAGAAGCTAATGAAGAAAATAATTTATCATTACGTGTGATATATGTCCATTTTGCTCAGCACCCGAGACTAGAATTCAGTTTCAAATAAAGTCTTATATGTTTATTAGCTTTTATAGTGCTGGATTTATCTTCTGTGGAGTACTCTTCATTGATAGTGAACTACTGTTAATTTTGTATGGTATAGCTGGAACGAGGGTTACATGGTCTTGAGCCCATAGTCATTGCCAACTTCCCAACAAAGAAGTACAGCGATGATTATTTCTCGGCTGTAGAAGATGCTCAGTATGTCCTTACTTTCCTTGTTTAGCTCCTTGCTCTAATGTCACTTTGTGTTTTTTGCATGTCTTCTACCATAAAATGATTGCAAGACACCTAGTATTTGCAGCGTCTGTGATTAGTTTGCTGATTATTTATTTTCTGTTTAAGGTATAGTTTATCGCAAGTGCAGACTTAATAAACTTCTATAATTATTTGCTTAAATGATCACTAAATGAGAGCTGCACAGTGCGAGTGGTATAGAACTTCAAGAAATTGTTTTATGTACTCTTTTTACCTACCATTTTATTATACTTGTGTAATTTGATTTTAGAGCATTGATGGGAGCAAAGGGAGGGGGTGGGGAGTGGAGGGTGCAAGGATGGCAGAGTGAATTCACCTTTGGAAACTTGGTCAAAGTATGTGGGGTTTCCATCTCCAAATGTAGAGTTATTTTACAGACATGCAATTTCCCTGAACAATAAATCGGCATAAGAAGTAGCTTTTGACTATTGACTATTGACATATTTAGAATGATACTTTTGTGTGGCTTTAATGATGCCTTGGTCAATTACTGAAATTGCTGATTGGAACAATTCTTCAAATAGAGGGAAAGTTCATAAAATCTCACAGAAAAGGGACAGAGCATTCAAGGAGATATTTAACATAGGATATGAGATTTTATTGAAGGATGGTGAGCAGCTGAAGCGTCAGTTTGATGTAATAACCTAGGGTGCGTGTTGCATATATAGATTGACAAATGCAAGGTGGCATAAATTCTTTCACATTCTTTCTTCTTGTTGTTGTGGCACTTACTGGGGTGGACTTTTATGATAAAGAAAATATTCAAGTTAAAATCCTTTATACACATGAGCACATCTGTCAAAAATTTTGCTACTCTCTCTCTCATGCACATGTACCTTGAATTTGAGGAATTAGATATGTGTTGAAGTTTTTCCATTTTGAATTGCTTTGTCCTTGTTTGCCAACCTACCTTGGTTTTCCACTAACTATCTTTGGCTTTACTGTAATGTCAAATATGTTAAACTGCAAGCACTTAATTTGCAATCATATTAATACTTAGTGTGCAATACACACACACACATGGTTGGGACTATGAAGGCTATCTTCATTTCCAATTTTGTTATCTTTTTCTCCTCGTCTCTTAGTAGGGGGAAAACAAAATGTGGGGGACCTGAAATTTTAAATTATATTAATGATTTTTGGAGGTTTTAGGTTCTTTTTAAGTTGACTGGGTGAAAATAAGTTGAAGAAGATGATTGAGTTCTAGTGCATTCTCCATCAAATGTGTCTTCCTTGCTCCTATTTGCCAGTCTTTTTGTTTCTGTTCACTTAGGGACATATGTTCTGCTATTTTGTCTGCCTGATCAGATGAATTATTTCTCAAAGATGTTTCTTGCTTGCTTGTCATTTTTGTTCTAGAAGTCATGGTTGGTTTTAGACAATTACTACAGAATGATCTATCATAAATTTAACATTAAGTCTATAGATAGTTTCTTCTCTACATATATTTAGTGATGCTAAGTCTTTAAGTTTTTGTCTATGCAAACATGGTTTACGTTTGAAATATAAGAATAGGTAGATTCAATGCTACTTTGTCATGCAGCTTAGAAGTCTGGAATTCTATTTTCATAGAATGCTTTCCTCTGCAGCCACTATTTTATCTTCTGATGTTTCAAATAAAAGTGAGTTATCCCTTTTCGTTATTTCACAGTATTTCTGAGTTGTTATGTGACTTAGTCTGCTTTTGGACCAGATGCATGATGTTAACTGCAGTATAAATCAGATCATGCCCAAGAGTCTTACTGCTAGCTTTCTTGTTATGGACTCTTATCAAACCTTTGATGTATGAGGGGATTGGGCTTAAATCACTCGTTTTGTTTAATAAAGCTTTGCTCGGGAAGTGGTTTTAGAGATTTATGAGGGGAAGGGACCAATTGTGGGAAGATATAATTTGTGCGAAATATGGAGTTGAGCTTAATGGGAAGGTCTCTAAAGAGGTGAGGATTAGAAAAAGATGAGATTCTTTCATTCTGTTTGTGATGTTTGAGTTGGGTGATGGTCGTTCTATACGATTATGGAACAATGGTTGCTATTGGGATGTTGCCTTGAGAGCGTGCTTTCGGGAGGTTTATGCGATAGTGCAGGAGAAAGATGCTTTGATTAGTTTGTGTTTTTTCCATCAATGATGTCATCACTTGGGATATTCCTTTATTCATAATGTCCATGATTGGGAACTTGAAAATGTAGGGGATTTCTTTGAGTTCATTTACCAAGGGACATTTGATTTGCATCGATTCGTGTTTAATAAGGGGAGAGATTTTGATGTTAAGTCATTTCACAAGACCTTTTTTGGTGAGCTCCCCATGGAAGGTAGATTGGACTTTCATTGGAAAGCAATTTGGAGGTCGAGCACTCCTAAGAAAGTTTGTTTCTTTTCTTGGGAGGCTTCTTGGGAATGAATTTTGACCATTGATAATTTGCAAAAGAGAGGTAGCTAACCGGTGCTATCTTTGTAAGGAAGAGACCAAGAATGTTAATCACCTTTTGTTGGGTTGTCCTTTTACAAAGCAACTTTGGTAGATGGCGTTTTGTGTGGTGGGGTTAACTTGAGTTATGCCAGCTCCATTCAAAGTGAGATTTGGGCTTGGAGTGGAATTAAAGCTTCTTAGGTGATGAGGAAGTTTTTTTCTATGATTTCACTCTCTATCATGTGGATAGTTTGGAAAGAGAAAAATAGTAGAGTTTTTGAGGGTGTAGAGAGCTCAATAGATACCATTAAAAGTAAATGGTTAAATAACTTTTGTTTTTGGTTTAATAGGAGTTTTTTTTTGTACACGAGGAAAAGTTCCTTGATTTCCTAAACTTGCTATCTTGTAGATAGTCTTTTTTAAATGGGTTGTACCCTCTTGGTTTGTTATTAATATACTTTTTACTTATCAAAAGGGAATCTTCTGTAAAATTCCCTATACTCCCTGATTTGTACTTTTCGTTTTACTTAGCACAAAGTCAAACTTCTAAAACCTCGTTCGTAAATCAGTAAATTTTTAGAATGCCAGAAACTGGTTCAAGTTTTACTTCAGAACCTGACTTTAGGCATCCAATGGTGTTTAATGTTGTTTTATCAACTTACAATCTGTTTTGATATGCAATGGTACCTAGTCTACTTGTTGCATCCTTTTAGGTGATAATTTAGCTAGCTTAGGACAACATATTGATCCTTCTCTGAGTGTTCTATAATTATTGATTGGGTGAAATTTTCACAAGAAACATGAAAATTAATTGAGGATGTCGTTTTTAAAGTACAATGTGTTGTATTTCTTCACTTGATTGAATGTACTAGCAGTTGGCCGTTGCAGACTATGGTTATTGATCTTGAACTTCACTACCAAGTATACAACTCAGCTCATCTAGGCCTTAATCCTAACTAGTTGAGGTATACGTGGATCCTTTTCCTTCAACTTGTCTGGCCTAAGACTATATTCTTTGTTAGATCAGTAGAAATCAAATCCTGTCTTCATTAATTTGCTATCTAGAATTAGCTATTAGCAAGTCATTTTAGTTTTCATTAAATACAGCTAGACGTGGCTGTAATCCAATGTAACTGAATGTTATGCTCAACAAGCTTTTGAAAATACAAATTACCTTTGTTTTCTTGTAAGCAGACTTGACTAGTGAAATTAGTTCATTTTGGGTTGGGCGTCATTTCCCAGAGGTTCTATCTATTGAAGAGGATGGTAATATTCAGGAGGGTTTCTATCTATTAAATCCCAGCTTCATTTCCAAATTTTTTTTAAAGAGAAGGGCATGAAGCTGCGGTAAGTGCGTGTGTATACATGAATGAATGCTTGGTAACTTTTACCTTGCCTTTTTCCATTTATTTTTGGCGTGGTAAATGAGTCATGTTCAGCTTATATTTCTTGTGGTCATACTCTTTAGTCATAGGCCATTTTTTTAGTCAGGGATCAATTTGGCAGCAAATAGGCTGCTTTTAGACACCCCCAATCCCCCCCCCAAAAAAAAAAAAATAGGCTGCTTGTATTTACACAGTTATGGCTCTTCTATGTCTTTCATCTGAGTGACTATTGTTCCTTTTGTACCACTGTGATGGCTCGTATCAAATAAAAGTGAACATTGCTTCTGGTGGTTGTGACACTATCGTTTTTATGGCTATAGGAAATTTTAGTTGGCATTAGCAGGCTGTTAGCCGTTTTTATTCAGGTGTTTCTATCTAGCCCTTAAAAGAAGAAGATTGGTCATTAAATATGATTCTTATGACAGGCTGTAAAAACTAGTTTGCACATAGAAGAGAAATGATGTGCTGACATGATACTGATGTGACATCCAAATACTTGAGTTAAGGCACTGATAACTGCAGCTACATACTTCCAATTGGTTACTCTGTACCTGTTCCATGGAGCATGGAGCACGGTTTCGTAAAATGCAGGTCAGGTGTTGCCTTCTAGGTTCTACACTAGGCAAAACCTCAGTATAGAAAGGTATCCTTGCTCTTTTGGGCATGCTCACAAGTGCATGGTGACCTTTGAAAAATGTTGTCTAAAACACAGACTAACTAAAATATCTGTATTACGGTTATGCTTCTTTTACTTTATTTTTTGGGTAAAATGCATACTTGTAATATAAAAATGTTTTAATGTTCTTATGCTCATTTTCATGTTGCTTTTTATATTATATCTTAATGGTCCCTTCTTGGTTTTGAATTGAGATCACCGCATTATTTTTCTCTTGCTACGAAAGGTTACATCCTGAATAATTCCAAATGAACAGAAAATCATTAATCCTCTGGATGATTCTTTGGATGATCTTCAATAGAATGAGAATGAAAATGATTCACAATGTTGAAACATGGCTTCCCTCTCCAGCTTTATCTAACTATTGGTTATTTACACCCAGGAAACAGTTCAGTGATGTTTCCAATTAGCAGCTTTCATTGTGGGAATGTTTTGGATTACAAGTTCTGTTTCCCATACGTCTCAAATATCTTGCTAATGTAAACGTGATTTTTGGTATCTGGCAGATGCTCAGTTTGCCTTGCAGATTACCATGGCGAAGATATATTGCGCATCCTCCCTTACTGTGGGCACTCCTTCCATGTGACCTGCATAGACATATGGCTGCAACTGCATTCCACATGTCCTGTTTGTCGAATATCATTACGGGAATATCCCGAGAGAAAGCGTTTGATGCAACCCTTGTTCAGTTCAGCGGTTCGATCTCATTATGGCAGGGAGTCCTTTGATACCCGGTCTTACAACTATTTGTTGACTGGACATGGGTTTTCGTCTAGAAGCCATGACAGTAATGGGATTGACCCAATTCAAGAGGATCATCATGCATCTCAGGGTGATGGAGCAGAAGCTGGGGAGAACATCTCCCCCATTACTGATGGTAATCTCACCACGAAAGACTTCGGAAACAAGCATGTAGAGAGCCCATCAAATCCCCAAATTTAGTTGGTTTCTTGGAATCTATGCTGCATTCATTTGAGGCTTCCTGTTCGTCGGAGTTTGAAAATGGGTACAACCAGCGGATGTCGAAATTTGGATTGCATTGTGACACGAAGAGGAAGTCCATTGTTGTTCTCTTGTGGCGACTGTATATATTGCAAAAAGTTATCTTTTTCTCTCCACCTTACCCCATAAAACTTTGGCTGGTGTCTGGGCGGTTTTGTTAGTCAAGGTAGAAGAGTAGAATTAGTTCAGCGGAGCTACTTTCGAAAATGATCTGTTTGTTTCAAAATTAATTTTTTCTCTATCATCTCATTTTTCATTTGGATTAAAACATAATTCACATAGATCATGTTAAATTCTTCTCTTGAGGTCACCGACTATCAAAAAATAAGATAAAAATGCATTATAAATTATAGAAAATGAGAAAATTCAATTAACATGAGTAAAACTTTTGGAGAGTATAATTTGGCTTTCAAGTATCCGTTTGGTTTTGAAGTAATATTGTGAAATCTAGTTCGTGGAAAATATTCACGGGAAATGACAATCATAATTATTTTGACGAAAATTTATAAAAAATATGAGTTACAACTTTCGAAAATAACTTTTTTCTTTCAAAAATAGATTTTTTCTGAGCATCCAAATTTTCAGTTGGACTAAATTGTATTTCACTTATATCATGTTAAATTACACTTTCGAGATCACATGTCATAAAAACTAGGATAAAAATGCATTATAAATTGTAGGAAAAAGAAAGGAAATTCTATTAACATGAACAAAATATCTTGAGGGTATAATTTGGTCTTCTGGGTTCTGTTTCGGGAAATAATTCATTTGGTTTTTATGTAGCTTTTTGAAACCTAGTTAATGAAAAATTTTCAAATGAAATAATTATCATAATTATTTTAGCGAAAATGTAAAAAAAAAAAATGTGAGCTATAACCTTCGAAAAATGGGCAGTTTTTTTTTTCAAAATTTGATTTTTCTTAACTATCCTATTTTTCACTTGACCCAAAGCGTATTTTACTTGGATCATGTTAAATTCTACTTTTGAAATCATCAAACATAAAAAAAAAATAGGATAAAATTATATTACAAATTGTAAGAAAGATAGAGAGAATTCGATTAAAATGAGCAAAACTTCTATATGATATAAATTGACCATTAGAGCTCTCTTTTTGGAAATGATCTTTTTGGTTTGGTTTTGTTGTAACTTTTTGAAACTTTCTTCGTGAAAAATTTTCAAAAAAAATTACTACCGTAACTATTTTAGCGAAAATACATAAAAACGTGAGCTGAACCTTCAAAAATGGGCAGTTTCTTCCAAAATTTGATTTTTCTTTACCATCATATTTTTCACTTGGGCCAAAACGTATTTCACTTAGATCATGTTAAATTCCACTTTCGTGGTCATCAGCCAGGATAAAAGTGCATTACAAATTGCAAGAAAGATGGAAAGAATTCGATTAAAACAAGCAAAACTTCTAGAGGGTTTAAATTGACCTTCAGGGCTCCGTTTTTAAAAATGATCCATTTGGTTTTGCTGTAATTTTTTGAAACCTAAAAGAAATGACTATCATAACTATTTTAGCAAAAATGCTTAAAAAAAGTGAGCTACATAGCCTTTGAAAATGGCTAGTTTCTTCCAAAATTTGATTTTTCTTGACAATCCCATTTTTCACTTGGACCAAAGAGTATTTCATATAGATGATGATAAATTCCACGTTTGAGGTCACCAACTATAAAAAAATAAGTTAAAAGTCCATTACAAATTGCAAAAAAAGACAGAGAGAATTCGATTAACAAGAGCAAAACATCTTGAGGGAGTTAATTTACCCTTTTGGGCTGTACTTTGGGAAATATTTTGTTTTGTTTTGATGTAACTGTTTATAATCAAGTTCGTGGCAAATTTTCAAAGGAAATTACCATCATAACTATTTTAGCAAAATTGCATTAAAAAGTGAGCTATAGCCTTTGAAAATGGTCAGTTTCTTTCAAAATTTGACTTTTCTTGACCATCCCACTTTTGACTTGGACAAAGTGTATTTCACTAAGATCATGTTAAATTACACTTTCAAGGTCATCAACCATAAAAATAAAAAAAAGAATAAAAGAGCATTACAAATTGTTGAAAAGAGAAAGATAATTCGATTAACACGAGTAAAATTTCTAAAGGGTATAATTTGGCATGTGTGGATCAGTTTGGTTTTGATGATACTTTTTGAAATCTAGTTTGTGGTAAGGTTTCAATGGAAATGACCATCATAACTTTTTCTTTGCGAAAGTGATTAAAAAAAACATGAGCTAGAACCTTCGAAAATGGTCAGTTTCCTCCGAATAGAGAGAATCATGATTAAAAAAATGCATAAAAGTGCATTACAAATTGTAAGAAAGGTAAAGAGAATTCGATTCACACAAACAAAACTTTTGGAGGGTATAATTTGACCTTCAAGGATCCGGTTTTTAAAATGAACCATTTAGTGACAATGCACAAAAAATCGTGAACCTTTAAAAATGGCTAGTTTCTTCAAAATTTTGATTTTTCTTGACCATTTCATTTTTCACTTGGACCAAAGTGTATTTCATATAGATCATGTTAAATTTCACTTTCAAGGTCACTAACAATCAAAAAATAGCACAAAAGTGCATTACAAATTGTAAAAAAGACGGAGATAATTCAAATAACACGAGCATAATATTTTGAGGGTATAATTTGGCTTTCTAGTCTCTGTTTTGGGAAATGATCCATTTGGTTTTAATGTAACAGTTTGAAACCTAGTTCGTGGCAAATTTTTAAAAGAAATTATCATCCTAACTATTTTAGCGAAAATGTACAAAAAAACGTGAGCTACCTTTGAAAATGGTTAGTTTCTTCCAAAATTTGATATTTCTTAATCATCCTACTTTTGACATAGCCAAAGTTTATTTCACTCAGATCTTGTTAAATTACACTTTTGAGTTCACCAGCCATTAAAAAATAGATTAAAAGTGTATTACAAATTATAGAATAGAGAAGACAATTCCATTAACACAAGCAAAACTTCTGGAGGATGTAATTTGGCCTTCAGGGATCCATTTTGGAATTTGATTCGTTTGATTTTGATGTAACTTTTTAAACCTAGTTTGTGATAAATTTTCAATAGAAATGGCCATCATAACTTTGTTTTTTTTTTTGCGAAAATGCACAAAAAAATGTGAGCTATACCTTCGAAAATGGTCAGTTTCAACTATCCCACTTTTGACATGGCCAAAGCGTATTTCACTCCAATCATGTTAAATTCCACTTTCGAGGTCACCAACCATGAAAAAATAGAATAAAAGTGCATTAAGTACAAATTGTAGAAAAGAGGTTGATAATTCGATTAACACAAGCAAAACTTTTGGTGGGTATAATTTAGCCTTCGAGGATCCATTTTGCGAAATGATCTGTTTAGTTTTGATATAACTTTTTGAAAACTAGTTTTTGCAAATTTTCAAAGAAAATAACCATCATAACTATTTTAGCAAAAATGCACAAAAACATGAGCAGTAACCTTCACTTAGATCATTTTAATTTCCACTGTTGAGGTCAACAGTCATAAAATAATATGATAAAAGGGCATCACAAATTGTAGAAAAGAGGGAGAGTTTTCGATTAACACGAGCAAAACTTCTGGAGGCTATAATTTGACTTTCAGGACTTCATTTTTGGAAATGATTCATTTTGTTTTGATGTAAATTTTTGAAAGCTAGTTCGTGGCAAATTTTTAAAGGAAATGACCATCGTAACTATTTTAGTGAAAAGGAACAAAAACATGAGCAATATAACCTTCGAAAATGGCCAACTTCTTCCAAAATTTGATTTTTCTTTACTATCCCAATGTTCACTAGCACCAAAGTGTATCACTTAAATCATGTTAAATTTCACTTTCGAGGTCACCAGCCATCAAAAATAGGATAAAATGCTTTACAAATTGTCGAAAAAAGGGTGAGAATTTGATTAACACGAGCAAAACTTTTGGAGGGTATAATTTGCCCAAAGGGGGATCCTTTTTGGGAAATGATCTTTACAAATTGTTGAAAAGAGGGTGAGAATTTGATTAACACTAGCAAAACTTCTGGAGGGTATAATTTGCCCAAAGGGGGATCCGTTTTGGGAAATGATTCTTTCAGTTTTGATGTCACTTTTAAACCTAATTCGAGGAAAATTTTAAAAGGAAATGGTTATCATATATATTTTAGCGAAAATACATAAAAACGTATATTTTGGGAAATGATCATTTTGGTTTTGATGTCACTTTTGGACCTAGTTCGTGGAAAATTTTAAAAAGAAATGGTCATCATATATATATTTTAGCGAAAATACATAAAAACGTGAGCGATTGACCTTCAAAAATGACCAGTTTCTTCTAGAATTTGATTTTTCTTTATCATTACATATTCCCCTTGGTCCAAAGCTTCTTTCACTTAGATCATATTAAATTCCAATTTTGATATCCCCAACCATCAAAAACTAGGATAAAAGTCCTTTAAAAATTGTAGGAAAGGGAGAGAGAATTCGATTAACACAAGGAAAACATCTGGAGAGTATAATTTGGCTTCTAGGGCTCCGATTTGAGAAATGATCCGTTTGGTTTTAATGTTACTTTTTGAAACCTAATTTGTGAAAAATTCTCAAAGGAAATGACTATCATAACTATTTTAACAAAAATACACAAAAAGGTGATTTATGACCTTCGAAAATGGAAAGTTTATTCCAAAATTTGATTTTTCTTATCATACTGCTTTTCACATGGGCTAAATCGTATTTCACTTAAATCCTGTTAAAGGTCATCCGCCATAAAAAAGTAGGATAAAAGTGCATTACAAATTCTAGGAAAGAGGGGGAGAATTCATTTAACATGAGCAAAACTTCTAGAGGGTATAATTTGGCCTTCAAGGCTCCGTTTTAGGAAATGATCCATTTGGTTTTGATGAAACCTTTTTAAACCTAGTTTGTGGCAAATTTTCAAAGGAAATGCCATCATAACTATTTTAGCTAAAATGCTCAAAATAATGTGTTAACCTTTGAAAATGTCAGTTTCTCCCTAAATTTATTTTTTCTTAACTATCTCATTTTTCATTTGGACCAAAGTATAATCCACATAGATCGTGTTAAATTCCACTTTCAAGCTCACCAGTCATAAAAAAAAATGATAAAGCTGCATTACAAATTATAGAAAATGAGAGAATTCGATTAGCACGAGCAAAACTTAATGAGGATATAATTTGACATTCAGGGATCTGTTTTGGTAAATGATTGGTTTGGCTTTGACGAAACATTTTGAAACTTAGTTCGTGACAAATTTTCAAAGAAAATGACTGTTGTAAATATTTTTCCAAAAATGCACAAAAATCATTGGTACCTTTGAAAATTTTTAGTTTCTTCCAAAATTGGATATTTCTTGACCATCCAATTTTTCACTTAGACCAAATCGTATTTCACTAAGATCATATTAAATTTGACTGTCAAGATCACTTGCCATAAAAAAAGAATAAAAATGATTTACAATTTGTAGGAAGACGATGAAAATTCGATGAACATGAACAAAACATCTTGAAGGTATAATTTAGCCTTCTAGGCTCTGTCTTAGGAAATGTTCCATTTAGTTTTGATATAACTGTTTGAAACCTAGTTCTTAAAAAATTTTCAAAGTAAATTATTGTCATAATAATTTTAGCTAAAATGCACAAAAAAAAACATGAGCTATAGCCTTTGAAAATGACTAGTTTCTTCCAAAATTTGATTTTTCTTGACCAACTGATTTTTCACTTAGAGTAAAGCGTATTTCACTTAGATCATGTCAAATTCCAACTTCAAGGTCACAAACCATTAAAACATATGGTAATAGTGCACTATCGGTTGTAGGAAAGTGGGAGAGAATTCGATTAACATGAAAAAAACTTCTTGAGGGTATACTTTGACATTCAGGGCTCCATTTTTGAAAATGATCCCTTTTGGTTTTGATGTAACTTTTTGAAACCTAGTTCGTGATAAATTTACAATGGAAATGACCATTGTAAAATTTTAAGAGACAATGCACAAAAAAATGTGAGCTATATAACCTTCGAAAATGGCCAGTTTTTTCCAAAATTTGATTTTTTTACCATCCCATTTTTCACTTGGACCAAAATGTATTTCATATAGATCATGTTAAATTACATTTTGAGGTCATCAACCATCAAAAAATAGGTTACAAATGCATTACGAATTGTACAAAAAGACGGAGAGAATTCAATTAACACGAGCTGAAATTTTGGAAAGTATAATTTGGCCTTCAGGGATCCGTTTTGGAAAATGATTCTTTTGATTTTGATGTTAATTTTTGAAACCTAGTTCCATACCATCATAACTATTTTAGCAAAAATGCACAAAAACATGATATATAACCTTCGAAAAATGTCAGTTTCTTCCAAAATTTGATTTTTATTGACCATCCCACTTTTGACTTAGATAAAGTGTAATTCACTCAGATCATGTTAAATTCCACTTTTGAGGTCACCAGTCATCAAAAAATAAAATAAAAGTGCATTACAAATTGTAAAAAAAGTGAGATAATTCGATTAACTTGAGCAAAAATTCTGGAGGGTATAATTTGGCCTTTGGGGATCCGTTTTGGAAATTGATCTATTTGTTTTTTATGTAACTTTTTGAAACTTAGTTCATGGTAAATTTTCAATGAAAATTACCATCATAACTTTTCTTGCAAAAATACACAAAAAAGCGTGAGCTCTACCTTTGAAAATGGCCAGTTTCTTCTGAAATTTGATTTTTCTTGACCATCACAATTTTCACTTGAACCAAAGTGTATATCACTTTGATCATATTAAATTCCACTTTCGAGGTCATCAAACAGGAAAAAAAAAATTGGATAAAACTGCATTGCAAATTATAGAAAAAAAGGGAGATAATTCGATTAACGCGAACAAAACTTCTAGACGGTATAATTTGGCATTCACAGCTCCGATTTGGAAAATTATTCTTTTGGTTTTGATGTAACTTTTTAAAACTTAGTTCGTGGAAAATTTTCAAAGGAAATGACTATCATAACTATTTTAGCGAATATGCACAAAAAATGTGATTTATAACCTTCGAAAATAGTCAGTTTTGGGTAATGATCCGTTTTGTTTTGATGTAACTTTTTGAAGCCTAGTTCATGGTAAATTTTCAAAGGAAATGCCATAGTAATTACTTTAGTGAAAATGCTTAAAAAACGTGAGCTACCTTCAAAAATGGTCAGTTTCTCCCAAAATTTATTTTTTCTTTACCATCCCATTTTTCACTTGGACCAAAGTGTAATTCATATAGATCATGTTAAATTCCACTTTCGATATCACCAGTTATAAAAAAATATGATAAAAGTGCATTACAAATTGTAGAAAATAAGAGAATTCAATTAACACGAGCAAAACTTCTGAAAGATATAATTTGACCTTCAGGGATCCATTCGGTTTTGAAGTAATATTTTGAAACCTAGTTCGTGGTAAATATTCATAGGAAATGAAAGTCATAATTATTTTTACGAAAATGTACAAAAAAAAATGTGTTATAACCTTCAAAAATGCCCTATTTTTTATTAAAAAAAATAGATTTTTTTTAACTATCCAATTTTTCTAGTTGAATAAAGTGGTAGTTTCTCTCTCTCCCTTCTAAAACAATTGGCTGGTTTCTAGGCAGTTTTTTTAGTCAAATTGTAAAAGAATTACTTCAAGATTGTGGTTTCTCTATCTCGTGCACGCATACATACACGTACGCATGGATGCACGTTCTGTTGAAAGTTTAGATTTAAGTTTTAATATTAAAATTAAAGGTCAGAAAAAGATTTAAAATGTGTCAATAGAGGGACATGTCTTTAGAAAACGTCTATTAAAATATGCCTCTTTAATTGGTATTTTTAAAAGTGTTTATTAGCTATCTATATGTTTGGATGATTATGTTTTTTTAAAAGGTACTTTGTGAGTGATACATTTGATTTTAAAACTAGTGAATGTTGAATTGATTTAGTAGAATATTTTTTATGTAGTAATATATTTGAATTAATTTTTAAGTGAAAAAAATTAGTGATCTAAATTGATCCAAACGGGTTTAATCGAGTTGAGTTGTGTTTGATAGGTTCATGGATTGAGTTAGATTGGATTGATATATTTTTCAATTAATTATGATTGGGTTAGATTGAGATTTTAAGTCAATCTTACTTTATTCTCACCTTTGATTGAAGGATAGAATCTCTTGACAATATACAATGAAGTGAAGAATAATCATTGTTTTATATATTGAATATTTTAAAGAGAATAAACAAGAGATCTTATTTATAAGAAAATATATGAGAAATATTTTAAATACCCTTATATATAAATATGTAATATGATACTCAACTTTAATGTTGTTTAATTATTCTTATTATGGTGTCAGAGCTTCAAATTTTAATTTAAAAATTCGAGGATGCTCATTTCTTTAACGTTTAACAATATTTTACCATTTGTTAATGGGTTTTATTGCATTTACATACAAACCTTTTGATTTTTTAGCCAACCTGTACCTAAAAGACGTATCAAAGTATAAAGAAATATCTCATAATGGCTCATTTCTTTAGCGAACACGGAATTTTCTTGAGAAAGTGACGAGAAAGTCCTTGAATGGATCCCAAACACCGATTGAGAAAGGATCGAAGATGTCGTTGCCAAAAACACTTGGGATAAGCCGTTTTCAGTAAGATCTTGTGGGTATATACCGAGTTAGAAAAAATGAATGCAAATAGTGTTTAACACAGTAAAAAAAAATTAATTTGAAAATGTCAAATACTTAAAGAATAAATTAAGATAAATTTTTAAATAATAAATTTAACAAATAAATAACTATTTGTTATAAAGATTTTTTTATATATTTAACATAACATGGGGGTATTAAATGTAATGTTTAAGTTAAAATTTTGAAATTTGAACTTGTAAAATAATATTTAAAGACAAAATTAAAAGAAATGTAGATAAAACCAAATATTGTGTCATTGATATCCAATATATTAAAAAGATTAAATATATGGTGGAAGCTCTTAATTTTTTTCTTTTGCACTCTCAGCATACAATCTTGTAAATTCATTTTATTGGAGTTAACAACATTAGTTGAATTGATAGTATTCTCTATTTCTGATATTTGCAAGATTTATAGGCTGATTTTTATAATAAAGTATCGCACTGTTGAATATTAATCAATTAACGGAGCTAAAAAAATGATTGTGGCAAGAAATCTCCTTTTTCTCTTTTCTTTTTTAGTATATGATCTTATAAATTTAATTACTATTCTATTTTTTAACACTATTATATTCTTTAATTTAGGTATTATATAGATGAGCATTATATTTTGGTATTTGGAAGGTTTTAAAAAGATAGGATTAAGTCCAAATTTAGTTCTTAAACTAGGAGTGGTTACCACTGTTTTCAGAGGCGAAGGCGTCGAGACGTTTTACTCCAATGAGACAAGGTGTTGAGACGTAAGTTTTTTGAAACGTCGAGGTGTCTTGAAATTATAATAAAATAATAATAAGAAGTAACTAATTAAAATAATATAATAATAAATACTAATAATTTAAATTTAAATAAATTATTTTCAATAAACTTTAATATTTTTATTAACTTTAGAGCATATAAATTATAATCATAATTTTATAAATATTAATATATATACAGTATATATTTTTTATTGGGCATGGATTTGACTCTTAGAGTTGATTTTTTTCTTCTGATTTTTAATGTTTTTATAAAAATTTCAATGGGTCATACACTCCAATCATTGGGACATAAAAGACGTATATCACATAACAAAAAACGTACTCCCAACGAAAAAAACCCTTAAAGTATTACGTCTCAAGGTGTTTTGCTTCCGTCTCACTTTTAGATGAGCTTCAATCGAGCCCAAAAAAATACCTTTGAAAACACTAGTAATTATAATTTAATCTCTAAACAAAACGAAAATAATCAATATCATCCCTAAATTTAGGGGTTGTCTGCAATGTGATTATTTTTTCAGGGTTTTAAAATAAACGGAATTGTCACCATTTTGGTGCAAGGAAAAGTATGATTATTGACTGAGGTATCCTCCAACAATAACCAAGCTATTTCGTCCATGGATTGAAGTGGAAGTCATCACATTATTAATGATGAACCAAATTTGGGTGCTCATTAAAACTTTGTACCGTCGACTGATAGCTGTGGATGGTCCACAGAAAGTGCACATATTATCAAAATTTTGTACAATCTTTGTCAATTGAATCAGTTGATTGATAATGGCATTTTCTGAATCCACAAATGCTACCTACAGTCTCAATAACTATGCAATGCAATTTGTCTATATTCTTTTAAACGAACTAAAAAGGGAAAATAAGAGAGAAATTATCCATTTTTGTGTATATCCAATAAGTTGGACAATCCAATCCAACCATTTTATTTTTTATTTTTTATGATTTGGTTATTTTTTTTTATTTTTTATGATTTGGTTAAAAGGCTTCACATATGGTCCAATATTAAATTAAAATGGTTCTTTTTTCCAAAAAAATAAAATAAAATCAGAGGATCAAACATTAATGCTTCACCAAATTTGGCAGCCCTTAATTAAAACTTATATATAAGGGCAACAGCATGTGCATGGGTGGTATGAAAGCAACTACTGAATAGTGAATACTTGTGATTTTATATATATATATATCATTTGATTAGAGTAAGTCTTTGGATGAATTTTTTTAATAAAATTTTGGTGAGGTTTTATTTAAAATATAATATTTTAAAAATAAAATAAGTTTTTCTATATCAATAAAATTCATATAATAAATCAAATATGCGTTGTTTCAATTAAAAATTTATCATTTTAATATATTGTATATCTCATATTTTATCAACGATTTAAAACTTATTAAATTTTATACGAAAAATTATAGTTTAAATCATATGTTAAAATTTATTAAAACATACTATTTTTGTAAATTTAAAATTCTGATGAATGTATGTTAAATAATAGGTCATGATAATTAGTTTTATTATTGTAAAAATAATTTTTTTTAAGTAAAACTTGAAAATGTTCATATAAGTTTTACCCAATTGAAAATCATAATGTAATGTAAGGATTTATTTTCATATAATTTTCACATTCTTGAGCAATCAAATCAAGGATTTATTTTCACCAAAAAAGAACAAGAACGACTGATTATATATGAACTGAGCAATAAGAAGAACTGAAAATACAGAAATTAAACAGACAAATCATACCAAGGTTTAATGAATCCGTAAAAAGTAAACACACCATAGATAATATCTTATATTAAGATTTAGCTATAAAAATATAATCAAAGACACCTCACTCCTCACCTTCTTAATTAAGGTTTCAACATTCAACTAAACTCTGGGCTTGATCGAAGCTCTTAAAGGATTTTTCATCACCACAGTGAATTCCAATTTCCCGGTAAAATCCAACTTGGTATTTGGTGGGTAGGCACTCCACTCAAATTCCTGAACCATTCTTGCCAGCATTAGGTGAACATGCACAGTGGCCATCCCCAAACCAGGACAAATCCTCCTTCCAACCCCAAACGGCATCATTTTGACCCCGGAAACCCCGGTCATATCGGCATCTTCCTTACCGGAAAAGAATCGATCAGGATTGAACTTTTCCGGGTTAGACCACAATTTAGGATCCTCTCCGATCCCTGGCAAGTAAATCTCAACGTTGGTATTAGTTGGTATATCGTACCCGCCCAAAGTTGTTGGCTCCGTCACTGCATGAGTGAGCGAAAAGTAAGTTGGTGGGTGCTTGCGAAACAGTTCTTTAACTACTGCGTGTAGATACTTCATGTCGTCCACATCCTTCTCGTTTACCGTTCGATCACCCACGACTGATTTTATTTCGTCGTAAAGTTTGGCTTGAATATCCGGGTTCTCGATCAGCTGTGCTATACCCCACTCGATTGCAGTACCCGTTGTGTCAGTCCCGCCATTAAGGAACTCAGAGCAAAGCGAGACAAGCTCCTCGTTTGTTGGTCCTGTTTTCCTTCCTTCCAAGTTTAAATCGAAAAGTGTGTCGAGATACGAAAAGGAAATTGCCGTTTCATCGGATCCCGGGTTCTCGAGCGCTTTTCGACGCTTTTCGATGAATTGTACGATGAAATCGACTTGTTCCTTTCGTACCTCTTGTGCCCTCTTGCGTTGCTTGGAGAAGAAGGGACTCAAAATCGGAAGATAATCATCGATTCTCGGATCAAGAGTGATCAACACAGTCTTCATCATCTGATCCATTCTCTCTACGGTTTCTTCATCCATTTCGATACCGAAACACATTGTTAAGAGTATACAAAACACCGCGAAACGGGCGTTTCTCAGCACCCAAACAAGCCCTCCATTACCCTCGGCATCCACCCGAAGACGATCGATGAGTTTATCCATCGCAGTGTCTCTCACACGGCGAAACTCCTTAATCCTGCTTGAACTGAGCATGTTCTGCACCATGTTACGCCTCAAGGACCGCCAAACAGAACCGTAGAGAGCGGCATTGACGGTGAACTTGTCGCAGCTGAAGATTGTGCGAGTTGGGTTCTCAGGCGGCCTCGTAGCGAAGAGAGCTCCTCTCTCGATTAGCGCCTCGTGGCAAAGCTTGGCGTCGCTGAGGATGATCATGGTTCTAGTCCCCATTTTGAGGGTGAAAATGGGACCGTATTTTTGCTTGAGTTCCTCCGCATATTTGAAGAATGGTTTTCCAGAGCGGGCAAATTGAAAGAGATTACCAACAATAGGCCAACCTGGGGGTCCCGGAGGAAGATTTACCCTTTTCGATTTGGTTTTGCGTGAGGCTAAGAAAATCAAGCTGGAAATTAGAAAGGCAAGAATTGTGAAGAAGAGATGGTAGTATGAGGAGAAAGAAGGAGAAGGTGAGGCAAAAGCAGAGAAGAGCAGAGCCATTGAACCAAGGTTTTTTTGTTGAGTTCAGAGGTTAGAGTAGGGAGAAGGGGTATAAAAATGGGGATAGCATGAAATTACAGGTGGGGATTTTAATTAAGGCTTCATCACATGAGAAGGTGTTTTTTCTTTCTACTATTGACAATGAGCAGTTGGAGGGATAAATGCGGGTACCACTAGTCACCAGAAGCTGGTAAAATAGAAAAGAGAAGATGTCTTATAAGATGAATGTCAAATCATTTATTGTGTGGGTGTAACATTTGATATATTTAAAAAAAGTTAAAATTATGATCTTAATTCATTACGTATACTATTTTTTTAAAAGTAAAACATTAATTTATTAGTCAAATTCAATATAAATGTTATTTATTTATTAATTAATTTTTGGGTATTACTCCAAATGATAAATTTGAAGTTTTTATATTTTTAAACTTCCAAATTTAGATTAGATAGAGTTGGAATCAAGCTGATCTTTTATCGATTTATTCGAGGTTGAAGTCGATTAAGCTCGAGTATGAAAATTATGTTTGAATAGCTTATCATTTTCATGCTTAAATAGTTTATCGAGTCGAGTTCGAATAGTTTGAGTTTTAACTTAAAAAGCTTTAAGGTATTATCGAGTTCGAATTAATATTTATTTAATATTTTTTATTTATTAAAATTATAATTTAAATTCAAATTTAAATTTAAATAAATAATTTAAAATTTAAATTTAAACTTAAATTTAAATTTAAATAAATTTATTTATTATCAAATTAGATCCTAGTTTCTAATTCGATTCGATCTAAAGCTCTACCTAATCATTTAAATTCAAGCGAGTTTGTCTACCTCTGCGTTAGACCAAAGTGTCAGAATGTTGGTGGTGTTAAATGCTGATGGCCAAGAAAAGTACGCAAAGTTAAAAACAATGGGCTTAAAAAAAAGTCACACTTACCATGGACATTGATTGAAATATAGAGAAAGAAAACAGAAGCAAAGTGAAATCTGAGACACTCACATGCCTTAATTGCTTGCAACTACTCCTTGCAATGTTAGCTTAAAAAGTGTAATTGCAATCTTTAGACAGGGGGGCAGAAAAACAGATGAGGGTCAAAGTTAAGGTCAAGACTTCTTAACAGAGAAGTTAAAAATTACTCCACTACGTAGGACTTTGTTGTGGCTCACAGTTCAAAAGTTTAAGACTTCAAGGAACGGGTAAAGTTTGGCTTTTTATGGTGTCAGCAAGTGCTAATGTCTACTTATTTAAAAATCAGATTGACTTTTGAGTTTTAACTGTAAAAATCATTAATTATCAGAATCCGATCAGACCGACGGAACAGTGAATTGATGAGCAGACCAGACTGGTCTGGCTCTTCATTTGGACAATTTTATACAGTGAACGGATGAAAACCTGTTGCGTAATTTTTATGCAGCAAAAACACCGCTTCCCTTTCTGCATAAATTAGTAGTACTAACTTAAGAGGTTTTAAAACTTTTTTACTCTAAAAACTTTAAAACAATTTATTTAAACTCTTAGGTCATTTAATTTCCATTCTATTAGCGGGCTTTATCTAAACGGTTAGCGTTTTGATATCAAAAAATTATTTTCTTATTTTCAAGTATCGCAAGCATTTTTAACTATTAATAAAAATGTGTCTCGTATTAGGGGTGAAATTGAGTCGAGCAGTTCGTCTCGTTTGAAAGGTTCTGTTCGAAACTCGATTAAATCGAATTCGAGCTCAAGCTATAATTTTGGTATGATTAACTTATTAAGTTGCATTCGAACAATATCAAATTCAGCTCGTTAGTCTCGTGAATCTGCTCGATTTAATTAATAAATTAAATAAATATTATATTTATTTTTATATATTATACAAACATATATATTATTTAAAAATATATATACTAAATTTATTTATTTTATTTTAAAAAACATATATTTATTATTTTATTTTGAAAAACTCAGCTCGAGCTAGCTCTCGAGTCAAGCTGGAACTTGAATTTCACTTTACGAGTCGAGTTTGAATTTAATTTTCTTAATTCGAACTCGACTCATTACTTACGAACTGAACTCAAACTCGTCTCAAATACCGACACTCAAAAAAAAAAAAAAAAAGTTACTTCGTGATATCTATCAATTTTTCAAGATATTAGTATCAATCTCTCTCTCTCTCTCTCTCTACAAGTATAAAGTAATTGCGTCCTTCACAACTGTCAGCTACTCAGCTAATTGGATAATCCATTTCACCAAATTGTACGAGAAAACCTCCCTTTCAATCCAAATCCATTTTCATGACATTAATTTCGTATTATCAACGTAACGTAATACTATTTCAAATCATACTCTTAACACTGTCAGCTACATGAGAAAGCACTGATTAAGCTTCAAAATGTGCTACTATTTCTTATTTATACCTGGTAATACACTAATATGCATATGGAAAACGAAAAGTTTAGACATTGATGTGAAATGTTTTGCATTGAGATCTTAAGAAACTTCTTTAAATTCAAATCTTCTTTTTGAAAAAAAAAAATGAAGGTGACTATTAGAATAAAAAAATCTAAGTCAAAACGATAATATTGAGTAGTAGTAAGTGCTAATAACAGATTTTGGTGTTCTTAATTTTGTGCGGAAACATAGAAATAATTTGCTTATATTTCAATCATTTTATTAAATCTAATTGTCATCAGTACGACGCACCAACAATACCATTTAAGGTAAATAAAACTTTTTATATAACTTAAACCTTTTCAATTTTTCATTCTTTCTAATAATAAATTTATTTACTTTTTTTTTTCTTCTTTTCTTTATTTTAAGTCCTAACAATGAAGAAAATATGCATGAAATTATTAATACATTTTAAAAATAATAATAATCTAGTTTCATATATTTTATTTTTTAGTATTTTTTTGAATATGTTTTTCAAATTTTAGGGTTTCTTAGATTCAGATTAATTAAAATCTTCTTAATTATCTTTTAAAATTTTAAAAATATTAAGGTTTTGGATTCCAACTATTTTTAAAATTTAATTTTTGAAAACCATTACCTAAAAGGGTTTAGGTTTTCCCCATTGAATTCTAGTTTAGGAGAAATTCTTGGTTGTACCAACTGGAAACTTGATTGGTGATTTTTTAAAACTTTACTAATAATATATGTACATACTCAGATAACATTATTAATGAAGTTCTGCAAAATTATCAATCAAGTTTCCAACACCCGGTGCAACCAAGATTTTTTCCTGGTTTAGGGTCCTTATTGTATTTGAATGTAAATGCAACATGAATAAAATTGCAAAATGTTTGGAAATCGTGTTAAAAATTATTTCGAAAAACATATTGAATCAAATTAGTTTAAATCTCACCCTTTAATAAAAATTTCGGGATTTCAAAAATGTATTTTACATTTTGCTTTGGTCACGTAAGTGGGGATAAGTTAATTGGTAAAATAGCTTTTTATAAGTGATATAAGTAGTGTTTACATTACATGTAATAATTAAGGTATAAAATTCTAAAAATCAAAGTAACTAAAGCATAATCAATACGCAATAAGGAAGAATATTTTCAACCAAAAAAAAAATTATGTGATGTGGTATAACCTTAACTTTAAGATGAGATTTGATGACTGAGATGTTGATAACTCTACGTTCCTCCAACAAAATTGAGAGAACCAAAATCTAACAACATTCATTTTATTTTTTTTATCAACATAAAATCTAAATATAAGTAACGGTAATTTAATGGGTAATCATATATTTTTTGTGAAAAAAAAAAAGAAAATCTCAAGTTTTAATTTCTCCACCCACAATTATTTAAAAAAAAATCTAAATATTAGTATAATTCAACCCTATTTATGGACAACTTTTGTTGAAACTTTTCCTTTAATTGTGATAAATTAGGTGGCCAAAAACACAGTTTTAATTGCAAACAACCATCTCTTTTAATTTATGAGCAGCTAATTTGGAGGCAAATAATCAAGCATATGATTCATTATAATTTCCATTTGACCCCACTAATTCTTGCTTTCCTATGTCATTTCCATTTCCATTTCAATATCAATTTGTGAGTACCTGAATGTGTATAAATTTATTGATGCGATGCAAATTGACAGGTTGAACTTATGATTAACGTAACAGACTAAAGATGGCATGTATTTTTCCTAGATTTTTTCTCTACTCCATTTTAGGAATTTGATGAGGATAGAGAAAATAATTTCGTTGAAGTTGGTTTCGAGGTGATCGAGGACAGAGATAGCACCCTTGTGCTACGTGTCCCAAATGATAAGTCAGATTTTTACTTTTATTAGTATTTACGAATTTATTTTTACTTTTGGTATTAGTCCAATACCTTTTGTATTTATAATTTTATATAGCCAAAAAATATTAAGTTGTGTATTTTTAATAAAAAAAGTGAAGTTAAATATATATTAAGGGATAGGTAAAAGTAAGTGAAGATTAATTTCTCTCTACTTCTTAAGTTATAAAAAAAAATTGTTATCTATAAAAATAATTTACTCCGTGCAAGAAACAGATTTCCCAGAGAGTACTGAGGACAGAGGAAATTTTCCTTAACCTCAAGAAAGGAGAGAAATTTTTCTTACTGGGGACGAGAGAAGTAAAACGGGTTTCATCTCGTTTTGTTGCCATTCCAAAGTAAGATCTATCTAAGATTTTTTTCATACGTGATGTAAATTTCATATCATGATCTTCAATTACTACATGCTGTGGGCCTCTTTATATATTGGAAGATCTGGATGGCAAAGGCCCAGCAGGCAGGACGCTGTAGCGCTTGTTGCGTGCTGTTCAAATGACTGCCGATTTTTGTTTGCCTCTGACATTAGTGTGTAACTTCGACAGCATGCTTTGGGCCAAAATATTCAGTCTTCTTGACGGCTGCTCCCCACCCCCACCCCCACCCGTACCCCACTTTAGCTAGTCGTAACAACTGAATGTTGCCCTAGGGATGATATGCCTTACATTTTATCAAGATTTTTTCTATGGTAATACTGATGATGCAGGATGTAGATCATTGTAAGTTCTTTCAGTTTAAATTCTCATGTCCTTGCTAGGGAGAGTACAAATCACACAAATAATAAATTTGATTGATAATTTCAGTTTGTTGCAGACAAGATTTCGAGACAAACTCATGATGAGTTCAATACCACACATCCATATGATGGCAGGTTTGGGAAGGTTTTGATGCCATTTGCATCACGCGGATTCATCTATAAAAAATAGTAACTCTAAGTTCTTTTATAGAATCATTAAGACTTGCATATAGATCAGGATCTTCTAGATAATTATACTATCGATGTAAAATATAAGTTATTACAAATTTCACAATTTAGACCTTTGTGTTCTCATGAGGAAATAGTATAAATCAACAACCATATCATCGGATTCTATTTGTTGGGTACCTAAATACCATGATAAATTTGTGACCAAACTAAATACAACAAGTACACATGGTGATGAACATGTGTAGCTCTAATATCATTGTAGCACCACGAGTCAATTTCTCAAAAATGCTAACTCAAGTTATTTTTAGTATTATTGAGTCTTACATATAAATCATGATCTTCCATTTTACACTACCAAAAATCAATGTGTGGATTGATTCATCACAAAAACACTCACAGACTAATCTTGCGTGATCCAAATATATGGAAGAAAAGCTAATCTAAAAAGTTTTTACTTTACTTTTCAATTTGGAATAACTTATTTAAAACATAATATAAAATAAAGTTTTAAGTTATAAAATTCTAAAATTATTATTAAAACATAATACTTCAAGGGCCGGTACATTTTTTTTTCATTATCTCACATATATACATGATCTATATATGTTTGAAAGATAGCTAGATGGTTAATTATTCTAAAATTCTTTTATACTTTAAACGTTTTTTAACATGATAAACGTTTAATGAGCTTTGCACCTAAAATTAAGTGTGGTTGATGGTGCTAGTCAAAACTAGTGAGCAAAAAGTTTGGCACAAAAGCCCAAATGTCGGTAAAGCAATTGATGAAGCGTTATTGAAAAAAAAGTCTTTCTTGACTTAAAATCAATACTTAAAGCTTTAATATTATGTGAAAAACTTACTTTATTTTTTTTTATTGTAACACTTTACTTGATGCATGTATAAGATAAATTATTCAATATTTTAAGAATATTAATTTTTCCTCTCGAATTCATATGGATTTTATATATTAAAAATTATTGATTAAAATCGCATGTAAATAAAATATGAATAAACAATATTTATTTTTGGAGTGTTTGAAATTTTTTTTGGATACTAGGTTTAGGGTGTTGGATATGACTTATTAAAACATTTTATCTTACAGAGGAAGATTATTGAAACAATTTCTTATGGGGAGGGGAAAAAAGGAAAAATAAAAAGCATTTCCAACTTCATTTTTTTTTTTTTTTTTTTTGCTGCATATGCAGTTCCAACTTCATTGATAGTAATTTCATCCCTGTAGTTATCACCCGAGTCTATATTCTTTTACATAAAGGGATTAGTCTATGTTCTTTTACGTAAAGGGATTTTTTTCCCTTTCCCTTGTTACGTGTAGAAAGTACCAAAATCTGTACAAGGACTACTAATTAAATAATATTTCTGACAGTACTGCTATTATTAATTATTTATACTATTCAATATATAATAATCTCTCTCTCTCTCTCTATATATATATATATATATATAATATTATCTTAATTATAAACTTGATTCTGTATTCTATAATCTACACTTGACTGGTATTTGAGAAAACCACTGTGTAATTCTCATTCAAAAAATTAATTGGTGAAAAGCAAAAAATAAATTATAAAAATAAATGTACATTCAAACCAAACAACAAAAATACATATGAGGTATTAGGTTATTAACAATGAAAACACATTATGTTGACATGAAATGAAAATACGCTGTGCAAGTCCGAAATGGATTGAAATCCTTTCAATTTGAACATCTTTTTACTTAGTTTAAATGAAAAATAAATGATCAAAATATCCTTACAAATTCAAATAGATCAAAACAAAATACGAGCATATAAAGGTAATTCAATAAAATTTTGATTTAATTTTTTATCTACAAGAGTTTTTTGACAATATTTGGATAATGGAGAATCGAAAAAGCACACCTTAGATATCATTGTAAAACTCTCGCCAAGAACTACAAAATATGATGCAAAAATTGTGTCTTTGCCACACCTCCAAAAACTCTACTGAAAATGGAGGATTTTTTTCTTCAGATCTAACACTTTTTGATGAGAATTACCTGAAAGTAACTACACCAAATGATCGAAAATGGCTAGATCTGGCCATTTTCAGTCACTGTCCGTTGCCGAAGACTGCTGCACACACCGATGCGTTTGCCTCTCAGAGTTAAAAGTGGCATTTTTTTAAAAAAGAATTTCAAAAAAATGATTTCCAAAAATACACCCACTTTGCTGATGTGGCAAAGGTATATTTTGGTGCCAAAAAATAATGTTTTAACCCTAACTCATTATTTAATTTTTGAATTACTTGGATATCCATCTCATAATAAACTGAGCCAAATGAAGACAAATGAAAATGAAAATGATCTCAATTAAAAAATAAATATACATTCAAAACAAACAACAAAAATACATCTTAGGCTATTAACTAATAAAAACATACTATGCAAGCGTGAAATGAAAAAAAAATTAATTCCTCTATGTTATTACTCAATTTTCATGAAATTATCATTCAATCTTCAAAAAAATTACTTATAAAGTTCATATATATATATATATATATATATATATATATATATATATATATATATATATATTGTTGGTCTAGAATGTACATGTATCAGCGCTGTAAGAAAATCATTTATAAAATCCATTGGATTAAGGTGCAAATTAAGCCCTCTAATCATTTGTAGTCAAAACCCTCAAATCATTTTATGACAAATGAAGTCACCCACAGTCACTTAGGTTTTTCTTGCACTTGAACCAATGACTTCATCATAAAAAATCACTTGTCAGTACTTTCTTACACTGACAAACAAAACCCATCTCCCAATTTTCACACAATCCCATGATTAAACTTACCTTCTCAACAAGTTATACCTACAGAAATCCTAGCTAAAAAGAGAACCAAGTCATGAGAAAATTGATCATTAATTATTACATGTAAAATCCTAGAGTTGCAGGTTCTTTCCCTTACCATACTTGTTCCACAAGTGATCCTCTCCTTCATTTGTTGTGAGAATATGAAAGCAAGCCTCATGAACTTGGTTGCCCACGGGTGAGTCCATGTTCTGATCATTAAGGCTTTGTTTGGCAATAATCTCTTGCTGCCAACTATAGGATTCAAGTTGCTGATCAAAATTATAACTGCTGCTGCTGCTTCTCAAATCCTCTTTGCGCCTCTTGTTACACTGATCTGTTGTTATGTCAAAGCTGTAGATTTGCATATTCTCCCATTTCTCTTTACACTCAACCGCACTCCTATCATAACCCAAACACACCATTTTTGCTTCTATCTCCTCCCAAAGCTCGCCCTTTGAATACCCAATTTCTTGAAATCTTGATAATAATTCCAAGCTTGTTTTAAGGTTTAACAAGCTTGAAATCTCAGGTTCTGTCCATCTATTAGTACTACTATTAATCATAGCATCATTGTTGTTGTTGTCCTTATTTTTATAATTGTGGGCAGGATTTTGCATCCCTGCAAACTTGTTCAAAACCTCCATCAATGCAGAATCTCTAGCTTCAACATAAGCTCTCTCCTTAGCCCGAAACTCATGTTCTTGGTTAAGCCAAGCCGCCTCTTGAAGCTTCCTCCATTCTTCCTCTTTAAACAATCTCTCTTGCTCTCTATCCTCAATTGTTTTCAACGTTCTCTCCATCCATGTCTCTTGTTTCTCAATTAACTTCCTCATTTGTGATTCCACAACCTCCTTAACCTTGTCTTTGTAGCCCCTACAAGTCCTCCTTACCCTCTTTTCCTTCTTCTGATCATGATCCATTATTGAATTGTTCATCAAGAATGCAATCGCTGAAAGATCATCATGATCGTTGTTCTCGGTGGACGATGAGGTCTCAAATTCATGAGATGTGTTGGAGAAACTAAGGCTCTGGTCAGTACTACTGATCATCTTCTTTGACTGGCCTTGCAAGCTGGGTTCTTGATTTTCTTGGTTTGTTGCATTATTGCTTTGGGAAATATTGGCTTGTGAGAGTAGTGAAGCTTGATTAACATTGCAGCTTGCTTGATCTCCATAGAGGGCTTCAAGTTGGCGAAAGAACCTATAGTTCTTCCCATCTTGCCTTCCAGCTTTACCTTCTTTTGTTTTCTTGTAGTACTTGTACAAGTTCTCAAATTTCTCTCTACATTTCTTCCCACTTCTATGGAACCCATGTTCCTCAGCCATTATCCTGCGGCAAGAGATCACGGTACAAACAAAAAATAACACACACAAAAGGAAAAATTGTCACGATGAAAGTGCTTAATAATATACCATATAGTAGTAATTGTAAGGAAAATTAATAATATACAAAAAAGTTTTAGGTGTTTACTTATTGCCTCAAAATCTCAAACAAAAATATGAATGATCAAGTAATGATTAATTATTAAAGAACTGAGATCAACAAAACATTCCTATAACATTATTAGTTAATTAAATTTTATAACTACCTAGTAGATGATGTTACTACTTGCTACTATTAATGTACTCTTTGTCCTTATTTGTTTAGAATTTTTTAGAATTTTCAATAATTAAAAGATTAAAATATTCAAAGTATTCCTCCAAGCATCTTAGATGATGTTACTACTTGTTACTATTAATGTCCTCTTTGTCTTTCTTTGTTTAGAATTTTCAATAATTAAAAGATTAAAATATTCAAAGCATTCCTCCAAGCATCTTTAATATGGCATTAAATTAAAATATCTTATTGTTCAAAGCTAAATAGATTCTATCACCCCAATTGCCTGCAAGATAGCTCCTGAAGTACTGTGAAAGAAAGGTGGGTTTTTTTTTTCTTTCTATTATGCACTACAAAAATTAAGAAGCAAGAAAAAAAATAAGGGGAAAATGAAAGAAAAAGAAGACCAGTGGCCTCTTAGTTAACTCAAAGGGGGCTTGTCGTCACTTTCAGTCACTAAACTTGGCCAAAATAGAAACATCAGCCTTTATTTACTACACAAACCCAGATAGGGTTTCTTAATTTAAGCACATGATGCACTGATTAAGTAAAAAAAAAAAAAAGATAGAAACTTAATTTAAAGACATAAAAGTAATAGGTTTAGTTAAGAAGATATATTTACCTAGAGAGTTCATCCCACAAAGGTCCCTTCTGATTAGCCTCCTTGAACTTGGAATCAAGCCTAGATCTGATCTCAAGAAGAGTGAGAGTTTCATGCCTTGGCCACCTATTATTATTCCCTTCTCCATCATCATTATTATTAATCCCAACACTCCACCCACTAGTAGTAGTACTCTCCATCTCCACTCCTCCAATACTATTAGAGAAATGATCATGATCATCAAACCTCACCATTAATCCACCACAACCTGCAGGAAACATGATGCTCTCATGGTGAGCTAATAACGGTGACAACATGTTCCTCTGAACAAAGTAAGGCTCTGTGGCTTGTGGGTTCGCTGGAAAATGGGTTCTTCCGGCCAGGAGGTGCCGGAGATCCGGCAGGCCGTACTGGTGATCATGACCCATTTCCATTTAGGTTTTTTGAGAGAGAGAGGTTAAAGAGTCAAAATATTGTACTCTCCATACAAGCTAAATTAAAAGAGTATTTTTTTTCTTTTCTCTTGGGGACATTTTTCTCTCTGTGACAAAAAATTTGTACCTTTTTGAAGGGAGACAGGATCCGAGTCTAACGCGCCTCTCATCACTCTTTCATCACTACTTTCATTTCATTTCCTTGTCTCTCTCTTTTAAATCTAAGTGTGGCAATAAGAATGAGAGAGAGTATACGTACATAAGGAGAGTTGGGCCAATCAAAGGGTGGCAATATGTCAAAGCATTACACGAAGATGATAATACGAAAAGGCCAGCACTTAATGGGTGACGTGTGTACAGTTCATGGGATTTCGACTTTTGACCCACTTATTACTAGGCTCTCTCAGTCTCTCTAACCCTTGGTGCTTGCTCGCTGGTAAACCATGGCTCGCTCACGTCATTGTAGGGTCTGTTGGGGTGTTCGATGATTTTGATCCTTTTCTTATGTCTATTAAAATACGGATTAAAATTTAGATTTAGGGGTTAATTAACCACTAAATTGGAAATGACCCGCATTCGGTATGTCTATCAAAGTCACGGACCAAGTCGAGCTTCCAAACAGGTTTGCGGGTTTGATTCTTCTATCAAAGCTCGATTATACAAAGAAGAAAAAAGATTTTGATTTCCAAATTATTAATTGTCTTTATGGATAGGCTCAAAGAGAATTTCCTAATGAGCTTAGCTCTGTATTTTTTATGTTGTGGCTATTCAAAGTAAATGTAACACTACATACTATCACTCATCACTCAAAAGTGTTGGTTCAAATTTTTTTGGGTTCATAGGGTCTTACATATATACTAAAATATTTTTTATTTTACTATCAATATAAGATATAAGTTGTCATAAACTTTATTCGTTTAAACTCTTTCGTCTTCACGTGAAAGAGGACAAATCACACAAGTCAAATATCATAAATTAAACAAATTGTTTCGATCCGTTAGGAGCCCAAATACCACGATAAGCTCATGGCCAGCTTAAATATCACACCTGCACATGATAGTGAGTCTGGATCGGTTATGATACTATTTGTAAGTAACACCATCGACCCATTCCCTAAAAGTGCTAGTCAAAATTACTTTTTGGATCATGAAGTCATATATATAAAGATCTTCTCTATTGCACTACAAATGTAGGATTTGGGTTATCACAATAAAGTTTTCCTAAAATAATGATGAAAAACATTAACAAAAATCGAACTAAAAATAGTTTGAATTAAAAAAATCAAGTAGAAAATCACATGGTATTATCGATTTATTATGAAAGATATTTTTAGATTGTGCTCAAATTGAAGATTTATTTGTGAAATATGACAATGAATGATGAATATCAAGAGATAATGAAAGCTTGGGGAAGGGGAGAAAGAGATAGAGAAAGGGAAATATGTACATGAAGTGCTACTTTCTCCGTATGGCGTTCGCCAACATGTATTAAACGCAATTTAAATATTTTCATTTGAAGTTTATTGACATTTAATATAAGAGATTAAATTGTTCGAGTTGCAAACTAGTGGAGTGAGTTTTAATTAAGATTAAACCATAAGCAGAAATCTGTAATTTACCCATTATATTATTACTATCTTAAATCAAAGAAGGCAATTTTCAAAAAAAATAAAAAAAACTGATGGATGAGCTAAGCTGAGTTCTAGTAAATATAAAGATTCTCCAATTTAAACCGTCAACATGACCGCATAGCGCAGTGGATTAGCGCGTTTGACTTCGGATCAAAAGGTCGTGGGTTCGACTCCCACTGTGGTCGAATGATATATTTTTCATTTTGTCATTCCGGGTATTTTTTTCTTAAATGTTTGTGTTCTCTCTTTGGCCATTGGCCATTTTGTTCCCTTTTCTCAACACGTCTTGAACAATCATTCATGACAACCAAAGGAAGATGTTAGGCCTAACATACCTCTCAACCCCACAAAACCTTCCGATTTCAAGACCAACTTCTACTAGTCACCAAAACCAGAGCCTCACTTCTCCATCTTTGCTTCTCAAAACCCAAAGCCAAATCTCCAAAACCCTCTCATCAAGGTTCACTCCATTTGCACAGAATGGTAACAACAATCTAACCAAAGAAGAACTCAAAGGCACAGAAAGAGAAAAAGAAGAACAACAAAGAAAATCAAATGGGTCCACTGATGGTGGTGATAGTGAAGGTGATTTGAAGAGAGATGGACGGCCCCTATTCAATTTCAGATGGGGTAATCTCTTGGACCCAGATCCCGATAACATCGTGGCCGTCGGATTAACGGGTCTCCTCACATGGGCAAGTGTTCAAGTTCTGTGGCAGCTCTTATTTATCTCGTTTGCTATTCTTGTTGCTGCCGTCAAGTACTCGTTCATTGCTGCTTTCCTTATTTTCATTCTCATTACCCTTCTTTGAGCTTCTCTTTTCTTGTTTTTTTGGGCTCTTAGTGGTACTTTCTTGATTACTTTAGATTAAAAATTTTTAACTTTTTTTTGTTAATCCTTCATAAATGTTGTAATTGTACATTGAATGTAATATTTCACTTATATGTAGTTCGTTGTCGTATCTTTATAACTGGATTTTCTACAAGTTCAGATCTATGGGGCTATTTATCTGTTGTCTTTTTTGGGGGTTAATTAACTCTGGTATGTGAGTGAAAGGGATTAGAGAATGATTCTCTTTGTGTAGAACAGAAGCAATTGTTGGATTTTCTTCTTCTCTTCTTTGGTTGATGAATTCTTTTTTTAGTAAAAGAGTCCATGAATTCTGAGGTATGGCTATTTTAGCTTTCATGTCTGCAGAATGTTCAATGCAAGTGTACGTTGCCTTATAGCGAAGCATTTGAGCATCTATAATTTTTTTTTGATAAGTAATTTGAGCATCTATAATTACAATATACCTCCCTAGAAGCGGCCTCTTTTAAACCAAATGCTTTGGAATTATGGATAAAAAAATTCCCGTAAATGAGGTTCCAAATTTTGTCTGGTGCTTTTGTGATGATCAGAAAGTAATTGGTCAGGTTGTCCTATAATTTATTTTTCTGTGTGATATTACTGAAATTTTGATCATAAAGGCACTGTTTGGTGCACATGATGAAGAGGAGGATAAGATGATTTTCATCATATCCGGCTTCTAGTGCACCAGGTGAAGGCCGTATGGGATGAGTGGCCGGATTTCTGAGTTGGTAATTACCAGATATGGCAATCTGGCGTGGGGTGTTGGATGAGGGAGAGAAGGGCTGGATGATTTCATCAAAATGAGAAGCAGTTATGTGTTTTGGTTATTCATTTTCCCCCCTATTTTACCCTTGGTACAAATTATAAACCTAACCAGAAAAATCAAACCCATCGTATTCTTGTTGAGAGAGCTACAACAGAGAACTCAGGTATGCAGACCCCTCTCTCTCTCAATTTTTTTAAAATTGGTTTTCTTTTGGTTAATTTGTTATACGGATTTGATATCTCGATCTACAATATGGGTACTGTTTGCACGTATTCATGGCATTACTTTAAAATCTGCTAGCTGGGTTTAATTGCTCAATGTGTGTTTTTGAAGCTTAAATAGATGCACAAAGAAGGCCTATTTTCTGCCATGCTCTATGCAAGCAAACGTAAAAAACATTGGTTATGAGTTATGCAAAAACTGGTCCATTTAACTATATACTAACCAGATGCCTCCCTGCAAGTTGTATTTGCTCTTTTTGTGGTCTTCTCTTATCTGCAAATCTCTAGTTAGAGACGCATTAAGGTACCTATGTAGATTCTAGTACTAATATCTGAAAGATTCCTAACCTTTTGGTAGGGAACAATATGAGGTTCTGATATTGATGTGTCGTGTGTGTGGCCTACTAGGATCTCTAAAAAATGGCTTTGTTTATTATATGACTGTTTGGTGTATCTTTTTCTCTCATTGGTTATGGTAGTGCGTCTGATGAAAGTATCAATCATTGTTGATTTCCATTTGCATGTGTATATTACTGTAAGGTTCCCGTGATTTCGTTATTTTTCCGTTTTCTGTTTTTCTTGAATATATGGTGAGTGATTGTTTTTAAATAAATAGCAATTGGGTTATTTCATTTTTACTTTAGTAATTGAATATGCTTATAGTTCTTTCATTTCTGTTTTCTGTTTTTCTTGAAAACCTGGTGGGTGAATATGCTGTATTGCATTTTTTTTTATTCAGTACACTTTCTTAAATATCGTCTTACTTCAAGTTCTGTTTTTCCTGAACTTCTTACTTTGATATTCTAAGTACTTTCTGTGAATCTATTATATATATATATTTCAATGAAGTCTGCGTTAATCTATAATACAGTAGAACTATTTGGAGGACTAGCCTTAGTCTAATAGGTCAACAAATTGAGTCCAAGGCCAAGAAATCCATTCTTTGCTTGTTATGAACAACGGTCGTCCTTGCAGGGAGTTCTCTGCTTCAGATTCTTGTATAGCTGTTGTATTCAAATATAATATAATAATGTCTAGCTTCAGATTCTTATACTCTTTTGCGAAAGATATATCATTGGATATCAGCCTGCAGTATTTACATTCTTTTGTAGCTTGGTATTGAATTATGTTGTATAATGTTGTGTACTATGTTGCAAAGGTATCATTGGATGTCGCGAGATGGGTTGGATAATGGTTATTTTAGACAAAGGTCATTGTTCTGGGGCTTCATAGGGGAAGTTAGTTAGCTTTGATGTTGGTACCATGTGATGATTTTTTCTTAGCTAACAACCATTTGGAATCTGTGATGATCTTTTAAGCCTTTGGCGATATGAGTATAGCTCATGAGTTAGGTGTGTTTGTTTTCATGGATATTGTTCTTAGGTACTTTTTGCTTGTTTTCATGGTATCGGGTAGATTTGCAAAAGAAAATTACTATTAGAGTCATCTCTTCAGCCTGTTATTGAAAAAGAAAATCTTATGATGGGTCAATGGTGCAATTTCTTCTTTTTCGTGGTGATTGGTGCGTAGCCCTGCTCAGGGCAGATCAGCGAAGGCGCAGCACTTCGCAGCCCATCCAACGAAATGGACCCTTAAAAAGTTCATATCCAAAACAATGACCCACCACATAGATTGTTTGGTCTCAGGACCGCTTGGGTCTTCTACTCAAAAGAAAAAGACACCACCTAGCACAAGATAGCCCGAACCAGTCCGCCCCGATGCGGCCCAGCTCTCATGCATCAGGGTAAAACTAAGACCCTAGTTTCAGTAAGACGGCGTCTATCTTCCGTTATTCAGCTTCTTCTCTCGTGTAAAGTTGTAGGTCGACTCTTTTTTCTTCAGGTAAGCTCTCGAGCTTAACAATACCTTAAGATGCTCTTTACTTTTCTCTGCGTTTCAATATGTTTTCTCGAAAGCCAAACGTTTTCCCTACTGCTTCTGGGTCGGCGGTCTCGATTTTGATCCATTGGTTTTACCCTGTATCTAAACGTTTGTGTTAGTCCATTTATTAATATTTTTTTCTATGGGGGTGTTTATTGTTTAACCTCATTAGACTATGGTCGTTTTATTTAGTAGTATTTACTGATTTTTTGTTGTTAAGAAAAAAATATTAAGCAGTTAGAATGAAACCCAGGATCTTAGACATTACTTATTTGTAATTTTTCCTCATCATTAACAAGGGTGAAGTTATCAATTTTTTTTTGAAGTTGGACTAAAATATATGATCGATCCCACAGACACTTGATCATAATTTTTTTAATTGCTTAGTAACAACTAACTACTATGAGTCCACAAAGTTTATAAAAATTTTACTACTTAATATTATTTTTTATATACTTTCAATAGGACATGTGCTTCATACAAATTTGAACAAGTAATTGTTAAGATAATATATTTTAAAGAATTATTAAGAATTGTATAAATGTAGTACAAACATGGAGGTGGTAAAATTTGACTCAACTAGACCAAATAAATGAACAACATTTTTTCAAGTGGATGAAGAGATGAAAATTATCTTTTCGACTCCTACTCAAATCTACTAGGAGAATTGTTATTGAACATGAAAGAACATTTTTCCAAGTGGATGAACAGATGAAATTTCTCTTTACGATTCATACTCGAAAAATGTTATTTGAACACAAAAGAACAATCTTTTTGTATGAATGTAAATTATTTTTTTGACTCAAACCTAATTTTATCAAGAAAGATGTTTTCAAATACATTCTCAAATACAACCATCAAGCTATATTTGCATATGTTGATCGATTGAGCAATCTAACACATATTTAAGCATTATTTTTTTATATTTAAAATAATAAAATATAGTATATTGTTTTAGCCAACTTGAACATTAATAAATATTAGTTGAAATCATCTTCGTGTAATCAAATAAATAGATCAACCATTCATTATATACAAATCAACTTAACATTCCCTTCAAATCAATGATAAAAGTCAAATTGACCAAAAAATTGCGCTTATAGCTTTCTTGGGTTTAGAATTCATTATCAAAATATCAAGATTTTTTAAATTCGATAAAACATCTACAAATTAACAAAGCCAAAAAACAATATGATTTTACTTTAGGTCAAACTGTCAAATAAACGTTGAAGCTAAAGCTAAATGTTCTTTTGGGTCTATAAATCCTTCTTGAACATTAAATTTTGGATGGGTACTTAATCTGTTAAACACTGAATTTTCTTGGACTCAAAACCTCTCATTTTAAATTTTGAAGCCCAACTCAATCTCTTTCAGATGATTAATTGAATTGGGCCAAAGACCAGGCTCAACCATTTGATCAACTCCCTACCCATTTCTAACCCTAGCTATTTAAACCATTCTTTTACTCTCGACTCTTTTTACAGTCGTCAAGAGAGGTGAGAGAAGATTTCTCTCTTGACATCTCTCATCTGCTCCTCTCAGTGGCGAGTCTAGGAATTTTCAGAGAAAAATAGAATCTAGAGATTAGGGTTTTTAGAGAAAGTCTCTAATTTAGAAAATTTGATTTTCTGTAATTTGTGCTTGGTTTGTGGGATTTAGGTCAATTGTTCTTTGTATACACAGGTATATCTTCTTCCTACCTCTTTTGCTTATTTACTGCCGTTATGTGATCGAGGATCTTAAATAATATTATTAAGAAACGAAACTCTGGGAACAAAATTTACTGGAGATTTATTATACAACCTTGTGAATAATAGTCGCTTATTTAAAATAGAAAATCTGATCATGATTTTTTTTCCTGATATGCTAGCGAGATGGGTGCCAAGGCAAAGAAAGCTTTGAAGAATAAATTAAAGAAGGTTTCTTCTCAGTTAGCAGTTTCCAGTCACCAAAAACAAGCAGCTGATTTCTTGGTATGTTGATGCTTTTACACTTTATTTATTTACATTTGTCTATCTATATAGTCAGTTTAATCTCATTGGCACTTTCTTTTCTGCATGTTAAAGCCTTTAGAAGGTGGTCCTGCGCGTAAACTTCCTGATAGCAAGCCCACAAAAAATAAGGCTACAGTCTTATACATCGGTCGGATACCACACGGGTTCTATGAGAAGGAAATGGAAGGTATTGTTCTTCAAATTTATGCGGGAATAATGAGTTGAATATTTATGAATTATTGGAAATTTGGATTTTGGCTCATTTTCTTCTTGCTAATTAACTTTTTTAACAGCTTACTTTCAACAGTTTGGAACCATCAAGAGATTAAGAATTGCTCGGAATAAAAAGGTCAGGCAGAAACAAACGCTCCAACATTTTTATCTTATTTTAATCAAACCATTAATGTTAATCTTTATGTTCATTGCTTTTCATGTTATCAAGTCGTTTAGTTTTACACGGATGAATCTCATGTTATTCTCAGAGGTGCTGGACAATTGGAGAAAGGATTGTCTTCTAGTATTGTGTATCAGTTGAGTTAATAAGTTTTATCATGACAGGGTGTTGTTGGATTTCAATGGAAACAACAGACTTTAGTTTTTTTGGCTAATAAATAATAGAGCTTAGTTAATTGCTAAAATTGTTATTTGAGATGGTTATGTTTGAATATGGGAATCAACCTTTGCATCTACTCCTATCTCCTGTGGTTTGCTTATGCAAGCATTTTCTTGCCTGCTACTGTCTTTAAGAGAATTCTTTCTGCTTTGCTGGGGAATTCATCCTTTTCTGACATAAGGCATAATGCTGGTGGTTAATGGTTTGGCTAGGAAAGGTTATAATATGCATCGATCAGAGTTGTTGCTTCTTTGGGGAAATTTTAATTTCCTCTAGTGAATGAGATTGTAGCCTGTTATATGAGAATGTTTTTTTTAATCTAGTTAATCTGGTGACTGTGTTCCTTGCACATCATAGCCATATACCCTTTCACTTTGCATATAAATTCCATTCCCAAACTAGTTTAGAATGAAGCAGTGATAGAGTTGGTAAATATTTTCCTAAGGACCTAAACATTGCATATAATTTTTTCTGCTTCATTATTCATAACCCCAAAGCATAACTCCCTTGTATTTTTGTCATTCTCTCTGTTCCTGTCTTCCTTAAATTGCTTTGAGGATTTCTTACGTTGTATTTGGTGCCCAAAATTAAAAGGAATTTCTAGTTTGCTTAACTTTCTTCCTTTCCCTTCTCTCTTTTTTTGGGTCTTTTATCTAATTGTAATGATTTGATGTTTTACAGACAGGAAGCTCAAAGCATTTTGGATTCATAGAATTTCAGGATCCAGAGGTTGTGTACATTTCAGTAGAACTTGATGCTTACATGCTTTATTTTGTTTTCTTTTTTGTTTTAATATTCCATTTTGTTTTTTGCAGGTGGCAGAAGTTGTAGCAGATTGTATGCATAATTATCTGTTGTTTGAGCACCTTTTGCAAGTCCATCTCATTCCTCCAGAGCATGTTCATCCGAATCTGTGAGTAATTAGTAATACCCAATTTTATTTTGACTGTTTTACATGGATGTATTTCGGGTGAGGATAGCTATTATTGGAATGATGTTAGCATAAAGTGGTAACCAAACAGATCTGACTGTGTTTCTTTGTTATAATTTTAATTGCCATGCAGTTTCTGTTAAATTTACTAAAGGACTTAAGACCTTCAACTAGTAGTTTGTATTCCATCACCTGAAAGTGGTGATCAGAAACACTTTATTGTCCATTACTTGGAAACTGGGATCAGAGGTGAGGTAAAGTTGTAAAAGGAAGGGTGGGAGAGGAGATTGGAGAGTTATGTTTATGATGGAAAGCGGAAGGAAAATTGGAGGAACTTCCCGGAGGAACTTTCCAGCGTCTTTGAAATTTTGCTTTAAAATCAAGGGAGTGATTGGTGGATGGTGGTTAACCAGTGCTGAGGTCAGCCAATTGTAGTATCGGGGATTCTTCTCATCCTTGGGAGATGCCTCATGACCTTCAGAACAATAAGTTATCTCCCTTTGACTTGGAGAATATATTCGGTTCACTTATTTTCTTATGTTGCGTCAAACACGCATTATAGAAAAAAAATATTTATGAAAAAAAGGTTTCCCCCTTAAGTTATTTTCCTTGAAAAAAATGAAGCCTAAGAGGGAATTTTCGGTGGTGAGCATGTCCACTATCACTTGTATTTTGGTCTAGGAGAAAGATTAAAAAATTCTCTTCCGTTTACTTTATTGTCTTATGACTCGCAGTAGAGATGAATGAAGCTGCAGAAAACTCAATACCTATAGTTACATTCTGTCTTCTTCTCACTTGCCAAATGAAGTGTAAAAGAACCAACTTAACATCATATCAAATGTTACTGATAGCCATTGACTCTCTAGTTTGATAGATTTCCAAACTGACATGCTTTCCTTTGTACAGAAGAATGCATGTTGAAAATTTTGACTCACGTTTCTTTTCTTACTAGTCATGTGACTGCCATTTTGCAGTAAATTGCTGATCATATACTTTTCCCTTTTAAATATAGATGGAGAGGTTTTAATTACCGATATAAGCCATTGGACTCTGTTCAAATTGAACGAAAGCGACATGACAAGGTATGTAGCATGGACAAGATAAGATACCCTCTGCATATCATCATTAATTTGACATCTACCATAACCAAAAGGAAGTTTCTTCATTTAACAATGTTATTATTCTATGATGTCAAACTTATCAAAAAAAATTATTCTGTGATGTCAGGAAAGGACATTGGAAGAGCACAAAAAAAGGATGGAGAGGATATTGAAGCGAGATCAGAAACGACGAAAGAGGATAGAGGCTGCTGGCATTGAGTATGAATGCCCAGAAATTGTAAGAAGTTATTCCTTGTTTGATTATATATTTTGTTGACTACTTGGAGAAGTATCAAGTAGGAAAATTAAGTTTTGGTTGTGACTCTCTCTCTCTCTCTCTCTCCCCTGTGCGTGTGAGCATATGTGGGCGGGTTGATGTATGGCTGAGTGTTAGTAATTGAGGCATTCACCAATTTCTTTCTGTGGTCTGTTGTTTTGCAGGTGGGTAGTATCCAGCCTGCTCCAAAGAAGATAAGGTTCAACGAAGACTAGGTAAATATGCTATGCCCCTGTAGTTTTACGTTTTTCCTTGCTAGTGTGATTGGTTTCTGCTGAAATTTTAATTAGAAGTTTCATATTTGTCTCTTCCCCGTGCTAGGTTAATTTGCACGCACAAGTGCACAAAGCAGTTGTGGGTTCTGATGATGCTTGGAATAGTTGATCTCCATATTTGATGAACAAGAGCTGTCTAACTATGCCAGATCCTACTTTCGATATTTGGTTCCTAGAAATACTTTCTTGGGAAGCTTCATAAGTCCCCTTAAAAGCTTATGTTTATGATCTTACATAACTATATTTGTTTTTTTATCTGGATGAAGAGAATCTTACATAACTGTATGAAATTTAAGTTGGTAGCCATTTTTGTTTGCTGTGATTCATATATTTGCATTCATTATGTTTGGTGATTTTTCTGGTATTATTTTTTATAACAATTTTTTTAAAAAAATCATCAAGATTATCATTATTTACAAAAACAATCCACTTAAACTAAAATTTGACTGTATTGAGTCAAATATATCTAGTATTTGCTTTCTATACCATCAAATGTCCTTTGGTTTCTCTTTTCGATTTTTCTTGTATTATTAGCCTCCTCGGGTGTATATGTATCTCCTTATCAGTTTATCTATGTATTATATTTTTTTGGGGGGTTGATGAGAAATGTGTTTATGTTTAACTTAGCAGCATGCAACATATTTAGGTTTAAATGCGTCGCAAGGCACTGGGTCTATCAAATCTCTGACCCTTTTATATATTCCATTACCATCAATCTAGGGACTACCAATGGACGCTTCTTTTACAGTTCTTGCATGGTTATGAATGTCCTACTATCGAGTACAAGTCGAATCTCACCTTGGTTCTGTCTTGCACATTTCTGATGCTTTACTTGAGCAAATGCAGATCAATTTTATTATTTCTGACCCACCAAGGAAGAAAAGGTTCCTTTAACCACACCTAATATATATATATATATATATATATATATATATGTGTATATATATATGTGTATATATATATATACACATATATATATATGTGTATATATATATTCAGTTTAAACATTTGAGAAATGTGTAATTAAATACTTCCAACATATCATAGGATTTGTACGAGCATACAATATAAAGGTTTAGTTACACTTTTTTTTCAATTTTATTTAAATTTTTTTTCAAAATTTGTTTCTACTTTTAATCTCTTAACTTTCAAAACCTTTTCATGAAATCAAGCTCATTATATTTTGGAAGAGTTTAGGATTGAAATATTTTAGAAGTAAATTATTTTTAAAAGATAGTTAAAAATAGGTTCGTTCGAAATAGGCAGCCGATTGTGATTTTCTCATAAGCTTTTAACAATCAACTATTCTTTGACCAGAAAAGTTGCACAGTAGACTGTGCACTCGGGACAGTCGATTGTTTGATTCGGACTATTGAAAAATCATGTCAAAAACACTATTTTTTTTCAAAATCTTTTACTTATTTTTCATTAGACTTTTAAACCATTCGAGATACAAGTTTTCAAGGGTTTTAAATCAAATATTTTACACTACCCAAAACAAAATTTTTAAGTTAAAACACATCAAACTCAAACTTGACACAAACCCATTTTAAAGAATTTGTTTGAGGACAAGGTGTTTTTCGAAATAGGAAGTATTGATACAGTTGCTGCCAATGCAGTTGATGCAAAGACAGCTGAATGGCAAAAAAGCTGAGCAAAACTACTAGCAGCAAAAAGAACAAAGAATCAAGGCAGTAAGGAGTGAAGAGGAAGGAGAAGAACCGTTAGATACTAACATCCATGCATTCTTTGGTTTACAAACTTGATGAATAACAAGAGAAAGGACAATAGTAATAACACTGCAATATTTAGCTTAGTCCTTCTCATATGACTGTTAAGGCCATTTGGTTGGAACTATTAAAGTGAGATTTAGACAAATTTATTCCCACCTCAATTTTGTTTCATGTTTGGTTCTCTCTACTGTTTATTTGGGATTAGATTAGGATTAATTTAGTGTTTATCCCACATATTTTATCCCGGTGGCAAATTCTATCCCTCTTATTTGGGACCAAAACTTTTTTGTCTTCCCTTTTTACCTTTGTTGGCAGAGTCCTAATCTTCATCTCTTTCTACGTCGTCCTCTTTTCTCTCTTTTTTTCCCTCTTTCTCTTTACTCTTATCTCCTTCTTCAATGTCATCTTCTTCTCCTCCTAAGCAAATCTACCCAAGTCTGCAACAATCTGCTCTACCACGTGAGGGGTTACCTAGTCTTATGACCTATTATACTACTTTGATGCCAATTAACCAATATTATAAACCAAACATAGGTTTCACTTTTATTTTTTGTAATCTTATCTTATTATAATCCTGTGAACCAGACAAACCCTTATATATATGATTGGTTTTTGTTTTGGTCTCATACACTAGCATATTTCCTACAAGTTACTACCATAAAAAAAAACTTTGAATTCACATTGCTACTCAGTTTTTAGTTTTGTATTAGTGTTAGTAAGCCCTGTTTTTCCCCGGCATTAGTACATTAGTATACATGTCTCTTTCAGAAGATGGGTAAATCATGCAAAAACCTTTTCTATGCTAACTATCGAAACATGTGAAACAAAATGAAGCTTTTACCGGACTTCTGCTTGTTCTTCCTCATTTCTAATGGCTAATAAAGCCATAAAGGCATTGGTTTAGATACCCAAATAGAAAATGGTCTCTCGTTACAAGGTGGTCCTGAATGCTAATCAATTTTTAAAAATCTTTTCTTCTGATAAAGGCAAATGGAGCAGATCAAATTTGAATCTAAAGTTCTCATACACCAGTTCCCTACAATGGAACTCTGAATTGGATTTGTATAGATCAACGAAACTTGTACATTCAGGTACCTTTAAGCATATACCTCGCACTATCTTAAGTACCGTACAAGTATTAACAATAAGCAGTGTAAGAAGGGAATCCTAACAGAAGGAATTCACTAACCTTGACTTCCATGTGTTGAAATAAAATTGCTTAATATCTGGAGGAGATTTGTTTTATTTACAGCAGTATCCAGTACCTACAGAATTCTTCAGAAGTATATAACAAATTTCCCTGACAGTTGAAAAGTAGTACAAAGGCTGAAATCCTACTTTTCATGATCTACATTCCAAAAGCATGGTTGCATCCCACTGAAATCAACATCCATTTTATCAAATAACATTGACCATTGGTGGACCATAAGGCAGGTGAATATACAATTTCTCATAAAAGAGACTCACCATTTGAAAGGTGGTAGTTCCATGCAGGTAACTAAAGCATGTACAATGAGAGAGTAGAAATTGCTGCCATATGAACACCAAAAGGATGGCATACTTTCATATGTACAAATTCAACGGAACTGTGATCATCAAAGTTGTGAGAGAATCAGTGAAGATGGGGAATTCATGATCATTTGCCACAATGATTCCATAATATAGGAGAAAGAAGGTCGTCTTGAGGGCTCAATGCAGTAAAACCAAACAGTGTTAGAATGTGTGTGTGAGAGAGAAGGGGGTAAAGTAATGCGTTATCAAGTTGGTGGAGTACTGATCAAAGAATTCAGCAAAACCAAACACAGCGTTAGAATGTGTGTGTGTGTGAGAGAGAGAGAGAGGTAAAGTAATGCATTATCAAGTTGTTGGAGTACCAATTAAAGAATTTAGACAAATTTATTATAGGCGCAGGATTAGAAATCAGTAAGTTCTTCTAGTGGGGAGTTTGTGAGTAGTCTTAATTCCACTTTTATTGTCCTTAACCCAAAGAAAGTTAGAGTTTCCAATGTGAAAGGTTTTCGACCTATTAGTCTTGTGGGGTGTATTTATAAGTTTTTATCATAGGTTCTCACTTTTAGATTGAACAAAGTGATTGAAAAAATGGTAAATCCTCGTCTCATTAAGGGTAAGCAAATTTTGGATACCGCTTTGGTTGCCAATGAGGTTGTAGATACCCATTTAAAAGATGGTGGGAAAGGGGTTCTATTTAAATTGGATATGGAAAAAGCTTACAATGTGTTAGGATTTTGTGACTTATTGAGGAGGATGGGCTTTGGAGACTAATGGTGTAAGTGGATTCACAAATGCATCTCTTCGGCCTTGCTCTCCATTCTTGTTAATAGTTGTCCTTCCAGCTCCTTCAAAGCCTTGTAGGGTCTAATGCAAAGGTACCCATTGTTTCCTTTTTTGCTCACTTTGGTGAAGATCTTTAGTAAGATATTAGTGAAAGCGATTGACGGGGGGTTTTTGAGTGGTTCCCAGGTGGGAAGCAATGGAGGTTGTGTGAGTGTGTCTTATCTTCTTTTTGCCGATGATACAATTATTTTTTGTGAGATGAAAACTATGCAAATTTTGCACCTTTGTTGTGTCCTTTGCTTTGAGGTGGTTTCGGGACTAAAAGTTATCTTAGTTAAAGTGACTTAATCCCTCTTGAAAAGAATATTAGTGACTGGTTTCTTGCTAACTTGTTAGGGTCTAATATGGGGTCTCTCCTTATTTCTTATCTTGGTCTTCCGCTTGGGGTGAAATTCAAAGCTAAAAGTGTGTGAGATTCCATTGTGGAACTATTTAAGAATCGTTTAGCAGGATGAAAGAATAATTACCTCTCAAAATATGGAAGATTTATTCTCATTAAAAGCACTCTTTAATCTCCCCATTTACTTTATTCTCTTTTCTCAATTCCTTGTTCGGTAGCTAATCGATTGGAGAATATTCAAAGAATGTTCATTTGGGGCAACACGGGGGAGGAATACAAGTATCACTTAGTGAAATGGGGTGTATTAAACAACCATTGGAAAGAGGAGGTCTTGGGCTCAAATCTCTCACTTTACTCAATAAAGCTCTTCTTCGAAAATAGCTTTGCAAATTTTTGGTGAAGAGGAATCATCATTGGAGGAAAGTGGTGGAGGCAAAGTTTGGGATGGATTCTTACGGGTGGATGCCCAAGGGAGATAGGTGTGGAAATGGATTGGTAAAGCGTGGGAGGTTCTTTTTCCTTGTGTTTATGTAATGGTAGGTAATGGTTGGAAGAACTCGGTTTTGGCATGACACATGGTTTGGGGGCACTCCGTTGAAAAATCAATTTATGGATGTTTTTACTATGGCTAGAGATAAAAATGCTCTCATTAGTTCATGCCTAGCCTTGTCTAATGATGTGATTTCTTGGTATGCATCTTTGATTCGTAAGGTCCATGTTTAGGAGATTGAGATGGTTTATAGTTTTTTGGAGGCTTTATATAGTTCTAGGGTTGATTTGGTAAGAGATGATACAACTAGATGGATATCTAACCCGAATAGAGGTTTTAAGATGAAGTCGTTTTATAAGATTTTTCTTGTACTTGATGAGGAAATTGTGTGGGACATTGCTTTAAATCAAGATGTTCTTGATTGGAAAGTGGCAAATGTGGGTAGATTCTTAGAACATGTTTACAAGGCAAAAATTAACTTGCTTTTGGAAGACAAGGCCAAGTGAAGATTGAGTTTAAGTGAAAAGTTGGCGGTCAAATCCTACTATAAGGGTCTTCTTTTTCATGAGCCCTCGGAAGGCAAGGATAAATTTCCTTGGAAAGAGATTTGAAAAAATTTCGCTCCTTTAAAAGTAACTTTCTTTGCTTGGGAAGCTTGTTGGGGATGCATTCTTACATTCGACAATCTTCAAAAAAGAGGAAAATTGTTGGCCAATAGATATTTTCTTTGTAAAGAGGAGGCCAAATCCGTTTTCCATCTTCTTTTGGGGTGCCCTTTCACTAGACAATTATGAGATATGACTCTTGGTGTGGTGAGAATTCATTGGGTTATCACTGGATCCATCCAAGAGGAAATGTGGGCTTGGAGTGGGTTGAAGGGTTCGAAACAAAAGAGAAAAGCTTTTTGCTTAATTTTTGTCTCTATTTTTTGGGTTATTTGGTATGAAAGGAATATGAAAACTTTTGATGGGATAGAAAGATCTTTAGCTTCCATTAAAGATGGATGGTTATATACTTTTGGGTTTTGGTTTAAGAAGAATTCTTTTGTAAATGATTATGATTTTGTAGATTTGTGATTTGCTTGCCAAGTTTAAACGAAAAATTGCATTGGGTAATATGGATTCTAAACTTGTTGATGTGCATTGTATGGCTAAAGAATTTAAAGTAGGTGATTATTGCCTAAATGATACCTTAGAGATTCTCTTAAAAACAATATTTTCAAGCAATTGGCTCATTCTTCATCGCTCGTAAACTTAGACCTAATGCATATTTGCTTGATTTACCTAACCATATGAATTTTAATCATGTTTGCAATTTTGTGCCCAAAACTCCACCTACTCCACAATAGAAGGATAAGATTGATGATATGTTGGATGATGAAATAGTTGCTTTTTCTCATGGTTCTTTCTTGGGTACTTTGTTCGATTAAGAGGTTGTCCAAATTTAGATGCTCCTTGTATTTCAGAAGATTAGATTTGTGCCATGAGTAATAGAGTTCCTAAACTTTGGGATTGCTATCTAAAGTCTTAACTCTCCGGAGTCGAGTTCCTTTAGGCCAGGGGAGAATAATGGAGTATCAATCAAGGACTGAAGAAACTTACTATAGGCTTGGATTATAAAATTAGGAAATTCATATCATGGTTGGATATTATATACATAACATGTAGAATATTAGGGTGCACCCATCATATCAGAGATAAAGCTAAATGTATAACTTAAATTAAGATCCCTAATATTTGGAAAATGGTGGCAACACCATCCATACACAAATCAATATAACTTGATTAACAACTGTAAAATAATAGGGAGCATTACTACTTGGGAGCTAAAACGCAGACACACATGGCACTCGTCTTTGGGCAAAGGCCATTTACAAGTGAAGTCCCAGCTTTCAGTAAAGGGAAAAACTATCTATTATATAATAAAAATCAATATCAAGTACAAAACATAAACTGACTTTCAAAGTTTAAGATGTCATTAAGCCAAGAATTGAAGTGGTTAACAATTAACCACTCGTGGGATCAAGAACCCACTATTGAGATTTAATGGATGCAAATTTCTCTAGTTTTTTTTTTTTACTACGTAATTCAAATTTCTATAGTTAGAAGGAACAACCAGAACATGTCACTATTTTAGTGTGAGAATTTGTTTACGGAGAAGTGATAGTACTCCTTCCCCTTTCTAGGTCTCAATAAGAGTAATTTAAAGTGATAAAAGGTGTCCTGAAGGTTAGATCATCAAATTGGTGGTCAATCTTACCTCCATAGTTTTGTTTCTGAAAATAATGGTCATACAACCTTTTGGCACAACCTCAAATGAACTGTTGTCATGCAAGGTTGTAAGCAAAATATTTGCAGGAAAGAAGATTTTAGAATGGTATTACTCTTTTGTTTACTGACTTGCCGTGAATAACTAGCAGCCTAAAGATCTAGCTGTGGCCAATTCACACAAATTAGTTAATTATGAGTTGTGGAGGATAATAGATAAATAACCTGTGGTGGATTTAAATGTTCCCAAGGCTTTTGCAGGGTCACAAGTTCCCACAGGATCATGCCAAAACTGTAAACATCAGAATTCTCATCTGATGGGTCATCACGGACTCCGGCTAATAACAAGAATCAAGAAGGGTAAATTTCAGTATAAAATACATCCCAGGTGTCCTTTACAAGACTAATAATTACATAAATGTGGTAGAACAAGTGTTTTAACTTGAAATAGGAACTTACAGTCCCGGCAGTCGTGTTTGATGAAAGAAATCACAGACCTGGAAAATTAAATTCATCATATTCCAAGAAACAATTTTTTGAGCTCACATACACAATGAACCATACAAGGGCCTGTCACAACTATAAAGGTACAATTGTCATCCAGATGCAAAATAATTGCAAAAGTTCAACTTTGAACAAGAAAACAAGCAATGCAGAAGAAACTGCACGCTTGATTCTATTTGTAAATGACAGAGTTGGCCATCAATACAAAATATTTATGAGTATATGCACAGCTAGAAAGTAATCATAAACATGACTTAATCTAGAGAAACTGTAGACTGAGGTTTCAACCCAAGAGGGGGGTGAATTGGGTTTTTAAAAACTTTCGTGGAATAAATACAAGTTTATAAAAACATATAAGCAACAAGCAATTAAACAAGTAATGTACTGTAAATAAAGAGTTTTAAGGAGTAGAGAATGCAAACTCAGATTATAGTGGTTCGGCAATATCGGATTCGTTCCGACCCTACATCCACTCTCTTCAAGGAAGCTCCTTGAAGTAATCCACTAAGAAACTTAGTCGTACAACTTCACCGGTGTTGTACAAACCTTACAATCCCTTCCTCTAAGAAGTAATCCCCTTCCTTTCGGAAGTAATCCCTTTACAAAAGATGCTGTAAAGTAAATAATAGAGAGACAGCAAATAAAAACTTATACAACTCAACAATGTCTCTCTTTCAAAGTAAAGCTTGAAGAATGGCTCAACAAGATATTTCAAAGCTTTTTGTGTTTCAAAGAGTAAATGACTTGATTGTGTGTGTTCTTCTCTTTTGAATATCTCCAGCTCTCTATTGAATGCTCAATAGAGTGGGTTTATATAGCCATCAAATAATATGGCCGTTGGGACTTTAATTTGAAATGATTGTGCCTTTAAAAGATTAAATTTTGAGTCCAACGGTCATATTTTTTGAACTACCAGTCGACCGGGTCCTCTTAAAAATTCTCGTTTTTAAAGCTTCTGGAGTATCAGTCGACTGGGGACTGTCTGTCCATTTTAGCAATCGACTGGTATGTCTTACCCAGTCGACTGGGGACTTACTATCCCATATACCAGTCGACTAGTATATGCACCCAGTCGACTGGGTTATCTTCCAACCCAGTTTTTCTGCGTTAAAAAAGTTTTAACTTAAATACATTTGATTAAAAAGTGCTGTTTAAAAAACATTTTGTGTGCTAGCCATTGAACAAGCTATTACAATGTACAAGTGAGACTTACACTGGTTTTAATACCTTAGACCTATACTAGTTCTTTAGTCTTCACTTGAAAGATTGATTCGGTATGAGTTCTTGCACCTTGATCCTTGGTTGAATGCTTTTGTTGCTTACTACATTTAGATTGTACTGTTAGTATAATAACAGTTGTGTTTTGTCATCATTAAAATACAGGTGAGGGCCAACAGAAATGTAGCTCGAGGTTTCAACCCAAGAGGGGGGGTGAATTGGGTTTTTTTTAAAACTTTCGCGGAATTTATACAAGTTTATAAAAACTGATAAGCAACAAATAATTAATACAAGTAGAAAGCTGTAAATAAAGAGTTTAAGGAAAGAGGATGCAAACACAGTTATAGTGGTTCGGCAATATCGGATTCGTTCCGACCCTACGTCCACTCTCTTCAAGGAACTCCTTGAAGTAATCTACTAAGAAAGCTTAGTCGCACAACTTAGCCGGGTGTTGCACAAACCGTACACAAGCAATTTACAGGAATTGCTTAAACCGAAAAATCCCCTTCCTTTCGGAAGTTTCCCCTTCCTCTCGGAAGTAATCCCTTTACAAAGATGGTGTAAAGTAAAAGGTAGAGAGACAACAAATGAAAGCTTATTACAACAGAAATGTCTCTCTTTCAAAGTAAAGCTTGAAGAAATGGCTCAATAAGATTATTTCAAAGCTTTTTGTGTTTCAAGAGTATAAAAACTTGATTATATGAGATCAACTCTTTTTGAATATGTGCTGCTTGTTATTGAATGCTTTGCTGAGAGGGTTTATATAGCAATCAATTAATATGGCCGTTTTGGACTTTAATTTGAAAAAGATTTACTTTAAAACGTTCAGATTTGGAGTCCAACGGTCATATTTTTGAACTACCAGTCGACTGGGTCGAGATACCAGTCGACTGGGTTCACTTGAAAAATATACGTTTTCAGACCTTCTGGGTATCCAGTCGACTGGTATATATCATCCAGTCGACTGGGGACTTTCTGTCCATTGTGCCAGTCGACTGGGTTGATTCATCCAGTCGACTGGGAAATTACTGGTCAAAGTACCAGTCGACTGGGTTAATTCATCCAGTCGACTGGGTACCTTCTGACCCATATACCAGTCGACTGGTATATGTACCCAGTCGACTGGGTTGTCTTCCAACCCAGTTTTTCTTCTGTTTTTCATTTAAAAACATTTTAAAATTAATGGTTTTAGAAAAACCATTTGTGTTTGAGCCATTGAACAAGCTAATACAATGTATGAGTGAGACTTACATTGGTTCTAAACCTTAAGACCTATACTAGATCTTCAGTCTTCACTTGATACTTGATTTGGTTCGAGTTTTTGCACTTTGTTCCTTGGTTGAATGTGTTTGATCCTTAATACAACTTAGTTTAAACATGTTAGTTAAATAACAGTTGTGTTTTGCCATCATTAAAATACGGGCGAGGGTCAACAATCTCCCCCTTTTTGATGATGACAAAACTAATAATGTAAAAAACAGTTTTAAAAACTAAGTGTTAAGATTTTACAAAAATTTGGACAGAGTCTTCTCTGTTTTTCGAGTAAAACCACCCTGTAAACAAGCAAACACAGTTTATATTTCTTTCAACCAATCCAAAATTAAACTCAACCAATCAATAAACATTTTTACACAGATATGGAGCAATGCTCCCCCTAAATCTATGCATTGGTTGCGTTTTACTTAGATTTTCTCGTTTTTCTCATTTTTCTCCCCCGTTTTGACAACAGCAACCAAAGGGGGCATAACATAAAAAATAAGCTAATTAGCCAATACAGTCAAATAGAACATAAGAATACAAATATGTGCGCGAAGATGTGGCTTCATTTGAATTTCAGAAGCCTTCCCGGGAAGAACCGGAAGTTTTTCAAGCATATAAGCATTTTATATCAGATTTAGTGACTAAACAGATATTTAAAACAGTTCTAACATATCACAAATAGCGTAAATAAATGCAATAAATATGGTTAATAGTATTACATCATTATAGAGAAAAAGTCAATACAAGTAGGGCCTCATAGAGCCATAACTAAGAAAAACAAACATGAGATGTCCGTGCTATGTGACAAAAACTGGAAAAGTGCTAAGAACTGAGAGACTCATGGTGCGGGAGAGTCCGAGCTGTCACGAAGAAGTTCCCTAATCTCAGCTAGGGAACCCTCGGTGTGCTCTCGATGTAACTCGAAGTCATCCCGTAGGTGGTCTATGGAGGAGCTCAGCCTCTGATAATCGGACTGCATGGACTGAAAACCGGACTCCATCGTCATCTGAAGACTCGTGATAGCTCGTAGGATGTCACCATATCCAGTCTGACCAGTACTCGAGTCACCAATGGGAGGTTCTCGGGTATCTGTCTCCATCTCAGCAGCCGTATCAGCATCCTCATCACTGTCACTCGCATCCTCTCGAATCCTTAGGCGCTTTCCGGCCTTAGGATAGAGAAACCCTTCACGAACAGTACATCCCATCTTCTTTAGAGATGAGATGTTGATGATATCCGTCAATCCGATATCCTGAGCCTCGGAGGGCAGGCAAAGGTACCCGGAAGTGCTGGAGGATGAGTGTAATGAGCATCCCATAGAAGGAAGACACCCGGAGTCGTTTGCTTCACCGTTTATCATGTTGGCGAGCAGCAGAGGATATATATTGAAGTGGGTGCCCAGATTTTAGGCACCAAATCAATACCGTATCTATTTTAGATAGATACCCTCGACTCCCGAGTCTCGGGTGGATGGTCCAACTGACAATCAATTGAAACATTTTTGAGTCGAGGGGCAAGTCACTACATGTGTGAAATGTAGTGGGTCTGTACACATAGTTAGGGTCGCCCCTGACTATCCGACAGGCCTCCTCAACTTCAAAGTTGTCTGGCCATCCATCCAGACTCCATTGAACCCCCCCTTATAGGGATTCTCATAATGCTCATCAAGAGGTCAGTGTTGACCTCAAACTCCACACCGCTAACTCTGGTTCTGAATCTCAGAGCCAGAGGACTGGGTTTCACCAAGTTAGCATAGAACTGGTGAATCAGTCGCGGGTAATATTTTTCATGAATACTGACCAGTGGGGTCAGATTTATTGCCTCAAAGGCTGGTAGAATATCGAAATTACCATGACAAATGGAGTCGAAATCAACGACTCTACCCGTCATGATTTTCTTGTGACGGATTATAGAGTTATACCTCTTATGAGCAGCTGGGCTGAAAAACAAAGCCTGCTCTAACTCTGTTCTGGGCTCCTTGCTGGATGACCCTGCTACTCCCTTCCCTTTTGATTCCGAAGCTGAAGGTTTTGAAGACCTAGGCTTTTTGGGCGCATTAGGTCCACTTGTTGTGAGTTTTATACGGATTTTGTCACTCATTTTCGAGAAATTTGAAGTTTTTGGAAAAAGGAAATTTGGTAAAAATGAGAGATTTTAACCGTAGAAAGTTAAAAATCTCTTTAGGAATGAGTAGATCGGGTGTGTTTAGAAGGGATTTGGATGGTTTTTAGATCAAAAAGATGAATTTTTCTAGAGAGAGAAAGCTTGGGCTCTTTGAAAATGGCGTAAGAAGGGCGAAAATGAACAGTCCCTTTTATAGAATCGCGATACCAGTCGACTGGGTAAACTTACCAGTCGACTGGGCCCTTTTGAAAAGATGAACAGTTTCTCTTACCAGTCGACTGGGTAAACGTACCAGTCGACTGGATCAACTGACAGTGAGATACCAGTCGACTGGGGGTTCAAAAAAAAATGAAAAAATTTGGCTCCAAGCATGATTTGATTTTATAGACGACTGGAGAAGACTTACCAGTCGTCTGGAGTTTTTGGCAGAGAGTTACCAGTCGACTGGGTTGAAATTACCAGTCGACTGGACAATCAGGCAGTGACTTACCAGTCGACTGGAGCACATTTACCAGTCGACTGGACCATTAATAAAATTTCCAGTCTTGAATTTTTAGCACGAATTTGTTTATCTATGACATTTTTGAGTGAAGGGAATAATTAAACATGGATTAATACTCTATCACTCAATGTCAAACTTGCAAATGATGAAATGAGATGCAATCAAACATTCAATTTATCAAAATCAAGCAATCCCATCAACTTTCTTATTTTGCAAAAACTAGCTTCACTTAAGGGTTTTGTAAGAATATCAGCTATTTGATCTTCTGAAGGTATAAATTCTAATCTTATATCACCTTTTTGAGCATGGTCTCTTAAGAAATGATGTCTAATCTCTATATGCTTGGTTCTAGAGTGCTGAATAGGATTTTTGGTTAGGTTGATGGCACTAGTATTATCACAAAATATAGGAATATTTTTGAGACTCATGCCATAGTCTTCTAGTTGTTGTTTCATCCATAGTACTTGGGCACAACAACTGCCAGCTGCTACATATTCCGCCTCAGCGGTTGATAGTGCAACTGAATTCTGTTTCTTGGAGAACCAAGAAGTTAACATAGCACATAAGAATTGGCATGTTCCACTTGTGCTTTTTCTATCTAACCTACATCCAGCAAAATCAGCATCCGAATATCCTACTAGCTCAAAAGATGATTCTCTAGAATACCATAATCCTATGGTCTGGGTCCCTTGTAGATATCTAAGGAATCTTTTTACTGCAACTACATGTGATTCCTTAGGATTAGATTGAAATCTAGCGCACATGCATACACTGAACATTATATCAGGTCTACTTGCAGTCAAGTACAGTAAAGCACCTATCATGCTTCTATAATATTTAGAATCTGCAGTTTTACCTCCTTCATCAAGATCAAGTTTGGTGGTTGTGCTCATAGGTGTTCCAATTGGTTTTGAGCTTTCCATCCCGAACCTCTTTAGTAGATCTTTGACGTACTTTTGTTGATTGATGAAGATACCTCCTTTTAGTTGCTTGATTTGCAGTCCAAGGAAGTAGGTAAGTTCTCCCATCATGCTCATTTCAAATTCACCTTGCATGCACTTTGCAAACTCTTGACACATAGATTCATTAGTAGCACCAAATATAATATCATCAACATATATTTGAACTATCAAAGTGTCATTTTTGTGAGTTTTTGTGAAGAGAGTTGTATCTATTCTTCCTCTTACAAAATCATTATCAATCAAAAATTTGCTTAGTCTTTCGTACCATGCCCTTGGAGCTTGCTTCAGCCCATATAAAGCCTTAGAAAGCTTGTAGACATGATTTGGAAGACTAGGGTTTTCAAAACCAAGAGGTTGTTCAACATAAACCTCTTCTTCTATAAAGCCATTTAAAAAGGCACTTTTCACATCCATTTGAAATAGCTTGAATTTATTAAAGCATGCAAAGGCTAATAACATTCGAATAGCTTCTAATCTAGCTACGGGAGCATAGGTTTCATCAAAATCTATTCCTTCCTCTTGGTTATATCCCTTAGCAACTAGTCTAGCCTTATTTCTAGTTACTATACCATTTTCATCCATTTTATTTCTATATACCCATTTAGTTCCAATAATTGAATGATCTTTAGGTCTTGGAACTAGTTTCCAAACATTGTTTCTCTCAAATTGATTTATCTCTTCCTGCATTGCAATTATCCAATCATTATCTTTTTCAGCTTCTATAAATGTCTTAGGTTCTACTTGAGACAAATAAGCTACAAAATTACAAATATTTCTAATGGAAGAGCGAGTTCTTACCCCTTGTGAAGGATCACCAATTACTTGATCAATTGGATGATGATTTACATACCTCCAATCCTTGGGTAGATTTTCCTCTTGTTGACTTGAGGATGGTTGGTCCAAATTTGGAGTTGCCATCCCTTCATTTGTTTGAGAAGAACTCACTTTTGGGTCAACAATGGGAGTAGAAGTTTCCATTCTTGGAATAAAATCTGCATCATCTTTAAAGGAAACTTCTCCACTACTCATTGGGTTAGATTCATCAATAGTTACATGCACAGATTCTTCTACTACTAGAGTTCTCTTATTGAAAACTCTATAAGCCTTACTAGTAGTAGAATATCCTAAAAATATCCCTTCATCGGTCTTGGAATCAAATTTACCCAAGTTAGTTTTATTGTTATTTAAGATGAAGCACTTACTACCAAAGGCACGAAAATAGGAAATATTTGGTTTTCTCCCTTTCCATAGTTCATAAGGAGTTTTATCAAGCAGGGGCCTTATCAAAATTCTATTTAAAATATAGCAAGAAGTATTCACGGCTTCAGCCCAAAAATATTTTGGTAAATTATTTTCACAAAGCATTGTTCTTGAAAATTCTTCTAGAACTCTATTTTTCCTCTCAACAACTCCATTTTGTTGAGGAGTTCTAGGAGCTGAAAAGTTGTGATTAATTCCATTTTCATCACAAAATTTTGAAAAGCTTTGATTTTCAAATTCTTTGCCATGATCACTTCTTATGCTTGAAATACAAATTCCTTTTTCATTTTGTACCTTTTTGCAAAACTTTTCAAATCCTTTGAAAGCTTCATCCTTATAAGCAATAAAAATAACAAAGGTATATCTTGAATAGTCATCAACAATAACAAGAGCATATTGATGGCCACCTAGACTAATGGTACTAATTGGACCAAATAAGTCCATATGCAAAAGTTCCAAAGGTCTAGTAGTTGAGACAACATTTTTTGCTTTGAAAGATATCCTTGATTGTTTTCCCATTTGACAAGCATTGCAAATTTCGTTTTTCTCAAAATTGATTTTAGGAAGACCAATAACTAAATCTTTTCTTGAAACAATTTTTAGCAAGTTCATGTTTACATGACCAAGCCTTCTATGCCACAGCCATTGATTTTCACTAAAAGCAGGAAAGCATTTTTCATTATTTGAATGTAAGGATTTCAAATCAACTATATAGACATTTTCATGTCTATGGCCAATGAATTTGATCTTGTTGCTCTTGATGTCTATAACTAGACAATGAGAGGTTTCAAATGTGACTTTATATCCTTTGTCACATAATTGACTAATGCTAAGTAAATTTGGCTTTAAGCCTTGTACTAGCAATACATTATCTAAAGTTGAGAAATCATTACCGACTTTTCCATGCCCGATGATCTTTATTTTAGTATTGTCTCCAATGGTCACAAGTCCACCATCTCTTAGAGTTAGCTCCTTGAATACGCTTTTATCACCGGTCATATGCTTTGAGCAACCGCTATCAAGGTACCAACAGTTACCTTTCTCCTTGGTGTGAAGGCAAATCTACATCACACAAGGATATACGATAGCATTTTTAGGTACCCAAAATTTCTTGGGTCCTTTGGGGTTAGTCCTTGAAAATACGGTTCCTTTTGGGACCCATACTTTCTTAACAATATATGGTGCTCTATGAACATGTTGATGATGCACAGACCTATCATTATAGTCATAGAAATTTCTAGGAAATTTTATATGTGCATTCCTATAATCCTTAGGATGATAGTTCCTAGGATACATGATTCTATGGTAAGGGGTATGAAAATGCATGTCATTTCCAGAAAATGAACGATGATGCATTATAGGATACATGCTAGCATATGTATGCAAGTTATTTCTAGAATAGCTATGATGGTGATTCCTAGGTTGAACATGAGCAGAATGCATTCTTTGATTATACACATTGTTCCTAGAATGAGCATGATGATTATTTCTAGGATGTGTATGAGCATTTCTAGAATGAGCATACAAATAAGCATGAGTATTTTTAGGATGCTTCAATTTAGTATGATCATTTAAGTTTCTAGAGTTCCTCGGATTTATTAAGGGAGTGCTCTTAACAAGGTTAGGAGCTTTCGAAGTAGAAGCTCCATCTGCACAAGAGGCTTTCATGAATAAGCTCTCTTTTGTTTTTTGTTTTCCCAATGGAGAATATCCTACACCAGATTTTCCTCCACTTAATCTTTGGGAAGAAAGCACTTCATCAAGTTTTTCTTTACCAAGCATAAGTCTAGATACAGTGCTGTTTAATTCAGAAATTTTATTTTTCAAATTCTCATTTTCATCTTTAAGAAAATCTTGAGACGAATTATACAGTAAAGATGATAATTTTTCTTTTTCTTCTCTAAGAACTATCATTTCCTTAGAAAGAGATGATACTTCTTTCTTAAGAACAGAATTTCTAGAATCAAATTTCTTTAATTCTTCATGCATTTCATTTATGACTTCTAGTAATTCTTCACTACTAGTAACAATATTATTTTTTGAAGAGGGAGAAGATGTTACCTCACTTTCATCATCGATTGCCATTAAACAGAGGTTGGCAATCTCTTCGTATCCAATTTCTTTGTCTGATGACTCATCTTCTTCATCATCGCTCCAGGTAGTTGCTACCATAGCTTTCTTCTTGAAGCCCTTGTATGGTTTGCTTGAAACCGGACAGTCAGCTTTTATATGTCCTGGCTTCTTGCAGCCATAGCACATAAGTGGTTCCCTTTTTGAGGTGGGATCCTTTGAGTAAGGTTTCTTGCTTTTCTTCAAGAACCTATGGAATCGTCTGGTGATTAAAGCCATTTCACCATCCTCTTCACTGCTCTCTGCTTCTTGTTCTAATTCCTTTTCTTTGTTGCTCGTAGAAGCTTTGAGAGCAATTTGCTTCTTCTTCTTCTCATCATCATTGACGATGGGAGTCATTTCTTCCATCTCGTATGTCAATAATGACCCAAGCAGCGTCTCAACATCAAGCTTGTCAAGATTTTTGGCCTCTTGAATGGCTGTCCTCTTTGGTTTCCATTCTGGAGGTAGAGATCTTAAGATTTTTCTGGTTAGTTCAACTTCCTCAATATTCTTGCCAAGCAGTTTTAAACTATTTATAATAGTAGTAAATCGTGAGTGCATTTCAGAAATGGTTTCGTTAGGAGACATCTTAAAAGATTCATATTCAGAAATTAGCATGTAAATTTTAGACTTTTTTACTTCACTTGTTCCTTCATATGTGACTTGCAATTTGTCCCATATTTCTTTAGCAGAAACGCATGCAGATATTTTGTTATATTCAGAAATATCTAATGCACAATGTAGCATGCTTGTTGCTCTGCTATTGAGAGACATCGTTCTACAATCCTCGTCAGTAAACTCAGTTTTGAGTTTAGGCATTGTATGAAGAGTCTCTCCAATAACTATTTCTTTTGAGGGAATTTTAGGTCCCTCTTCTATAATTCTCCATAGATTGTAATCTTGTCCTTCGACGAAGATTTTCATTCTATTTTTCCAGTAGTTATAATTTGATCCATTGAACAATGGTGGTCTAGTATAAGAGTGTCCCTCAGAGTAGTTATTTGCTGCCATTGGATCAACTCTAGGAATTTAAGCCTTATAAAGATAACGAGGCTCTGATACCAATTGTAGCTCGAGGTTTCAACCCAAGAGGGGGGGTGAATTGGGTTTTTTTTAAAACTTTCGCGGAATTTATACAAGTTTATAAAAACTGATAAGCAACAAATAATTAATACAAGTAGAAAGCTGTAAATAAAGAGTTTAAGGAAAGAGGATGCAAACACAGTTATAGTGGTTCGGCAATATCGGATTCGTTCCGACCCTACGTCCACTCTCTTCAAGGAACTCCTTGAAGTAATCTACTAAGAAAGCTTAGTCGCACAACTTAGCCGGGTGTTGCACAAACCGTACACAAGCAATTTACAGGAATTGCTTAAACCGAAAAATCCCCTTCCTTTCGGAAGTTTCCCCTTCCTCTCGGAAGTAATCCCTTTACAAAGATGGTGTAAAGTAAAAGGTAGAGAGACAACAAATGAAAGCTTATTACAACAGAAATGTCTCTCTTTCAAAGTAAAGCTTGAAGAAATGGCTCAATAAGATTATTTCAAAGCTTTTTGTGTTTCAAGAGTATAAAAACTTGATTATATGAGATCAACTCTTTTTGAATATGTGCTGCTTGTTATTGAATGCTTTGCTGAGAGGGTTTATATAGCAATCAATTAATATGGCCGTTTTGGACTTTAATTTGAAAAAGATTTACTTTAAAACGTTCAGATTTGGAGTCCAACGGTCATATTTTTGAACTACCAGTCGACTGGGTCGAGATACCAGTCGACTGGGTTCACTTGAAAAATATACGTTTTCAGACCTTCTGGGTATCCAGTCGACTGGTATATATCATCCAGTCGACTGGGGACTTTCTGTCCATTGTGCCAGTCGACTGGGTTGATTCATCCAGTCGACTGGGAAATTACTGGTCAAAGTACCAGTCGACTGGGTTAATTCATCCAGTCGACTGGGTACCTTCTGACCCATATACCAGTCGACTGGTATATGTACCCAGTCGACTGGGTTGTCTTCCAACCCAGTTTTTCTTCTGTTTTTCATTTAAAAACATTTTAAAATTAATGGTTTTAGAAAAACCATTTGTGTTTGAGCCATTGAACAAGCTAATACAATGTATGAGTGAGACTTACATTGGTTCTAAACCTTAAGACCTATACTAGATCTTCAGTCTTCACTTGATACTTGATTTGGTTCGAGTTTTTGCACTTTGTTCCTTGGTTGAATGTGTTTGATCCTTAATACAACTTAGTTTAAACATGTTAGTTAAATAACAGTTGTGTTTTGCCATCATTAAAATACGGGCGAGGGTCAACAAGAAACATTGTGACCTCTTTCTTCAGTCTATCTTGATGGATCAAATATAGGAATGGTAAAAGAACAATTACAAGTATTAGACTTTCCATATGGAAAAAGAACTGAATCAACCTGTAGAAAAAGAAAAACAACTGAGAAAGCATTCTTTCATAGTAAATGAATAACGGAGAGTAATTTCAAGTATATCAGACAGAATGAGTCCTAATACTTACCTTAACTGTATAATTACTGTCCACTAACAGATTTAGAAACTTCGAATCTCGATGAACAATAGGAGGCCTAAGTTGATGAAGATAATTCATTCCCTTTGCCTGTACCGAGCAATAAACAGCTCCTAGTGTTAGAGAATGACTGCATATGCCTAGGGATTAGACAGGCTAATAAGAAGAGTCCCAGGCACTTATTAGCCAAAAATAAAAAAATGCTAGGAACCATCAAATTGATGTGTAATATTGCTAGCAATGGTTGCACTGAGTCCATTTGCTTAGAATAACAAAGTTCCTGGTCTAACGTAACTACGTACATAGGCATACCACATCATAAGCCATATTTAAGGGACGCCTATCATCCAGCATTAGGAATCTGCAAAAGTTCATACAAGTTGCCTCTGGAATCCAAAGCAAGTATTCTCTTTAGTTACTTGTTTTTTTACAAGCAAAATGTATTTATCAAAAGAAAAGCACACCAAAGAGGTATAACCTATGTACAAGGCTATCTATAAAAGAGAGACTCAACAAAATCAACTACATCTACTTCATTTATAACCCAAAAAATAAGAGTATTGAACCACCTCTCCATAATTACAATTAAAGGCATCTCAACGCCATCAAATACAATTCCTCTCAGTCCAAACTAACCAAAAGATAGAAAGGAGAATCATAGAGTAAGCTCTTTGATGTCCGAAACTCATTCAAAGCCCAAATTCCATTCTTCACAGAGTAAGCAAAAACCCAGGACATACCCAAAACCTTATAAACCATCTCTCATAGAGATCTAGCCAAAAAAATTCCGACAAAAGGTGAAACACGGATTCTCCACAATTTTGCAAATGAAACAACGGTTCACCAACACCTTCCATCTTCTTTGTAAATTATCTAAAGTAAGAATCTTCTACCAAGCAGATTCCCACCCAAAAAAACACATTTTCTTTGGGGCACCGGAACACTAAATTGCTTTCCATGGGAAGTTGGATGAGCCATCCTAGGAATCCCCATCCACAAGAATCTTATAGAAAAATTTCACTTCAAAACCTTTACCCTGACTATCCTTCCATCTAACCACATTCTCCTTAGACAAATCCATCTTATAGCTATACAAAGTTTCCAATAAACTTTCCACCCTCTCAACCTCCCAATCTTGAACATTATCCACAAGAATCTTATAGAAAAATTTCACTTCAAAACCTTTACCCTGACTATCTTTCCATCTAACCACATCCTCCTTAGACAAATCCATCTTATAGCTATACAAAGTTTTCAATAAACTTTCCACCCTCTCAACCTCCCAATCTTGAACATTACGAATGAAAGGAATGTCCCACGAAATATTACCATTAGACACCAAGATACACGAAGAAATAAGAGCTTTTTTATCCTTCACAATTACGAAAATCTCCGAAAACTGGTCTCTAAAAGAAGCGTTCCCAAACCAAGAATCATGCCAAAGCTTGGTTCTCCTCCCATAACCCACTATCACTGAAAGACAAGGACACAAGTCATCCCAACCCCTCTTTATCCATTTTCCCACCCCAACACCATAAGCCCCACTCCCTTTTTTTGACGTCACCTTCCTCCAAAAGTGATCCCTCTCCACAACCATTTCCCCAATAGGGTTTTATTGAAAAAAGTGAAAGACTTCAAACCAAGACCTCTTATTTCAATTGGTTGCTTAACCACTCCATATCTCACCAAATGATATTTATACTTCTCTCCTACCTTACCCCATAAGAATCTCCTTTGTATATCCTCCAACTTCATAAAATTTTTAAGTCATGGAGCAGTGTGTTTAACTTGGTGTTTGTTGCTCAAAACCTTTTTGCAAATCCCTGTTTTTATACTTGCGTTCTAGAATCTCACACATAAACACACTTAGAAACACAACAACGATAATTGTGAAATTCTACAATTATAATAAAATGCTTTGTTATTGATAGAATAAATCTCATCAAACACCTTTTATCCCCTTAACACATGAAACCAAAAATTAACCAATAAACACATGAAACTTAAAGAGTGATACAATTTGAGAGCACCATCATCAACAGAGGAAATAGTGAATATATTTGGGTTATTAACATCAAACATCTTTATATTTTGTCATGTGTTTAAGTATCTTCCTTACATTTAAAAACAATCAATTTACCTCTTGCATTTTACGCACGTGTCTAATAAACCATTTTGATGATAATTCTAACGAAATTAATATCAATGCATACAAAAATCTTGATCAAAGTTTATACCGGTGCATACAAAAATCTTGACAAAATTTGTTACCATGTTTAACAGTAAATTTTTTTTTTTTGCGTTGGTATCAAATTTCGTCGGAATAATCACTAAAAGAGTTTTTTAGATACATGCCTAAAATGCAAAGACCAGATTAAATTGATCATTTTTTAAATGTAAAAAAGTTACATTGAAATACTTGTTTTAACCCAATATATTTTATAGATAGTTTGAATTGATTTTTTGCAAGGAGTTTTCCCTCAGGTTTCTCCACTTTTAAACTAAAATTATTGTCTAACTTTGTTTTGGAGTCTTAATGCCACAATTTTTATAAGTTCAGGGTAATAATTAAAACGTTAATTAATAAATAATTTAATTTAATTTAATTTTTTTAAAAATTTACAAATAAATTTTAATGAAAAAATGATTTTTTAAACTCACTCAAACATTGTCAACTATCATGTTATATACTTTAACTTGTGCGGTTGTTCCTTTGTGCAAATGTTATAGAGGTTTCATTTCTTATATTTATATCACTAATATTAAATTGTGAATATTTTTTTTTTATGAATATCATAATTTCTTTTATGTTTGTAGATATGTTAAACATTCTTTATAATTATAGCCTTAAGAAAAAAAAACAAATAAAAAGAGAATGGATTTATTATTGGCCAAAATATATAAAGGGTTTCACACTTTCTCATAATTCTCATGGACATCAATACATCATGAGTATTTTAAAAAGGAGATCAACCCAGTTAAAAAATTACATAATAATCAATAGACATTATTATGACGAATAATATTATTAATGTGGGTTATATGAGTCTTTTAATATTTATATTTTAAATTATCTCTATCCATAACACTATTTTTTTTGTCATGTTATTTGAATTCTTTATTTTCGTGGAGTTTATGGTGCTTTTGGGAAAAAAAATATAATTTTTTTATCTGTACATTTTAAGTAAAACACATATTTTTTTGTGATAATTATATATTTTTGATAGTAAAACAAAAATATTAAAAAAACATACGTTTTACCATAAAAAATATTAATTTTACCACAATTTTTTTTTTTCAAAGGCACCCTAAGTGGTACATTTTATTTTAGAACTCAAAAACTGTTGGTGGTCATTTATCATTGTACAAAAAGATCCTAGGATCAAACCACATTTACATTAAAGATGGAAGGGATAAAAATGGGGAAGGGGTTAATAATCGACCGATCATTGGTAAAATTGATATACTTGATCTAATTGAATAATTTTTTGTCGATGGTGGTGAATGGATACGGATGCAAAAATCATCAATTGTAGCAGGAACGAATGGATTGTAGATCCAACATCTCACTCATCCGAATATCTAATGCATCCACCCACTCATGTGTAATACTAACTATATCCTTAATTAATTTGTATATTTTTATGGGTAGTTGGTTTTATTTAAAATATTTGATAGCACAAGTTAGAAAAAAAAATTATGCTGCAATATATTTTTTTATGATAATATAATTATATACACATATTTACGTTTGAAAAATATGTTTTAAAGTTTTTTTTAAGAAAAAATTTGTACGTTTGAACTTTTCATTTGTAATGATCACTCAAATAATGAATGTAATGTAATTGAATGATTATTTTCAATTATAAATGCAAAAGTGAATGAAGATGAAAGTAAAATCGTAATCATATGTATTTATGTAAAATTTATGAATGAGTTAGGTTAAGTTACGTCGATCGTATATCAGTCATTAATCATTAAAGAGACTCTCTCTCTCTTAATACACAGCTTACACCGGTGCATCCAAGAATTTCAACAGCTTCCATTGCCATCTCTAACCTATTGACCCAAAAGATTTCCTTTTTAAAAAAATAAAGAAAAGAGGGTTCATCTAAAAAAGTAAATGAAAAGATGAGAACTTCGTCTGTGAAAAAAAATAAAAGAAAAAGGAAATTAAAATGGAGGGAAGCACTAAACTAGAGAAGAGCAATAGGCGGCAAACATAATCCAAATAAGGCGAGGCTTTAAACTGCAAAAAACCCTTCCCCATATTTGGTATGTCGCAAATTCACAATCTGTCCTTCAAATCTCTCTCTCTCTCTCTCTCTCTCTCTCTCTCTCTCTCTCTATATATATATATATATAACCATTTTCGGTATATCTGCATAATTTCTATAAACGCAGGTACGGTTTTTTTCTCTTTATTTTTTTAAGTCAATAATTTTAGAGTATTTTCAAAGCTTAAAATCCTGTTTATGTCGCTTGGTTATGATTTTTTTTTTGTTTCTGCAGATTTTGTTTTGGATTTATTTTCGTTTGTTTGCCAAGAAAATAAGTGAAATTAAAAGAAACGACTTTCTTTCATTCCAATAAAGAGAAAATGTAGGATTTGTATTTTTTTTTTAAATGTTTTTCATTGTAATAACACATCATTAGCTTCCCAACTGAGTGTTGTGGGGTTTTTCTTATTGTTAATTGATTGATTATTTGGTTGTATGTGTTTGATCGAAGTTTGTTGATTTGTTTGATGGCCATTTTTTGTGGTTAGATATGTGAGAATATAGAATATTATTGTTGTGTATATGTTTTGTATGCATATCCTGATTTTATGAGAGTGGAAGGTGATTATCATTGAATTTATTATCAAGCATGTTGATTTTATATTACAAAATTTATTATCCTAAGCAACTAAAGCTTTGGCTTTTCAGAATTTATGCTTATTGTTGTTTCTAACCGAAATTGAGTAATTTGATAAGGTTTCAATGAAGCTAGTGAAAGGAAATCACCCCAGATATTATATATTTAATACAGGTAGCAATAGCTAAAGTGTATCTATTAATTAATAACTCTAGTTCTTGATGAATTTAAGTAAAATTTCATCTAAGTGAGTGACTAAGTCGAATTTGATTACATTCATTGGTTGTGGTTACAAGCACAAATTTTCTGAATTAAAGCTCAGCATCTTCCTGAGAATATATGTCACCCTTCCTCTTCAAACCTAGTACAATAGTACAATTTCTATTTGACATAGTTTTGCACAAAATTTTGGGTAATAGTTCAATTTAGATTGGACATTCAACTATGTATCACAAAGTAGCAGTGTAATTCCAAATACACATTATTTGGAAATATGTGACACTGTCATGAATATTATGAACATTAAAAAGGAAGTAACATGGTAAAATTCTCATCATGTATCCTTAAGAATGTCTTGTAGGAAAAAACTTTTAAGCTTGATACGATGCTGGTTTTTCTATAGCAGTGTAAATTTTTTGAAAACGATGCTAGTTTAGGTAAAATAATAATGTAGAGAAAAACAAAGAAAATTGTAAATGTCAATTTTGATTTGACTTATTAAAAGTATAATGTAAGATGTGTCTAAAGTCTGCATAAAATGTCATTTATCAAATTCAAATTGGTTTGAAGAAATTGTTTAGCGACATAAGTTTGAAGATAATAGAATAATTATATACATTTACAAGAAAAAGACTTAAATACAGAGGACCCTCCCCATGCAGTGAAAGAGAGATGATATCTAATAATAGATCCAAAGTTACATCAAAGGTGAAACATTACCCATAATCTAGAGAAGTGCCTGTTAATGACCTCTGTGCAATAGCCTAACAGATAAAATTTATTTTTCTATATAGTGTTTTAGGATTCATATAGTTCCCACTACTGAATGGCTTAGAAGAAAGAAAGAAAGATCTTTTTCACCTTTAGAAGATTTTAAGTAGAAGAATATATTGATGGGATGAAATAGTTTATGGAGGGTAGGGTGGAGGAGAAAATTAACACCACATATAATTGTTAGCAGTATTTGGGATAATTCATTGTATTATAACGAACAAATTTGACTTTAGTTATTTGATGAAATCTGCCCGAAATTCCTGTGCGCGGTAGAAAGAGTCAAAGAGAACAAAATGTTAATATAAGGTGGCAGAGTAAATATCGGTGGATTGGGTAGACTTTAGGCTTACAGAATTACACACATGTATTTTAAACAAACAAAAGTTTGAAAAAGCAGGGATGTACAGTGTGGCTTTCCAGTAACTATAATTTTTCCTTCATGTTTTTGGTACATGCTAGGAAAGTTCATTACGTAACATTAAAATTAATTTATTATATGCATCATATTCATGTCATGTATTATCAGTTACTGAACATGTATCATGTATGATGATATACTGATTTCAAAATTCCTTGAGGTAATTGATTAGCAAGGAATATTGGAACGTTCAATGTTTTGATTCTAAATGTGGTACAATAGCACTCATCAAAGGAAAAAGAAAAAGAAGAAAAAAGGTGGAATAGCAATAACGAATTGCTTTACTTCTTGACTAAAACTGGTGTTCTGCGTTAGTGACTGGTTAGATAGCTGTGTTTTTCTTTTCTCTTTCATTAATGTCTAAAGCATTTATTTTTCATTTTTCTAGAAGAGATAACATAACTAATATGTTGCTTACAGGAGTCTTTCTGTTACGTCTTTGCATACTATCTTTCAGTGCATCCTGAACACCAGTTTGATAATGATAAAATATATTTTTTTTGATAAGTAAATATTGTGTATAAATCTCTAATGGTGTGCAACCCATTTACAAAAAGACTATCTACATGATAGCAAATCTTTATAATCAAGGAACTTTTCATCATTTAAAAAATTATTCCTCTTAAACCAGAAGCAGAAGTTATTGAACCATCCATTTTTCATGGATTCTAATGGTTCCTCCACCATCAAAACCCCTCTTATTCTTTCCTTCGATATAATCCAAAAGATTGAGAGAGGTAGGGATCAACGGATAGGTTTTCCTCATTTCTTTAGAAGCACAATACCACTCCCTGACCAAGCCTCATCATGAATAGAGCCGACCATCACCAAAGAGATTCCCAAAAGATAATAGGCCATCCCTGTAGTTGTTTTTCTGAAGGAACACCCCATTAGGACTACCTTTGGGTGCTAAGTTAAAGATAAAAGTTTGTGGAATCCTATTATTGAACAGTTCAAACAGAAGATTGTCCGAGTGAAGAAGACTACTTATCAAAAGGAGGAAGGTTGACCCTTGTTAAAAGCACCCTTGCTAGTCTCCCTATTTATTTCATGTCACTTTTTTCAACTCCAGGATCTGTTGCTGACAGGTTGAAGAGCATTCAACGTAATTTTCATTTGGTTAAATGGGGGGTGCTCAAGCAACTGTTAAGTGTGGGGGGGTAGGGCTCAAGTCTCTTTGTTTAATAAAGCTTTTCAGGGGAAGTGGCTATGGTGGTTCATGAGGGAAGGGGTGGCGTGATGTCATTTGTACGAAGTTTGGGTTGGAGCATAATGGTTGGATGTCCAAAGAGGGTAGAGAAGCCTATGATGTGGGTGTTTGGAAATGGATTCGGAAAGGTTGATATTCTTTTTTAAAGCTTGTGAAGTTTGAGGCGAGTGATGTTCGGACGGTACAGCTTTGGCAAGATGCTTGGTGTGGGGAGACCATCTTACGTGAGCACTTTTAAGATGTCTTTGGGATTGTGTAGGACAAGGATGCCTTGATCAGTGATTGCGTGTCCTTTCTTGATGTGCGTGATTGGGAACTTGATGGTTTTGGTAGATTTTTTTATTTCATTTACCAAGTGAAGTTGGATACGCATCATGAAGATAGGGTTCGTTGGTCCTTGAATAAAAGGAAAACTTTGATGGTAAATCTTTTTACAAGGCCCTTGCTGGTGAGCTTCCAATGGAAGGTAAGTTGAATTTTCCTTGGAAAGAAATTTGGCGAACGAATGCCCCAAAGGAGGTTGGTTTCTTTGCTTGGGAAGCTTCTTGTGGTTGTATCTTGACGATTGATAATCTTCAAAAAGGGAAAAGTGCTTGTCAACCAGTGCTATCTTTGCAAAGAGGAGGTCTAGACCGTTTATCACCTTTTGTTGGGGTGTTCTTCCTCAAAATATCTTAGGGAGATGGCTTTTTGTGTATTGGGAATTAATACAGCCCTATCATTTATGAGATTTGGGCCTAGAGTAGTATTAAAGCCTCTAAAGAGATGAAGAAGGTTTTCAAGTTGATACCTTTCTCTATCTTTTGGTTGATTTGGAAAGAGAGGAATGAGAGTGCTTTTAAGGATACTGAGAATTCAGTGAGAGGACTTTATTGATTTACTTTCATGTAGATAGTCCTTTGTTATTGGGTTGCACCCCCTTAGTGCCTTTTATACAATTTTTACTTATCAAAAGAAAAAGTTGGTAGACGGATTCCTCTGCAAATGTAGCAACAATCAACTAAGACTTTTCCTCTCTTTTAAGATTCTTGATAGTTAAATCCTTTTCCAAGTTTCTTCTTGCACAAAAAAAAAAAAACATTCTTTGGTGCACTTATTTTCAAATGGCTTTCCAAGGAAAATTCAAACTACCTTCCATAGGTAACTTGTGAAAGAAGAGCCTTATAAAAAGACTTAACCTCAAAACCTTTTCCCCTGTTCAATCTCCAACTAGCCTGATCCTCCTGGTTCAAGTCAATCCTTGCCTTGTAGATAAGCTCAAAAAAACTCCTTCACTCTCAAGCTCCCAATCATAGGTGGCTTTGGAAGATGTTGTTTGTTGGTGTAAAAAAGTGGAGGTTCTATCTAATTAGGCCTAGAAATTGGATGAATTGATTGATAAAGCTGCCATGTGGTGATTCACTACAAGTTTAGTAAATTCTTTACTAAATGCTATTTTAATAGGTGAGCGTGTTAAAGTAGACTTGTTCTCTTGGATACTGATATGGTATTTACAGATATTGCCAGCTAAAGAGAATGTACTTGAATTTGCAATGTGATTTTGGAATCTTTGATTGATGTCTTAATTTTTTTTTGATAAGTAAAACAAATTATAAATATTATAAAAATATGAGGCACCAAGGGAGTGTAGCCCCATTACAAAAGCTATCTACATAGTGATTCTATAAACTCTACACACTGTGGGTCATCTACAAAAGAATTTTCCTCAACCCAAAACATAAATAAATTGAGCCACCACTCTTTGATAGATTCAATTGTTTTTTCCACTCTTTCAAAACCTCTTTTGTTTCATTCCATCCAAACAACCCACATGATGGAAAGGGGGATTAAGGCATAAACTTTCCTCTTTTCTTAAGATATATTAATAATTGTGGAGTTAATTGTAAAGGCAAATCGTTGATCCAATGGACCTTAATTGCTTTGTATAAAAAAGTATTAGACACCTATAATTAATGTATTACAAAGTTTTAACGTTAAGAACATGATCACTTAGGAGGAGGTGAACAAATAAGTGTTGTTATAGAATAAGTCTGACAACGCCTCATGGTGAACACTAATATGAATAAGAGTTTTTATAGGTTCCTTAAATAGTAATTTCAAAGGATTAAGTTTTTTCTACATTACGAGGGGGTGTTTTTGGTAAGAGGTCGTGGGAAAAAGATTATGCCTTCTCTAACAGGAATCTTATGTTTCTTTTTCCTTCCCTTTTTTGAGTACTAACATGAATCTAAATATCTAATGTTAATAGGGCTTCAACACATTAAGACATGGTGGAATTCAATGATCTATATGATGTAGAAAACAATGAATGTAGGATGTGGATCTTCAACTAAAGTTGGGAAAAGCATGCACAAGGTGGTTTACCAATTTTTGGCAATTCAATTGGCTAGAGCACAAAGAGAACAAACTTTTGTCTTTCCCTTGGATTTAAGTCCTATGGTGTTGTACCCAAACATTAGCTAATATTGTTAGGTTAAAATCTGGCAGCTTATATACTTTAGATGTGTGTCCCTCGAATAGATATAAGAATTATTTCCATTTTGTGTTGACATAGAGGAAAAGTTGCCCCCCTATAGCAGTTTCTTCTCGCATCAATGGATCATGTAATTGAGATTGAAGCTTTGCCGATTAGAATTTGTTATCTTGATAATTCAATACAGATATATCTCGTACGAGGTTTGTGTAATGTAAGGAATAATTTTTATTCAAATACCTCTTTTGAGGTTTTTTGTGGTTTTCATTTCGATTCTTTGATGATTGCGATGAATGTGGTATGGCAAAAAATTGAGACAGAATATGGAAGTTGTTCTTCATCTTCAAATTTTGTTTCGTTGGTATTCAACTAGTGAGTTTCGAACATCTGTCTGATCTTTGCATTAGTATTGATAACTCTTGAATCCAAGATGATCATATGTAAAATACAGTATGTTTATTAATGGTTTACATTGAACCTCAGTAAAATACCATCATATTACGTTAGTATTTATTGGACAAGTTAGTGTCTCATTTTGTGAGGCATTAGATGAATTGCTCGTCTTTGTTGATGGATCATTGGCCCTTACTATTTAGTATGATCAGTTAGTTTTCACATAAAGTAACAATGATGGTCTTCATTCTAGGTCTAAACCTTTCACGGAATGCAGTGATTAGAATAGCTTCTTTCCATAAATAGTTGAATTTGAGTTTTTGATTACTTGATTTTATCAATTAATTTCTAGGAAATATTATGATGAAATTGCAATTTGTTTGTGAATTTGAGAAGTTCTTTAGTAGGGGCATCAAATCATAACCTAGCTAAGAGGGCCTCATACTGTTGACACTATTCTTAAAATGGAAGATGGTTGCGACTAAGAGGTTGATGAAAATTCTATGGATGAGACAATTTTTTATCGCATTACTATAAATCATGTTTTGATAAAGTTTTTGGCCTTATATCCCATCCAATTGTGACAGTCTTCTGTTGTGTTCTTTTGACGCTATTGCATTTTCAGCATGAAATCAAATCATTACATTAATTTATAGCAAGTGTAACAATTGTATGATTTATAGGTTATGCATTGATGATTCTTGTAGCATTTGTAATCTATTAGTTCATTTTTTCTTGAATTTCTATACTAAAAGTGTTTGTTATGTGTTTTGAAGTTAATTAAAATGTGAATCATTGATTGATTTCCTAGATTATTTTAGGCATGGATCTTGGAGGCATGACTCTAAATGGACGTGAAAAGCTTCAGGAATATAGTCTTTGGTCCAATTTAAGATGCTTTACGACCAACATGGAGTATTCAGAAGTTCAAATGTTTTCTCACTGGAATTTTCTGTAAGTTTCTTTTAACTCGTAGGAAGTATCTTTTATTCTTACTTCAAGGATATATTTAAGCGTTATCAGGCTGCGTATATTTAACTAAACCATCCTTTGAAATTTTCTCCTGTCTTCTGGAATCTGAGTGTTTCATTAACACATTCTATATTTTTCAAGAAATTGCTGCAAATGCTGGTAATCTTTATTTTACCGGTCATACAACCATGGCCTGGTGGGTTTACCACCTGTTTCTTGCCAAATTGCTAAAAATATCCCATCCCAACTTCTCAGGATAATCTTTTGAGACTATTGTGCATGAATTTGATTTGTTTCAATCTTGCATTCCCTTGTGTCTAAGGTAAACAGTTTATTTGATTGTGTTCAAGGTATATGTTGTTCACTTTCACATGCACGGAAAAAGAGCTGGCATTTTCTTTAGTTGAATGTCCTGTAGATTCTACATAATCTATCACCTGTAATATGGTTGGTTGTTCCAATATGCTTGATGCCATTTATGTAATTATTTTGCTTGTCAAATTCGATTTGCTATGCTAATAGGTCAATCCCAATATAATTCGGTTCAACTTGGTTCCCTTGATGGGGAGAATGATTACATGTTGGAGTTGAGGTCACAAGTTTTGCAACCTCCTATAGACTTATATGGACTTCATATGCAAAATATATGTACATCATTGGAAAAGGCATGCTGTACGGGTTTGGTGTCCGAAAACATTATAGTGTGCTTTTTTAACGGACTCTCAGCCAAAAGTGGGGTGGGAGTCAATCTCTAGGATATCTTTTTGAGTATTTTTTTTGGTAATTAGGATGCTACATAAAGAAGTAAAACTAAGTAGTAGCAATACACCAGTTCACTCTTTTGACGGGTTTATAGGTAGAAAGAAGCTTACAAGTAAAATCTGTTATCGCATCACATTATCGGTGGTGTGTTGCCAACTTATGTAGGTGATGCTTCTCTGCCATTCATGCAGTGTCCTATATATCCTTTAACCTGTACGTGAAATGGGACTAAGATCGCATGCGTTAATGATTCTTTTCCTTTTCTTGGGAGATGTTTGATATTGACTAGTTTTTGAAGAATGGCTCGTTTCGAGCATGAATTGAAATAATTATTGTTTGGTTTAATCATATACAGACCAAGTCCCACTTGCCATGGGATCTTAAGATTTAACTTGAAAATTTATTTCTGCTCGGCTAACATATGCTGAATGCATCTCATGTTAGAGAAAGAAGAATTGAATGTACAACAATATGTTAGTCAAAAATCTTTTTTCTTCTCTAGTCAGCGGTTTTTCTTTTCTTGTATGGAGCGAGCCGGTTAGTGCTTTTGCAATAATCTTCTTCACATCACAGCATGCTTATTTTTCACTTCCATTTTTTGTCTTAGATGACTTACTTGCTGGAAAGTGCAATCTGGCCTTAAGAGGTCGGGGTGCTCTTGTTTTTTGGTCAAACCCCCTCACGCAAACAAATCCTGCAAATGAATTTTCAAACAGTTAGCAAGTAAAAAGCATGCGTGAATTATGATGACTTCTAGATGTATGTTGGCTTATTGAACATGTTTGAACAACAATTCTTAGGAATAATAGGCCAGTTTCTTGCAATGTTTTGGCAGATTAATATGGAGTCTGAGGACAAACAACAATTTTATAAGCACAACGCTGGCTCTTTTCTAGGGATGTCAATAAAACAGGTTTCCTTGTTTTTCTTTTATTTTTTTGGGGTGGGTGGGGGGAGAACCACTCGTTGTTTATGTTATAGGTAGTAGCAGCAAAAATATGACTTATAAAAAGATGGTTAGCAGAAAAAAAATGGCTTATGCAGAAGTTCATGAATGTTGGATGATTTTGAAAAACCAATTAGGTAATGTAGTTTTTAGAAATTATGTGATTCAAGATGGGTGGAACATAACCATTGTTTTTTTATAAGTAAAATTTTATTAAGAAGCATCAAGAGGGTGCGGCTCAAAACCAAGGCTAATTACAAAAAGAGTTCACAAAATCTAATATATCCAAAATGTTTACAAAAAAAATTTCATTTAAACCAAAATTTAAGTGTATTGAACCATCTATCACTAATAACTTCATTAGATCTCTCTAAACGATCAAAATCTCTATGGTTCTTCTCATTCCACACTATCCAAAACATAGAGAGAAGAATCAAAATGTAAGCCTTCTTAATTTTCTTTGAACCCTTCAAACTATTTCAAGCTCACATTTCATTTTCACGGAACCGACAACCATCTAAAAAACACCCAAGATCCTATATGCTATCACTCAAGAGACTTCTCACGCCAAAAAAAAATTAACTATTGTTGTAAGTAAATTCTGAAGGAGGAACTTATAAAGCATTACTTCAATGTTTATTATTAGATCTTGATTGGTAAGTATTGAGACTTCTATGTAATAATATAAAACCAAATGAAGATTTAATAACAATACACATGATGGGTTGAAGATAGGTATGATGGTTAATTTTGTGGATCAAAGCTTATTGCTTTTGATGCACCCTCCAAAAAAATGTTAAGACATGATCTTTGGTTGACTCTCTCTCTCTCTCGCGCGCGCTGGCCTACCACACGTATTAAGGGTCAGCACATTGGTTGGTTGGTCTCTGATTTATTAGGTTTTAACTATTTTTTTTTGTCAAAAGAAAGATTTGTCATTGGGTTTGACAATCATCCATAATTTAGTTAATTATGATCAGTACTTGCATTTATAATTACTTTTCAGTTTTAAAGTTGTTCAAAATTTTATTTTATTTTTATTTTTTTATTGAGAATTGGTCTACTCAAGTCCAGGGGTTTGGTAAATTAAACAAGGTATAATGGGAATCTCTATCTCTCTCCATCTTTTTTTTTACTTTCAACAAGAGTTGTGAGTAGATAAGGTAATATTAACAGTTAAAGGTAGCATTTCATACCTTTCCAGAAGCAGAACTGAATTCCCTCCGTCGAGAGGCCTAGTGGAAATTGACATTTTCTTTTGTAAGTCACTATTTACATCTAATCTTACACATGGATATACATTCAAGGAACCATGCATGTTAAGTTTTTCTTACCTTTGAATATTGTTGTTACAGAGGTTCCAAAGTATACAATTCGTCTTGGCAAATTCCATATCCATTCTCTTGGAACATCAATAGGGTTGAGGCTAGACTCATGATCTGCAAAGACCTGTATGGTAATAGAAATTCTGTTGATGAGAATCTAAACTTAAAAACAATGGCTCCAATTTGTGGCATGCATAAAGTCAAGGAAGCAGTTAATGGTCTTCCTTGTCTCATAATCATTAAACATATTATTTCCTTTAGTTCAGACTCAACATATAGCTTTTATGTATTTACCTCATTAACTTGAAAGTATGTCCCATTGAGTGGAAAGCTTCCTCTCATTGCTGTTCTGCACGGTATCTGTACATAAGATGGTGCAAATATTAGTAAACAACTCAGGTAGTCATTTATGTCATTTTTGGCCCCACTAATTCTTATCTATATATTTTAAAAATTGATTTCCTCACCAGAAGCGTTCCTCTGACTGTTTGTGAATTGGCTTCTCTTATGCTATTGCATGAGAAGCATGTCTTGTCGTTGCACAATTTGCCTGGTTCTTGCAACCCACATCTTTGTTCGGGTGGTTGAACAGAATTTGCAGTTTCACCTAGCAACAAATGTCGCAAATTTGGTGTGATTAGTTTTCAATAGTGTAAACTAGAGGCATACACGTCTTGGATTCTTATCTTTTATCTTAACAGTACATATCGTGTTCTCAAATACATCCGGCTGGTGTGAGGTTCCGTTTTGGATTCTATTGAGACTTTAGACCACTTATATCTTAACATGCAATGTTGGGCGAACTGTGTTTTATCCTCACCTGGTGACCATATAGCAAGGAGGTATGGGCTGGGATCATCCGGTTCTCGTCTATTCATCTGTAAATGCATTGAGCTGATAGTTTAGCTAGTGCATTTAATACAGGAACGCTGAATAATTTAGGCAATAAAGATAGAACTCACCCCTTTCAGAAGAGGATGGAAATCTGGAAGCTCATACCTGCATCACATGGGAGGCGTCAGAGTTCAACATCTATAATTCTGTTGATTCTACTGGCTTAACATTTTGTTTAAATTATCGATTTCTTGTTTGTGAATTTTTTATATCTGAAATTACTTTAGCTTGAGTACTCTCTCTCTCCAGGTCTAATGTTCAAACAAGCACAGCTGATATGGTTTTTGCCAAATTGGACTTACTATAGATTTGGCTAAACTGATTTTTCTGGGGATCAACAGTTTTCATTTTACAAGGATTGATATGAAATATTTTAGCATTCTTTCTTGACCCAGGTAAGCTCTACATATACTAGTTCTTTGTAATCTTACTTGGTCTAGTGATTATGGGAAGAGATCCACTTACACTTGGTGCTCTGTCCTTAGTCGACTAGTATTCTTCAGTTTGGGAGTAGGAAGAGAAGCAGCTTGCGTATTCAAAGCAACTAAAGCCTTGGACATGTCACCTTCTTGGAGTTGCATGTTTTCTTGCATATAATTCTGTAGATTCACAGAAAACTCTTCAAGATTGAGTTTTATTGTGGGAATTTCATCAGGATCCTCATAGAAAGCATCTTCAATGTCGCTTTCTGATACTTCTGTGTGTTCTTGATCTGGTGTTGCTGGTTCTTCAATGATAGGTATGCACTTCCCAACATCAGACCCTTCTCTAAGAAATTTCTTCTCAGGTGGAGATAGTTGCATGGGATTGATAACTGTGGTAGGGCCAATCTCGACCGCAATGGGAGAAGTTGCACTTGTTATACCCTTTTCTTCTGGTCCTGGTAGTGCAAGCCTTGCACTGCACATAACAGTCATATTTGATTCCATTATGCAAAAATATAGATCATCCATATCAGAAAATCAGGTTCGTGGTTCTGAGAAAAACAACATTATGCTTCCATTGATTATTTCACTTACCTGTTGGCCTCAGTTTACATCCATCTTATTAGCACTTAAAACTTGCCTCCTTGTCATTTTCTTTTAAAAACTGAGTGAACTATCAAATGTTCAATTAGGATCTTTTTTAACCTTTGGAACTTTTTTTTGATATAACTTTTGGAATTTTAGGTCAATATTAATTGATGTTCTAGTACTTCTCTACCTGATTAAAATTTTTGAATAGGTGTTTTAGAAATTGAGTGTGTGTAGGGGGGTAAGATCTGTGTAGGAAACTTTATAAAGCTTTGAAAAATATTGACCCTTAAAAGTTGTTTCATTGTCGTTTAATCCTATGCAGCTTGTGTGTGTCTTAACTTTGGGGATTTGGTTTTATGGATAAAGACATGAGTTTCATGCCTTGTCAATGATGGGGTTGTCTGAAATGGCAACTCCAGATGCTAGGAATAGCGTTGTAGTTATGTGCATGTATTTCTCAATTTACAATATCATTTTTTCCTTCTATGGTTTAGAATGAAATACGTGGGGAAGTGCTAACTATATTATTAGATACTTGCCACTTAGGTTTGGGACACTTTTGCAAACTTAAAAAGTGTTGACCACAGGCATCATGCTTCCTATCAAATGGGTTAACTAACTCACTGTCAAATGGTTAAGTGTATGCGTAGCTGAATGAATCAGCTCAAAGACAAGAATGATCAGTTGGATTCAATGTCCAGGTAGGAATCAGTACAAGAGTAGGATTCAAATCCATTGAATTCAAAACTGAACCTCATAAGTTGTAGGTTAGGTTTATTAGGTGCCATATGTCACAACAAAATAATGCATGCTAATAAGACATAGTGCCATGGCCCTATTATGTTGTTTTGGAATTAACCGCATTTATTCTGCATCTACATGTTTGGATACTGAAAATATTAATTTTGCATTTGGACTCCTGAATTTTTTCAAAGTAGTTTAAAAGGCTTATATGTGATGCAAAAATACTAAAGCTAGACTTTTGCAGTAACATTCAAATTCATGAATTCTCAAGTGTTAAAAACTTGTGAGTTTGAAATACATGAGAGAAAAATGATATTTTATTTACACAAGTTTTTAAGGTTTGATTGAATCGTAAATTTCGAAAATCCTTGGGAGTCCAAGATTTTTAACTAGTTCTAATATAAATACATGAATCCTTATTGTATGCTATTTTTGTAAGTGTTTGTGGACTATCTAGAAGTCTAAATATTTGGAAAGTTTCTAGATTTCAAATTGCTAAGCTGAAATACTAGCTGAGTTGTGAAGGCTATATAAATACTAGCTTGGCAAAGATTGGGATGCAAACCTTGCAAAAGCACTTGCAAAGTGTCTGCATTCTCCTCTCATTGGACATGCATTGCAATTTGGTTTACTCTTGGTGCAAAAAACCTGCATAAATGTGAAAGTATGAGGCAAATTGATGCTTTTTGAACGGTTAATTACAGATTACGTTTCTTATTAGTGCAGCATCAGATGACGAAGTGAGTGTGATAACATACCTTTCCAAATGTAATCATCTGGTAGTGTAGTTCATACCTGTAGTTGAGGATAGTAAATTAATTAGTAAAACTGTAAATGAATGTAGGAGCAATTCTTCCTGAGGATATAGTGTTCTATAGAAACAATTGTTTTAAGGAGTTGTGACACTACAATGTTCGTTGATCAAGTTTGCACAATCTTGGCCAGAGATATTTTTGAATGGACTCCAGTATTGGGTACCTGCAAAGGAACATGATTATCATTTTTGAGTGATGAAAGAGTCTTAACTTCATTCGTTAACATATAACACTTACAGTTCTAGGAGGTGCAACTGAAGTGACTCAGGCAATGGTTGGAGAGGGACCCATCCCAGTCTAACTGCTATTCGTCCAACATTTGTGTCAACCTTCATGAAAACATAAATTAATGTAAGTAAAATTTGGTTCACCTCTACTGTAAGTGGTCAGTAGTTCTTCTGTAAACCTTACCGGAAAAGCAAGATGATGAAGTGTTAAGAGCCGCACGCATTCCACACTTTTCAACCCCAATCCTCGTACACTTAAGAGATAATCCCTGCAGCATTAAACTTTTATTTTTTGGAAGCCATCAAATATAAATTCTGCAGAAGCAGTTCATTATTTGTACTCGCTTGGGCTTGTTGTACACTTTGTCATAATTTACGCGTTAGTATACTTGATACCATGAATAGTCTTCTTATTGAGATAGAAAGAGTAGTTGCAATATTTCAGTAGTTGGGATAGCTTACTTTGCTTTCTCAGGGGGGACATCTCTTAACCATTCAAGATCAATGCTTCCATGGTCTCTAACAATTCGGTTTAGGAAATCCTGCAATTTCGTGCAATTGTTTTAATATGTTCAAAAGATATTTTAGTTTTTTCTTTTGACTTATGCTCATGGTCATCTTAACATGATCTAAGCAGTTCTGAGGGCTTTAGGGATTAAATTTAATACACATACCTTAATTCGTTCTGCTAGCATGTTGTTCATCCCTCTTTCCTTGATAGTATTGGAAATCTCGTTGACATCAGCACATCTCACTGCTTCATAATCCAGTGAGTCCATTGTGTCTTTACTTCTTTCCTTTGTCCTACCATTAGCCTGCGCCTGCTTTCTTAAACTATCCCATTCGATTAAATTCCTTTTATCATCCTCAACCTTTCCTTTTTTTGCTCCTAAGATGCTGATATTTGTCTCATTATATGCCTTAACTGTAGAACAGTCTTGCTCCCTTGACTTTGATTCGTCCGATTTATTCTCCACGCGTATGTGCTTATTTACCATATTGATTCTCTCTTCAGCATCCAGAATTCTTTTTGTGAGATTAGGGGCATCTGGGGTATGCTCCATGGTGCTGCTCTGCCTCCTAGCAAGTGTTTCAACAGGATTAACAACCTTTTTAACTGATGGGCTTTGCCATTGGAAGGTCTTATTCATCTCATGTTGGTTTTCGCAGAGTTGATCATATCTAATGCAAGATCCTGGTTGAGAGATATTTTCTTGGTGCATCAAGTGCGGGCTTGATAATGCATATGAGCCCATTGTTTGTCTGTCTTGAGAACTTTGTGTTCCATTCTGCAGGGCTGTTGCTTTACCTATTCCATCTGCTGTTTGTCTGATCCTTTTGTGCAAGTCATTTGTATCTTTTCCTCTATCAACTCCAGAAGCAATTGAAGGCAAAGAATACACACGCTCTTCACTAAACATTCCAAAGCCTTCTATTTCCAGTGTTTGGGGCTCCGAAGTCATGTACAGCTGATAGTCACTAGAAGGAATGGCTCGTACCTGCATTTGTGCAGTGTTAAAGTTGGCTAGCTGAGTAAATGCGGAAGAGATCTTATGGTTATCTATTCTGTCAGTTCTTGGCTTTTGCTGGCCATTTTCCACATTTTCTGATTGCATTTGCCCATGCTTGGATCCTCTGTGCAATAGTGGGCTCCCATTAACATGACTATAAAATTCCTCAAACATGGTGGCATTACACATATGTGGAACTTTTGTTGAACCATGAATGTTGTTTGGCTTGCACCCGGCTGTAGGATATTCTGCTTCTGAATTGGAACTTGAGTAGGATTTGATTCCTCCATTGGCTTGGACAATTGAGGAATCAAAAGAATCTTGTGATGATAAGACTTCTTCCTCCAAGCTCTGAGTATAAGTCTCTACTAAGCTTGTTCTTTCTATTTCTGAGTTTTCACTGTCCCTTTGATGCTCTTTTGACTCATTGGCTGTCACATAGCTTTGCTTGTCAGTTGGATGCTGTAATACCTTTTCATGCCATCTGAGGGCGTCATTTGGATTCAGTACGCAGACTTCTGGTTCTTCAACTAATATGTTTGTTGCATCCCTGCCATCTGTTCTGTCGCACTTTGACTTCAGAGGAAATCGTGCTGCTAGAGACATGAAAGCAGAGCTGCAAGGTAGGAAAGAAGTCAGAGAAAATGTTGCCTTGCATTTCAAATACCAATCTTGTGTCAATTTTCTTTTAGAATCATGCTAAAACCATATATTTACCTCGAAAGGTGATCTGAAACATTCTGAGTTAGGAAAACTCCAATAACTGAATCAACAACTGACCCCTTCCATTTTGAGAAGCGTCTATCTCCTGTAAAGAGCATATTAGAAACTTTAGTTAATACTCATGTAGTAGACTTAGTTGGCGATTGATGGGAAAACGATTTATGTAGGACTTGTTTTCATGTCCATTCTTTGTCAATGTCGAGCTAGAAAATCTGTTCTTTATGAGATACTTATTGTAAAATGCATGAAATTCCTCATTTAGAAACTTCAATGAATATGCCAGTGACTTCGAATTCATCTAGTATGGCAGTCAAGTTCAGTTCCAAAGTATCTAACCTTAGTTAATTTCTTTTCTCATATCATTGTGATCGTTGTGCCTTTATTTATCCGAGTGAAGGAGCCTTTTCTCATGCAGTGAACACTTTCCTCTTCAGTTCCCAGTTTACACCAAAGCCAATTTGGTGTTACCTAAAGACTTCATTAGATACGTTATTTTACCTATAAATTTGGTGTTGATAGATTTGGATTAGTAAATGCTTCAGGAATTTACAGATGGATCATATTTTTCCTTCACCATGTCATTCTTCTATATGAATTGATGATCTATTTATTGTGATAATTAGTACCAGTAAAAATGCATTTGTATTAGCAGTTCTCTAGTATTTTCTTGGCGCATGTGCATAATAATACGTGACATTTTTCTTATTAGCTATGCATTTACATGATTATAACTTTATAAGTGCATGTTAAAGTGATGTCACACCTATTTTTTTTTTAAAAAAAAAAGAGAGAATAAAGTGAATTTTGAAGGTTGAGGCCAAAAATATCAGGGGCTGTACCTTGTACAAGATGCATTCGGGCAATGAATGAATCAGCTCGTCCACGGAAAACTCTTCTTTGTTCTTCCCACCACTGCTCTTTTCCCATATCTAATCCTTGATCACCTTCACTTCCCTTCTTCCCCATTAATAGATTCCATATCCTATTCGTCTCTGGGTCGAGGTCCACTTTAGGTCGCGGTTTACGTCTCTTGATAAATTCAATCCCGTCATATGGAACTAGTGCACCATCTCCTTTGTACAAGACTAGTGCATTTTGCTGCTGTCCCTCTATATGGTTGCTCCTTTCATCGTTGAGACTGAGACCCTTCAATCTGTCTATGATCTCATCTATAGGATTGGGGTACTTTTGTTTTACTGATAGCCCTGCAACAAATACCGAGGTAGTGATGTAGGATAAGAAGGGTTGATATTAAATCGATGGAAAATACAAACAAACAATAATAATAGGAGAATATTATTAGACAGGGAGCAAAAGACCTAGACTCAAGAACCAAATTTGATATTCTTGATCAAATTCAATTCTCAAATCGGGTCTACCTAAAATACTACTAGAGGTGCTATTATATAGGCATCCAACATAATCAAGATAAAATAGGAAATATAATTCAAGTAGGAAGACAATCTAACCTTAATTCTTAATTGCAAAATGTCTAAGAAACTACTTACGTTACTCGAACTTGGTGTCGGATATGGGTATGGGTACATGTCCGGCATGGGTACTTGTCTATTTTTTTTTGTAAATTTTCATTGATCTTAATGGTCCAAGAGTCATGTCCATATTTTCGTAAGCATTTCGGATACGTGTCCGACACGGATTGCTGAAGTAAAATGAAGAGTTGGAGCACCATAGAAAATCACTAATATATTATGAATTACTCAATTATACTAATATCAAACTTACGCATTTTAATTAAAACCCCAATATTTAATTTTTCTTGTGTTTTCCATCAGGTAGGTTGATATAATTATGGTGAAGAGAATATTTTGGGCGATTATCTGAGCTAAGTGAGATGCTGTAATTTATAAAAGTCGCTTAATAAACTATAGTTAATATGCAAAGTACCTCTTGTCTTTCCTGAGGATTGCTGATATTCATGCTGGGGTTTGTTCTGTTCTCCTAGCACCTGACCTCTTCCAGACGACACTGATTTGGATTGAGTGGGTTTTACAGTCTGCTTCTCTGAAGCATTGGCAAGGCAAACTACCAGCCCATCTCCAAGTGCAGGGGCCTTTCTTGGGAGAGTTGGTGGGATAAGGTTGCATTTCTCATCACTGTAATGATTATGAACATGAGTCAATCCATTGGTCTCTACATTTCTTTGTGTGTACGAGTGTGGTTCATATGATATGTGTTGCTTTGGAAAATTATGCCAGTAAGCCTTGTGGTGAACATACGGGTCTCCGGTAGATCCATCGACCTTACTGTTTTCTCTCCTTGAGATGTCAACACTCTTATTAGAGACGTATGTCCCATGATTCCTTGGTGATGCAAATCCATTTGCGTTGACATCAATTCCACCCTTTGTTATAGCTTGCACGAAGCCATCTTCAACCGCTGCGATACGAGAAGGCATGCCATATGTGTTTGTATGGAGTCCATTCTCAATTTTCTTTTTCTTGTGAGCTTCCGAGTAACCTGCACCAGGTTTGCTGCTGTTTTTACCACATTCATTCATCTGAAATATCTCTTGGCACAAAGATGAGCACATTGGAGTAAACTGAGGCATCTGCTCAATAGCATGAGAATATGCTCTCTTGGATCCTTTGGTTTCATTAGGGTTGGGCAAAATCTTTAATAGTTGTTGAGGGGTACTCTGAGACATCAATTGTCTTGTCCTATCAAGGTTTTCACAATTATTTCCCACTTGAAAGTCAATCTGACCAATTCCTGCATGGATATTTTGCTGTATGGGTCTATACCCATTTTGGCTACTCTTTGGGCATGAATCATCATTACTTTTATTTAACTTTCTGGCAATGATATTGAAAATTTCCATTTGCAGGTCTTCCCCTGGAGCTTGTGAGGATTCAGCTGCACGTCGTACTGGCAATATGTAGTCAGTTTTCATTTGGTTTAAGGAAGTATAGCTACTTACGGTTCCTGGTTGCTGGTTCCCTACCGGTAATCCACTCCGTTGTCCTATCTCCACTGCTTGCTTTTCCCCGCATCCACTGTTAGGCCCAGTCCACAATTCTGTAGCTTGAGAATCTGAATTCAAATTAAAGGCCATCATATTCTTCTGTTGCATGTCCTGCTGAGTGACCATTTTACCTTGTCTTCCATCTCCAGTCTTCTCCAAGTCAAAATTCAATGATCTTCTGCAAGATTTGGCAGCAGTTTCAGCACTAGGATCTGTAATCTCTTTCATAAGATCTGTCTGTTGAATTTCTGATTCTTTCAAGCTTTTCTTGCGTACATACTTCCTCTTTCCGCTTGGGTTCTCCTTGGAGTCAGTGTTTTTTGGAGTTGCAGGCTTTGGAGTCCTTTTGGGTTTGCCTTCTACAATTACTTTGGGCCTGTGTTTTCTCCTTTTCGGTTGTTTTTGCTGAGGCGTCTTGTTAAGGTCAATGCCTAGGTCATTTAACCGGTCAGAGTCTTTTTGTTCCTTTGAAGGTGTAGAATTGACAGCAGATGACTCTACAATGTTCTGTAGGAGTTCATCGCAGTTGTGCAGGGTAGCTTCATTTCCAATGGTTGCGACTAAGTTGTCCTGGTTTTCTTTTTCGTGACTATCATCTGCTGAGAAATTCAGTGCTACTGAGAACTGGTTGTTCTCTAACCTCTTGCTCTGATCTGTTGTCACTGGTGTGAATGGGATTGAACTGGTACCACTGGAGGTTGCGTCAAAGTTTCTCAGTGATGAGTTTAGATTGTAAAACGGTCGAGAAAGTATGGGAAATCCATCTGTACAAACAGCAGCTTTTAATGAGAAATGCATATTAGATTTAACAATGGTGGGAACAGTCAGAAATTTTATGGAATTGCAGTTGCTCTTATCTTATTTTCTATAGCTCTATAACAGAAGCTCGTTTTCCATGGCATTTGCAGTGAGGTGTGACAAAGCCATTTGAAGATAATCAGTTTCATGTCTTTGCAGTTGAATGCATTTTAAGACCTATCAAGGAGGAATTTCCCTTGTAATTTTAAGGGACCTGAGCTTATCGTTTGATTCTTCGTGGTGATTAGCCTTCTTTTCTGGGGTATATTTGGATGTTCAATATTACTATTGAATGTAACTATTTATACTGTCCACAAGACCTTTAGTTTTGATACTATGTTTATTATCATTGATCTCAAAAGCTTAAGTTTATAAGAAATAGACTAACAATGTATTCAAGCTCATACGTTTTAACAATAACTAATTCATAAAATTCTCTTTTGTCAAATGTAAGGAAATGCTTTTTTTGTTTTTTAATGTTAATATTGTTTTTATGGTTTTCTATTCCATTTCTAAAGGTCATCAAAATCTCATGTGAATTAATTTTATCTTTGAGAAATGCTTCATCATTAACTTTTATGTGAAATATATATTACATGCAGAAATCGATACAAAAACTTATGAGAAAAAAAATGATTAGTTTTCATGGTTCCATGAATATATGAATTGTATTGCAGGAGCCTGGGCAGACTCAACTATAACAAAAAACTTGGTTACATAAACTGGAATAAAACAGAGTTAAATCACTTACTTTGGGGTATCTGGTGTGACCCTTCACCGTTGCTCAACAGGCTTGAATCCGAGCAGTGAGTTTGGTTGGGAAGCATCAAATTACAGGAAGCGAACTCTTTCCAGTTGTCAACTTGAGAATGCAGATTCGGAATCAGAGGTCTACTTGCCATGCTCATATATGAGCTGGGGGTTCTGTTAACAGTGGCAAGAGGAGCTGCATCCTTCCTCTCCAAAAGATTTGCTAGTGGATTATTATTGTTCCACCCTGCACTTTCACTGCAGATGGTTTGTGTGTAGGAGCCAGCAATCTGATTGATCAATCTGTTTCTCTCAGTCAAGCCTGCACTGGAATTGTAATAACCTCCTCCATTTTGACTCGCTTGTTCGATTGGGTTGAAATTTTGTACTGTCCTATTGTAATTCAGTATCTCTTGTGCATACCCACCACCAGGAAATCCAGGCATTTGTTGCAAATTCATTCTCCCCATTTGGTTTCCATGCCTATCAACCTGGATCGGATTAGATCTTGTTGGTATGGGTTTCTCTGGTGTTACTGGTACCCAAGAACCCAGAAAATTAAAATCTTTCTCCTGTGGAATTGAAAATCCCTCTCCAAAATTCATCCTTGAATTCATGCCACCACAGCCAGAAATATAATCAATCTGTGTATCCCTTCACCTTCTTAATTCAAAACTCTAATTTTTCTCTAGCTAATTCTGAAATTCTCTAAAGCCTCTATCATCTCGTACCCCATTGCCTAAAACTACCCTGCCAAAACCGAAGAAATGTGATTCTCACCCAGTTTCCACCTAACATGCCAAACACCAAAAAACAGTCTGAGGGGAAAAACAGATTTTATTCAGGTAGAAAAAAAAAACACAACAGCATATGTTATAAATGCCGTAAATCATTTCCCATATATTTCTCAACAACTAAAAGCCAGCTATATCTCTCAGTTCATTGAGAAACATGGAAAACATGAATAACAATGGAAACAAAAGTAAGGCGAAAGTATCAAAGTATTTCTGCAAATAAGATAAGCTAAATCTGAAAAGAAAAATTGACTGAATTAATCCGTTTTAAATGGCCCGGATTGTGGGCAAAGAAGAAAGAAATATAACAAAATCTTCAAAAAATCTTCTTGCGATATGAAATGAAATGCAACTTATATGGGTCTTTGCCAACATGCATGAATACGGTAAAAAGTAAATACAGAAGAATATCTATGTGCAGCTCAGCTTACCGATCTGGTGCTCAGTGAACTTTGCCTTCACAGACGAGTCAATGCCGGAAAAACAGTCAGCTCCAAGGTAAACCAGGATAGAGAGAGAGAGAGAGGAGAGAGAAAAATGTAGAGAGAGAAAAGCAACCAAACAGATAGACCATACTTTATATAATAAAATTTACACCAGTTTGGGCACTTCTTTGTATTTATAAATTGAGCACCTTATCTTAATTTATACAAGGCTTGACTCACATTTTTTTTTTCCCCAGTCTTCTGCCTTCTTGTCCTATGAGCAGTTTATGGTTTTTTTAACGATTAAACAAACGTGGAGTTATAAAATATTTAGTGCTCAATAGTATTTATTTATTGAGTATATCTCTTAATTTATAGTAGTATAATAATTTTACTTTTTTACCTGTAGAAATGATTTATCTGTATACGAAATTATAAATTATTTAGTACTTGATAAAACAGCCGTTGTATTTATAAATTGAGCAAATCTCTTAATTTATAGTAGTATACTATTTTTTTTTCACCCATAGAAACGGTTTATAGTATTTTTAATGGTTTACGGTAAACCAGCTGCGCATGAAGCTATGAATTGTTTAGTACTCGGTAAAACAATTCTTGTATTTATAAATTAAGCACATCTCTTAATTTATAGTAGTATAATTATTTTTCCTTTTTGCCCATAGAAATTATTTATAGTCTTTTTAACGATTTATGGTAAAATAATCGTAAAATTATAAACTATCTAGTGTTTAGTAAAACAACTGTTGTATTTATAAAATGAACACATCTCGTTAATTTATAGCAGTATAATAACTTATACAAGGCAATCTTTTATTATTTTTTTGCCAACCTGCCCATAGAAACAGTTTATGGCTTTTTAAACTATTTATGGTAAAATAATAAAAAAGTTATAAAATATTTAGCGTTTGATAAAACAACGGCAGTAACAGTTCTTTTAAAATAAATTTAATTTATTTAAAATAAAAATCATTTCATAAATTCTCTTATGAGAGATTTAGTATTAACTGAGTTCGATGAATTATCAAAAACAAATGTTGTCATGATTTTTTATGTTTTCAAGTTTTATGTGAATTTTAAAAAAAAATCCAAAGTTATCATAATGCATTTAAAAAAAAAATAAAAAGATAGGTTTTACTACTTTCTCTAGTGTATTTTTTTTTTTTTAATAAATAGGAATACTTGTTACACCACCTCAAGATAGTTTTGCCAGAAAAATGTTGTTTAAGGTACTAAATTTATTTTCTTTTTCTCCTTCGAGGGTAGTAGGATTACGTGGGAAAGGCTAAATCTGTCATTTCAACAAAAGGAGTGCTCCTTCCAAAAGTGGAGTGCATGTGTAAAAAATGCAAAGGCTAAACTAGAAGTAGTAACATCATTTTCTTTTGGATGAATAAAACAAGTAACATCTCTTGTCGTTGTCCCTCTTCACTTATTTAAAGAGGTAATCTTTAAATTAAGTAAATGTTGAGGTAAAAACGGTTGACAGTAAACTCTCAGATTTTGTTGCATTTTGAGTAATTAAACCGTCCATCTTTTTTTTTTTTAATTTTATAGAGTAATTAACTATTTACGGTAAAAACGGGTGACAGTAAAACAGTCATGTAACTTAGTTGCCAAAGAAAAAATTAACCGCAAGGTCATAAATGGAGAGGCAGGATTGAATGGTAATTTTCGAACGAACTGCCAAAATAGGTGTTGTGGGACTAACGCGTGTGTGCATGACCTAAACAAGTGATTCAGCCAAAAAACAAAGCGGACCAGTTCAACTTTGAGCAATGACAAACAAGGAAGCGCCCACAATAGATAAAAGAGGATGTAAAAAGCAAAATTTATTACTTTATGAAATTATAATATATATATATATATATTAAATATTGGAAGAGGGTTCCCTCACAGAAGTTTGCATGATACTACGTAGCACTGACTCAATTATTTTGTTGATGACAGTTGCATGTATATTTTTATAATGAGTTCTGTTTAATAGATTTATAAATAATATATTTTTTATTATTATTTAAAATAAATTATTTTGATTAATTCATGATAGAAAATTAGAAGTGTTTTAATTTAAAGATCAACTCTTCAGTCGTAAAAAAAAATTGTAAAAGTAAAGTTTGCGGTTCACATAAATTTTAATTATAAAGTGATTCCCACCACATCCTAAAATTTAAAAAGTCTAAATTCATGTGTAACCGCATGCTTTACTCCACAATTTTTACTGCAGAAGAATTGAACTCTTTAGTTTAATACAATATTTAGCGAATTTCGTTTAATTGTTAACCAAAAAGATGTAACATATAAAAGGTCAATTAACTATTTCGTAAATTCGTATTAAAAGTGTTGGGATACTCCCCAAATCTCACATTGAAGAGAAATATTATTGTAAGTAGTTATAATATCACATCGTTTATTTGTCAAAAAGATATGGATACTAGTTATAAATAGGGCTTTCGAAGTCTTTTATCGTAACTATCTCAAATCTTGTAACACTAAAATAACCAACAGTTGGGTTATATGAAAATGAGTAATGAGGTTTTGGGATAATGATAGTTGATAGGATTTTACAATGGTCAAAGGATTGAGTGAACATTAGGTGTATTAGGTTTTGGATTGTAAGATTGGGGAGAATTTTCACATAGTTTTTTGTCAAGAAAAATTTTGCACTATTTGAGAAGAGTTTTTACGAAGTTTTGTCTAGAAAGTTTGTATATTGTTTGGGAAGAATTTTCAAATAGTTTTGTCTAGAAAAATATGTATTATGGTATAATAAGTTTTAGTAACTTACATCCATCCAAAAGTTACAAAAGAAGTGGAATAGTGATTGACTCGTGGACGTAGGCAAAGAGTTGTTTCGAACCACGCTAAAATTCTTGTGTTTATTTTTCTCTTTATTTTTGCTATTATGATTGTGTGGTTGTTGACTGGGTACGCATCAGATTTCCAATAAGTGGTATGAGAGCAAGGTTCGGTAATGGCAAAAATTCAAAAAATTGATACGGTGGAAAAGCAAGTCAGATTTGATGTTGAAGATTAGATTTTAAGTCTAAGTAGAGGATTGTTGGGATTAGACCCAAAATCTAATTAAGCAGTATTGAAGACCCAATTAAAATAGAGAGATTTTGATCTGGTAGAGGTAAAGTCAGCCCAACGACAGCTTGATCGATATTGAGATTTTCTTGGCTCATAATTTATTGGTGTAAGTCCTGAAGTTACTTAGTGTAACGAACAGGCTACTTGATGAGCAAATAATTTGGCTTCAAATTATTGAATGTTATAAATATGAGCATCAAGAGAGATAGTCTCTTACCTTATTCTTGAAGCATAAATAGTTGTCAGACATAGAGTGTAGCAAATTAAACACCTAACTTGTAAAATAAAGTTTTACAGAGATTCAAGGGTTTGGGTTTGGGTTTGGGTTGTGAAATAGAGGAGAGTTTCCACACAATTGTGTCGAGAAAAATTGTGTGTTGTTTGAGAAGAGTTTTCACACAGTTTTATCTAAGGGTGAGCATGAAACCCGGTTGACCTGCAGATCCGACCCAAACCAATATAATGGGTTGGGTTGGGTCATTTTAGAAGTTAGTTTGGGTTGGGTTGAAGAATTTTTTAGCCCGATGGGTTGGGTTGGGTTGGGTCATGGATTCAAAATTTTCAACCTGCTTCAAACCGATAACTCGATCAAATATATAATTATACATTTTTATATTTTATATTTATTGAACATAAAATAGTACATAAATAATTATAGTATAATTATAAAATGCCCATTGGTGTGTAAAATATGTTGTAAATACTATATTTTCTTTTGTTACCTTGAATGATTAAAAGAAATGTGTCAAACTTAAATTAGTCTGATACATGAAATACATTTTTGTTCCTTCTAAATGAACTCACAAAAAACAAACAAGTCTTGCAAAAACCAGGACTGAGATGTAAGAATGAAGAACTGAGAGATAAGTGGTTGCTCATTAATAATACAAATATCGAAGAATAATTTAACATATGATAGCAATTTGATTGTTCTCTATATGACTCTGTAAAATCTGTTTCTATAGTACTTATTAATATGGAATTTAGCCTCAACATTTTCCTTTTTTTTATATGTAAAATCAGTTTTAATAAGCACGCAGATTTTACTTGTAATATATATGGATTTGGTTTTGGATTTAGTAGAATATTTTTTTGTTATGTAATATGTATGATTTAATTTTTTAGTAAAAGAATATATCAAATCGGTGACCCAAACTGATTAAAATGGGTTAAGTTGAGTTGAGATTGGATGAGTTCATGGGTTGGGTTGGGTTGGGTTGAGATCTTTTCAACCTGGTATAAATGGGTTGGGTTGAATTTTTAGACTAACCGACCCATGCTCACCTCTAGTTTTATCTAGAAAAATTGTGTATTGTGGTGTAGTGAGTTTTAGCCGTTTTTCCCTATCCAAAAGTTACAAAAGAAGTGGAATAGTGATTGACTCATGAACGTAGGCAAATAGTTGTGTTGAATCGTGTTCAAATTTTTGTGTTTATTTATTTATTTATTTATTTATTTTGCTATTGTGATTGTGTGGTTATTGATTGGATGTCAGATTCTCAATAGTGGTGTCAAAACGAGGTTTGACAATTGAAAAAATTTAGATAATTAATGCGATGAAGAAGTAAGTCATATTTGCTATTGAAGATGATATTTTAAGCTTAGGTGGATGATTTTTGGTATTAGGCTAAAATTTAAGCAATTTTCTTCCATTCAAAAATCGTAACAAGAGTTGAATACTGATTGACTCGTGGATGTAGGTAAAGATTTACGCCGAACTAAGTTAAAATTCTTGTGTTTATTTTTGTTATTATGATTGTATAGTTGTTGACTGGGTGTCAGATTCTCAACCAAAAAAAAATATATATATTATTACTTAGTTTTGAATTATTTTATAAGCATAGTTTTATTATACTTTAGTTTTATTTTTAGACCTTTTCATTGTTGATTCCATTTCTTACGAAATAACTCAGCATTCATTACATTTAATATTCAAATAAAATGTTTATATGAGTATGATGTTTATCAATTTAGATCTTTAGTTTAATTCGATATTTTTTTAGGCTAAATTACATACTTGGTCCTCTGAAATTAGGGTCGTTATCAATTTGGTCAATCGTCAATCACTCAAAATATTGTTCAAAGTTTACTTTTGTCTTTATTGTTAGAACTCCCTCCAACTTCCATTAAGAAAGTTGACGGAAAGCCCACTTTAACCGCTTGGCAACCACCTTAACCTTATTTAAAGGTCAATTTTACTCTAAACACTCATTTTCCTCTTCTCCGTTTTTTTCTACCCTCGATTTCTCTTGTTTCCATCTTTGTTGAACTCTAAATGCAAAGACAATCTATGGGCTCATCAGTCTCCAAGCTCTATAGCCATCGAAGAACAAAAAAAAGAACTCTCTAGGTAAATGACCCAAAGCGAAACGATTTAACCTCCTCTTCTTCTTTACCCACAGACCATGACGACCATGAACTCAAACTCACGAAGCCTTTGCCGATTATCATTATCATCACCAGCGTCGACATCATGGCAATTGAAGCTTGGGAAACTCATTCACAATTGGTCTAATTTGTCATTCGTGATTTGTGTCCTCCTTACGCAGGACATGATCATGGACTAAATGAGAGAAATGCATAATGATGCACAACACATATTGTTAGTATAATGAGAAAGATTTGTTATGTATATATGACCTAATGCTACCAAAAGCAATAATAGCTATCATTTTTAGGGAATGAGCTCGTGGTAAAACAGATGAGATCAAGCTAATTATATGCTTATCGCAATTGTAACACGATAGACCCATCACTTAAAAAGTTCTAACTCATGTTTTTATTAGGTCATATATATATATATACTCTTGTATATATCTTTTTATGTTACATTATCAATATGAAATTTTGTTCATCACAAGTTTTTTTTCGTTCAAACCCTTTATCCTTGCAAAGAGAGAACACAAATATATATTACAAATATAAAATTAAGCCATTGAGAGCTTAAATATCATGATAAACTTGTGGTTAACCTAAAATATCCACACATCAACATAGTAATGGAGTTGGTTATGCTGATCTGGTATAATTTGTAACATTATATGCTCATAACTCAAAAAATGTTAAATCCTATTGCTTTTGGGTTTATAGAACCATAAATATGTGCCAAGATCTCAATAAAGTTTGAAACCAATCCAAGTGTTAATTTGTATCTTTGTCAGCACTCTCGCAACCTAAAAGATGGTCTAACCCCTTAAGATTGTCCAAAAATTACTCATTTTTTGTGGAGTGTCTCACTTTAAGCGATATTTTTCAACCCTTAAATGTGTAAAAGTTGAACAAAAATCTCCAAAAAACAAACTCATCTATTTGTGGATTTTTTGAGTTGATGATCAAGATTGACTCTTGACTTTTAATTGATGAATGGATTTGGTCAAGAATCATTCAAGAAGTCAGTTTTAGAGATTGGAAGGACAAATTGTAAAATTTTGAGAATTTTTGCAGAGATTTCAGGTTTGATCTTGCAGCAAAGCTGAAGATCACATTGATTGATCGATCAGTTAGACATCGAATGTGATCGATCAAATGTCAAGCTCGACTAATCAAACTTCGAGCTCGATTGACTAGATGGTTTGACCAATTGGCTTGATCGATTACCTAGTAAATGTGCTAGGTCGACCAAACCTACTAACCCTTACTAGCCAATCGATAAACTTTTTAGCCGATTGACTATAGCTACTGATCCATTGGTGGTTACAACTAACTGATCGATCAGAATGAGTTCTCCACTGATTGTTTGGCTCGACTCACTCGATTGTTTTTACTCTTTTGGCTTGTAACTTCAACCAAATGTATTTGACATATTTTAATTTACTTTAACATCTTTTTTTTTTTAAAGAAGGATTTTTATGAGTCGTCAACAGACTCACACAGATTTATTTAATGTGTGGAGCAAAATGCAATGTTTACAATATGGTATATCTACGAGGTACATACATTCAACATATATAGTTGATTAAATGCATATTTTGTTTCATTCCGTCGAGAAAAAAAATGTATATTTCATTGTTAATTCAAATTAAATTGCAAAATTTTGAAGTAGTTGGCAATTGCATGGTAACCATGAACAGTCACCAACTAATGATAAGTTAGAAGGAGTTATAGATAAAATATTAATTTAATTTTAAAAGTATTTTTTTCTCTTTTAAAATGAAATGTTGTGATATAGAATGAATTTTTATACTATTATATACTTTTTTAATGAATAAAAAAGTGAAACAAAGTATTGAGCTCTGAAAGAGAGATTGATTGGTGTTATATGAGAATAGTCCTTTTGCAACCTTTTTTAATTTATGAAATGGGTCTCAACAATCTTCAAGTACTCCACCCAAAAGGAAGTAATATTATTTTTTATTCCAAAATGAAGTAAAGCACCCAAATCAAATCATGAGTTGGAGAGTAGAAAATATTTAAATCAAAGTTGTCAATATTTTTGAGAGAAAGGTTGTTAATATTATACCATATAAAACATCAATAATTTTTTACTAAAAAACGATATATTTATTGATAGAATAGGTACGTGTACAATTTATTTATTATACCATTTATTATTTGATGAAAATTTATAATAAATGCCTTTTAAAATGTTTATATATGTGCATATAATTTTTCTTTATCTTTCTCTCTGGCGTGCACGCACGTGTATATATATATATATATATATATATCGGATATGATATATTTTTTTATTAATGGGGGGTGTTTTTGTATGATCTATTTATTGTATTGTTTAAGATATGATGATAATTTACAATATATATCTTTTCAAAATATATTTGTGTATCTACATACAGATGTTCTCTCCCTTGCACACATATATATTTTATGAAATCTTAAGATCATAGATTTTCTTTTCTTTTTTCCTTTTTTGATATGAGAAAAGAATAATCCTACAAGATTCAGAGTGAACATAGGCAATTTCTCAAATTATTACAGGAAATAATGAAGACAACTTTTCAATGGTTTACACGCGCATTTGGTCTAATTGAGTTAGGCCTCCATAAATTGGATCACAAATTTGAAAATTTTAACCTCTAAAGCAATATGTCAAGTTTGGTTTCTATCAAGTAATTAGGCCATTCAATAAAATAATTGATTTAATTATTTTAATCTTTAGAGATTTTTAGCGATATCAGACTAATCGATGATCAAAAAGTATATATCTAGCACCGTTGAAAAGAACTCGATGAGATCTACATTTTAACACTGAATTCGCCTTCCTATGTCGGTCATACCACTCTCACACTTCATTCACGCAAATAGAGAGGGTTCGACATTAGATTTTCATGTCTACAAGCATTATTATCGAAAACCACCACCACTAGGGAGTTGGAATCAGTCTGTCTTGTCGGACTAGGAATTTGTCAATTTTTCGGGGTATTACGGGGGCGTGGAAACACATAAGAACTCTTGAATGGAAATAGAAAAGATATGTAACACTAGTTCCTTCGAAAATGGGAAGATTCTTGGGGCAAGAAGAAAATGTTGATCCGTATCATCTTGACTTGGTTCTAATTTCTCTATTTTTTAAGAAAAGAATACCACTTCTCCTACTCGTATCTAATAGAACATGCTGGGCCAAATCTTCTTCATGTAAAACTGGCTTGATTTAGATCAAGAGAATTGTACGGTTTTATGAAACCATGTGCTATGGCTTGAATTTGTAGTCAATCCTATTTCCGACAGAGCAATTGACAATTGAATCCAATCTTTTCCATTATTTTCATTTCATATCCGTAATAGTGGGAAAGGAAAGCCCAACTCCAAGTTATAGTAATAGAAATACATGTCCTACAGAAACAGAATTTGTAACTTGTTATCCACTTGCCTAGCAAGCAAAGATTTACTTCTGCAGAAAAGATGATTCATTTGGATCAACATGAAAGCCCAACTACATTGCATTGCCAAAATCCATGTTGTATATTTGAAAGAGGTTGACCTCCTTGCTTCTACGGTACAATCTTCTTCCCGCTGAGCCTCTTTTCTTCTCGGTCTATAGAGACAAAATGTGAGACTGGTGCCAACGGTTAATCACGGAAGAAATGACTCACTGAGCCGAGATCACTAAGTAATGCTAATCTAATAGAAAATATTAATATAATAGAAAATACGTAAAGTTTGGCAGCGAACCACAGTTGGAAAGTTCCCCCCACCCACGCACTAGCGAGTCTGTGAATGAGTGTTGCTCCGGTCATTGTTTTAATTATGAGAAAATGTGACTTTTCAAAAAAAAATCTACGCGACAGAGAAATATTTTGGTCTAAAAAATTTTGTGCTATAATCCTAACCGTTGATTTAAATTTTAAATGAGTTGGACATCTATTTTACCATGAACTGTAATCAAATGGAGAGAAATCCAAATGTAGGTGATCTTTTTGGATATAATATGGCCAATTTTGTAACCATCGTTTTTATAATTGTTCTCAAACAATAAGTATAGTTAAGTTTTTAATGATATACTAAATTAATATTCATATTGATCTTATGATTATTAGTTGGAAATACTCAAATTTTACATGCATGAAGCTAGATATCTTCAAATTTGAGGTAAACAAAAGTCGAAACCAATCTAAAATGAATTTTAAGTTGGATCCAAAAATGAACTTGGGATATCATGAACAATTCTAAGCTATTTGTAATTTTTAAAATTAAAGATTTTGATTTATTTCCAATTCAATATAACCAAAAACAGAGGCTATTTCACTAACTCTGAAGCAAAGAAGAAAAACAAAAACAAAAATTAACAAGAAACTGGAAAGAGAATGTGAGAAGGGGACCTTGTCTCCCATTACCTTGTCAAATTAAAAACTTTGGATATTTCCACTTTAATCCCATCACTACTAGGATCATCTCTTTAGAAAAATTTTCTCAAATGCACTATTGGATGAATACCAGGTAAATACGATAAAAAATTTTCCCCAAGTTACCGAAGTGGATCATCTCCCACTAAGAAATATTCTATTTTTGAATGTCTCATATTGTTTGTGTATTTTGAAAAGTGAAAGTTCGACTTTAGTTAAGTTTCCTAAATTACTCTTTAAGTTAATGTTTTTTTTTTTTATAAAACACTATCATTAAATCTAGATATTAAATAAATGTAGTTTTGAAAGTAGACTATAACTTAATGAGTTATGGCATTAATTATAATGTATCTTTAAAAAGTTGGGTTTTCTATACATACCAATATATGTGGGACAGAATGAGTACTATTTACTAGGGGTGAGCATGGAATCCGGTTGACCCATGGACCCGACCCAAACCGATACAATAAGTTGGGTTGGGTTGGGTTGGGTCTTTTTAGAAGTTGGATTGGGTTGGGTTGAAATTTTTTTGAACTCGATAGGTTGGGTTGGATCATGGGTTCAAAATTTTCAAACCGACCCAAATCAGTAACCTGGTCAAATATATAATTATATATATATATATATATATATTATATTTATTAAATATAAAATTATGTTTAAATAATTATAGTATAATGAATGAGTAAAATTATATGTAGCACAGTTTAAATCCAAACAGCTAAACATGGCATAGCTTGTTGTAATTAGATAATAGAATGATGGGTATTTTAGGAAAAAAAAATTACAATTCACTAAACGTAGTCTTTCTGATTGAGAATTTTAGTCTCCTTATTATCTCTTTCTTCGTTTCTTTGTGGGGTTTGTGAGGCTATCATTTTCTCTTGAAAGAAACCCAAGTGGCGAATGTGAAGTTTGGTAAGAGAAAGCCAAAAAGGTATGCAGTACTATACAGTCTTCTTTTTCCTTAGAAAGTGCTGGTCTGGTTTTTGCACTTTTCCTTTTCTTTTTACACTTTTCTTTTTCGAAAACAAACAGTACCAAGTTTGGAACCAATGTTTTAATTGCCCTCAGGTTTTTGTATTTTCAAATCTAATGTTAATTTTCATTTTCTAGAGTTTATGTATGTTCTCTTTAATATGGTTAAGCATTCTTTAGCTTTATGAAATGGGGAATTTTGATTATAGTAAGGATATATAGCTGATGCTAAATTAAGACACAATCAATTATGCATCTCCCTGTAACTAATTGGTAGTAATAAGTAAATATCAACTATAAGAAATCATTGGAAAAAAAACTATAACAAATCTTTATTCACTTGTCTTTTTAGATTAGAAAGCACATTTAGTTAATAAAATATTTTATTATGAAAAATATATATTTTAATCACTTGCCTTTTTTTATGCTTGTTTCCATAACAATATCCAAGATGTTAACAAAAGTATTGAATATTAGTTTATATAAAGCTGATGCACACAACTTTTACTTGAAATATGTATGGATTTGGTTTTGGATTTAATATAATATTTTATTGTTATGTAATATGTATGATTTAATTTTTTAGTAGAAAAAATATATCAACCCGGTGACCCAAACAGACCCAAACCGATTAGAATAGGTTGGATTGAGTTGAAGTTGGATGGGTTCATGGGTTGGGTTGGGTTGAGATTTTTCCAACCCGGTATGAATGGGTTAGGTTGAATTTTTAGGCTAAACTGACCCAAATCGACCCATGCTCACCCCTACTATTTACTACTAGAGAGCATTTGCGCATTTAAGTTTGTCGTTTCATGTGTGTTTATTTCTGCGTGTGTTCTAAACTTGATTAAATCCTCAAAAAAATTTACTTTTTCAATAAAAAAAATTCCTTTTCAAAAGAGAACACTTTAAAAACTTGAACAATAATTATCACTTAAGTTTCTAAAGTGTATAAAATAAATTTTTAACATAGTGTTTCAATATATAATACTCTTTTCACTATCCATGAAATTTTGGTATCACGTTGCTGTCTATCTAATCATAATTTTTATTATAGAATCAAATCAAAGGTCATTCCTAATAACTTGATTGTTGAGAAATGCATTTGTTAGTGTACTTGAGAGAAAAATGGACTAATAAAATTAAAATCTTTTAATTATATAAGTAGGTTGAAGATTATATGATTTCACTAAAGCCAAAAGCAGCACAAGTAAAAAATATTTTCTTAGATTACTTAGAAAAGCCAAAATAAGTGATTACTTCAAAATAAATTATATTCCACAATCATAGAAAAGTGAAAAAGAAATTTCAAATGTATCTTAATCTTGTCACTAACTGATGTGACACAAAAGATCTTTGAAAACAAATACCAAAGTCTTATCATGATATTATTATATTAGGATTTGAATCTTTTTCATTTGAATAAACAATTAAAAATGTGAGTTTATGATAATGACAACAATGTCACTATTGGTCACCTCTCCGTAATTTGATTTTTTTTTGTTAAACTGGTCATGAGTTTCAATCTGATCAAATAAATCTCAATAGTTTGGTTTTTGGATTAAATTGATTCTAAAAGTTTTAATTTTTTCAAATAAATCCCTAAAATTTACCTTTGGATCAAATTAATTAATGATTTTTCAATTTGATCAAATTAAGTCCCATATTAACTCTCCCTTGACTCTGTTAGTTTCTGTCATCTAAGATAACCATATAGATTGAATTACTTAGTCGTCTGACAAGAATGCTAAGAAATTCTTCTTCATCTTCCTTGTATTCTCCCCCAATTTTTTCGCTCATATTCCCCTCGCCTTCTTCTTCCTAAACACATCATTAGCCATTGCTAATAGAGGAACAATTTGAATTGAGAAAAACACTTACACGTTTTTAGGAACAACTTGAACAGATAAGACCATAATCCAATATTGTTGTTTTTTCTAACTGGTTACGTGAAGTTCTGTACATAACATTTGGGTGATGTTTTAATATTAGAAAGAGAAAATTATGAACTATAACTTTGAAGTTTACAACTATTGATTATAAAAATTATGAACTATAACTTTGAAGTTTACAACTGATGAAAGAATCGATTTACCGGAAAAGAGAAGCGGTTGGCATAGAAAATGATGAACCAAGGTTGAAGATGGTGAAATAAGTCTTTAAATGGTGACTTATGAGACTTTCATAATTAACAAAATATTGATTTTAATAAGTGATTAAATTAAGAAAAAAAACTGACTTATATAAGTCACAAGACAACAGCATCGGTCTTATTTTGGCAAACAACCATATTAAAATAGATAAAGTTTAAAATTCAAATAAATAGTATAAGTCATCTTATAAGTCCCAACCAAATAAGGGTTTACTTTATATTGTTTTGTTATTTATCAATCTTTCAATTATTATAGCTACAAAGTTTCAACTTTCAAGGAGAGAAAATATAATTTAGTTATTATAAAACTTTCATTTCATAAAAGGAGAAAATGTGTTTATGTAAAATAATAGTAAGAAATTTGAGTTACTTTAGAAAGATTAAGGTTGAAAATTTAGAATTATAAAGTTTTAGATCAGGCTTCACCAACGTGTATGTTATTTATTTTATTTATTGCGTATTTTTTTAATTTTAAGTAATTAATGTTATTGTATTATAAGATTTTATGTGAATTATGTGATATTATTATAAATTTATATTGCGATCAAATTATTGTATCATTATATTTATATAAAATTATTTAAATGAAAAATAAGAATATGTAATGATTATTTAACTAACTGATGTGACACAAAGATCTTCAAAAACATATTTAAAATACCTAAAAGTCTCATCTTGGTACTATACTAACAAGAACAGTAACTTTTCTATAAGAGACAAGAATAGTAACTTAGAACAAGGAGGCATGGCAGCATGGTATTCCCCATAAAGTAGAAAGTGATAAATTCTTTCATGTTTTGGATACGATCACTGCTTATAAATCACACCATTATTTTTTAAATAAAATTTTGAACATTATTTTAAACCATTAAAAGTTGATCTATTCCTTAATAGTAAGTTTTATTAGTAATTTAACGTTATTTTAATTTTATTTTTAATAAAATTATTGTGACGAATGATTTGTAAAAAATATTTAAATAATGAATGATGTTTTTGTGATTGAAATATCTTTATCCATTAAAAATATATTAAATTAATGTAACGGCACATAAATCGAAAACATTTTTCTTTTTCTTCAATCAACGATGGGAGGCCTAAAAAATTAATATTAATCTGACATGAATTCAATATATAACATAGCCGCCCAACATATATCTCTCATATAAAAATTTCTCCAAAAAGTGGCCGTACACAATTTGAAGAGATTGTTTTCTTTATTTCTTGGGTTAATAATCTCTGTATGCAGCACTCATTTTGTGGTGGCTAAGAATAATCATCCAATATATAAGCGAGTTCTCAACTACCATCTTTTTCCCATTTCTCATTTGTCTTTGCCTTTCCTGTAAGTATTAAATTCATCTTGGCTCTAGTTTGATGGGGGCATGCATGGGGAAGTGTCTGGCTAGACTTTTTGTGTTTCATTGCCATTTTATAGATTCTCTGATGTGAACTACTTCCTGTTCTAGAAATTTCCTTTTAGTCCTTCCGTGGTACTACTCAATTTCAAGAATTATTACTCGAGTTTATAAAATTTGCTATGGTGTAAGGCTACCGTTCCATATGATCCGAAACATTCAATAATTTTTATTTTTGAAATTAAAATGTACTAATAAAGGCTAAAGAAAAAGGTCCAAAAGGAAGCATATTAAGGAGTGAAATGTTATGCTAAAGTAGTTTCACAATTGTGTTTTACTTGTCTTTGTTTGTAGGGTAAATATTATTTTTGTCCGTCAGATATGCTTATAACCTTTAAATTCAAACAATTTTCTCCCTCAATTTTAGAGCTGTAATAAATTTCCTCTCATTCATTCAATTTTTCAGTTAAATCTAACGAATTTTTACATGTGTAGCAAAAATATGTTATCTACTACCCTGCAGTAAAAAAAAAAAGAGAGAAAATGTGTTTGGCTCGACTAAGCAATGACAATCGGTTTTAACCCTAAATCTTGTTTGTGGTAATAACAGAGTAATGTCACAATTGGTATACACTTCATAATTTGATTTTTTTTGGTTAAATTGGTCATGAGTTTCAATCTAATCAAATACATCCCAATAGTTTGGTCTTTTGATCAAATTGATTCTAAAAGTTTTAATTTTTCAAATAAAGCCCCAAAATTTTACCTTTTAATCAAATTGGTTAACGGTTTTTCAATTTGATCAAATTAAGTCATATGTTAACTCTCCCTTAATCTGTTAGGTTTTGTCATCCAGGATAACCATATAAATTGAATTGCTTAGTCACCTGACAAGAATGCTGAGAAGTTCTCTCCCTTAAACTTTACATGAGAATCGTGCGTAACTTTTTATAACCAATAGTTGTAAAAAATATTTTCCATAATTACGAAAAGTCAGATTACTTAAAAAGGCCAAAATAAGTGATTACTTTAAAATAAATTATATTCCACAATCATAGAAAAGTGAAAAAGAAATTTCGAATGTACCTTAATCTTGTCACTAACTGATGTGACACAAAGGATCTTTGAAAACAAATATCAAAGTCTTATCATGATATTATCATATTAGAATTTGAATCTTTTTCATTTGAATAAATAATTAAAAATACGAGTTTATGGTAATGATAACAATGTCACTATTGGTAAACTCTTCGTAATTTGATTTTTTTTGGTTAAATTGGTCATGAGTTTCAATCTGATCAAATAAATCTCAATAGTTTGCCTTTTTTATTAAATTGATTCTAAAAGTTTTAATTTTGTTAAATAAATCCCTAAAATTTTACCTTTTGATCAAATTAGTCAATGATTTTTCAATTTGATCAAATTAAGTCTCATGTTAACTATCTCTTAACTCTGTTAGTTTCTGCCATCTAAGATAACCATATAGATTGAATTGCTTAGCCATCTTACAAGAGTGCTGAGAAATTCTCTCCCTTAAACTTTACATGAGAATCGTTCATAATTTTTATAACCAACAATTGTAAACTTCAAAGTTATAGTTCAGAGTTTTCTCTTTCTAATATTAAAACATCACCCAAATGTTATGTACAAAACTTCACGTAACCAGCTAGAAAAAACAACAATATTGGATTATGGTCTTATCTGTTCAAGTTGTTCTTAAAAACATGGAAGTGTTTTTCTCAATTCAAATTGTTCCTCTATTAGCAATGACTAATGATGTGTTTAGGAAGAAGAAGGCGAGGGGAATATGAGCGAAAAATTTGGGGGAGAATACAAGGAAGAAGAATAAGGAAAATCCGGGGGCGGGGGATTGCAAAATTTTACTTAATTTTTCAGAATAAAAAAAATACCCAAATCTATACTCAAATCGTTAGTTATGAAAAATAAAGAAGAACAAAAAAAATTAGGTCAAGTACTTCATCATCGGAGATGAGAGAATCGATTTACCGAAAAAGGAGAAGCGGTTGGAATAGAAAACGATGAACCAAGGTTGAAGATGGTGAAATAAGTCTTTAAATGGTGACTTATGAGACTTTCATAATTAACAAAATATTGGTTTTAATAAGTGATTAAATTAAGACAAAAAACTGACTTATATAAGTCACAAGACAACAACATCGATCTTATTTTGACAAACAATTATATTAAAATAGATAAAGTTTAAAATTCAAATAAATAATATAAGTCATCTTACAAGTCCTAACCAAACAAGGAAACAAGGGTTTACTTTATATTGTTTTGTTATTTATCACTCTTTCAATTATTATAGCTACAAAGTTTCAACTTTCATGGAGAGAAAATATAATTTAGTTATTATAAAACTTTCACTTCATAAAAAGATAAAATGCGTTTATGTAAAATAATAGTAAGAAATTTTAGTTACTTTAGAAAGATTAAGGTTGAAGATTTAAAATTATAAAGTTTTAGATCGGACTCTACCACCGTGTATGTTATTTATTTTATTTATTGTATATTTTTTTAACTTTAAGTAATTAATGTTATCGTATTATAAAATTTTATGTGAATTATGTGATACTATTGTAAGTTTATATTGCGATCAAATTATTATATCATTATATTTATATAAAATTATTTCAATAAAAAAAATACATAATAATTATTTAACTAACTGATGTGACACAAAGATCTTCAAAAACATATTTAAAATACCTAAAAGTCTCATCTTGGTACTATACTAACAAGAACACTAATTTTTCTATAAGAGACAAGAATAGTAACTTAGAACAAGGAGGCATGGCAGCAGAGTATTCCCCATAAAGTAGAAAGTGATAAATTCTTTCATGTTTTGGATACGAGCACTGCTATATAAATCACATTATTATTTTTTAAATAAAATTTTGAATATTATTTTAAATCATTAAAAATTGATCTATTTTTTTTAGTAAGTTTTATTAGTAATTTAATGTTATTTTAATTTTACTTTTAATAAAATTATTGTGATGAATGATTTATAAAAAATATTTAAATAATGAATGATGTTTTTGCTATTGAAATATCTTTATCGATTAAGCATATATTAAATTAATGTTAAGGCACATAAATCAATAACATTTCTCTTTTTCCTCGATCAATGATTGAAGGCTTAAAAAATTAATATTAATGTGACATGAATTCAATATATAACATAGCCGCCTAACATGCATCTCTCATGTAAAAATTTCTCCAAAAAGTGGCCGTACACAATTTGAAAAGATTGTTTTCTTTATTTCTTGGGTTAATAATTTCTGTTTGCATCACTCAATTTGTGGTGGCTAAGAATAATCATCCAATATACAGGACTTCTCCACTACCATCCTTTTTTCCATTTCTTATTTGTCTTTGCCTTTTCTCTAAGTATTAAATTCATCTTGGCTCTAGTCTGATGGGGGCATGCATGGGGAAGTGTCTGGCTAGACTTTTTGTGTTTCATTGCCATTTTATAGATTCTCTTATGTGAACTACTTCCTGTTCTAGAAATTTCCTTTTAGTCTTTCTGTGTTACTACCGTTCCATATGGTCCGAAACATTCCATAAAATTTTTTTTTGAAATTAAAATGTACTAATAAAGGCTAAAAAGAGATGCAAATGGAAGCATATTAAGGAGTGAAATGTTTGCTAAAGTTGTTTCACAATTGTGTTTTGCTTGTCTTTGTTTTTAGGGTAAATATTATTTTTGCCGGTTAGATATGCTCATAACCTTTAAATTCAAACAATTTTCTCCCTCAATTTTAGAGCTTTAATAAATTTCCTTTTATTCGTTCAATTTTTCAATTAAATCTAACGAATTTTTATATGTATAGCAAAAATATGTGATCAATTACTCTGCAGTAAAAAAATTGAGAAAATGTGTTTGGCTCGACTAAGCAATGAAAATTAGTTTTAACCCCTAAATCCTGTTTGTGGTAATGACATAGCAATGTCACCATTGGGATACTCTTCATAATTTGATTTTTTTTTGGGTTAAATTGGTCATGAGTTTCAATCTAATCAAATAAATCCCAATAATTTGATCTTTTGATGAAATTGATTCTAAAAGTTTTAATTTTGTCAAATAAATCTCCAAAATTTTAACTTTTGATCAAATTGGTCAACAGTTTTTCAATTTGATCAAATTAAGTCACATGTTAACTCTCTTTTAATTCTGTTAGTTTCTATCATATAGGATAACCATATACATTGAATTGCTTAGTCATCTGACAAGAACAATGAGAAATTCTCTCACTTAAACTTTAAATGAGAATCATGAGTAATTTTTTATAACCAATAGTTGTAAACTTAAAAAATAGAGCTCAAAATTTTCTCTTCTAAATATTAAAACATCACCCAAATGTTATGTATAGAACTTCACGTAACCAGCTAGAAAAAAACAACAATATTGAATTATGGTTTTCTATGTTCAAGTTGTTCCTAAAAACATAGAAGTGTTCTTCTCAATTCAAATTGTTCTTCTGTTAGCGATGGCTAGTGGTGTGTTTAGGAATAAAAAGGGCGGGGAATATGAGCAAAAAATTGGGGGAAAATGCAAGGGGAGAAGAAGAAGAAAATCTTCATAATGAAAAAAAAGTACCCAAATTTATATTCAAATTGTTGGTCATGAAAAATAAAGAAGAAAAACAAAATTAGTTGAGTACTTCATCATTAGAGATGAGAGAATCGATTTATCATAAAAAAAAAAATAAGTAATTGGCGTAGAAAACGATGAACCAAGGTTGAAGATGGTGAAATAAGTCTTTAAATGGTGACTTATGAGACTTTTATAATTAACAAAATGTTGATTTTGATAAGTGGCTAAATTAAGATAAAAGATAAACTTATATAAGTCACAACACAACAACATTGATCTTATTTTGACAAACAACAATATTAAAATAAGTAAAATTTAAAATTCAAATAAGTAGTATAACTTACTTTACAAGTCCCAACCAAACAAGTGTTTAATTTGTGTTGTTTTGTTATTTATCAATGTTTCATTATTCTAACTACAAAGTTTCAACTTTCAAGTAGAGAAAATATAACTTAGTTATTATAAAACTTTCATAAGATCAAAGAGAGAAATGCGATTATGTAAAATAATAGTAAGAAATTTGAGTTTCGTTAGAAAGATTAAAGTTGAAGATTTCCACTAACGTGTATGTTGTTTATTTCTCTAACTTTAAGTAATTAATGTTATAGTATTATAGGATTTTATGCGAATTATGTAATAATATTGTAAGTTTATATTGTGATTAAATTATTGTATCATTATATTTATCTCAATACTTACTACGCACGTGTTGATTTGCTCTTATATGAGATTACATGAATTTAGCATCATAACGCGTGTTGATATTCTTTTTTGATAATCAAAACAAATACAAACAATTAAACTAATGTTATGTCTTTAACTTATTGGATAAATTTTCATTAAAAATATATTGGATAAATTAATATTTTTCAACAAAATAAGCATAAACTCGAGTCCAACAATGTTTCTTACATGACATACAAAGCCTTGTTCACTTGTCCCCTTGATAATCCACGATGAATAATGTTTTCTTTATAAAGTTTTCATTTGGTTTTGTTTAACATTTTATAAGAGTGGACACCAAAAAAAATATTTTGACTTTATAACAATAATAAATATAAAATCACTTCAATAAAAAAAAATGATTATTTAACTAACTGACATTACAGAAAGATCTTCAAAAACATATTTAAAATACCTAAAAGTCTCATCTTGGTACTATACTAACAAGAAAGATAATTTTTCTTCTTGAGAGAACAGGAATAACAATTTAGATTCCCAAAAAAAAATAGAAAGTGACAAATTCTTGTTTGGATATGAGCAGTGCTATATAAATCACATGTCTGATTATTATTATTTTTTTTTATAAAAGTTTAATTATTATTTTCAATCACTAAAAGTTAGTCTATTCCTTTATAAGAAGCTTTATAAATAATTTAATATATTATATTTATTTTATTTTATATGAAATCATTATAACGAATAAATATATATAAGAGCACATAAATCACTGACATCTTCTCATTTTCCTCAATCAATGATTGCAGGCTTAAAAAAAATAAATATTAATGGCACATAAATTCATTATGTACCTTAGCGACCCAACATGTGTCTCTCATATAAAAATTTCTCCAAAAAGTGGTCGTACACACCTTTAAAGGCCAACATAATTATTGCCGTAAAAAAATATGACGGATCTACTGTTCAGTAGGCAGTCCCTAGTCACGGGTGTGCAAACGTTCACCTACTATTTCTGCAAAACTCATTGCTTTTAACCCAATTTGAAGAGATTGTTTTCTTTATTTCTTGGGTTAATAATTTCTGTATGCATCACTCAATTTGTGGTAGCTAAGAATAATCATCCAATATATAAGAAAGACTTCTCAACTACCATCTTTTTCCCATTTCTCATTTGTCTTTGCCTTTCCTGTAAGTATTAGATTCATCTTGGCTCTAGTGTAATGATGGGGGCATAGGGAAGTGTCTGTCTACACATTTTGTGTTTCATGGCTATTTTTATAGATTCTCTTATGTGAACTAATTCCTGTTTGATGGAAAAATTATTGGGTGTTTCGGATTTCATGGAACAACAAATCTAAATAGTAACTTTTGAGAACTTGAATAATAAATTTTTGAAGTTTCTAGAAATTTTATTTTAGTTCTTCCATGCTACTCCTTGATTTCAAGAATTATTACTCAAATTTATAAGATTTACTAAGGTGCAGGAGTATCGTCCCACGAGGTCGAAAACATCCAATAATTCTATATTGAATGGGTTTTCCATTGATAATTAAAAATGGACTAATAAAAACAAAAGAAAAAAAGGGCAAAAAGAAGCATATTGAGGTGTGAAATGTACTACAAAATTAGTTTCAAAATAGTGTCTTGCATGTCTTTGCTTTTTGGGTAAATATTATTTTTGTCCCTTGAGTTTTATCTCTGATATTAAACTGCTCATAATCTTTAAAATCAAATAGTTTTCTCTCTCAACTTTAAAACTATAATAAATTACTTTCCATTCGTCCAGTTTTTCAATTAAATCTAAACAGATTTTTACACACGTAGCAAAAAGTATACAATCATATAAAAGTAATATGATAAAACGACTCACATGCTTTTGCCACACATGTAACAAATCAATTAGATTTAACTAACACTTTTGTATGAAAGGGACAATTTATTAATGCTCTAAAGTTTAAAGAAAAAATGGTTTGTTTTAAAATTTGTGAAAGAATTTGGTAAAATTTAAAGGGTAAAAATGATATTAATCCTTATTTTTTGAACTATGATCATAGTAGCTCAAGCTCAATGATTTGAAGGGAGCCTCCAGGCATACGCATTTTACGGCGTTAGGTTTAGGGTACAATGCACATGGAATTAGGAATAATGGGGCCAATCTAACATAAATGCTGGCGTGTAGTGGGAACTATTGTGCCTAACTTATTGGTTAGGATTGAATTCTGAGCCACAAAGAAAGGAACAAAAAAAAGTGAGGTAATTGATGGACCGAAATTTGGAACTTTATTTGTTGGGAAAAGTTTGAATCATTTGAATATGAGTTAATTAAAAGACCAAAACCAAGGTTAGGGTTACTAGACTTCAAAGTCATATATTCGATTTCCACGGGTTTAAAAGTGTGGTTTATTTTTTTTTCATTTTATGTGTTAATTATTGATACTAATTTAAATGGATTATGCCATCGTATCGTGTAATCAAATTATTGTTTTATTTTACTCATATAATATCATTTCAACAATAATAAAAAAAAATGCAAAATGTAAGAGAGTTCTATCAAGGTTTATTGGTGTAATGAAAAATATATTTTATTGTGAATCACTTATTCGAGTTAAACTCGGAAGAGTTACACTTATTGAGAATTAATTTTTTTATAACTCAAATGTATTATAATTTGAGTTATTTATAAAAACTCTGAAATATTCGCAGTGAAAAAATGAGTTTTATTTTAATAAAATAATTTTATTATTTTGCATTAACTTAACATTTTAAGAGAACGAATAAAATGAATGGACCTCTAAACCCCATTTGGTGAACCCATTTTGAAGCTAAATTGTTTACTTCACAAGATTTAAAGGCAATTTGACAATTTATTCGAACCCTTTAAAACGTGTGATGTCTTTCATATTGTAGGATTTCATTTGATGTGCATAAGGTAATTACTTCATAAGAAATTAATTATAAGATTGAATTTTAATCCAGCAATTAACTAAATAGTATCAAAAATATTAATTTTATTTAGATATGAATTTTTCATAGAGACATCATTTAAGTTTGAATCTTTGAACAGAAAGTACATGCACGTGTTACATGTTTTATATTTTTCTTTTTTTTTTCGGTGAGAAAACATTTGACACTTTACTCTCATCACCAGAGGAGTATCGTCTCTCTCATCATACCTACAAAACAAATCTAAAGATAGAGATGCGAAACAGGCAAGTCGAATTAGATAGAATCGAGTCTTGAAGGTAATGGATTAACGGGTACATCTTAAAAATATTCGTTTTTAATGGGTCTTATTTTTTATGTCCATATCCGTGTTTTAACGAGCAGATAACGGGTTAAAAACAAATATGGACAAAAACTCTCCTATTTGGGTGAGAATAAGGCAACCTAGGCCAGATACGGATCGAGTCTTACGGGTAGTAAGTCAACGAGTACGGATTAAAAAAAACATGTTTCTTAACGGGTCTTATTTTTCATACTTATACACATGTTTTAGTGAGGAGATAAAGGGTCAAAAATGGGCCGAATAAAAAAGTATCACCTCTAAACACATCTATAAGATAAAAACCATCATATCCTCTCATCCTTCTCTGACTTCAAATCCATATGATTTTGTCCCGTTCTCATTCTGTCCATCAAACACACTTATAAAATAAAAATTATACCATGCTTTCCTTGTTGTATCCACCAAACACACTTGATTTTCATGACGTTTATTTCCCTCCTAAAGTTTGTGCCAAATCAACTTGTTTTCCTCCTTTGTTCATTTTATAATCCCTTTGATAATTTACACAAGCTTTCTAATCAACCAAACCCTACCGTCTGCTTGAAAGTGAAAAAAGTACTCCAATTAGCTAAAACGTACCAAAGATAAATTATTCTTGAGGACCCATGAAATAATCTGCTTGGACATCATTGCTTAGGGAAGAAAACATAACTTGTGGTGAGGAGAGAATAATAATTATTGCTTTTTTCTGCTTTTGGAAAAAAATAAAGAGTAAAAATGTGGGACAACTATGAGGACTTTTATGTAGATATCTCTCACTTTTCTCTTTCTCTCATCTCTCATCTCTCCACTACGGCACAATACAAAATTGCCCTTGAATGAGGCAACAATATGCATTTGATTGTTCTGTTTTTTTTAGGCATGAAAATGCTGTAAGCCTGAGAGGCCCCAAGGCTCAATGCATTATCAGAAACAGGGGCCCAAGCCCAAGTCATATTGGCCAAGGTTTGGGCTAAGACTGCTTCAACAGAGAAAATTTGCACAGGACCATTGGACCTTGACCATATCATGCGTCAACACATAAAATTGTGTGATCTTACAATGGGGTCCACACAATTCTGTGCAGGGCACATGCTGCAAATTTTTTTTTGACAAATATTGGGTTCGGATCGGTTGAAAATTTTACTGGTAATTTTAAGAAATTTATTAATAATATCAATATAAACATGAGATTAAAATATTAATATTATCAATAAAATTTTTAAAATTATCAACTGATATAAACTATTAGATTTAAATTCGAATCAACCAACTATATGTCATGTCGATGAAAATTGTAAATCAAAAGGTGAAAATTGTAAATCAAAAGATAAAATCGCATATTGTGAGTTTATTGACGTGAGAAGTCAAGATTAAGTTGAAATTTGTTTTTATCAACTTTTTTTCCTCCAAATTGGTGGTGCCTAAGGACAAAAAATTAGCTTCGTATAATCCAATTGGTAGCTATGTCTCACTGTAACAAGTAATAGCATGTTTTTTAAACAAACAAATTTTGAACAAAGTCCGTACATTACGCAGGAAACATGACTTATAAGATGAATTTAACACATTTTATTTGGATGGGAGACATGGGTACCAATTGAGTTTGACAAAGGTAGGATGGAAATTTTATCACGAATTTTGACTCAGACCCTCGTGGTCTTACCTACCACAATGGTAACCATGACTGATACAAACGAAAAACACGATTGTAGCCACGTTTTCTACGTTGGATATCCGAATTCGACCCTTTCATCAATGATATATATATATATATATATATATATATATATATATATATATATAATCATTTCATTAAAGAGACAGAGCTAATATTATGTCTAAACTTTTTTCCATTCACATGAATCAATAGGGTTTGGTGGTAATGTTTATTTTCAATACACAATATTGGTTGAAAAAAATATAAATCTAAGTCGAGTATTTTCCATTCACATGAATGACAAGTGAGAGTGATCAAATTGGTAAAAAAATTACACAATTAGTGTAAGATTATAAATCGTTTAACGCTGATTTCAACGAATGTACTTTTTGATTACTTATCGATTAAAAATCATAAAAAAATTTCAAAATTTAAATAAATTTGTCTAATCTATTATCTTTGTAATTGTTTTACATAAAATTAAAATTTATTGATAACATTTTTTTCACAAAAGAAAAATAACATTTTGTATTTATTCATTTATTTTGCATACGTTCGAAATTAATTTTTTTCTATTATCGGAAAAAAAAATTAACAAGGAGATTCTTTCCATGACACGTGTCTTTCGGAGACCGCAGAACCACGAAAAGTTCACAAAACTTTACCTGAGCTTATCTTTAATCCTGAGAGTTGGCGAAAAACTACTCTGTAGTAGTCAATTCCTACTTTTCAGGTGGGCACGTGACCCTAGTCTTTTTATTGGCCACCACGTGTGATTTTCTAGATTTTCAGATTTTTCACACATATTATATGTACAATGTCCATTCTACTCACACCAGTTACATCAGAATCGGATAAATCGAGACACCATTTCGTCATTTACCAAAATCCAAGTAAAATTCGCACGACGTAGCTGGAGATACCTCCCTCATTTTCCTTGTGGACCCCACGCTCTCTTGCCTATGCTTCGCAGTCGGAAAGGAAGAAAAGCCAGTAGGAGAAAAAACGAAACGAAAACCCTTTAAAACGAAACAAAAGAGGAAAAAAAAAATGAGAAGTTGTATGATCGTATGAATGCAAATTAACAAAGAGAAAAAGGTTTTTGCGAATGGGTGCGTAGGTTAAGCGTCTGCCTGTTGCGGCTTAGGTTTGCCTGAAAACGGTGATGCTTGGCGTACTGTGTGTGCGGCCTAAACCTTGGATCCTCAACTCTCTCACTCTCTTCGCTCACGGCTCGGCAGCTCACCACCATCAACATAGCCACCATCAGAACCGTTTCGTCCAAAGCCTCGTTCATTTCGGCGACTTAGCCGATAAGAGTCGGCGGCGCCACCATTCCACGGCTTGTCAGCTCGGTGGCTCGGCCGGTGGTGCAGCCTCCATATGGCACGCGATCCTCCCCTCTGGTGGCTGTGATGACTACAACCGTCGGCTTAAGCGACTTACGGAGAGGAAAGGGGAGGGCTCGTGGAACGTCGCATGGGACGCGCGGCCAGCTCGCTGGCTCCACCGGTCTGACTCTGCTTGGCTGCTGTTCGGCGTTTGCGCCTGCCTCGCGCCAATCGGCTGGGTCGATACGAATCCTGAAGCAGCAGCTGCTGAGGAGAAAATCGACGGTCGAGATTTGAGTGGCTCGTGCTCTGATGAGAAAAATGGTGGGATCTCTCCTGATTACAAGGTCACAGGTTAGTTACACTGCCTAACTAAATTCGTTTATCATTTTCTTTTTCCCATGAATCTTTGTTTTTTATTTTATCTTTTTTTTTTGTGTGTTTATAGTTGCGTGAGATTGAGAAAATAAGTATTCTAATTCCGTTTCTGTGCGATTTTCTTTGTTCTTTTAAATTTTTTTCTACTGCATAAGTAATTTAAATTCAGTATACTGTAGGATGATTATATTTGTGTAAAATAATTTTAGTTTGATCATTACTTTATCGTTATTATTATTTTTTTGCTAGAAAAGTAACGTTGAACTAATTACTCGAATTGTTTAATAATCGATTCTGTATACAAAAAAAGTGATCATCCGAATATATTTTCATTTTTCAGTGCGCTGCAACAAGATGTAAATTCATTCTTTTGGGCCTTGTTTTTTCCCCCAATATTCTACTCTTAATTGACTTCAAGATTCATGGGATTTTGAAAATTTTAATATTCAAATCCCTTCAAAATCCCATTATTTAGAAATCCATTTTTTTGGGTACAAACCTACAAATATTAGAATCTCATATTTTTTTTATTTTAAGAACTTTAAATAGGATTATTTGGATATTAAAACACCATGTTTATAATTGCAAGATTTTCAAATCGTAAAAGAGAAACAAAATTTTCAAATTCGAAGGCTCTCTAATTCCTGACCACAGAATCCAACCAAAAGAAGACACCCTAGTTGAATTATGTACTGAAACAAATTAGTGTGAGGATAATCTATATTTATGACTCTATAGGGGTCCTGGCGGATGGGCGGTGCCTTTTCAGAGCAATTGCTCATGGAGCTTGCTTGAGAAGCGGTAAGGAAGCCCCTGATGAGAATCACCAGAGAGAACTCGCTGATGAATTAAGAGCTCAGGTTAATTTTTTATGTTTGTATGTGGTGAAATTTCCTGCTCATCTTTTAGCTTAGAATTGTCCATTTAAACTTGATCATGTCTCGTACTAGTAGTTACCGATTTTGATTTGGTAGGTTGTTGATGAGCTTTTAAAGAGGCGGGAAGAAACCGAATGGTAAGCTTTGTGGTAGTGTGATTATAAAATGCCATTTGGATTTCAAAAGGTGTTTTAATGATATTTAATGTTTGATTTCTTTTAAATGCATTTAGGTTCATTGAGGGAGACTTTGACTCTTATGTCAAGGAAATTCAACAACCATATGTATGGGGTGGAGAACCCGAGTTGCTGATGGCGTCTCATGTTCTGAAGTGAGTTTTAGCCTCTTAGGCTACTTTTTAACTATTGTTATTAACGATTTAAAGCTACTTTTCTGATATAAATCTAATAAGATGTGTTCCATCGTGAGGTCTCTCTTTTTTTTCTTTTCTTTTTTTTTAGGGGTTTTTTTTTTTTTGGGGGTGGGGGGGGGGGGGTTAGGCTTCTCTGTTCCAGTTCTTCCTTCCAATCTGAAAATAATTGGTCATCATTGTGCCATATTTTTTAAAACCTTCACATGCCACAGCATATGGCTGTTGGAATCTGCTCATTTGGTGCAATGAGTGCTTTTCTTGGGATGGGGTGTGGGGTGAAGAGCATTCCCATTTCTTCCATTTTACTGTGAAACTTAAGTCATTCATTCAATTATCGGTGTGTTATTATTACATGTTTGTGAGGAAAGTTGGTTTGAGCGGCTCTTTCTTTGCTACATTTCTAAGGAGGAACTCTACATTGTTGGTTGATTTTGTTGATATGCTTGATTTAAACTTAAAGGTGTGCTATTGACTGATGTTAGATCAAAACAGAATTGTCTTTTTTCTTCGTACAGCGTCCAATTGCTCTTATCATTTATATTGGACTTAAACTTTGGTTTTGAACTCTCAAGTTTTTTTTCCTTTTATTTCTTTTTCTATGTGAACTTATACACTGTATTTGACATGTCTCTTCCTTCTATGGACCTAGGACTCCAATATCGGTCTTCATGAGGGATAGAAGCTCAGGTAATTTGGTAATCATAGCGAACTATGGCCAAGAGTATCGGAATGATGACGAGAGTGCCATTAATGTGTTGTTTCATGGGTACGGTCACTATGACATATTGGAGACTTTGTCAGAACAAAGTTACCAGAAAGTAAACACATAGAAAATGTGGGTATGGTTTATATAATTGCTTTTTTCGGTTAGAATGAATCAGAATAATCACATGGGCAGCTTAGTTTACCTGATGGGTGTGTTCCAGCTAGACAATAATCTGCCTCGAGTTTGATACATTAGCAGCAGCAACCTAAATTCAAGTTATGGGCCTTATTAAACTTTTGTGTGTTCTGTGATTGTTTTTGGAATTTTTAAAATGCAATCAACATATCAAATTGATTTTTTTTTTTCCTGTTTGGTTCACATTATCTATTAAAGCAGTACCAAATTTTTTTCTTTCCCACAATATCATTGAGAAACTAGAAAAGTTTTATTCATTTCAGGTTTGCGCTTGAGCACAACGTAGTTTGCGATTGGATTTCACTGCTAATTCAAAGAATTGATCTTTTGTTTCTTAACTCATGCTTGAAAGCAGTATAACAATACTATTTCAGAATTCAGAGATGCAGGAGAGTTGTGCATTTGGGGATTATATTTGAATTACATCTGCTGCTTTTTCATACTTATAAGTACTTGCAGCCTTGCATCTTGACCCACCTTTCTTTCTTCGTGCATTTCTATCTAGGCTTGTTTGATTATGATGTAGGTTTTACTAGAAGTGATCAGCTGATGTGCTGTTCAAGATGATCTATAGATAGAAAAGAGTGAATATTGAAACAGGTTTCATCAATATACTTGCAGAGAGTTATAGTCGCTGAGAGGATGGATGACAAGATCAAATGTGGATCTTTCTTAACATCCATCAGTTGGTCACCGTCACTATAACTCTGCCGAGACTAGATTGCTTAGCATTGAAATTAGATGATAGACCTCGCCTTTTTCCATTCAGAGTTCCTTTATTTCAGTTCTTTCAATTTTTTACTCGCCTTGCAAGTTTTCCTCTGATAGTTTTCACCAATCTATTAAATCGTCCTTTTTCATATGCTTAAATTGATCTTTACTGTTGGTTCTTCTACCTTATGATGGGTATTATCCCTTTTTTTGCTCATTAACAGTAGCTTGTTATCCTCCGTGGAAAAATCTGGAAACGTATCCCATTTAACTAGTCCTATTAGTTGCGTTGAACGGTAATTAAAATTTTGAGGATTAATTTGGATTTGGAACCAAATCCTGTGAACATTGTTGTCTTTAGTTTTAAGTTCCTTACAACTTAGTTGAGCATGACTAAGGTGACACTTAGTCTTTAATAATCTTCCTAACACTTGGAATGAATTAAAAATGTGAAAACACTGCCTGCACTGCTACACGCTTAAGATACTAAAATTCCAACCATAAAAATGAGTGCAGTGACCGCAGCATTGATGATATACTACATTAATTTCCATTATTTTAAAAAATGGACCCTAAATTAAAGTTTTCTTTTATCAGAATTCAGAACCCTAAATTAACTTAATTTTGCTAGTATTAACCAAACAAATCAAGTTTATTCAAAAGAATAAGCATCAGCCCAAGTCCAGTAATGATTCACAACACGCACAGCCTTCTCAACAACCCCCTTCAACAACCCATCGCGATGACCACCGTACTCCTCCTCTTCCGTCGAAAAATCCCCATCTGGCAACCCATCCACTTGTGCATCCACAGTGTGGATCACGTACCTAGACCCCAATCCAGGGTACGACTCTGATTCCCTCTCCTCCACTTTAATCTTATACGTACCAGGCAAGATCTTAGCCACCGATCCATGATCTATCCCCAATTCTTCCTTCACCGCACGCACAGCCGCCGCCTCTATTGTCTCGTCAGCCTTCATCTTCTCCGATAACGGACGAGATCTGTGCCGCGTGGTTCCGTTGCTGAGGTCTTGGTGGGATTCGAGAAGGATTTTTTTATAATCTTTGCTCAATATTCGGACCACTGCGCAGTGGAGGTTGCGGACTGGTGGGGTTGCGTCGGATAGTGTGGACTCGCCCTCATTGAGTTCGACCCACAGGTTGTGAACGTTTTTGGTGCCGGGTTTGGTGCCCCAGGCGGAGAGGGATTCTGAGGAGAGGCGGGTTTTGAGCCAGTCTGCTAGGGATTCTGGTGTGGGGAAAGCATTGGGGTTTTGAGCAGCCATTGAAGATATTTTTTCTTTTTTTGGAGATGCTTTTGTGGAGTATTTGTTATTGACCCCTTACCTATTTACTGGCATTTATAGAGTTCGAGATTGAGAAGAGCTACTGAAAATTGGCAAAGAGCTTTATGGGAACGTTTGATGTGAAGAATAAGACCATGATTAATCAATGAATATACAAATTATTAATTTTGAATGCACTTGTCAAATGAGCTGGTTTGCCCGAGAGGTTAAGGGGGAAGACTTAAGATCTTCTGCACATAAGTGCGCATGGGTTCGAACCCCATAGCCAGCAAAATTTATGATATTTTTTTGTTTTTGTTTGGCTAAGGGGAAACTATTACAAAATGTTAATTTACACAATTTATTTGGGGTCAAGGCTTGAGACCCATATGCTGCTATTAGCTTGCTAATTTCCTTCTTTGCATATCACAGTTTCAAAATTTAATGGTATTCTTCCATTAATTCCCTTTCATTTTCTTGGCCTACAAGAGAAAACTACTATAAATTAACCCAACTACTAAGAATGCTCTTATGCTCAACATAAAAGAATGACCAACCCTTTGTGTGACAATCTAAAATTGGCAACAATACGAATCTGATCCCGAGAATGGCATTAGGACTTGGGAACAAAGGTGCCAACATAACCAATCCCTGCTACGAAGAAGGCGATGGATTGGGGGAAGAGATAAATGAAGTAGTGGTTTTTCCCAAAGGAAAGATCATAGCAACCACATAAGAAGAGGTAAGATCCAACACCAAGCTCTAGCAGATGGAGTCTGTTCATGTGCAACCAAGAGAAAGAAAATGTTAATTAAAAATTCATGGTTTTTGAAGTCTGCTTAATATTTATATGCCAAATGAAATCAAGCTTTCATTATTTTTATCTGCAATGTTAAAATATAAGGAATTAATTAGGTTTTTTATTTTACTAGCTTAAAATTTTAGAATAATTGATAGTTCAATTATTTTTTATTATGATATTGAGTATTGGAGATGCTCTTTTTTATTTAATTAATATTTCATGTAGTTTTTTGCCCTATTGCACTTTTTCCTATCAACTTAAGCTAAACATATCTTTTGTCTATCCTGATGCAATGTTTCTTGGGAGTTTTCGCATCTAATTTTGTCTTGAGAGCATCTCCTAATTTCTTAGTGACAAACCCATTCATTTTCTCTCCCTACTTCAAGTAGACCTACATCGACAAGTTCCTTCAAAATGTAATATTTATTTATTTTTGTATGATCATTTGGACTTTGTGTAAAAGTTTAAAATACTTTGTAAGTGATGTATTTGTAAGATTTAATGAATTCTTGTAAGGATATGATTTTAAATCTAATGAATAATAAATTATTGTAATATGATATTTTTCTTATGTAATATGTTTGAATTAGCTGTTAAATGAAAAAAAAATATTATATCTACCACCCAAACCGATTTGAATGAATTGAGAGTAAATGAGTTCATAAATTGAATTGGATTAAGATTTCATCAATATAACATGATTGAATTAGATTGAATTTTTAAATCAACTCGATCTATACTCACCTGTAATTAATATTAAGAGAGAACTAGCAGCTTGGAGTTGGAGGGAGAGAAAGAGTTGGTATGATTGACCGAAGACCACCACCGTTGTGATAGCAGTGGGCTACACATAAAGGAGATTCTGGCATGAGTTCTAATCAGTTAATATGAGCGCATTCAAATGCTATCTCACTAAAAATAATGAGAGAGACAGAGAGATTAGTTGAGTTTAAATTGAGATATCAGTAACTTGTAGATATGTATTGGACCACAGATTCAAAAATTTTCTATAGGACTTAAACCGATAACCTAATCATCGTATAATAATATTTTATCATATATAATTATATACATGTACATATACTCTATTACATCCATATTTGGTAATTTAGTTTAGATCGTAATACATAGTGTATATATTATTATCAAAAAAAATTGATAGGACTTGAATTTTATACATTTAAAGTACTTAATTTGTGGAATATGAGTGTGCTATATCGTGTTCAAGTTTAGTTGAATTTAATTCATCAAACACATCCAAATTCACTCTCATCCATGTTCACGCCACTTTCTTCAACCTATTTATGAGGCTCTTACCACATTCTAAATCTGTTGTAACAGCAGTCCTGTCAAGCAGATACAATTGAAGCTAATGGCATTTTAATCAATCCCGTGCTCAGAAAAAAAGAATGCAGGACCAGAAAGAAAGGGAACTAACAATTGACTGAGAACGAATGCAAACTTCATGATTTCAACACGGGTGACGTGAAGCACAACTTCCTTAGGGCTTCAGGTACTGCTTGCCCACATTTTTCAAGGATCTCAACCAATGATTCGGCATGCAGGGCATCATCTTTCGTAAGAAAGCTTTGTAATATGCCGTTGACAGTGCAACGTGCCATCCTTGTGAGTATTTGAACATAATTTTCAATGGAGGGAACAAAATCTGGAAGTAAAATAACTTCGTATTCCCCTAAATTGGTAGCACTGATTTGCTCTGTATCAATCATGGAGACTACAGGTCTCATTCTGCTGTCAGGATCCAGACTGGATAGAAAAGAAAACAAAAAAAATAAGAAGAAAAAAAATCATTTGTCAGTACAAAATAGCATAAAACATAACCAAATTGCATCTGATGCATCAGTGTCAGCGTATGAATAATTACACTTAAAAAACATATTTTCTTTCGAAAATTATAAAGAAAATCACTCTACACTAATGGGAAATCAGCAGAACACAATTCCAAATTTTCTGTTAGACGTACAATTATGACTCTATTTCTTCTATACAAATTTGATTATGTACTGATCAAAGGAAAAATCCCACAAAATAAATAAGAAAAAAAGGGGAGAAAAGACACTACCCTGTCTTGTTAAGACAATTACGAAATTATGTCACCCTTCAGCATGTGCCAGTAATGATTTTACTATTATTATTTTACGAAAATATCTTCAGCTCTTCACTGCACACTGCATAGTGCTGAGTTTTCTTATCTTGAATGAAAATTTCTTCCTTCAAAAATGTACAGTATAGTATTATATTATTATTTATAATTAATTTATTTTTATATTATATTAATGGTTTTTAGTTATGTTAATACTTTAGATTTTAGTCGGTTAGTAGTTATGTACTGATCAGTATCTATGGCCCTTAGTTATTCTAACTTAGTAAAAATGTATAATACCAAAAAACCATTTTATTATATTTTTTTCGAAGGAACATACCATTTTATTAATACTATATTTTTAGGGACTAATGTAGTGCCTTGGCACATGTTTAGAAGTTAATACATAAAATAATCAAAATCTAGATATCTTTGTTAAATTATATGCTAGGAACATAGTATACATGTCAATTTAAATTGATTTTAGGAATTTGTACTAAATCTTAAAATTCGGTTCTCGATTCGCGATTCACAAATTGAGATTTTGATTTACAATTCGAATCTTGATTTGACGATGCATTGAGGACCTATTTGAAATCCACCGAACACCCATGGGAGGTCCATCTTCTCCTCACTTTTTCACTAATTCTTCCTAAAAAAATTCGACGTACCTCACCCGGGCCATAAACACTAGTGAAGAGCCGTTCAAGACTAGGTTCCACCAATTTGAACAACCCTCTCATTCCACAAAACCACAACACTATCCCCCCAAAGAATGAATGTTGCCAATTTAATTATCTCCTTCTACCAATTCTCAAACTCCACACACTTCTGACTAACAAATTGGTAATCTCATCCAATTTGTTTGAATGAATGTTGTCAATAACTACCAATTCTCAAACCCCGCACACTTCTCACTAACAAATTGGAAACCTCATCCAATTTGGTTTCTTGCAAGCAAACTATAGTTCCTTTCCACTCCCTAAGAATTTTTTTGATAATAGCCCTTTTCCTTGGGTCATTCAATCCCTTACATTCCAAGAGATGATCTTTAATCCCATAGTCAACATCTCTCTCCACTGCTCCTTTAGGACCACTACAACCCCTCCCTTGCGATAGTTGACATCAAATTCCAACCTCTTGAGTTTTTATTCACTTCCCCATTATGTCTAAAACAAGAAGAGTTCTTTTTCAAACACAACTTACTATCCTTCCTCCTCTTCCTCTCAATTTATTACAAGAAGCAAATAACTTATCTTCAAACCCCTCAAAAAGAAACTCCAACAATCAATCTTACCCTCAATTTATTTGAACAAGTAAATAGATTATCTTCAAACCCTTCAAAAGAAACTCCAACAATCTTTCTTACCCTCTTTGTGCTGTTCAAAACCCACTCTGACATTCTTGAAATTTGTCAACCCCAAATCTGAATTCAAAGCCCACTTATTAAGTTTATTATGCAAGGAACCACTCAACAAAAGCATCCTCCATCATTACTCCTTGGGTTACCATCACATTCCACATAGAGCACAGAGTCTAACTGAGCCCTAGTACTCCCTCCCTCCTGAAGAAAGCATTTCCTTGCCTATCTCAACAGCTAATTCCATCATTGCCAATTATGCACCTTCATCTTCACTGTCTGAAAACCGATTACCCACCCCAAGATCTTGATCACAACTTCGCTTTACCCTTGACCAAACCCTCAGACAACAGCACTTGAGTGTCTCTGTTAGTCAATTAAGGGGAAAAATGACTTGCAAACAGACCATCATCCATCACCAATAGCTCCAGCGCCAAAGACTCTACATTCAGAATTGGTAATGAATCAGCAATCTCCAGCGGCGTACATGAGACCTCTTGCACAACGAAGCCTCCCGCCAACATCCCCACTGTGTCTCCGGCGGCCTTCGATTGACTCACCAACTCTGTGTGGAGCTGGCCAACCAAAGCAAAGACTAGATGACCCGATTCAAGGGCATTGCAATTGACTGCTAACACCAGAATTGCATTGCTGGTGGTCTTTACCTCGCCTACCCCGTGGCTGCCTTCAGATCGATAAATCAACCGGATCACCCCGAGTTGCTTCTCTAAATCACAATGCAGAAAACAAGACATTCCTTACCGCACTCATTCTCTCTAGAGAATTGGCCCACTAGGCTTAAGGGATTACACTTTGGACTTCAACAGCATGAGCCTAGATAAGCCATAGCCCACTTTCTAAAGCTCTTAAAAACATTGAGCCTTCAGGGAACTCAGCCCACATGGTCCAGCACACCAAAGCTAATAAATTTGAAATTAAAAAACAACTGACCCATCTGATTGGTCTTACCAATTTGCCTCTTTCGAGCCTCTCGCATGTGTTTCACCACCTCCACTACAAGTGTGCCCAGCCCACATGTTTCTCCTCCAGCCTCTCGCCACTACAACTTATATCCTCTCTCCCGTCATTCTTGGTGGTCCTCTGTTTCCAACCATTACCTCACCTTAAGAGGTCAACATGACAGCTCATATTGCACCCACAGTTTGGACATGCTCCCACCACCTCAGACTCACAATCACCGATTCCCCCATCTTCCGCCTTCCATAGAGTCAGGTAATAGCAGTCATTGTAAATCTCGCCATCAAGAGTAGAAAGTACCCAACTCCTCAATTAACCGTATCACTTTGCACCATTCAAAGCTACCAAACCCTCCAAAAACACAACGATCTGGTTCCACAATTTTTAATCTTGATCAACATCATGAATCTACCATGTTTATTGTTCCTCACAAGAGATCGATCTTTAGCTCAGAATCTACGAATCCACAGGATTTCACCCTTCTCTAGCAAAAACTGACTCCACACTTTCCTCAATAATGATACCTCCTCCATGCCCAAATTGTCTCGAGAATTTTCAGAAATTCTTAGTAGATCAATCCCGTCACCCTCTAACACAAAATCAAAGCATGTTCTTTCAACAACAAGAAGCCTCTTCTGCCCTAATCTCAACATTTCATAACTCTTCCTTGAGGAACAACTCTTGCAGTTTCCTTTTCAAACCTTAGATTTCATGCTCTAATAGTTTCTCCGTGTTACCATGTAGAGGTGGAGGATGCATAAAAACATAAAGGCTAAATTCTAAATTGGGGCTGCTTTGCATATCACACAAGTCATTACAAGAAGGGTTAACTACAATCCATTAAATTATCATCTACTGAATTACCTTTGGTGTAGAATCAAAGTCACACAACCTAATTAATAAGAGACCTAATCAATCCCTTCACCCTCTAACACAAAATCAAAGGATGTTCTTTCAACAACAAGAAGCCTCTTCTGCCCTAATCTCAACATTTCATAACTCTTCCTTGAGGAATAACTCTTGCAGTTTCCTTTTCAAACCTTAGATTTCATGCTCTAATAGTTTCTCCGTGTTACCATGTAGAGGTGGCGGATGCATAAAAACATAAAGGCTACAAATTTGGGCTGCTTTGCATATCACACAAGTCATTATGAGAAGGGTTAACTTTTTTTTTATAAGCACGAGAAGGGTTAACTACAATCCATTAAATTATCATCTACTGAATTACCTTTGGTGTAGAGTCAAAGTCACACAACCTAATTAATAAGAGACCTGTAGGTTGATATCCAACAGGTGGCTTGTCAGGTAGAAACTCAATAGGTGGTAACTTAAAGTTCAATCTATATGCTATGACACTTTGAAAGAAATTTATAGACAAGCATACATATAACCAAAAATGTTACAGCTTACCTGTTCTTGACTTCTGAAATACTACAATATTCACGACCTGAGATCGAATAACCTTTGAGCTTGAGAGCAGCACCTAACTTTTGAAACTTGCCATCTTTCTTAATAATATATAGCATCTTTAAAGACCGAGATTGGAGTTTATTACCATAGGCATGATCCAAAGCTTGGGTGCACTGCCAAAAATCATTAAGGACTTCAAGGAACCATTGCCAGATAATATAAAGTTTTATCATTAAAATAAATTAATAAACACTGAACACTAGGAAACAAAATCACCACCCTCGTTACTGCTGCTAACAGATATGAAATGTGACAGGGTGAAACTGTTAAACAAGCCTGAAAATATCCTATGCCTAAGTAAATGCCATACAAGTATGCATTCCGCATTATTTTCTCAAAAAATGGTCACTAGATCTACTACACACAATCTTTTATTTGTTTCCCAAAAGTAACAAAGAGAAACTTATAATAAGAAAACATTTCTTATTGTAAAATAAAAATAAGGCCATCATTAAATAAAATCGATAATGAAACATTAAAATTGAAACGGATTGTTTTTTTTTTTTTTTTGTAACTTTATGAGCGTGATTCCAATAAAAATAGGAGGCGTGGGAAGTGGGTCATGCTATTGAACAACTTGGATTAAAAAAATGGCAAAGGAAGGTGGAAAATTTTCACAACTTGTATCATAGGAGGAAACAAAGGGAAGGAAATTGGGTGCAAGGAAAAATGGATAAGCAATGACTGCACTCATTCAGTTTGAAATGGTGATAGGGATAGGGTCTCAAACCATAGGCTTAGGTCCGACCAATATATTTTTGCCTAAAATGAGATGGACAAGAAGTGACTTACCATTCGAGATCGCAGTCTAACGGGCTTTTCCATTATAAACCTTGTCCTATAGACCAAATGTTCACTATTTAATATTATATTTTCCTTAAATGCCATCTATCCCTCCCATCCACTCACTAACTAAATAGAGAATAAAAGAATGATAGATCGGAACATTAACTCTATCAAGGCTTTTACAAGATCGGTACCCTGCCCACAACCACTTCCACATATTTGACGCTTACTACTCCATGTAAGCTTCCAAAAGGAGTCAGGACCAGCCATATTTGTTTACACCGCTGTTTCCCATTACATTTATTTTCTAGATTTTTCTATATTAAATAAAGCTTCTTACTGAACTTGCACATTGTATACTATCAAAAGAAAAACGAATTTGCACATTCTCAAAATTTTACATTATTTACGAAATTAATAATCATCAAATCCTGATAAGTGTCTAAAAATTACATTGGTTTTTGATAAGTATGTCTTAAAATTACTTCTACACAACCTATTCTTCTCTCTCATTCTTAATATTATTTTTTATTAAAATTAAAAAGGAAAGAAAAAAAGTGTGTTTTACACAATAAGGGTGTAAATCACATTATTAAATGTATGTTTCTCTTGTATGAAAAAAGGAAGAGGGTAAACCAAAAGTAAGAAACACTAAAGGAGCAGTATAATGTTTTCATTAGCAAAATGAAACTTGTTCAAAATATTGGACTGAAGCACTACCATTTGCCCCACTATACAATTTGGCACCTCAGCTAGAAAGCAAGAAATGTTTACCCCCTCCCCCTTTATCTTCTAATCAGTAGAAAGTAAGCGCTCGAACATATTAACGCAAATACCTTTAGTAATTTTTCTTCATTGGAGAGACACACATTTACTGATTGAATGATACATGCACTTTGACTGGCAACAGAATCATTGAGAGATAATCTACAAATTGATCCCATCAAAAGATTTTGCACAGCTGAAATAGAGGCATAACTAAAGCAGTCATTGAAAACCACAGTATGAGGTCTTCCTGCAATAGCCTGCTGAATGGATTTCAAAGCATCAAGATAACCACCTCTACAAAGAGATTGCAGTCCATCAATAACCTAAGCAAGTGCCAAAACAACAAAAAGTGAAGGTAAGTCTTAAAATTGTAAAAAAGCCTAGATACTCAAGGCCATATAATAATTACTTGTACAAAGTACACTGATGAAACAAAATGACCAGCCGACAGCTCAACAAGATAATGAAGGACAAAAACATGATTTATAGATAACTCAAATTAAAAAACCACCAAGAGGATATTGTGTTAAGGAAATGTCGTCTAGTGAAAGCTTAGATAACATCTCCTGTCATTTTAACAGAGGCTAACAACCACGAAACACATTACAGAGAAAGTCAAAGACTAGAGAAACTGACCAGTCCATTTAATAAGAACATTAAAATATCCCACTTTATAAACCGAAACAAGCCTTTTAATTTTCTGATATAAAGTAACATAAGGTACAGAAAGGAGAACAGGTTTTCTAGAAGATGTTCAAACACTAAAGCAAACAAAGAGCACTGTCTGTAAAAACTACTAAAAGAAGCAAACAGAAAGTGATAAATTAAAATGAATATAAAAAGAAGGGATGTGAATTAGCCAACTTATTGTTATAACCTTCCCACTGTCATTAAATAACTTTAACCAACTGCATAAAATAAGAGTCAAAGATGAAACAAAAGTATAAAGTAGTGTACATACAATTCCTTTTTTTAACCAAAAGAAGGAAGTCATGTAAACTATAATCAAATAAGAACTCAATATTCCAAGAACTATGTGCAGGTTAATAAAATACCAAGAAGGAGACCCCAGATATATCAATGGCCTTCAAAGAAACAAGCTCTAAAAGTCTCTCAGGTGTAGATACAATAAACTCAGGCTCACAACTCTTCAACCTACAAGACAAAAGCAAACTATCAATCAGAAAGGGAAAGAAAGAATTAACTTAAGACCAAATCATTTAGATGGGAAAAGTAATGTAGCCCCTGAAGTGAAGAGGCAAGATCAGCAATAAAAGCATGCACGTCTGACCATGTATACACTCACAAAGAAAGACAAACTCATGCTCATGAGCACATTCACAAAAACTCTAACCCAGATAGATGCACATGCATGCACATCATGAAGTGTGTACATATGTTTGTGAGTGTGTGCTCACGTGTGCATGCACTTATATTAAGAGAGATAGAACTAGCAGCAAGAACATCCATGACATTCATAATTGACATGGCATAAATATACGATTCTCCCTCTCTTTCATCATAAAACACACTGGAACTGAACCCAATCATTTATTCTCAAAACCACAGTGGTGGTACCATGTTGTATCAACTCCAACTTTGTTGATAGGATGTGCAATAATCTAGGTGGAAGAATGTCAAATCTTGCAAGGCAGGGGACAAATTTACGACACACATCATAAACTAGCATAGTGTATAGCCAAGCTTCTCTACCACAAAATCATGTTACCTCTTATGTGAAACATCAATCTCTTACAATAGAAGAAACAAATATTTATTATATTTACCCATTAATTTGATGATCTAACGAGGCACCAGGATGCAAACTCACTGTATGGATTCCAATAGCTTTCAAGGGCTTGCACACTGAACGCACCTGGGCATAATGTAGAGAAACATTATTACAGAACCAAACTAATGGCTTAATAAGGCTCACCATGCATGCTCCATTGGCATAAAAGTGTAGATCCTTTTTCAATCATGGATTAGCAAATAGAAACTCTGTTAAGAAGGATCTATCGTACCAAGGAAATACAATAATAATAATGTGCATCTTAGAGGCATATGAACTAATTTGATTTTATTCATTTCATCTTTATTTTATTTTGCATACAATTATGATCCTCTAGAAAGTGAGATACAATTGAAGATCCCTTTTATCTTGTCATTTGAAAAGAGTCTATAGCAAACTATGGAAATCTTCAATTATAAAATGTTCAAGCACTAGGAAAATCATCCAAGAATAGCATAAAGAGTACTATTAGAAGTTACAAACCAAAACAACAGAAGAAGCTGAAAATGCTAAAAGAAAGTATCATATAAACCTTGGCAGCTTTGTCTTGGGATGGTACAAGGAATAGGAGAAAGGGGCTGCTGAGTGAAAGACCTTCTTTCTCCTTTCTTGTAATAGTATCAGCAGCAACAGAAACCATCCATGCCATTTGCTCCATAGTTGAAGATGATCCACTAGTCTCCAAAATATCCTTTCCAACTAAATAACATTTCCAAAACTCAGCTCCCCATGTGTTAATAAACAAAGGCTTCTCATCCTCACTATCATAGGTACCATTATCATGCAATGCATTCTCTATCTCTTTTAAACACAGTATAAGAAACTTTGATGGACAATTTGAGTTCTCACAGACTGTTTTTTGATGGCCATGGGAACCACCTTGCTGAATCTCTGCTCTTCCCAAGTTGACAGGGCTTTTCTTCCCCAATTTATCAATAGATGCAAGTGATGTTTTCTGGTTATCTTTCAATGTTATAATCTTCTCACTTGTCTGTTCTAAGTTATTGCCTTTTGCATTCCTCCTACTAAAAGAGTCTTTCCCTGGAATAGCACTTTTCCCCTTAGCAACTTTCTTTGTTTCCTTCTTCTGAAAGTCCTTTTTATCATGTCTATCATTAAAGGGATCATCAGGGGTTGGAAGGCTAAAACACATCCCCTGTATGATGTTCAGGTTAGGCAGTTAGTCACATTTACTAAGCAGTAGGAAACTAGGCATCATAAATTTTACAAACTTCTCATTTCCATGGCCCCAATAAGAGAATACAAATTACTAAGTGCACTAGGCAATCTACCATTCAAAACCAAAATGTAAAGCGGCAACAACCTCGCTATATACAACAAATCAAGTGAGAAAATAATCATATTAAGTTTAACTTTAGGTTAATTGAGCATTTATCTCTTCAGACGTTACTAAAGAAGCTTGAAGACAACCCAAAGAAGAGAATGTTCAATTTTTTTTTTGGATAACTAACAATGTACAGTAGTTTGCAAATATGAAAATCTTAAGTTAAGTCCTAACTGTGGTTCTAATTTATATTAACCCCAAACAATCCAACCCATAGGAAAATGAAAAACAGATAACCTTTTTTCTATAAGAACTTCATGCCTTTGACATCAATTCCTGATATCAAGTGTTACTTATATCACTTATTAAAACACCAAGCATCAAAGGTCAGAAATATAAACCAATCCTACATGTTATTTCCCAAATGCTCTACTTCAAATGATAAAAGACTGATATTCAAATACTATGATTCTGCTCGGAAAAGTACTTATTCCTACCCTATACACACCCCATAGTGGAATTTTATCCTATATATCCTCTTTATATAAGTATTTTAAAAAGCTTTCTAGCATCAAATCAAATCCTTTTTAGAGATAAACAGAAATCACAAAAATAAACCACCTCCCCCTCCCTCGTTCTTGATTGCACTATGAAATCCGATAACCTCATTTAACCAGCAAGTTAACAGCAATTTGAGGGGATGAAACACATTCCTTGTCACATTAAGTAATTTAAATAAAACGGTCCAAAAATTGCAACTTGCCGATCAACCAAATTCTATCCTACAATATATGACAATCAAATTTGGCTAAATGAACCGAACAAAACACAATAAGAGCAACAAGAATCAAATAACTTCTCTTTACCAAAAAATTTCAAACTGAATTAATATGCCTACAAGATCAAACTTCATTTTGAAAGGCAAACTACTGGATATTAAAATTACAACACTCGCCTACAACACCAAACTTAATTCTTCAAAAATGAAATGTTAATTTTCTTAGGTCGCAATTTACATATAACCAAGTAACCCATTAATCATCAAAGATTTAACAGTATACTATTTTCTTTTAAAGAAAAAAAAATACCTGGCACATGCGGCGTTTACTGGACTGGCGTCGCTTCTTGGCTGCGATAATGGCGGCGACACGAGCAGAGACAGTTGCAGAGTCATTTTGTTTATTCTGTTTCTTTCTATTTATTTTGTTCTTCTTCCTCCTCACAGAATCATCACCTTTCGCCATTGCTTGTTTATTTGCACTTGAAAAGAATATAAGACCTGAGGACGTATATGTGCTTCAGAGCTAAATAAAGAGAGACGACGTCTTTATTTAAGTGCAGTCTAGGCGGCGGATTGTGCGGTCGGTTTATGGAACTTCTGTTGGTGAGTGGCACTTTAGATATTTGAGAAAAATGTTCAGGGCAATTTAGACATTTGTTAAGGATTCGCAGTCAAAATAAAAAAAAAATAGAAAATTGGGCTTCGCCATTTTTATGATAGGCCCAATGAATTTATATGTAAATCTAAACTGTTTAACAAAAATAATTTGGGCTAATTACGTCAGAAGTCCTTGAATTTTGACTGAGTTACACTTAAATCTTTAATGTTTTAATTTTAGCAATTACATCATTCTACTATTGATTTGTGGCAGTGTAAGCACCGGACCTAAACTTTGTTGAATTAATTTGATAGACACGTGTGAAATGACAAAAAAGGACAACCAAGAATTATTAATTTAATTAAAAAATGAAAAGTAAAACTGAAAGCTCTCTCTTCCCCTGTCTCCTCTCTTATTTCTCTCCTTCTCAACATGCTCGGGCGAGCCCTTGGTAGATTTATGTGATTGTTTTCCTTTATTTTTTCATTATACCTTAAATTTCTGTTAGATTTTATTTGATATTTGACCGGACCAGTATGGGGCAGACATTTTGTTGGTCCAATTCAATTTGGCTATTGCTATGGTGTTATTAGGATCACGGATTTTTTTATTTAAAAATTAAATTAAAAATTAAATTTATGATGAGATTAAATATCAATATTTAATTTCACCGTAAACTTGAATTCATTTTAAATTTTAAATGGTCAGGATGCTTATCCATGCTGTTATTGTTTGTACTCTGCTTGGGTAGAGCCTTAAGGTTTGCCTCATCTCTGCTGTCCCTATCTTTTTTTAGAAGGTATCCCCTATCTTTATCTATATAAGAATAATCAATTTTTGGATTGTGAAATGAAAAGGGTATTAGATTACTCATATTTATTAATAATTCAACTGCTTGATATTCGCGAACTCAGGTACTTCTTCATCTAGTTTTTATGTGCTACCGTTGTCTGTTTTTGTAATATTGCCTGGAAGACTGCAACCGCTTTGATAACTCTACAATCTTATTTACTAACTGTTCAATAATTCAGATGCCTGATGTTTCAAGGTTCAGGAAAGACATCATTTGTTGTCTTGTACATTTATTAGCCAATTCAAGAAGATAAAAAAGGGGGAACAAACAACAACAGTGGTGGCTTGAATGCCAAGAACTGTAGAAGCAAGGATAGAAACTCGGTTGAATTTTGAGCATTGTGATACAGTGAGATATGCTCACAATTTTGGCTTTTTCTCACCAGTTTATATATGTGCTCTCTAGCCCAAATGGGAATATGCAGCTCTATCAATTTGTTATCATTTTTGGTGTACTGAAGTTAGTCTTGGCACAAATCCCATCCTTCCACAACCTAAGGTATATCAACATGTTATCTCTCATCCTTGCTCTCGTGTACTGCACTTGTGCAACTGCTGGTTCAGTAAGCATTGGTAATTAAATCTCAAAACAATTGACTTTTTGAGTATATTTTTCCCAGCTGGTTTTCTATATTAAGAGCAATTCTCTCCAGGAAATTCAAATACTGCCCCAACAAAGGACTATTCAATTAATGGAAGTGTATAGAATCGTGTTTTTTGATCATTCAATGCTATTTCAATAATTGCTACAACATACTGGAATAGAATAATTCCTGAAATACAGGTTTCCTTCATTACCTTTACCTCTTTGCCTCTGATGCATAGAAAAAAATAGCCCATTTTCCTGTAAAAAGTTAACATTTCATCCAAGCAGAATAATATTATACAAGAAGTACGGTTCTTAACTTTCATGTTTTCTTTGCAGGCTACTATAGCTCCACCGGTGAATGGGAAGATGGTCAAAGGTCTATGTGGGTGTTACGCTGTTGTAAGCGCAACCTTTTCAGCGTCGCTCTCTCTGCGTGTTGGGCGTTTGGCAATCAAGCAAAGGGAACAGTTCTACAGAATTTTATGGTTGATGACAAGCCTTTGTTGCCTACTTGGGTTCTCTTGATGACAAATGTTTTCACTTTCTTGCAAGTTGCAGCCATCAGTGTGGTAAGGCCTTGCTTATTACTCCTAAATCCTAATAGAAGGTAATCACTGATCATTGTGTTACAATTGAATTCATCTGAAAACTTCTGAAAACATGGACAAATATTTTGAAGCCAACAAATTTCTTTCTTTCTTTTTTTTTTTTTTTTTTGCCAACAGATTTCTTTCATGATAGGCATTTAAAAACACAATCAAGTAATCAACTGAATGGAAGAAACTTCTCGATATGGCAAGTTCTTATCATATTATTTACCCTACTGGATGGTGACTCCTACCCAATTAAGATGAAGGGTGTCCCGCCATTTTACCTTAGCAGAGTCCTACTAAATGGTGTTTGATGATAATTGAGTCCCAATTAAGATGAGGGGTGTCCCTCCATTTTACCATAGCAGAGTCCTACATTTTCATCACAAACTTTGCTTTCACTGAACTAAGTTCTTTGCATTGCAGGTTTATTTGCAACCAACAAATGAAGCGCTTGAGCGCAAGTTTGTAGATGCAAAGATGGTATTCTCTATTCAGAATGTTGTACCAAGGTTGGTTTATCTGCATTATCTGTGGTCGTAGCTACAACTCTTCTGCAATGTTTCCTTTCTTTGGAGATCTGAATGCAGTGATTGGAGCATTTGGATGCACACCCCTTGACTTTGTTTTGCCAATGGTCTTCTACAGTCTCACTTTCAAGCCTTCCAAGTTATGACTAAGAGTTCTTGATTTCCAGGACTTGTAACTTGTTTGCCAACATTTGATGATAAAAATCATCGATTTGTTAATTGTCATCCTTACAGTTTTATAATTAATTCAGAAAATTAGTAAGTTAAATCTATGATTAGTGTAAATTACCTTTATAAAGACTTCTTCAAATTGCTTCTACTAATTGGGTTTGTAGTAAAAAAAAAGGCTGCATTAATTAGACCCAAATAATGTTTGTTAAAACAGAAAAAATGTTTTCTGAGAATGAGAAATGAGCACCAAATGTGCTACTGGAATAACTGTCTATGAGATTTTACTCAGTATTGTACTCTGCCACTAGATTCAAGTCCATGCCAAAAACATTGGAAACCATACTTCATTTTTTAAAGATATAAATGTGTTTTTGGTGTTTAGATGAAGCAAAGGCTCCATACTCTATTGGAGACCACCAATTCATCTTGATATTTCAGTAGAACAACAAACATTCTGCAGTTCATTTGTTTTTTGTGACAATATTCTTCAATATAGTGAAATAAATTTTCTTTCTTGTGTGTTCCAGACCCCATAGAACACTGCACATGCACCTTGGTAACTCTTAGGAAGTCGAGTAGTAACTCTTGGGAAGTCAAGTTGTAACTTTCCAGAATTTTTCTTTTAGTCTAAGAAATTACAAGTAGGAGTTTCCAAGGTGTGTGTGCCATGTTCCATGGGGTGCGGAACAAACAATAATTTCTCCTCAAATCATCTAGCAAGGACTGCTAAAAAAAATCTTCGAATACTTCACATGCTTGAAAAATGTAATTTTCAAGGTATTTTTCAATGCTCAATAAAATAGTGTATCAATTTGGCTTTTACCTCAAGCATTATTCCTCTCTTTGAAACTTTTGCCATTTAAGTTTAATTATAAATAAATCAACATTAACAAATCATAAATCTTCTGTAAAATACTTATATCTTGAAAACACTTTCCTTGCACATGCACTTTCCTAACGAGTAATCCAAAACAGCTTAACTGTGATCCTTTGTCTTGTCGAAGGTTAAGCCAATAAATAATATTGTTTTAATATCTGTTCTTACTAATTATTGGACTCTCTCATTGCACAGATACTGTAAAAACCTTTTATTCAGTTCAAGATAGAGAGAAATGGGAGCTCCAAACCTCCTTGAATATACCGACAACTGATCATAAGGAAAATGGTGCCAATGATTCTGCAGAAGAGCTTGATGCTGGAGCTTTGTTCGTCCTCAAATCATGAGGTCAGTGAGTATAAGACATTTTTTCTCATTTTATTTTTCTGTTCAACAAAAAGAATTGAACCCAATACTCTACTCGATGCCTTTTGAGTATTAAGTATTAATTAATGAACTTCATGTTATGCAATCACTAGAAAATGAATAATTAGTTTCTTGACAAAGAAAAATAATTGATTGGATCATGGCTGTACTGTGGATATCATTTGACAACATCGATAGTTGGTCCAGTGATTTTCGGTCTTCCCTTTGCTCTAGCCTTACTTGGCTGGGCTGCCGGAGTCTTATGCATTACTCTTTCAGCTTTGCTGACTTTCTATTCATACAATCTTCTCTCTATGGTTCTTGACCACCATGCCCAGCTTGGGAAGCGTCAGCTACGGTTTAGGGACATGGCCAGAGACATTCTAGATGGGAAACATAAATCCTGTGGAAAGTGTATTTTACCCTACAAACATGATGTCTTAATCAACAAATGAGAGCTTAATGGGCGTTTCAATTTGACAGGACCTGGATGGAGAAACTATTTTGTTGGCCACTTCAGTTTGCTATATGCTATGGTGCAGTTATTGGCTGTACTCTTCTTGGAGGGCAGAGCCTAAAGGTTGGTGTCTCATATGCCTCAATTCTATGTTATTTCCTAAATAACAGCCCTTTATCATTCTTTACAATTATCTATTGTGCAGTTCATCTACTTGCTCTACAACCCAAGTGGAGAAATGCAGCTATACCAGTTCATAGTTATTTTTCGAGTTGCAACACTATTTTTGGCACAAATTCCATCCTTCAATTCCTTGAGGCATATCAACCTTATCTCACTGGTCCTCTGTCTTGCTTACAGTGCCTGCGTCACTGCCGGATCCATACACATGGTGAAAAAATCACAAGACATCTAAATGTTAGAAGTTTTTCTATAAAATCATTTGTTTCTCATGTCTTAAGTCTTTATCATCAAACAGGAAATTCAGAGAATGCGCCTGAACAAAACTATTCTATTAATGGATCTGAAGGAAATAAGATTTTGGGTGCTGTTAATGGTATCTCAATCATTGCTACAACATATGGATGTGGAATTCTCCCTGAAATCCAGGTTTTCCATGCACTTCATTTCTTTGGTTTCTGAATAAGAGAGTGGTATATAAGACATTTGGGATGCATTTGATAGACAAGATAAGAGAAATGATAGGATGAGATGGATAAGTAAGAGGATGAGATGTTTCATCCATCCTACACCAAAGCTGCTCATCTCGTTCCTGACTAATCCTATCCACTAAACACTCATAGAATAAAAATTATTATATTCTTTTCTCATCTTGTCCACCAATCACACCCCTCTTCTTATGTTTCATGTAATATCTCTAACTCAACATACACTTCTAAAATTTCCTTTTACTTTTCTTCAAGTTTTGCCATAGTTGGGCAAACCCTCAATGTAATGACTAAAGATAGCTCGAAATACTTGCTTTTTGCAGGCCTCTATAGCTCCTCCTTCAGGGAAAGATGTTCAAAGGCTTATGCATGTGCTATACCGTCATAGTCACCGCGTATTTCAGGTACTGGGCATTTGGCAATCAAGCTGAAGCAACAATTCTTACCAATTTTATTGGTGATGGGAAGCCATTGCTGCCAACTTGGTTTCTTTTGATAACTAACATCTTCACGCTTATGCAATTGATTGCAATCACTGTGGTAAGACCTGTTTATTTGCTAGCATGAACCAAGAATAGCAATTTCTTATGCCACCACCTCCTAAAGAATTCCAAATAAGATTGGAGCTTTTATAGTGAGTAAAGCCTATGCAAGCGTTGATGTACAAGCATTTGGTTTACTGCAGATTTACTTGCAACCATCGAACGAACTGTTTGAGAAATGGTTTGTGAACCCAAAAATGAATCAATTCTCCACTCGTACCATCACACCGCGGTTGATTTTCCGCTCACTTTCCGTGATCATAGCCACAACTTTTGCTGCAATGTTACCTTTCTTTGGAGATATCATGGCTCTGTTTGGAGCCTTTGGAATCATACCTATAGATTTCATTTTGCCGATGGTCTTCTACAATGTCAATTTCAAACCATCAAAACAGAGCATTATATTTTGGAGAAACACATTGATAGCAGTAGCATCCTCAGCGTTGGCAGGAGTTGGGGCTAGCATCAGTACGACAAATGGTTATTGATGCAAAGACATAGCTTGTTTGCTGATATGTAGCATTTTAACAACAATTAAATGAATATATAATTCTTGATAGAAAGTTCAGCGCATTACAAAGAAGAAGTATTTATCAACTCCCAAATAATTTTTTTACTCTATGGCAATTTCGGCTGCGAGAGATCTGCATTGTGATTCTTCTAGCCATTTAGGAAGAAGCTCTTCTACTTTTGGGATCTTTGTTGCTTGTGATTCATCTAGCCCTCATGCATTCCGCCAGTCAAGTGGGTGCGCCATTGTTTTGATCCCCAAAATGGCAGAGTCTCAGAACTCAAATCAAAACACCACAACACAAGCTGGCAAAAAAATCCAAAATACACATGCTTATTACAATAAGATTTATTTATTAATAATTCATTTTTAATGCAAGAATGACAATTTTGAGGAATTGTCAATTTTGAGGAATAAACCAAAACAATTCCCACTAGAATATTCCAGTGTACTGACTAAACGTCTAAACTTCAAATTAAGTTATTGTCTACATTCATGCAAGTGTATTGCCTGTAAAAGTCTAGAAAGGTTGGGACATATTAAAGTTTATAAATTTCTTGAAAAATATCACAAGACAACAGATCATCTTGGGAAGTTAACTATGTCATATTCCTTTAAAATTAAATTGATTTCAGTCAGGTACAGGCATTTCTTCCCATCTAAGGTTCCATAACCATTAAACATGTTGCAAGGATTGAAACAAACAAGTAAATATATATATGGTCAAATTTATTTGAACACGAGACCCTCTATCCTATTGTTGTTATGAAAAAGAACCAAGCTCTTACTTGAACCGGGCTGGCTGCAACCAATAAGTCTGCAGTTCCGTCAAAGACAGAATGATCTGCCTTAGCCAAGGTGACAAACACACTATTCCCGGTACTATCGCCACGCACAATGGCTGGGGTAATGTACCCTTTCAACGAAACTATCTCATATGAGCCCTGTATGGGAAAAGAGAAAATATTAAATTTTCATTCCATTAGAAGAAGAGACAAATTTAACATGTTATTTAGGTCTAATGGCTACATGTGTCATGTGACAACATAATAGAGAACCTGTTTCTCCTGTCTACATTGTCACGGAAAATGTTTATTAAAAATAAGAATAAGAGGAGAAGAAAGTAGAACATATAGAGTACATGTTAGGTACATTTTTCACATTTCTTGTGTAAGTTGTACTAGCACTTCCTGTAACAGTCATGCCCGTTATAGTTAGAAGTAACATTTTCCCATAGAATGATCCACAAATATATAAGAAATGTGAAAAAATAATAAACTTGCAAACAAGCAATTCCAATTAGCAGATATAAATTAACTAAACATCATATCAACACCAAGCATAGCCACTCGCCAATAGAAAATAGCATCTCTTTAGCCCTAGGATTAGTGAGGCTGGGTAAGGGTAAGATGAGGTGAGGTGAGGTGAGGTTGGGGTAGATAGTATTGTACTCTTAATGAACAAAAAGAAAATAACCTGTATCCTTCCTTTTGCCTGTTCGAAAATTAGAACATTACCTCATTTGATTGGACTATAATGCGAGATTATAATAGCTAAAAAACATTGCCTCCACTACTGAAACCACAGGCTAATACAATCCACCATCTGAAATTTGATCTACTTGAGGAAAAAAAAAAGGCTGCTTTTGGCATGGCCAGTTTTCAACATCAAACTTATAGATTCTACAATGAAAGCAACATTATACAGTATTCCTAGAGGCCAAGACTCACCTCTTTCCACACTTTGAAATTCAAAATTACGCATAACCAAATCAAAGACCGAGAGCACATATGTACAAATACAGCCAGAAATGCAAGCAAGGACACAGGAATTTGATTAGAAGTACCAAGATTATGCTTCCATGGTCAAATCTATCTCTGATGGCCCATCTCAGAATCAAAAACTTGTAGGCTCTGCTGGACTTGAGAGTTGGGGTGTCCCTTAATGATGTAATCCCAGTAAACAATACAATGCTTCTATCAAAATATCAAGCTTGCAAGGTATTTAAATGCATTTCATCCTTCATAGAAAAACCACCATCAATCACATTCATATCAGAATGCTGCTTTTTTAAGTCATTATGTGATTTTCTTTAACTATAACTCATTTTAGTCCTAATGTCAGGCCTATCTTGCAAAAGAGGGTGGTGAAAGATACGTAAAAACAAGAACAGATTTAGTGGCGTATTTAGAATGAGAAATCCTCAAAGAACAATCAATAAAAAAAATCAAGTATCAGAACTACATTTCAATTTCAAAGAAAATATCTTAGTTAAAAGAACATTTTTGGCAAGGAAAAGCATTTCCAAAAAAAAAGGAGTAACTTACATGCCACCCTCTTAAGTTGAAACTTCCCTTAAAAAAGGCTTCTCAATTTTTCCCAAGGGTTTGTTTAAAACCCATAACAACACTTCAAACTGAACTTAATGAAGAAATAAAGTAACGAAACCTTTTGTAGACAGAGTGTTAGGAAATAAAGATTCTTACAACAAAAATTTTCAACCAACAAAAGAGACTTTCCTAGCTCTAATCCTATCAGGATGGATATTAGATATCGCTCACCTATACCTTAAAAGTTATCAAGACAACCCCATCCACATGAAAGTTATTCCAATAAGGTCATTATGCCATTTTAAACCCAATTTACCCTTCTCTTCTAACATGCTCTGCATAAAATACCCTCAGAGGGTTGTAGAATATATACTAAATATTAAGCCAAACCCCCTCAATCCTGTAGCAGACTGAAATGCTGCCATGTGGTAAAAGGGTATTAGTTTATATGAAAAAAAGAGAATGAAGAAAAGAAGGAAAGAAGGGTAAAAAAGTATTGCAGGGACTCACACAATTGTGTGGGCCCGTATCTATGTCTTGGTCTTTGCCTTAAGCGAAGCTCTATTTGACTAGTGAAAGAGCCGCATGATATCTAGCGTGTGGAATCAATCACTTCAACAATTAGAAACCTTACCCTAATTGCTTAGAAAGACGTAAACAAAAAACTCAAATGAAACTACCATTCAGAAAGTTTGATTACGTATAAATTCTTGTACGCTAAGTTTTGTCAGATACTAAATGGAAGGTATTTTCTGTTTTGATATTTTTGGATCAATTTCAACCTGGGGATTAACATATGCTTTCCTAGGGCCTTACAGAAAGCATGAACAGTCAATGCACATGATTATACAAACAGATACTAGCCTAATTGCTCATTCTATGCATGTGAAGAAAAAAATGTAATATAATTTTGTTGAATATATAATAAGTCAGTTATAGTAATTATTATCTGCAGAGAAAGAAAGAACAGCATTAGAAGCAGGAAGAGGCAATACGGTAAGTGAGATGAGGTTTTAGGAGTGCACACAGGCACAATCATGTGCACCATGCGTACACATTATAATTGAGTTTTGCAATATAAATGAGAACATCAAAACCACCAATATGTTACTATTTTAAAATTCGCCAGGCAAGATTGACCAAGTCATTTCAATAAATAATCTAATGAGTCGGTTGGTGCTTCAGGTGGTGTCGTGGTTATGTGGAATAAGAAAGTGATGGACTTGACTGATTTTCTAGTGGGACAATTCTCAGTTTTCTGTGTGCTAAAAGACCTGTCGTCAAGCAAAGTGTGGCTGTTCTCGAGAGTTTACGGTCCAGTTCTTAACAATGAGAGGGGCCTCTTTTGGGACAAAATCGCTGAGGTCAAGAGCCGATGGAATCTCCCCTTGGTGGTGGGAGGGGACTTCAATGTTGTTCTCTATCCTCATGAGAGAGCAGGGTGCTTGGTGGAGGATAGCTTCATGAGGGAGTTTTTTGCTTTTGTTCAGGGTCGGAATCTTATGGACTTGCCTTTATCAGGTGGATCGTTCACCTGGTCGAATTTTAGGGAAACCCCCTCTTTCTCTCGGATCAATCAATTTCTTGTCTCTAGTTGCTAGGAATCTCTCTACCCTAATCTTATTCAGAAGCTTTTGCCTCGACCGGTGTTGGACCATCACCCTATTGTTCTTGAAGGGGGGTTTGCACTGGGGTCCTACTCCTTTCCGCTTTGAAAATATGTGGCTGAAGGTGGAAGGCTTTCAAGATCTTATCAAAGGTTGGTGGGAAGGTTGTACTGTGAGAGGGTCCGCAAGCTTCGTGGTGGCTTCAAAATTGATAACTCTCAAGCTGAAATTGAAGAAATGGAACAAAGAATCTCTTGGTAATATCAATTCCTCAATCAATGCGTTGATGGGGGAGGTGACTGGTCTTGATAAGGAGGAGATTTCTTCAAGTCTCTTAGGGGAGGAAAGAAAGAGGCGAGAGTGGATTAAGAAGGAGCTATGGCAGAAACTTCTTGGAGACAAAAATCTAGGGAAATTTGGCTTAGGGAGGGTGACAGGAACACTAAATTCTTTCACTGGATGGCGAATGACCATAGGAGACACAACTTTATTGGATCCATCGAGGTTGATGGCTTTTTTTTTTTGTGGAGGAAGAGAATATTAAGGAGACCATTTGCTCTTTCTACAAGCCTCTCTTCAAGGAGAGTTGCAGTGTTAGGCCGAATTTGGATGGTATGGAGTTCATTGTTCTTGATACAAGTGAGGCTTTGTGGATCGAGTGCCCTTTTGATGAGGAGGAGATTCTTTGTGCCTTTAGAGAGTGTAATGGGGACAAGTCCCTTGATCCCGACGGTTTTTCTATGGCCTTTCTTAAACACAATTGGGCTATCCTTAAAGGGGATATCCTTCGGCACTTTGAGGAATTCCATGTTTCGAGTGATTTTGTGGATAGCCTCAACTTAACCTTCATTGTCCTTATTCCGAAGAAAGTGTGTGCTTCCAATATCAAATATTTTTGGCCTATTAGTCTTATTGGTTGCATTTACAAACTTCTTTCAAAGGTCCTCACTTGTAGGCTAAAAAAAGTGATCTCTAAAGTGATGAGCTATTTCCAAAATGCTTTTGTGGATAAAAGGCAAATTTTGGATACCATTTTAATTGCTAATGAAGTGGTGGATTCCCATTTAAAAGATGGAGGGGGTATAGTGATTTGTAAACTTGACATGGAGAAAGCTTTTGATCAAGTGAGTTGGAGCTTTTTGATCTACCTTCTGAAGAGGATAGGCTTCGGATACAAGTGGTGCAATTGGATCTTTAAATGTATTTTGTCAGCATCCTTTTCGATCCTTACTAATGGTTGCCCTTCCGGGTATTTTAAAGCGTCACGAGGCACAAGGTTTGAGACAAGGGAATCCTCTATCCCTTTTTTGTTCACTTTGGTTATGGAGGCTCTAAGCAAAATGTTGTTGAAAGCAGTTGAGAGATGACTCTTAAGTGACTTTAAGGTGGGAAGAGAAGGAAGAAGTGTGAGTGTGTCTCATCTTCTCTTTGCCGATGACACTATTGTTTTTTGTGGGGCAGACACTCATCAAATCTTGCATCTTCGATGTGTCCTTCACTGCTTTGAGGCGGCCTTGGGGCTCAAAGTCAATCTTGGTAAGAGTGATTTGATTCCTCTTGGTGAGAACATTAATGGTCGTTTTCTTGTTGGTTTGTTGGGGTGTAAGGGGGGGATTCTTCGCTTCACTTATCTTGGTCTCCCTCTCGATGCCAAATTTAAAGACTCAAGTGTGTGGAATCCCATCGTGGAGAGACTTGAAAAGCGGCTAGTCGGTTAGAAGAATCTCTTTCTCTAAAGGACGAAGACTCACTATCATAAAAAGCACTCTCTCTAGTCTCCCTATCTATTTTATGTCCCATTTTCCTATTCCTAGTGGTGTGGCTAAAAGGTTGGAGGATATCCAAAGAAGATTCCTTTGGGGCAATACAAGGAAGGAGCATAAATTTCACTTGGTAAGATGGGGAGTGGTTAAGCAACCGTTAGATAGAGGGGGATTAGGTATAAATTCCCTTACTTTGTTCAACAAAGCTTTGTTGGGAAAATGGTTATGGAGATTTATTGTGGAAATGGAGAATATTTTTTAGGAAAGTGGTGGAAGCTAAGTTTGGATTGGATGCTTACGGGTGGACGTATAAGAAAAGAAGAGGGGCCTACGGTGTTGGACTGTGGAAGTGGATACGGAATGGTTAAGACTTGAGTTCTCACCTTTCGGTGTTGGTTGGTGATGGAATGAGAACGCGGTTTTGGCATGATACATAGTTCGTGAACACCCCTTTTAAAGATCGTTTCCCGGAAATCTTTGAATTGGCAAGGGATAAGGAAGCTCTTATTTCATCTTACTTCTTGGTGAACAAAGGTGTTATTTTGTGGGATATGCCTTTATTTCGCAATGTTAACGATTGGGAAATTGGGAGATTGCAAAGCTTTTTGGAAACTTTATATAGTTTCCACTTTGATTTTTCTAAAGAACATGCAATGAGATGGAGGGACAACCCGTGCAAAGGTTTTGAGGTGGTCTTTTTATAAGATTCCTCTAGCTGGGTCTACTACGGATGGATCCAGCAACTTCCCGTGGAAAGCAATTTGGTGCTCCGAAGCCCCAAAGAAAGTGAGTTTCCTTTGTTGGAAAGCCGCTTTGGAAAAGATCCTAACGCTTGATAATTTGCAAAGGGGAAGGATATTGATGAACCGTTGTTTCATTTGCAAAGAATATGGTGAGTCTGTGTTTCATCTTCTGATGGAGTGTTCCTTAGCAAGATCCTTATGGGAAATGGCTTATAAAGTTTTGGGGATCTCGTGGGTGTGCGCTGGATCGGTGTTAGATGAAGTGTGGGCTTGGAGTGGACTGCGAGCCCCTAAAAATCTCAAGAAAGTTTACTCCTTAATCCCACTTTCTATCTTTTGGATAGTTTGACTCGAGAGAAACCGTAGAGCATTTGAAGGCTTCAAGAGACCTTTGGTTGTAATTAGGGAAAGATGGCTTAATGGCCTATTTTTTTGGGTCAAAGGGAATTCTTTTGTAAATGACTTTAACTTTATAGATTTTGTGGAGTTTCTCTCCTATGGATAGCCATGTACATGGGTTGCACCCCCTTGGTGCTTTTTTAATACATTTCACTTATCAAAAAAATAAATAATCTGATTTTTAGTGTACCTTCATGAGTTCATGTAGCTAAAATAGCAAACCCATCGAAAGTCACCCTACAATTCATTCTAATGTTCAGAGAAAGATAAAAAAAGGCATCAGAAACGGTTGCTTTTGGAGGCACTAGAAATGCCCCTTGCCAAAAAAAAAGCCAAAAGCATAGTAACCATTTCAAACATCAACTCCTACATTTTTTTCTAACAGTAAATTTGTTAAGAGATGCCAAGGGAGCCTAACCTAAGTATAAAACTAAAAGATTCACTTGCGAATTTTTTAATCACCATTACATTACAAGGGAAATTCTTAGGCAGTCGCATCAAATATTAAAACAGAATACCAAATCACACTTCACCAGCCCAACAAATGACTACTTAAGAAGGCTCAAAAACAAATATATACTGTAGCTGGTGTTTTAAAGGCAAGGGAATAGGACAAAGTGCTTTATTCCTACCAAGGTTAGATGTAAGCCTAAAGGCATAAGGCATGATATGAAAAAATAGGACAAAGCTTTTGTTTTTCTTTTTTCTTTTTTAATTCTAGCACTAAAACTTGTTCAAAAGTTGATTAAAAATGAGAATAGAAATAAATAATTAATTAACAACATATAACCTTTCCCCTTTCACAACGTTTTAAAGCAATGGCTGAGTTTAAAAAAAAAACAAAAACAAAATTCTCAACATTCTAAACTGCTAATCAGCCTTTAATTTTAGAAAGTTTCAATATAGGAATTGAGAGTCCTAATTAGGTTTCCTATTATGTCTGGTTTTTTAGTCTTACTTAGTTTATATTTGTCTTATCTAATTGATGTGTCCTAGTCCTATTAGGTTTGATATTCGTAAGTCTATATATAAGACTGTTAAATTGTATTCATATAATCAATCAATGACACAAAATTATTTTCAATTCTTAATTTCAATATGGTATCAGAGCAATCACTTCCACAACATTTCTTGAGAATCCTGTAAATGCTATCCGCCTTTTAGTAACCTGAGAAACTACTAAAAATCTTTCTCCACAGAGTGAGCCGTAGTGAAAAGAATACCAGGCAGCAAGGCTCCCTTCTTATTCTGCTCTAGACTGGCCAGCTCTAGAAGACAAGATGATGTCAACAATAAGGCCATAGAGAGCAAGTGCTTCAGCAAAGATGAGAATAGGAATCATCCTAACAAAAAGTTTTGGCTGCTGTGCGTTAGCCCTCACACCCGCATCACCGACAATCCCGATGGCCATTCCAGCAGAAAGCCCAGCAAGATCACAAGCTAGACCAGATGAGACATGCGCATAACCATCAAAAAGGTAATACTATTTAGCCTTGGGATTAATCCCGGTACTGATAATAACAGCAATAATCAACCCGTAAATACCCAAAATACCAGCCGTAACAACTGGAACAATCGACTTCATCACCAACTCAGGCCTCATCAAACCCATAGAGGCCACACCAACACCACTCTTTGCTTTTCCATATGCAGCTCCCATACAGGAGAAGATAAGTGTGGCTGCTGCGCCGAGGAATCTGAATAACGGGGTGTTTCATCGCCGTTGAATGCAGAAACCATTGTAGTTGGTGGATCTAATAAACAATATCGTTCAGATATGGGAATAGTAGTTTACACGTTAGCTTTTCGCAGAGAAATTTTAAGAGTAAGATCTCTCTGTGTTTCTGTATTTATTTGTATCAGATTGGATGAGATTTGTTGCAGGTATGGATTTCTTTGTAACAAGTTGGTACATGTGTATGCTCCAACTTTTTGGGAGTGTTGAGAGTTCAAGTTGATGCATGTGTATACTCCAACTTGAGGGAGAGTGTTGAGAGTCCAAAATTAGGTTTCCTATTATGTGTCCTAGTAGGTTTTTTTGTCTGTCTTAGTTTATGTTTGTCTTGTCTAGTTGACCTGTCCTAGTTCTATTAGGTTTGATTTTCGTAAGTCTATATATAGGACTGTTAAATTGTATTCGTATAATCAATCAATAATACAAAATTATTTTCAATTCTTAATTTCAACAATAGGCATACCAAAACAAGAACAGGCTTCTACCATGACATATAATTTAATTTGAATGAAACCTTTTGAAGGAAAAAAGGAAATCATGTCCAATTATAACCAACTAATAAATAGAACACGATTGGTCTTTTAAACTTTAATATTCACATAAATAAATACATATGGCTGAACATCCACACAACGCACATGTTAATATATGTATGCTTCTTAAACTTAGATGCACTAAAAGTTGTCTTTTCTGGCTCAAGCTGGCTTTGTGCCTCATCTAAATACTGTGCATGTGTGTGTCACGATATTGATATGAAACTCAGCATGTCAGCGTTGAGAAGTAGTCAAAACTTGAGACCAGTTGATGGGCTCCACAAGAAAAATAACTCCATTGTCCAGATCCAGAAACCATGAAATTTTAAGAGAAACAGAACTACCACGGTAGAAAACAATTTGAGGAGCATTCTTTAATTTATTGCCTTTTTCATCTCCTGTAAGTTATGAAGTCATGCCATGTCAACAGAACTCGAAATACTCACAAAGAAGGTTCAGTAACAAGTATTACCACACAAATGGCACAAGAATCAGATGATTTTAAAAAAAGAAAATACCAAGTATTTAATGGGTACAATTTGATTGATCAAGTATATCAAAAATCAATAAGGTTGAATGAAGTTTATTCATCCACTATACAGACCCCTGAGCATGATAAAATTTATCTTGTGGCAAGTAAAATCACAATGCGACAACATAGAAATGGATGAACAGACCATATAAGCTCAATGTGGAGTACTAAAAATCATTTCACCTCTATTCTAACAATTCAATTTCATTCTTTCACAACCTTAACTCCCTATATTATCAAAGATTATAAACTCAGAATAGAACAAGGGATAACTATAAGTTAGAGGTATAGTTTCAGATCTTGCCTCATAAACAGACATTTGACCACAAAAACGAATGTGGGCATGCGAAACAATCCCAATTGCTGAAAGGATGCAAACATCCCGACGATATTTCTGGACAAATAATGTTGCTTGGGATATTATGTCCTAAAGGAATAAAAGTTGTTCATGTGTCAAATTAGGTAAAATATGTGGATTCCATATAAAAATTGCACTTCCAGAAATTCTCAAATTTTAACAAGTAAAATAATAATTATTATTAAATTAAGAAAAAGTAACTAGCTTCCCTGAATACATTACCTCTCCTGGATGGACATATACAATTTGCGGCACACAGTTTCCCCCGGTCACAACATCTGATTGCCCTTCAAAAATTAAAAGTTATACGCATGAAAATCATTTATCTATATGAACCATCACATATTTCTTTTCAGAAATTTCATAACATAATCCCATTGTTAAATGGAATATATCATGTTGCATGAATCAAATTTATCTATATATTAGATCAAGCAAAATCGATAATGTTAGTTGAGAATTGATCTACCTTGATCTGACACGGACTCCGAAGGCATTTGAGGGGAACACTCTGGGATTAAAATTTCTTCATTATACCCCGCTACGTCTGATTGCCCTTCAAAAATTATAAGTTATATGCATGGAAATCTTTTAAATCATTTATCTATATGAACCATCACATATTTCTTTTCAGTAATTTCATAACATAACCCCATTGTTAAATGGAATATATTATGTTGCATGAATCATACTTATCTATATATAAAATCAAGCAAAATCGATAACATTAGTTGAGATTTGTTCTACCTTGATCTGGAACGGCCTCAAAAGGCAATTGAGGGGAACACTCTGGGAAAATTTCTCCATCATACCCTGCTGGGGATCTCCTTGGAATCCCTTTTCTATTCCTCTTCCCCGTAATCTTCCTCCTTTCTTCTCCCCCACTGTTTTTGTCCATACCGGACGGTTGCGGGGACTTGCTCTCCTTGTCCATAAAACTCTAAAAATTCAGTAAAACAGAGCAGAAACTAAGAAGAAAATCTAAGAAGAAACACTAGATAAAATTTACATCTGTACTTACCGAGAAATCAAACCAGAAAAACTCTTCGTCAAGTATTTTGCAACAGTAAGTAAAGCAAATTATCCTTTAGCATGCATTTATAGTGGGTTTGGAATACCATAACTGAAATTAGACACATAGTCATGGACTAAATGGCAACTATTGTTACCATAAATGGTGATTCCGACAGATTTTTTTATATATTTATAATTGTAATCATTAAACATTAAGCATTAGATAGGAAAGTTGTAATTTCTTCTTGTTACATGTCATGTTACTTAATTTTGAATGCATTCCATTTTTAAAAAGCTTTATATATAACATCATGATAAACAAAAAACTACTCTCTTTATTTTCATCGAGGCCCTCTGGAATGTGAATTGATATCTTATAAGAACTAAAAGAAAAACATTTCACTAAATTTGTTGAAGCTGTGTTAACACAGCAATTACCTGATATGTAATTATATTGAAATAAAAGTCTAAAAGAAGAGACAACGCATACCCAACCTGCACTTGTTACATGCCAAATGTGGATCCTATATAATCATTAAGGAAAGCACAAAAAAGTTATCATGTCAAGGGTGATATGCACTGGCAGATCCAATATTAGCTTGAAACAATTACTGAAATGCATATATTTACCAAGATAAAACCAAATGGAGTGAATAAAACAAATATATTTACAAGATTTGCTAACATAATGATAAAAATTAATAGATTTAGCATTAATTAGGCTCTAGACTAAAGGTTCTTTCCTTTTCTGATTTCATCAACAACCCCGAGCGCACAGAGATTTTTCCAAGGGTAAACTACACGGATCCTCTTATTTTAGGTCGAAATTAAACTTACATCCTTCATTTTCAAAACCTACACTTGCATCCCTTAACTCACCATTCTGTTACCGTGATTCAAACGTTAGTCATTCATACCATCAAATCTTTTAAAAGATGTAAATTCTTATGAGGTAATCGAACGGGTATATATGTATTTTCGACAAGATTTGCTGACATGGATAAAGGCAGTATCATGTTTGATGAGGATGCCAGCCCTTCATGAAAGGATACAAGTGTAATTTCGACCTAAACTCAAGGAGAGTTTTGCAATTTAACCATTTTTCCAACAATTATGCTAGCTCGTCAACTAGGGTGGAAAGAGTTAGGCATACGGCATGCCCATTTATCCACCCATACCCACCCAAATTTAAATGGGTCCAGGTAACCTATTTAAGTGGGTAGTAATTGGGATCCTCTAAAACATCCTGTTAGAAAAAATAAATGGGTTGGGTATGGATCAAACCCACACAACTCACTTTTTCACATCTCAGACCCATAGCAAAACTAACATAAGACCCAACCTATTCAACACCTTAAAGCTCTCTGTTTCCTTCTATTTCTTTATTTCCTCTTTTGTTTTTCTCTCATTTCCTCTCATCCAAACACTTCTCTGTCTCATTTTTCTCTAATCTAAACACCAAAATCTCTCTGCTTCACTACTCCTAGCAAAGGGATTTGCTAACCCGTGCTTATTTTTGCTTACATTTAGGCCCTTTAGCATGCTAACGGCACTTTGTCTAAGCAAGTATTTTAACTCTGGTCCTCATTAAACCATACACCTCACCCGTCCCCACACACACGTTTTCTATTGGTCTTTCTTGCAAGAAAATAAAAATCAAGTAAAATTGTAATTAGGTTCTATCATATTTTATATGTTATGTTTGCAGACAATAAGTCAAGCATTGGCCACTGCACAGAAACATTTAACAAGATCCTCAAGTTGAGCGGATATAATAATTTTATAAATGTCTCACCCTTAGCATTATTATTTATTTCCTCATTCTTCTTCTTCTTTGGTTTGTTTCCCCATTTTTCTAAGAGTCCAAAATCAAAAGCGAAATGTATGTGTGATCCAGCTACAACAAAGAGAGGCAAAAGAAGGTTGAAGGCAGAAAGGCAACAAGGGAAGGAAAGGACAGGAAGGAAGCTATCCTAGAGCCTAGAAAGTCATTGAGGCTTCAAGACTTACCACCTCAACCATCCGGATAGCCAAGAGAAGATTTAAGAAGAAGAAAGAGTTAGTTAGAGTTAGTTACAAAAGTGTTAGGGCTAAAACAGAATCATAACTAACTAACAACTCAGCTCTCTCATTAGTCATAAGCTGTATAAATAGGACTTGTAATGTGTAATCAGAATTAATAATCAAAATGCTCAGAATTTTCTCTTCTCTCTTTAGTTACTTTCTTGGAGTTTAGGCTTGTCTCGAATCAAGTCATTCTACACTGAGTTAGGGAATGCATTAATTTTGTGCACGCGCACACACGCGTGGTAAATGGGGTGGGTATAGGTGTTGTTTATAAATAAATGGGTAAATAGGTTACGAATAACCCAACCCAAACCCACCTGCTTCCACCCGTTTGCCACCCCTACCGTCAACCTCACCCCGCCACATGCACAAGAAGATAATATAGATATATAGATCAGTTGGATTATCAAAAATAATAAAGAACTCAAAGAACAGCCTTGTAAAGTTATGAGGCCAATTAATTCTCTAGATGAGGTATCACATTGGCAGGAAACATAAATGAAAGAAAGATAAAGTGAGTTCTGTGCAGCATTCTGTTATTTAAAAAAAACACTTGTGTACAGCATTCAATATTCCAATAGTATCAAGAACCTTCGATTCGCATTAATAACCCTTGATTCTTTTTTAATAAATGAAAATAGTATTAACAAAGCACCAAGAAGGTGCAACTCTAAGTCGAGGGCTATTTACAAGAGGAAATTTACAAAATCCAAAAAGTCAATGTTGTTTTTAAAAAAATTCTCTTTAACCCAAAGATTAAAGATGTTGAGCCAACTATCTCTAATAGAGTCAATAGATTTCTCACTACCCTCTAACGCTCCATAATTCCTCTCCTTCCACACTAACCAAAAAATTGAGTGTGGAATCAACAAAAAAGCTTTCTTAACCTCCTTTGACGCCCGCACCCCACTCCAACCCAAACCTCATCTTTCACGGACCCCGCTACCACCCAAGAAATCCCCAAAATCCTATAGGCCAGCTCCCACAAACTTCTAGCCAATAAGCACTCCGTCAAAAGATGAAATATGTACTCGGCATAACATTTGCAAATATAAAATCTATTAACCAAAAATTTTCCCCTTCTTTGTAAGTTATCTAACAATTTTCTCCTAAGAGGCCTCCCACACAAAAAAAACTTTCTTTGGGGCATGAGGACCCCAAATAGCTTTCTACGGGAACTTCGAGTGGCTGGCTGAAAGATCCCCCTCAAGAAGAACCTCATAATAAGATTTCACCACAAAGCCTTTCCCCGGGCTAGGTCTCCATCTAATCGAGTCCTCCCTACTCCCCTCTACCCTAATACCATATAAGATCCTCAACAATCTCTCGACCATCTCAACTTCCCAATCATGTAAATTCCAAATAAAAGGCACATCCCATAAAATTCCATCATTAGTGACCGAAACACGAGCTAACATTAACTTCTTTATTTCTCACAAAATTAAAAATGTCCAAAAACTGGTATTTCAAATGGGTGTTCCCAACCCATGTATCATGCCAAAGTCGAGTTCTTTCCCCATTTCCCAACACCACCGATACCCATGGAGCAAAATCCCCCCACCCTTTTTGAATCCACTTCCGCACTCCCACACCATAGGCCTCCTTAACATCATTAGACATCCACCCATTAGAATTCATCCCAAATTTAGCTACTATCACTTTCCTCCAAAGATGTTCCCTCTCTACAAGAAACCATCATAACCATTTTCCAAGAAGCACTTTATTAAAAACCAAAAGATATTTAAGGCCGAGCCCCTCATTTTCCATTGGTTCTTTAACCACCCCACACCTCACCAAATGATACGTGTATTCCTCTCTAGTGTTACCCAAAGGAATCTTCTTTGAATACTCTTCAACCTATTAGCCACCAAACTTGGAATAGGAAAAAGAGACATGAAGTATAATGGAAGGCTAGCAAGAGTGATCTTAATAAGAGTAAGACTTCTTCCTTTAGATAAATAATGGTTCTTTCATCCAGCTAACCGTTTCGCAAACCTTTCCACAATTGGGTTCCAAACATTTTTATCTTTGAATTTAGCTCCAAGAGAGAGGTCAAGATAAGTGATGGGAAGCGAAACCACATTGCATCCCAACAAATTTGAAAGCAACCAACCATTAATTTTCTCCCCAAGAGGAATAAGATCATTCTTACCAAGATTAACCTTTAGCCCCAAGACCACCTCAAAATAAAGGACAAATCGAAGGTGCAACAATTGGATAGGATCCGCCACACAAAAAAATAAGGGTGTCATCGGCAAAAAGAAGGTCGGACACATTCACATTACTCCCAATTTTGAAATCACTCAAAAGCCTCCCTCAACTGCTTTCATTAACATCTTGCGAAAAGCCTCCATTACCCATGTGAACAAAAAAGGAGACAACGAATCCCCTTGTCTAAGGCCCCTCGAAGCTCTAAAAAAACCGAAAGGACATCCATTAATAAGGATGGAAAAGGATGTGGAAGAAATGCAATTAAAATCCACTAACACCGTTTCTCCCTTAAGCCCATTCTTTACAAAAGGCACATAACAAAACTCCAACAAACGTGGTCATAAGCCTTCTCCATATCAAGCTTACAAATCACCCCTCTCCCTCCACCCTTTAAATGTGCATCCACTACTTCATTAGCAATCAAAACGGCATCCAGAATTTGCCTTCCTTCAACAAAGGCATTTTGGTGAGGGCTCACCAATTTATGCACAAATGACTTCAATCGAGAAGTTACAACCTTCGACAAAAGCTTGTAGATGTATCCCACAAGACTAATAGGCCGAAAGTCTTTAACATTTGGTGCCCCTATCTTCTTCGGAATAAGGACAATGACAATGGCATTTAGACTCCCCACAAAATCTCAAGAAGAATGAAACTCCTCAAAAGAACGAAGGATTTCCCCCTTTATTACCTCCCATTTACGAATCATGAAAGCCATTATGAAACCACCGTGACCCGGAGCTTTATCACCATTACAATCCCGAAGAGTGGCAAAGATTTCTTCCTCCTCAAAAGGGCACTCAAACCAAGTAGCTTTCGTCTCATTGATTCTCAAAAAGACAAGGCCATCCAAATTTAGTCTACAATCACAAATCTCCTAATAGAGCTTCATGTAGAAATCACAAATTGCCTCTTTCATACCCCCTCCTCTTCAAACAAAGTACCACCAACCTCAATAGAGCTAATGAAATTATGCATCCTACGAGCATTGGCCATTTGATAAAAGAACTTAATATTTTTGTCCACCTCCCAAAGCCACCACACTTCTCTAGATTTTTGGCACCAAGAAATTTCTTCAATGGAAATGAGCTTTGCAAGCTCTTTTTTAGCTTATATCCTCCTAACTTTATCTTCTTTCGAAAGCCCCATGACAATCTCCTTCTTATCAAACTCACTTATCTCACCCATTAGCGCATTCAAAGTGGAATTAATATTTCGCAAAGAATACTTGTTCCATCTTTTCAAGTTGTCCTTTTTGTTTTTCATCTTTGAAAATATCACAAAACTAGCATAGCCACTTACATCACAACCGTCCCACCAACCTCTAACTAGATCCCGAAAACCCTCCACTTTGAGCCACATGTTCTCAAACCGAAAAGGAGTCGGACCTCAATGCATACCTCCCATTTCAAGAATAATGGGATGATGATCCGAAGTGGGATGAGGCAAAAACTTTTGAATCAAACCACGAAACATAGATTCCCAACTTTCGAACATAAGAAAACAATCAATCCGCAAGTCAATAACTCAATCACGTAAAACTCAATCACGTAAAAGAACCTCCCTAAAACTCAATCACGTAAAAGAACCTCCAAACAACGGCAAGTCAATAAAGTTATGTCCCCTAACAAACTCTAAAAATTCCCTCATGGAACTAGTCTCTAGAGAACTCTCGGTTCTCTTACCACCTAAGGTAAATTCACCTTCTCCCCACCTGTGACAACTCCTCCCACAAGAAACTCCTATCTCCATTCTCAGCTGGCCCATAAACTCCATTCATAACCCACTCCCCATTGACACCAAGACCCTTGAACACACGACATCGAAAAGAAGCCCACTTGAACCTCAACCAAATCAATATACTTCATATTCCACATCATAAAAATTCCACCCAAAGCCCCGATCGCAAGTAAAGCTTTCCACCCACAAGACCTCAAACCCCAAATACTATGAGTAATGGCATCATCAATAACCTCCATTTTGGTCTCCTAAAGACAAACCACGTCTCCCTTCCACTCTCTAAGGAAATGCTTTACTGTAGCTCTCTTACCCAAGTCATTCAATTCCCTTACATTCCACAAGATGATTTTTCGCATCGTTGAGTACTAATAATTCCCTTAACTTAATAGCTTGGTCTTCCACCCCAACCAATTTATTCAATTTTTTTACCCAATTGAAAACCCACTCCGAGACCTTACACCTCACTAGAACTTCATCACCAGACAATGCTCGGCCCTCTCTACACACTCAACCAAATCCAAACATTCCTCCTTGATATAAGGCACAATAGCTCTCTCCTCCTCACCCAATAAAACCCCCTCCCTAGCAACCCCACCCACATCACTAGACTGGTTATTTAGAGGATGACCAACACATACCATGGAAGATTTCAACTCTGAACCTAGAACCCCATTCTGAACTGAACCAACTAAGCCATCCGAGAAAACTTCACCAGCAATTGACCCATTTCGTGCAAACTCCCCAACAGCGCCAGCACAAGTCAGAAACCAAAACAAAGGCTGCCCCATCATATTGAGGACCTATCCTCGGTTTCTCTATTAACATCGATTCATCATCAACAGGAGGGTGATCCATCTCCTCAAACTCTGGCCATCATAGACATACAAAACCAGGCTCATTGAGTGCTTTCATGGGCGCTGGGGCAGGGATATCAGGTTGAACCCGTCACTTGCTGCTCAATGGTGGCCCAAAACAGGTAGGCACCCACCTCTTTCTGGGCTTGAGAACTGATCTGGCCTTAGCCTTAGAGAGGAAAAAGGACTTCTTATGCTTATTGGGCATTTTTAACAGACCTGTCCCAGCCCACTTTTGCGAATGATATTCAAATACCCCACAGGCCTTTTGGAGGCCTTAATATGATGGCTTCGACTGGCCCAGCTTCCTAGCCCGAGTCCTTTACAACCTGAATAGCATCCTTCCCCTTTCCATACAAGAGGCCCGGCCCAAAACCCCAATACCAGGCCTAGCATAAAACGCTGTGTTTGGAGAGAGGTTCAAAATTGGAAACAAAACTGTCCAGCTATCTCTCACCTTGCCCAACACTCACTGGCCCACTCGCTAACACGCAAATGGCATGCCCCCCGTTTTCCCCAAAGCTCCCCTTCACCGCCATAGCCCACGAAACTTTAAAACCAGACGACGGAGCTTGAGCCACCAACAAGAACACGCCGGATAAATCAAGGGCAGCATCCTCTTGCAGAGAAAAAGAGGCAGGTCTTTGCACATTCTTAGACACATCAGAGCTGACCAAAGGCAGACCCAAATCCTTTTTACAGGCAATCCCACAACTTTATCTCTCACCGGCTCCTGGAATTTTTTAACATTCGTCGCCACCCCATTACCGAGATCAAACAAGGCCATAAACACTCTCCACCATCTGCTAGCTTCACAGCCTTCAAGGAACAGAACGAACTTGGAAGACCCACTAAAAATATCAAATAATGAGACAAAATAGCCATTTTTGTTTCTGTGTAATTTTCTCCATCTTCAAAACCAAATTCTCTCACCCTTTTCAAAAAGTAAGTTCATACCACGATTTTAACAACCATTCAAACTCACTGACATTCAAACAGAACGAATATCTTCTACCTGAAGCATATTCAGTGACACGACGAACATCCACCGCATTTCCCTCTAAGGAAAACTCAAAAGATTTTTTATCAATCACAAAGCCACAGAAATATAACCCTTAATTCTTCAAACAGATATTTTTTTCTCAAGCAACTCTTTATCATTATTGTTACATGCCTTGTTTGTAAGGATTTTATCATCCTTCTACCAAACTTAATATTTGTATCGCTACATTTTTTTGCACTTCTGCTATGAGTTGCAAACTTGAAGCTGTTACCTATCACTAAAAGATGAGGGAACCTAAGCTCGCTTATAAGCCACTTACAATCCAATTTGTAGGATTGTAAATAATTAGAAGTCAATACCACCGGTCAAGAAATTATTTTAATTGCAAGAAGCTAAGTTACCTTAACTTTGTTGTTCACTTTCGTTTTCAACCCTGAAATTATTCTTCTTTGTTGAATACCGTCACTAAAACTTGACTTCCTTAAATATAATTATAATATTGAATACTTGATCTTTTCAGGGAACCAGCATTCCAAGGTTCTTCATGTAGCTTATAGTTCTTTTTGTGATATCTTCATGTATATGAATTAAAATGAGAAAATTTTGACACAAACCATACATAACTTACATTTAATATGTACATGAACCCCTCAGAACAAGAACCCATATAGTCAATAGTCACTCATAAAAGCCCAAGTGGCTTAGTTTCAGGAAAATATATTACACAGAGATATTCTTTTAGGAACTATGATCCACAATAGTTTGTTGAATTGGCTCAATAATTTTTTTTGGTCTCTATCGTATTTTTTGTGTACAGTGTACACGAGTGGTGGCCCATTTTCTTGACCTATCTTAATGATTAATATTCATTTTAAAAAAAATAATGCAAGCTTACCAATATTATTTTTCCCTTCTCAATGTGTTAACATGCTTTAACAACATTCCAATATAAACTCACATTTTATGATTTTTAGTGAACATGCACAAAACGAATAAAAGATGAAAGATGGAAAGATCATATTTGAAGCATTATATGTAAATATGATAATCTTAAAACATCTTCAAGCCTATGGATTATCTAATGCCTTTTTCTAAAACTACTATCTTCCACAACCACATAACCATATAATTAAAATGATGGAACAAATAAATGTAAACGAACCAACATTTAATAAGCCTGAGTTAATCCTGGGTCCTAATCAAGACAAATAGGTCTCACCCAAGCTAGAACAACCCTGACCATTTGATGAGTTCCGGTGCATCACTTCTTTTTGTCAATTGCATCGAGGACTCCTATCTCCTGCTACCACCTGGTCCCTGTTTTGCACAGAAGACACCATATTAAATGTCAAGCGACTTGCATTTTGCTGTATTCATATTTACAATAACATGCTTGCTCTCAAAGCTTATTATGATCTGAAACGAGCTCTAGCATCTCTAAGCACAAAAATATGGTGACTTCAAAGTTCAAACCTCTTTTGAACTAGAATAAGCCCAAGACCTGAAGCCTCCTAAATACAGGAAAGGTTAACCTTAACGCTCCTTTACCCATTTATTTATATATTCCATATCTCTTTCTTAATCCCATTTTACTGTCCTCACTACAGCTGCTAACATGGTTTAGAAACACGGGACATAGCACATCAGAAAGGAATCTAAAAAATGCAGTTGTGCTTGCATACCTTTTCAGTCATTTTAGCAGCCATCCGCATTTCCTGCCCCCAAATCTAAACAAACTTTGTAGACATCTTCCCTTCCTCTAGTCTACCTGAGATTCAGTGCACAATCACAAACAATATATAATCTTAAAATAATCAACTAGCATGTGAAACCAACAGTAGAAACATGGCAAGTTGTATTGGAGAACACATCAAGAGAGAATTGTAGTTCAAGATCTTTGTACTTTTGCGTCCAAGTTTCCTAATGAGCACTGCTCTCATCTTTTCAACCCTCAATTTATTATTATATTCCATAATTATGTCCAACTCTTCTTTATTTCTTCTTTTCCCTGCTTAGATACCAATCCATATCCATACCCAGAAGCAAGAAATGCAGTGTGAAGAATAGAATGAAAAACTTTTGGTTCTTATTCTCTTTTTGTTTACCCTTTCACTTTAGCTAGTTGGTGGGCACCTATGATTGTATTAGTATTAAATATCAGACATTTCCAATGAAAAATACCAGAATAGATGCTTATATACTGTCATAACCTGAGTGACAACCCATTATACTGTATATTTAATTGCTCGCTCAAATACAGTTTTTTTTCCACCATCTAGATGGAAGTAAAGTTTATGATATAGCCAAGACGCTCTCAAAAATCTTTCTTGGAATACTTAAATAAAAAGGAATAATTATAATGTAAGAGGTTTAACAAATTTACCCAAACTCCAGGATTCTAAATGTTTGCAACGGCCATCCTGCAAGTCTTTATATTTTCATGTGTGTTACTATATTAGGGGAAAAAATCTAAATTACATTATGATGCAAAACAAAAATTACAACAAAAAATTAACAATCATATCATTCTTTTTCACTATTTAGTACAAAACTCTTATCACTTTCTATGAGTAGCATAACAATATATCAAAACACAAATGTCAGCAATATGATTAACCTAACCATTAAATAAAGAATATCTCATATTGGGAATACATGAATATGCTTAACGGAAATTATTGGACAAGATTTATTACCCATACTGTTAGTCTGCTCATTGTTTTTTTTTTCTTACTCTCTAAAGGAGAAAACTATAACTCTCTCATTATTTCACATATCACATATTTTACTGAGTTTCAGAAACAGATGTGCGCTTAAATGCAATAAAGCATCCATTTTTGGTCATATATCATGCGTAACTATATAAGCAATAAGCGACAAATGATCAAATTCCTGGAGCTCATCATTTTGCAAGTATCAAACTAAATGATTGGAACGTAGGTTACAATAAGCCATGAAAGCTACTCATGTATAGATTATAGCATATCATTCAGCTAATAAAGGATGCAAATAACACCTAAAGAAAGTGCTACAGTTATAAGCACTCCCACAGTCTTTGTACTACATAACTTCTTCACTTGTTTCAAGCATTATGTCCCAGGAACACATCGATGATGCAATTTCTCCAGGGCATCTAACAGGTAGTTACCCAAATAAATGCACTGGTTCTCTAAACAAAAATGAATAATGTGAAGATTCTATATTGGATACAATGCTTACTATTCTTATCCTATGATCCAGTACAATTAGAGTTTCAATTACTTTTTACAAATTTGAACACTGTGATATTTAAGAGTTAGTAATTATGTTCCATACATTGGAAGCCATAAAGCTCCCAGAACTATTATTAGGTGCAGTTACATTATAAGCAACTTATGAATATAAAACCACTTATATTTAAAGAATGGATAGTGGTTAAAAATGATGATAAATCATAACAATTAAAACAATAATCAGATTTAATGATTTCAAAACACGTGTACCAAACAAAAAAGATAATTACTATGAAAAAGATAATATGAAAATCAATTATCTAGTTCTAGGCCCCGGTTATCTTACCGAAGATCTCCAAAGGTTCAAGAATTTATCAAACGATCGCCAAATAACATATCTAGCCTCAAATTTATTGCCAAGGGCAAAACATCAACCTTCTGTTTTGCCTATAACTTAGACAATGTAACAAGAAAACAATGTAGGCAACAAAAAGATGGACAGAAGATAATAACCTAAAACTGTTGATATCCAACCAAAACACGGCTGAATTTCACTTGTTTCTTTACCTCTTTGCTAAAAACTGAATTTTACAATCGAAACAACATGAATTCATTCATGTACATAAATCATAAATGCATGTATGCATACATACGCATGTATAAAGATGAAATGATGGAAGTTTCAATTAAATTACCAGCACGGAATCAATATGAATGCTTTGTCCCGTTCAATGTAAAGCTTCTCCATAGCAGTACCTTCCATAAGCGTTTTCTCCGCATTAATCAAATTCCCGAGAAAATTCGGGAAATGAAAAGAAAATAGGAATTTGGGACTGGAAATTTTCACTACTAGAGGCTCGATAGAATGGAATAACTCCATTTGACTGAGACTGACCCAACTATTTGGCTCTATAGATTCGAGCTTTTCCAGTTCCTTGTCACGAATCATGAAACAGTCGGAAAACTTCACTTTTTATTGCCTTTTCCCTACAATTTTCCCAGCACCCAAACAGAGGATTTACGGAAATCATATGACAGCCGCACCAATCTCTGTTTCGATTTTGAAATAAAAGCCTGGATTTGGGCCCTGTCCGGCTTGCATATGTAAAAATGGGCCTACGCGTACTAAAACGATATTTTTGACATATTATGCCCGTTATAAAATGAAAGATAATTCATGTAGTGACTTTTGAAACAGCAAAACCACTTTACTGAACTTTTGGCTTTCTAGAGAATGTGATTAAACTATTCGGAAAGACATAAAAACACTCTTGAAATTCATAACCATTCATCCTTGAATCATAACCATGCTTGATTTAAATCGGTTAAAATGTCTCATAAAAATCATTTGAAGGGAGAAAATTTTAGCACGTTAACATTCAATTCATTATAAATTATCATTATGAAACATTTTTTTTATCAATTTGGATTAATCATGACTTAGGTTTAGGAATGCATTAGCATAATTTTAACATAACATGATGCAATTATAGTTTGTACTAAATTATAAGGGGGTTTTATAATTTTATAAGTTTTTGGACTTGGTCTAACACCTATACAACACACATTGATTTCCATCTATAAGGTTGACTGTGTAAAACATTTGTCGTTATTAGGTTAAATTGAATATCATATCTATTCAATCCATATATAGTTAAGTATGAGTAAGGGTTTTTAATTTGTTAATCTAATTTTAATATGAATCTATTAATTTATTCAACAAACAAATCGAATAAATATTGACTTTGATTGTATCGGATAATAATCTGAACTGATTTTAATATCATATAAAATATGTACGTTGTTTATGTTATTTTTGTTTATTAAAACATATATGTTACATGATACTGTTCAAATATGCTATATAAAGCGGAGGTCCAATGTGCCAATTAACTCACCGTATTTTTGGTAAAAATACCTAAGATTTTTCTTTTTAAATCCTTCAATCACAAGGATGGTAACACAATAAAGTTGAACCAAAGAATACAATCTTCGGAGACACGCCCACGTCTCCATTTGCAAAAATACTTTTCATTCTCGTTTTTTTTCGTCAAAAATTTTATTTACTCTTTGTCCATGTTCCCAACAGGGATTTCTGAATACCTCAATCTTCGTCAGTGTAACTATTTATAATCTTCATTGAAAAATCAAGGATTCTCCGTTAACTTAATTTTTTTTATTAAAACCTTAACTACATTATATTTAAAAATATTTACTCAACAATAACACTAGATATAAAAATAAAGCACAATATCGTTAGACAAAATCAAAATACAAAATAAGTGTTCAATACAAATTAAAAACACTAAATCATTTCTCCACATCATTAATCTAATTATATGTCATCAAATTAAAAATAAATCACAAAATAAGTTCAATGTCATAAAACAAGTTCTACATTAAATACATATTTATACTACTAAAGATAGTTGAGCAATTATTAATTTTATTTAATATATTTATATAATAATACAAATCTAATGTACATAAGGGATATGTACGAGAATTTTTCGGGTCGAAGAATGCCCATTCATCTCTGTCTCGCCAAAGATTTTTAAAAAACTCCATTCTCATCCCTGCACGGATAAAATTGACTTAATACTTGTCCCCGACTAGTCGAAGCGTATTGAAACTTCGTTAAAGGCAAATACTTTTGTCATCCTTATTCAAACAAAAATTACTATTTTAAATTCAACTTAAGGGTTTAGGAATATTAATAGTTTAACATATCATATCAATTTTTTCGTAAATTTAATTATTAAATCGTTAGATTTTATCTTTGATTTGTAATAATTTAATTTTTAAAAACTATTAATTTATTCGTTCAACTCTCACGTTTGTCCACCGCAAATGGATTATACATTAGCTTAATTTTATGACCCGTATAGAACACAAAGTCTTTTTGTGGACACCTTTAATTAATGATAACTACAAGAGCATTATAGATAAAAATGGCATTGATGATAAAGCATATCTTAAAATGATACCCACGCAAAGAAAAATCCCAAGTTACCGACATAATTAGTTAACGCAAACCCAAAAACACGGTCATCAAAGATTTGTACATGTCTTATTTAGACGATTACCTTGATTAATATAAAACATACTACTAAATAACCTTTGATTAATTTAGTCAAAACAGAATCAAGCAGTCATTACTCCTTGGACATTATTAGTCTGCCCTTCAAATTCCCTATAAAAAAACAAAGAAAAACTAAAAGACAAAATTGGATTTACCAGTGATTAATTATTCAGACTCCCTAAGCTTTATAATCTGTCGTGAGTAATAAGGCACAAGGAACCTAAATGATTTACGGATCCTCGATGTGATCGATTTGGTGGCTTTTGTCTTTTACCGAGTCTTCCGCATTATTGAATCCGACCCGAATCGCAGCTAACCGAATCCGAGGTTCAACTCGTATAACGACACGATTCCAAGTGCTTGCCATTAATGATTGTGACAGAACTCTTTTTTGTGATCTTTGCATTGAGGTCCTTGGAGTTTGACTTTATTTCTATATATTACCGTTTTAAGATTCTAAGAAAAATACTTGATGAATGATAATTATTCATTTAAAACCCTGTTAAATTTAAAAAGATCTCCCCACTTTGAATGGGTGACGTTTTTCTAATCATAGTCATACCCAAAAATAAGCTATTAAAAAAATTAAGGTAATTTTTTTAAAGTAAAAAAATGTATATAATTTTATGTAAAATTACCAAGAAATAAGATTTAATTAAAAAATATCACGTGGTTGACTTTATTTTAAAAAAAATATTACGATATTTTTTGTGGTAAAAAATACCTTATGGTATGTTTTTGTTAATAAAAAATAATTTATGATGAACTAACAATAAGGTATTTTTTACTGACAGAAATATAACACATTGTATTTTTTGATAACAGAAACATACCACATAATTTTTTTACCCAACAAACTTTAAGATAATTTTTAAAAATGAATTAAAACACAAAATATTTTTTATAATTAAACCAAAAAATAATAATAACATTTTTTGATAAAATATAATGACATAATTGAAAGTGTAATATTAATAAGATATATTTTTTTTGATAATGGAATTAATATTAATAAGATAGACTAAGGTCGTTGCAAGTTGCATGGTGGATTTTTTTTAATAATAATGTTGCATGATGGTTTTGATTCCTTTCTAGTTGAGCAAAATGTGCTTTGACAAAGTTGAAAGAGTAAATTACTTTTCATCTTTTTGAGCTTCCAACATTTTAGCTTTTTGTAGCTTTTTGACAATTCTTAAAAAGGTATTGGGGATATGAATTGAACTTTTAAAAGGAATAACAACATAACTTGCAAGTTACACCAACCTTTTGACTTCTAATATATGTACCCTCTGTATTGAAGTGTTGGATTTATTCAAGCACGTGCAGTACTGTAAATCATAAAGCAAATTACAAGCATTTTCTTTTTAAATTCATATTGAGAGTTCTTACGTATCTATATTATTAATAAAGTCAGAATATTTTTTTGATATTATTTTTAAAAAAAATAATCATTGTATAATTATAAATTTTTTGTATTATCAAGTATAAAATCGTAAATTACCTAAATTTTACTGTTCACAATCCCACTACCACACCTTAACTCTCACTCTCACACACCTCACATCTTCTGTAACTCAACGTCTCATGTTCTCTCAGTTCCATCCAGAGTTTCAATTTGATATAAGGGAAAATTTCATCACTAATAACTTAATGACACATAGGCACCTCTTAGGGTAAAAAAATAATTTTTTAAACTCTAATACACTATATAAAGAGGCTTTCACTATAAAAAAAGTACATATTTACGATTTACAGCTGACAACTCTTACAATTATATATTTTTACTATTCTCCTATTATTCATGTATATGATTGACTTTGGCATCGGAGAGTCCCTGAGCATAACCCCAGAGGACTTTCTAGTTTACGTGTCTTTCATGTGCGTATGGATCTGGGAGGCAGATTGACAAAATATTTTTTCTAAAGATATCGTTAAAGATAAGCCACCGAGGTCTCGACACACCATCGAAACATAGCAAAAAATCATATCCATGATGATCCCATTAACGATCCAATTGAAGTATACTACTACGTTCTCCACCTCCACATCTACCACCATACAAAGTTTTACGGTGATCGGACGTCGAAGAGTCCTCCATCAGAACCGTTGAAGTTTACTAGAAAAACAAAATTTTGACTGTCAGATATACAAAAATCCAACCATCAAAATTCAGATCAGCCCACATAAACAAATTCTTCAGCCTTTGATCTACATATCTTCAAAGTTTCACAATGATAAGACGTCGAAAAGTCATCCATTGGAACCGTTAAAGTTTGTCGAGAAAACAAAACTCTGATTGTCAGATCTACAAAAATCTGACCATTAAAATTCATATCAACCTATAGAAATAGATTTTTTATCCTTAGATCTACATGTCTTCAAAGTTTTAAGGCGATCAGATGTCGGAAAGTCTTCCATCGAAAAAATTTCATCTCGCCCAAAAAATGAATTTTTGACCCTCTAATCAGCATATGAATGGTCGGTCAATGACATGTCATTGTCACCTAACCTCAACGTCACCCAAGTCCAAAAAATTTCATTTCAGTCCTTAAATATTTTTGATAATTTTATTTTGATCACTTAAATATTAATAAATTGCATTTTTGGTTTTTTAAATTTTTGAATATTTTAATTTGATCCTTCCAATTTATCAAAAATGTATTTTAGTCTCTATTCTCTCTAGAAATTTCATCTCAATCCCAAAGCATTCTGAAAATTGCATATTAACCCCCAAACTCAAACCAGCTTGTTCAAAAAGGTTTGACCAATCGGTTAATCACTTTGACCATCCGTTTTAGCTACTTTTATTTTGTTTTCATATCCAACAAGACCGGTTCCTAAGGTTTTATGACATGTTCGTTTCAAATACAGGCTCAAAAGTCCAAAATTCTGCTTGCACACATGAGTTTCTTCATAAATCATCAATTTTGACTCATAATCGACCAGTCGGTTCACCAAACTTAAGCTTGGTTTCAGACTTATAAAAATCGGTTCTTAAGGTTTTTCAGCTTCCTCTTTCCAGAACTGGCCTTCAAATTTTGAAAATCGACTTTCTTGGGCAAGTTTCTTACAAACAATAAAAAAAAACGGTTATTTTTTAATCAAATGGCTTCAAATACGCCACAAACTCAAACAAACAAAAGCATTCCAAAAGATGGGGTACAAACTTCGAAATACCCAAACACCTCAGTTCATTCAGTTTGGTTTCTCCATTAGTCTAGTTTCTCCATCAGCTTATGTTTCTCTATCAGATCAGTTTCTCCATCAGTTATTTTTTTCTATCAGCTATGTTTCTCTATCAACTTATTTTCTCCATCAGTTTGGTTTCTCCATCAGACCAGTTTCTTCATCAGCTATGTTTCTCCATCAGTTATGTTACTCTATCATCTATGTTTCGCCTTCAGTTTGGTTTCTCCATCGGTCTGGTTTCTCCATTATATCAGTTTATCCATCAATCTGGTTTCTCCATCAGATCAGTTTCTCCATCAGTTATGTTTCTCTATCAGCTTATTTTCTCCATCAATCTAGTTTCTCCATCAAATCAATTTCTATATCAATTATGTTTCTCCATCAACTATGTTTCTACATCAGCTATGTTTCTCCATCAGCATGATTTCTCAATCAGATTAGCTTCTCCACCAGCTCATATCTCCAAGACCGAGCATTTTGATTAGCCTCGTATGCTTGATCCCACATCTCCAAGTCAGGGTATTTTGACTAAGCCTCATATGCTCCGATCCACATCTCCAAAGCCAAGCATTTTGATTGAGCCTCATATGCTCGGACCCACGTCTCTCAAACTGAAGCGTGCAACCAACGACACAAGCTCCATTATACTTCCTCAAGCATATAAATATACTTAAGGAATTAGGGGGCTTATGATGTAGGGGAAAATTCTCACTCTAATAACCTAATGACATATGGCCACCTTTCAGGGTAAAAAAGTAATTTTTTTAAGCTCAAAGACACTATAAAAAGAGACTCTCACCATAAAAGGTACATATTCACAATTTACATTTTATAACTCTTACGATTATACAGCTTTACTATTCTCTTATTATTCTTGCATACGTCTTACTTGGACGTTGGAGAGTCCCTAAAGCATAACCCCCAAAGACCTTCTAGCTTACGTGTCTCTCATATATGCAGTTATCTGGGAAGTAGATTTTCAGCATCAACACAATTCAACTCTCTTTCTTCACGATCTCTATTTGCACCTCAACTCTCACTCTCACACACCCCACGTCTCCTGTAACTCACTCTCTCACGTTTTCCATGCCTCTTGCCTCTTATCATGATGGAGTTTTAAATTCAAACATACCCACTAGCTAAACCATATCAATTTGAAACTCTCTTCCTATACCTACACTTCATCTCTCCTATTCCATATCATAAAGGTCATATGTATAATTATTAAAAAAGAAGAAGAAGAAAGGTCATACACATAAGACTAAGACTAAGAAGATGGATGCAAAAGTAACAATGCATGAATGTGGGTATAAACAAAAATAAGACAAAGTACGAGGATACATTTAAGTGCAAAAAAAGAAGAAGAAGCAGATCTTTTTTCCACTCGTTTTTTCTCTCTCTCAGCCATTTTCAGCTTTCCCTTTCCATGTGGCTTTAGTATTAACCGCATCTTCCCAGCTATTTCCTCCCCCCACCCTCTCTTCTCTCTCTCTCTTAGTTTTTGTCCACTTTTCAAAGATTCCCTTACTTCATTTCCTCTTCATAAGATCAGTAAGTTCTTTTTTTTAAAGTATACTGTTATGCTTTATTTTTCCACAAAAAATGCAATGATATATTGTCTGTGTAGTATTAAGGGTTAAGGATGTTTGTGAGGCTTTTAGTAAGGGGATGTTGAGGAGGAAAGTCTCGGGATTTTGTGCATAGTGAACTCGAACTTTGGGTCTGTAATCTGTATCTGTATGAAGGATGGTATAATTGAATTTTTGGGTATGAGTAATTTTTAGGGTTAGGATACTGTCATTTTGATTTCTTCTTTTAGTATGTCTTCTGATGAATTATTCAGCACAGAAAAATAGTATGTTCTTGTGTATTTTGCTTAATGCTCTCTTTTTTTTTGGTTGATTAATAATTATTGGTTTTGGTTGCTTTACGAGGTTGTGGAATGAAGAAAAAAACTGCAGGAGAATTTAAACTATTATACTTGATAGTATTTGCTTGCCACACAAAGAAAGAATAGAAAAGAGAATTTCAGTTTAATTGAGATTAATAGCTTAAATTTGCCCAATTTAGTGGATTTCTTTTTTCTCCATTTTGTGAGTGTTTTTTGTTTGGATCGTGGATGTATGAAAGTCTTATGGTGCATCTGCTGCTTTCTTTTATCTTTGTAACATTCTCAAGGCAACCATCCAGATTATTCATTCACCCATTTTCTTTTAGGAAAGTATAATTCTCAACCTTAAAAAGAAAACCCAATTTCATTGAATGTATATAAAGGCAGCCAACCGGAAGATTTATTTACCCATTTTTTAAAAAGAAAAATGCTATTTTTAACCTTAGAAAGAAAACCCAATTTCACTGAATGAAAATCTTATGATCCATATTATGCATGTTACAACCAGTAACCTTATTTTATCAGCAGCTGTTTGATTTGTTTGATCACAATTGCATTAAGATTATAATTACTGAATCTAATTTTTTTTGGCTTATTATTTTTTCTTTTCTGTTATTGTCGTATAGAGTATCAGGGATAAAAAAAATGGTTGGAGAGTGGTTTCGGAGTTTGTGGAAACTTCCCAGGAAGCATGAGGCTGGTTCTGAGAAGGCAATGATTGGAGTATTAGCATTTGAAGTTGCAAGCTTGATGTCTAAGCTGGTTCATCTATGGCAGTCTCTTGGCGATAAGCAGATTGTTAGGTTAAGAGAGGAGATCATTGCATCTGTGGGTATCAAAAAGCTAGTCTCAGAAGATGAGGAGTTTATTGTAGGATTGATATGTGCAGAAATAATGGAGAATATGGAACATGTTTCAAAATCAGTGGCTAGGCTTGCGAAGAAATGCAGTGATTCTGGTTTGAAGAGTTTTGAGCTTGTTTTTGATGAATTAATGAAGATTGATGCCGACCCGTATGGTTGGGAATTTGCATGGAAGAAAATGGAGAGGAAAGTTAAGAAAATGGAACGTTTTGTTTCAGTGAATGCAACTTTGTATCAGGAGATGGAAATTCTTGTAGATCTTGAACAGACTTTCAGGAGAATGAAGTGTAGTGATGCAGAGCCAGAGAATGTGCTTAATTTTCAGAAGAAAGTTGTATGGAAGCAACGGGAGGTGAAGCATTTGCGGGAGATTTCCCTTTGGAATCGGACTTATGACTATACTGTCCGGCTTTTGGCAAGATCACTGTTCACGATATTCAGTAGGATCAAACTTGTCTTAGGAATCAGTCAGGCTGCAGATTCCGGGGATTCCAAAGTAATGAATTCTGATTTTATTCATCGCAGCCACTCAGTTTCTGGATTAATGCATTCTTCAGTTTATTCTTCTGAGACTAGTCTTCCTAGATTTTCTTCAGGCCCCCTTGGGAGATTTATCACTAAATCAGGCCCAATTCTGAAAGCAAACAAAATGAGTAATTTCCATTCAGGTCCTCTTGTTGGCTCAACCCCCAAATCAGGCCTTATTGCTGGAAAGAATAAAAACTTCAACTTCTATTCAGGTCCCCTTGGGAGGTCAACAACAAAGTCAGGCCCAGTTTCTGAAATGGAAAAAACCAGTAAGAAGATGTGGCAGAATCATGACAACTCAACCACTCTTTATGGAAAAAAACCTCACTCAAAACCCAACCGTTTGACTCAGGTAGGACCTTTTAAAGGATGCATGACTGCTGCAGACGGTAGTCCTGTCATCAATGTTCACTCGGGACTCCTCAATGGAGCCAGATACAGTAGTGCTGAGCATTTTCCGCAGGGTAATGCCGTTCATGCTAATCAATCAATATTGAGTTCCAGGAGTAGGTTGTTAGATGCTGCTCCTCCTGACACCCTTGGTGCTGCTGCTTTAGCACTGCACTATGCAAATGTTATTATCTTGATCGAGAAGTTAGCGGCATCACCTCACTTGATAGGCCATGATGCAAGAGATGACCTATACAATATGTTACCGTCAAGTGTGAGAGCTGCTCTAAGGGAAAGGCTGAAACCATACACCAAGAACTTGGCTTCGTCAGTTTATGATACAGTGCTTGCAGGAGAATGGAATGAGGCAATGGCGACGATTCTGGAATGGTTGGCCCCACTTGCTCATAACATGATAAGGTGGCAATCTGAGCGGAGTTATGAACAGCAGAGCTTGGTTTCGAGAACAAACGTGCTCCTGGTACAGACCCTCTACTTTGCAAATCAAGATAAGACGGAAGCAACAATCACTGAGCTTCTTGTTGGTCTTAATTACGTTTGGAGATTTGGTAGGGAACTGAATGCAAAAGCTTTGGAGGACTGTACTAGCAGTAGAATTTTTGATGAATGTTGGGATATGAATAAATAGCATTCTATTCAGCTTGTGGCTAGTGCCAACAGAACCCTCACTTACCTCAGTCTCATTTCGACTCGCTTCAAGTACGCATGAGAAGACTTCATCACCTTCTAGTCTATTATGCCTCTCAGAATCTACATGACAGCATTGGTTAATTCCTTGCTTGGTGCAGATGAGAGAAAAAAATACCCGCCTACTTGAATACCGAAAGGCATTTTTAGTGAATTAGAGCTTGCAAACACTTCATTTTTTTTGGGACCATCGTGGTGATCTTTCATAGTTGCTGAAAATTGGCTTATATATTCTCTTCCTCGTTAAGGCTTCCCTATTGTTTATAATTAAGCTGCCATTGGAAAGAATGTGCATATTTATTAGCAATATCCTTGTGTATTATTTGTATATTTTACCATACAAGATATTCTACTCAGATTAAATATAGATGGTATCTCATGGTTTGGCGTGCTTCTTGCAGACTAGCTGCCTGTTTTGATGCACATTAATACTCTCGAGTTCTTGGCTGCATTGTAACTGCAGCAATCGTGAATCAGGCTGAATGAAGTGAATGAACACAATTATTTCAATCAAAATATTTGACCATTTTATGATTACCGTTTGGCCTATGATTTAGAAAACAGTTTTTAAAACCGTTTTTCATAAAACAGCCATGAGGTTAAAAACTGTTATTGTTTAGTAAAAGAATTGTGAAAACAATTTGTTTGGTACAATTTTATTTTCTTATAAATTGTTTTTTAACTTTTGATTCTTTTTGTAAATTAATATTTAGGGTGTTTGATCTTTAGTTTTTGTTTATAAAAAAATAAAATCCTTTTTATAAGGATGTTATCAAGTCAATTTTAGCATAATCTCTTTATGGATGCTTCTCCTTTGCTTGCTAGAATGGATAAGGTTTGTAATATCTTTATAAATTACAAAGCTTGTATAACCAATTTTGACAAGGTCTCATTTGAAGTTCAAATATTATCCATTCCAATTAGACATACAAACGGATTTGATTATGTTTGGATTAAGGTGTATCAAAATTCATTTATTAAAATCTTATCATATCAGATTTTTTAAAACTCAAACCATCGGAGTTAGGGTTGTAATCAAATTATCGGATGTTATATTATGAAATACTTAAAAAAATATATCAATATAATATAAAAAAATGACATTTTAAAAAATATTTAATATTTTTACCAATACATGTTATAATCCAATTCACTGGCATGCTTAATTCTAACCATATCTATCATCTTAGAGCGTTTAGTTCAGGAGATAAAAAAAAAAAATTAAGTGTGTATCAATATTAAGATTGTTGTTCCTGAGCACTACTTTTACTTTTATAACCCGATTTTTTAGGAATATTAGCCATTATAATTTTCGAATGAGATTAAAGAGTAATTTCATTATTTTATTTATTATTTTATTTCAATATAAAAAATAATTGAAGAATTACTTATCTTATAACTATTTCAATATAATTTGACATAAGTTAAAGGAATAACCATGATTCTATCCAACATGAATAATTATCATTGATTAGTTTTATGATTGATTTGATTAGATTTTTATCTAATAATTCTCTTTAAAGTGACGTGGTGAGTGGAAGTGATCAATTGCACAAAAAAGGCAAATAAAAATGGACAAAATGCAAACTAAATGGAAAGGTATGTGGATGCTATATCTCTAATTCTCTATTATTGTCATGAAATCATTGAAATGGACAATACAGGTGAAGCCAAATGTAGTTACCGTTAGCCAGTTTTCTTCTTTTCCACAGTCTCTGCTAAATCCACTTTGCGACCATTTCCTTTATCATCAATATATTTGGAGAAAAAAAAGGTCCCTTACGTAAGACACCAATAAACCAGAAATTATTACATCATTATTGTGACAAACTTAATTTTTCCAGATCCTTAAAAATAAATTCTATAAGTTATCATGAAGAGTAAGTAATTAAAGAAATTAATTATACAAAAAAGATTACTTTCCTTTTTTTTTAATATTTTCCTCTTCTTTCTTGCAATTAAAACAAAATAATAATGAACTTTAAAAGTATAATAGATGTTGAGTAAATTGCAAGAGAGAAGAGGAAAAGATAAGAAAAATGAAAGTAATATTTCGTATGATCAATTTCTTTAATTACCCACTTTTTATATTTTATAGAATTTATTTTAAAAATTTGGAAAAGTTAAGTTTGTCACAATAAGGATGCAGCAACTTCTGATTTAATGATAAAGTATAAACCCATATTATATATCAAATTAAATTGAAACGAGGAAAAGGTAGTGCTTGTATTAACTCCAACTTTTTTTTCCAATTATATATCTAACTCCAAAAAATTTATAACATCAAATGAATGCTCAATTGTTCATTATTTATTTATTTTCTAATAATTTAGTGTGATTGATAAGAGTTAGAACTTGATTTTTATATCAACATGGGTTTTTTTTCTTTTCTAATAATTTAGTGTGATTAATAAATTCTCTCTCTCTCACCTGTTTTTGGTGAAACATTAAGAACCGTACATTCTCTCTCATGTCATGTGGCGAAAAGACAGCATCATATATCGCTTGCTCCCTTTGAACGGCAGGTGAGCCACATCGCTACACGTCTCTCTCTCTCTCTCTCAAAATCCTGAAATAATAGAAACTCTTCTCTCTGTCTCTCCCTAAAAATAAATCAAAAGCATGGCTGCACCAAAGCCACGGTCAGGTCGATCAACGTCCCTCAGGGACTCCTCTGAGTCCGAGAAGATGGAAGGTACTGGCAGTTGGGACGCTCTTGAATGGACCAAAGTTGAGGTCTCTCTGTCCCGCTCCCTCTCTTTCAATTCTAGGGTTTTTACTCATGTATATGTGCATTGGCATCTTCTATGAGCGTCGAATGAATCTTTCTCTTATCTTTTTATGGCGGCAGCCGGTTTCGCGGTCGGTTTCGCATGCGAATTTGGATTGTTTGCTAGAAGCAGAGCGGGTCATAGTTGAGGTGCGCTTTAGAGTGATTGAATTTTTTTTGATAAAGTTGAGTGATTAAATTCCGTTTTTCAACGAATCTTTTTTTTTTCCAGTGTCAATTGGAATTTTGTTGAATATTTATTAGTTACAGAATTCTTGAATTCTATCTGTACACAACCATTCTTATAGTTCATAAGTTATTGGAGGCACTACATTCTTGAATCCTTATAAAGAATTCAGCAATCGGAACGCATCTGGTGTTTTACTAGTAATTATTGCGTTGAGAAATCATCTCTCAATATTGAATTTTTCACCTTCTTTCCCCCTTGTATGTGTGTGTGTATATATATTGAGGTCGTAATGGTCTCATGGAGATGTTGCAGAATGATGTAGTTGACTTTATTCGTGGTGCACAATAGTAAAGACCTGAAGTAGTAAACGTTATTGGTATTGCTGATAATATGATGAGACTATTTGTTTGTAGACACACATCTCATGGAGATGTTGCAGAATGATGTAGTTGACTTTATTCGTGGTGCACAATAGTAAAGACCTAAAGTAGTAAACGTTATTGGTAATATGATGAGACTATTTGTTTGTAGACACACACTGCAAAATTAAGTGTTGATAACGGGACAGTTATACATGATTTGTGAGTTCTGAATGTATTTTGAAATATTATTTAATATTAGGTTGGGCTTGTCTATTGGGGATTTCCAGATTTCAGTTGGATGAAACTAAACACACTGATAGCATTAATTTTTAACAGGAAACCATTTGTTGGTTATTTACTTTTCTTTCCCCTTTCCTTTTTTGACAAGTAATTTAGTGGTTATATCTCTTATTCCACATTTCTATTTGGTTCATGATATATTTTTTTGATAAGTCAATTTGGTTCATGATATTAGTGCCTAAGTCTTTCTATATTGGTTGTCATCATGTCATTGCTTCCTTCCAAGCTGCAATTATGCTTGAAACTGACTCTACACCAGTGAAGCTGATAAGGACCTCCATCAAAATTTTTTTTTCTGGGGAAGATGTATATTTTTTTGCACGGCAAGTGCCTAACCTTTTTCCTCTGCATTTTACGTGAGGGAATAGCTTTATCGATAGCAAATTGACACAGAAAGGGAAGACTAAAAATCTGTAATGGGTCAGGAAAACTGTGCAAAACTGGTCACTCCTTTCCTTCTTTGAATTTTCGTGCTGTTAAGCTTTTTTTTTTTAAAGTTATTGACAACGATTGTTATACGCAAGATAAAAATATACTTATTCCAAGCTGTATTCTGTGTTCCCATTGGAAGAAGTAGTTCAATTTAGCTGTTTAAGTTGTAATCTAATTCTTTTATTTCTATTTTAGGGTTCATTGAGCTTTTGGATTTTGCTTTCAGGGATATGGTGTTGTTCTTGTTAATACTGATGAGGCAGGGACCTTGTTGGTGACCAACTTTCGTCTTCTTTTTTTGGTAAGTGACTTGTTCCTTCATTTTTTCTTGCATAATAATTTTTCCGTTGATATTATACCATTGTAGGCGTTGTTTCCAAACAACACCATTAAGTTACAGTGGGCTCAAACCATCTAAATGACGAAGATGAGCTGTGAAAGAGTTACACCCTTGAACCACTTTAAGCACAGTGATTTAAGCTTGCTTAAAGTGGTTCCCAAACAATGCCGTAATGTTTTCAATGTCCATTGCATACCAAAAGCTATTGTTAAAAATCTGGTATTTTAATGCATTGTTTTACTATAATGTGCATAATTCACATGAGCATTTTAGAATAGTTAGGTATTGTGGTAGCAGTGTGAAATGGCATCTTCATTAGATACGAGACTTATTTGTCTTCAAAGGAGGTCAAGTTCAACCACAAGTTGTTGGGCAAATAATTCTCTTTCTCTTCTCTTCTTTTATGTGAGTACGGCCCTTCAGTGTGCACCTTGACAATTGTTCAAACCCTAAACCATAAAATTCAGAAATATCTGTAAAGCACAAAAATGCATGGTTATGTCAGAAAGATCTAAACTTTTTTTATCGATGACGCAAGGAGTTCAACGAGACCTGTCTATTCTGCTTTGCTGCTGCTCTCTGAAGTTTCTATACAAGAGGAAGAAGGCTGGTTAAAAGAAGGGACATGTGAAGAGGAAGAGTAGTAGTAGTAGGAGGAGAACCAAAAAGCCATTGGGAGGAAAAAGGATATGTGATTCTTCTTTTCTATTTGAATATTTTCTGAGACGATAATGACAATAATGCACTTACTAGTTAGTGATGATAGTAATGAAAATTTGTTTGTGTATCATGCATTATTGTATGTCTTCATGGCGTGTGTGTTTTCATGACTCAAATTTGTTGACAGTGTTAATATAAATCATCTGGACTTTGAAGAGTTCAAAAATTCATTGTATACATATCTCTTTGTACTAGTATTTCTTTTCATACATATAAATATGTGTGTGCATTTTCATGTTATATAATTAAACAATACATTTTCTTCTCCTTTCCTAGAGTGAGGGAACAAGAAATATCATTCCACTTGGCACAGTTCCACTGGCAACTATTGAGAAGTTCAACAAAATGGTTAGTTCTTATTTTTTATATCTTTATTTTTCCAGCAACTTTCTGTTGTAATGTTGTGGGAACTTTATAAGTAAGAAATATAGTGTGCTTGGACGTTTATATTTATTTCTTCGAGGGAATGCATACAGCTACTTAAGGTTCAATCAGCTCCTCGTCAAACTGACAAGACTCCATCGCGACGACTTCTCCAGGTCATTGGTATGTTTTTTGACAATACTTGCAAAAAATGTTTTTTTGACAATTATCATCTATAGAGATGATGATATCTCAGTTATTTATTTGGTAAATTTTACTTTGCATATGATAATCTCATATGATGGTGGACCATCGTCAATCAAAGACTATAGAAATCAATATTATAGGAAATTGGTCAAAATGCATTGTTTGGGATTTACAAATTATTGGGATTTTAATCTGGAAAATTACGGACTTCTGATTTTTAGAATTGATTGCTTCCCTGTGATTGGGTGATGTAGGACGACGAAAGGAAACCTTTAAGGGTTTGAATTAGGGTTAGGGTTCATATAATTTTTGGAGCAATGGGACATTAGTAGGTTTGATAAAAAGTTTAAATAGAAAGAACTGATAGATTAAACTGCTAGCCTCACACTAGTTTTTTTTTTTTTTGGGGGGGGAGGGGGGTGGGAGATGTCTAGGAATCACACGTAGTAAGAAAGCCTCACATTTTCTAGGGTTTGGAATAATTGAAATTTTGTAAAATACTAGCTTGATTTTGAAAAAAGTCAATACAAAGCTTATATAATGCTCAACCGACTCAACCCTAATTATAGGAATGTGCATGATTGGGAACTTGATAGTGTGGGTAGCTTCTTTGAGTGCATTTACCAAGTGATGCTTGATGTGCATTGTGATGATAGGGTTAGATGAATTCGAAAAAAGGGGGAAAGATTTTGATGTAAAGTTTTTTCTACAATGCATCTTTTTTTATGATTCCAATGGAAGGTAGATTAAACTTCGAAAGCAATTTGGGATCAAGCACTCCCAAAAAGGTTGGTTTCTTTGCTTGGGAACCTATAATATTGGATATGGTGCTTTTGTATATACTGTGTAATTAGTGTTAAGATATGACACTTTGCAGTTACTTGTATTTCTTTGTGCGTGAAATTTTGTTTTTATATTTAGTATTGCTTGTTGGTTACGGGATTCTTTTGCCTACTTAATCTTGTGTATTGAATAAAAGATTACACATTGCTTTTGCAATATTAATGGTCCTTTGCAAATACTATAATCAATTCCTCTTGTTTTGCAGGCAAAGATATGAGAGTTATTGTCTTTGGTTTTCGCCCTCGAACGAAGCAGGTCAATTTTAACTTCCAAGACTTCTAGTCCGGACTCTTTCATCATTTCTTCATAGATGTTTTAGGTTTTATGATGTTCAAGTTTATTCTTAACTTTTTTGTTTAACATGTATAGTGTGTACACATCTATTTGTATTATAAAAAAAGAGAGGAATATATATATATATATATATATATATATATATATATATATATATATATATATAGAAGGTTCTAAAGTGGGTTTCTAATTAGAATGAGATTTAACTTCCATCTTCTGGGATGGGTAGGTGGCTGGAGGAAAAGATGGTAGTTAGCTTAATCAGTGAAATGCTGAGAAATTCCATACTAGATCTGGGCTGAACTCTCTTCAATGTCTATGTATATTGTTGTAAATATATGTAAGAGGTTTTTAGTGTCCCAAAGTAATGAGATTTAAGTAACCTTGTCAATGAAGGGTTGGTGGCTGGAAAGAAAGAATCCACATAGTTTAATCAGTGAAATAGTGAGTTTATCAAAAAAAAATCAGGAAATCGTGAGAAGTTCTCGCCAGATATATATGGACTCCAGGCTCATTCTAAGATTGAACACCATGAAATAAAAAGCGATATCTAGAAGAGGAGAAAAAAAGAAATGCTCTCATGCATCCCAAATTCTTCCTTTAGATTAAAATGTCCTTTGCTTGTCAAGTCAGTCATCCAAAAGCTGGCCTTTAAACATCTAAGAACCTAAATACTGCTCAAAATCAATCTTGCCTCTGAAGTTTGCTTTACGGCAGCAATTGGCATAGAAAAGCTGGAATTCTGATTTAACGTATGATGGAGCTGTACTGATTGGTCTGAAAGATTTCTGGTTGAATAGGTTGGTTCTAATATCATTTGATGGATTAGAGAAGATGAAGAACCTTGAGGATATTTTTAGCTCTTAAGAGAAGCATTTAATTTGCTTAGAGCGATGTTGATATAACAGCTCTTGAAACATTTTTTTTGTAAGCTACAGCTCCTGAAATATTTTATTTATTGTTGTTATAGTTATAATTTCAGTAGTTATTTGTAACTAGGGGTTTTATAGTTTTTATGATCATAAATGTTGTTGTGTAGGTGATATGTGAACTGCTACACAGTGCTTCTCTCAGTTAAATATTTACTTTTGAGATAAAAAGTAATGCTAGGTCTAAAGGGTTCTTATGCTTTAGATGATGCAAAAAGTGTAATATATTCTTACACCTCATGATTCGGAGATTTTAATGATACATATGGTAGAAACTGATGTAGAAAATTTTATTCTTACAGAGACGTGTTGTATATGATGCATTACTGAGGTGTACAAAGCCAGCGAGAATCTGGGATCTTTATGCTTTTACTTGCGGACCTTCCAAATTCAGTAACACAAACCCAAAGGTGCGATTGCTGAATGAGTATTTTCGTCTTCTTGGAAAAGGCTCCTATCAGGCTTCTATGAATATAATTGAAGATGGGTCGTTCACACTGTCTAATGAGTTATGGAGAATAAGTGACGTAAATTCCATCTATACGATGTGTCAGAGTTATCCATTTGCGTTGATTGTTCCAAAATGTATTAGGTGAGATGTTGAGATCCTTTCATGCGGCAAAGAAAAGAAATTCTGGATCCACTCTATTCTTTTATTTTTTACCATAAATTTATCAGCTTGACATGTTACTTCATCTTCTGCTGTAACTGTGCAACTAATAATTTTGCATGGCTGCTGATGGTAGTGATGAAGAAGTGCTTCAGGCCTCCACTTTTCGGGCAAGGTGTCGCTTGCCTGTAGTTTCTTGGTGTCATCCTGGTAGGCAGCATATATAATTTTTATTGCTTTTCTTTATTACAATTTCTGTACTTATGTCGTGGTTCATGGTGTTGATAATAGGAACCGGAGCAGTGCTTGCCCGTTCGTCCCAACCTTTAGTTGGTCTAATGATGAATATGAGGAGGTATTTTGAAGTCCATTTGAACCCCAAACAAAGTCATATCTATGAAAAATATATAACATATTTTTGGATTATTTTTCAAGGCTTTGAAATTGAATAGTTTGTATTTATTCATTTCCAATTTGTTTCCTGATGAAATCCTTTTTATTCATTTCTATGCATTTGTATACAGCAATGCTGATGAGAAGCTTGCTGCTGCACTTTGTGCTCAACTAGCTGGTGGAAAAGGGGAACGAAGGTAAGCTTGTTCATTTTTGCTTCAATAGTTTCCTACTGTGGTTTGTTGACACGTTAATATCGTGTTATTTTTTACTTTCCTTTGAATCTTATTTGACTTACCTTTCTTAATTGTCGTGTCAATCCGATTACATCTACTTCATACAGATATGCTGCTGTGCTGTATAATATCAGGCACAGTGGAATTGAAGTATGATTATGTATTCTACTGTCTGCCAAATTTCACAATGGTGAACTCATTTTCTATAACTGAATGATTATTTTAACTGTATACACATACACATGATCTAGATACAAAACCCCATCAGGATTTTGGGATCTTTGTTTTCCGAAGGAACCACTTCTTTCTAAATTATCTAGAAACAGGTGTTTTGTTGGTAACCCTCAATTGTGCACTCTACCAGTTTCTATGTAATCACTTGGTCTAAGTGTAGTTATGTGAGTGATTTGAAGCTGAGAGAGTTATGGTCCTTTAGTCAGGCATTGTTGAATAAGTGTTTACTGTGATATCCTATAGAGAGTTAAAATATGGAAGACAGTGATTTAGGCGATGTTTGTGTGAGCTTAAAGCCAACTTTAAGTTGTAGCTTATCTTTTAAAATTTGCCAAATCCCATCTACTATAAGTTCTTACTTTAAAGTTTTCGGACGCTTTGTTTCTCCAGATCCCTTTTGAAAGCAGATCTTGGTAGTTTGAAGAAATTAGCTAGAAGAGAACACTTCATTGTTAGTTGTTGTCTATGCGAGATGGTTGGGAACAATCAATAATTTACTTCTGTTCAGCAGCAAGAGAGTTACGGATGCTGGTTTCTGCAATTTTCTGTTTTGACTGGATTATGCCTAGTACTCTTGAGGAATTACTTGTGTCATGGAGTATGATGTTTGGTGGAAGGAATGGGAGGATGGTTCGGAATGCGGTGCCTAGTGTTTGCATACTGAATGCAGTTACAAAACCTTGAAGCGATATCCACTGCTGATTTGAAGATGAGATTTGGAAGGCTATTTTTGCTTGCCTCTCATCCAAATATCCCTCTTTATATGATGATTCTTTCAAAGTTTTTCTTGAATTCTTGAATCTTAGCCTCCAACTTTTTTTCTGTATTTTTCTCTTCTGGTCTCTTTTTTATTTTTTGTCTTTTGATGCACGTATAGTGTCCATATGCATATGGTTGCACCATCTTTTTGGGGCCTTTTAAAGTGCATTTTACCTCTAGAAAAATAAATATTTATGCATGCATAATTTGTTCAGAAACAGGAGTTTTTCTTTTCATCGTATGTCTCCTTTTTGTTAAAAATCATTTCTTTTTCTGACATATGTTTACATTAACTGGTCTCTTTGTTTTGTGGGTTCTGTAGAATGTGGTAGTATTCATTTAGAAAGAGTTGTCAATTTGTTTCCATTTTAGGAAGCTATATATTGCTGATGCGAGGCCTAGAAAAAATGCGTTAGCTAATGGGGCAATGGGAGGTGGCTCGGAGTCATCTTCAAATTATTTCCAATCTGAGGTCTGAAAAGATTTGAGCTGTCCTGTTGTTCATTTCTTGGTGAGTTAACCTTGCATCATTTACTTATGTCATGTTTCTCCTGTCTTATTTTTCATCAGATAGTTTTCTTTGGGATAGACAACATACATGCAATGAGAGAGAGCTTTGCTCGGCTTAGAGACTACTTAGATACCCATGGCGCTACATCATCAGATGGAATGTCATCATTCTTGGTTAGTCTTGGAATCCTACCAACATTTGTCTACTTTACGTGTGCTAAACTTCTTATAAAATTTGTTGGACATCATGATCAGTAAGCAGTGTCTGTAGAAATCGACGAATTTCTGAAATAATGCACGTGAGCATATTAATTTGCTAAGCTTAAAGCGAATATATAAGTAAGTTAACCTCAGCAGTTAAATTTGCTCATGTTCAAAATTCTTTTACCTGAACTCAGGCGTTCAATCTGATTTAATGTATCTATCATAGTATCATGTTGAGTTATACTATTTCACTCTACTTTTATACAATATTTTTAACCTGATTTAAAGTCAATTTTTTTATAAGATGTTTGAAGTGGGGATATGGCCTGTCTACTAAACTTCAGCTCAAATGTCATGTTTGTATTGAATGGAATATCTGTTTATGCCAATTTGATTAACAGAGACATGGTGGTTGGACTTGGGGTGGTGGTAATCTAAGTAGTATGTCTGCTTCAGTATCCACCCTTGGAGACAGTGGTTGGTTAATACATGTTCAAAGTGTCTTGGCTGGTTCAGCTTGGATTGCTGCACGCGTTGCTTTGGAGTCAGCATCAGTTCTTGTGCATTGCAGGTCAGAAATTTCGATGGCATTATTTTGAAAAAGTAGGCTTAAGGTTTGGAATAAGAGGATACATGCATTTATACTAGTGGTTGGCTGTATTCCATAAAATAAAAATCCAATTTGACTTGTATCTTTTTGGAATATTCTATGCTCTGTTGTTAGATTGAGCTTTTTTTTTTTCAAAAAAAAAGAATATGGTCACATTTTCTGTCTTGAATTCTCCCTCATAACTCTGTGGCAGACCATTTCTTTAGATGTTATTTATTCTAGTGTTTTTGTTAAGGGAATGTTTCTGCACATCTTGTTGGAATGAGATAAGCATGTCAGACAATTATATACTCCTTAAAAGTAAGGTTTTTCGATCTAACTTAAATTTAGAAGATAATATTCTTGTAAAATCTATAATTATTGTGTTAGACAACGTATTGGCTGAAGCTTTAGTATTCTTCCTTCGCATTTCCTTGGAAATATCATATATTTGTTTCTTCAAGGTCAGAAATGATTAGTGGAAAGCTATTAGATTGTGGAAAGTGTCTGGCTATTTGGGGATATTGGCTATGTGGGCTAGTTAGTTCAAATGGGATCTTTTTTTTGACAAGTAGTTTGAATGGGAATCTTAAAGCATGCTATTTAGTATTGGGAACATAACACAATAAGTGGAGCTCAAATTTATGAGTGAAGGGTCTAAATTTTTATATTCTGGTTTAGACGAAAGAAAGAGGAGAAAGATTTTGTCGTTATCATCCATTGAATATCATTTATCGCCTTCCCCCTCCCCAAGGGGACAACAAATAAAGGGGGATAAGTTGCTTTTAACCCCGTTTAGCTTCTATTATCAAAGCCTTAATATGATACCCTTGGCCTAAGGTCAAGTCGTAAATAGGAGGGGCAACTTTAAGGTGTAAAGCTTTTTAAACCATTAAAAGGAAAAAAGAATGAAGAAGTCCTGTGTTTTTTATCTTTCTGTGTGCTTGTGTTTGTCTATATGCATCCACACAGACTCATTTCTGCACCTTGCCACACATACATAAATCATAATTAGCTGTGTACTTCCTAGAATTCGTTTTATGTTGTTTGCATGTAGATTCAGTGTTACTTACTGCCCTTAAAGGCAACCAGTAAAAGGATTGCTCTAATTGACAGACAAGAAAATGTATATCTGCCTTTTGTTTAAATCATGAGTCCTTCTATTTCAACTCAACAATCCTGTTTCAAGAGCTTTCTTTGGGTGGAGCAGAAATCTTTTGATTTTGTCATCGAAGGGAAATGGAATGATCAGCTTAGAATCACTGAAAATGGTCTTGGCAAAAGGACCTCGATTTTCTTGGAAAAGCAAGACTTAAGTTGGTTTCTTAGTGGAATGAGTTCTGGTTTGAAAAGGGGGAGCGTTTTTGGAATCAGATGATTAGAAAAAGGGGTAAATCTTTGGTGTTGGGGCTGCACAGAAATAGGAATGGAGGATTTCTCTCTCCTGCTGAGATTAGACTGAATGGGTCTTGAATGGTGATTGAGGTTGGTGGCGTGTTTATAGGGTCTGTAAAGATCTGATTGCCTTTATTCTGCCGGAAAAATGTTCGTTGTCGCTGTCATCTTCTGTCAACGATGCTCACTGCCTTTTTCCCCTCTCTCCAGTTCCGAAGGTGGGCGGCCCTCTTTGATGGGGAGCTGTTCTCATTGTGGCCACTCCCTGAATGGCCCTTTCCAGCGAGGCTCTAAACTTGGCAGCTTCAGAGATGCAGTGCTGCCATGGATGGAGAAGGATGAGGATGTGAGGAAGAAGACATCATCTGGGGTCATGCGCCCTCTGGCTGAGGTGGCAGATAGAGTTGAGAGATCTAGTGGAGGAAAACTGGATAAGAGTTTGAATTTGAATTCAAACTTCTTGGGTGCTGATAAGGGTAAAGCAGTGTTGGGCCTTGGTTTGAGTGAAAAAGCCTCGGGGAGGGCAAAAGGGATCTGGGTCAGTCCTCAAATTTTCTCCTGCCCCACGAAGCTGGGCCTAGTAATAGTGTCGGCTTGCGGGCTTCATTAAAACCAGTGGACACTCTAAAAATACTCCGGAGGAATGGGCCTAGGACAGGCCTCTTGAGAAAAGCTGGTGGGATGTGCAAAGTTGGCAAGAAGGGCAGGCTCGGATCCAAACAGAAGTGAATCGCGAACCTTTTTAGAACTACAGTTGATCTTTTCGCTCGGGTCAATGTTGCGGCGGAGGTGACTGAGCGAGGTGAGGCGACCCTGACCGGTGACGCAGGTTCGGCAGTTCCAGGAGTGTCTTGGCTGGAGTTGGCACCGGCGACCTCCTTTTCCTTCTTTTCCAGTCTTTCGCACTCTGTTTCCTCAGGCTCCGAGCTGTTTCTCTCGGATTTATCTCATGGGTTTCTGTCACCCTTGCCGGCCGACCCTATATGTGGGACTTTTCCTGGCGATGACTCCCTGCAGTCTGTCTCCTCTGTTGTGAGCTGTAATTTTCTGGACCTGTGGAAGAACTGTGTGGGTTTTCTTCTGTTTGGTTCTGGGGGATCTATGAGGGAGAAGGAGGAGAGATTTCTCGCAGTGGGTTTCTTGGATTTTTTGAAGGCTGATGAGGTGGGTGATGGCAAGTCTTTTATCCGGGAAGATGCTACTTTTATGGAGATGGGGCATGTGATCAATGCTGACGTTGAGGGAGATCGTGGGGCTCCCATTGACGAGTCCTTGGGACTGAGTTTGAGAGGAGAAGTGCTTTCTGATGGGGCTGAAGGCAGTGTTAGTTCAGGAGCTTTTGAGAACAATTTGGCTCTTGTTGTGAGTGCTGATTATAAGATCATTGGATGGTTAATGAGGACTTAGATGCTGAAAATGCAAATATGTTGGCCTCTTATTGGGTTCTGAATTGGGTTGAGAAATTACACAAGTTGGTAGGGGTTTCCATTGTTGGAGTAGAGGAACAAGCTATCAAATTGTTTGAGGAAATTGAAAAGATTAGACGGAGGAAGGTAAAGCTAGATGTAGAAATCTCTTTGGGGGTAGAAGCAGAAGGGTGAGGTCAGAACTTAAAAGATTGGAGTTCAATGTCAACTAGAGGGTCGTAAGGGCAGAGGAGGAGAGGGGTATTCATGTTGATCAATGAAGGCAAAAATAATTTCTTGGAACATGAGAGGGTTAAATGACTTGAATAAAAGGGTAGTGGTGAAACATTTTCTTGGAGACTGGAAAGGGGATGTGATTTGTCTTCAGGAGACTAAAATGGACTCGATTGATGATTTGGTGATTCGCAGTTTATGGGGTATTAGGTCGTGTGGGTGGAAAGCTTTACCGGCTGTTGGGGCCTCAGGAGGTATTGCGGTGATGTGGAATAAGAAGGTGCTGGACTTAATTGATTTCTCTATGGGGCTTTTCTCGGTTTCTTTTGTGTTTAGGAATTTATCTTCGATCGGTGCTTGGGTTTTATCTGGTGTTTATGGCCTGTTTGCTTCCAGTTAGAGGAATCTTTTTTGGGGGGATCTTGCAAAGGTTAGAACCTAGTGGGATCTTCCTTGGGTGGTGGGAGGAGATTTTAATGTTGTTCTTTATCCTCACTAGGGATCTGGTTCTTTACATGAAGATAGCTCTATGAGAAGTTTCTTGGCTTTTGTTAGGGTCATGGTCGCATTGATTTGCCTCTTTTTGGTGGGTCTTTAACTTGGTCGAGCTTTAGAGAAGTTCCTTCTTTCTCTAGGATTGATCGGTTCCTTGTGACAGGTAGCTGGGAAGCCCTTTTCCATAATGTGACTCAGAAACTGCTGCCTCGACCTACTTCCGATCATCATCTAATTGTTCTTGAATTGGGGGGTTTGCATTAGGCCCTACTCCCTTCCGTTTTGAGAATATGTGGCTTAAGGTTGATGGCTTTCATGATCTTACAAAATCCTGGTGGGAAGGCTATTTTGTTTGGGGATTTGCTAGTTTCGTGGTGGTTTCAAAATTGAAACATTTTAAAGGAGAGTTGAAGAGATGGAACAAATAGTCGTTCGAGAATGTCAACTCCCCTGTTAATGCTCGGAGGTGATTGGGTTGATGAGAAAGAGATCTCTTTGGAGCTTTTAGGGGAGGAAAGAGAGATAAGAGAAGGGGTTAAGAGGGATCTGTCTAGGTTCATTGCTTTGGACGAAATCACTTGGAGACAGAAATCTAGAGAAATTTGGTTGAGGAAGGGAGATAGAAACACAAATATTTTTCACAGGATGGCAAATGATCAGAGGAGACACAACTTTATAGCATTTATTGAGGTTGAGGGGACGGTTTTTGAGGAAGAAAAGAGTATGAAGGAAGCTTTATGTATGTTTTATAAGTCTTTGTACAAGGAGACTTATGTTAGTAGGCCGAAATTTGGATTGTTTGGAATTTACCAGGATTAATGAAAGAGAGGCTACTTGGCTTGAGCGCCCATTTGATGATGAGAATATTCTTTGTGCTCTTCGGGAGTGCAATGGTGATAAGGCTCCGGGCCTTGATGGTTTTTCTTTGGCGTTCATTAAGCATAATTGGGAGGTCACTAAAGGTGATATTCTTAGACTCTTTGAGGAGTTCCATTTGTCGGGCAAGTTTGTTGATAGTCTTAACTCTACTTTTCTTGTCCTCATTTCGAAGAAAGTGGGAGCCTCCAATGTCAGATTTTCGGCCTATTACTCTTGTGGGTTGTTTATAAACTTCTTTCGAAGGTTCTCACTTGTAGATTGAAAAAAATCGTCTCTAATGTGGCGAGTCTTTTCCAAAATGCTTTTGTGGAGGGTAGACAAATTTTGGATGCCGCTTTGGTTGCCAACGAAGTTGTGGACACTCACTTAAAGCAAGGATGGGGAGGGGTGATATGCAAGCTTGATATGGAGAAAGCCTTTGATCATCTTTGTTGGAGTTTTGTGATCTACCTCTTAAAGAGGATGGGTTTTGGAGAAAAGTATTGGATTTTCAAATGCATCTCTTCGACTTCCTTTTCAATCCTTGTTAATGGAAGTTCTTCCAGTCACTTCAAAGCTTTAAGGGGTTTGAGGCAAGGGGATCCTCTTTCTCCTTTCCTTTTTACCATGGTGATGGAGGCATTGCGCAAGATGTTGGTGAAGGCAGTTGAAATGGGGCTTTTGGGTGACTTTAAAGTAGATGGAGAAGGAAAGAGTGTGAGCATGCCTCATCTTTTCTTTTCCGATGATACTATCTTTTTTTATGAGGCGGAAGCTTCTCAAATCTTACACTTTCGTTATGTTCGTTTGTGTTTTGAGGCCGTTTCGGGGCTCAAGGTCAACCTTAGTAAAAGTGACTTGATCCCTCTTGGTGACAACATTAAGGGCAGGTTTCTTGTTAGCTTGTTGGAATGAAAAGTGGGCTCGTTTTCTTTTACTTATCTTGGTCTCCCACTTGGAGCCAAATTTAAAGATCTTAATGTGGAACCTTGTAATGGAGAGGTTTGAAAAGAAATTGGTTGGATGGAAAAATCATCTCCTCTCTATAGGAGGAAGACTCATTATTATTAAAAGTACTCTCTCTAGCTTCGTTATCTACTTTATTTCTCTATTTCCTATCTCGGTTGTGGTGGCGAAGAGGTTAGAGGATATTAAAAAAAGATTCGTTTGGGGCAACTCCGGGGGAGTTCAAATATCACTTGGTGAGATGGGGCGTCGTTAAGCAACCCTTGAAAAAAGGGGAACTTGGTATTAAATCCCTCACTTTATTCAATAAAGCCCTTCTTGTGAAATGGTTATGAAGATTCATTGTGGAGGGAGACCACTTTTGGAGAATAGTGGTGGCGGTTAAATTCGGTTTGGAGCCTTGTAGTTGGATGTCCGGAAAAGGGAGAGGAGCTCACGGTGTCGGTGTTTGGAAATGGATTCGGAATAGTTGGGAGGCTTTTTGCCTTAGTCTTTCTATTTCAGTGGGTGATGGAAGGAGAACTCGCTTTTGGCTTGACTTGTGGTTTAGGAATACACAAATCAAAGACCTCGTTCCGGAGTTCTTTGCTATTGTGAGGGACAAAGAAGCTCTTATCTCTTCTTGCATCTCTATGCCACTTGTTTGTAATGTTCATGACTGGTAGGTTGAGAGAGTGCAATGCTTTTTGGAAGCCTTATATAGTTTTAATTTTGATTTATCTAAGGAGAATTCAATTTTTTTGGAGGGATAGCCCGAGCAAAGGTTTTGAGGTGAAAGCTTTTTACAAAGTTTTTTTGGAGGTTGAGAGAGTGCAATGCTTTTTGGAAACTTTATATAGCTTTAATTTTGATTTATCTAAGGAGGATTCGTTTTTTTGGACGGATAGCCCCAAAGGTTTTGAGGTGAAGGGTTTTTACAAAGTTCTTTTGGACGAGGCGTCTTCAGATGGGTCACCTATCTTTCTGTGGAAGGTTATTTGGCGTTCGAGTGCTCTAATGAAAGTTAGCTTTTTTGCTTGGAAGCTTTGTGGGGGAAGATTCTCACTTTAGATAACCTTAAAAAGAGGGAAGTCTTTAGTGAATCGGTGCTTTATTTGCAAAAGTTGCGGCGAGTCCGTTTTTCATCTTTTGTTATAGTGCTCTTTGGCGAGAGTTTTGTGGGAAATGAATTATAAGGTGGTGGGTGTTTCTTGGGTTGTTGCTGGCTTCGTGGGAGATGAAATGTGAGCTTGGAGTTTTGGTTAGTTTGGAATGAAAGGAACGGTATAGCTTTTGATGGTATTGAGAGAGCTACCTTTGTAATTAGGGAAAGGTGGTTCAACGCACTTAATTTTTGGGTCAAGGGGCATTCCTTTGTAAATGGCTTAGATTTAGTTGATTTTGGGTCAAGGAGCATTCCTTGGTGCTTTCTTCTTAACATAATTTTTTTACTTATAAAAAAATACTTACTGCTCTTAGAATTCTTTTTTTGATAAGTAAAAGTATTATATATATATATATATATATATATATATATATATATATATATAAAGAAGAACCCAAGGGCGCCAAGGAGGTGCTAGCCATGTACATATTAACTATCGTGTAGATATTGTATCTATAAAATCTAAGAGATGAATCTCATTCACAAAAAATTCCCATCTAGCCAAAAAACAAGGGTATTAAGCCACCATTCTTTAAGAAACTCAAATGACATCTCCATTCCATCAAAAGCTCTCATATTCCTTTCCAACCAAACGAACCACCAAATGGATAGGGGGATCAACGTGATAATCTTCTTTTTTTTCTTTAGAAGCTCAAATGCCATGCCACGCCCAAACCTCCTCTAAAATTGAACCATTGCTCACCCACCAAAGACCCAACACCTGAAGAGCCATATTTCAAAATTGTCTCGGCTAAGAACTTCTTCTCTTAGAAAATCTTTTTTTTATAATCAAAATTGTATTAATAAAGCACCAAGAGGGTGCAAGTCAAAGCCAAAGGCTAATTACAAGTAAGAATTCCACAAAATCTAGGAGGTCAAAATCATTTACAAAAAAATTCCCTTGAAAAAAAAATTAAGGGTGTTGAACCAACAATATCTAGTAACTTCAATAGGCCTTTCTACTCATAAAAAATTCTACTATTCCTCTCATTCCACACCACCCAAAAAATAGAGTGGAATCACGAGTAAGCCTTCTTAATTAGAAGCCCTCAACTTAGAAAATCTTGAGTAAGCAATGTTTTATCCTGTCCATTGATTGAACTTGTTGGGCCACTATCTCTTCAAGTTATTAAGTACATATATTTCTCAAATATGGTAGGAGTGTTGGAACTCGGGAGTTATTTGACAAACAAAGAATTGTGGAAAAATTGGATGTACATGTGATCCATTAATAAACATATGGTGGTCCAATTCTTGTAGGTCTGAGATGTGTGGGAAACACAAAAGAATACTATTGATTTTCTCCTCACTTACAAAAAAAATAAACTATTGATTTTCTCCTCAAATAGAGTGATAGCTATTCATGTCCTTTACTGTGGAAGGAAACCAAATTAATGCTCCATATATAGGTCCTAGATGTGTTCCCTTTCTTGTTCTTCCCTTAGTACGGGCAATTGAATTTTTGTTTTGTTAGTGCAATTATTCTGTAAAATGTACTTAAATTGTGTGTTAGCGGTAATTGCCATGGTTTTAACTTGAGAACCTTGGAAGGTATTCTATATGTTAGTAGATAATTTTTATATTTTCAATTGACTTGACGAAATTGATAGCAACATAGTTTCTTTATCGACAAATAATTTGGTTGAATTGCTTTACCTGATTCAAATAATTTTACTGCAATGTTTTTTGGTACATCACCTTGATGCTTCTCAATAAAATTTTGCTTATAAAAAAAAATCAATTTTACTGCAATGTAGAGCTGTTTCTCATCTTTTGTATTTCTTCCCATTTGAGTTGTACAGAAGCTGTTTTTGCATTGACTTTTAATGTTAAATGTTATGTACAATCCTTAAATTTGAGCAAGATTACAAAGCGGGATCTCTCTCGCTTAACAGTCTCAGAACAACTTTTAGTTCTACTTGTCTATATTATGGTGCTCTTAAGATTTACATGGGAAATTTATTGCACAGTGATGGATGGGATAGAACAACTCAGCTGGTTTCACTTGCAAACTTGTTGCTTGATCCATATTACCGGACATTCATGGGGTTTCAGGTACTCCTTGAACAGGACTTCGTATGTCTTTCCTGTATTCTTATTTTCTTATGCTTATCTCTAATTAGTAGGAGAAAATAGTTTATTTTCACGTGCTACTGAAATTAAATTCTTCAGTTATGTAGCATTCAAGATGATACTAGACCACTCATCTGTTCAATGTAAGATTTTTCTTAGGACCTGCCATTTAGTTAATACCCTTTTTCTATAGCTTAGGTTTTTTGTGCCAGGCTCAGAATTACATGTTCAGCATTTGGGTCTGCTGGTGGGGAGATGGTTAGGGATGATCCAGGGTCTGTTAATAGGGAGTTGGTGGTGCATAACATTGAGCAGGATCTTGATGAGTCGGGTGATGCTGTGGAGTTGAATCTGAAAGCTTCGGAGTGGGTGTTGAACTGGGTGAAAAAGTTGAATAAGATGGTGGGGGTCTCTCTAGTAGGGATGGAAGACAAAGCACCTGCTTTATTTGAGGAAATTGAGTGGCGTAGAAAAGATGAATGCAAATCGAGGTCGAAAAAGGCCAACCCGGGAAGAAACTACAAGGGGATGTGAACAGGGAGCTAAAAAGGATGGAATTTGATGTCAATTATGATAAGGGAGGTTCTGGCTCTTGTACGAGGTTTGAAGTAGGGAGGGTTGATCTAATTTCTCGATGAAGATGAAATTAATCTCGTGGAATGTGAAGAGCTTGAATGATTTGAGGAAAAGAGCTATAGTGAAACACTATCTGAAAGAGTGGAAAGGGGATGTGGTTTGTTTGCAAGAAACTAAAATGGATTCGATTGATGATGCGATTATTCGTAATGTTTGGAGTCGGAGATCTTGTGGGTGGAAGGCCTTACCGGCTAATGGTGCTTCAAACGGTGTGGTCATCTTGTGGAACTCTAGAGTTCTTGATTTAGTTGATTCTCATGTGGGACTTGTTTCCGTTTCTTGTGTTTTTAAGGGGATTTCTCCAAATGCGGAGTGGTTGTTTACCGAGGTTTATGGCCCGAGGGAGGGGTGAAAGGGGTGGTTTTTCGGGTGAGCTTGTGAAGGTTAGAAGCCAATGGGACCTCCCGTGGCTTGCGTGTGGTGATTTTAATGTTGTTCTTTATCCTCATGAGAGATCCAAGAATGTACATAAGATTAGTTCTATGCGAGAGTTTTTGGAATTTGCGAGGGGTCATGACCTTATCGACTAGTCACTTTCAGATGGTTCATTCACTTGGTCGAGTTTTAGGGAGATTCCCTTGTTTCCTAGTGTGATACAAAAGCTTTTGCCTTGGCCCACATCGGACCATCATCTTGTTGTGATTGAAGTGGGGGGTTTGAATTGGGGCTTGACTCCGTTTCGTTTTGAGAATATGTGGCTTAAAGTAGATGGTTTTCAAGATCTTGTCAAAGGGTGGTGGGATGGTTGTAATGTGAGGGGTTTTGCTCGTTTTTTGGTGGCGGCAAAGCTGAAATCTTTAAAAGAGGAATTGAAAAGATGGAACAAGGAAACCCTCGACAATGTTAATTCTTCTATTAATGCTTTGTTGGGTGAGATAAGTGGGCTTTATGAGAAGGAGATTGTTATGGGCCTTTCGAGGGAGGATAAGGAAAGAAGACTATGGGTTAAGAAAGAGCTTTCTAAGCTCATATATATGGAAGAAATCTCTTGGAGGCCAAAAATCTAAAGAAATTTGGTTACGGGAGGGTGATAGAAACACTAAATTCTTTCATCGTATGGCTAATGATCATAGGAGACACAACTTTCTTGGATGCATTGAGGTAGATGTTGTGTTGTTCGAGAAGGAGGCTCGTATGAAAGAGGCAATTTGTAATTTCTATAAACTTCTCTGCAAGGAGACGTGTGAGAATATACCGATTTTGGATGGATTGGATTTTTCTATCATTGAGGGGCGGGAGGCTAACTGGATTGAACGTCCGTTTGTGGAGGAGTAAATTCTTGTTGCTCTTCGAGATTGTATTGGTGATAAGGTCCAGGTCCCGATGGTTTTTCTATAACTTTTCTTATCCATAATTGGGAAGTGCTTAAATGGGATATTCTTACTCTTTGAGGAGTTCCATTCTTCGGGAGAGTTTGTAAAAATCTTTAACTCTACCTTTATTGTCCTTATTCCGAAGAAGGTAGGAGCTTCAAATGTCAAAGACTTCCAGCCCATTAGTCTTGTTGGGTGTATTTATGAGCTTATTTCGAAGGTTCTCACTTCTAGATTGAAGCAAGTAATCCGAAAAGTGGTGAGTCCTTTTCAAAATGCATTCATTGACGGTAAGTAAATTTTGGATGCTGCTTTAATTGCTAATGAAGTTGTGGATGGCCATATGAAAGATAGTGGGAGAGGGGTGATTTGTAAATTAGATATGGAAAAAGTGTTTGATCATGTTAGTTGGGGTTTTGTGATGTACTTATTGAAAAAGCTGGGTTTTGGGGACAAATGACGTAGTTGGATCTACAAATGCATTTCCTCGGCCTCCTTCTCTATCCTTGTGAATGGTTGTCCTTTTGGTTTTTTTGTCTTCAACAAGGGGACCTTTGTCGCCTTTCGTATTTACTTTAGTGATGGAGACTTTTAGCAAAATGTGAAAGCGGTTGACGAGGGGATTTTGAGTGATTTTAAGGTGGGGGGATTGGAGGTAGTGTGAATGTGTTTTATCTTCTTTTTTTCGATGACACAATTGTTTTTTGGGGTGGAAGCTCTTCAAATCTTACATCTTCGGTGTGTTCTTTTGTGTTTTGAAGTGGTTTCGGGGCTTAAAGTTAATCTTAATAAGAGTGATTTAATCTCTCTTGGTGAGAATATTAATTGTTGTTTTCTTGTGAATTTGTTGGGGTGCAATTTGGGGTCAATTCCTCTAATGTAGCTTGGTTTCCCGCTTGGAACTAATTTTAAAGACGAGAGTGTTTGGAACTCCATTGTGGAGAGGTTCGAAAACCAGTTAGACGGGTGGAAGAATAACTACCTCTCAAAGGGAGGAAGACTTATTGTCATAAAAAGTACGCTCTCTAGCCTTCCTATCTATTTTATATCTCTTTTTCCTATCCCTAGTTTGGTTGCTAATCGGTTTTAGGGTATTCAAAAGAGGTTTCTTTGGGGAAACACAAGGAAATGTAAGTATCATTTTGTAAGGTGGGGTGAGTAACCGATTGAAAATGGGGGGCTTGGTCTTAAATCTTTTATTTTATTCAATAAAGCTCTTTTTGAGAAATGGTTATGAAGATTTCTTGTGGAGATAGATCATCTTTGGAGGAAAGTAGTGGAAGCCAAGTTTGGAATGGATCTTAATGAGTGGATGTCAAAGGAATGGATTAAAAAAGGTTGGAATGCTATGTCTCCTTGTGTTTCTGTGTTGGTGGGTAATGGGGAGAGAACGCGGCTTTGAGAGGATTTGTGGTTTGGGAACACTCCTTTGAAAGAACAATTTATGGATATCTATACTATTGTAAGAGATAACAAGCTCTTATTTGTTTGTGTATCTCTGTAATGAATGATCTAAGGATGTGCCTTTTCTCCAAAATGTTCATGATTGGAATATTGAGAGGGTTCAAAGTTTCTTGGAGGCTCTGAATGGTTCTAGATTGGATTTATCTAGAGAGGATTTGATTAAATGGAGGGATAGCTCGGATAAAATATTTGAGGTGAAATCTTTTTATGAGATTCTTTGCATTGGGGATGCCTCAGAAGGTTCATCCAATTTCCTGTGGAAAGCAATTTGATGTTCTTGTGCCCCTAAAAAAGTGTGTTTTTTGTTTGGGAGAAGATTCTCACCATTGACAACTTGCAAAGGTTGTGCCGAGCCCTCTTTTCATCTTTTAATGGAGTGCTCTTTTTCTAGACGCTTGTGGGGAATGGCTTATAGTGTTTTGAGTGTCTCTTGGGTGTTCATCGGCCGTGAAAGATGAAATGTGGGCTTGGAGTGGGCTTCGAGCTTCTAAGGAGCTAAAGAAAGCTTACTCGTTGATTCCTCTCTATATATTTTTTTTTAATAGTGTGGAATAAGAGGAATTGCATAGGTTTTAAGGCTATTGAAAGAAATTTTGATGTAATTGGAGATAGTTGGTTCAATTTCCTTAATTTTTGGTTCAAAAGGAATTTTTTGGTGAATGATATAGGCCTTGTAGAGCTTGCAGAGTTTCTATCCTATAGAAATTCGTTGTAAATGGATTGCACCCTCTTGGTGCGTTTCTTAATATGCTTTTACTTATCAAAAAAAAGATTGATTAATATCTTTCAGTTCGACTTCGTATGAGGTTTTCTATTGCTTTTGAGGCTGTATCGTTAACTGCTTCATCCATGACAGATATTGACACCAGTTTCAATGCCCTTGTTATTTGATATTTTTATGAAGTAAGTAGTATATCCACTGTAGGGCACAAAGGGGGTGCGTTGCTATTCTCTTCTTCATTTACAAAAAATTGTCCATTAACCCAAAAGTGCAAAGTATGGAATCACTTATCCTTGATCAATGTAATGGGTTCTCTCTATCAGAAGCCCTTCTATTTCTTTCACTCCATCCAATCCAAAAAATTGAGAGAGGAACTCAAAAATTGCCCTTGTTATTTGATATTTTATGATTGATTCATGGAGTTCTAGACTGTTGTGTACTGCTGCAGGCACTTGTCGAGAAAGATTGGCTAGCATTTGGCCATCCATTCTCCGATCGTGTGGGAATGCCTACTATATCTGGAAGTGGCAGTGTGCCATTTGAATTATCTAGGCAGTCTTCTACTGGGAGTTTTCCATCATCACCGTTGAGGCAATCGTCAGGGTCATCTCAAGCTCCTAGTGCTTCTCATGCACAGAACAATTATTCCCCAATATTTTTGCAGGTAATAACATATATTTAAGTGTTACTTTATCAATGCTCTAAAATCTTCCTTAGCTACTTATTTACAAGCAATTCTTCTCGTTTTGATGTACGTGTTTATCCTAAATACATCTTTTACCATGGATTGCTTACTAGGAATTGGTCCTATTTGGTTACATTGTCTTGGTGTTTGAACCTTAAATTGCTTAGGCTTGTAGCTTTCCATTGGCCTTGCTTTGAGCCGAAAAGTTTGAGTAGGTACAAAAGGGCTTGCACAGGCCTCCTAATTCTCAAATGCTGCCCAAGCATAATATAGCTTGATAAGGCCTCAGCGGAGCTGTTTAAGCCTTCAAGAGAAGCCTGTTCTGGTCCCTCTTCTCAAAGAAATGCAAGCAAGTGTTTTCTCCTAAAATAGGAGACAAAGGCACGGTTATATAATTAGAAGTAGTTGACGGAATTGATGAGGTACGTGTTTCTTAGGATTGGATGTTTCCTTCCTTATGAAAGATCTCTTAGTTATTGAGAGATTCTCTTCGAGATTAGGCATTTGATGATTTGAGTTTTATGTTTGGAACTCCCTCACTAGGGGAGGATCTCTCATGAAATGGGTTAGAAACTATCTCCCAGTAATAACAGTTTATTTGATATCAGATTTACATTTTTTATGAAAGGATATATGTCCAGAAGAATAAAGTTCATAAGTGCATGCATATCTGTGATTATTTACAATTCCTAATCCAAAAACTATAAATCACTCCCCAGTCTCCTCCATAACTAAATGTTTCCCTTCTATTATCTTGATCATTTGAGCTGGCTACATGATTATTTAGATATTAATTTAGGATACTGGCACATCTTCTAAGAATTCAGTTCTTTCTCCTGACTCCTGAGGCTTTTAGGATTATTATTGTTGAATTATAAAATTCTAATTGAAGGGTTTATTTTCTTAATAATTAATATACTTGTAGTTTGGTGTAGTAAAAGATATGCTAAAATGCCTATCACTATATTCAGTATATAATTTGTTGGCTTGGTATTTTGTTAATAGTTAATGTTAGGCCTGAGAATGCCAACAAATTTACATTTTAGATTGTGTTTAAGATTTCCTGTTAATTAATTTATGATAAGCTATGTGGATGTTTGCAGTGGGTTGATTGTATTTCGCAATTGCTGCGGATGTATCCTTTTGCTTTTGAGTTCTCGTCGGTATGTATGAAAGAGCTGATCTGTGTGTTTGAATTTTTATGATGAATTATTTCCCAAATTAATACTTTGGTCAGAGAAGAATGCATTTCTGACCGCTCTTCCATATTCAGGCTTTCCTGGTAGATTTCTTGGATTGTGTGCTATCATGTCGTTTTGGAAACTTCTTGTGCAATAGGTAATCTCTCATTTATTACCTAGTTGCACTGACATATTTCCTGTGCTCTGAAAGTTTGAATCGAAAATGTAGGAAATGCATACTGACGTAGGTGGTGTTTGTTTGATAACCACATTAAGTAATGAAAACTGAAATCTTATCCCTTTAACCATTTTATCGGTATTACTTACCTCTCCCCCACACCACGCCCTCCTCCCCCCCCCCCCCAAAAAAAAAAAAAAAATCTTATTGTCTGTTTGCTAGCATGTTTATTTTCAGCACTTAATATTTTAAGTGTTTATTAATATTCAAATTTCAACATTTAATATGAAAAAATAATTTAATAGATTAAGTGACTAGCACCTTACTTATTGCTGAAAACTGATAACGGAAATCATGATATTTTAATATAATTTTTATAATTACTTTTGGCAATACAACACAATGACTACCACCACTGCCACCTTCGCCACATCACTTCTACTGTCAGTCCGTCACCACTACACAACTTTGACTATTACAATCTTGACAATATTGTCACCATTACCAAACTGTCATCTCCACCACTGCCATCTCAATCACTACAATTATAACTAATGTCACGCTGTCATTGAAACCACCATTATCATTACTGATTCTCATATAAAATGCATATTTCTTATATCCTTGTTTTTTTAAATTAAATGCACATAAGATTTCAGCTACTGAAGTTACCAAACATTTTAATTGAATCCAGTCCTAATTTTCAGTTCTACAAGTTTAGCACTTGAAATTTTCATTATTAGTAAATTAGCTCTTAATATTCAGTTTTACAGAACAGCACCTTACTGATCTTGAAAAGAATTAGAAGTAGTGACTTAAATTATTAGGAACACTGAACTTAGAATGTAGAAGTTGGTTTGCAACATAGTATTAGGCACAGCCCAGATGATGATGAATGAACTGACCATTCAGTAAGGTCTTTTTTTTGTGTGCTAAAGACCATACAGTAAGGTCTAAATGTGACTTATCAAGACGAGAAAAAGAGAGAAAAGTAAGGTCTGTCCTATAATAAGAAGTAAGGTCTGAATGTGATTGTCATTTCATAATTCATCAATTTCTGGTCTTAGGAACTATAGGTTCACCTTCTATTTAATTGTCCTTTTTTTGAGCTATATAGCTCTTTCTCCTTTCTCACATACATACACACTTATATTAATATATATACATGTATATTTTTATATACACACACATACATGTATAGACTTTTCTCTGCACTGATTTTATCATGATTTGTGTAATTGTGTTTATCTACAAACTTCTGTGAGCCTAAATGATCCGTATTTGTAATGTTCTAGTGATAAGTGAGCATCCATGTAATGATGTAAGACATGATGAAGGGATTTTATCTCTTTAGGAGCCAACTATTATGGAAGTATTAGACATTTTATCTAGTTTGTGCAATCTAAAATTTCAGTGAAAAGGAGAGGCAACAATGTGGGGTCTCTGAAGCTTGTGGTTGCTTGTGGGCATATTTGACTGATATGCGTTCTTCAGATGGAAGTTTCCATGTGCACTATAACCTCTTTTATGATCCTTTGAAACATGATGGTGCATTGTTACCTCCTGCAGCAGCTTTAGCCCCAACTCTGTGGCCCCAGTTCAATCTTCGTTGGGCGTGTCCCTCTGAAGCCAAAGCTGGGGAACTTGAGGCCCAATGTAGAAACATGGCTATAAAATTTTCTGAACTGCAGAAGGTAAAAATATCTTTCTATTCTGGGTGCTATATTTTAGTAGAGAATGTGGCTTTAGATGAATAGATGTAATCCTTTGGACATAAATGTGACAAGGTCCAGCGATATGGTGTATGATGCGTCCAGAAGCCAATGGTTATATGGCTAGTATGCTTCCCTCCCCTCTCCCCTCCACCCCCCCCCCCCCCCTCTCCTTCCTTTTTAGATGTAGGCAACTGAGGAAGGCTTAAGCATTGGTTATATATTGTCCCAAGACGTAATAAGTCTTTCTATAAATGTTATCATGGGGACTTCCTTCTAAATATTTCTTGGGTGGGTGATTCTCTTTACAGGCAAAAGAGGTGGCAGAAAGGAAAGCCAAGGAAATTTCTGTTGCCATGGAATCATTGAGTGCAGAGTTACAAAATGAGAAGCAGCTCAGCAGCTCAGCTATGGATTTGGCAAAGGGAGCCACCAAGGAAAGTGCCGCCATAAAACGAGCCATACAATCACTAGGTTGCAAGGTTCACTTTGCAAGCAGTGGTGATTGTACTGTTGACATTGAAAATAACCTGATAGGAACTCCACAGAAATTTTTGTATTCTCCTCCCAGAAGAGAATCTGATGGTACTGTGCAGCATGATGAGAATTCAGATCTCTCTCTATCTATTACAGTCATGGCAGATGATGCTGTTTCTGATAACCCAATTGGTAGAGTGTGTGAAAATTTATGCCCATTACGTCCACGTGATGGAGGGTGTCGATGGCCAGATGCTGGTTGTGCTCAGCTTGGTAGCCAGTTTGTTGGGTTAAAGGCAAACTTTGAAGCGTTTGATCGGCTTTCCATATACGATAGTTACTTTCAGTCTGAGTGAGAACTGCGGATTGTGAAATAAGCACAAGGTTTTTAAACACCGCCTTTTGCGACGATACACAGTTGAGGCCCTTCGTATGGTGAGGACATTAACTTCTTTTGCAGAAAGAGTAGTAGATTGTTTTTGGAGTAATCATAGATAGATAGAAGTATGAGGATGACGCATAAAGATAGACCCAGTATTTGGATGGGTCTCGGGATTGTTTGTACAGAGGAGACGGAGTTTAGCTGTGGATTGTTTTAGGCTTTATGAGGAACAACAGAAGGCTTGAGGCGATAAGATCTTCGAGAGCTGATTGGTGCAAATTACGGCTTGTTTTTTGTGTAGTTGGTTACGTTTCCATTCTTTTCCTTAATAAGTTACATGTCTTGGATAATTTATTTAGCGTATCATTTATTTATGAGCACCCATGGACAAATTTTATAAATTTTGTAACTAGTGATTAATTTCTTGGGTATGTGGTGAACATTTCTCCAGTAACAATTCTCCAACTAAAAATTATAAATCAAGTTCATTAAAAATTATAAATCAATTTTTTAAATATTAAAAATTTATTAAAATTAAGAATATGATTTTTAATGACAAATAAAAATAATTTACATGTATAATTCAATTAATTTGATAAATTCAAAATTCATATTCTCAAAATTAAACTACGCGAGAGATTTCAAACTAATAAGTGAAAGTAGATGATAACATTTCAAGTTGGAAATAAAGGGTGAAAAGCAAATTAAATTAATTTGTTTTATGCTTATCTTTTTTGCTTCCACTCTTTCATTATCTCTCCCAAACAAACACAAAATGAAAATATCAACATTCTGTTTTTTCATTTTTCTTTCCTCTTTATTTTTTTCTCTCAAATTTCTAAAGTTTTTAAATTTTTGAATGCAAAACAAGAAAATATTTAGAGAAGCAAGAACACGAACAAATTATGGATGATAATAGTACCCTTGGAACTTAAAACATGTTTATTACGTTGAATGAAATATGCAATGTAATCAAAATTATATTGAATTAAAACTCAAAAGTAAATATAATTTTCAATGAATCTCTTTCTTCTTCATTAGGGTCTCTGTCTTCCTCCCAGTTGCCATGCCTTCTCGTTTGATCTTTTTGTTCCTTTCGATTGGTCACCATTTCAAACAAACATGTGGGCTGAAATCTGTTGCTCAAAATATACAAGTGATCAGTTTAATGTAAGTGCATTCTATTTTTTAAGTGAGGCAAAAATGTTATATAAAGTACAATAGCATATTGATTTGATCATAGAACAAGTCCACGATATTATCTCATAATACAATCATGATGCCTATTTAAAATGAGAAAAATAAACACGGTATATACTCCGTTTAATATATGAATAAATAACTCACTGAAAGTAGAACCAAAACCTTAAAATCATGATTGATAAAAAAAATAATAATAATAATGATATTTTTATCGTTTGAACGAAAATAAGAATAATATAATTGATATTTTTTTATTACACACAAATCACAATCCTCTCAAATTAAAATATTTAAAAAGTGAAAACTAAATTACTTTTATTATTGTCCTTTTTTCCTTTTATTTTTTATCATCCTTACCAAGCAGAAAATAAAAAACATTAATCTTCTCATTATTCTCCCGTCTCCTCCTTTTTCTCTCATTTCAGAACTTACGATCCCAAAACCTCAGCTTACCACCGAGCCAATGCTTCATTCGCATAATGCATTCTAATTTGTTATGAAAGTTTAAGAGGGCGTTTTTTACATATTTATTGACAACTCGATCATTCCAGCTGGGACGAGTTAAAAAAATAATAATTACATAAAGCAGTGGTAAAGGTTCTAATTGCAGCGTTTGTCTAATTATTCTTTCTCAATTTATTGTTTCACACCCCCCCCCCCCCCCCCCAAATTTATTTTTTTTCCTTTTTCAAGTTTGAAGCTTTTTTCTTATTTATTTTGGGAAATGGAACATCCTTCCGTTCCTACAAGCAGAGTCAGAAACCCACAAAACGAGTCATAGCAAATGTCTTATGAATTAAATAGACAGATTGCTTTACATTGAATTACAACTTCCCACCATCTCTCAGTTGACACTTGACACCACCAAGACAGAAAATTTTAAATTATACATACATCGAGCCAGCGATCACAAAAACTAGGATGGTAATTTACAGGTAATGTGATGAAAAAACCAGACACCCCAAAAAAAAGGTTAGAGCTGCGGGGCGGAGAACTTACATACCATATTGACTATGAACTATAGTTTTAAACCCCCTCCCCCACACACACATCCCCTTACCTCCTTTTTATCAGAGCAGCAGCTCCATCTTAGTTGTCAGTTGCTGAGTACTGTTGCTCTTTTTTTGAGTGAGTGAGCCATACAATGCTGAGTACTGTTGCTCTTATAAGCCAGCACTGACAAATTCTGATTACAATACATTCTGGCAATGGATCTGTGGTACTTCAACGAATTGCCACTAGCAACATCAAAAAATGAGGACACTAGACTCCTGCACTAATTGATCCTCCCTGCTTGATCAATCAAAGTGCCAACTGGGTCTCCACATAATGCTCTTGAAATATTCCCAGGCTCAAGCAAATTAAAGATTACCACTACACAGAGAGCACCATACAATTTGAGGGGGAAAAACACGAAAGGTATAATACTGCAACTAAAAATGAGTATAACCAAAAAAAATTAAAAGAAAAGTACCAACCAGGAATTCCATTATCTTTACAGTATGTAATGGCCATCATGTCAATGGAGGTAACACCTCTGGAAGCCACCTCCATGAAGGATATGTGATCCAGCATTATATTGCCATTACCAGAAGGGCAATCATAGATGCCATTAACATTTGTACCCTTTAGGACTGCATCCGCATTAACTGACATAAGAGAATATGGACATCAAATCGCACTTGCTTCCTAGTAATGGACCCTCATAAGGAGAGAATTAAGACAAAAAGCAAGTGGGAAACAAAAACCAAGGTAACAACCAGTGGGATGGGTCAAAACACCAAAAGAGAAAATGACAACTTTATCAAGTAAAAAAGCAGTGCAGGATCATACTCTCAAAAGCTCTCAAAGCTGCTGCCGTATCAGTGGTAAAGAGTGGATTTCCGGTGCCAGCACCAACCCCACCAAATATGACAACTCTTCCTTTCTCAAGATGCCGAATGGCCCGTTGCCTGCTATATGGTTCAGCTACCTCTGACAGCGAGAACGCACTTTGCACACGTGTCTGAACACCCAACTTCTCTAAGGCTGATTGAAGCAATATCGAATTCATAACTGTTGCCATCATACTGACATGAAATAGAAGTTACTACAATGTCAGCATCAAAGTAAAAGATAAGGTTAGTAAAAATTCACTGAATTACCATTTGCAAGGAACTCGAAACAATATACCTTGGGGATAATAGTATATAGCACTGTTTGTTATTCAAAGTTTCACAGAAGTTATTTATGCTGTGTTCAAGTATTGAAATCCACAACATGGGAATTAGACTCATGTATAATGGATATCCATGCCAAGACATTGTATGGCTCACTCACTCAACTGGAATATGCTGAGCATTGGTAAAGGAGTGACTTAGACCAGTTATAGAACTTCCAAGTTTTTACTATTTTTTTTTTTGATAAATAAAATTTTTATTCAAAAACACCAAGAGGGTGCACCAAAAAGCCAAAGGCTATTTACAAAGCAATAACTCCACAAAATCAATAACTCCAAGTTTTTACTATTGACCTTATCAATCCAACAGTTTTCAGATGCGCATGTTCCTATCTATTTATAATCATCCCATTCTGATTAATGTTAAAAAGGGTAGTATCTCAGCATTCAAGGTGTTCCTGATAAATTCCAAGATTATCCAAGGAGAAATTTATGTGATTTTGAAAAAAAAAAATTGAAATATAAGAAATATAGAATAAATATCAAGATGGATCGGAAAAGTATTTGTATTCAATATATATATATATATATATATATATATATATATGATGCCAATACAAATACCGTAGATATACATCTGTGCCACTCTGTATCCCCGCAAAAAAAAAAATTGTTCAACCCGTATTTTATGTTGCATCAAGATTAGCCCTTGGGACAATTGAGATTTTGGAATTTCCACAAACACTCCCACAAGCTTATGTGAGCCATAATAATAACAAGGTATGGTACCAATTTTATTTACATCTATACAGGAGAAAGAGGGCAGGATTTTCTATATGCTAGTACACACATAAACGAGGAAAAAAAACTCCAACATATGGGTTGACAGACATGGAGTTAAAGCATAGGCATTTGCAACACTTCATGGAAATGAGGCACGATCTTAAAGACATCATATCTACTCAGAAATTTGTAACATTTGAGCATTCAACAACTTCAACCTATAACTCTTAGAAAAGGATGGGTCCTCTCCCCATCCTTCACAACCTGTTCCCCATCTAAAACTTCAACGATATCAGATCCCCGAAAGTTACTAAGTACAGCAAAAACTCTTTTAATTGTGATTAAGGAAAAAGGAAATATTATTCTATGAACTCTCAACTAAATTAAATTTTAAGAACAACGACAATAGATTCTAAGAACTTTGGACTCTCTAGTCCTAGTTCTGTACATAGCATTCACAATTGCAGTAACTAAAAGTGACCAACTACATAATACATCTACCAGTAGTTTAATAAATTAATTGTTATACACAAAATTTTCAATACTGAATGAAATTGGCCACGGTAAAGAAAAAACTACCTCCCGATTTCTCACTTGTTTAACATGGATAGTGATGATATCCAAACCATGAATAATTAAAAAAAAAAAAAAGATATCCAAACCATGAATGGAATATTGAGATAGAAGTTTTGAAGGTGTGGTACAGAAATTACCCAATTTGGTATGCTGTAGGGCTATCTAAGCCAGTAGCAGATACCCATGAGTCTCCACAAAAAAAGTTACGACCTCCAATAACAATTGCTACCTATAAAATCATAAGAATAATCATCTACAATTAAGTTTATGATTAATTAAATATAAAAAAATGAGAGTTTAGGGAATACCTCCACCCCAAGGCGGCAAGCTGTTGCTACTTCCCTAGCAATCTGCATCGCCACCTAACAATAGAAGGCAGCTATTCAGTTGGTAGTCTCAAGTCAAAACAGACAATATATTATGATGATTAAGTGTACACATCTGAATATTTCATTAGCCATGATGACTCCTACCGTAGATCAATTTATATAATAAAATAAACTTGCACCTCGGGGTCGATATTTTCGCAGTTCCCAGCTAATGCACTACCACTGATTTTAAACACAACTCTACGCCATTTTAGATTTTGTTGTGTTTTCGATTTCAGGTTATTCGTCAAGGCATTGGCAGGCATATATCTGTCATGAGAGACACCAAGACAGTTTGATCAGACAATCATCCGCTCATCACATGTAATAGATTCCCTAGATAAGTGGCAGATAGCTACTAATCATGGCGAGTATATTATATCATTTCTTAAACACTTGAAAATTAACTATAAGAATTAGTTCCAGACATCTAATAACTCTATTTAAACCCAGCATCCATAACAAGCCATGTTGTCAACAAAAAGGAAAATCATAAGCTATGACATCCAGAGCATCAAAAAGGACTCTTAAGCCTAGCTCATATACAAAAAGAACATTCTTGTTTCATTATACATGCTGAACTAGTCAGCCCCAATTAAATCAAGCCCCCCGGCATCTGATATGGCCACGCATAACATTCACCAATATAGAAAATCCCATTAACTTTAGGTCCTCAAGAAGCCAGACATAATATCTAGCAAAACCCTAATCTTACCTAGTATTAACCAAAACCTACTTAAGAAATAACAAAACAAAAGCAAATCGATTTAAGTACTTGAAAACCACAATATGCCATGCTGCAAACTTACTTAATGCTCTGTTTCTAAGTCCCAGCAGCCTCCGACAATTATCCCAAACAATCACACTCATTAACAGTTAACACATTACTATTTACAACCTACTGCAAACTCACCCAACATCAAAGAAGTCAAAGATATGCTAATCAATCCTATCAGCCAAAATTTCTGATTCCAAAGAATATCCAAATCACAAAAACAGCAAGATAAAAAAAAAACATGGAAGTATTCACGCATTCCAACCAATCAACAATGAACACAAGCAGCCAAATCACATAGTTTAAAACATAACAAAAAAACAGAGAGAAAAAAAACACCAATTACCATTAACTGATAGTAGTACCTAGTAGCAACTAAAACAAGGACGACAATGTTACATGGCCTAACAATATTTGTTTTATCTCCTCCCCAAGGGAAAAAAAGAATTTCAAATCAAGCTATATACCTCTTGGCTTGGCTAAGAGCATTGGACTTAGCTGGTGTTCCTATCTCCTCAGTCTCCGCAACTCTATTAGTCACGGAGTTCCCAATAATGACCTCGATCTTCTTGAACCAATGCCAGTGGCTGGTGGACATACCACTGCTGCTCATCCTCTGCCGCTCGACCTTGTACCTCTTCTTGAGGTTGTCGATCTTGTTCTTGCACTGCTCTACACTCTTCCACGTCTTCTGCTGCTGTTGCCTGTCTTTTCCTCCGCCACATTTCTCGTTGACTGCCTCCGCAACTTCCTCCCAATCCCTCCCACGCAGGTTGCCCCGGTTCAGCTGATTGAACTTCTCGGTGTAGGCCTCCAGGAGGCACGCGATCGCCGTGTCGCTCCACTCCTCCCGGTCCTTCCGGTAGTCCACTCGGAACTCCGACTCTGATCCCGAGACGGACTCGGCGGTGTTCGTGTTGTCGTTGTTGTGCTTTTGCCTCTTGCTGTTGTTGCTGTTAGCGTTGGTGTTTGTGTTGCAGTAGTAAGGATTTCGTTTTCCGGTGGTGGTCGTGATGGTGGTGGAGGTGGTTGGGGCTCCGGATCCGGATTTTTCCGGTTCGGACTCTCCGTCGGTGAAAGGGTGGGGGTAGTAATCGGGATTGCCAGGATCTTCATTCGCGGTGGGTTCGAGGTGGCGCGTGGACGCGTGGGAGTCGATTAGAGGGAAGTCTTGCGAGGCCATAAGAGGGGAGAGAGAGATATTAGGGTTAGGGTTTCCAATCGGACAGAGAAAGACGACGTTAGGGGGTATGTGACGGAGCGTTAGGTAACGGACTGTCAGAGAGAGTAGGGTTCTGGAGATTGGTGACGGAGTGAGTTGTTGAGGGGAAGGTACGGAGACAGACTGGAGTTATTATGAAATCTGCCGTTCCAGAGTGGTAACGGTACCGTCAAAGAGAGACGTGTTGTTAGAAAACCGCTTGTTCATATGTTAAAGTACAAGCTAGAGAACGGACAATAACACATACTGATATGGGCGGTGGTAACAAGCACACTCGAATCAACGGTGAAAAAACTTTGAGTTATAATTATTATTTAAATTTTTAAATATTTATTTTATTTATGATGAGTGTATATAATTTTTATTTACATTGATGATAATACAATAAATAAATAAATATTATCAATATAAGGTTTTTATTTTGATAAAATTGCATCAAAAACTCATCAATTTAGGTTAATTACACTTCCTTAAAATTATGTTTTTAAACTTTCAATTAAAATGTAAATCACATAAAACTCTTAAGAACTATTTGATGATCACCCAACATTTTTTTTAATTTTACACTTAGTATTCCTTTGTGATTTTTCAAATTTTTAATAATGAAAATTAAAAAATATTTTCATTACAAAAGAATATATTGTTCTCCCATAATATATTATATATTTTATTAATAAACCAAACATATATTCGCTTCATTTGTTAATGAATTCCACATTTTCTTAATAAATTAAACATAATAAAATATATAGGCCATATGGATTTCACAAAAAAAAAAAATTCAAGTATAGAATTCAATTAATTTTCAAATGATTTGAATTAGAATTGATTGGTAAATGAATTCATACTTCATTTCCAAATAAACTTAAACCATAATTCATTCGCAAATGAATTTTCATATTTGATATATTTTTACTTAAACTGTAGAAATTATTTATAAAAGCTCACGTGTAAAGTTCACTTATAAATTATATCATTTTGATATAACTTGGTTATAACTAAAACTCCATTTGGTATAAAGTTAAGCATAGAAATCATTTTGAAATAAATCGAAATTATAAATCTTTTATAAATGGATTCATATTTCATTTTCAAATAAATTAAAATTAAAATTCATTTACAAATAAAATTAAATAATTTTAATGTTTCCTGTAATTTTACTTTTAAGCGTATATTTCATTTATAAAAGCTTATGTGTTAACTTATTCGTAAATTCAATCAATTTTGATAGATTTTGGTTATAACTACTAATTCATTTGTAAATTAATTCCACACTTTACTAGTTAAACAAACACAATAAATATAGAATTCAAATGAATCCCGTAAAGAGTAAATAATTCATTTATATCAAATGGAGTGCAAATGAATTCTATTCATTGCAAATGAATCTTACTTTTCTTTTAGAACAAAATGAAAATGGAATTCATTTCATTTCGAAGGAATTGAAAAAAAAAAGTTATGTAAAAATAATTTTTTTATGTTTTATCTTCTTATGTTAAATTTAGAATTCAATTAGTTTCTTATATTTAGAATGTTTGGATTAAATGAAAAATAAAAAAATGAGAGAAAAGCAAGGGAAAAAAAGAGGGAGGATGGTTGGTCAACATAATTTTTTTAGTATTTATTTTGTGAAAGTCATTTGTAAATTATGTTGATTTTAATATAATTTGCAACAATCTAACTCAATTGCACAATGAATTCACTTCAAAATGAATTTCATACTTTCTTTTTCTCTCGAAACATAAAAAAGATAAGATTACAAATGAATTCTATAAAATTTATGAAATCTATTTGTTCCAAACACACTCTTTATAAGAAATCAAACACGTGGTCACTTTATTTGTAAATAAATTATACATTTTATAAAGTAAACAAAATGCAATAAAGTATGAAATTCAAATTAATTCTATAAAAAGTAAAGAATTCATTTAAACCAAATGGGTTGCGTTTTTATTAAAATAATATTATATATAAATAGTATAATGATTTATTTGATTAAAAATTTAAGCTCGTATTATCTCATTACTCGTAAAAAAATATTACAATACTATCACAACTTATCTAAAATATAAAAAAATAACTAATATATAAAACGAATAAATAATCTATAACCTCAACCTAACAATTAAATCAATCAACGTCTCACCAATAATCCAATCAGAGTATTAGTCTAATCTAATTAAGCATTAGCCCCAATCCACGAAGGAAAGGAAAAAGAAAAGGAAAAGGAGTGTTTTTCATCGTTTTGTAGTTCACTTAATGAGAAAAAATAAAATTTATTATTCATGTGAAACTAATTTTTTGGGTGTGCCATTGCAGTCTGCAGCTTGCAGCAACCTTATTCATTTCCCTAACTCCCAAAATGTGAAAGACTCTTTAAATTTGGGCCAACTTACAGAATGGTCTATTGACTAAACTTGGCAGCGCTTTTGCTCATACCGGTAAAAAGCGAAGTTTTTGTTTTTAATCCTACCTGAACTGCCCGTTACCACTCGAGCTTCCCACAATTATAACTCTGTGCTTCTTACGGTCATGTTGTCAAATGTGTTGATGGTTTCTGTTGCACATCTATCATACTCTATGTGGAATGATAGTAATCGTGTAAACATACAACCAAGCAATTTATCTAAAATATAAATTAAGTTAATAAAGCCAGGAGAAGAGGAAACATAAAAGGAATTTTAGAAAAGTAAAAGCCTCATGGCTGCTGATACAGAGAAAGGGAAAGAAATTCACCACTCTAACCCATTTAACTTTTCATTCACAGTAAAGATAAGTGTGAAATGCAAAATTTGCATTTCCTGAAAACAACCCAACTCCAGGGTATTCATTCAATATAAGTATCCTCATCGTCCGCTGGGGGCTGATCGTCATCAGATAACTCCTTTTTAGTTCCCCTCTCCTTCCTCTCATTCCATCTTGCCCACACCCACCTTAGGACAAGGAACCCTCCAAGAGCATAAACCTGAAAAAGAAAATATTTTATTGACAGGAAAAAAAGTAAAAACTAAAATAAAATGGATAGTGGGGGTAAATGGAAGTTTGAACAACTGCTTTGCGTTCAACCTGAAACCATCTGGTTGGTTGGGGGTATGGTGGCTACTCAGGTCATTACAGTACTGAAACTATTGTGTCAATAACACCATACTTGAACCCAGTTGTCCCGAATTCCAAATTGACACATAATAAAAGAAAAAGAAAAACAAAGACGAGAAAGAATTGTATGAAAATTTAGATTTTAGTAAAGAGTAAAGTGTTTTGCAGTTGAAAAACACATTTTTTCTATAAGCTGGCCAGTCCTGATTGTGAAGCATCATTTGTTCAACAAGCATCTTTGTTTCTATATTAGAAGTCAAAGCAAGAATTATATCATTAACAAAAATTATCACAAATAGAACAAGCCATTTCTAGAATAAAACCTATTAAAATCCTGGAAAATTAACAACATGCAGTGATATTTATTTAACTCACTACATAGCATACAAATGACTTCATTGACTAATCATTGCATTCATAAGGGACCTCCTTGGAATTGACAGAGCAAAAATGGATGGATCAATGTTCCTTCAATTCATAAATATAAAAAAGAAATGCATGCATGATGCATTTGCATACATGCAAAATGGGTCTTCTAAGCCAGTGGACATAGATGGTTAAACGGTTAATAGCTAGGACCTTTGAAAGACTCCTCAAAGATTGAGCAACAAGAGCTGTGATCAGTCTGTGACTCACAAAGAACAGCCCAAGTAAAATTATCAGAACAACCAAATCGTAATTCAGGACGAACAGCATCAGGAAGATTAACCGCCAATGTTATAAAATTTAAACATAAGTACCAGAAACACAAACAAAAACAAAGATGGTGCCAGCACCAAAAAACAGCTCGCAGAAAATCCAATACAAAATCGTTAAATGTGGTGCAATGCAAGGAGAATCTTCATAATGCATAATCTAGAAGGCAAAGAGAATGTAGAAAGAAAAAAAAATTATATAAAAAACATAGATGATATGCCTAACTAACTACTCCATGGCTTTACTGGAAGTTATGGCCTAAGTAGCGTACATTCTGACCTAACTAGTGTACCTTATGGCTTAACTAGCATACATTAGGGCCAAAACTAGCGTACGTTATGATCTAATTAATGTACGTAATAATGAAATTTAGTACCACCACAGTACTTGTTTTTGTTTGTTTCTGTATTGATGTTGAATGTGGACAACATTAGAGGGTTGATCTCCCTGAAAATTTTCGTCCTAAATCAAAATTGGTGATTCTAATGTTACTGTTGGGGCTACCACTTCCAGCTCGTCTCCTGTCTACGAGAAGTTGTTTTGCATCTCTATATTAGAAACTTCTAGTATAACTCCAACATTGGCTCCTACTCTACTCCTAACCTACACTTGGATGTGGTCCACTATCAACCCTTAAAGTTTAAGCAATTGTTGATGTACCCAAAAGCAATTGGCTCTCTTCCTCTAGATCCTGGATGTGATCAATTTTTTTTCTCAGTCTACCATGCTAATAACCTATTTATTCAACACAACAAATTTAAATTTCCTAGAAAAGTTTCCAGGAAAGAATCCCCTCTCCCATTTGCGCTTGAGAAAAACTACATTAATAGTTTATCTTTTTTTATAAATGTAAAGATTTTATTTACCTAAAAAACACAGCAGGAGTCCTGCTACAGGATAAGAAAAAACAAAATAACATAAGCTTACAACATGAAGCTAACAACACAGAAACAATTAACTATCAACTAATGCCCCAATTAATAGCAAATTCTGGGTCAAGAGAATCAACTCTAGTAAAAGTTGTTATAACAGAACAATCTATCTCTAATATCAGCAACAACTGAATTCAGGACAGCCTCCACACATAAAAGCATTGCTGATGGAATCTTGAATTCCTTTCTTTCCAAATATGGTAAACATAACCACACCAGGCAAGCTTCAACAAGATAGAAATCCAGATTTTGCCTCAGAAATTATGAGTAGCCCATGATAGTTCAATAGGTCAATCATTAACTGTTGACTCGTTATCCTTTGAATTATTTTGTGTACTGCATACGACTGTACAACTGATTCATGTTGTATGCGGAAAATTCCCTATCAAGCATATAACTATTTTGACTTTGTTTTCTTCTTCACTGCTTTCTCGGGAACCAAGCAGAAAACGTACCTGCCAGAGGACGATAGGGTTGGAAGTCCTTCCGACGCTCTCCTCAGCCTCGAACTCCAACGGGTCCGGAGCTTTCGGCGCGACCTTCGGAAAAGACACTCTCACAATACCCGGTTTGTTGCTCTCACTCTCATCATCAGCTATTAGCGTTTTTGGTTTTTCCTCTTTAACCTTAACCTCTGCTTTTGGTGCTTGGTTAAAGAAAGGGAATTTGAGATCGATTTTTGGTATCAAAGAAAACAAATTTGGGGGTGCTTTTGCTTTTTGTTCTTCCGTCTCGGTTACTAATCCAGCGTTTTTAGCCATTTTTGTCGAGTGGACAGACTGGAGAGAAGTTTTGTGCGGTTTCTTACTTTCTTCAAGTGTTTGGGGGTTCTTGTGCGGTTTCTTACTTTCTTTTAGTGTTTGGGGTCCTTCCGTCTCGGTTACTTTCTTACTTACTACGTGACACGTGTTTTTCCTCAGGTTTTGTAATTGTTATATAATTTCACATTAATATCGACTGTACAGATATTATTAATAAATTTTTTAAAATTATTAATAAAATTTTCAATGATATAAGTAATACTTTTAAAAAAAAACAAAGTTAATCACATGCATAAGATGAAAATTTTTGGTTGAATTTGTAAGACTCGAGTGAAAACTACTTTGATTATGAAATTGTGAATCTTATTTGGTTTTAACCCAATGAAAACAAACTTCTAATTAGTTGGCTTAATTTCTAAAGTAAAATTTTGATTTATTATTATTTTTTTCAATTCATTGATCATTTCATTCATTTTTAAGATAAAAAAATAAAAACACCAATAAATTGAGAATTAATGACATAATTTCAATTTGGGCTTTCACATTGTTTTGGTTGAACCACACTTACTATATGACACATGTCTTTCTCATGTTATTTTTTTTCGTTAAGTGATATAGATAAATTTACCATTTGGGTTCAAATTAAAACTATTTAGGTTTGTTAAACATTAATTTTTCTTGTTAAGGACTACATAGATGAATTGAATATTTTTTCTTTTCAATAATTTGTGTTGTTTTACTTTTATTTTTCTTTTCTTTTCTCACTTAACTAATAATCAAGAGAAACATACTAACTTGATCATGAAAAAACCGAATACTTATTTACTAAACTAAAATATTGAATATTATCTAAATTGAAATTTTGAAAGTTAATTTTGGAGAAAAAATATTAATTTTTTTTTTATAGTAAACATGATCAGGTTCGATTTATATTTAATGAAAGAGAGGCGAGTAAAATTTAAAATATGAAAATTTATGAAATTGTTTTTGTCATGTTAGTTAATTAATCATACACACTTATCACAAATATATACTTTAGTAATATCATTTCAATCAACCTTTAATCCTGTCACAAATCTAATTCTTCTTTAATCCTATATTAATCACGTTCACAAACCAAACATACCCTATATACAAAAATGCATAAAAAGATATAGTATATCTATATGTAAAAATTAGTTAAAGTCAAAGGTATTGATAAAATTATTCACAAGATGATGCATGATAATAATATCTCATAATCCAACCACGATACTATCCACTTAAAATAAATGATAATCAACATCGATGAAAATTGAATTTGAAATTTTTGGTCTCAAAACTTTAGTCATAATTTTTTACCACTAAATGGATATCTTATTGACCCATGATAATTGAAGACTTTTGGGAAGTAATGTCTTATTACCAAAAAAAAGTTAGCCATGTCTTGCCACATAAGAAAATTTGCATATTTGAACCAGTGTTTTCAGAAGTTAAAGCATTAAGAGGGGTGTAATCTTCAAAGTGTTGGTGTGTAAGTCTTTTGAATATGTTGAGATGTTTCAAAATTTTAATAAAATAATATTAATTAATTAATCAAAAAATAATTTAATTTAATTAATTAATTTTTATCAAAATTTAATACTTTACTAATTCTTTATAATATGATAACTATAATTTTATAAATAAATTATATGAAGTATAACTTATATTTTTATATTGTTGTAACTTGTTAGTAATTAATTAAATAGTTTGTAATTATTATTAAACTTGATAAGATGTATTATATATTTATAAAGTGTAATAATGTCACAACAAGAACACTAATTTAGCGGTTAAGACCTATTACAATCATTATGTCAAAAAACTTCACGGCACGTAGTCCGGGAGCCCGAGACATAATTTTTGCGCCCCAAAAAGAAACATCTAACTTCAGGTGTGTAACGACCTATCCCGGGTTGGTCACCCCCGAAGCGATGTCATCACATTTTGAGAATTGCAGCACGACACATATATGCAATAATAAAATGATACTAACAGAAATTTTTATTTTAATCCTCAACCCTCAACAGGGGAGGTATATAAATCTGATATTAACTTACATATAGTATACAACGTAAGATGTATAAATATTTACAAATATTTATTTCATTTTTTTATTAGTCTAAGGATATTGACACGTACGTGGCTTACAGAAATTGAATCCATCTGACTCTCAACCCACCAGACTATTTGTCATGTCTGCTACCTGAAATCATTGTACAACGAGGGATGAGCTTCACAAGCTTAATAAATTAAATTTACTAAAAATATTCCAATTTCATAACATATAACATTTAAATAATTATCATATTATCATATTTCTATGTTTTTTTTTTCATTTTCTCACTATAACTGTCTCTTTTTGGGAGACTCATCAATCTATAAATAAATTCACAATAATATACCACACATCAATATTTCAATAATGCAAGCAATAATTAAAACAGATGCAATGCATGAACGATTATGATGGGAACGTCTTCTCACCTGTCGACGTGTTATTATTATCTTAGACTGACCCATTTCCGATTCTTTATAGCTTATCTCGACTGTCACAGAATTTATTTTCAGCATATACCAGTTGTCACAGTGTCCCTTTTATTTTCAGTATATACCAGTTGTCACGGTTGTTCCATTAGACTGACCCCTTCCCGGTTCTTTCGGTTATCTTATTTAATGCATATGCAGACGAACAATTATATGAAATATGGATGTGAACAATAATATAAACACAACATAAATTCAAAATAATTAAATTAACTATCCGATCTTTCCTCAACTTTCTGTTTAATAAACTTCACAATTTTCTTCTCCTCATACATCACATCAATTTATTCACCAAACTAGTCAAAATATTTTTATCACCGTCATTATTAGATCAACTCGTTATTCTAATAATATTTCTTTTCACATAATAATTTTCTACATGTCCAATATTCATATCATACATATCAATTTAATTTTTATCTACCACAAAGCATAAACTAATAATTTATTTTAATATTATTACTAGATATTTGATTTTTATTTAAAATACTTAAAGTAAATCCAACTTACACGTAGCACTTAAAACTACCCGTGGATCACTTCCTTACCCTTCCCGTCCCTCTCCGGACTTTCCTTTGGTCGCTGTTCGTCAACATCTGACATAATATTTGTATTAAATTTCTAATTATTTTTTAAATTATTCATAAACTACACCCTTTTAAAATTCCAACTTTGACTTTCAGGAAATTTCATGAATGCTAAAAATTAAAAAAATATAAATATTACAGCATTACCTTCTGTTTTTCTAACAACTTCCAGTGACTCTATAAAATTCCTCCGTAAACTCCTTCAAAATTTTACTTTTTAAAATTTTTTTCGATTCCTTAATATTTAAAGAAGACATAATAAAAAAAAAACTCAACGAATTTAATAAGTGAAATTTTAAGTTTACATCTACTTCCATAAAACACTAATTTGAACTACTTCGAAAGGTGAAGTCTTAGTGCTTTGGTAGAAAAATAATAATGTCTTTTTTTTTTTTGGTAAATCACAATATTTTGATTGTAAATCTATATTTTGGATGGTCAAATAATTTTATAATAAAAAAATATGTTTTATCATTAAAAATATAAATTTTATCATAAAAATGTGTGTTTACTATAAATTATATAAATAAAAAAAATTAATTTTTTTTACCAGTGCCCCGTCGCAATCACTATGAAAGGATTTAACGGTTTTATAGATTCATGCAAGGTGGTATTTTTGTTTGTTGCTGCTGGTTTTATCAATCAGTCAAAGCTGACTCTATTGGCCATCCAGTGATCAAACGGAAAAGGAAAGAAAAAGAAAAGGAAAAAAGTAAAAAAAGGGAAGAAAAATCCGAAAAAGACCACCGTGAATCTAGGCGTCAACGTCTCATATGAAAAAATTTTGTTCGTAGAGCGTTTCACGTGAAGTTTTGTACACCGAATGCGATCGACGGGTTTATATTACACATTTGGGTGGTAAAGCCTAAAACAAACAATCACACTTTCTTTTGCTCATTTTTCTCTCTCTGTATTCTCGTTCTCTGTATCAAACCGATCTCTCGCTCGCTCTTTTTTTTGGGGGGGTGTTCTGCTCAATCGAAAATGCCTTCCAGTCACTTGTTTCTCGAAGAACCCATAAGGATGGCTTCAATTCTTGAGCCTCCAAAGGCTGTAAGTAATTCTAATTACAGAGAACACCTCTTTTATTTCTCAAGAATATCCTTGTTAACCCTCCGCTTACTTAGTGTGAATCTTGATTTTAGTATTTCTTTTACTCTGATCTTGGTGTTTGGTTGTTGAGGAAATGTGGTAAATGAAAAGAGATTAAAGCGGAAGAATATTGAAAAAAGTTTTTCAGTTTACTGTGCCTAGTATAACTATTCGGTCGAGTATTTTATTTTTGGTTGGAAATAAAACGATGAAAATAATGAAAATGCTGTTTCTTTATTGTTAGGAGGATATTGCGATTCTTGTTATGCTTTTATTTTAACTTCCTTTATTATTTTTCTAATGTTGGTAACTTGTTTGGTTGCTGAGAAAATGTAAGGGTTTTTAAAGAAATTTTAGTTTTGAGTGGTAGAAGAACGTTTTCCTTTCATTTGGTTCTAAGACTACTATTTTGTCATGTTTTTATTGTACTACTACAAACTGTTTTACCTATTCCTTTCCGTTTTTGAAAATTGGCAACTAAAGCATTTTTTTTTCAGGTTTTAGAAATATATCCTTCTTGTTTTTGTATCGATGATGTGATGTGCTGATGCTTTTATTGATTTAAATGAATTATGCAGACTTTCTTTCCTGCAATGACAAAGATTGTTGGGACTCTTGGTCCAAAATCGCGCACTGTTGAGATAATTTCTGGTTGCCTTAAGGCTGGAATGTCTGGTATTGCTACCTGTTTTTATCTTTATATTATACTTATCTAAAAAATTGGGTTATTGCAGTTTTAGGGTTCAGCTTCCATCCTTCCAGAAAATGATGTAATCAGAACCGTCAATCTATTAACAACAATCATTGTTCCCATCAATTTGTGAGTCTCATGGCGGTTTTTGATTGCATCTTTTCTCAAAAGGATGGAAAAAGAAAATGGTGAACCCATAGTTGTATACTCTTTAAATTTCACTTAACTATTTGTTTGATTGACAAGAAAATGGATAAGAAATATTGTTTTTTTCCTTATGTTTTCATTCCCTGCGGGTATATAGAAATTTGATGCTATTTGTATTAGGCCAGTTGATTGAAAAATATAGTAAGTAAATTTCTACTTTATTTTGCATTCAATCATTTTGCTACAAACCAAATCATGAAGTTAGTAATTCATGTCTTTTCATTTGATTTGGCTCAATTTGATTATTAAATTTTCTTTTGTTAGTGGCACGGTTTGATTTTTCTTGGGGTGATCCTGAATATCACCAAGAAACGTTGGACAATTTGAAGACAGCTGTCAAGAGTACCAAGAAGCTCTGTGCGGTAAGCTTTTTCACTTTCCCATAATCCCATTCAAGAATTTCATTGTTTGTATTATTTTACACCATATGAACTCTCTGTTGGTTTATTCAACTGATAACGAGTGTTCATCTCTTTTTCCGCGTTTTCTTTTCAACTGTGAAGGTCAGAAAATGAGCTTAAAATATCTAGTTCCTCTCTTCTTTCTGTATTCATTCACAGGTTATGCTAGACACAGTGGGTCCAGAGTTGCAGGTGTTAAGTAAAACAGAGCATCCAATCACCCTTCAGGCAGATACCTTGGTTGTTCTAACACCAGATCAAGACAAGGAAGCCACCTCAAATCTGCTACCCATAAATTTTAGTGGACTGTCGAAGGTAAGTGATTTATTACATTTTGAAAACACTTGGGCTATTAGTGCAATATTATCTTGTGATTGTGCTTATGGACATACCTGTTTTCATTTTGGTTTGACAAAATAGTTCTGTTTTGGTAGTATTCGGGTTATTTCTGTAACATGTTGCTCTGTATGAGTTATGCTACTAGCTATCTATTACTGATTGATTCCAACTTACTCGTATAATCAATGGTGTTATTTTTGAAAGATTTTGAAGTACTTGTTTCGTGCATGCACTGTACAAATGAATTATCATCAGTTGGTTGGGTTGTGAGGTTTCCACAACAGGCCAAGTATTAGAGATTTTTCGATGGATTATTGCATGTGGTTGATGCAAAAATTCTCATTTTATATGATACTCTTCAGTCTTCACATTGTTGACCCTTTATTCAGTGTCAAAATATTTGTGCTATTGGGATAACATTGGAATTTGAATGTCTGACTATATGTGGTCTTCTTTGTCAACCTTTATTCGGAATGCGTCCTCTATGACACCTGGTTCACTTTCATGTCATTTATATTTGTTTTCTTACTTGAACGTTTTGGAAGCTATTGGATTGAAAAGGAGCTATCTAGTGGTTTGAAGTCTCAAATTTACTGAACCTAGTTTAAGATGATGACATCACCAAATGAAGACTCGTGTGGAGTTTTTCTTGAAGCTTATTTTGGAAAAACAATAACAGATAACTATGAGTATCTATTTTGAGAATTTTTAGACAGATTAAAAGATTTTGCAGACTCTTTTGCTTCTCAATCCATTCTCAATGACTTTTTAATAAATTGGAGATGTTTGTATTTCCTATCCTATGCGGTTATTATGTGAGCTAAAAAGATTTTCTTGTTGGCTATACCCTTTCTTTCTGTAAGAATTGGCAGCATTTCTTTTTCCCCTACTAGATCAAGGGGTTGTGTTGTCTTCCAGCCAAGGTTTTCCACCACCTTATCTCTATTTTATGTTTCCTATTGCTCTCTCTCTGTCTCTTCCACATTCTCTATCTTCCCTTAAGTTTTATCATGAAAGTATGTGAAAGGTATTATAATAGTTTATATCCATTCTATTACATGTTTTTTTGGGACTTTGATCATAACAGAAGTTTAATTTGGTCTTTGCAGGCAGTGAAGAAGGGAGACACTATTTTTATTGGGCAATATTTGTTTACAGGAAGCGAAACTACATCTGTGTGGTTAGAGGTAAGGAAACATCAAGGAGCTGAATTCACTTACCAAGTCGGTGTTGGTACAGTAAGTCTTTGCTTGCTGAAAAGTAATGTGTAGGTTCGTTAAGCTATATAAAATCACCTACTTTTCAGGTCAGTCAGATATAGCGAGGCAACAGTTACTTGGCTACACCTTTCAAGTAGATTTCATTTATTATAAGCAAGATTGGTAACCAGTGTGTGAAGAATGAAGGATGCCCATCTTGAACTTTGAATATGTTACTAATATTAACTTTTTTTTTTCACTATTCAGGTCACGGAGGTGACTGGTGAAGATGTTGTTTGTCTGATAAAGAATTCTGCTACCTTGTCCGGGCAGTTGTATACTTTGCATGTCTCTCAAATTCGTATTGATCTGCCTACTCTGACTGATAAGGATAAGGAGGCAAGTCTTTCTGTTTGCATTTTAATGAGATCAGAATCTCATGGATTTAAATCATTTCTCTTATTCTCACGGACCATGATTGTTTGTAGGCCAAGCCTATGGTGCCATTACTTTTGGTACCATTTGATTGTAATTTTGGGTATCATTTGACAGTAATTTGGTATAATGGTACCGTTTGACAGTAATTTGGTAAAATGATACCTACCATTTGATAGTAATTGATGTACAATTTTACAGTAATTTAAGTATTATTTGACATGAATTTGAGATAATGTCACCATAGTTGCCTCCTTGTTTGTAAGGGGATTTTTCTTTCTAATCCAAAATATGGCCCACAGGGAGCCTCAGTTGTGGAATGTAGAAGTTTGCTGTCTTCCTCTGCTTTAAATGTCAACTTTGATAATTGATCTGAGTATATGTGGCATAATAACAGAGTGCGTTCGACTGATTATATCTTATGACATGATAGGTCATTGGCCATATTACTTGAATAGACAATGCACATTTTAACTCTGCAGGATTTGTTTTGAGAACTACATGATTAAGATAAGGGTATATTACTTTCTTAGAAAATCTTTTTATTCAGTGTGTTCATGACATCTGTTTTTAATGGTCAATGTCAGGTTATTAGCACATGGGGTGTCAGAAACAATATAGACTTCCTCTCCTTGTCATGTACTCGGCATGCAGAAGATGTTCGCAATGTAAGAACTTTCCTGCTCAGGCAAATCTTGTATAGTTTATTCTTCTTATTTGAAGTAAACAATTTAATTGTTTTTGACTTCTTTGCTTATTTGCATATTCATCATTCTTACTCTCTCAGATTAGATCAAACTTATTAATATACTTAGTTTGTAATCGAGGTTTGCTTAGTTTGTTAAATTCAACAGTGGCTATATGCAGGCCCGTGATTATCTTTATAAATTGGGTGACCTCAGTCAAACACAAATTTTTGCTAAGATTGAAAATATAGAGGTGAGATGCATTAATGATCAGCTTTCTTTCACATTACAAATTTATATGTGCGCATGCATTTTTTAAATATGTATTTCCTTCCTTCTGTGTTTGTATAGGGATTAACTCATTTTGATGAGATCTTACAAGAAGCTGACGGAATAATCCTTTCTCGTGGAAATTTGGGGATAGATCTCCCACCGGAGAAGGTTAGCTTTCACATTTGAAGTTGAACAAAGTGAGTATTATAGCATTATTTAGTACAAGGACATTTGGGAATCATGGTTTTTTATAGACAAATATACTTGTAAGTTAGTATCCACAAACTGCACAAAGGCACACAGATACAGGACTCACTGAGGGATGTTCATTGACAGCAAAAACTGTGCATGCATGACATATTATATGCACACTTTAAGAGCCTTGATTTTGTCACTCTTTTTAGCTAATACCTAAAAGCCATGATTACACTGTCGTAGAAAATTACTGTATTATGTGCTAGTATACATGCACTATTTTGTTCCACTTGGAAATCAAGTTTGTTGGAAAGAGATTTTTTCCTACACCTGAAGGTTATCTGCGATGCTAATCTGATTATATGGGGTTTTCATGGCAATGAAAATAGGCATTATCAGATCTTCCTTTTCATGTGTGCCTGTGTGTCTATGTGGTTGAGTTTAGGTTTACGTGTAGGTAAGGCACATGCACTTGCACATGTACATGTTTGTGCATATTTTTTTAGTAGAAGATTCCTACCTAGAGTCCAACTTGATTCTTCCTCTAATTTTCATCTTTGGATGTTATTAGGTATTTTTATTTCAGAAGGCTGCTGTTTACAAGTGCAACATGGCTGGAAAACCTGCAGTGGTTACTCGTGTTGTAGACAGTATGACTGACAACCTGAGACCTACTCGGGCCGAAGCAACCGACGTAGCTAATGCAGTATTGGATGGTAATTTTAGTTCTTCGACATGGACTTTTTTGGCTGTTTTTTGACATTTGGCGAATATTTATATATCTTATGTTCTGGATAGAGTATATCTTCCAATATGAGAGAATATAGATATGTGGTTTCTTTGGACCTTGTCAATAAGTCACCAGTTACATCACATGCAAGCATGGTAACTATCTCAAATCTTATTTGTTTTGTCCTTTTCTGTTGGTTCAGGAAGTGATGCAATTCTTCTAGGTGCAGAGACCTTGCGTGGATTGTACCCTGTTGAAACCATTTCTATTGTGGGAAAGATTTGTGCTGAGGTAAGTTTCTTTTGACTCCAATAATAAACTAGCCCTCTCCCTCTTCTCTTCTATTTCAAAATTGATACCCCCATAGTATTTATCCCCTGTTGATTTGGTTATTTGAATTCTGTATGTTACACAAGCTATCCTTAGATCTCTGTTTATCTCCTCTCTCTTTTGTTGCTGGAACTAGGAGAGAGTTTGAACCAGAAGATTGCCTTTAGATAAGTTCTCTAGGGGCATTTTCCATCAAGCTTTTTACAGGCCTTGAAGGCAGCTTCACTTTGATATAACGTTTTGAATGTTATGATCTGCATTTGTGGCTGTCTACTGTCCACTTAGATTCCTTATAATTTTCCGTTCAATCAATTTATTGTTATAAAATACATGGGACATTCTCATGGAGATGTTCAATCATATCAAGTATAATCTACCTGGTTAGATGTCTTACCGTGGTTGTCACGATGGTAACTTTAGGTACCTTTTCTAGAGTTGTGATTCAAAAACTCCGACTCCTTTATGCTTATCTCACATTAACATCGGTCTCTTTATGTCAATATGGAAATCAATAATCTTTTGTGTGCATGCTATTCTATTGTGATTGTAGTAAACACATAATTTCTAATGTTTGGATCCTATAGTTATCAGTTAAAATTTCTCTTGGATTATTGTACTCTTCCTGTATTAGTCATGCCACTCTGTTGTATAGTTTCTCTCTTCTCAGCTCTCCATTCTCTTTCCTCTTCTCTGAGTACCGAAGTCTGCAGTTGGCAATAGAAATCTCACTTGCCCATTCCATCTTTGCAATATTTTCTCATATAATCTTTGCGATCTTAGCTGATTATCATACTTGACGTGCAGTGCTTAAGGCTGTATGTCAAGTTATAAAGGACCATGTGGGGTAGGGGGAGAGGTTGCTGTACGTTATAAAGTTATATGTTCAGCCAAGTATTGGCATTGAATGATTGTTCAATTTGATTGCTGTAAGAATGACAGGAAAATTCCTACTTCAGTCGCATATTTGTCCCCATGAATTTTTGTAGTTCTTTTAGATCACCCTGCTTATTCAACTAAATTGCTGGTTCCAGGCAGAAAAGGTCTTTAATCAAGATCAGTATTTCAAGAAAACTGTCAAATACGTAGGAGAACCGATGACTCATTTGGAATCTATTGCCTCCACTGCGGTATTTTCTTGTGACATTTTCTCCTTTTCATCTTTTCTACTTCTTTTGTCATACCCTTTTGGATGTATTAATGTCTTACTGAAGTGTTTAGTTCAATGAAGCATGTTTCAAAGGCTAATTTACTTCTTCTTGAAGTATAATTCAGTTTCTCACAATCTAGGTACGTGCAGCCATCAAAGTGAAGGCCTCAGTAATTATTTGCTTCACTTCATCTGGAAGAGCAGCAAGGTTTGTTTATTTCTTTGTGCATGTGTTTTCTTTATCTTTTTCATTTGTCTTTTGGTTGTTTCAAGATCAGTATTCTTTGTGCATGCTTGTTTATTTTTTGGCAGTTCAAGTTTGGGCGAACATCCGGGCGGAGCCAGGAATCATATTTTGGGGCACGAATAGTACTATGGTTTTACAAAGATCATTAAGTATTTGAAAATTGTGTGATAAATATAAATTTCAAAATGTGACTAGTTTATTCATTACCTAAAAAAATATTTTATACCTTAAAGAGAATGAGGGCATCTTCTATTAACATGGTTAGATACTCCTATATATTAGTTTTTGTTAAAAAACGTTTTAGATTTCATTTTTTTTTAATCATAAATCCATCTCAAGCCCCAACTAAAAACAACTTAGAAATGTTAGTGTGGTTACCAAATCTTGCATGAATTTGTCGACTGTAGATAGTGCGATTCAAAGAAAATCATGATGCATATCGTGGTTAAGGTATTTTAATGGCTATAAATTCATATAAAAAGAATTAATGATAATTCACTTTATATGTATTATTTATAAACGTGTTAAACAAAATCAACTTGTCAACTAAATTAACCAATAAAAAGAAAAGGACCTGAAAAAAAGAAGAGAAAAAAGGAGCGTAAAGTTGCATCTTGAAGATTGCTTTTAAAAGGGGAAAGTTTGAAAAGTTAACAAAAGAGAGCTAAATTTTTTTTTTCTCTTGAAAGAAGCTAAAAACTGTAGAGAAAGAATTAAGTTGCAAGTAAATGGTTCAAATCTAAGATTTCACGAAGTGGCTAGCCTTTTATGTAATTTTAGTGAAAGCCCAATTAAGTTTTAAAATGATAAAATTGAATTGAAAAAAATTAATTTTGATTCGATATTATTTCATTATGTTTTAATTTTAAAAAATTCGCACTTTAAGAGATTTTGGTTTGTAATATATGTAATTTAATTTTAAATCTTTTTATACTTTTTGCGGGTCAACTAGTAAGGCTATTTCGGAACCAAATATATGTATTACTTTAAAAAATTACAACTTTTGGAGGGACATGGCCCCCAACTGTAGCGAGTGTTTCCGCCACTGGTTAAGATTGTCCACAATATTTCATTCAGTCACCCTTCAACTTTGATATGCACTCATGCATAATAAACTAGACCTTCAGAATTTATATATTTTGCATTAATGCAGGTTGATTGCAAAGTATAGGCCAACAATGCCTGTGCTTTCTGTTGTTATCCCTCGGCTTAAGACAAACCAACTGCGCTGGACTTTTACTGGTGCTTTTGAGGTATGCTATTAGTTATCTATCTATGGCTTCTGCTGTAGCGGTGTACTATGCCATGTTTCTGATATAATATACTTGACTGAGGAATACTAGTAATTATATGGTAGAGAAACAAAATTATCTTTTTATCTTCACTGTTCTTGTTGAAACTTTTAGATGCTTTTTGATCACTATTATGTTGGGTAGCACATATGACTTTGCCATGGATTGACATGTATGATGATTCTTTCCAGAAAAAGCAATAGGGTGATATTAGTATTTATTAAATGGTGACTTTGCTGTGGATTGTCGTGGATCTTTTTGTATTTCTTTTTTCCACACCAACTCTAATTTTTTTTACTAGAAGCAACTTTTATTATGTGCTTATAAATCCTTAGATTTTTTTTTTCTCTTTTTTTAAAAGAAAATTCTACATATAGGCACCGAGGTTGCACCACCCATTTACAAAAGAATTATCTACAAGATAGTATATTGCTTCATCCATCCAACCATTCTTCTTCCAAACCTCTCAACAATGGGATCCCACACATTTTTATCTTTGAATTTTGTTCGCAATGTGAGGCGTAAAAGATGATTAGCAAAGACCTCACTTTGCACCTCAAAATATTCGCGAGGAGTTCCTCGTTAACCTCCTCCCCAAGTGGGATCAAATTACTCTTACTCAAGTTAATCTTAAGACCATAGACCACTTTAAAAGAAAGAAGAAGCCCTTTAAGATCAAGAATTTAATCTATTTACTTATAAAAAAAAAAAGATCAAGAATTTAATCCACTTCTACTCCACAATACACAATAGTATCATCGGTAAAAAGATGTTACACTATCAATTCCTCCCTGTTTCTTTTTACTGTGAACCCCTCCAAAACATCAGCTGCCCTAGAAATTATTTTGCTCAAAGTTTCCATAAACAAAGTAAACAACAAGGGAGATAAAGGATCTCCTTGACAAAGACCTCTAGATGCTTGAAAAATCCTGAAGGGCAACCATTAATGAAGATGGAAAAGGAAGTGGAAGAGTGGCACTTTCAACTCCACTTACGCCAAAGCACCCTAAAACCCATCTTTTTTTCCATCAAATACATGGGAAAAATCCAACAAGCATGATCATATGCCTTTTCCATGTCAAGCTTGCAAATAACACCACCTCCTCCTTCTTTCAATTGGGAATAAATAACTTCGTTAACAATCAGTATCCATGATTTACCTACCTTCAATAAAAGCATTTCGGTGAGCGCCCATCGCTTTCTCAATTACTTCTCAATCTAGAAGTGTGCACTTTGTAAAGATGTTTGTATATACCCCCCAATGAGGTTAATAGGACAATAATCTTTAATGCTAGTGGCTCCCTCCTTTTTCAGAAAGAGGACAGCAAAAGTAGCATTAAGACTGTCAACAAACTCCCTGGTGGCATGGAATTCCTTAGAAAGATTCAAGATGTCACCCCTCACCTTATTCCAATTAGCTTGGAGGAAAGCAATTGAAGAACCATTGGGGCCGGCAGCTTTATCCATTATACTCCTGAAGAGCAAGAAGAATTTCCTCCTCCCAAAAAGGTGGGTCTCTATCTCAAGATTCCTTATAGAGTTTCTTGTATAAACCAAAAATAGCCTCATCATCTCCTTAGGATCAATGAATATAGTTCCTTCAATCTCAACCTTTCTCGTGGAATTTTGCTCCTGTGGGCATTGACCGTGTTTCTATCTCCTTCCTAAGCCAAATACCTCTAGGATTTTGTCTCCAAAAAACCTTTTCCAAAGAATTCATTTTTGAAAGCTCTCTTTGCCGCCCATTTACTTTCTTTCTAATTACTGGAAATCCCACTACTAACCTCCGACTCATCAAGCAAACTAATCTCCCTTAATAAATCCATCTTCTTGATTTTTATATCCCCTAAGGTTTCATTGTTCCACCTTTTCAGTTCTTCCTTGAGAAGCTTCACATTTTGGGTTACAAAAAAGCTAGCAAAGCCCTCTACATTCCTTCCTTCCCACCTATGAATGAGACCTTGAGCCACATCTTTTCAAACCAGAACAGAGTGGGACCCCATCTCACTTCCCCCACCTCAAATTGGAAGTGGGTCTATTGAGAAGCCTTTGAACTAAGCTAGGAAAAAGCAATGCCCAAATCTCTCACCACAAAAGGGTCAATTCTAGAAGGTGTCATCTCTAAAATTGGACCAAGTGAAAGAGCCTTCTGAAAGTGATCAATCCTTAGGTCCTTGTCTGCAATTTTGACTCTCTTTAATCTTTCTTTCCATCCACCCTCCCCACTTGAACATTGCATGAACAGTTCTTATATCTCATGATGTGTTGCTGTCCCTTCTACCTTGGCGTTTGTTTGTTGTCTTGGGTGCTAGGTTAGCCTCTTAAGATCATCTTTGGACCAATTTCAGTCTTTTGTTTTCTCCTTTTCTTTTGCTTGGAGAGATGGTCTGTCATGTTGCTCTTTTCATGATAACCACACTAAGAAGGAACTTTGCTTTTGTGCTGTTTCATCTGCATTTGATGGGCAAATGAGTAACTAATTGCTTTTAGGGTTCAATTCTATAATGCCTAGGAAGATCATTTGCATCTATGTAAAGTACTAATATAGTATATATTTTGCTGGTTAATCTGGATCACATCTAATTACGGTTTACAATCAAGATATATAAGCATTACTAGTGATGGTTCTGATTTAACTGGATTTAATGAAGTTCAAAAATAGTAGTCACAGGTGCCTGTGAGCTGGATTTGTGGTGGGTACAAGCTTCTTTTGCTTCTTGTTAATTTATTATGTGAACTGTCGAGTATAGCTTTATAATGTATAGAATTTAGAAATTACTTATAAAAAAAATGTATAGAATTTAGAAGCAATTGAAAAGTAATACCGTACATAAATTTTCGTTGTTAATAAATGTCCTGAAACTTATTTTGGAATAGGAAAATGACTTATTCTTGTGCTTTATGTTCATTTTTCTTATTTCAATAATTCGACAGACTATTCTCTTCTACCAAATTATCTGCTGTAGTCATTCTCATGGTTGCTTTGTTCTCTTTTTAATTTAATATTTGTGGCAGGCAAGGCAATCGCTTATTGTTAGGGGCCTTTTCCCTATGCTCGCAGATCCTCAACACGCGGTAAGATATATTTTACGTTATTGTAAGTTTCTCCCTCTTAGGGCTTTGCTCTTCTCAGGGGACACAGTAGTTCTGCGTGTGGAATCTTGGTTATCCGTTCCTCTTTTTTCTCCTCTTTACTCACGCGTCTTAGATTGCCCATCATATACTCTTTTTTTGAAGCTTTTGTTAAATCACCCACCAGGATAAAATGAGACATACTTGGTTTTGTAGGCTGAGTCTACAAATGGAACAAATGAATCTGTCTTAAAGGTTGCTTTGGATCATGGCAAGGCTTCAGGTGTTATAAAATCACATGATCGTGTTGTTGTTTGCCAGAAAGTTGTTGATGCATCGGTGGTTAAGATCATTGAGCTTGAAGATTAGGACTAATTCTATATCTGATTTTAGTATATTTTTGTCATGAGTTCTCTAAGAAGTTGCAATTTTCTGTCTTAATGTTTGAAAGGCGAGCAAAGTTAGATCAACTGTATAATAAGGGAGCATATCCTAAGACTTTACTGTTGTGCTCAACTAATTAGATGAAGTTATTGGAAGCATCTCCTACTCTTTTCAATCCATACTTTTTACATGATGTGATTTTTAGAAAACTAATAGAGAAATATGGTCCATTTTTCAGTTATGCCCTTGTACATACAGAGGATTGAGAGTGAACGTTGGTTGAGTGAAGAGGATTTGGCCTGCTATGGTTCGGAGTAGTTAAAATCTAAAGTTTTTTTTTGGTAACTTCTCTCTCTTGCCAAACAAAGGAAATATGATTTACCCTCCTTAATATGATTGCGTACTCCTATTTTTTCGGTGAAACAAGTCTAGGGAACGTAGTCTAAATAACATCCGCCAAGTAGGCTAAATACACAATGGGGAGGGGCATCAAGACTAACAAAGGATAAGGAAGAGAGCCCTTCTTTAGCCAGTGCATCAGCACACTGGTTACCTTCTCTGAAGACGTGTTCCAGCTTACACTGCCGCATGCCCTTTGATCATGGATCTGCACAATTCAACAATGGGGCTGAGAGGGTGGCTGTCATCAATACCATCATTAACCAAGTCAGCTGTAACATTACTTACGGTCCAGGTTAATATGCACATTAAAAAACCCAGATTGACAGCCATTTCCAGGCCATATTTAAGCCCCTATAACTCTGCACAGAGACTTGAACAGTGTCCCAGTTTTGTATAAAAACCAGATAGCCATTTACCATGCCAATGTCTGGTTAAACCACCTGCCCCTGCCACCATACCTGGGCTGCCCGAATAAAGACATAGTTAGGCTGCTTTCTTGCTAATGGGTTGCCACGAAAGGCTAACCATACCCAGGCCCTTGCCGAGGCAATTTTTGTAGTGTGAGGGGAGATGTTGGAGTCAGTAGGATCAAGCTCGGGGATGGGGTTAAAGCACAGTTTGTTTCTCACAAGCCAAAGACTCCAACACAAAGATGGAAAAAGAACGCTCCAGGGGAGGCCGGAGCTGTGGTGGGATGTAGAGTGGCAACCTTTGGGAAGCCAATCTAGGAGAAGTAGATCAAAGGAATCATCATCTGGTGGATCAACAGCAAGCCGGGTTTCTTTCGCTTAGGCACAATCTCTTAGGAGATGTAATTGAGTTTAAGGGTCATGGTTGCATTGGGGCAGATGTTGGAATTCACAATTTTGAGGTGGAAGCACAAATTTCTTAATAGATGGAAGCATAAACTCATTAATGAAAAAATTATATGTAAGAAAGTGTGTAATTAAATGCCAATACAATGATTTTACATTTGGAGTAATACAAAGAATGATGAAGAAAACAGAGCATTCATTGGACTGCTATGCTTGTGAGTGCTAGCAAATCCCTTGATATTGAACTCAAGGCGAAGTTCAGCGAGATTGCATGTGTGAACCACCACCTCTATCCTTATAGCCCTAGCACACAGATGACACAACCTGCACACATTGGGCATCTCTTCCATCATCTTCAACATGTACTTCAAGATCCCATCTTGTGCCCCTGAAATCTTCCTCCTCGCCTGTTCTTGGGACTGTCGCTGCTTGACAGTATTGCTTCCCTCCTTACTCTTGCTCTGTTCCTTGAGCCTTTTAAGACGCATCTTGTCCCTCCACAGCCTCCTCTCAAGCTCGTCCACATCAATCTCATCCGTCGGTATAATCATCCTCCACAGTGGCCTTCGGTTCAGTTTGAGGGACATGGACATCTCCTTCCCTAAGAGGAGCATAGAAGAAATCAATATCACCGCAAAGTCCCGTATCATCATACATCATCATAATTACCAGAAAGAAACCCCCTAAATTAACCTCAAATTCAAGAGAATCTCAAATGAATTTCAACCAATAAGCTTTGAGTTCTCAGACTAACTTTTTACTTCCACCAATTGTCAGCACTGACAGAAAAAACAACTTGCAGAGGCTCCAATCAATTGACCCTTTTAACATGAAAATACTACAACAGAAAATAACTGAAAGCCCAGTAAGAACCATATAGTTTTCCGTTAAAATAAGTGCATATAACAACTGAAAATAGCACTAATAGCAGTCTAAATTTATAATTAACACAAAGTTTATGAACCTCAAAGCCCAAACACCAATAACTACTTTTCATCCCAGCAAGACACCATCTTATTGAACACAATACCCGGGAAACACTACCCTCTCCCCCCTCTCAAAAAAAAAAAAGAGAAACAAAAAAAACTTAAATTAACTTAGAGATTATTTTTCCCACAAGTCAACTCACAAATTTCATTATATATATATACTCAAGGTTTATTATTATTAATAACCATCAAGATAATGTCTCCAAATTTTTCCCAGAAACAAATTTCTTTAAAACTAAATGGATCAAAATAATTATAAAAAAATTGATCAAAATAATCCCCAAGTAGCAACAGGATATAATAAGCAACATACATACTTCAATTATTATTGAAACAAAAAATAAACTAAGTTAAAATCATTTACAAGAGATTAATTGCCAAAGGAAACTCTCAAATATCTAAAAGAGTATCATATTTCCATCCAATCCATTATAAACTGGAAGTCAAATCTCACCTATAATGTACTCTATATTATCAAAATAATCTACTTATACAATCCATACCTCTTCCCAAATTTAAAATTCTACCAAAGCTTATTCCTTAAACTTACATGTCATATCATTACATGAAATTTTCATATTGTTCCCAAGTTTTCTTTTTAATTTTCCACTCAAACTATCACCACCACTCAATTCAAACCGAAAATTAACCAAGAGACTAACAAGAAATCATGCAAACAAGTTACAAAACCCCAGTTTTTTCCCCAATTTTTAACTTTTTAATCTAGAAAGTTTCAATTACCATAGATGCTAAATATTTATTACAATTAACCATGCCAGTACAGGTATTGATTTCATCATACTTCTCATCAAAGAAATTAGAGAGATTGAAGCGTTACCCAAAGCATTAGTAACGAGAAATGGGAAATGAAGAGATTCCATTTGTGCTTAGCTTCCTTAGACCGCGTTGCTCGAACTAAGAACTCTTCAATACAACGGCTGGTTCTGTCGAAAACAACCGTGGATGACCGATTTTTTTTGGTCTTTCGAAGAGAGAGAGAAGTGAGGAAAAAGAGAGGAAACATACAGAGAAGAGAAGAGAAGAGATAAACCTCACCCATTCGGGAATTTTTTAAATCCACCATAAATTGATCGATCTGCTTCAGATAGAAGAAAGAGATATAATTGAGAAAAAAATGTGAAGATTGAAGATAAAAGAGAATAGCTGTGAGAGAAAATATGGGGGATTTGCTCGAGTGATCGATGCTTGACGAAGGAGAAAGATGGCTTAATGCCGTTTGCTGTTTAACAGAGATTAAAACGCAGTGTTTTGGGCTGCTTTAATTAACAGATGAGGTGGCAAAATCTGAACCGTAGATTATTTTTTAAATGAGCTGGACACTAATCCAGTCGCTAATCCTCGAAAACATGGTTGCATTTGTACGTTAGTGCCCATATTTGCTGTTATGTATCTGTAATCACAGATCACAGATGAAACAACTTGCAAAAGATTTAGAAAAAAAAAATTTGCAGTATCCAACAATTTCTTAAAGATGATGACCAGAATATGCATTTTTAGCAAATTTAGCTGGGTCTGTTTACCTAAATTTAAAGTGGGTTTTGCTTCTTTTCTTTATATATATATATATATATAAACTTAACGACAGCTGATAGCCAACCAAGCGCCCATGGCCTAATGGATAAGGCGCTTGACTTCTAATCAAGCGATTGTGGGTTCGAGTCCCACTGGGCGTGTACTTTTTTGTTTTATGCTTTATTCAATCATTCTCTCTTTTATTGCATACTGTCGACACTACAAAAAGCCCTGCAAATGCCTTTGGAATCTATTCCACAAGAATACACTATTCCTTAATCCTTGTACAGATCCAAAGGGCCATTCAACTCTGACTCTCCACTGCCATCGACTCTTTTTACCTCTAATGGGAATCAAATTTATTTGGGAAGAAAAAGGAATCAAATTATAACTTATTATAGAGCAGACCATTTGAAAGTTTTTGAAAATTATTTTAAGTTTTCGAGAATAGTTTTTAAAAACTCTTTTTTATATTTGACAAACAGTTTTCAAAAGCAATTTTCTAAAACAGTTTTTGAACTGTTTCATGAAAACTCTAAATTGATGTTTTTTGACATAATTTTTAAAAAATAGCTCTAAAATCAATGTTCACTTCCTTATTTCATTCTTCCTCCATGGTATATAAAAAATATTAAAATTTTAAAAATAAAATAACATTAATTATTTTTAAATATTTAACACATATGAGAAATAAAATTAATATACGTTTTAAATTTAAATTCAAAACTAAAAATAATTACAAGATGTATCAAAACAGTTTTCAAAATAAGATTATCCAAACAAGATTTCATTGTTTTCGGTTTTGAAAACAGTTTTCAAGTTACTGTTATCCAAACATGTTTTTTTTCAGAAAATATCAAAAAAATTGTTTCAGTTTTTATTTTAAAAAACAGTTATCGAAAATTAAAAGCAGAAAACTATTACCCAAATATGCTCGAAAATTCAATGACTTGCACTAAATGCTCTCACCAATGTCTACAGACATTCATTGATTTCAAACACATATACACAAGTCAAAACATTCACTAAAAACATAAAAAGATTAACCAGAAACTCAATACAACTAAATACAGAACTGAATTTCCCCGCATGCCTACCGCTGCTAAAGTTAAGTAACTATCAGGATTAACTAGCGCATATATCACATTCAATGATTCCCTCTCATGTTTGGCATTCCTTCGGCTTGCTTTTAATCACCGTCAGGTCAAAGTGCCTCTGAGAAACGTAACTCTGCTGGACCAGGGCCCAGAATCCCTTTCTGTTCACTTATCTTGCCTAGTCCTTGAGATCTCTCTGCGTGTCCATTCTTGTCATCTTCTCTCCAGCCAGTCACCTGACACTCTCTCTGCAACACCACAAGTAAAACAAATGAAATAAATACTGTAATTGAATACTTCCGTATCCTTTAAAATATAATAATTAGTCAAAGCATGGTGAAGAACAATAACTATTCCTAATCATGTTTGGAAAAAGGCTACAAGACACAAGCTATCTACTGACTGAAGCTTATAAAATTTTTTAATCATTACAATTAGTGAAGGTGCACCATTTATATGAGGGTGCTCTTGTTATAGCCTTTGCTAAAAAGGAAAAAAAAAATCGATTTAATTTGCTAGATTAAAATCAGAAATACTTGCCTCATCATAATTGTAAGTACTGCCCTGCAGTAATGGGGTTGTAAGAGGGGGAGCAATATCTGGGTCGGGCTTTTTAAATATAAATGTGGCATATAGACCTGCAAAAGAAGGATGAGAATAGAGTGAGAACCCAAGATTAAAAAATAGAAGTGAGAAAGCAATAATATGGACAAAAAAGAAGTTGATAAATGAAACACCTAACACATCATAAGATCGAGGAAGAAGTCTGCCCCTAGGATCAACAAGGTTTGGACCAGAATTCACCAGCATGCCTGCAAAAAGTGCTCTTTGTGCAACAATTATATTGAGAAAAAGAAGAATCAGTCTAAATAATTCAAAAAAAAATGTTACCAAGAAACAGAAAAATCACATATATGTAGCTTGCCTTGGCAAAAAGCCAAAATCTGACTCCACATGCTGTGAGACTTGTAAGAAATAAAGACAAATTCTGATACCTATTATCCTCATAAAATTCAGTTAAGCTTTGAATCTCCACGTACTCAAGACCAGCTTCCCTGGCCAACCTGAGTGCAGATTAGAGACACTGATTACTATATTGTTTGAAAATCAATGTACAAGGCATAGAACAAGTCCAGCAAAATAAAAGATTATGTACAAGAAACTACCAAAATATTCAAGAAAAATAATGAAGACAACAAGTGGAGAAGAGGTGATTTGATGATGCTATGTTGTCAATCTGGTGTGGCTTGCAATTGGCACCCAATCCATTTTTGTATATACAAGTCTTATTCAGACCATGTTGGAGAAGGGTAAATTTGTAGAAAGCTATGGCCATAACAAAGTTAAAAATTTTTTAAAAAAAAGGAAGAAATATTGCAATGAAAGTTTCCAAACTTCAACATGCACAAACATGTTAAAATCGTACTATTCACGATTCAAATCTTACAATTCGATTTGATTCAATGCCTTAACAATTTGATTTGGTATACCGAATTGAATTCATCCCGAATCAATGCCAAATTTACCAATTCAATGGTGAATCGTATGAACCGGATTGAAGCAAACGATTCGCCCGATTCTGTAAAGCCAATTTTTTTCTTGTTTCTAATTAATTTATAGAAAAATAGTTTAAGAGTCGAGATGTTTAGGATCAAAATAAACACAATTCATTAGTTTTCTTCTTTCATTTAAAAAATTTAAGGTTCTAAGACTTATCGTAGAGAAACAAACAATCCCAAAAAGCATTCATATCTTTGATTTCAATCAATAATAGTTTATTTGGAAGCATATTGGGATTGAAAATTTTAAAGATTTTGGGCTTTCAAGGTGAGTATTTTTTCATTTAAAAAACATTAGACATTCTTTTCATATATACACACACACTAAACACTATCATGGCGCGCTTACTTATATGATACATATATACCATCATGACGCGCTTACTTATATGATACAAATATATCATATATTGCATTTCTCCAATAAGACCACATGATCATCCATAGATTCGTTTATAACACATTATATCCCTTTTTTCACATTATTTTAATTTGTTTTACCTATATTACTTGTCATTTACAATTCATTTTAAGAACTTTACTGAATTTATGATTCTACATTCGATTCACAAAATTGTGATTTCAATTCACTATCCGAATGTCGATTTGAGAACCCTCTAATCATTACAATTATGATGGTAACTTTGGTATAAGAAAGAAAATGAACCTGATCAAGCTTGGAAAATGAACCAAGCAATGGGTTTCAGAGGAGACGTCACTTGTAAATTTCAGTTGGTATCTCTTTCCAAATAGCGGAAACCTGGGGATTAAAGTGAAAAAGTCTCAGCAAGGCTAAAGAAGATTATAAACGATAAGCACATACGAAAAAAAATCTCAAACAACTGCGTACTTCTCTTCCTCAACTTCGAAGGTGATCATGTAGCTCTCTGATCGAATGCAATTAGGAACAATGTTGGGCTTCATGCTACTGCTTTTGTTGTGGTATGCTTCAACATTCTTCTGGTACTTTGCCCTGTATGGGCAAAATGTCAACATATAGCACTACATAGTTTTCTTCTTTAGGGAAAATCTCAAATAGCCTAAATTACAATGATCATGATGTTAAGGATGGAATCAATATTAAATCAATCTACATACATAATCACCAAAAAAGAAGTGATTATTTTCATTTGAGAAGAAGCTCACAAATTGTTGACAAACAGGGTAATGGTTTCTACCCTACCCCTACCCCTGCGCAAACCAAGATAAATTTAGATATTAAAAAAACTCTTAAGTGCTTCATTTCTAATATTTAATTCAGATTACCAGCCAATAAGTTAATTGACAAAAAAAGAAACTGAATTACACTGAAAATTTCTCCATAGTTTTTTTTATAATTAAAAATCTCTCCATGGTTTTAATTACAGAACTCAGTCCAAGTGGAATTAAAAAGTTCCCCAAACTATTTGAGAATTAGGACTTCTAGATTCCAAGAAAAAAAATATATTCTTATAGCAGTTTGAAAATTGTAAGGACGTCAACATTATATCACTTCGTAACAGCCTTCCTCCAAAATCAAGTGGGGCATTTAGATAGAAGGTTATGAGTAATTTACTTCAAACTACATGTGTGTGTGTGTATAAGAGAGAAAGAGAGAGGCCCATGCATAATGTACATCTCCTTTTCCCATACATTAGCCTGTTTTGAAAATAATGGACTGCTAAGTCTGCTATGATACTTCAAATATACATGTAAATAATTCTGTAAATATTCAAGTTGTCATCAATACCTTTGAGCACAACAATGGACTGCTGTGATACTTCCAATATACATGTAAATAATTCAGTAATACTCAAAAATGTAATCAATACCTAAAAGCGTTATTTGAACCAAAAGTTTAAAATCAATACACTGCATTTGGATATAATAATTAATGGAAGAAAGAAAGTTACTACAAAATACATTTCTTAAAGGGAAATAAACAAAGGGACCACAATTAGAAGATTATGAAAATTAGTAACTTATATATAACAGGTCCAAGGATAAAAACAAAAAAAAAAATCTCCAAAACAATTATTATTTCATACCATATTGTAGATGAGTCAGGAGTAATACCAAAAAAATAACCCCCAGGTTTCAGCAAAGATGCCACATTATGTAGAAGTATCCTCGCACTCTCCTCAGTTTCGAAACATAACTGCAAGCGGATTTGCAAAAATCCCTATTAGATTCCTCCTTTTCATTTTTCCCTCTTTTTATCTAATGGAAGTACAGGACCATTCAAAAGATATAAGCATATTTTAAACCTGCAGATGCTGCAAGCAGCAAACCAAATCAGCCTGATTGGCCTTCTCCTGCAACTGGTTTTCTAAATTGTCCTGTCAAAGAAACACATCATTTAGAGAGAGAGAAAAAGACCACGTGGTTTCAAGTTTTCTAAGTCTCAACTTAAATACATTCAAACCTCATATGTAGCCATATCTTCTAAAATGGATAATGTTTTCATGACGATAACCCCATTCTAAATTATATAGGTAATTATCCTATAAGAAAGTTTAATCACCCCTTAAAGTTGCCAAGGTGGGAAAAAATCATTTAAAATTGAACCAACTAAATTTTAGGATGAAAATTTCTTGAGGATAACAGCATAGATCAGAAGTGCAAAATTCTCCTTCCTGGCTCAAAGCTACTGAAAAACAAAATGGCGGATTTTGAGGTTGAGAAAAGTCACAATTTTGACAAGTACCATCTTATGAATACAAAAGCAAGTTTTTTTGTCAATCATGAGTAAAAGATTTTCTTTATTCATCTAATTAAAAATATCAATAATAAATGCGTTTTTGTAGGCAGGCTAACTTAAAGGAAAGGGAAGGCATTTATAATATGAATTGTTTTTGGTAAACTTTTGGCAGAATTCAAACGATATAGCTAATTGGTTATGGTTTCATCATGACTTAATATTTACTCTAACAAACACCTCTTATCTAGCCAACATCTCACAAATCATTCGCTATTGAAAGGAGCCAAAATGATTGTCCAGAAAAGTTCCAAATTCTCGCAGCTATGGAAACCTGCATTACTCTTTTACATTAACACTCCAACTGTTAGTGTTAGTGCCAGATGAGAACAGATTCTTGACATTGAGCTAAATTTAAACATTCACAACCCAGAAGCCAAAAACTCAAGAATTGCACAATTAAACAAACAAGAAAATGAAAACAATCATCAACATTTCATCAGAGAGTAGGAAAAGCAATAGAGAGGAGAAAAATAAAAGCATAGTCATCAATATTTAACAATCAAAACAAGGCAAAATGAATGAAATGCTTTGTAATAATAATTTCTAGACACAAATTATATATAAATAGAAAATAAAAGTAGATATACATACACAAACATATAAAGCTAGACAATGCATCAAAATAATTTAAAATTTTCTTATACCCTGCAAGGGTCAGCCTCAAAGAACTCGGCAGTCTGATTTTTCCTCTGACTCTCCCATGCTTCTCGTAGTTCACTTATTCCAGACGAAGATACATCTGCGATAATAACACCAACGAATTTGTACAATATATACTCATCATATACACACAAAGATACGTATATACTAGTACGGAGTATCATTTAAGCTTAGATACCAATTCCAATGTAGTGACCAATTTGGTCAGTGTCCCACTTGTCTGCGTCCACGCCTCCTCCACAGTATAAGTCACACACCTTCAGAAATACCAAACCCACCACCATTTATATACATACAAATATATGTGTATACAGATAGAGATTAGGGCACGAACCGTGGCGTACGGGTGGATGAAGATCTTGATGAGGGCAGTTTTGGCAAATTCGTAGAGACGATGGTGAGTCGATTCGGTTCTGGGAATCGGGTATACACTCATTTTCTTACTCTGATAACCTGTTTCAGCTCTAACTCCGTGTCTAATACTCTAAACAAATGAACGGGAGATTTTTGAAACGGAGACAATAAAATAGATTTTTTTTTTTTAAGCAAACGAGTACCAAGGAATCTAAAGAATCTGTTAATAATTTAGAAGAAATAAAATAGTGTTTTTGATATTTAAATTATCAATAATTTTTTTTTTATTTTATAATAATTTTTATAAAATCAATTCCATAAAATGATTACTCTTATTTTTACAATACCATCTAATAAAATAATCAAGTGAATTTTATTTTAAGATAAATTACATCTCACTGTCATGCTTTGCAAATAATTATTATGATTAAATCCAATAAATTAAAAAACCTATAACTAAAATTTATCATTTAAAACTTGTAATAAAATATAAAATATTTTTAAAATATATATATATATATATATATTAAAGGAAGACTTTAATGATTTTATTAAAGTTAAATTACACTATTGATCCTTAGAGTTTCACTTGATGTCTAAATTGATCCCACAAGTTTTAATTATAACAATTAAGTTCCTATAGATGCAATGTGATCCCTTCGTTAACTCCTCACCAACGCTATTATTGTAGCTGATAGATCACTAGATATAAGGCTTTTTAGCCATGTGGCATATAGGGGTGGCAATTTTGGACACGACATGTGAACCCGACACGACACGACACGAAATAAAGCGTGTTAGTGTTGAGTATAATCGGGTTCGTGTCGAAATCGTGTCGACACGATTATGACACGGAATAATCGTGTCGTGTCGCGGGTTGATGGGTCGTGTTGACACGGTTATGACTCATGACCTATTTATGACCCATTTTAAAAAAATATCTATTAAATTAAAAAAAAATCTTAATATATATATATAAAATAAACCCCAATACTAATTTTACAATCCACATAAACGGGTTAAGCGTGTCGTGTCGTGTCGGGTCTAACACGACCCGTTTATTATATGGGTTAAACGTGTCGTGTCGTGTTGTGTCGGGTCTAACACGACCCGTTTATTAAACGGGTTAAGCGTGTCGTGTCGTGTTACCCGTTTAATAATCGTGTCGTGTTCGTGTTGGGTTTTATTGACACGATTAATAATCGTGTCGTGTTCGTGTCGACTCATTAATAATCGTGTCGTATTCGTGTCGACACGAACACGACCCGCCAACCCGAATTGCCACCCCTAGTGGCATATGATGGGTATTTTTTTAACTCAGTTTTTCTCAATGTTGTGCTAATATTTATGTCATGCTTGCATACACACATTTACATATATGTCATATGTGCGTAGCATGCATAGGAGGTGATAATGAGACAGCAGATTTACTGGTGGAGAAAGGGGTTTACCCAGAAGAAATTACGCATTGTGCTGCTGGAGTAAAGTGGCTTAAGTATCTTTGCTTGAGGGCTAGAAATCCAGCTCTGCATCAAGACAAAGAAAGTGGAACGGAGGAAAGTGAAACTTCAATTGAGGAGAATGAAGAGATAATTCAGAAATTTCATGCAATAGTAAGGACACACTTCAGATGACTAAGTTGAAACCACCCTTAATTGAGGAAGCGAGGAAAGCTGCTAGATTTGGTGCTGAATGGTATGAACCCCTTGCCATCAAAGAGGCCGCCCAAGAATGCCAATAGCAAATCCATCCTTGGCATTGTAATTTAAGAACACAAGTATGTACCAACCATAAAAGAAATAAATAGTTCTAACTCAAAAGCAAAAATTACATTTTTTTGACAGAAAAAAAGTTTTTTATTGTCAGAAAATACCAGTTCAATGCTTGGTCCTTATCTTATGGTTGAGTACTACATCCTCTTCTACTCACTCTCGTGTCTTCTCTAATCTTGAGGCTACATCAAAGCAAAGAACGGATTCAATTGGTAATAATAAACTCTCTTGTCTAGTTTAGATTAATAAAAAATACATAACATAAGAATCCATTAAACCATCAAACAAAAAAAAATATATTTTTTCTCTCTTTTCATATTATCCAATAATAAGATGAATTTTTGTGTCATCTATCTTTCTTGAACTTGTGTTAGACATTCAAATTATTCAATACGATCAATACAAAATTTATCAACAAACCAATGCCAGGGCATTTGCCAGTATTCACAACAATCAAAACAAGAAATTAATATAATTGAAACAAAGAAACAAATACTCCATGTAATAAAGTAGAAGAGCCTACAATTGTTATGGACATAATACAACTAGGTACTGGAACTGGCCCGCCCATTGTTTAGCTATATGGGCCCTTTGCTCTTCTTTTGTAGGCCTGTCCTGATCTCGTTGGTCTCACCTGATGTGGTTCGGGCCCTTTGAGAATCGTGTGCCTTTGTTCCTTTCCTTGGGTTTCAATGAACTTTATTCAGCAAAAAAAAAAATCCACGGCTAAGCATTATATGGGGCTGAGTTTTATGGGCTGAACTCCTGAGCTATGCATGGCCAAAATTACTAAAAAAAACCTTACATCACCATGGATAAATCGATCCCTATGCATAAATATTTTATCCAAAATTATATGCAAAGATGAACCACCGTACAATTTATGCAGGCAAGAAATATACACTAGCAATCGAAACCCTAATGAAAATTCCAGGTGTGCATATTCTATTGAAGATGATGGGAAACTCTCATCTATACTAGTTAATGAAAAAGCATAGAACCCTGTTTGTTTCTTTTACGTATCTACTGCGTGAAGGAAATTTTACTTCTCGTTTGTTTTGGTATTGTAAAGGCTCATTCTTTTTTATATATGATACTCTTATTTGAATATTTTAGATGGAGAATTGTTGGCTTGTGATCCTTTCACTGTTGGGAGGGAGAGGTAATCATTGCTCTGTGAGCCTGTCTCACTCAGTGCCTTGTGCTTTAGGAACAACCCAACTCATATGGCACAACTCTCAACTTGAAACACGCAAACTAGTTAGCTGCACACTAGTAACCTTACCCAGTGTTAGTCGTGTCCTCTAATAAAAAATGTTTTTTCTTTCTTTTTTAACGATGTGGGATAAAGTGCAAATAGAATTGTTCATTGAATACTCCTCATTTAAGGGTTGGAAATGGGTTGGAAATGCATGACTGGGTTGTAGGGGTTGATGATGTTATATGGTATAGATTAGTTATTGCTCATTGGATAGAGATTCGGGACAAAGCAATCAAAATTTGAGTTACAAAAAAGTGGAAGAAGAGGCATTTTGTTTATGGGAGTAGATCATGTCATAATGCCATATGCTACATAAAACGTAAAAAGTCATCAATCAAGTGCATGACATTGTTCCGTTAATAAATTCCCTCCGACCCGTTCTCACACGTTGTTTGTCAATTTTAACTTTTTGATATGATTTTGACTTTGACCTTTACTAAAATTATGTAAAAAATATTTTTTAGAAACTAATATACTCTAAAATCTATATTTAATTTTTTTTGTTAATTTATTAAATCAAAATTAACAAAAAAAATTAATCATTTAATTGAACGAATAGTGCAACAGAACAACCATTATGAGACAGAAAATATATATTAATTATATGCAACATTGAGAAATGCTAAATTGTTTTATTTGCGACATAAGTTAGCATTGTGCCTGGCTTGGACGAAATTATCCTTGATGATACCCTACAACCACATTAAATAAAGTTTTTTTTAAAAATTTAAAATATATTAGAACCAAAAAAGTTTTTCTTTTTGACCCCAAATGGAGGAAAGAGTTCACAAGTTGAAGCTTAGTTTTGTAGCAGAATGAAGGATTATTAATCTAACTGATACAGATACACATGTTTCTTTATATATGCAGGTTGAGGGCTTATTTGAGGTAACATATTTTGTAGAAGTGCAGGTTAATTTGTTCATGAGCTAGCATATTAATAGGTCCAGTTTCTTACAAGAGGCAGCTGCCATGGTAATATAAAGGGCAATGCACCAATTAAATTGTCAATTACTATCAGCCAAGAATAAAAGACAAATATGTCATGTCAAGCAATTTATTATTTCAACGCTGGTATTTTCCCATACACTTTCTTTGTATCAGATACGGAAAGTAAAAGTACAGCATAATTTTCCAAGAGAATATCAAAACCTCAAATATTAGAACCTAAAGTGGTGCAAAATCCTGCATCAATTGGCACTTTTAACAATTTGGTCTCTGCTTTAAAAAAAGCCGAGCCAAATGAATCAACAAAATTTTGGTAAATCTTTGCACAACAAATTGTTTTTCCAATTTCAACAGGCATGATGTGATGCTCCGAAAATACCTAACTAGATTCAGCATAGTATCCTCCAGCATTATTTATCTCTTGGAATCCCACCTATTAATTTATGGACTCTTTTTCAACTTATCACAGAAGAAGTCTTCGCATATCACTGAAGTTTGAACTTAATACTGAGAGAAACACACCTGAAATAAAAATAAATGAGAATAAATAACTAACACACTGGAAATGCTACCTCTTAAACTCAAAACTGTTTACAAGCTGGGAAGCTAAATCTAGACTCTCCTCTGTGACTCTCAAAAGTTTGTCGCATCACTAATTTAATCGCCACATTGCCTTTCTAGCACTACCCAAATGATTTCCCAAAATTTACTTTCTGAACCTAACTGACCATAAAGGCTAGATCATACAGGAGCCAAAGTCCTAATTTTCTTTTGACCCACCATTTACAACAAACCTCTATATTTGGAACACATACGAAATTAGCATTGCATACCTCCAACTTTTCCATCAAATACACGATGATCAGCAGATAATGTTAAGTTCATTTTTGTTACAACTGCAGGCCTCTCAATTCCTGAGCAGAACGTAAAATCATGTTACATGTAGCATCAGCATCTGAAGGCATAGTACTACAAGCAATAAAGATCTTACCATCACTTCCAGTTACTGGTTCGACAACTTTATTTCCTCTACCAACAGCAAGGATACCAGCCTGCAAGACATATAGGACGAATTTATAGGACCAACATTTATAAGTATACTCTAATAATTTTCTAGTATCATTTCACATTTTCAAAACAACTAAAAAATATGACATAGGCAAAGGCAGAATGTTTTCAATACTGCTTTTCAAAACAATTCTAGATAATAGACAACTATTACAAAAATGTGTTTGCATCTGAGGACAAGAGTACCTGCGGGGGATTTATAATTGCACAAAAATGGTCCACTGGAAACATTCCTAGGTTTGAAATGCTGCACATGGGAAAAAAAACTTATGAACAATTTTCCATTACTTCTTTTAACAGAACTGAAAAAAATGGTGAAAAATAAAACAGATTTTCAGTACAAGTACCTGAAAGTTCCTCCCTGAAATTCATTTGGAACAAGCTTTCCAGCCCGTGCCTTCTCTGCCAGTTCCTTGACCTGAAGGCCAAGTCAAAAAGAGAGAACGATGAAAAATGGAAATCAACTATATAGCCAAAATGTAAACTAGTGATAATTGAAAAGAAACCTAAATTTTTTATAATACCTCTAAGGATATTGCCGAAATGGATTTTTGATCTGCGTTCCTAATAATTGGAGTCATTAAGCCCTGAAACATAATAAAATATAATGAAGCGTGGTGTATCAAGATCTTTAAAAAAAGAGAATATTGGAACATACCTTCTCAGTTGCAACTGCAATTGATATGTCAACAGAATCACATAGAATAACTTCCCCTTTCTCAGCATTCCAGTAGGCTGCCATGCATTGACATAACATACATTTCGTATTAAAAAAAATACATAGAAGGTGGCAAAATTGTTTTAGAGAAGTAGATGTGTTAAAACACACAAAGAACATCAATATGATTATTCAACTGCCAAAGAGAACATTAATTATTGGGAAACAAATGAAAGCAATGCCCATAAAGGATGCATACATAGCATGTATATCATGATAAGTGAAATGTAGTGCCACATGGCCTTCTCTTTCTTCATTTACTTGACTTCTCCAGTGCAACAGAATATATAGCTGCCTATCACTTATCGGTATAATTTAAATGATTAAGTTACAATCTAAGTACTATGCAACAATCGACTAGTAGAGCTTTAGTACTGGTCTCCTCAGATTAAGCTAAAATCCTTTAAAGGTATTATCCATTCAATTTTTATTTGTCGAATTACTGAAATGTCTAATTTAAAAAATTAAAACATGTCTTTTCCTAGGTGCAACTTTGATGAATGTTCAAAAACTTGTGAAAAAGCACTTTTGAACTCTCATCAATCTTAAAACTCGGGCTTATTAACATAGTTTTCAGATTATCCAAACAAAGTTCTGGGGGATATAGCACACAATATATTCATGCAAGTTATTGTTCCAAAGTCGTATATGTGTTATCTGGACAAGTGTATGAGAATATATATCATACCATTAGCCTCCGGAACATTTTTCAGAGCAATTGCCACTGCTTTGATTACTATGTCATTAACTGAAACTTTTATGTCATGCTTCTCTGTAAATTGCAGAACCACAAAAGGGTGAGCTGTCTGCCAAATTAGAAATGCCAACAAACAAAAAAATGAAATGATGCACAAATTAATATTCCATACCTTTAAGTTCCTTTCTAAATGAAAGAAGAGGATCCAGTATAACATCTGATAGACAACATTAAACATTTTAGATCAAAGATTAATAACAAAAAGAAATGTAGAGTAATATCAGTAAATTCCAAACCTGAGGATAAATACAAATGCGGTGTATTCTGTTTTGATTCCAACAATCTCCTAGCTATAACCTGCAAAACAATCATAAATCAAGCAAAAGTAATGTTGCACATACTCCTATATATTCGAAAGAGTCAATTTGGATTTTAATTTCAAATATCAGAATAATACATATATTCTGAGAGATACATACTATGTAAATTGTATTGAATGAAATTTGTCAAATATCAGAATACGTATGTAGCCTGCATCACTAACACCATTACATGATGATCAACAGACAACCAATACAAAGCATAAAACGAATCAGAGAGAGCTCACATCCACGTTTCTATTCAAAATAGTGACACTTCACTACCTCAAAAAAAGGAAGAAAAAAAAATAGCAATAAGACTTCATCAAGGAATTGCATACAACATTCAAATTATTTTCATCCAATAAAATGCAGGTGAATCGAATGAATAGAAAATGGATCCTTATGGAACAGAATCAAATCTTCATTCAGATTGTATTGAAATTCTGGTATGAAAAAGACTTGGCATTAATGCATCCAAGAGCCTTTTGTTCCTTACAAACCCAAATGGCCTCCTTGTTAAGGGAAGAGAGCAAAAGCTTTCAACTTTTCTTAAAAATCCTGTTAACACCTTCATGATGTGATTTATACAAAGCATCACATCTAAAAGAAATTATATTCATGCCTTCTTTTTTTTAATTTTATGCGGTAGAAGAGAAAAAAATGGTATTTAACAACTCAGCTGTGTACCCTGTCCTAAAGTTTGGTCTTAGACAGGTCTGGTACTTCAAAGTATACCCACATTTAAAACACTACAGAAGCCCATGGATAGACCAGTTGAAAAGACCATATGTTAACTATGTGGAATCAAGCATGTGAACCTTTTATCAGAATATTAATCTATAACTGGCCATAATTTTGTTTGATCACATCCATGAAGACTGTTCCCAGTACTTCTACTACATCCGAATAACCCCTCATTGAGCAATTATTGACCTTCGACAAACCACCAGATCCAACTTTGCTCATCTTGACTTCGATCAGTGCTATCTACAACTTCTCATGGATGACCTCATACCTCTCACATATCTACCTCCACACACTCACTGGAATTACACTTGTTTTATAAACACACCATTACCTTTTACTGTTCAAACGATTGTGCCATCATTATGGCCTACTCCTACAGAATTTTAGTATAATCTGGCAGGTTCTGGTTGTTAACAGAGATAAGGGTTATTGGGACAAAGCATGTATAAATGGATTTCTCTAAGCAAGATAAAGTTTTTCCTTTCTCTTTCTTTTTCTGGACGAGCAAGGTGGGCTCTTCACATGACTAATCTCCGGGCATGTGCATCCCCACCATCTCATATGCACTGGGAAATTAACAGGGATAAGCCCCTGTGGGCATCTCCAAGAATTAGAAGTTAGGATGAAACAAAATCAAGTCAGTCAACAATATTTTCCAATCTAACATCAAGCAGTAAAGCCTGTCCTGCAGAAGAATTCAGTGTAATCTACCTTGCGGATTTGAGTATTGGGCAAATCTTCATGTGAATCTGATTGGTTTAACTTAGATTTTGACTCGGGCAAGTGGGTTTGAGGTGATGGAAGTTTCTTTTTCTTAGGTGAAGAAGTTTTTGCAGGCCCTTTTCCAGACTTAATTGCAGCCAAAACATCCCCTTTCAGTAGAGTACCATAAGGACCTGATGCCTTTAATGATGATGTATCCAATCCATATTCTGAAATAAGCAACTTAGCAGATGGACTGATCTTTGTAAAACTGGATTTCTGCTCTCTGACTTCATTTTCAGAGCCATGATGGGTTGGTTTTTCACTTTTGACCTCAGAGCCACCACTAACAGAAGACTTGACAATTTCAATATCTTCTGGATCTTCAACCTTGCAAAACATCAATCGTTATCATCCCATATGCCTCAAGTAAATAGTATATCAAATATAGATCAAAAAAAAATTTAAGTCAAACATTTCCATTAATTAAATGTGTTTACCAACTATAATATCAAGTAAATACCTACCGCTTAACGAAAAGAAATTATATGTTGTAAAGTAGAAAATAAATGACTCATACAAGCACAATTACAACTTACTGTTACTGCAATAGGTTGTCCAACAGCCACATCCTTCGAGCCTTCAGGTGCTAGGATCTTAGCCAAGTACCTACACCAACCACCATCCACTGAAGAATGTAAGAAAATGAATTACACGTAGCCTAATAATTCATAATCGATTAGAATTCATTTACTTCTGTATCCTTTATAAAAAAAAATTCTTAAGAATTCAATCAGATTCAAACTTTTGGAACTGCATTTGATATCCAAATTTAACTGTTCATAAAGGATAAGAAATTTTTACACAACTGTATAAACCAAGAAGAGGTATACAGAACATTCTACCATATCATTTAAAATTTAAACTTGATTAGAATTTTACTACAAGAAAAGGGAAAATAATTATAAATACTCCTTAAAAAAGACACTCCCATCAAATCATTTCCCTGGTCAGACAGTTTTTGAGAGCTCTTTCAGCTATCACCTCAAGATAAGGAGTTCAAAAGTACCTGATGCCTTGGAAAGTAAAGCAGATATATTCATATGGATAAGCTTAAAAAGTCAAGATATGGTAAAGGTTGTACTTTTTGTGCCTATTGCCCATTTTAAGTCTCAACTAAAGAGAAAATTGACCTTTTATAAGTAATGAGTAAAATGACTTATGCGACTAGAAGGCTACAATCCACAAAATTTCAGAAATATATTTTAGAATTGAGATGATATTTATCAATTTTTTACCATTTTAATAATTTATCTATGTTACTTGTGAGAATTCACAAAGCTTTTGCCTCAATACCTCAAGACTTGTGCAAGATAAACACCTTGCTTGCCCTTTCACCTTCAGAAGGCCATGGTTTAATGCATTCACGTGTGACAAACACATTGCATCAGCTCATATCTTTCCAAAATCATAATATCAATCCATCTCAAATCTCCAAAAACAATCCTTTTTGAAAAAAAAAAAAGTAAAAAATTACTCAACATGCAAAATTTTGGATGCCTTGTAGTCATTTCTGAGAATTCACTAGTGTTAGCTCTCTTTTTACAGTGATTACAAGAAGTAACAAGAACAGCGGAAATCAAGGCAAGAAATACTACAGATAAATCAAGATAGTCATAAAGATCTAGACTATGTATTCACATTTGCTCCCAAAAAGTGAACTCAGCGGAGAAGTCTTTCCATAAGAGATAAGACTCAATATTTATATTTATAAAGATAATCTCCACAGTATGAAGAACATTACCCCTCTTCAAGACATTCAAATTCCAGAGTAGCTTTGTCGGTCTCTATCTCACAGATCACATCACCCACTTCTATCTGTTAATTGAAAAATGGCAAGAAAAGAAGGCATGCTCATGTGACGAATCATACACTTAATTTGATAGAGGAAGCATTTTAGTGGTGAGTTTACGAACTTGGGCTAATAATACTAACCTTGTCGCCTTCCTTTTTCCTCCACTTAGCAATGTTACCCTGGTTCTGCAAAAGAATAAACAAATGAAACCTTAAGCTTGCACAGGGGAAAAAAGAAAAAAGAAAAAGAAAAATCAACATCAAGTGAAACAAGTTAGCTCAAATCCTAATCCAGGCTTCCTTACCATTGTTGGGGAGAGTGCTGGCATATCAAGAACAAGATGAGGGGGAAGATCTGATCTGTTGATTTTAACAGAACTAGTTTCCTGTAAATTGCCTTCATTTTTTATGTCCGCATGAGTTGATTTTTCCTCTTTAACCTCTGATTCAGCCCCAACATTAGCAGGGATATTTTGAATATCATCTGCATCCTCAACCTTGAGATTCCATCGAAATGAGTATTATAACAAACTTCACATATCAAAACTTATTGATAGCAACATGAAACAGAAATTATTGTTTAAAGGATAACAAATATCCCGAATGGTTTATATTCCAATAAAACAATACTTATGTACCAAAAAGGAGAAGTGATGGACAGAATCACCAATGGACTACTTACAATGAGGACACAAATTCCCTAAATGACAAAAGGACTGTTTTCTTCTTTAATGAACTAATGCATGGTTTTCATCAAAAGAATAAAAAGGAAATAAATGTTTGAGGATAACCACAGTTTACCACTATTGCAATGGGTTGTCCAACAGGTACATCCTTTGAACCTTCAGGCACCAGAATTTTAGCCATAAACCTATACCAAAATGCTCCACCCATAAACAAACGGAAATGAAATATTCATACCCAATTAATTAATATCTGTGCACTCTACAGTCAAAATTAACTATGAAATTACAAAAATGAATTTGTATATAGTTACCCCTCTTCAAGACTTTCAAACTCTAGAGTAGCTTTGTCTGTCTCTATTTCACATAGCACATCACCAACTTCTATCTGTTAGACAGGACCACCAGTCAAGAAAATAAGGCGCTGATGAAAGCAACAGATTGTTTCCACTCTGTCATGAGGAAGGATCTATTTTTCGACAATGATCTTTGAACCATCAAACTCAGAAACAACTAAACTTATAACTGCCATTTTCTACCAATTTTCAAATATAACTCACCTTTTCTCCTTCTTTCTTCCTCCATTTTGCAATGTTACCTTGATTCTGCACAAGGGGAACAAGCATACAACCTTGAATTCTGGCAGAAAACAAGAAAATCCACCAAAATAAGTTGAGGAAAATGTTCCAAACTCTGATATTCCAGCATATCTTACCATTGTAGGAGACAAAGCTGGCATCCCAAGGACAGTATGCGGAGGAACCTCTGCAGCAACATACAACTAACAGATAGAACACAGGTCTTGAAATGCATGCAACTAGGCATGAAGTATAAATAACTTTTTACCAAAAAAAGAAAATGTGTAAATAAAAATTTAGAATTTTATCTCATAATTACAAGTAACTTGAAGCAAGTGTTTTAAATTTAATTTATTAGTAAGAAGAAAAATGGATCGAAACAAGACAATGCACCAGTAGATTTATAACTAGGCATGCGATCCTACCCAATATCATTTACTTCAAACTTGGTTTAAGTTTTTGCTAATCAATCAAAATGTGTGCAGCAAGAGGTTTTCCTTAGTTGTTTAATATCTAATCCAATTTACTATCACTGTACAGGAACAACAAACTATACATAAAGCCCCCTTATAACTATAAATAGGTTACTTTTACAAAACTTCAACACCATTCACAATACCATACTAGCTTTTCTTAATTGTACTCACAAAGCCAGCTGCTCAAAAGATTGTTGAGAAAAAAAAACTGAACAGGCTACCTAGAGCCACAACTGCAAAAACCAGACCGGTATATAGAGAAGCATAGAAGAAGTGCAAAAGACATGAAGATGATAGATACCAGCGGATGATAAGTGTCGGACACCAATTTGCAACTGCAAAATGACAGAACATACATCAGAAAACAGCCTTATCCTGAATCAGCACAAGTAATATAATTTAAAAACTCACCCTGAGCTTCAAAGGACTATCATATATTCCACTGAATATGGGTAAAGAAGCAGACCTGGTGAATGTAATCATTGGTAAATAGCCAAGAAAAGAAAGAAACACATTTAGAAAAAGAAAGCAAATGTGAAAAAAAAGAAATTAGTATTGAAAGATAGGCTGGTCCAAGCAAAGATAAACCAACCAAGTTAACATGAATCACAAAATAACCTAACTTTTTTGTGGGTTCTTGAAAACCAACCTAGCTGACACCACTAAACTTCACCTTAAAATCTGACCACCTCAAAATTTTCCTGTTCATCACTTATTATGTTTTTTCTAATAAGTAAAGATGTGCATAAATAAAGCACCAAGGGGAGCTATTATCTACATGACAAAAATTCAATAAATTCTATAAGTTCCACTTCATTTACAAAAAGAAACAGCACCCATTGAACCAAAAAATTAAGAGTGTGCAACCATCTATCCTTAGTGATTATGTTATATGCAGCAAGGTGGAAATGCATACGTATATTAAGATAAAAATAATAATCATACTCGTAACCTTGATTTACTTTAGTCTGACCACCTTGAACAAAAGTTTAAAACTAAATAAATTCTAGGTTGATTTAGTTGGTTCTCAAGTAGATTGTCCAAAGCTTGGTTAGTTTTATTTTGAATTTTTTTACTTTTTTTTTGGAGAGGAAGTTTGCTTTTGACTTTGGATGTTCTAGACCAGTTTCACCTCATTGTTATAAAAAAACTAAGGGTCACTTCAAACAAAGCGAGGTCAAGTTATCAAGAGACGGCAACTACTAAATATCTCTCATAAAGCTTGATATATGTGCGATAGACCATGTGAAGCAATCAAAATAAAATTTGCAGATGTTAAACTTGATATTCGATAGATACAAACCTTAAAAAAGTGCCATTGCTGTCCCGAAAAGAATTTTGCCCGCTAGAATTGCTGCATAAGAAAGTTCCAGATAAGAAAGGACATAGATAGAGCTATGAAACTTCATACAATGGTTGTTATACTTGCATGAATTAAGGCCATAATATCCGACACACAGAAGATTACTATTAATCACATCAAAATTATTTTTTATAATAAAAAAATGATTATGCCATTTTCACATGAGAGAAAAAGGGATATGCTGGACAATAATCAATTTATTAGTCTATGCATGAAAGAACTAAGTCAGCTGAAAAAACTTAAATGCTCTTGGAACACTCCCCATCGAATCAAGGGTTAAACCACATAGCAATTTAGATCACCTAATACTAGCCACTGAACTATGATGGCCCAGAGGTGAAGCAGCTCAAGAGACCCAAGGTCTTGGGTTCGAACCACCGAAGCAACGATAGATGGCTTAATTCTGTGAGTACAATAGAGACTAGACGATTTGACTAGGTGGCTATGGCTCAACCCCTTTGAGGAAGCACCTGCAGCTCCCACGGCAGGCTCTTAAAGAAGAGCTCATGGTCTGTGGGTTGTGTCTAGACTCCTCCTAGTCCTACCATTGATTCCCTAGCAAGTAGGGGCTCTTATGGTCACCGCTAGGAAGGATCTCAATTCTCTATCAGTGGTAACCCCCTCCTAGCATTTTTTTCCTTACCAAAAAGAAAGGAGCACCTAACATCTTGTTAGCATAGATGACCCAAATTATTAATATTAAAAATAAAAACTATTACTTAGCGAGAGATGCAGGTAGCATGTTTAAAATTCTCTGATCACATTGATCTTGTGTTAACAATGTTCTCTTGAGAAGAACAACTAATAGCATACCAGCACAAACTTTAAACCCAGTACTAGTACATGACCAGTCATGATGTTTTAGGATCTCGTAGCCAAAGAGAACTGCATTAGACATTTTAATGTTATACAGGTAAACTGAATCTTGCAATTATCATTTGTGGCTGTTTGTTCTCCAATCCAAAGCAATATCATTACTATTTTTTATAGCTGGTATTTATTAGAGTGTTGACGTAGTCCAATACAGCTAGCATTTTTTAGTATGCTATGGTAGCTGAAATGGAAGTTATGTTCAATGATCATCTTCCCTTGAACTCTTAGGAAATCACAAGCATGATGAACCACATAACTCATACTTCTATTTGCATGTCTTTTCCCATGAAGTCTTACTTATTCTGCTATCAACAACTAAGATCACACTTCGGCCCAAATTAAATTCCTAGGAGTATCATAAAACACTATCTTTTTATCAGTTCTGTCTCGCATGCTCACTAGACCCTGAGATAAGATTGAACCAACAATTTTCATAACATAAAAGAAAAAATAGTTCAGAATTTTCAAGCAACTGATATGCTAGCCTGCTATGGGTTATAAGATATGTTTGCTAAAAAAAGTGTCATGCGCACGCACAAAAGCCTTCAGAAAAAAGAAAACAAAAAAACAAATACCCATTTTTCCCTCTAATGCTTAGTAAGGATCAAGGAATCCTGAATTGTTCATGGAACTTCTATTGAGATTCTTCACACCAGTTTCCTAGAATCATATAGTATTCGTCAATAAACCATCATTAGCTCTTTATACTCGATGGACAAGACATTTCACTCTTGTTTAGTGCCGATTAGGCATTCTGTTGAATTCTGTTGCTCTCTACAACACTTTCAAGCTACTACTTTTTTTCATGTTATGCATCGACCCGAATCGAGCACTAAACTACAACCATTTCAAAAGCTATTGCAACAGAGTTCTATAGCCAATCTAAAATTAAGTTTCTCGCGTTTCAACAATAATAAGCCTCTTTTGACAATCCCGCCAACCCCACAAAACCCCAACCCTAAAAAAAATGAACTACAAATATCTTGCAAATCTAAGTAAAAAAAAAAAAGTAACAAATTAAAATGTGTTCAATTATCATCACCATGCAAAGCAATCAAGAATTCACATATTCATTTTAAAATTGCAAAGTTCAAAATGAACAATCATACAGTATTAACCTTCATGTGAAGTATACGTATACACGGCACATACATGTACATGAACATAGACATACCGAGAGAGAGATCTGTAAGAAGCGTAAGACGAGAGGAGACGAGCTCTGAAGAGAAAAGGTGCCCGGGAGATCACCGGATGTCGGAGCCGTGAAAGCGCCATCGAAGTATATGCAGAAATTTGAGAGAGCTGTACAAGAAATCTAGAGAGACAGACAGGGAGAGCAGTATGTGTCGAAATTGTGTTCGCGTTTAGATCGCAATGGCGAGCTAAAAAGAACGGTCCACTGCAAAATAGTCTGCGCTACTGTAATTGAAGGACAACATTTCTGGTGAAAAATATTTGAAGAATATATACATTAGTTTTTTTTCTTTCTATTATATATGCATACCTTATTTAATCAATTACTATATTCTTCAATTGTCTTTCCTTTTAGCTAATGTTTGGATGCTTAATTTACCATTACCATCGCATGGGTACACCTAATTTTTTTTTTGGTGTGCAACTGATGTTTCTATAGACCGTTTCAAGTTTTTTAAATCTATATTATTAATAAAACTAAACATTTTATTTGGTGTCCACTGCTCTAGATGTCTCGTAAACTTTTATTTAAATATATAAATCAAATATTTAATTCAATTGACTACAGCTCTCCACATATTTTTCGTGTTTTTCTATTTCATTCAAGCTTAACTTCACCACATTTTTTATCTTTATTATTTTTTAAACTATAAACATACCAGATATAATGATTACATTAAAAAAAAAAAAAAAAACATATCAACATCGAATGTTGAGATGCTATTGTAATAAGCTCATAACTTACTACTACTACAACATTTTTTCTTTGTTAATTAAAGTAAAAGACATAGTTGGTAATAATGGCATTTAAAAGGCTGGAATCGAGCTAATCTGACTTTGAGTTAAGAGGTGTTTGAACTCTGCTTGTGAGAATGAATAATTAATCAATGCGAGCAACTCGAAAGAGTCACGATCTTATACAAACTCGATTCGAGTTCTATTGAACCGAGCCAAAAAAATAAATTTTATATGTTTATATTTGAATTAAAAAATCTAGGCTATAAATATAAGAGATAAATAAATTATATAAATATAATATATATTAAAATTACCAATTCAATTGAATATCCTCGTGAGTCCCACGAGTCTAAATTTAGCATTGTTCTTTGTTAATTAAAGTAAAAAACATTGTTAGTAATGATGACACTTAAAAAGCTGGAATCGAGCTGATCTGACTTTGAATTAAGAGTTGCTTGAACTCTGTTTGTGAGAATGAATAATTAATCAATGCGAGCAACTCGAAAGAGTCACGAACTCATACAAACTCGATTCGAATTCTATCAAACCGAGCCAAGTAAAATAAATTTTATATGTTTATATTTGAATTAAAAAATCTAGAATATAAAATAAAAGGATAAATAAATTATATAAATATAATATATATTAAAATTATCAATTCAATTGAATATCCTCGTGAGTCCCACAAGTCTGAATTTAGCATTGTTTGATCTAGGCTTGATAACATATTCAAGTTAATATCAATGCTCGAGCTCGGCCTGGTAACACATTTTAGGCTTCAGTTAATATCAATGCTCGAGCTTGGTTTAAAACTTGACAACCACGAGAGAAAGTAGTGGTTTTTGTTGGTATTTTCAGATTGTTTAAAGAATATTTTTATGATTATTTATTTAATTTTAAAATATTATATTTTTTATAATTACATTTATATTATATTTTTTATAATTACATTTATATAAACCAATGTATTATTGACATGTGGCTATAAGCTTTTTTATTTTTATTGAAAAGCATGTTGAATAGGCATTGAGTAGGCGCTTATTAGACTCCATGTAAACTTTTATTAAGCCATAACACATTTCTTTTTGCATATGGGCGAAATACCTAACAGGATTGGGTAGTTTAATGGTCACCTTGCATATTTTTTAATCTTAATGGTCAAAATGTTAAAACGTCTAAACTTCAATGGCAAAAATGATTATTTAGCCACATATCACTCACTCAATTACCTCCACTCAGCTTCCAAAAAAGTTCTAGAATTCTTGTTCTTTTATGATCTTTCAAAATATATATTTAGAATTGTCCCCACTCAAATGAAAAATATGGTGTCAATTTAAAATAAAAAGAAAATATTTAACCTTTAAAAAAATGAACAACTTATGTATTTAAAAAGAATTTCAACTTCTAACCATGCTTGTATTTTTAATTCTCCTCACGTTTTTTTTTGAGTTATTTTCAATGTTAATTTTATGTCATCAAAGCTTTGATAATGTGGTAAAAGTAGAATTTAAATTAATGTTAAATCCATTTATACTATTTATATTTGATTTTCTTATACTCTTATGTAAAAAAAAATATATTTAATATTCTATTCGTATAGTTCATAACATAACTTTGAATATTTTGTTTCACCAAACTTGGTAGGTTTTTGAAAATTTAAAAATATAATAACCAAAAACCAAAATAAAATAAAATAAAACTGTTGGGCTTAAATAAAAATCAGATAATAGCTTAGCTGTAGATAACCCAAATTAAGCTGAAATAGATGCGTTTATTAATTCAACATATTGTTAGGTTTGTGGATTTCAAGTGATTTTAGGACAAAATATTATTTTTTCAAGATGAATTTTGGATGTTAAAATGTGACATAACAATGACAAAAGACTTGATGAATCAAATTTTTAGTGAAATAAAAATTGATGCAAAAACGGTGATAAATTTGATTAGCAATATAAATCATTGATCTCGGGATTAAAGAGAGCAAAAAAGAGTTAGTGAAACCCCTTTGTTCTCTTGTCAAATGAGTTTAGATTGTGATCACAAGAAAAGAAAAAAATAAAGCTTAAGCTTGTTTGCTATTTGCAAGCCAGTTCCATGTAGTCATTGTGATCATAAGAAAAATCATGAGTTGATCATGATTTTTTAAATAAAAAATTATTGCCATCAAAACATAAGGAAAAAGTATACACTGCATTGCATAAATTAAGACATCAAAAAAATGGTATATTTTGCAATAATTGATGGTAAATTCTTATAGCACCACCAAATATAATCAAAATACTGCAAAAAGCAATTAAAATTATAATAAAACATGTTAATTTTTGTGTCTTCTTTCAAGGCACCATAGTTGAGCCCAAATATAACTAAATATTTTTAGGGAAATTTTAAAATGTCTAAAAGAGTTTTTTCAAAATAGTACTGTTAACGTATGAAATTTTGTAAGTAGACAATCAAATTTCTTAATCAATATATGATGTTTCGTTGAAATTATATTTTTTTTATAAGCCATTGGTGAAATATATCATGTAGACTCCATAAAATGATGAAAAAACACAAAATCGTTCATGAGAATTCAACAAATTGACTTCATAGAATTTAAATTCTAATTTTTTGAAAAATCTTTTTTGATTTACATTACATACGAAATTTTGTAACATCACATGAGTATTAATAAGGAATGAAAAATAAAATATTTTTTTCCTAATCACGGTTAATGATTAATACATAAATAGTAGCAATCATTAATTTTCCGCTCATATTAATGATTCATATGATTTATTTTAGAGGCATTTTCAAATTAGAATTGCCTAAAAATGTTAAGAAGTCATTGGAGATTTCTTCAAAATTTGAGTAAAATGTAAGGTGCAATCAGAGAAAATCCCATTAAAAAAGCGCCTCACAAGCTACCCAATAATGCAGAGCCATTTTTGAAATTATAACATAACCAAGGGTTATTTTTTGCAAATTTCTCTCTGTGCCCTTTACACTATTTAGCTTTCAGTTTCTAGGGTTTATGCAATTATCACAGCGGCAAAAGGAGCGGCAACGACAGCAACCATGGTTCTTAAGTACGTCTATATCTTTACACCTTGTTCTTTTGAATTCACATTTCAACTTATTTGCCCTCTGTTTGGTTGCCGAGAAAATTAGGGGCAGGCATAAGAAAACATTACAAAAGTAGAAAAACGAAGGAAAACGAAACATTGAATTTCATGTTTCTGTTATTTTTGTCCTCTCTCAATCGAAATAAACAGAAAGATTTGATTTGATTGGTTCTGAACTGAAGAGAATATGAGATTCTCTCTCTCCCTTTTTGTTCTTTTGGGCGTTATCTTGTAGTACCTCATCTCACGACCAAACGGAACATTTTAGGCTTTTATGCTGTGGTCTTCTTTTGTTCGCTAGAGTGTTATGGGTCTTATTTAAAGGGCTCTTACATGCCTTTTAGAATATGCTATATTGTTTTAAATAGGATTTCCTTTTGGTACATGTTTTAAATTGGATAATGTAGAGTAAATAATTGCAAAAATTTTGTACCCTCATTGTGGAGGTATTGTGTGCTTAAATCGTGGTTAGTGTTTAATGTGAAAGCACCCTAATTGTGTGATTCAAATACAGGAAGAAGATTAATCTCATTGCAGTTCGTACTCAATTGTTTGTTGGATGGAAACTGCAATTTTGTGGTCCAACTGAGTTGACGTTTTCATTTTGCTAGTCTCTAAGTTGCTATTGAATTTGCATATTATTATTGTAGCTTATTCCTGATTTTTTAAAAATAGTTTTGTACCCAAGTTAATTCCCATGTTATCACGTTACTAATAAAAAGAGTATTTATCTTCTGTTTTTTCGCTGCTGTTATAGATGATACAAAGAATAACAAGTAAAAGAATTAAGTTATGTGATGTGTTTGGAACATAGAGACAGGTGATATAAAAATAATGCTTGGATAATATGTATGAACTTGTAATATTGTTTGTTTGACACCTATAATATGATCTTAAACTAGTCAAGGAAAAAACAGTTCTAGGTTTGGTCTTGATGGTTGAATTATTTGTCCTGATGATATTTCCTTGACCTATAGTGCCTGCATTAGGCCATTCGAGTACAGTAACGGTTGATTTTGATTAAAATTGCAGTATCGGTCTGCATTCTTGAGTTAATACTAAATATTGGTGTTTCAGGACTGAACTTTGCCGCTTTAGTGGTGCAAAGATCTACCCTGGTAAGGGCATCAGATTCGTGAGGTCGGATTCTCAGGTACACATTATTTGACCTAACATTTGAAGGGTGGTCTAGGCATCTGTATGTGAATGGATGATGACATTGAATCCATCGTTTAATTGATTTAGGTTTTCCTGTTTGCCAACTCAAAATGCAAGAGGTACTTCCACAACCGCTTGAAGCCTTCCAAGCTTACTTGGACAGCAATGTACAGAAAACAACATAAGAAGGTGGGAATCCCCCCCCCCCTAAATTTTAGTTGTTGAAAATTACCATCATCTTCAGCTCTTATGTTTTGATGAATACAACTAAGTTGTTTTTTCATCTTTGTGTAATACTAACAGGACTTAGCTGCTGAGACTGTCAAAAAGAGGCGTCGCACCACCAAGAAGCCATACTCTAGGTCCATAGTTGGAGCCACGTTGGAAGTGATACAGAAAAGGAGAACTGAAAAGCCAGAAGTACGAGATGCTGCCAGGGAAGCTGCTTTACGGTATGCTTTCTTTCTTCCCAAATTAAGCTTTGTTTGAGTTGAGTAACCTGACCCTTAGGACCATTTATTATTTGATTGACATGATATGACATGTAGTTGTGGTTTTATCATCCCAAAGGAAGAGTGGGCCCACAATTAAATACTTTTAGGTTTTAAAACAAAAAGAATGGAACCCACATGGAGGGTATTTTTGGAGAAGTGTTCATTTTTATAGTTTGGACAATTGTTTGGGATATCCATTTTAGGAAAGATGGACAAAATCTTTGGAATGAAGTGTACCATCCTTTAATGGGGTACCAGGTTTGGGAATAATTGGGGTGGGGAATTTGATCCTTGAACCCAACAAGAAGTAGTGTCCAGTCCCCACGCCCAGGACAAACCCCCCCAAAATTTGTCCCGAGTGAAGAGGTAGTGCTAGGGCCTGTGGGGCGGGTAATGCCATCCCTATGCGTGCTACATTTAGAAATCCAGTCGTTACCTTGTTTACGAAATGAATTTGCTTTAAATTTCACTTCCTGAAGGATTTATAAACTATAATTATACTTTATAATATGTAGTGAAATCAAGGAAAGGATCAAGAAAACCAAGGATGAGAAGAAGGCAAAGAAAGCGGAAGTGATGGCCAAAACTCAGAAGGGCAAAGGTAATGTCCCAAAGGGTGCTGCTCCAAAGGGCCCTAAACTTGGAGGTGGTGGTGGAAAGCGTTAAGCTGCTACATTGCTTTCGACTAGAGAAAGTTAGGAATATGTATTGCTGAAGAAGTTTTTTTATTAATATATCATTCTTGTTAAATTTTGTTTTTGATACTTCTAATTTTTTTAAGTGAGGAAAAACTGCTTTAAAGGTTAATATTTATGGTTGTAACGGCAGATGTTGGTTGCTGGAGTTAATTTCTGATTGTATCCTACAATTATACCTTTGATAAAATTTGATGCATTGGAACATATTCTATTGGAGCTCTCAAGTCTTTTTTCTTGGATGCAAATAGTATATGATTCCATGCAATCATATTGTTCATATGGAGAGTTGAAGCACATGGGTGTACTTTTCAACATTTTTGCTAATGCTTAGATCCGTTGTCTGGCAGTCTGTTCCTTTTTTTTCGATGATGGTATCCTTCCTTTTCCCCTGCTGATAATGGCAATCTGTTTGTTTAATTATGTGAAAACCAGTTTCTTCCTTCCTATATGGATTCTGTCCAGCACTTTCAAGGCTGTGCAATACCTTGTGTATTAGCCCTTTAATGCCCTGTAGAGTTGCAAACATCCAAATCATGACAAACTTTTTTTAAAAAAATCAACGAGTATATAAAGTGAACAAGATTCACGTCAAATTATAATTAATAACAGGATGAAATATTTTGGAAAAATTTAGAAGAGAAACCGACTCAACTTATATAACAAAATTTCTAGCTAGATCAGTTTCCCTTTTGGCTCTTATTTATGTCAAAACTTATTATCTACTGTTGGCTATGTAAAGAAGGAATGAATATTCTCACTGTTGTAACCTTGTGCATTACAAGCTAAAAATCCTGTAGTGAGGTATCTCTTGTGTACATGGAAACATTGCTATCAACAACTCATGTACTACAACCTTTCTTTGAACGAGCTGGAGATGATTTCCAGAAGGTAAATGCGAGGTTCCAGCTGAGTTTGTTCGATAACTCTAACAGCGATATTGGAGTAATAACTGCAGGGATCAGAGAAGAATTGAAAAAAGGAGAGGTAAGTAAGCTTTAAAATCAAAATGGAAGGAATAATTATGGTGTACTGGGGTTACATACCAGACAGTGGCAATCAGACGCATAGAATTATGGTTATGGAGCTAACATGAGAAATAATAAAAGAAGAGAGTTGATTTCCTAAGCCTCTATTAGGATTATGGAGTATAATTAATATTCGCATGTCATTTAGGAAAAGAGGAAAACAATAAAATCTCACCTATGAACAATATCGTCTCTAAACTCTAGTTTCAATTAATGAGAATCCACGAGACATTAAAGTACTACTTTTCCTAATATATATAAAAGAGCTCCCACACATAACATGTATCTCAATTTTTCTACAGGCTATCATCAAATTCTTTTGGAGAACGCAACTAAGTTTTTTGGTTACCCACACTCAACACTATATATAAATGTTATGTACACGTGACACAATCATAAATGTACACGACTTTAAATATTAGATATGTTACGTGTTGTATACGTTGACATTAAAACATGCATATTCGATCATCTCATAAAAAAAAATATCTCTTCTTTCGTTTACAGATAACTCAAATTTGATTGTTGTGCCCCAAATCCCTATCCACCTAGCAATAATCAATCTACACCATACAACATCCTCAACACCCACAATCTAATTATCCATTAATGGGACCATTTTATTTATTAGCTTAAGTAGAATAGGAAAACAATTGTATTTGCACATTATCCCACATCGTTAAAGAAGAAAGACAAATCAACTCTTATAAGAGGGCACGAGTGACCGCATGCTTGCCGAGCTGGATAGCGTCAGCTTGTAACTTGAGCAAGGGCAATGAGGTGGTTGGATTACTACTCTTCTCACTTGGTAGGGTCAATGATGTGCAGGTCACTGGCTTGCCCGCTTCAAGTTGTGAGTTGGACCTTGTGACATGGGCGAAGGTTCGAGCTACATTGTTCCCTAGAGCGGAGGGTACTGCGTGAGGCTGGATTCACAGAGCAGCGACTACCTCCCGCTCCCAACAGTGAAAGGATCACGAGCTGGTTGCATCCATGACTCGGATTGCCCTGTGAGATGGACTCAGTGAAACAGCCACCTTTTTTGTTATGCGTACACTTCGATGGTTCTTTCACGGCTCCGACGTTCCCTTCTCTCTTTTCAGAGCTCGTCTCCTCTCGTCTTATGCTTCTTACAGATCTATCTCTGGGTATGTCTATATTCATGTTTGTGCATATACTTCACATGAAAGCTAATGCTGTATGAATATGTTATTCTTGATTGCTTTGCATGATGATGATAATTGAACAAATTTTAATTCATTGTTTTTTTAATTAGATTTGCAAGATATTTGTAGTTTATTTTTTTTGGGGTTGGTGGGATTCTGCCAAAAGTCGCTTACTATTGTTGTGAAACGCCAAAAACCAAGTAATTTTAGACTGGCTATGGAACTCTGCTGCAATCGCTTTTGAAATGGTTGCACTGTAGTGTTCGATTCAGGTTGATGCATAACACAAAAAAAGTAGTAGCTTGGATGTGTTGTAGAGGACAACAGAATTCAACAGAAGGCCTAATGGACACTAAACAAGAGTGAAATGTCTTGTCCATTGAGTATAAAGAGCTAATGATGGTTTATTGAGTAATTACCATATGATTCTAGGAATCTGGTGTGAAGAATCTCAATAGATGTTCCATGAACAATTCAAGATTCCTTAATCCTTGCTAAGCATTCGGCTAGGGAAAAATGGGTGTTCGCTTTTTATTTTTCTTTTTCTGAAGTCTTTTGTGTGTGCTTGTGCACTGTTCGATATGCTGGAATATCAGAGTTTGGAACATTATCCTCAACTTATTTTGGTGGATTTTCTTGTTTTCTGCCAGAAGTCAAGGTTGTGTGCTTGTTCCCCTTGTGCAGAATCAAGGTAACATTGCAAAATGGAGGAAGAAAGAGGAGAAAAGGTGTGTTATATTTGAAAATTGGTAGAAACTGACAATTGTCGAAAAATAGATCCTTCCTCGTGACAGAGTGGAAACAATCTGTTGCTTTCATCAGCACTCTGTTCTCTTGACTGTTGGTCTTGTCTAACAGATAGAAGTTGGTGATGTGCTATGTGAAGTAGAGACAGACAAAGCTACTCTAGAGTTTGAAAGTCTTGAAGAGGGGTAGCTATGTACAAGTTCATTGTTGTAATTTCATAGTTAATTTTGACTGTAGAGTGCACAGATATTAATTACCTGGGTATGCATATTTCTTTTCTTTTGTTTATGGGCGGAGCATTTTGATATAGGTTTATGGCTAAGATTCTGGTCCCTGAAGGTTCAAAGGATGTACCTGTTGGACAACCCATTACAATAGTGGTAAACTGTAGTTATGCTCAAACGTTTATTTCTTTCTTATTCTTTTGATGTAAACCATGCATTACTTCATTAAAACAGTCTTTTTGTCCTTCAGGGAATTTGTATCCTCATTGTAAGTAGTCCATTGTTGATTCTGTCCATCACTTCTCCTTTTGGTACATAATTATTCTTTTATTGCAGTATAACCCATTTGGGATATTTTTTATCCTTTAAACAATAATCTTTGTTCCATGCTGCTATCATTAAGTTTTGATATGTGAAGTTTGTTATAATATTCATTTTGATGGAATCTCAAGGTTGAGAATGCAGATGATATTCAAAATATCCCTGCTAATGTTGGGGGTGAATCAGAGGTTAAGGAGGAAAAATCAACTCATGCGGACATAAAAAATGGAGACAATGTACAGGAAACTAGTTCTGTTAAAATCAACACATCGGATCTTCCCCCTCATCTTGTTCTTGATATGCCAGCACTCTCCCCAACAATGGTAAGGAAGCCTGGATTAGGATTTGAGCTAACTTCTTTCACTTGATGTTGATTTTTCTTTTTCTTTTTCTTTTCTCCCCTGTGCAAGCTGAAGGTTTCGTTTGTTTATTGTTTTGCAGAACAGGGTAACGTTGCTAAGTGGAGGAAAAAAGAAGGTGACAAGGTTAGTATTATTAGCCCAACTTCGTAAACTCACCACTAAAATGCTTCCTCTATCAGATTAAGTGTATGATTCATCACATGAGCATGCCTTCTTTTCTTGCCATTTTTCAATTAACAGATAGAAGTGGGTGATGTGATCTGTGAGATAGAGACCGACAAAGCTACTCTGGAATTTGAATGTCTTGAAGAGGGGTAATGTTCTTCAAACTGTGGAGATTATCTTTATAAATGTAAATAGCAAGTCTTATCTCTTATGGAAACATTTCTCCGCTGAGTTCACTTATTGAGAGCAAATGTGAATACATAGTCTAGACCTTTATGACTATCTTGAGTCATCTGTAGTACTTGTTGCCTTGATTGCTGCTGTTCTTGTTACTTCTTGTAATCACTGTAAAAAGGGTGCAAACACTAGTATTTGCTCAGAAATGATTACAAGGCATCCAAAATATTGCATGTCGAGTAATTTAGTACTTTTTTCTTTCAAAAAGGATTGTTTTTGGAGATCTGAGATGGGTTGATATTATGATTTTTGAAAGATATAAGCTGATGCAATGTGTGTCACATGTGAATGCGCTAAACCAAGGCCTTTTGAAGGCGAAAGGGCAAGCAAGGTGTTTATCTTTCACAAGTCTTGAGGCACTGAGGCAAAAGCTTTGTGAATTCTCACAAGTAACATATGTAAATTATTAAAATGGTAAAAATTTGATCAAGCCATCTCATTTCTAAAATATATTTCTGAAAATTTTGAGAATTGTAGCCTTCTATTCACTCAAGTCATTTTTCTTTTTTACTTATAAAGAGTCATTTTCTTTCTTACTTAGAAAAAGTCAATTTTCTCATTAGTTTAGACGTAAAACGGGTAACAGGCACAAAAAGTGCAACCTTTACCGTATCCTGACTTTTTAAGCTTATCCGCGTGAATATGTCTGCCTTACTTTCCAGGCATCAGGTATTTTTGAACTTCTCATCTTGAGGTGATAGCTGAAAGAGCTCTCAAAACCGTCTGACCAGGGAAATGATTTGATGGGAGTGTCTTTTTTTAAGGTGTATTTATAATTGTTTTCCCTTTTCTTGTAGCGAAATTCTAATCAAGTTTAAATTTATTTTCCTTTATGAACAGTTAAATTTGGATATCAAAGTGAATCTGATTGAATTCCTAAGGATTTTTTTTGTTTAAAAAGGACACAGCTAATTGATTATGAATTCTAGGCCACATGTAATTCATTTCTTACATTCTTCAGTGGATGGTGGCTGGTGTAGGTACTTGGCTAAGATCCTAGCCACCTGAAGGCTCCAAGGATGTTGCTGTTGGACAACTTATTGCAGTAACAGTAAGTTGTAATTATGCTTGTATGAGTCATTTATTTTCTACTTTACAACACATAATTTCTTTTTCTAAAGCGGTAGGTATTTGCTTGATATTATAGTTGGTAAATACATGTTTAATTAATGGAAATGTTCGACTTAAATTTTTCTTTGATTTATATTTGAAATAGTATTTACTTGAGGCATATGGGATGATAACGCTTGATGTTTTGCAAGGTTGAAGATCCAGAAGATACTGAAATTGTCAAGTCTTCTGTTAGTGGTGGCTCTGAGGTCAAAAGTGAAAAATCAACTCATCATGGCTCTGAAAATGAAGCTAGAGAGCAGAAATCCAGTTTTACAAAGATCAGTCCATCTGCTAAGTTGCTTATTTCAGAATATGGATTGGATACATCATCATTAAAGGCATCAGGTCCTCATGGTACTCTACTGAAAGAGGATGTTTTGGCTGCAATTAAGTCTTGAAAAGGGCCTGCAATTACTTAAGGAGAAGAAACTTCCATCACCTCAATTAAGTTTTGGACTTAATAGATTTTGTGGATCCCCTCTCTTGTAATTAGCCTACGCTTTGTGCCGCACCCTCTTGGTGCTTATTAATAATATTTTACTTATAAAAAAAAGGAATGAACAGTTCTAGGTTTGCTCTTGATGGTTGAATTATTTGTCCTGACGATATTTCCTTGATCTATAATGCCTACATTAGGCCATTCGCTTAAGGTAATGGTTGATTTTGATTAAAATTGCAGTATTGGTCTGCATTCTTGAGTTAATACTAAATATTGGTGTTTCAGGACTGAACTTTGCCGCTTTAGTGGCGCAAAGATCTACCCTGGTCAGGGCATTAGATTCGTGAGATCAGATTCTCAGGTACACAGGATTTGACCTAACATTTGAAGGGTGGTCTAGGCATCTGTATGTGAATGGATGATGACATTGAATCCATTGTTTAATTGATTTAGGTTTTCCTGTTTGCCAACTCAAAATGCAAGAGGTACTTCCACAATCGCTTGAAGCCTTCCAAGCTTACTTGGATAGTGTTGATGCCCGAAACAATTTGTTGAGCTGGAGGCTGGGGGATTTGCACAATAAGATAGGTGAACTAAAAGCGTCTTTGGAGGAGAGCTTGGGTGATGCCTCTGAGGACACTCTGAGATTCTTGTCAATGTGGGATTTTGAGAAAAAGGAAGGTTATAATCTGAATCTTTTGTGAAGGATTGTGAAAGTTGAACCTGATCTCTTTTCGTGTTCCTTTGGGCCTTTTATAAGGTTCCTGAGGCGGGCCAATCACGTGATCAGGATGGTGAAATCCCCGAGATCTCGCTTCTCTACTAAGAGATTTCGATCGCATGTTCAGCCGAGGCTCAATCCCCTTAGTCACGCTTCGCCTTGACGGTTGCGTTACTTACCCACTCCTTGTTTTCTCTGGTGATAGGGTGGAGGTTGTTCTACGTGGCCTATGCTTATTGGTGGGGAGTGGTTTCACGTGTCCTATGCTTATTGGTGTCCTATGCTTATTGGTGAGGAGTGGTTCCACGTGTCATTGGCTTATTGACGGAGGCTTTTATGGGCCATATCAGACAGCAATGTACAGAAAACAACATAAGAAGGTGGAATACAACTAAGTTGTTTTTTTCATCTTTGTGTAATACTGACAGGACTTACTGCTGAGACTGTCAAAAAGAGGCGTCGCACCACCAAGAAGCCATACTCTAGGTCCATAGTTGGAGCTACCTTGGAAGTGATATAGAAAAGGAGAACTGAAAAGCCAGAAGTACGAGATTCTGCCAGGGAAGCTGCTTTACGGTATGCTTCCTTTTTTTCCAAATTAAGGCTTATATGAGTTGAGTAACCTGACCCTTAGGGCCATTCATTATTTGGTTTAGTGCAATGTGTATCTTTCCCAAAAAGACCCTTAGGAACATTTATTATTTGATTGACATGTAGTTGTGGTTTTATCACCCAAAAGATGAGTGGACCCACAAACAAATACTTTTAGGTTTTAAAAAAGAAATTTGGAACCATCCATTTTAGGAAAAATGGACAAACTCTTTGGAATGGAGTGTACAATCCTTTAATGGGGTACCGGGTTTGGGAATAATCAGGGTGGGGAATTCGATCCTTGACCAGTCCAGTCCCCACTCCCGGGACAAACCCCCCCAAAACTTGTCCCGAATGAAGAGGGCAGTGCTAGGGCCTGTGGGGCGGGTAATGCCATCCCTATGCGTGCTACATTTAGAAATCCTGTTGTTGCCTTGTTTACGAAATGAATTTGCTTTAAATTTCACTTCCTGAAGGATTTATAATTTATAATTATACTTTATAATATGTAGTTAAATCAAGGAAATGATCAAGAAAACCAAGGATGAGAAGAAGGCAAAGAAAGCGGAAGTAACGGCCAAAACTCAGAAGGGCAAAGGTAATGTCCCAAAGGGTGCTGCTCCAAAGGGCCCTAAACTTGGAGGTGGTGGTGGAAAGCGTTAAGCTGCTACATTGCTTTCGACCAGAGAATGTTAGGAAGATGTATTGCTGAAGAAGTCTTTTTATTAACATCTCATTCTTGTTAAATTTTGTTTTCGATACTTCTAATCTTTTAAGTGAGGAAAAACTGCTTTAAAGTTGTATTAAGGTTAATATCTATTGTTGTAACGGCAGATGTTGGTTGCTGGAGTTAATTTCTAAGTGTATCCTACAAAACCTTTGATAAAATTTGATGCATTGGAATATATTCTTTTGGAGCTCTGAAGTCCTTTTCTTGGATGCAAATAGTATAATTCCATGCAATCCTATTGTTCGTATGGAGAATTTAATCTCAGTGGTGTACTTCTTTTCAACATCTTCACTAATGCTAAGGTCCGTTGTCTGGTAGTCTGTTCCTTCCTTTCTCTCCCTGATAATGATAGTCTGTTGTATGTTTAAGTATGTGAAACTGGCTAACTAGAAAATTGTTAGAGTTGGTGCATACTTCACGGGTACATATCTATATAACTCCCGATTACCACGGGTTTCGCTCCCCGGTGAGCGGGTGGGGGTTAGGAGGCGACTCCCCTGAAAATTTCAAGCCCTATATATGTTTTGTGTTTGGTTTTTTGCTTGACAGTTTGAGCTTTGGCCCATGAATAGCTGTGGTTTTACAGCAATGTAGAAACACTAATTAGGGAAGCAAATACTCTCTGAACGCACATTGTAACGATAGATTTATAAGGTTAATTATAGTGAAACTTTTGACAAGACGTACTCCTATTCTAGGGTGAACGTGGGTATATCTTGTCTTATTTTTTTTCTGTTTATTATTTGTGTGGTTGACAGGACTCGAATCGTTCAAAAACCAATTGCTTCATTCCAATATGGTTTTTTTCCAACACTTTCAAGACTCTGCACAACCGTGTGTATTAATGAGTATATAAAGTGAACAAGATTCACCTGAAATTATAATTAATAACGGGATGAAGAATAACGATATTTTGGAAATTTTTAGAATAGAAACTGACTCGACTTATTTAACAAAATTTCTAGCTAGACGGAATGAATATTCTCACTGCTGTAACCTTTTGCATTGCAAGCTAAAAATCATGTAGTGAGGTATCTCGTCTATATGGAAACATCGCTATCAACAACTCATGTACTACAAACTTTCTTTGAACGAGCTGGGGATGATTTCCAGAAGGTAAATGCGAGGTTCCGCTGAGTTCACTCGATAACACTAACAGCGATATTGGAGTAATAACTGCAGGGATCACACAGGAATGGAAAAAGGAAAGGCAAGTAAGCTTTAAAATCAAAATGGAAGGAAAAATTAGGGGTGTACAGGGGTGTACATGCCGATGAAGGAGGGTTGGATGAGAGTGAATTGTGATAATGTCATCCTTATTATAGCATCATTGTCATCTTCTTCTTCAAGCAGCAAAGGAGGGAACCTGGCAGAGGCTACTTTAGATGATCCATCAAGAATGTGTGATTTCCAAAGCCTCTATTAGGATTGCGGAGTACAATTAGGATCATGAAATAAAACAAGGATTTATATCAACAGAAACTAAACATGACTCTAAAGATTTATATTTATTAGCTGTCCTCTTTAAATTTAGACAGGACTAGGAATTTTCCAGTTTGGTTAGGATCCCTGAATCCACAGGGTTAAACTTTAGGTTTACCTTTTTCATTTCTTTCAATAGTGTAAAACTATCAAATTTTTTATTTGGGTGGGATACATTAAGTCCAAAGTCATAAACCAATAAAAAATATCTAGGTGGCATTTAAGAAAGGAGACAAACAGTAAAATATCACTTATGGTCAATAGGGTAATATGGTCCTTAAACCCTAATCACAATGGGAATTCAAAAGGCATTAGAGTACTACTTTTCTTAATAAAACTAAGTCTCAATCACTATATATAAAGGGTTCACACCATATAACAAGTATTTCATTTTCTACTTGTTTACATAGTACTATCAAATTTTCAGAGTGAACTCACCTCCAGACGATTGTTTAGTTTGCATGCTTGGATGATTGTCTAGTTTGCATGCTTTAGTTTTGCGTGGGTAATGAGAAGATATCTACATGTGGGTTATTTCACATCAAAAAGAAAAAAAATAAGAAATAAGAGTAATTTTTGGGTTATATTGGTGTCTATCCATACATATCGAGAAATTGGTCACGATTGTAAAACTCTTAAGATGCTGCATTGTGATTAAGTTTGTGGATGATAAGTATTTGTATTCCCACGGTTTCTTGAAAGAATGTCATGTGCACTTTGTGATATCGTCTACCCCGTGAAGAATTGTTAAGATATCTACATATGAATTATTTCACATCATAAAAACAATAAGAAATATAAAATATAAAATTGTTTATATACACAGTTTGAACCCAAGATACATGAACTTCTTTTGAGTCATATTGATGCTCGTCTGTGTATATCAACTATACTCAACATGCCTATTATCTTTGCAATAAATATGTAAGACCTTTTCCTTTCAAATTTTGCAATCAAGTGCTATTTTAACGGTGAAATAAAACAATAAAAAAGATATTTGAAGAAACTCAAGAATAATTTATTTGCTTTTTCACCGAGTTGAAAAAAAAGACAGAAAAGATCGCGCGGAGAGAGTGGCACCATATGTGCTACTTGAGGTCTCAAAGTCTTATAATGATGAACAAAGAAGAACTTTGGACATATATATTGACTCCATGCGCAGCTTTACTTTTATACCAAATAAAAGATTGAAGGTAAAAGGGCAATGGATCATGCATGAGTTTCGACTGAATGGTTGCCTTCTCAACAAAACATAAGTTTGTTTTTCATTTTGGATGAAATATTTATGCGTAGGATCGATTTATCCATAGTGACGTAGGGGTTCTTCTTAGTAATTTGAGCCATGCATAGCTCTGCAACTCAGCCCAGCAAACTCAAGCCCATATAATGCTGAATCGCAGACTTGTCTTCTTTTTTATAAAAAATAAAAAATAAAGTTCACTGAAACCAAAGGAAAAAAAAAAGCTCACCATTCTCAAAGTGCCAACATCACATCAGGTGAGACCCACAAGATGGGGACAAGCCCACAAAAAGAAGAGCAAAGGGCCCATATAGCTAAACAATGGGCAGGCCAGTTCCAGGACCTAGTTAAAGTAACTTCCTTTTAGGGGTGGCAATGGGCCGGCGGGCCAGCACGATCCGAAACAAATTTGGCATTGCCCGTCACAGCCCACACTTCCATGGGTCATGCCGTGCTTGGCACGGTACTATTTCTCGTGCTGTATTAGGCTTAGCTTTCAAGGCTCACGACACGAAAAAAAAGCACAACACGGCTCGGCCTGAGGCATGGTCTAGCACGAAGCACGGTACGAGGTACGACCATAATATCTAATAAATTCAAAATTATATAAAATTTATGTCACTAGAATAATGAATCAAGAAGAATTAGATGATAATAAATTTGATATTTTAGGATGGTGGAAAAAATAAAAATCATTACCCTATTCTTAACATAATGGTATGTGATTTACTAATTCATAAATTAAGCAACTTCACCTAAAGTCACATATTAATATAAATCAAATTAAACCTATACGAATATTTAAACACAAAAAAATGTCATTTGTGAAATTTTAATTTAAACATTGAAGTTTTAATTGTTTGATTTTAACATAATAACATTTGATTCAATGAACTAAAACACTAAAATGAAATAATATAATATTATTTTTTTTAATCTACCGAATGAAACTTGGCTGCATAGCTTGGTTAAGCAGCTCATCATTCAATTTCTAAAGTCGTTTGTCTAGAAATTGAATAAGTTTGCTTTTTTTTATTTAAATGTCAAAATGGTTATAAAAATTACTTTTTTTAATTATTGATAATATTTTATGTCTTTCTAATATTTTAAATTTTCTATGTCGTTTTTTATATTTTACCAATTTGTAAGTCATTTCATCTTATTTCTTTATTTTATACGTGGTTTTTGTAAGTTATTTATTCAGAAGATTTTTGAAAGTTGTAATTTTTAAGTTATTTGTTTATATTTTTGTTTTTATTCAAGTTTTAAGTTATTTGTAATATTTAACTTCATCAATAAAATGATTGTTTTTTCTATACAATTATAAGCATTCAATTCAATATTAATAATTTTTTTTTACTATATTCAACAAAAAATCAATATATACCTATGAAGTCCATGGGCTGGCACGACATGACACGACCCAGTAGCCATACGGGTCTTGAGTAGTGTCGGACCGAAATTTTTAAAAGTACGGCATGACACGAAAGAAAAGGAGACACGGCACTACACAAAGCACGGTGAGCCGCCTTGTATAGGCCATGAGCCGGCACGGCCCGGCCCACTGCCACCTCTACTTCTTTTGTTATATCTATAACAACTGAAGGCTCATCTACTTTATTATATGGAGTAATTTTTTTTTGTTTATTTCACTTATATTAATTTATTGTTTTGATTGTTGTGAATATTAGGAAACTACCTATGCATTGGTTTTTTGATAAAATTATGTATTGAATAATTTGAATGCTTGAATTAGTTGCATTTTTTAAGGTTTGTTTTAACATTTTGTGAAGTTATAGCAATTGTTAGAAGTAAATTTCTTAAATTTACAAGTGTACAGGCGATTGGAAATGGGTTAAATGTGTGAAGCATATAAATGTTATGTACACATGGCTTGACACTTTTGCGAGGTAGTTAAACTCTATAGTAATTATTAGAAGTAAATTTATTAAATTTACAGGTGCATAGGTGATTGGAAATAGGTTAAATATGTAAAGCGTATAAATGTTATGTACCATGAGACAATCACAAATGTAAACAACTTTTATATATATATATATATATATATATATGTGTGGATGGTAGGTTATATGTTGTATATGTTGACATTAAAATATGCATGTTCGATTCACTTATATAAAAAAATATCTCTTCTTACCTTTACAAATAACTCAAATTTGATCGTTGTGTCCCAAATCCCTATCCACCAAACAATAATCAATCTATTCCATACAACATCCTCAACACCCACAATCTAATTATGCATTAATCGGACCCTTTAATTTATTCGCTCAAGTAAAATAGGATAACAATTGTATTTGCACTTTATCCCACATTGTTAAAGAATAAAGACAAATCAACTGTTAGAAGAGCGCATGAGTGATAGCCTGTATGCCGAGCTGGGTAGCATCAGCTTGTAACTTGAGCAAGGGCATTTAGGTGGCTGGATTACAAGTCATCTCACATGGTAGGACCATTGCTGTGCAATTCACTGGCTTGCCCGTTTCAAGTTGGGAGCTGGACCATATGACTTGGGCGAAGGCTCGAGCTATATGGTTCCTAGAGTGGAGGGCACCACGTGAGGCTGGTTTCACAGAGCAGCGATTACCTCCCGCTCCCAGCAGTGAGAGGATCACGAGCCGGTTGTACCCATGGTTCGGATTGCCTTGTGAGTTGGATTCTGTCAAACAACCACCTTTTTTGCACAACCCCTCTTCAGAGCTCCTCTATGCACCTCTCGTATTACGCCTCTAACAGACCTATCTCTCTATGTTTATGTATCACATGAAGTGTATACCGTATCATTGTTCATTTTGAACTTTATAATTTTAAAATGAAAATGTGAATTCTTGATTGCTTTGCATGGTGATGATAATTGAACAAATTTTAATTCATTGTTTTTTTTAATTAGATTTGCAAGATATTTGTAGTTCATTGTTTTTAGGGTTGGGGTTTTGTGGGGTTGGTGGGATTCTGCCAAAAGTCGCTTACTATTGTTGTGAAACGCCAAAAACCAAGTAATTTTAGATTGGCTATAGAACCCTGCTGCAATCGCTTTTGAAATGGTTGCACTGTATCGTTCGATTCAGGTTGATGCGTAACATGAAAAAAAGTTGTATCTTGGAAGTGTTATAGAGAGCAACAGAATTCAACAGAAGGCCTAATTGACACTAAGTAAGAGTGAAGTGTCTTGTCCATTGAGTATAAAGAGCTAATGATGGTTTGTTGACTAATACCATATGATACTAGGAATCTGGTGTGAAGAATCTCAATAGAAGTTCCATGAACAATTCAAGATTCCTTAATCCTTACTAAGCATTCGGGGAGGGAAAAATGGGTGTTCCCTTTTTATTTTTATTTTTCTGAAGGCTTTTGTGTGTGTGCGCATGCCACTGTTTGTAGCAAACAGATTTTATAACCCATAACAGGCTAGCATATCAGTTGCTTGAAAATTCTAGCCTTTTTCCTTTTATGTTATGAAAGTTGTTGGTTTAGTCTTATCTCACAGTCTAGTGAGCATGCGAGACAGTACTGATAAAAAGATAGTGTTGTATGATACTTCTAGGAATGTAATTTGGGCCGAAGTGTGATCTTAGTTGTTGATAGCAGAATAAGAGTTAATGGGGAAAGACATGCAAATAGAAGTATGAGTTATGTGGTTCATCATGCTTGTGATTTCCCACAAGTTCAAGGGAAGATGATCATTGAACATAACTTCCATTTCGACTACCATTGAGTACTAAAAAATACTAGTCGTATTGGGGACTACGTCAACACTCTAATAAATACCAGCTATAAAAAAATAGTAATGCTATTGCTTTGGATTGTAGAACAAACAGCCACAAATGATAATTGCAAGATTCAGTTGACCTGTGTAACATTAAAATGTCTAATGCAGTTCTTTTTAGCTACGAGATCCTAAAATATCATGGCTGATCATGTACTAATACCAGGTTTAAAGTTTGTGCTGGTATGTTGTTGGTTGTTAGTCCCAAGAGAACATTGGTAACGCAAGATCAATGTGGCCAGAGAATTTTAAACATGCTACCTGCAGCTCTCGCTAAGTAATAGTTTTTATTTTTAATATTAACAGTTTGGGTCATTTACTCTAACATAATGTTAGGTGTTCCTTTCTTTTTGGTTTAGGAAAATACTAGGAGGGGGCTACCACTGATGGAGAATGGAGATCCTTCCTAAACGTGACTAAGAACCCGTACCTGCTAGGGAATCAATGGCAGGAGTAGGAGGAGTCTAGACACAACGCACATACCATGGGCTCTTCTTTAAGAGCCTGCTTTGGGAGCTGCAGGTGCTCCCTAAAAGGGGTTGAGCCATAGTCACCCATTCAAACCGTCTAATATCTATTGTACTCACAGATTTAAGCAATCTATCGTTGCTTCTTTCAAACCCAAGATCTCGGGTCCCTTGAGCTCCTTCACCGCTGGGCCATCATAGTTCGGTGGCTAGTGTTAGGTGATCTAAATTGCTATGTGGTTTAGCCCTTGATTCGACGGGGAGTGTTCCTAGTGCGTTTTAGTTTTTTCAGCTGACTGAATTCTTTCATGCATAGACTAATAAATTGATTATTGTCCAGCATAGCCCTTTATCTCTCAAGTGAAAATAGCATAATCATTTTTTTTTGTTATAAAAAGTAACTTTGATATGATTACTCATAATCTTCTGTGTGTATCGGATATTATGGCCTTAATTCATTCCGAGTATAACAACAATTGTATGAAGTTTCATAGGTCTATCTATGTCCTTTCTTATCTGGGACTTGATTATGCAGCAATTCCAGTGGGGAAAACTCTTTTGGGGACAGCAATGGCACTTTTTTAAGGTTTGTATCTATTGAATATCCAGTTTAACGTCTGCAAATTTTATTTTGATTGCTTCACATGGGTCCATCGCACATATATCAAGCTTTATGAGAGATATGTTGAGTCGTTGCCATCTCTTTATAACTTGGCGTCGCTTTGTTTGAAGTGACCCTTAGTTTTTGATGACAATGAGGTGAAACTTGTCTAGAACATCCAAAGTCAAAAGCACACTTCTTCTCCAAAAAAAAAGGTCAAAAGTAAACTAACCAAGCTTTGGAGCATCAACTTGAGAACCAACTAAATCAACCTAGAATTTATTTAGTTTTTAAGCTTCTGTTCAAGGTGGTCAGGCTAAAGTAAAATCAAGATAACTAGTATGATTTTTTATTTAATCTTAATGTACGTATGCGTTTCCACCTTGCTGCATATAACATAATCACTAAGGATATGTGGTTGCACACCCTTGATTTTTTGGTTCAATGGGTGCTGTTTCTTTTTGTAAATGAAGTGGAACTTTTAGAATTTATTGAATTTTTGTCATGTTGATAATAGCTTCTGTAAATTTTTGTCATGTGGAACTTTTAGGATATGTGGTTTACACCCCCTTGGTGCTTTATTTATGCACATCTCTACTTATTAAAAAAACATGATCAGTGATGAACAAGAAAATTGTCAGGTGGTTAGATTTTAAGGTGAAGTTTAGTGGTGTCAGCTAGGTTGGTTTTCAAGAACCCACAAAAAAAGTTAGGTTATTTTGTGATTCATGTTAACTTGGTTGGTTTATCTTTGCTTGGACCAGCCTATCTTTCAATACTCATTTCTTTTTTTTCACATTTGCTTTCTTTTTCTAAATGTGTTTCTTTCTTTTCTTGGCTATTTACCAGTGATTACATTCACCAGGTCTGCTTCTTTACCCGTCGTCAGTGGAATATATGATAGTCCTTTGAAGCTCGGGGTGAATTTTTAAATTATATTACTAGTGCTAATTCAGGATAAGGCTGTTTTCTGATGTATGTTCTGTCTTTTTGCAGTTGCAAATTGGTGTCTGACACTTATCATCTGCAGGTATATATCATCTTCATGTCTTTTGCACTTCTTCTATGCTTCTCTATATACCAGTCCTGTTTTTGCAGTTGTGGCTTTAGGTAGCTTGTTTAGTTTTTTTCTCAATAGTCTTTTGAGCAGCTTGTTTTGTGACAGTACAATTAAGAAAAGCTATAGTATGGTCTTGTGATTGGTGCTGAAGTTGTGTAAGACTAACCTATTTATAGTTATGGCAATTTTGCCTGTCTTTAAACACTGTTCAAGCAAAAGAATGTTTGTGTCATAGGATCAGAAAGTGCTGGTTGATATATGTGAGTTGTCATTAAATATATTCACAAGGAGAAAATGAAACTGTGGTTTTGGCTGTGCTTCAGAACTCAAACTGAAGTAGAAGGGTCAAGCTCCCACCTTTGTTCTATTGTGTACATGCTGAGCACAGGCTTTTCAGTGTTTATGTTGCTCTTGAATTTTTATCTATTCATGGTGACAAATAGTTGGACAGAAAAGCAATGCATTTCCAGTGACTCCCACTTTAAATTGCAGTTTAATGTTAATTAAGGTGGAGTTTTGATAAATGATAATCATAGTGGAAACATATTTTATTAACTACTAGAATTTATTGCATAAAATGAACTATTAGATATCATAAGACCTCCATTTATGAAAATTTTAAATATCAAAGAGAATGAACATTTAGATAGGCATTGTTGGGGTCAGATTTAAGCAAGCTTAATTCATTTAAAAGTGTGTTCTGTGATAACAAACAAGGTGATTTAATTTGTCTTACTCATTACTATATTAAGTTTTAAGATCACGATCCTCTCCACTTGAAAGTTAAAATAGAGTCAAGTTTACGGTAAGATTAAATAACACATCATTAAATGGAAAATATTCAAATTTAAATTTGTGAATGTGGCATTCAATTTTACCATGTATTTGACCTCCATTTCAATTATTAAATTGAGAAGATGGTGATCCAATTTTTAAATCTTACTTTTGTTCCATAATGTTGTTAATGTTTGGAAAGGTGAAACATCTATATTTTCTGTACAATATTTGATTGTAAAGTATATGTAATTGGAATATCTTTATTGAATGTTGTTGTTGAGTTTTGATAATGTTTACTGCTTGTAACACAACATTGGTAGCAGTACTGGGACTACCTGGAGCTTATTTCATTTTCACTTCAATCTTGGCTGAAACAGGGACAAGGGTACATGCTGGTTTGAAACGAGCTATTGTTTGCTCGCCAAGCTGGGTAGCGTCAGCTTGTAACTTAAGCAAGGACAATGGGGATTACTAATCAACTCACTTGGTAGGTGTGTAGTACACTGGCTTACCCGTTTCAAGTTGAGAGTTGTACCAACTTTAGGAATCCTAGCCCTTTCATTTGGGCGTGAGAGACCATTTGCCCGACGATTTAAAACCCCAAATATAGAAGAAAAAAATCAATTCAATTCAACTGATGGTTATCAGCCAGCCCTAGCGCATCAACAAAGCAGCTTCTTTCATTTATTTTTTTGTGGATAGGAAACTCATGTTTTCATTGAAAAACTAGGAAATTACAGTAGCTTATGAAAAAGCAATACAGGATGCTGGCACTACCCATCAGCGATGTATTAGAAACCTTCCAGTATTTGATAACCCACAGCAAGCATACGATGACTGATTTGAGAAACAAATACGCATTTGGCCTCTAGGAGCTCCAAAGAAATTGATGAAATATTTTCTGTCCTGAACTCAAATATGGTTAAAAGCACTTTGCTATTGGCATTCTTGGGCGGCCTCTTTGATGGCAAGGGGTTCATACCATTCAGCACCAAATCCAGCAGCTTTCCTCGCTTCCTCATTAAAGGGTGGTTTCAATGGTCCTCTGAAGTGTGTCCTTACTATTGCATGAAATTTCTGAACTATCTCTTCATTATCCTCAATTGAAGTTTCACTTTCCCCCTTTCCACTTTCTTTGTCTTGATGCAGAGCTGGATTTCTAGACCTCAAGCAAAGATACTTAAACCACTTTACTCCAGCAGCACAATGCGTAATTTCTTCTGGGTAAACCACTTTCTCCAGTAAATCTGCTGTCTCGTTATCACGTCCATTGCGGAACCGAGAGATGGTTGTGGGAAGCACATCAAGTCCCCTAGCCTGCATTATAATTCAAATGCTCACCAAATCAACATTGACCCACAAGATATTTGGTAAAATTACTATAAGAATGCCTTCAGAGGTTGCAAGGATGCTAAATCAGTTCATCCTCTTTTCTCTATATCATTTAAAAGTTTCATCAACTTGAGCAATTAGAAACCAACATTCATGTTGTTCTTGGCATCTGTTATGAATTATTCACTCATGCCACTAGCACCATAATTTGCAAAATTTCTTTCCTTTTCTTTCTGTATGTACTCCCAAGTCATAAAGTCTCATATAAGCCACGCCCCACAGGTAATTAGGGGGCTCTGAACTATAAATATTACTATGAATAATTCAGGTAGATATCGTCCAGTCACAGGGTAACTGGTAAGTATTTTCACAAGTTCATGAATTATAAGTTTTCCTATGATGACCCCATTCTTTCATAAGAGTAACCCTAAACCTACCCACCCAAGCAAGGATGGGTTTTAGTGTTATGCCTTTCAATCCAACAAACCAGAAAATGAATTTGAGAAAATTATGCACCTCATGTACACAATGCTCTATTGCCAGACGTGCCAACAAGTCCATAGACGTAGCAATTGCTGAGTCCCAAAGGCCATCATGGGCTGGTAATGCTCCATAAGAAGAGCCTAGTTCCTCCAGCCGTGCAGCAAGCAGAGTAAAGTGCCGGCCTTCATCTTGAGCCACCTTTACAAAGTCCGTGAAGAATTCTCTTGGCATTGCTTCCTGCTTCCCAAAACGAGCAATTATGTCCTACAACAATGCAATCAATGAAATTGTGCTGTCAAGATATATCAGCAGAAAATCTAGCAATACAAAGACAGTACTACTATGAAGAATGACATCTGCTCAAATTCACAATCAACACGTGAACCTTATTACTTAATAGTTCTGATATTTCCAGTCAAGCATCACCAAAACCCATAATCTTACCACTGAAAAGGGTTGATTTTATTCCATCGAATCTAACAGCTGTTAAAACATCGACAATGACCCCAAAAAAGTAGGTAAAGCAATCTTGAAATACACAATGGCATACGCTTATACCCATGTGAATTTGTGAAACAAGCATATATAAGAATGTTCAACTAATTTAGCTGATAAATTCTTTTGCTATCATATCAAAACCTGCACTGAGGTTTTGCCGGGTACTAAGGAATCAACGCCCTCATTTCACAAACTAATAAGGGAGACATAACAGTATATTATAGCGATACATACTACGCACATATGACATATATGTAAATGTGTGTGTAAGCATGAGCTAAAATTGACAAAAATATTAGCACAACGTAAAGTAAGAGCGGGTAAAAGAGAAAATACCCATGATAAGTCGATGGCCCAACTCTCGGTATGGACAAGACTATGCACAATGGCTTGCCTACTCTGCAAGCTACCCGCTTTGCCAAGCTTTGGCATCAAACTTGGTGACACCAACTTCACCTGCAAAAGGAACCATTTTTTCATTCACACATTTCATCAGACACGTTCAAAGCAATATATAAACGCATGTGTATAACGGGAAGACGCAATAAGCATCTGTTGTAGTATTACGTTGGGGAGCCTGGCGGGGCGATCTGGTACGGGGAGGTCGATCGACGGGTCGTAGGGATTAGTGATGGTCCCTTCCAGCCATTGGGATGCAAGTGAGTCACCAAGTCGGGCTTTCTCGAATGGGTCCGCTGCGTTCAGCACTCGTAGCGCCGCTTCCACTAAGGTCTCCCTTCGCTCCTCTTCTTTTTGGCTCATCTCTCTCTGTTTTTCTCACCAAGCAGTTTCATTCATAATTTAAATTGAAAGACTATGGAAGTAATTCTAGGCATTCCTATGAAATGAAAAAAAAAAACCTTACTTCAAGCTCGCAATCGGATGCTCTGTTGTTGAGTTTTGGTGCAATTTAGTGATGTTGATGATTAGATGTTACGCCGTTTAAATTAAAAGAATGGTTAGGATTGACCACAGAATTTCTAACAATTTGCAACTTCAATAAATTAAAGGCTTTCTATTTCAAAAATAAATAAATTAATTAAAGGCTTTCTTTTTAGAAAATAATATTTTTTTTGAAAAAAAAACACAGACGAAACACTGACCAAAGTCCCCCACATGTGGCAGCGTGTGCGGCGGATCCCAATCGTATGAAGATTTCACTTTTTTCTTCCCCTTCTAAAATCTGGCTTGATAGAGTTGATGGTTTTTTGCAAATAGTTTTCGGTAATATTCATCGGAAAAGAATTATATAAAGAAAGATGTATTTAATCACCCAAAAAAAGAGAGACTTTTGAACTAAAAACTGTTGTTTAGCACAAGTCTATATACAAGTGTGCAGTATAACTAGTCAACAAGAGAGTAGTTCAATAAAGATCATGGAAAACGTGCAATTAAATAAAGCCCAAAAGAGAAAAAAAAACATTGCCGTAGCAGACTATCATGTCTCTTTCAGAATAAATGAGAATTGAAAGTAAAATTACATAAACCCTTGCCCACGAGGGCACAGGACAAATATCAAAACGTTGGAGATCCGTTCTGCAATGAGCCATTGTTGCTTTCCAGCACTAGAAGTGTAAACTTCAATGTTAATATAAGAACATCCTGTCACTGTTGAAGACTGCATTCGAAGAAGTTTAACACTCATTTTGTCTCTGTAGCTTGGAGTCATCGCTAGTTGAATGCCCAGATGGCATTCATGATGTAAAGAGCTATGTCCAAAAGAAAAGCATCCAATTTATGTCGGGCTTGCACCAAATTGACGACTACGAAAAAGCAAACAGAAATCATCTCACAATAATATTGCGGCATGCTACACAACAGAAATCACTAGTTGCCAAAATGGCATTCATGATGAACCAGTTCGGTGATATCGTTACTCTAGCATGAAAAAAAGGTTGAAAAAAAAGGAACAATTTCATTTGCATAGTGTTCTTAAAATGACCAGGATCATTTACTAGTAAAAATTTAAGGAAAGAAATTTTCATTAATGGCCAGTAACTTTCAGTACAGCAAAAAATTAATGAGCTCCCCCTAGACCCCACCCCCAAAAAAAAAGACCCTTCCATTGTACATTCGTTTCATACAAAGCTTAAAATGGACAGGAAAAGCTTCTTCGGGCAATAGGGGACAGAAGCTCAAGAGAAGCAGCTTTGCACCTAGAGAAGGCCGAATCTGCAACTCAAAATCTCTTTGTCAAATAAATAATTCTCAGGGGTCTCGATTTTTTAAGAATCCCCACATTCCTCTACAACATCAAAACATCCGAAGAATGTTCTGTCCAAACCGCAGACAGATTTAACGGTTTTGAAGACCCTCAATTGCTTTTTTCCACTGCCACGCTCTTTGTTTCGCATCCTCAAATGACAAAACCTTCTTTGGCTGGAACATACCAAAGTTATAGATTAGAAAAATGAAACCACAAACACACGTTCAATGGAGACAGGTGAGCAAATCCTTTAATCATTTTTAGTCATAAGTACTTGCAATGACCGAATTATAAAATGCTATGTGGAGCAAGCCGCAAAAACACACGCTGATGCAGACAGGGTAGAAAAGGTATACCGTGGAAATCTTGAAATGTGAAGGACTGGTGACTTGTATGCTGAGATCATTTGAATTGTCAGACCAAATTATGTTTCCCTTAACCACCAGCTTCGAAGGGTCCAAATAAATCAATTTCGGCTTGTTGGTGAGAATAAGCTGCACTTTCTTGCTTGAGAGTTTCTGTAATTTCTTCACCATTGAGATCATAAGAACAGATTCCCCTGGATCCAAAAATTGTTGCCTGTTGACAATGTCCGAAATTAAGATTAGATATAACATGAGGGTGGCCTACTCTCTTTCAACCCAATAAAAGGTCCATTATAATTTCTGGTAAACAGGAAGTTTCTTGGTGATGTTCAACCTTCACTTGCCCAGAACTAACACAGTTCCAAAGCTTGTAACAGTGTTTTAAGTTATAATCTATTAAATCAAAGTTGGCACAGTTTATAAACTCACATCAGTCAAAATGTATTGCACAGGTCTCGGTCAATCTTAAGTTTGACTTCAAGCACAAGCTTTCAGGATATACAAACCCCATGCCATTTGAAAATTAATGAGAAGTGCACAAAGAAACACAAGGCACCTCAGATTCACATTATATTGAATATAGTTGTTGGCATCACGTCCCAAATGTTTTAACTTATGAAACTCACAGAGGTGACAACTTTGTAAAAAAACCCCAATAATTTCATTCAGTTTAAAGTTGCAAGAGTGTGCATGCATAAGAATCACAAATCCTTCTAACAGAACAGAATGCGCAACTGCAGAACACATAGCGAAAGGTGTTACCATTTCGAATCAAATGAGTCAATTGAGGCAAGTCTAGTTATAGAACCAGATGCTTCTGAAGAAGACGAGGGACCGCCATGCCCATCATTCTGTCTGGCTGATCCATCCCCAACATGTGAAGGGTTCCATGAAGAATCATGAGCGTCATCAGCTTCACCTGATTGCACCTGAAATGTAAATACCAGATTAAAAGATCTCCGAAATCTGAACCAAAAGAAGGCAAGGAAATAAGGAAAAGTTGTATGCCATAAAAGTATAAAACATAAATTTTAAAGCACATCAGAAGCCTAACCATTGGCTCCAAAGCAAGTTTTGGAGGGGTTAGCGCCCTTAGATTCTTCCAGTCAACTCCCTTAAAGAAAGGATGCATCTTGAGTGCAGCATAACCATCATGTCCAGCACCTGGTCTTCTGATGGGTTCTTTATCCTAAGTCCCAATTGCATTCCAAAGTAAAGGTTACAGTTATATAATTCATAAAGTACAAATACATATAACATCCTGTAACCTCTAATTGTAATCAAGGCTTCGAATCTTTCCCTTGTGCCAAAGAAAGAAGGGGGGGGGGGGTGCTAAAACCATTATGTGTAAGTTTTAATCTGTGTTCAATAAAGCATGCATAGATATCTATCACTTGAGCCTCATGGACCACCTTACAAAAACACTGAGAAAACAACTTTAATTTTGACTTTCATTGTTAAAGTTCACTGCAACATGACACGTTCATCTAAAACTGCTAGCTTATTACACTACTAATGTGGGATTAGGATTATGGCAAACTTCTCCCGTCATTGGTACTAGGCCTGGATTGAATCTGATACAATTTATAACACCACCGATCCTCCGTCAAAAGTGAATATTGTACCCAAAAGTCCAAGCCCCTGATTGCACTATCAATGTTGGATGTAGGTTCAGATATTTTATAATATAAAAGAACTTATTTCATAACTACCACCACTATTACAAGTAATGTGCCCCATGCATTTTGCAAGAACAAGTTTCTGGCAATATAAAAAATTGAAATAAGAAGATTGAAAAGATAGAAATTTCACTCATTACATTTTATGCTCACTATTTTTATAATCTATGTTTGCCTTTGCTGATATTCAACAGCTTCTTGATTTAATCGCATGAGAGGATATGGATTCTGGTATCGGTTTGGTAGATTGATTTTCCAACCTAATTTTGTTTAAATCAACTTCTTCAGCCCATTAAAATGGAAAATCATAAAAATATAATTTTAAAATTTCCAATTACATAATAAATTAATCATATGAATATTGTAATAATTTCTTTTTCAAATGGAATTTGTAATAAATCACTTACATTTAAATTAATTATTTCTTTATATTTATATCTTCTATTAGTGTAAGAAAATTGACCAAGTCTTTTAAATTACTAAATTTAAAATTAATAGAAACAAATTTGAACATTTATAATTTAGCTATTAAGTAATATATAATATATATATATATAAACTATAATGTATAAATTATTAATTTATTTTTTGTGTTTTTGTCTAGGATAATAAAACCACGAGATGTAATTTAATAAATAAATAAAAAATTTAATTAATTTACAGTCCAAACCCAAAAAAAAAAAAGAGAAGTTTGAGTTTGAAAAATATTTTCATTATGCGACAGAGTTAGGGCCTTTAGTCAGTGGGGGCAACCATTTCTACCATAAGATTTTAAGAAATATTAAATTATTAAAAGTGTACTTATATAACACATTATCATATCAATTTAGCCACAAAACTCGAGTAATTAAAAAAATAATAAGTAAATTTCCACTAAAATCATTCCAAGGTAAATAAATACATCTTGTCTTAAAATAAAAATTAATTCCTTAAGACTAATACTATATTTTTTCTAACAATAAAATAAACTAATACAACGAAAATAGAACTTACGGTTTCTTTCTTACCAATTTTTTATCAATCAAAATAATGGCAACATAGACCAAAAAATTACAATGGCACCGTCTAAGAATGAAAGATAAATGTTATTATTTCAAATAACTTGATAGAATGAAAGTTGAAAGATATAAGTTGTAGCAAAATCTAAATTTGACAACCACAAAAAAGAGAAAATAATATAAAATATATAATATAAAGCAAATAAGAAACAATTAATTACATAATATGAAAACTATGTTTACAAACCAATCAAAAATCCATGAAAAATAAACTTTAGGGTATTTTTCCTCATCACTTTGAAGAACTATAAATATTATCTTGTTTCTTCTTTTAGGGGTCAGTTTCTTTTTTCAATTTCAAATTGCCCCCAACACTTGGGGGTTTTTTCAATTTCAAATTGCCCCCAACACTTGGGGGCAAATGTAACCATCTTCTTTCCCCCTCTCCATGTGTGTTTATGTGTTTCTTGAATAAATTATCAAAAAGAAGGGGGGCAAATCTAAAAAAAATCATTTTTCTTTCTAAATTATAAGAGAGTGGCAAAAAGTATCAACTTTATTTTTGGGTAGCATAGAAGAAACTTCGTAGCCTAAACCAATAAACCAAACACAGAAACAGAAAATGCTAGTAGTTCTAAACACCACAGGCAGAGCTCTATCAGCCAGAAAATGTACCCTCTCATCACCATCACCATCACCTGTCAAATTCACAACAAACCCAAATTCAACTCTCCTCTTAAGAAAATCCTAAGCCCAAAATCATCCCAAAATCAAAACTACCCCCTAATCTCATTCTCGCTAAGCCAATGGTGGTGCTCTACAACCAAACCTAACCTCCTCCCTTGCTAGGATCCTTTTAACAGTGGCAGCACTGTTTTTGTGGGTCAAGAGAATGTTCCTCTTTAAGGCGTTATCCTGTTTGAGAAACCTAATTCGTCAAAAAACCAAGCAAATATGGAAATCCACTAGTTACCATTATAAATCGGGATTCAGTCATTGGTGGTTTGAAGGGATGAGATGAACCAGAGATCTACTCTTTGCTCTTCGGATCCCGCGGTGTGGACTGATTTGGCGATGCAGAGACATGGAGGATGGAGAGAAAAATGAGGGGAGAAGATGAAGACAGGGTTTTGTGAGGGGTGTACGGCTGGAAATTGGGAAAATGGTTGAGCATGTTTTGGAATTTACTTTGGTCAATGGGAGCCTAATTTAAGTTGCTCAAATCATAAGCTGCCTCCCCCAAATTTACTAGAAATTAGATTTAAGCACCTTAAAGTTCTCTGCTTTAGCTGGGAAGTTGGCCAAACATGTGACTCAAATTATTGGTAGCTTATAAGCCGGTTTGACCCACATATAAGCTTAGCCAAACACACGCAAAAGTATCCTTAAAGTTTTGTATATAAGTTTTGAGCAATAAATAAAGAAAATTAAGGTTAACCCATGAGAAAGGAAAGGTAAAAAGGGGTGGAAAGATAACACATTTTTTTATTTGAATCCTTTTTTTTTTCTTTTACTAAACCATCCAAGCATGGCGTAACATTTATCTCTTCACCTTTTGTTTTCCTTTCCATCCTCGGACTGCCATCCAAATGAATTGTTAATGAACCTAAGTTGAATATAAGCCATTAAATGAAATATAATTTCCTAACCATTTGTTCAAAACAAAATGAAAGCCACACTTGGTAGATATAGTATATACAATGGTTAGATCATTAACCAACTGTCCACATAGTTGTTATAGCCACAAGGTGAAGCTAGACCCCTAGGATAACACCCATGCTAGCCTCAGGTGAGGAGTGCATTAGGTGCGAGCCTAGGCACTAGACAGACACCTTTATGCTGGGCATTAAAGTATTGATCAAATTTATTCTAGGCCATAAATGTAACTTTTGTATGACAATGAATACATACATCATATGCAAATATCTCTCTTGAGAATAAAATATCCATCCAACGATTCTAACCCTAGCCTCACTCTCTCTAGACAATAACAGATTCTCTTTTTCAAGAAATCAAGAACACCGGATTTGATAACAGACCAGCTTCTCTCTCTCTCTCTCTCTCTCTCTCTCTGAGCTAGCTCCCTCTCTAAGCTCTCTCAGACCTCCCTAATTTCCTCTTCCGATCTACTCTCTCTATCCAGAATTGAATTTAGCTTAGATAACGTGTATAAAATTAACTTTAAATGTTTATTATATCGCATTTTGATAAATGTTAATGAAAACTTGTACAATGATAACTATCTCTGAGTGAGTTTTTGCTAGCAGATATGGGCATTATCCATCTATTAAAACGCAGGAATCACATTTAATCAGGATGTTAAGGACAAATGCAGGCAGTTTATAATGGTATCAACTTTTTTATTAATTTTATATAACTGTGCGCCTTGTCTTCCTCAAACGCACATCTTTGCGCTATGCCTTAAGCTTAGGTCCAACTACTCTTTCTATCTTAGTGCGCCTTGCGCCTTAGCAACTATGGTTGTACACAATGAGAAAGCAACTAACTTCTCTTTATTCTCAATTCTTTATAACATTTTCCTATGTTCTTTTCATTAGAGAAGATAATGACGCAATTTTTCCTTTTAGACCATGTTCAAAAGCCAATTGATCCTAATCAACAAAAAATTTATAATCATGGGACAAATTTCACACATTTAGCCACATAACAAGTTCTAAATAAGTGTACTAGCCATAGGTAATAGATCCACAAACATGTTGCAAAAGTTTCAGCAGCTATTTCCCTCACCTATCAATATTTCACATGGAATATCTGCTTAAACCCACATTTAGAATCAGAATAGTCTACCTGCAACCTTCTTGACAATAATTAACAATGCACTAAAACTACAAGGATGAACCAATAAAACAAAGCTCCAAAATAAACCATTCGTGCATGAATTCCCAGAAACATGTAGTTAATTATAATATTGAAGCTGCTTCAAGTCAAACAAGCCAATCACTCAATTCATATTGCAAGAGCCAAAGACTATCAACTATTACCGACTCTTCAGATAGCACTAATTGAAGAGAAGAAAACTAGGTTGTTTTAAAAATATTTCCACTTCTTCTATGACCTTCAAATTTCACCAACTTAAAACATACCTCAATTTACCACCGATGACCTTTCGAGCAGATAGTCTTCAAAGAGCTCAAACTTATAAAATTACTTCAATTGCCTATCCTAAACAAATTGTGTATTCCTAGCTTATAGGCACATGGATAAACATCACCATGTAAATGGATTAAAAAAAAGGGTCCCACTCATGAATTGTTCCGAACCGGTGAAAAATAAACACGATGGCATAAATTTCCGCCTTTATTTACCTTTAGCTCTTCATCCTAAGAATGCCTCTTAAAACCTTTCCCTTACCAATGATCAAGTGATAATATAAATGGTTCCGTCATGATTTTTCAAAGCTTGCCATAATAAATGGTAAAAGTACACTGTAAATCATTATTTGCCTCTCCCCCATATAGCAAATAGTATCAAGTCTCAACATGAACAAGGAGGTATCTTTGCCCAACCAAATATAAGGATCAAAACCATATGAAACTTTCCATTTTCAATATCAGTATAGAGAAGACCTCAAACATCAAACCTTGGTTGACCGGTGGTGTCCTTGTCTAATAAAATCTTACCCTAGAAGCCACTATTGCTTTTCTTTTCTTTTAATAATTACCTTAGAAACCACTAATTACATTAAGTAAATTATATTAGAAGCTTTTTACTTCGCACTGGTCAAAGTCAATATATATACACACACACATTACTCTATAAAGAATATAATTTTCCTATAATAAAGAAAATTAAGAATCAACAAAAGTAACAACAAAGTTCAAACACACAATTCATAGGATTTTTTACTTACAAAAAAACAAGCAGTATAAGATGCTTCACACAACCTAAAACCAATGTGCAGAAAAGTCAGTAGCTTACCAGCAACCGATCAATGAGATCTCTAGCTTCTTCTGAAAAATAATTTGGAAACCTTATATCTCGAGCAATAATTCTTTGAAAAATGAGCCACTCACTTGCATCTTTAAAAGGAGAAGTTCCTGAAAGCATTTGGTACAAGGTGCAGCCAAGTGCCCAGAGGTCATTTCTGTTTGAATATGTTCAAAAGACCAAAAAAGTAATCCTAGGTAAGTAACATATGATAAAAGACAAATCAAACATTTTTTTGAGAAATAAAAATTGGATAATTTATCAAGCAAACAATTACAAGCACCATGTATTATTCCAAAAAATAAAAAGTAATTTCATTTCAATTGTAAGATTTGACAATCTAATATATGCGCATGGCTCATTCCTCCTACCCCCACCCTCTTCTCCCACAAACACCCCTTCCAACAGTGAGAGTTATGCTGCTCGGACTCTCAACTTTTGGTGCGTATCCGTGTCGGCCACGACACAATCCTGGTGTGGATGTGGAATCCTTGTTTGGCACTCCTTAAAACTTCAGAAATGTATATTTCTCAGCCTAACAAAACAAGGTGCTGTTAGGTGAGTTGGGCTGACTTTTCTTGAGTTGTTTATAATTTTTTGGCCCATTATCATTGGTTGCTACCCTTCTACAACATTATTGGGACTACTCTCATAAAATATATATTCATATTGCTTCATTTAATTATTTATAACATCTTATTAGTACTAAATATATAACAAGTTGGCAGTCGGCATGCCCGTATCCACTTATCGGACCTTTCCAAGCCATATTCCAATGTCTTAAACTTAGAGCAATTGACGAGTCAAGCGCTTAGCCTTATATACATATCAACACTCAACGCTCACAACTGAGTCCGGGCAACATATAGAATGAGAGAGTCCCTTACCCAAAAGTTGCAGGAGAAGAGTTGAGAACTTCTGGAGGAACATATGCAGCTGTCCCAACAAACGTGCATGCCTTATCATCTGTACAGGGCACCAATTAGAATGATCTGGCCTAACACTCAATAATATTATCAAATACTCTCCACATCTCCACATCATATTACCTGAGGCTGCATTGGGAAGGACTGTTATTCGGCTGCCTTGCATGGGCTTTACACTTCCAAAATCGGCAATTTTAATATGTCCTTCTGCAGTAAGTAGCAAGTTCTCTGGCTGCCATTTAAGAAACTTTTAGCACTTCCCAGATAGCAATTTAACAGGGTATGAATGTAACAGAACTACCTTAATATCTCGATGTATCAATCCCATACTATGTATGTACTCAAGAGCATCTACAACTTCTGCAGCATAGAACCTAGCTTCATCCTCTGATAAACGACCCTTCTGCAAACACGCATATAATCAGATGGTGCATACTGCATGGTGACAAACTAGCAGTGGAAACAGCTCACGTATTTAATATGTCATTTTCAACCGAGCAATACTTTGTTTGTAGATTACGACTTATATTGATTTCAGAAACATTGCAAGTGACTAAAGAAAGAACCACAATATTAACCATATTCATTGATAATTCATGATATATTCAATTCACCTGATGAAATCCGATTACAAACTTCAAGAAAAATTTGGTATGTTAAATATTTTATACAAATCAGATAACTTCCCACAATAAAGTGAACACATGCTAAGGAGTTTTTGATATTAACGTACTCTGTTTATTTGGTCAAAAAGTTCTCCGCCTTCACAGGATTCGAGTGCCATGTCTTCAAAATATAATCAAAGAGACAAACATCACGTATTGAGGAAATCAGCAGCACATAACAAAGATTAAACAGCATAGAAGAGCAGAGGTCATAAGGAAGAAAAGCTAAAGCAAGTATATAGCACATAGATACTTGAACAGATACAACCAAGAATACCTACACAATGAAAAGGTATCTTGAAATGTAAAGAATAGCCGCACAACTCCAGGATGGTCCAGTTGATCAAGGACAATTCGCTCCAGCTTTACATAAGCTGTTTTGTTTTCCTTGGTGATGAATTTTTTGTCCATGATCTTCAAGGCATATAGAGTTCCTGAATCCTTCTTCTTTGCCCTCACAACCTGATTAGTTATAATGTAATATTTAGAGTAAACCAAAACTAACAAGAGCTCAAATATGGAAAAAGTCCAATAAAAAAATTGCAGACATTTAAGAGCAGTAAATCATTCAACAAGCCAACATTTACTATTAAATACAACAAACAGTAGGACTTTCAGCAAAAATAAATCCCTAAAATTATTTCATAGCCCTAACGAATCTTTACTAACATAAAAGCAGCTAAAGGAAAAACTTGAAAGATAACATTGAACAGTGAATACTATGAGACTTTCTACTCCTTGAAAGGGAAGGAAAGGTGGGAGACAATGTTAAGGGATAAGTTAGACGACCAAAACTAGTTTTCTCATGTATCAAGAAGAACATAGACAATATAGGAACTTATTGCAATAACAGATGTTAACCAGTCAACAATGTCATATTCCGATGACAATCATGGTAACAACAAACAACCATCAGGCTGTGACCAGTCCCTTCTCAATCTTAGACCTAGTCCTCCATCATTTACTTTTAATCAATCTACTTCAACCACCATGCAGATTAGAAGCTCCTGTATGAACCCACTAACAAGACCTTTTAAAGAACCCACATAATACATACTCAAATCTTCAGATAAACCACAAATCAGCACTCAACAGAACCCCAATTTTAATCTTTCAGCTCAATAAGACGAAAATCAGCACTCAAACAGAACCTAACACAGTCGATACTGTCTATACTTAGAAAATTTTCCATTCTCCTGGAAACAAAAACAGCATAAACGTAAAAGTAAAAATTTTGCTCCCCCTGCTAGACCTCAGGCTTCTCAAACACCAAGTAAACAATTTTTTTTATAATACCAAGGAAACAAATTTTGGAATCTCGTTTCTCTTAATACCACTCTACTTTCAGTCCAGAACAAATTCAACTATCCTCCACAAGAATAAAATTCAAAATCCTACGTCCTTTCTACATATATAGAAGATGTTATTGGTAGCTGATAAACTAAATAGATTCCTTGAATACAGATTTACAAATCAAACAAGACATAAGTAACAACAATCAATATATAATCACTACGCATCAATCTATAGACAAAATTAAACATACTCAATAAAACCCAAATGGAAAATAGCCAAATTAACAATAAAATCCACTAGTAAACATAATCTATTTCTTAACAAAAAAAAGTTGAACCTTTGAATAAGAACCAACGCCATAGATCTTTCCCAATTCAAAATCCTGGATGGCGAAATTCTCCTGAGGAGCCCTAAACGCAAAGCTCTTAGATCTCTGCACGCTGCCACCATTGGATGAATTGGCCTGAATCCTAAGCTTTGAATCAAAATCCTTCTCCATTGCCAACATTTCTCTCTCCAAATTTTCCTTCTACATAATAGCCTCCCAACACTTCCTCTCTATAAGAAGGGAAAAAGAAAAGAAAAAAAAACCCACACTTTCTCCGTCAAGAAATCTTGGAAGAAGAGTCTTAGTCAAAGTTAACTGATAGGAGAGCCCATTCGATCTCTTTATATTCTCTGATAAAGAAAAGTGAATGATTCTCTCTCTGTATATATATGTGTATATATGTGTTTACATATGGGTATGTGTGTGTAACCAGAGGGTAATCAGCTTTAGCTTTGTTTTTTGGGGGTTGGGTTCAATTTCAAAACCCCAGAAGAAAAGTGGAAATGTTATGGAATTAATGTACAAATGAAAGAAAAGGAGATAAAAAGGAAAATTTTTGTGCAACAATTATTTTTATGTGAGGAGGAGAGGGAAAATGTGGGAATTTGATGGATGAGAGTAGAGGGAGGGTGTTTATTGTGACTAAGGAGATAAATGGGGAGCGAGAAGAAGCTGCGCACATGGGATTGAATGATGGAGAATTGGAGATAATTCATTCATTCCCTTCGTTTTTTTTTTCTTTTTCACTGCTTTCTCTTGCCCTTTTTTTCTAGGATTTCTTTTTTTTTCTTTCTTTTTTAGATTTTTGTGTTTCAATGAACATCTCTCTTGTTAGATTTCTCTGCAGTATGGTTGGTTTCCAATTAGGATTATAAATAAGCTTTTAGCAGCTCAAGTTCGATTCAAAATCGATTCGATTTTTGATTCTAATTAAATCAATATATTACCGTAACTATATTTATATTTACGTAACTTTTTTATTTTTTTATTTAAATTTACTACTTGGGCATTATAAATTTATGGATACATTATGTTTGTGTAGATCTTGGAATTTTAAAGATATCAAAATGTTGATTTAGCATATATTGTTTTACGAGAAAGTAGAGATAACGAGAGATTTTTAACATGATTAAAAATATTTACTTATTTGGTTAAAATATTACGATTCTAATTATTTGTCTCATAGCCAAAAATAAAAAGTTATTTGTCTTTAAACAAATAAATTGTACTAATTGATATCTTAACTTTGATACAATGTGTTTTTTTTAATAATTCATTTCTTATATTCCATGAATTTTTTTATGGTATACATATTCAATAATATAACTTTTTTTGTTTGAAAAATTGTTTAACAAACAAATACACACATGGGAAGCGAGAAAGTAGATAATTATATATAAAACTTACTATGCGTGTCAACTCCAAAAGAGTATCCATCTTTTTCGAGTAATGATACTTATATGTAACTCTCTTTAAGTACATATTTTCGAATGTTCAATAATATATCATTTGTCAAACTAAATTAATTATGGAATAATTTTAAATCAAGTGTTAATTAACTTGAGTTCAAGTTAGGCATGTTCGTTCGAAAAGCACGTGAGCCAAATTCAAGCAGGTTTTTTAAAGTTCACCTTTGACTCGAGTTTAGCTCGAAATCTATTTAAATATTTTAAATCAAGCTTAAGGATGGAGTTGCTCAATTCAACTCATTTAAAGTCCTATCGTTTTTTTTTTCAAAAACAAAAGGCTTAAATATAATTACACCACAACCCCATGTAGTTTACAAAATATCATTTCAAGAATTTTTTATACCGCATAATTCTCACTAATTTTCACCATTAGCTAAAGAAGTTAACATATGATTAGAAAACTACCATATATATAATCAATTTTTTATCTTATTTCATTAAAAACAAAGCAAAATATTATTAAAATTCGTAGAAGAATTAAAAATACTTGGAATTATACATTATGATATGTATTTTTTGAATAATTTGAAGAAAAAAATAACAATGGTTTTACAAATATAAAAAAAAATGAAAAGCCTAAAACATTAGGATTGATTGCTGTAATAATTGGAGGTATAAATTTGGATATGAACCCATTAAACCAGTTTCTTTTTTGCCCATAAAAATGTGGGTAAGTGTTTAGATTTTTCGACATGTTAAAAATTTAGCAACACTCGGCTCGGCCCGTAAAATATTAGGTCAGGTGGGGTCTACTTGCGAGTCAAATGGGTGATCCATTAAATTGTGCATTACTGTATTGACTTTTTTTTATATTGTTTCAATTATGTTTAGTTACTTACTAATTTCTAATTTTTATAATTAACAACAACTGTTTCCTAAATAATTATAGTTCTTACTGTATCTACTGAAAAATATCATCACCTTATAATTAATCTCTTACAATATGTAATCCCTTTAGACGTGCAAGGCTCACCAGTTTGCTTTTTTATTTGTTGAATTATAATATACTCATTCTAATATCAGTAAACATATTAGAATGAGCATATTATAATAATATCAAATCATTAATAAAATATTTTTACTTTTTGAAAAATATTTATTTTATTTAATATTAAAAAATTAATGAGTAACTCGTGAATTCACCCGCAAAAAAAATAACTTTTTTGAGTATGAAAAAATTTGATCTGTTTAAAAACGAACTTTTTTCACCTGTACTTATTTAACTCGTAACCTACGACAAATTACCCACACCCGACTCAACCCACCCGTTATCCACCTCTTAGTGAACAACGTTGTGCGGAAGACGACTGATGCAGTAGAGCTGCTCGTAGCTGTCACTGGGTGCTACACGTGACTGTCATAAGTCCTTGTGTAGCACTATGTGCAACTGGCGTCAGCCTTTTGAAACTATTTTTTTAATATTATTTTTAAAATATATAATTTTAAGTATTTTTTTTATTATTTTGATTCTTTTGAAAAATTTCAAAGTAATTTTCTTGCTTTCTATTAGATAAAATAAAAGTATATACAAATTTTAATCATTTAACGTGAAAAAAGTAACATCATAATCCTTTAAACTAACCGTGAAAATCACATGGGTTGTGTGTTACAAAAAATTCACAGTGATCCTTTTATAAAATCACTAAATTTCAAAAAGTGTATTATAATTAAATAAAAAATTAAATTCAACTAATCATTTTGACACAATCAATCAAATTTAAAAATATAATAATAATAATATAAAGTAATCATCATTTTTTTAGAACTTGGAGTGAAATTGATAGAAAATTAAGGGCAATAAGATTTTGAAAGAAAATAATTGTATTCAGTTTTTTTATTAACAAATATACAACGGTATATATAGTGATACAAAAAACCTAATTATAATAGGAATAGTGTTTTTTTTAATTATAATAGGAATATAGTTTTCTAATTATATTCTATACAGTTTCCTAATTATATTCTAACATCCCTCTCAAACTCAATGTGGTAAAGTACATGCCAACTTGAGTTTGTCAACTAACTCATTAAAGCGGCCATGTAACTGAGCTTTAGTGAAGATATCAGCAATCCGATCAGCATAGCAAACAGAAACAAGGTGAATAGTACCACGGTTGATGTGTTGACGAACAAAATGACAATCATTCTCATTGTGTTTGGTCTGTTCATTAAAAACATCATTATGAGCAATAGCCATGGCACTTCGATTATCGCAATAAATAATAGTTACAACAAAATACGTAACACTCATATCTTGTAGTAACCAACGAAGCTAGAGAAATTCAACAACAATGGCTCGATATTCTGACTTGGTACTGGATCTAGAAGTAAGAGTTTGTTTCTTACTGCGCTAGGAAATAAGTGAGTCACCCAAGAAGAAACAAAAACCAGTGGTAGAGCGTGAATCAGTAGGATCCCCAACCCAATCAGTATCAGAATAGGCATGTAACTCAAAAGAAGATTGTGAGGAAAAATGCAAGCCATGAAACAGAGTACCTTTGATATACCGAAGGATGCAAAGAACAACAGTAAAATGAGTGGTACGAGGTGTCAGTAGGATCCCCAACCCAATCAGTATCAGAATAGGCATGTAACTCAAAAGAAGATTGTGAGGAAAAATGCAAGCCATGAAACAGAGTACCTTTGATATACCGAAGGATGCAAAGAACAACAGTAAAATGAGTGGTACGAGGTGCAGACATAAACTGACTAACAATATGAACAGCATGAGCAAGATTAGGAAGAGTCACAGTGAGATAAACCAAGCTCCCAACCAACTGACGATAAACTGTAGGATCACTAAGATGTTGACCATCAGTAGAAGTAAACTTGACATTGGCCTCGAGAGGAGTAAAGGCAACCTTGTTATCTGTCAAACCAACTCTAGTAAGAAGATCAGAAGCATACTTAGCTTGAGATAAATAATAACCCGTGGAATCAAATGATACTTCAAGACCCAAAAAATAGCTAAGAGATCCCTAATCCTTTATTTTGAATTCTTGACTAAGAAAGACTTTGAGCTCAGAAATACCATGTATATCATCACCTGTCATGACGATATCATCAACATACAAGAGAAGAAAAATGTAACTTCGTTCAGTTTTCTTGAGAAAAATGGTCGTGTCATAAGGGCTTGAAGCGAAACCAAACTGGCTGATAGTGGTGCTAAATTTTGCAAACCAAGCTTGTGTAGCATGTTTAAGACCATACAGAGCTCACTGAAGACGACACACTTTATCAGGTGGGTGATCATAACCAATAGGGGGTTGCATGTAAACTTCTTCATCAAAATCACCATTGAGAAAGACATTTTTGACTTCCATTTGAAATAAATTCCATTTCTGTATTGCAGCAATAGCAAGCAAACTATGAACATATGTAAAACGAGCAACATGAGCAAATGTTTCTTCATAGTCAATACTATATTCATGAGCATAACCTTTAGCAACAAGACGAGCTTTATACCATTCACCCATCAGAACGAGTTTTGATTTTATAGGCCCACTCACAACCAATTTTAGTTTTATTAGAGGGTAGATCAACTAAGTCACAGGTATGAGTTTTAGCAAATTCTTGAAGCTCATCATTCATTGCTTGCTGCCAAAGAAGATCAGAACTGGCTTCCCGATAGGAATGGTAGAAAAATAATAATAATCACGAAGATGAGCAGGTGGTTTACTTACCCAAGAAGAAAGATGACGAACAGTCGAGTCCGAAGACTCAGGAAAAACTGAACTAGAACCATCAGAATGAGCAGACTCTGCAGACTAAGCCATAGTAGTGTCAAAAGAAACCCGTGTAAGCTCAATTACAGTGTTAGAAACATTATCATTATGAAAAAAATGAGTCTTAACCATAGCAGCAAAGTTTTGATAAATCTTTGGTAATTCAGAACAAGTGCGCATAAGATACAACCAAGTGTAGCGAGAAAAATCATCAACAAAAATGACAAAATATTTTGACCTCCCATAGTGGCATTAAAAGAAGGACCCCAAACATCAAAATGAACTAAATCAAAATGAGCAAATGAAATCGAATTACTATTATTTAAAGGTAAAGCTGTTTGTTTAGCAAACAGACATGATAAACAATCAAAATTATCATCCTTAACAGAACCTAAGGAACTAGCAGAAAGTAACTAACATAATCGACTAACAGAAGCATGACCCAAACATAAATGCCAAAGACTTAGAGGAGAAATATCTGATGTCGAAGCTGAAGCAAAAATGCGAGGTGGAATATGAAGATTGACGAGCTTGAACATGCATCCCACTTTACTGCTGGTCCCAAGAGTCTATCCCATCTGAGGATCATGTACAACACAAGTTTGACCCAAAAAAAGAATATGAAGCCCAATGTCACAGAGTTGTCCAACATAAATAAGATTCAAAAAAAGCTTAAGAATTAAATATGTGGTAGGTAAGGACAATGTGGGAGTGGAAATTTGACCAGTGTGACTAACATGCATAGACGACCCATTAGCAGTATAAATGATAGGGGCAGAGGAATCATATATTTTTTAAGAGAAAATAGAAGAATCAGCAATCATGTGATTACAACATACAAAATAAAAATAAGGGGAAGTACTTGGGTTAGTAGACATAGTAGTAGCCTGGTGGGTATTAGAGTTAGAAAGAACTTGTTTTAGGGGTACTTAATCATCAACCGAAAAGGTAGGTGTATAGGAACCATTCTGAGAACTTTCAAAGGCAACAACAGTGGTGAACCGAGAACTAGAGTTGAAAGTTGACTGCACACTTGGTCTAGACTAATTACCTTGGGGAAAACTACTTCTCGATGGTCGGATTGGACAATTTGCAAGAAAATGACCATTCTAATGACAATACCGACAAACCTTATTTATCAATTTGTAACAAAATATCTAGCTTTTTGATAATAGTGACAAATCTTCTGATTTCGAGAAAAACGAGCAGCAGGGGTGGCAAGTACAGTATCGGTGCGCTGAGATCGCAATGTACGAAAACGAGTTTCTTCATAAATTAATTCAGAAGCTGTACTTTCAAGAGTAGGAAAATGTGTGCAATGAATAAGAGAGGCTCTCATTGATTCAAATCATTAGTCAAAGACATCAAAAGCTGAATCAAGTGCATATTACTATGATAAACTCGAAACTTATTAGCATCAACAAACAGGCTCATAAATCTCTAATTGATCCCACACAGAATGCATCTCAGCAAGAAAATCAGTTATAGGTTGGCCAGGGGTTTGTTTCATAGTATGTAGCTTACCCAAAAGTTGGTATTGATAAGCAAGATCGATAGTAGTATAACGTTGGGCTAACAAGTCCCAAACCTCTTTAGTAGTTTCATAATGACTAAACTGACCGTTAATGGATGGGAGAGAGGTGTTGCGGAACCATGTAATTATTTGATGATTTTTACTATCCAATTCCTCCAATCGTTCATCAAATTATTCAGCAGTCTCTACATCTGTACGAAGAGGAATTTGAATATCACCAGTAACATATCGCCAAAGTTTACGGCCTTTTAGAAAACTGCACATAGCATGCACCCAAGTATGATAATTAAATCTATTCAGAACCGTCTGAATAAGTTGTGCAACATTAGACTTTTCAGGAATGAGAGCCATAATGTCGTAACAAAGAGAGCAGAATAATGGGAGCAAAGTTGGAGAAAACAGACCTCAAAATAAAATAAAAAAAGCACATCGATAAACCTTAGGAACCAATCTGACGAAGACAAAATTTCTGACAAAAGTGAACCCGCTGATGGCGAGGCAGAACACACTTGTTTGAAAAATTCGTAAGAATGATGAACGTTGTCGATCTGTGCCCAAACAAGATGCAATAATTCCAAAACCACAACACCAATAATCACAAACCACCAAAACGAAACCATCGGCCCAACATAAAATTAAAACACCATAAAATACAAATCCTAAACCACCAAAAGCACAAAAAAGGCGATCTATGCACAAAAGAAAAAACTATAATTCTAAAGCCACAGGAATATAATTTCCTAATTATATTCTATGCAGTTTCATAATTATATTCTAACATAAATAATGATAATGTTAGAGAAAAGTAATTAGAAATGGTAACGGTTGAAAATTTAGTATTTATAAATAATTAAATTATATTAATTAGTCTTTCTAAAGATTCTATAATTTTTTATGCCAATGGTTTCTGTCCATAAAAACTGTTGTTTTCCTAATTAATGATAAATTGAAGAATATGTTTAGCGATTTATAGGTCGATCAGTCTTATTGGTTTTATCTATTGTCACGAGCCGAATCAAGTCGAGTAAAATTTTAATTGATTAATCGAGTCGAGTGGATTTCGAGCTGAGTTTTAAACTCCATGCTTGAGCTCCACGCGCTTGGAAATCATTTTAGCGAGCTTGATTTGGTTCGACTCAAGCTCAAACGAGTTTGAGCCCAACGAATTCACCTATTAAATAAAAAATATATATATTATTTAATAAAAAAAGAAATAATTTATAATAAAAGTAATAATATTTAATAAAAATAATAATTTATAATCAAAATAAAAAATTATAATCGAGCTAGCTAAAATTCAACTCATTTGACTAAACGAGTGGTCATCAAAACTCGAGTTCGGCACGCAACCACCTCTGTCTACAAGATTCTTGCCAACAGATTAAAGAAACTCATGAAAAGGTTAATTAGCGTCAATCAGACTGCCTTTGTTAGAAGGAGACTGATAACTGACAGTACATTGATGGCCAAAGATGTAGTATATTTTTGAAGAAGAAAAAGAATGGAAGCGCCATGTTTAAGGTTGATTTTGAGAAGGCTTATGATAGCCTTGATTGACGCTTTCTTGATAATATTATATATGGAATGCATGGGATTCGAAGCTAAATGGAGGTGTTGGATCAGAGAATGTCTATCAAGTTTTAGTAAATCGTTCTCCAATGAACCAGTTCATGATGAAAAGAGGTGTGAACCAATGAGATCTATTGTCCCCTTTTCTCTTTAATATCGCAGCAGAATGTCTCAATTGTTTGGTGAAACAGACAGTGGGCTTAAGTCAAATAATTTAAACGAACAGAATGCCAAATTTAAAATGGTTATAAAGAGAACGAGGGGAGCTACCCGACCACAACACGGCATACCCTTTGAATCTTTTAGTCAAAATAAACAGACAAAAAGGATAAACTAAAATATAATTAAAGAATCACGAGCCCATGCATTGGATTTGGATAAGCTCTCTCTTTCTCTATCAAACATGCATGCACGTGCATGAAAATTAGGCAATGTGTTTTCTCAATCATTTCGGATTCTAAAAAGTACAGAGAAGTTTCTCAGCTCATGCATGTATGACTCTTCATGACATATCATTCATTTGGTCTCTAAGAACTAAGAAGTGAGGATAGGAAATTTTATTTAGTTGTGAAAAATATTAAATATTACAGTAAAAATGTCCTATACCTCTGACCTTTTGCTTTGGTGCTTTACTCCATCCTCTTTCTTGGGTTGATAGCTTTTGGGCAAAAATCCTTTCTCCACATTGATTTATAAAGCAACAACTCTTTTGGGAATTTCCACATACAGGTTATCTGCACCTTCCGCCCTTCTTCTTCTCCCAAAATCATTAATGATTTTTTTTTTCACTAATGCGTTAATTCATCATTACAATCTTCTCTACTGTTATGGTATTTATCAGATCAATCTTTTCCATGAGTCGAAAGTACCAGATTCTTGGACAATTTTAACATCTATTCTACTTTTATTGTTTTTGAATGAAGCAGAAAGATTGTTTTTTCCTTCTTCAAAAGCCAAATGTACTGAAAACGCAATAAAACTGTGCCCTTTATTGTTAAGGGGAGTTTGGTCTATTCAGTAAATACTAATTTATTAGGCTGTGGCACGTGTCAACAAACAGCCATTTTGGCTGTAGCAATAACCCTTTGTTTTTCATTAACATTAAAAAAATTATGAATATAATCGTGAATACTTTAAAAATGATAAAGGGAGTTCACTAGCTAAATCCCCTGAATTTTAGGAATTTAAAAAAAAATGATTTAAAAGAAAATGCCATTTCCTTTCCCCCAATAAAAAACTTGCCAAAAAAGAGAAGCATATAACCAGGGGCATAACCAAGAATGTAAATATAGGAAAAATTAGAGCGACAAATTTGATAATTATACTGACAATGATCAGGGGGAATGACTGACCCCACATCACAAAACAAGGTTCCGCCCCTGCTCCTTCCTTTCCTTCCATTCCCCTAATCTACACACCATGTAAAAACCCTTGTTACATGCAACCACCCTAAAACATTAAATTTTTATAACATGACACAAAGAAAACCTGACAACTAATTTACATCTTACCGGTCAAATGTGCGGATGACCAAAGTTCCCCCCGAGTCGGAATTCACAATTCACTACAAGAGGGAAAGAAGGTATAGAAACTAGGAAAAAAAAAACAAGAATTTACCAGGAGAGCAGGATAAACAAACAATATAAAACATAGGCAAGTGACTTTTTGTTGATACATATTTCTTCACTATAAATCCCAACCATCCTTTCGCCCATCAAATTCCCACTTACGGCCAGACAAACTCCCATACATCTTCGAAAATTTCTCAAGGCAGTCACTTCTTATCTGGTAATGCGCTCGCGTGTTTCGGCTGATTGCTGCACCAGAAAACTTCGATGTATCCACTGCCCATGCAGGTCTCACGTAGTCAACAGTCCTGGAAGAACTTGCATTTGCATACAAGAAATTCAATAATATATCCTCACAATTAAAAAACTTGTCCACTACCTCCCTCCCCGCCTTAGCTTCTTCTCCCCAGTACCTCTCAAAAGCCACTTGACTATCAATAAAAGCTGCCCCTGTAAGAATCATGTTGTACCCTTTATGGCTTCTTGCATATTTCTCGCCATTGTATTTCTTGCTCTCGTCACTGAGGCGGGGGTAAAACCCCACGATCCTATCTGGATGGTGACGCCATACTCTAAATCCCCTTTCAATATCATCACAAGGCATCATAATATCATCATCAAGCTCAAGAACAGCACGGGTTTTTATCAATGAATCTATCTTAAATCGATTATTCAATGAGTTTTGATTCTCCACTCTGATCCTAACAGGCACTGCTGAGTCTAGATCACTCAACTTGGGAGGTATTCCTTTGTTCCAGACCACAACAATCTCTTTCACTGAAGAACACCTTGAATAATGTTTAACATACATTTTCAAATTCCAAAGACGAGCATCATATGTCATCGTTAATAATGTAAATTGAGAGTGGTGACTCTTCCATGAGTATGCTTCTTCAGCACCACTGCCTCCATAGATATATTTAATCCCTGTGCACATGAATGCAACACCAACTAAAAATATAAAAGCCAGCACCACTCTTCCCACAAAAGTATTGGGTTTTATCCAGCCTCGAAGAAATGAAGGTACTCTGTTCAAGCGACTACAAAACCGTCTCACCTTTGAAGAGAACAGATTTGCACTTCCCCAAGCCAAGAAAGCATCATCACTTCTCTTTCCTGAATAGTAAGCACACCAGTTGAGAGGTATGATGCAGTTCACAGCTCCAAGTAGTACACCCAATAATACAACAATAGCAACAACTGCTGCAACGGAAGCACAACCAAGAACAAACCGACGGCCCGAGTCCCCTGAAGGTACCCGGTCCCCATCCATAACCCCAAACCATTCACCGGAACTTAGCTGCTGTACATCAAGGTGATGGTAGCGAGCACCATTCCAAGCATTTCGACCTTTATGTATCTCTTCCAAAATAAAAGGGACTTGAACTTCTTTGTATTCATTTTTGGTAAGCACTTCCACCTTGAAGGTACGCACACGTCGCCCATAAGTTTCACCACAATCTTGACCAATGCGATAAAGGTTCCCATTATACAAAAATGGCCTGCCTCCATTTCGAGCTCCCAAACTCTTGTCAATATTATATATAGGGTTCTTCTTGTGTGGTTTCCAAGGACCAAGAGGGGAGTTGCTATACCAGATTTCTAGCTGTCCATTTTTCTTGGCTCCAAAGCCACTGTGATCCGAGCCAAATAGCCAATAGTTTCCATCATGATTGATAATAATTGAATCAACAAGAGGCTTTTTCAAGATGATCTTCTCTAGTTTCCATTGTAAGGGAAAGTTAAGAGCTCGATAGAGACGAAGTTCCCCTTTCTTACTGCTCTCAGGCAACATGTATATCTGTAAGAAATGGAAAAAATTTGTGCAATGCAATCAATACATAAGATTTATTCAGTTCTGAGTGAAAACAATCCAAGTTGGAGCCCAGAAAATAGATGGATGAACTTCGCAACTATATTTTGAAAGTAGTAATTGTGAGGATCCCAATGTTTTTTTAAATAAAAAGTAAAACAAAGAAGTTTATGATTCAGGAATCAACTGTTCATATAATTTCTGATAGAAAGAAATCACAAGCACACAACATAAATAGATCTACAACTCAACTCAACTAAGCCTTATTCCTAATCTAGTTAGTTGACTAACCTGCATAAATCTTTTTCTTCCATTCCATCTTGTTTACGGCTAAATTCTCTGGTATTTGCTTTGATAATAGGTCTTTTTTTAACTATACAAAAATAAATGAGTTTGTTGCCACCATCTTTTGAATAATTAAAAATCACAAATGTCTAAACTGTATTATTTAATGCAATCAATAAATGAGAATTTCACCAAATATTCAAAATTGGGTGTTATTGTGCCTCAGTTGCATACTCTATACATGGGTCTCTAAGCATCATAACTTAACTAGTGAGTTGCAGGGCCCTACAACAAATCGTTCATATATCTTAGAAAATTGTCTGGCCTAAAATCTGAATAACCAAACAGCATACACCATCTGGTTCATACAAGTTGTCAGCACCTTTCTACAACCACCTACCATATTGTAAAATACAAGCAGATAGATCTTGATCATCAATCCTAATTTTTCAAAGTTAAGTTGTAGGTATGACCCAATATTTGTTAGTCCAGTGTAATTATGAGTAATGACAGAGAAAGATGATTAAGGATGTCCAAATGACTAAATGTAAGTGTGCATATACACATGAAAATGCACATATAAAAGAAATTAATATCTTACTTCGCCAAGATAATTGAAAACATAAGGATAAGAGAGATGCCAGTCCTCATCCAGGGCTATGCCCAATGGTTTCCATGTTGCTCCCTTATCAATGCTTTTTGCAACCCCAATATCCCCTTGCAAAGTGATTGGATTCTTGGTTTCATAGAATAGGTAGAATGTATCTCCCTGCATCATGATGCCAGTGCATATGAAGCAAGTTCAAGCATAAAGGAAAGTTAATATCAAAACTTAAACACCCTCAGAGCATTTTAAGAATAATAAAATAAATTATAAAGTGAACCATTCACGCTTAATGTAAGTGTACACATGCACATTCATGCAGACACAAACACACGTGCTTTTATGTGCGTGTGCGCGAGAGAGAAAGAGAGAGAGAAGAAGGGTGCTAGTAAACAACATACAACCCATTCCAACTCATACTCAAAATTCAAAGGAAAAAATTGCAACTGGCTGTTCAGCTCAGCAAAATTCTAAAAACAATTTGAAAGCTTGCAAACCACAAATAACTGTCTCGTGGGAACACTGATGTTATGAACTGAGAAGAAAATTTCTCAACACACGGTATTATCATCTTTTATAGGGGTCACTTTGGGGCTTTAACAAATTTCCTAGGCTAAGAGTCACCGTCTCAGTCACTACAATCCTCCAAATTAATATCAGTAAAACAGCATGCTTAACACATGGAAGTCGGACAGAAGTAGTGTTTCCAGTGGCGTTAGGGTAACGCGTAAGAACCTACTCTTCAGGAGAGGAACAACAGCTTGAAATGGCTGCTGCTAAGTCATCCATCAATACTCTAGCTTCTTAACTAAAAGCTTCAACCCTTTGACCAAAGAAATTCGGACCCTATTTATAAACTAGTACTGTCTAAAATTTGCTGGAAATACTACTGAAGTGATAAGAGCTGTATTATAGAAACAAAGCTTCAAAAATCCAACAATTGTAATTTCAAGTTCACTAAGCTGGGTCAAGACGTGAAAGAAATGAAATAGATCTGAACCAAAGAAAGACAATTGTGGGTGAAAAAGAGAGGAGAAATATGTGTCTTTGCATTAAGTGATTGGCTGTATGAGGTGTGTTCATACCGTTTCTAGTTTAGTTATGCTCTCCTCCTTTGATTAAAATAATATCCGATAGTTCTATTCAGATCTAAAGGGAAATAATCAAATAGATATATTCTTTGTCTATGTTAATAGTTCCCCATTTTTATGTGAATTGACTTATCCACCTATAGGTTTGATTTGATTACAAGAAATCTCGGACAGAAATACTCTTGAAAAAGGTCCCTAGCAAAGTTACAAATTTTCATGGTTCTCAAGTTGATATATGAACATGTTGACTTAAGAACCATTGCATGGTTGTGTGATATAATTTTGGCACATAATGCAAGATAACCTAAAACAAAGCAAAGGCTAATCAAAGAAGGTCACAAGGTGAACCACTCCCTAATAAGTGAGGAATCGCTCACAAGGGCTTCCACATAAAATCCAAATTATAGATCAATAAAAATGTAGCTCCCCGGTACTAACTCTATCCACTAACAAGCTTAGAATCTTCACGAGTAAACACTAGTCAATTCCGATATAATTAAAAAACACAAGCCTAAACCTTGAGAAGCAAAGTAGCAATAATTAATAAACAGCTGATCACCTTTTTTTTTATAAATAAACATTGTATAGAAAGGGCACAATTGCACAAGGGGGTGCCAAACTCTAATAAACAAGTGATCCACCTTTCAGACCCATTCTCAGAGAAAATGCATCAGTCATGAATGGCACATAACCTAAACACGGAATAAATTACCATAAAGAATGTCAATGACCTTTTCCCCAAATGGCATCTTCTTGCTTAGGTAATAGAAATTTAAATTAGAAGACTGCAGGTTCATTGCGGCTTCTGCGCTAATATTTTCCCACCATAATAGGGGAGAGAAAAACAGAAACAATCCATGTAACAACTCATTGCAAATCAACAACCCATCTGTCTGGGGAATAAGCAAGCTGGAATGGATTTTAGCACCTCTTCAGGACAAGGAAAAGAGTATATTCGAATGTAAATGAACTTGACCTCCTTCAAGTGCATCTTTCCCATTCCAAAACTCTAATCAGTATCCAAATAAGTCCTGACATGGGGTGCCAAAAAATTCTCAATACCTCTGAAGCATCTAATCAAGGGAGCCTAACTCCCAGCATGAACCCAATCAAAGAAGATCCCATAGCCAAACTTACCCTGATCAGAGAGGCTAAGAAATGATAGAACAGCAATAGAGCCCACAGCATTTCATCCCAACCCATTATTATCTCCTATATTCCTTTCAGTATTCTTTTTTTTATAAGTACATATTCTTTTCAGTATTCTTAATATTACATAGCTGTCCTGAAAGTTACAACAACATTTAAGAAGAGGAACCTATAATTTTTGGCCTAATTCCCAACATATTTACACAGATTCTTAATCCACCAATCAAGCACTTTCTCTAACACATTGTTACCGATTGTTACAAATCACATCCTTCATTCAAGACCTAGATTCGAGTCCCGCGCTATGCCCTCTTTTCCCTTTTCTTTGTCTTCTATCGTCTTTCTCTCTTTTCCCCTCTCTATTTAAATATTAAGAAACATTCTCTAAATCATATTTTTTTGACAAGTAAAGAAACAGTAAAGCACCAAGAGGGTACAACTCTAAACCAAAGGCTATTTACAAAAATAAAACTCCACAAAATCCAAAAGATAAAAATTATCTTAAAAAAAATTTCTATAACCCAAAAATTAAGGTTGTTAAGCCAACTGTCTCTAATGGTATCTATAGGTCTTTCAACTCCTTCAAAGGCTCTTCGATTCCTCAAGCTCCACACTAATCAAAAAAGAGAGTGTGGGATCAAAAGATAAGCTTTCTTAACCTCCTTAGACGCCCTCAAACTGCTCCAAGCCCACACTTCATCTTTCACGGAGCCCGCAACAACCCAAGAAACCCCCAAAACCCAATAGACCATCTCCCACAAGCTTCTAACAGCATTCCATTAAAAGATGAAACACAAACTCATCACACCATTTACAAATATAACACCTAATAACCAAAACTTTCCCCATTCTTTGTAAATTGCCAATAGTAAGATTTTTCCCACAAGGCCTCCCACACAAAAAAAACTAACTTTCTTGGGGACGCAGGAGCACCAAATTGCCCACATTCTCTAAATAATATTGACATTCCATTAATAAATCAGTGCTCAATATGTATTTCTTTTTAACATTCTAAAAATAGTATTTGCTTCTTTTGAACATTCCATAAATCAAATTTTATTTTTTTTCTTAAATTGAGAAGACAGAAAATTCCATATCATACTAGGCATACCATGAAGGAAAACTGTTTTTTAATAAACATACAGATTAAACTATATAACTATCCCTAATGAGCAAACATCTAACCATTTAGTAGACCTTGTACCATGGCACAATTCATCTTTCATAGCTCTGCACTGGCCCATCTTACAAAAGCCACTAATCACTATAAAGGAGACCCATGCCTACATAACCTGGAAGTGAATTTTTTTTATTCTACACTAACATCCATGGATGGCACGCTGATTCAAGACCTCACTTGTTTCTGAAACAAAGGAATATTCTTTTATTTGTTAAAACCCACACATACACCTTGAACCATTGTCCACTTAGTGGGCAACGAAATGCCCTTACGAATGCTCAAAAGCGGGCAGGACAGTCTTGGAAGGAATGATATAACTTGAAGGGTAAAGATGAATCAGAAAGGGAGAAGGCTCTTAAATAAACAGAAACAAAAGAAAAGCAGTACTCTTGTAGAAATGATGTAACTTACTTACCATTGACTCCAAATCCTTCACTTAAACTTGACATGTACAACAAAATCTGTATAGAGATTGGAAGAGTCAAACTCATTGTTTAAATAAAGTTGTTGTTTATCAATATCCATGACTACCCAAAGAGAGAATTCAATCACTTTTTCTAAGCACCTTTTCAATATCCTATCAACTATAGCTGAAGAGGCATGCCCCCAAACAAATTATCTGTCACCTTTGTTCTTGTTCTCCCTTTCAATCTCTTCCTAAAACTTTCCATTTGCTTTTCTTAGTTCTGGTACCTATAACAGAACATAAAGCTTACATGGATAGGAGCTCCAGTTCAAGTCTACATTACTGCTGTGAGAATCCAATCTCCATTACCCACTGCATATTAACCAAGCTATAACCCACTGGTTCTTAAAATTTTAAACACAACACACAAATAATGTCTCAAAATTTTTGCAAAGATATCTATTCCTATGGCATGAGGATAAAATGACCTCAAAAGTCAAAACCTCACAAAACTAAATTGCTCCTTTTGCTTTTCCATCAATTAGATATCTCACACCAGTAGAAATCTATATTATATAATCATAAACTCCTGGAGCTTCTCAGGCAATTATAATAGCCGCAATAGATGCCAATGCTTTCAAGCATTTAGGATTATCAATCTAGTTATTATGCTGCTATGCGGCCATAGGTAACTTGTCTTACAATGCCAGACAAATACAATCCAGTGCAAGTGCTTTTAAAGAGACTATCAGGTAATTTTTATTAAATTCTTTAAGTACCTCTGTATAATACTGTTTATTGGCTCCTGAACATTGACAAACATTTTTACTAACTTGATTACAAAGAACAGAACAAATAAACCACTGAACCTCCCCTGCCAATTATGATAGCAGGGATAGAGACCACAACTTTACAATCTATGAAATTGTTACGCAGCCAGAAGTCATTGCCTTACAAAAACTCAACTCCGTGGTTCAGAACAAAACTTTAAATAGTTCTTCAATAAATCATAATACACGTATGTAGAACACTCGAGGTCCTCCATATAATACTGTTTCCTTTAGTTATTGACAAAGTTGACAAACATGATTTTGCAATACTTCAAAAACAGACCAAATAAACAAATAGGCCTCGACAACATAGAAAACTTTTTTTGATTGGTAACAACATAGAAAACTAAAGTTAAATAAATAAATACCTGAACATAAAGAAAAGGATCAGCGACAAAATTACTAGGGAAACCAGAATTAGAAGTTGAAGCACATGTCAGAACTGGGTTAGCCACCGGCCATGCCGCACTCTCGTCTCTCCATACATTCATCTGCATCCGATTTCGACCCACATATCAAAACCACGACGAATAAAAAAAACCAGAAGTACCCACATCGAAAGATCAACAAAACAACCCAAAAATGGTCTGTATTTTAAATTTAAAACCTAGAAAAACGAAAATGAGAACAAGAATTTTTTTTTTTTATAAAGAAACATATATTGATATGGAAATTACAGAAGAACGAATGGAAATTCAGCTTGTCTAAAAATACACACACAGTGAAACATATATACAATAAAATTTCTTTTTAAGAAAAAAAAGATTGACAAACATAAAACTTACAGTTTCGATGGGTTTGAGAGAGAAAGGAGAGTCACCATAGAAAAGACCGATAGACCAAGAACCCTCATTGTCCTCATGGCACCCAAGCGAGGACATACCCGTACGGGCATAATGGGGCCGAAACGCGAGCCACGCATAGACACCCGCTATGAAGCCGTACAACACGAAGCACCCCACGAAGAACACGAATCCCGGGGCGAGTAACCGACGGCCGTTGATGCCGCCGTTTCCGTTGAAGCTGTTGCCGCCGCTGCCACCGGTTGTACCGTTGGCACAACCACCAGCAGCAGCGGGTACCATCAGCTGGCTCGAACCCATCTCACCGGCGAGTTCTCACGCAGACGTGGCATCGTCGGAGACCTGCATTTGCTTTCCCAAAACGTTTTTTTTTTTGTTTTCGTTTTTTGCGTTCTCTTGCTGTTTTTTTCTCTTTTGTGTTTTTGATAATTGAGATTCTCTCTCTCTCTAAAAAGGTTGACGGGTACGCGGTGGCCGTTTACCAGAATGGAAACCTTACTCGACAGATATACATAAAACCGAGAAAAATGGCCTGTAAAGTCGGCAATATGATTCTTAGTGTTCTATGATGGGGGTTATATAACAACTGCGGTAGTAGAGAATAAAATCGTACTCGCTCTTAATGGAGAACAAGCGTGAAGGTTTCCCTGCGGGCCCACACTTGCTGATCAAACTATGGGATAATAAATGACGTCAGCAGAGAGTATGAATGAGAGAGATTTCTTTTCTGTCTGCTGTGCTGTGAAAATCTGTGGGGAACAGTTTCCTCGAGATTTCCTTCTCTTTTTTTTTTTTAAATTTGAAATTTGATGGTAAGTTCACAAATTTTATTGAAAAATTAAAAATATTGGTAATAAAAAATAAATTACCTTATTTTTAACAAGATATTGAACTTTTATTATTTTTTAATATGATTCATTTTAAAATAAGGTAACATATTAGATATATTTTGATAAAATATTATATTTTACGATAAAAAAAGATTTCATGATAAAAAAAAATACCACCCATGGTATAGGTTTTACTGACGATTGTAAGTTTTTTATCAAAAAATATAGTGATAAAATACTATGTCTTACTTGCGAATAAATCATCGTACGCATCATTTTTTATTCTAAAATAAAGTTGGAGCCTTTACGGGATAATATATTTTTGAGTGAAGCATTCTAAAACCTACTTATATTTTTTGAAAAATTAAGAGATACACACATTTCTTTACTTTTTTTTTCCATTTATCTTGATCCAAACGGACAATAAAAGTTTAAAATTATTTTTATTACTTTTTTATTATTTAATAAGAAATGAAAACATCTTTTAGCATAATTATAATTTAGAATTTTCGTTACAATTTTCCGTTAGTTAATAACTTAGTCAAAATTTATTCCAACTCAAAATAACACTTGAAAATCCCTCAAAAAAATCTTTATAATTTGAAAATCATTTTTCATTTCCTTTAAGTTAAAATTTATTTTCATGATGGCAAATGATAGTGATGTATTGATTTTTAACACCGTTGCAAATTTACTATCATAATATTTTTGAAACTTAAATTTATATTATACAAAAAGTTTTAGTTTTACCGTAACTCTATTAACATGTACATGTTTGTTAACTTACTTAGTAGAATTGTTTTTCATATCATACAAAAGATCGAGATTAAACCCTATTCATATCGGGAATATAAGAGAGTTACTTGTATTTTAATTTTTTAAAAAAATTAATTGTATTAATTTAAATTTTATGTTTAGTAAAAATAATCTTAATTTATCATTTAAAAAAGGAAAATATTTTTTAAATAAAATTTATATTCATTATTGAAATCTAAAATCATCTTAATTTAAGGACAAGTGAAACAAAAACTCATACGGCAAAGTGAATCTTGCATTGCAGGATGCCGGCTTTAATTGCACCTGGCCAGTTAGGCCGTCACCAGATAAACGAAAATTCCATACTTAATTATTAATTATAAGAGAGGAAAAGATGGCTAAGTCTTTTTCGTTGACTCTTTCTCTTTGCTTAAACGATGATTTTAAGGGTAAAAATAGTCACAAATTGGATTTAAAAAAAATATAACCAAACGTAGTAGTTAAGAAAGTTCTTCAATTTTTTTTTACTTTTATGAGAAATTCAAAATTTATTTTTCTTATCATATATTTACGATCGAGATCTTTTAATTTGAACTTATCTTCATTTGAGTTAAATTCGTTGTGAAATGAATGTTCAATTTATTAAAAAATTAAAACAAATGATGAGATTAAAATGTTAATTTTTTTAGATCATAATAAAACTTTACCACGTCAGTAAATTGTTACGTATGGAATTTTAGTAACTCGTGATTGATGGATTGAGAGGTAGAATTTTGTAACTTCGATTGAAAATTAGGGAAAGTTGTAGTTTTCGTTAATGTCAAACTCCTAAAGGAAAGGAGAAATAAGAGAGTAAAATTTTTAAAAAAAATTAATTATCATTTTACATTTAAATGATGTGTAAACACAACGAGTTTCATTTAATTAAAATAATTTGTTAAATATTCCTATAAAATAATGTAAATACATCAAATTTACGATACAAAAAGATATCGAAATATAAAATAAAAAATGGGAAGAGAGACTTTTTCTTAATTACTAACGACAGTGAGAGTGTGACTATTATCCAATAAATATACACAACATGAATGATGTTAGGGTTACAGTACTCATTAAGGCGGCTGTTATCATCGTTATGACAATAGCTTCATCCTTTTTTTTTTTTAATTGTGAGAGATCTTCATTTTATTATATAATAATAATTATAAAAAATTAAATAATTAATTTGATATTTATTTTAAAAAATTAAAATATTTATTATTTAATTTTTTTATAATTATTAATAAATCTTTTTGGTTTCGTAATAATTTTCACATAATCGGATTGATGATATCATAATTTTTTTTATAAAAAATTGAATTAAGTTTTAAATGGGCTATATCGTTTTTTATACTGCATTTTTTTTATTCTCTTGTTTCATCAGTATTTTAGGTCTTGTTTCGATAATTTATTTTTTTATTTTATTTATTATAAACAGAAACTAACTGAAACACATTTAAAAAAACCGTTTTTGAAATAATTTTTGTTTATAAAATTGAATTTATTTCATAAAAGATGTTTTCATTAATAAGTAAGCATGTAGATTAATCCAGGTATCCGTTAAAAATCATTTCACGTTCTATGCAATGAAAATCTAAATTTAACATCAACGAACGTTTATGAGAAAACTAAAACTTTATCATTTGAAAATGAGGTGAACGAACTCTTATCACTGAACTAAACGTTTGTTGACACAAACTCTCAAATTTTCTTTTATTTATTTTTATACTAATTTATATATTTACATAATTATTTTAGTCTCTTTTATATCATAAGACAATTCTTAAAAGATGCAGTTGCATTAAAATAATTCAGTTTTGGTTTTATATGCTGTAGTGTTTAGAGATTAATACAAGTTTAGAGATTAATACAAGGGCGGCTTATCTGGGGTACCCCCAACCTAGTGCGTTAATCAATTTTATTAAAGCTAAATTAGCCAGTCTAGCTTACTTTTCTGACCATTTCTATATTTTACTTAAGTTTTGCCCACTAGGACTAAATTAATTTAATTATGCGATGAGTTTGAACCAAATTGAAAGTGTTCCAACTTCAAAATTCAAATCAAACTAAATGAGCAAAATACGAACAATGTGAACACAATAACGCTTTTGCTTTTTGAATTTGGATGCCTCATATGTTCTAGTTGGTCCACCTATCAATAATTTTCTCAAATTAGGTTCAAAACTGGATAAGGACGAAAGAAATGAATGATTGAAAGTATAATGGGTAAATTATAGGTACATCCTCAATTTTAATAATAAATATATTTATATCTTAAGATTTTAAAATATGTTATTCATTTCAAAAATTTGATATAAAATGACATATGTACTCTATAATACATACAAATATTAAAAAATTTAATAAAATAAAGTTAAATCAAGCTAAACGAAGAAATATAAAAAAATGAAATGATGACATAGCATCATATGTTTGCGATGGGTTATTATTATCATTTTTAAAAAAATTGAAATATAATTATATTAATGATTAAACTTAGGGGATGTAGTTGTAATTTACCGAAAAAACATATAAAGCAAAGGATAAGAGATGCTTTTTTTAAAAAAAATAAAAAACGTATAAACAGATAGGTTAACTCTCATATCCGTTTGGAAGTAATGAGCTATAACACAGAGTGAATCTGAAATAGTATTCATCGCACTTATGTCGAGACAAAAACTAGCGATCACTCTGCATTTTGCGTGATAAAGACGTAAATTTTAAATGAATAATATTTTAAGTTGATTGATTTAATATTTAAATAAATAAATATTTAAATACTAATTAAAGCAATGTTTTATTGTAAAATTATTTTAAACAAACCAAGCCATACAATAACATCAACATCCCCATACGTAACGCGCAAGCAAATGGACTGGCTGCTCCATCCCATACGGCGACGAAGAAATAATTCTACTTATAGATTACGCAAGGAATTTTACTCCTTAAAAGTTGGTTCTAGAATTTCCAATTCAAATGAGTTCGACCACAATTATTTCCATTTTCCATTTGATATTATCTTCACGAAATTCCTTTGCTCTTCTCCAATTGAAAGCTACCCAGAAAAATTGACTTAGAAAATTTCAGACCTGTTCGAGGGTTTCCTACCATTAATTTTTCCTTGTTACTCGGAAAAGAAGAATTACTATAAACCTCTAGAATTTGAGTAAGAGAGGGGTTGAGTATGAATTGAAGAGACTGACTTTTGGTACATGGCGGCAAATGAATCCATGTCCATCTCAGTAATACCATATCAATGATATTTAAGACGGACAAGATTGCATATATATAACTATAAAAAAAAAATTGTTTATCACATTCTCTGTGTCGAATCAGGTCTGTTGTTAAGCACTAGTGTCTTTTTCTCCATCGTCACCTCAAAGGGGAATCTTGGTCCTCCTTTTCATTTGATGGTGCTGCTCATGTCTTTGGGTGAGAAGATTACTAGCAATGTGCCTAGATGTACATGCAAATTGATTTGATTTAAATAATACAAATAAATAAGAATCATATACGTGATTAATTATTTTGTAACAGTAAAATGATTTGATTTATAAGAAAAGAGAGTATTTTTTACTTTCAGATATTTTAATGTGATGATTAAGATAAAGATCGTTTTTTAGATATTTTATTTGAAGTTGTTTCTAGAAAACACTATTCGCAAGATTCTTGAACAAGTAGACAATTAAGTACAATATAAAAAGTGTCTCATAAAAGAAAGGCAGTGTACAATAGAAAGTGGGCGGGCCCTGCCTGTCGCTTTATCCACAATGGCAATGATTTTCCCACTACTTAAGTGGGCAAACGATTTAAACATTCGCTCACAAACTTTACAAAAAGTGATTTTATTAACTACATATTTAGTATTATAAAATATATAAATTATTAATAATTATTATAGAAAAGTATTAAATTAATTTTAATAATAAAAATGATAGTTTAAGGCAATGATTAGCACAATACCGACAATGCTCAAGCCAAGTAGATTATCAAGCTATTAACCGTCCAATTTTATCATTATTTTGGACCGTTTGAAAATGATTTAATAATTTATAAAAAAAATTTATTGGTGATTTATATAATTTATTAATTTTATTTTTAATAATATTATTGTAAAAATAACTTGTGAAAAAAAATTTCAACGGATGATTCGTTTTGACCGTACCAATATCCTTACATATTATAATAATATTAAATATTAATTATAGTTGTATTCAATTTGTCCATCAATGCAAAAAGTAGGTTTTACAGTTGTTAGCTTTCTCTGGTAAAATTATTGTTTGGATTAGGTGTGAAATTTTTGTATTAAATTTAAAATTTTATTAATAATTGTTAAATAATTTGATTAGTAAAATAAATAGTAATTATATAGATGTTGTTAATAAAATTTTTTAAAATTATTATTGAAGTTTTTACCCGAACAAAAAATGAAGTTTTTTTCGGATTTAACTGTACTGATGACAATTTAAAAAAAAAGTGAAAATTTGCAACATGTTGTCCCTCTCTTTTTCAATTGTTCTTTGTTCATTCAATTTTTTCGCATTGGTTGTGATAATAATGGTGTTATAGAAAATTTTGGGTTTAGCCCTACTGATGAAAAGTCATAAAAAAAAGTGAAAATTAATTTATGATAAAAATAATATTTCTCCCTATTTAATCTTAATTAATTAGTGCAATTATTATCCACATTGTATGATAACGACTTTTGAAGTATAGGTAGGTAGTGATCTCATTTATCCTATTATTAATTTGCGAACATGGCATTGTATACCTGTTTTGGATAAGCTTGAGTGGACTTACAAACAGAAACTAGATAATTCTTCAATTGGACCTAATTAAAAAGAGATCATGCCAATGAAACTATTTCTCAGTCAGCTAGTTTTGGTTTATGAGAAAGTTTTGAAAGGAAAATAATCCATTACTATTGATTGATTAAAACATATCTTTAGTTGTTTATGTGATGTTTGGAAATGGATTTAAATAATTTTATTGATTTAATTATATTTTAATCAATTTTCAAATATCATCTTAATTGAAACATTCATAATTACTATTAAGAATGGATTCCCTTACACTCGATTTTTTTAAATTTTTTTTACACATATTTACAGGAGGTTTAATGGGATTTACTGTCTATTTAAACTTTCTGTAAAGCTTCAAGAGTTTTTTTCACTATTTTTTTTTTAACTTTGAACCCTTTTAATTATTTTTTTTCAAAATCACTAAAAAATTACTTTTTTATTATATAAAAAAAATTTAAATATGATTTGATTTTTTTAATTACATGATATTGTAAAAAAAATAAATTAACCAAACATTTTGACTCCCAAAGAAATGGTTTTGGATCCGTCCTATTTGCTATTGACCACGTATCAATATAACAATTATGTCAGATATATATGGTTTTATTTGAGAGTTGTTTAAATACACCTTAAAAACTTAACATTTTAAAGTTAAAAACTTTAAAGCGTTGTTAGAGATTGATGTAAACATGCTTAAATCAATCCCACTTAAATGTGCTAAATTTGTCTAATAATTCATAATAACTCGTGTTAATCGTCGGCCTATGCCTTGAGTTTAACTTTTTTTTACGGTGATATTTAATAACTGATTAAAACTTGTTTAAATCAGTTGAAAGCAAAAATTTCTTAAATTTCTTAATTTAAACCCAAACATGACCTATCTATTTGAATGCGAAAATGTGACAACCCCAAGCCTTGAGCTCCTCGCTCTGTACTAGCCCACTATTGATAAAACAAAACCAACCCATGAACAAAATTGTGAGAAAAGCCAGTGGAATTTGCTCTAGAGTGGCCCATTTCCGATACAGCCCAAGCTGGGTCATTGTCCGGTTCAAATTTTTTACCTTTCCCCTTAAAATTGCAATTAAATAAATCATATAGTAGTAATTTTGATAATTTGGAGTAAATATACATAAATCAAATGCAGTGAATCAGTTAACATATAAAATCTTGTACCTGTGTTAATCGTGGATGTTATAATATGAGAAAATGTGATCAGAAATAAAAGCACAATGACGACAGATAGGCCTTGTTTGGGAAAGATTTTTGAAAAGTGTTATCAGCTTTTAAAATCTGAAAAAAAAACAATTTAATCATAGAAAGATGTTTGGATATCTGTTTTTAAAACTGTTTAAAAAAACATATTTTAAATGTCAAATTTAGAAAACTATTATAGGATGTTCACTTTTTGAAAACTATTTTGCAAAATTTTGAAAAATGTGAAACAACAGTTTTTTATCGTCGAAACTTGAACAAAGTGTGATTTAAGAGACCCAAAACTCGAGCGACTCAAGTCCCGAGCAACACGGGATCCAAGCGACTAGGGACCGAAGATCGGAATGACCTAATACCCGAGCGACCTGGGTCCTAAGCAACATGGGATCGGAGCAACTAAGGAACCGAGCAACCCAAAACCTGAGCAACCTGGTACTCGAGCAAACCAGGATCCGAGTGACCCGAATCCAGAGCGTCCCAGGACCCTAATGACCCAGGATCCAAACAACCCAAATCCCAAGCATCTCGGGACCCTAGCGACCCAGGATCCAAACGACCTGGGTCTTGAGAGTCCCGAGTAACAAACACCTCGAGACCCGAACGTCCCTGGCCTTGAGCATACATAGACTCGAGCGTCTTGGGACCCCAACGTCCTGATATCCAAGCATCTCGAGACTTGAACGTCTTGTAACCCAAACATCTTGAGACCCAAGTCTTGAGCAACCCGAGTCCTGATAATCTTAGGAGCTAAGCACCGACACTCGAATGTTCTGGTACCCGAGCGTCTTGAGACACAAGCAACTTGGGTCCTGAGTGTTCCAGGACCCAATCCTGAGCGACTTGGTTCCTGAGTGGCATTAGTCCTGAGCGACACGGGACCCGAGCATCTTGGGTTTCGAGCATCTCGAGACCAAAGCGCACCTGGGCCCGAGCATCTTGGAACCTGAACGTCCCAGAACTTGAACGTCTTGGTACAAGAGCATCTCAAGACCCGAGCGACCTAAGTCCCAAGCATCCCGAGACCTAAGCGCACCAGACTCGAGCTTCCCGGGACCCGAACGTCCTAGGACCCGAGCATCTAAATACCCGAGCGATCTAAGTCTCGATCTATTCGAGTCCCGAGTGACACGAGTCTTGGGTGTTTTGAGAATCTAGCGATTGAAGACTCATGAGACCCAGTTCTTGAGCAAATTGGATCCCGAGACCTAAGTGTCTTGGGACCTGACCATCCTAAGAACCAAACGTCTTGAGACCAAATTGACCTGGGTTTAGAGCGATTTAGATCCCAAACAAAGGGTCTTAAGCATCACTTGAGTGACTGAAGACTTCAGCGATCGAAGACATGTGTAACCCGTGTCCTAAGCAACCCACCCGTACTCAACTCAGTTAGTTAAAAGCATTTCATTATTTTGTTTTTTTAAAAAAAAAAAAACTGTTTTCGAGTAACAGTTATTCAAAAATGGTTTTTATAAAAAAATTGAAAATAGCCTTCTATTTTCATTTTCAAAAACATTATTAACCTCATTGCTAATCCAAAGTAGTTTGGATGACACTCATCTTCTAATCTTAATGAGATGTGCTAAGCAGAACTAATGGCCATTTTCAACTGAAACAAGATGAGCAACCTAGGAGTGAGCATGAAAATCAATGAACCCACAAACCCTACCCAAACCAATGTAATGTGTTGGGATTTTCAAAAGTTGGATTGGATTTGGGTTAGAAATTTTTGAACCCGGTGGAGGTTGAGTTGGGCCATGGGATAAATTTTTTTTAACCTGACCCAAACCAGCAACCCGGTCATTACATAATTATATATATATATATTAAGATATACTTACTTTAAGGATTAATAGGTTATATTCATATTTTGATAATTTAGTGTGGATTGCAATATATATTTTGTATGTGTATATTTGATGGACTACATTCATATTTTGATAAGTTAGTTTGAATTGAAATACATATTTAGTGTGTGTGTGTATATATATATATCTTCTTATTTCCTTTTTTTTTCTTAGAAACTCTCCAACAAAAAATGCTAATTTTCATCAAAAAGGCTAATTAGAATTTAAATAAGCGAGAGACATGTTTCTTTTTAATATTTTTTAGTTAAAGAAGACCGTTTTTTCATATGAAAGTATTTCATTTAGACTTTCAATATACTTTTCAAAAGTTTATTGAATTGGTTTGCTTATATTATGTTATTTTACTTTATGTTTTTGGTATGATGAAACTTTGTCATGAAAATTCTAGGACCAAGTCTATACTAATATTGAAATTTTGAAGAATTTGATCGATTAAACACTTTTATAATCTAGTTTGTATTTATTTTTATATGGTTTTTATTAAATTAAGATTATTTGAACTTTGTATGGAGTTATTTAATGTATTTAATTTGTAAATGATGGTTTGTAACATTTTATAAATTCTTATATGAATTTGATTTTAAATCTAATAAATGATGAATAATTGTATTAAAATATTTTTTGTTACGTAATATGTTTGTATTAATTTTTAATTGAATAAAATACTAACTTATGACTCAAATTGATTTGAATGGGTTAGGTTGAATGAATTTATGGGTTGAGTTAGATGATATTTCTCCAATCCAACCCGTCCCGATCCGACCCAATCCAACTCTAGGAGCACATTCATAATCATGATAAAATCTGAAAACGCTGAGCTTTAGAAATGAAAAGAGAAAGCATTTCAATTATTTGATAAATTTGGATGTACCCAACATTGGAAAGGCAGTGAATTACAACACACTTACCTTAAGTTTGGAAGTCTGAAAAGAAGAGAAAGGAAAAAACTCTCGAGAAAATGGAGGAATACCCAACGTTGGGAGGGATACATTTAATCCTTGTTTGGATTGCTAAAGATAAGAAAACAAAAAAAAAAAATGTAAAACCCTTTATTATTTTATCATTCATTAATAAAATAAATGTCATGGGGTATAATGTTGAATATGGGAAAAATAATAAGGAGATATGCTCTTCCTTCAAATCCTTCCAATTTAGAGGCCACTCCCTTTCTCTTCCTTGAAAAAACACTGTCGAACAAAGAGTATAACTGTATAAACACCTTTCTGTTACTTTCCCTCCATTCTCCATAGTCCAAACACTAAAGTGACTCACTAAAAGCAACAACAAGACGAATGAAATCAACCAACATAGATGATAGGACTTCAGTCCATAGTGGAAAAAACAAAAAGAAAACAAGCTAATAACCAAAAGTTAAATATGCTGCTACCATGCTAGCTAAAGGAACAGATACATTATCATCTAATCTCTCTGTGAACGGCAAGGACTCCACCAGCGTTGCCACCAAAGAAACTAGAGCAACTCTTTGAAAAGTTGTGACCCAATTGAGTTCGAGATATCCCAGACTTGAATAGTAATAGAGCATTCTATCAATGTAGCAAAAATAAATTTCTCATCAATCTCAAATTCTATACGAAGCAATCAAAACTTCAAATTACTAAATAAAAACTTCAGTGGAGGTTTGAAACGCACCCAATAGAAATCAAGAATCCAAAAATAAACATGGATATGCTGCCAGCCCAACTCTTCTGCTGATTATAAGGAATCTTTAGGGACCCAAATCTTCTTCCCATGATATCAGCAATACCTATGGACCATCAAGTCAATTGTTAATAGCTCAACAAGGTAAATGAGAAAGAGCAGAGTTTTGGAGGACATAGATGTTACCATCACCCCCACACATCATTGCCAACGAGATCATCCCAACCGGAGATTCACGCCAAAATACGAGGGTACATAAAATCAATATTAGAACATAATATAAAGGACCTCTAAGCAACTCCCTGCAGCATGGAAACATTCAAGCCAAATCACAAACAATATCACTCGTACCAAGTAAAAAAGAAATCGATTAGCTTGATGATGACGATTAGAAAATTACTGTGGATTTCCTTCGCGAGTGACAGACTTTAGTAGTCCTCCATCAGTAGCTAGGGATAGGCCATGGATAACAAGCCTTAAGCAATTCACAAGGGGAACCAAAGAAGCAAAGCAGCGAGCCTCTGTTGAGGTGCTATTCTAGGATTAAAATGATCAGCTGAAGTAGTTAAGGAAAAATCAAACTCAAACCACTGGTATAGACTATATACACAAATTGACCCTTCATATGATTTTCAAAGACGAGAGAAGGCATACCTGAAAATTGGCCACGAAAACATGAAAAGCAACCCGGACAATATATGAACAAGTTTTCTGCTCAAACTCTGCTCCAATCAATAGAGAGTGAAGAAATATTCAAGGAAGTGAAATATATATCTTAAACGCAAACCCCTTGGATTGAGGGAAATGGAGGGAATAAAGGAAAGGAAATGGAGAGTACATATACCCTTGTTTGGGAGTTTTTTTTTTAATGAAGAGAAAGAAAATGGATAGCACCCCTCCATTTCCCTTCAAATTCTCACTTTTCTATTTACCCCAAATTGGGAGGATCGATACAAGGTACCTCCTTTATAAATTTTTATTGTATTCACGATTATACAGTTATATCCGAACTTTTATGATTATTAATGAAAGGCAAAATAGGGAAGTGCCTTATATCCTTTCTTTTTCTTTCTTCTCTTAATTTCTAAACATCCATTTTCTAAAATTTATTTTCCATTCGTATCCCTTCCTTTCCTTTCTCTCCAAACTTTCAAAAGTGACATTCATCAAAATTAAGTCCAAGATTGCCTCATTTCAGCTTAAATAGGCCTTTATTCCAAATTCCTCACTGCAAATCTACAATATGTAATTACACTAAAAGAGAGACTATATAAATTGTAACTCAATCTGACAAATATAATTATTAAAATTCTTAAAGTTTACCATATGACTTATATCCCATCGCAACAAGAAATCTACTTCATTGTCTTCCTAATTATGCTTTGTTATCGGAACAAACAAACTCAAACAACGTTATTCTCTTCCAATTTTTTTTATCATTTTCACTTTTTGGCATCCATAATGACAAATTAAAAACAACTTTAACTTTTCTCCAAATCTATTTAATTGGATCAGGTTGTGAACTCTTTTTATCTCATAATTGTTTTGTCTCTTTTTCTTAATTAATGTTAATTAACGATTATCATACAACTTAAATATGTGATATATCTTAATTTTTACTTGTTTTTATATTGAATTTTTATTTTTTAATTTGATTAATTAGTCTTAAATTTATATATTGAACCATAAATCCATCACAATTTATCACTACGATTACTTGATAATTAATATGAGTTTGAGTAAATAGGGCGAGGCAGGTTCGATGATCTAATGTGAACCAATACTTGTGTCTGACATGCGAGGCATTCATACAACGTAAAAGAGAAATCACCTTCTCCCTTCCGTTTTTTTTTTCTTACAAAAAAACTAACATATGGGTAATCTTTATGGGTGGCTCATCATTTTTCATAGAAGATGTTCTCTTGTTTCAGAAGATTTTTTTTTTGATATATTGTTAAATCTATACTACTAAAGGAGGCATTTTTATATACTGCAAAGTTATAACATAATATTAATATAACGAAAATCACTTTTTAAAATTTAACTTTAATTTATATTTTTAATTTTTTCAAAGTGCTATCCGCCCCCAAGTTACAATTCCTGCTCCGCCGTGAGGAACACCTGCCTGGTACAAGACTTATACAGCTGTTAAGGCAAGTAGTAGATACACCAAGAGCCCAAGACCAACTAATTGATATTCATAACCAAACTCACAATGAACTACATTTTGGAGATCTTTACTCCTTGATTTGCTATCTTTTGTGAAATTCACATTACCAAAAGAAATTTCCCTCGTTAATTTAGATGTGGAGATACGAAAATCCTACACAAACACTGATTTTAAAATTCAATATCTTTCATACTTCAAGATGATTAATAAAAAAGAAAAGAAAAGAAAAGAAAAGGAATTTGTTAGTCAGAGAGAGAGAGAGACGGACCTGTTTGATGAGGTTTCTCTGAGTGAGAGTATCGAAAGTGAAGACAAGGGAGTAGGCGCAGGCGAGTTCCGCGGCCGTAGCTCCGACATCCTGCAACAGGGCTCCGGTTCCGCCGGCGCCGGCACGAAACAAGGGTGTGTGTGAGGAGACACGATAGAGAATATTCTTGTGGACAGGAAGGATCGGAAACTGGACAGGAGCGAGAAAACGAGGAGAAGAGAAGAGAAGGCTGGATTGGGTTGTGATGTCCACGCGGCGGCGCATGATTGAGAATGCCGAGCGGTGAGTCTGAGGGGTGAAGGATAAGAGGGCCATGCTAGCACAGGAAACCAGAGAAGCAGCCATTATTAGTGATGAATAGACTAGATTTTGTTGATGAGTTCAGTAGTGACGATGGTTCAGATTTTATCACAAATGAGTAAAGGTAAGAGACGTACCAATTGGCATTTAACTATAATTGTTTCTGTGAAAAAACCGACCAACTACTGACGAGTGACTCAGACTGCCGTATGTATCTGTCTATTACATTCAGAAATTCTAGACCCGATTCGTTAAAAAGGATTTTTGATGAACGGCTGTGAGTGTGATATAATGGGTCCAAACGCACAGTAGTTAACAAAAAATTTCCCTTACAGTGATGTATTGGGTTCAAACGCACAGTATTTAACAGAGATTTCCCCTGCCTGTCTGGTCGTGGGGACCGTGGGGTTAATGCTCCCTAGAACAATAATTCAATTCATGCATTTCACGCAGTGGTTCAAACGCACCGTGTTTCTAGAGGTAAGGGTGTTGAACCAGATATTATATTTCAATAAAATGAAATATAAGTTTTAAGGTATTAAAGCTTATTAGAGCGTAAGTTTTTAAAAATATTAGAGTGTTTTAAATAAAATAATATTAATTAAATTATAAAAATATTAAAATTTAAATAATATAAATAAATTAATTATCAATAAACTTTACTAACTTAAGACCCATGTATGAATATTTATCAAAATATTTTTACATAAATATCAAACAATTTGATGAAAATGTTAATCACATCTGATATTAGACGTACGCTATCGTTTGTTGTATATGTATCTATCAATTTACACTATGATCTTCCAATATAGTTGTTTTATTTGTAATGACATCTAATTAAAATGTTGAAAATTTAATTTTAACTTGAAAGACTGAAAATCTGGGTAAGTCTTTTGAATATTTTGAGGTGTTTTGAGATTTTAATAAAATAATATTAATTAATTAATTTTTATCAAAATTTAATATTTTACTAACTCTCTATAATATGATAATTATAATTTTATAAATATAATATATATTTATATATAAATTATATGAAATATAACTTATATTTTTATGTTATTGTAATTTGTAAGTGATTAATTAAATAGTTTATAATTATTATTAAACTAGATAATATGCATTATATATTTATGAAGTGTAATAATGTTACAATAAAAATACTATTTTAATAGTTAAAATCTATGACACTTTAGGTAATGGGTTTAAGCTTTAAGAAAGAAAACTTAAAAAAAATTATTAATACAATTTTATTTTGATTAAATAAAACTGATTTTATTTAACCCAAAATAATCTCATTTTGAAATTGTAAAAACATAAAAACAAATAACATTGGACGTACGAAAAAATAATTGAACGTCCCATGATACTTTCAACCTAAATTTCATACCCCTAAGACGTTTTAGCTCGAAAAGGTAAAACGCCTTTGGGCGCGTCATGCACCCGGGACACGCTCTACATTCGTCTTTCCAAACACTGATATTCGTGATTTAATAGTATAGATAAAACTAAATTATTGGTTTTTAAAGTTTAAAGTTTTAAATTATGAAATCCGTATTAAAAGTTTTCAAAATGTAATTTTAAGAAAGTTTATGGACAGTCACGTAATTTTCTTGACTTGGTGATGTGACGTTGACATCACTTGCGGATATCAACATCTTCAGCCTCTTTAGTTCCGCTGTGCAATGATTGCCCCCCTTTTTTTTTTCTTCCAAATCCATTGATAATTTTTTTTCTTTTTTTAAGTGAATTTTAGTGGTTCAGGGATGACATTTTGATGTCCGATGGTCAGATGGTCATGAGACTTTTGAAAACATATAAATAAAAAATCAATGAATATTATGGTGTGGTTTGATTTGAATTTTAATGTTTGGATTTTGCCATTGTTAAGATCTTATTTTTTGGTAAGGCTTTGATGAAATATTTTTTAAAGTCTGATTACCGTGACACTGGTGGTAAAGGTTTATTTTTAACAAACTTTTTGATGGATGGATTTTACATTTTGATGGCTGGATTTTGACAAATCTAATAGTAAAGATTCATTTTTAACAAATTTTAACGATTTTGATGGAAGATTTTTTGACATTCGATTGCTATGAGACGTTAAAAATATGTAGATCGGAGACCGACGAATCTGTTAGTGTGACTTAATTTAAATTTTTATGGTTTAATTTAAAATTAATATTTTACATAAAACTCTATTAATAATTTTAAATTTTTTTATTAATAATATTAATTTTTTTTATTTTATATTTATTTTGATATTATCAATAAAATTCTTTAAAACTAATAAATCACGTGACTAGTTAAAAGTTTTGCCCATTGAGTAGAGTGTAATGGTTTTCATGGTCAAAGGGCTGCTGTGATTGTATCTCAAAAGTAGTGTAACGGACTGTATTATTAATATACAATAAATTGATGTGGTGTAAGTTACCCAATTATATGTTGTGATGGATATGATTTTTGCTATCTTTATATTTTTTTAATAAATATTTTTAATTAATTAAAAAAATAAAATTAGTAAAATGAACGGATTTGTAATTTGTACCATAAAAACTACAATTGAATAAAAATGATGAAAAGAGAATAAACAATACTAAAACTTAAAGGTGTATATAGTATTTTTGATATTGAAATTAACTTGGTACAATTTATTTCTTTTTGACACAAATATGTATATTGGATTTTTGTTATAAAAAACTGCAAATGAGATGAAAACAACATGAGTTATCTGATGAGAGGAGAGGCAGGAACTCATTCCTGGTTAAACTTCAAAGAGAATCATGTCCCACAAAATGAAAATGGTTAGCATGCACTATTCTAAACCCTTACTGAGAAAAGGAAAACAAACAAAATTTCGGGATGCATCTCAAAAGTAAAAATATCTTGGCAACGGGTATACATAGGTAACAAAATTCAGCACAATCATGTTGGTTTCTTACGACCAAACCGCTGTAAACTTTTTGGTAATTCAATTTCCTGACTTATTTTCTGCTTCTTTCTAGACAATTGTTGTTCCCCCTTCAATTGTTGTTCAAAGAAAGGCCTTTTGGCCCTCTCAATGATCTCCTTTTTCTTCTTCGTTCTCTTACTTGGTTTATTCCTTCCTTTTGTTTTCTTCTTAAGGGTACGGTCCTTGACCGCTTCAATAGCAGCTTCCATCTCAGCCTCCCTCTCCTTCTTTGCTGGCTTTTCTTTATTCTTTGTAGGCTTCAATGTTCCAATCTTTGTGGGGTCAAGCATGATTGTTTCAGGTGGGAGCTTGTCAAGAAGAGAATGCACTTCCTTCTCTCTTCGTTGTTTAGATGTTTCAAATGGGTTTGCTACCCAAGAATCAAAGTTAGGTTCCCCTGATCCTGGAAAAAGAATGCTAGACCAACCCACAGAATGTCCTATGCCCAAAACATCTTCATATGGTCGAAACAGAACTTTTCCTATCTGGTAGCCTTTAGCCATGGAATGGCCCATGTATCTGCTATAATTTTGAGATCCAGAAAAATCTCCCAAAATTTGTACAAATGATCCAGTTCCAGCAGCAAGCAAACCTTTCTGACTGAAATTCAAGGTCTTTGCATGGACAGGCAAGGTTTGAAGAGCCTCGAATTTCCTTATGTCCCAAATTTTGATCTTCCTTTCTTTTCCAGATGTAGCCATCAGATGGCCGTTAGGGTGGAATGCCAATGCTGAAATAGGCCCATGATGACACAGCATCTTGACAAGGGGAGCAGCGCTGGTGGGCTTCCACATTGTTACCGTACCAGCTGAATGACCCAAAGCAACGACCCCATTGAAGGGATTCACCTGCATTACATTAGTCCGGCCTAAACCAGTCCGGAAATTATTGACCATCTCACCCATAGTAACATCCAGATAATGGAAGCTGCCCATATTTGTTAATTGATGCTAGAAGGAAGTGATTTTTCAGAAACTGAAGTTTTAGCACTGCACCATGTTCCTGGAAGACATGCAATTATAACTTAGTTCCATATTTATGCATTCAAACAAATATTTAACAATCAGTAAAGAGCAACTATGGCGAAGTTTGGGGTAGATTTAAGCAAAGCTTAAATCAGCTTACTTAAATCTCTTCCAAGCTAAAAATTGCCTTGATCAGATTTAAGCAAGCTTAAATCTGACCCCAAACAATGCCTACGTATAGCCAGGGGCCTTGTGTACTAGAATATGGATGCAAACAAAAGAAAGTGAGCTGGCACATTCATGTCAAACCACATGGAATATATCATGTTTTCTCCCGCAACTATCCTAGAGCAAAATATTTCTTAAAAGGTATAATGTCTGGATGAAGGATATGTGATTTTGTCAAGTTTAAATCATATATAAACTCAACTAGAGAGATCTGAAGAAATGTGTTATTCATATTACATTTATAAAAAAAGTGAAGCACAAACTGAATTACGTAGAAGTCTTTAAAGGTGAACCAAAATACTTGGTAGCTTCAACTGAGGTAGAACAAGAAAAAGGAATCAATGCAGCAGTTGTTTATCCAACTGTATTCCAATAACTTTTCTAACCGGTTTGGCTAAAGCTGCAGGCATGATTAAAACCAAAGAGCCATACCACAGCTCCAAACGGCATACAATTCATCCAAATGCAGAATACTGACCTTTAAACAATGAAGTTCAGTGCCATCACGGTTATAAATATATGGGTACCTGTCATAATTTAGAATTTATTTTTAGCTATATCATTCAAATAAAGCTACAAAAAGCTGTAATTAACAGTATAAGTGATCATGCTGATGACACTATAAAATTTTTTGAGTATCTTTAACAAATGGCATAATGAATTTAACTGCAGCAGAACAAATAGGAATGAAAAAGTATTTCTTTTCATAAGACAAAACCACAACCAACAAAGGCAGGTATCAGCTCAGGAAAAAAAATGCATGCATATTCAGTCACTTAGATTTACCCTGTAATGTGTACAGAGTGACACATCTAAAAGAGATTTTACTAACTTATTCAGGGCAAATGATTCTACTATGAATAGAAAAATACCATAATTTTTCTGGGCAGCTGCAAAGAAAAGTTCATTGTGCAAGAACACCACATCACGCACTGTCTCTCTAACCTGAAAGAATCAACAATTATTTAGCAAATGATTTAATCTGCCAGACATAAACTAAATGTCCAATAAATCACCATTCGAGTAATAAATATCGGATAATACTTAGATGTCTAACAAATAGAAGAATGCAAAACAGTTTTTGTTACCTTTAAAAAAGGGGGGGAAAAAATTACATGTAGATATTTCCTCGTCACTAGATATAATATGGCCTTCTTATGATGTAAACCTCACTAGTAACATGAAACGTAACATTATTTTCTTTGATTTTTTTAAATAAGTAACATTATTTTCTTTGATATTACCCGTGCTACATTCCTGCCTCTCCTGAATTTACTCTAGAAGGCTTAACAAAGAGATACTTATCCATCTTGGTGTCAGTGTAAGAGAATATGGTGGGTCCACCTAACTACCCAATGTTATGAATAACAAATGCAAATTATTGATCAACTTTTAGCATTTTCATTAAATTTTCGATTGTATAGGATCTTGAACAAGGTAAGAAAAATGACAGTTGATAGAAGGCAAAGTGATTTTCACCAATAACTGCCTATAATAAGCGAATAACATCCCTTAAATCACAATCAGTTAAACATATCAATTCTCAAGTATGGCATTGTGCTCTAGAGGCGATCCAATTCAATCCAGTAAGGAAGGCTGGGGCATAGCTATCTCCACTGCAGAGTTAAGATAACTATAACATGCTTTTACACCATCAATTTGAATGAACGATAGGATTACTTCAACTCTGATAATACACAACGCAAATATATTAACCAAAAGCATGCAACACAGCAACACTGAGTTAATTGCTTAAATTGCGAGTGGCAAATGGAATGAAGTGTTTTTCGCAGTAACTTCTCTTATCATGGCTGCAAAGTTGCTCTTATTCCAGCCAAAAATCAGTTAACAAACTGCTCTCAATACCTTTAACTAGATTCTATCATGGACCTTAACAAAATCTTGCATTGACATCCTCGAGATGAGGAAGGTTTTTGCTTTGATTCCTCTCTCCATCATTTAGGCGGTGTGGAAAGAGGCAATAAAAGGGCTTTTGAGGGTGTAGAGAGCTCATTGATACCATTACAAGTAGATGGTTAAATACTCTTTTTTTTTTTGTTGTGAAAAATAGAAGCAAATGCAATAGATCAGTTGTGCTTGTAAACATTCTTGAGGTATTCTGTTTTTTCCCCTGTAAAAGGTTACATTTTAGAACACAATCAGTCGCCCAAACTGAAGCAAATTTGTCAATTTATCCCACTAACAAACTAAGTTGTCAAAAGAAAGTATTTCCATTGGCTTGCAAGTTCCTTTGACGCCCCAACTCCAATTAAATACTCTTGTTTTTGGGTAAAGGGGAAATCTTTTTGAGATATACTATCTTGTAGATAGTCTTTTTGTAAATGGGTTGCACCCTCTTAATACTTTCTTAATATATACGTTTACTTATAAAAAAAAATAGCCATCATTTGAAACCAACAATATTCCAAATTAATAAAGCTAAGCTCTACAAGCTTGCCACAACTTAAGTAGAATGACACTAACTGAAATTTTCCTTTAGCTGGTATATTCACAAGTTTTTCCTTGATTCATTCTTACATGAATTAAATTCCTGAAAACGAAAAGAAGTTCATCAAAATGCAAGATCTAATAAACTAACTGATTCAAAATTTTCAAATTACTATTTATCATTAAAAAAAAATCAAATTACCAACTTTTTTTATTCCCAATCCCCAATAGCCAACTGATTAATTAATTCTTTAGAGTGTACCCTATTTTTCTTTGACAAATAAGACAGCAGCCGTTGGACATTTTCCATAAGTTTCTGTAGACCTCTCTGAGATAAAGTCTTTTATGTGCAATTCCAAATGTGAGCGTTTGGCAAAGTCTTGTAATAATGGCCTAGCATTCTAGGGGTAGGGGGGAAAAGTAAACGCCTTGGGCTTACGGACCAATCAAATGATATTCAACTCTTGCAATCCTGCAATCCCCTCTTCCAGATTTCCCCAATTGGACTACCGTTAAATCTAGCCTCACTTTCCAAACACATTAAATTAACATTCAAAAAGAAATTTGATTGCATTTCATTAAGGCCAGCTCGGTTTTGCACTATAAGATCTTACCTGAATTTCCTTAATTAGGTTTATATTTTTCATGTCAACAATAGCTAGGTGACCCTTGCGTCCAGCAGCTGCCACATATCGACCACTTGCTGTAAAATCCAGAATGTATGGACCAAGTTCTGCACATTGGGTTCAAAACTGATGTGAGTTAAAAAAAGAACAAGCACAAATAAAAAATAAAATTAATCATAATCCAAAAGCAATTCTTAGAAGAGAGTTGCTATTAGACTTTGTTTTGCTCTTTTTGGTGCTAAGCAAAAATGCACAATTTTACAGTCAAGTAAAATAAACTATGAGAAAGCCAGGGCGCGTTTGGTTTTGGAAAACATTTTCTGTTTTGTTTTCTATTATCAGAGAGTGAAATTTCATTTTCACTTTTTAATTCCATAGAAAATCTTCTTCATTTTTGTTTTCAAATTTACTGAAAAGGTGAAAACAACTTTTTTTTTCCTTTCTAAATTTGGCCCATCTTCATTTTCATTTTCAAGAAAACACTTTCTGTTTTCAGTTGAAAAAACACATTTTCGTACCATTATTTTTCTTCTAAAACTCTTAGGGGTCAGACCTTTTAGGGATTACAATTTTTCCACGACCTTGCCTATTTTGCCTATTTGTTTTCTATTATCTTTTTCAGATTTTTCAGAGCATTTGTTTACAGGAAACACAAACCATTCCAAAACTCTCCGAAACAGGACCTAAAATAGCAATCAGAAGGAGGCATTGACCTGGTAAAACTATATCATATTGGTTTCTTGAGCTTAAGATATCTACTTCACGAGCAATTTCTTCCTGCTTGATCCTCCATGTCTTCTCTATACCTTCAGGTTCCAAGTAGCCTCCCTCACTTGGCATAAGCCACTGAATAAAAGAATCAGAGAACACAGAATAACCAAATCACATAAGTGCATATTGTATTTAAGTAAAGAATAGAATGAGTAGGTAATGATGCAGACTTGGTACATAGAGTACGATATAGTCAGCAAATCATACGAGATATTATTTTCTAAAATAATATAATATAAAATAGTAAACCCCCTCCCTCCCTTTCCCAAGAAGCAAATTTCATTTAAGCTTCTGATAGAAAGCATACATCACTAGACACTGATAAAATTTTACATAGACATTCTAGGAAACTCTAAAGGAGTGAACAGTCAAATGGAAGAATAATTTACCTTCTCCACCTTTGCAGCAGCTTTAGCAGATTTTCCATATAATTCTTCTCTAACAGCAAGTTGACCCTTTAATTTTTTGTCTTGTATTACCTACAGAAATGACCAACTTGTGATGAAATAGAAAAACTAACAAAGTACTCGTGACCAGAAATTTCTATCCCCAATGTCATACCTCTAGATTAGCACCTTCTCCTCTAAGATATTTCTTTACTTTCGCATCCAACTCGTCAGAGATCTCCTGCAAAGAAAAAAGAAAATGACAGGTATAGAATAATTAACTGTAAAAGAAAATTTTACAGAAAGAAAAAACTGAATTACAAGAAATCTACCAGTAGTTTAACAATTTTCAGGAATGCCATGACTAAATACATCAAAAAGAATTCAAAGAATGCATTTTCCCCATTTGGATCTCAAAAACTGTCCATAACATCAATGAAATAGCATCTTCTGCCAGGCAACCCAGACAACCAAAAGAGTATCACAACCCTTTCTCTGGAAGCTAGGTCAAAAGTATCTTCAACAGCAGCAAATAGTAAAAGGTAAGGAATGTATGAAAGAAAATTATGTAGAAAACCAAAAAAAATACACAGCTTTTTAACCTCGTTTATATCCGACTAAATTCTTTCTCTCCATGCTAACCACATAATGATGATGGATATTCATCAACACATAATTGAAAACTCCTCCAAAGATTTTTTTTTTTTTTTAAAGAAAATAATGTTACACCATCACAACAGTCAACTACTTCCATGTGGAAATAACAATCATAATAATAAATGATTAAAGCATGCTTGTTCAAAGCTTTGCTTTTCATATAGAATAACAATTGAATGAACATGTAGATACCTGCTCAATAGGAAGCAAAATATCTTTGTTGGGCACATTCTCTGGTTTCACCCCCATCTGGGTCATTGGAAACTTTGTATATGTAAAACTGCAAGATGTCCAAATAATAGCAAGTATCAGATTTGTAATACAGTTTCACCTTCGGCTAGGAAGCCCCATTGAGGTGCTGCACTGTGCCACACAATGCACAAACAATTAACATAGTCCAAACAGTTTCTTAGTAGAAACATTTACACTGAAAATTTCACAGCAAAAACCGCACTTGTGACTCAGTGAGTGGAAGAAAACTGGGTCTCACAAATACAGCACAGAATTAAATGCTATTGCTTTCAGGTCCAAGAAAACATTAGACATTAGAACTTGTTGAAACTTAAAACCTAGAATCATAACATTGGGGACCTGATGAGAACACCCGTATTGTTCATAAGCTTCTTAACTTCCAAAACAAAAATACACAAGACCACAAGATAGGCTAAATACTAGTTTTCACCCTAGATTTGACCACTTATTCAACTGAGTCCCCACAATTTCTATTTAAGCAGCGTCTTCATTAATGTTTCAAATCCTCTCAAATTCACCACTGCCATCATTGAATTGTCAGAAAATTAACAGATTCGCCACATTTAACACCACATGGCAATTTCTTTGAATCTCATATAATTTAATATCAAATCTCAATACCCAAAAATAATATTCTTTCATAGTCTAATTACCAAACAATATACCAATTAATACTATAAAATTATAATAATTTATCATTAAATTTTTTTCTTCATTTAAAAAAAATTCAACCAACACAGCAAGCCTGTGCGCTGCCGCTGGACCAAGCAGCTCTTGAGACCACGAAGCAGCGCCCCTCTCTCTCTCTCTCTCTCTCTCTTTGACAGCGCTGGGATCTGCACCCGACCTAATGCCCCTCAGCTCCTGGATTTGATTTCTTCTTATTGATTTTTATTTTTTCCCATCTCTTGTAAACTTTTTAATATTATAAAAATTATTATTTTTCATTGGATTTAATAATTTTTAGCCACATGATGTTGAATAGTTGTCATGTGGCAATTCCATTAGTTTTTGGAAGGCTCACTATAGTGGTTAAATTGATTTGATTTTGAGACACGTGAAGCCATTGCTTATATTGAAATTGTAGAGACCCAATTGAATAAGTGCTCAAACCCCAAGGACGAAAAACGGGTATTTAGCCCCATAAGATATTACATCCTATCATTTTATTTGCAAATGAATTAAAACAAGAATTCATTTGCAAATGAATTCCCATGTTTGATACACTTTTCCATAACTATATAATTGAAATGAATTTTGTATTTGAAAACAAACACGTATTGAACTCGTTTTATGGATGCTACCTAAATACCCCTAAGGGGGGATTAAGATGGGATTGGACTGTTTTAATTCCACATGAACATTTACCCCACATTTGGTTTGAGAGGATTTACTATTCATGTGGTATTATGGTGGTATAAAATTAGTCCTAGTCCCACATTTTTTGTTCCACCCCTTTGGGGATTGTTGGGGATGATGAATAGTGCTAGGGTATTTTAGTCTTTATACTTGTTACCCTACTTTAGTCCCAATTCAACAATTTTTTGAATCAAACATAGGATTAAGGAATTACCTTTTTAATCTCTTTTAATCCTATCCAATGTTAATCTTGTCCACGAACCAAACGAGCCCTAACATTATTAGCTAGACAAAGAAAGCACAATTCGTTTTGAGCGCTAGACTCTCTTCCTTTCTTTTTTGCCTTTAAATTCTTATACCATATCTTTAAATTTCTCTAACTTCTTTATTGACGTCATGTTAGACAACTCTGATAGATCCCATGTTTGCAAATATGGGAATCATCATTCATTCCGTCCATGAAAGGATGCAAGATGGTTTTAACCCTTCCTTCTTACACAAGCTTGGAGAGGAGGGTGACTAAGTGAGCATTAGGGCTTCTTGAGTAAATTCCCACTGATCCCACCAAAAGCCTGGCAAGAACATAGTTACCTGGAACGTAGCCCCCCTATGAACCATGATCCGAGCTGCACAAAAAAGATCATGGTACGTTTGCGATCTAGATCGTGATAATCAGCTATTCCATTCCCCAACAAACAAGCAATTCACGACTTTGATATGCAATAGATAGAAAAGTAAAACATGACATAGAAATCCGCCGCAGTTGAGGAGAGGGGCAGCCACCGAGGGAGGAGAGAACCATCCATCGTTGCGGAGGAGAGAGAAAGCTATCAAAAGTGAGGAGGGAGAAAGCCGACGCTAAACGAGAAGAAGGAAGCTGCCACCGGAAAAGAGATGTCATCGTCGACAAGGAGAGAGAAAGGATGTCGCTGGCAGCTGGCAATGGCCAAAGAAACGATGTCACTAGTTGGTGAAGATGAAGGAAGTGTTGATATCTAGTAGAGAAAAAGTTACAGAAGAGAAATTGTAGTGGGGTGACGTGGGTTTTGGGAATTCTAATGGGCATATTAAAAATTCTAATAGAAATTCTAGTTGGTATTGGAAAGTTAATAGGTATTTTAATTGGTTTACTGTAGTGGATTAATACAATTTAATGTAACCCACCGCCCAAGAACCATTATTTTCCTTCTTTTAAGTTTATTTCATTTTTAAATTAAGTCATATTCCTACACAAACCAGGACCATAAGTCCTAAGTATAAATTTGGACCAACTTTCATATTTTTCATCATTAGAAACATACCAGAATGTACATACTGTATTGATATATAGTATGTATGTATGTATGTATTATTATTATTATTATATATATATATATATATATATATATATATATATATCAACGCGAATTAATGTACCCCAAACAACGATCCAACTATGTCTATTCCCTTGTACCGCGTCCTGTACCGTGTACTCATACCCATCCCGCGTTCCAAGTAACTTTGGGCAAGAACATTGAAGAATGCTTACGAACTTTTGCAACTAAAACCTCAGCACCTCCTTTCCCGCCAACACCTCCACCCTATTCTCTTTTTTTTATTTAAATCCTAAAATTAAATAATATCCTACACAATTTTTCTTTTCTTTTTTGAGTAATTACTTTCAGCTTTTTCTTATAAGTAAATAAGCATTATAAAAAAAAGCACCAAGATGATGCAACTCAAAGTCAAAGGCTAATTACAAGAAAGGAAATCCACAAAACCCAAAATAACAAAATTATTTACAAAAAAAATTCATTTAGCCCAAAAATTAAGGGTATTTAGCCAACTTTCAGCTTTTAAAACTCTTTCTCCTTAGTCTACTCTCTGTAAGCAAGGTGTGCCTAGCAATATCATTGACTATTTTGTGGATAAAGTAACAAGCAATACTGGAAATTTGGTTGCCTTCAGTTCTATTTTCTTAAGAAATATCAACAGAAAACACACATATTAAAGCCATAAACATTGAAATTTATCATTACCAGCATAATGACACTAATATCACCATTAAACCACTAACATACACCCTAGAGGCCTGAATGAGGCAAGCTAGTCCTAGAAATTCACTAACATATAATAAAAAATGTATAAAAAAACAGGAAAAACGCATTATCTAACAGAAGAATCAGTATCTCTCCTTCCCCAAACCACCACAAACACATCATACAAAGATTTGATATTTACACTTCCACATATAGAATCAGCATGAATAGAAGAGAGAGAACACTCACCAGCAACCGGCAGAAATTGGTTGGCCGGCCATGTGGGCGATGCTGATTGGCTACAGAGATACCGAGAAGAGCGAGAGACCAGAGGACTTACACTCCAATGCCAAAATAAGTTTAATTTTCAGAAGAGGTGAATTAACAAAGGTTTAGCTACCTAGTAAGTACAGTAGTCTAATAGGGTTAGGGTTTTTGGTTAAAGAAAAATTGATTTGATAACAGACCTTTTGCAAGCACATGTTAGTAGAGAGAGGTTTTGGGTTTGCATTTTTAGTAAATCTTGAAAGAAAAGAGGTAGGATTTAGGGCTGCGATCAAGGGGGGAGAAGCTCGTGGTAAGCAAGCTTGACCCGGCGCGACATGTTGATACTGATCAACATGTGTAAATCTTTCTAGTAAAAAAAACGTGTAAATCGTACTCCTATTAAATGTTTTTTTATAAGTACTTTCATTGAAACTCCTATTAAATATTAAGCTTGATTACAATTATCACCTTGTGGTTTGCCCTCACTTCTTACAGACTTTATTTTGTTACAACTAACCTCCTGTGGTTTCTGCTGTTAAACCATGATGTAACATCGTTTATCAATATGGACCATACGGTTGGCAAGATAGAGAAGCTGAAGGAAAATGTGGTTGTGCTTCGTGAGAGGGAAGAGGATTTGAATACAATGCTTTATAGAGTAGACAAAAGGCAATAGGAATTGAAAGAGTTTCTCCCTGATTCCCGTGGAAAGAAAAATAAATTAATACTCCCTCAATCCCATATTATTAGTTCACTCTTCCTTTTTGGGATGTCCCAAAATATTGTCCACTTTTATGATTAATAAATAATACATTTTACTTCTCCAATGATGCCCTTGTCATATTAATATTTATACAACCACCAAGACGAAAAAAAGGTTTACTCCACTTTAGGATAACAATGGAATTGTATGTTACAGTCAAAAGGTTTAAATACATTTATTATGGTTTCCTAAAAACCTGTGTTTTTTCAAAGGGGCTACTAATATGGGACTGGGAGTATTATTATTATTTTTTTGTTTGGTTTATTGTTCAACTTCTAGGTTAAAAATTTGTAATCTAGCCTTTTTGATAAACGGTGTTACACCCTGACCTAATGGTAGAAACTACAGTGTTAGTTGTAACAAAATAAACCTCGAAGTCTATTAAGAACTAAGACAAACCACGATGTGACCAATCATGAGCGGGGGAGAAGCCAAGAATTTCCTCTAGCTAGGCCGAAATAATACTTATATTTTTGTTCAAAATTGCAAGTCATTTTAAAACTTATTAAATATAAAATACACAATATAAGCCTTCATCACCCATGAAGGAGTTAATCAATGATATTTATGCCTTCATCACCCATGAAGATGATGACAAAATGGATGATGGAGTATCTATATTACTCTCTAAATTCTCCACAATCTACTTCTTGACAAATGAAACTATAGTTTTTGACTTCATGGTTTAACCTATATATTACAAAAAAAAAAGTTGCCTACCATTAACATTTAGTCAATTTATCAAGAGGGAAAAACAAATTTACATATGAACAAATTTTATGCATGCCATTCAATTCCTAATGTTATTATTACTAATCCTTTCTTACTAGACCTGAACACCAAATCCTTGAAATGGGTCAGCTCAGTTCTCTCTGTAAGCCTTAACCTAAAGAATATTTAATCTCAATCTTTTGTAAATTACTTTGTTCAATAAATCTGTTTCTTAATATTTAAAGGAGAATATATGATAGTGTTATATATATATTTATGCTTGTGAAGATATACATGTAGTCCTTTTCATTTTCACTTAGATGATGATAAAAAAACAAAAAGAGATGGCTTTGGTGTCCCTTTCTTTGCACTGAAAGGAATAAAACAGTAAGAAGTAAAGAATACAACCAGGATCAAGCTAGCAGCAATAATACAGCAAGGCAAGCATGGTTCTCTTTTGCTTATTGAGATCATGACCAAATATTGAACAAAGTAATTATAATGAGCCCATCCATCCAATCTTAATATTTTTTTAACAGCAAAATAACAGATTTTATTGATAATATGAGTCAGCCAAAGGCCAAATTACAAGCATGAGTCCTCACCCAAGAAACAAAAAACGCAGGTTTACCAACAGCAATAAAAAAAACCAGCAGAAATAGACAGAAAAAATATCAAAGATAACCAAAACAACTCCAAGAAAAACAACAAACCCTCCTTCTTAAAAACATCCTTAATGCTCAATCAAGAAACCAGATTAAAATGCTCGATCAATCTTACTATTTAAGACTGCTTGCAGGCTTAAAAGATCTATGAACTAGTAAAAGAAAGCCTGAATTAGTTGAAAAAAAATCATCCTAGACCATTGCAGAAAAGAATGGTGGTTGCTATGTTTACAACTTACAATTGACATACAGAGTAAGTTTTCAACTTTCAATTCCACATACCATTCCATAAAAATAAAAATAAAAGGTTCCGCACACCCAAAAAAAGGTCATGTATCCCTCAAGACATCATAGAGGAAAATAGAAAAATAGCAGAATTTCAATGTCAAATCATGAAAAACAAAAAACTTAAAAGCTCCAAACTTGAGTGTTTCGATAACCTGGAAAGGAGTATTGAAGCTGTTGTTGCCCGGTGGGATAGCTTCGCCGGAAATTGAAACCCAGTCGTGGAGAGAGTCAGCGCCTCCGCCTCCGCCGCCGCCGGTGCTGCTGGAAGGAAGAGAGAAAAGAGTGGGCCTAAAATTGGGACTGAGCTGTGCGTATGGCGTGAGGCGTTGGAGTTCGAAATAAAATTGAAAGAAACCGTGAACGCAAAGCTGGATTGAGAACATAGATAATGGATTGTAAGCTGGGTTGGGCTTTAACCGGCTAGGCCTACTAATTGATTTTTCAAAAATTTGAACTTTGGTCAGGGGCAGGTCAGCTGAGATTGATAACCACTTTAAATAATTGTTTTAAAAATTTTAATTAAAAATAAAAATATTACTTGTGATAACAATTTAGTCCTTCTTATCAAAATGTTAAGCTTGTGATACATTTATTATAAATTATTATTAGTAATTTACGATTTAAATTGTATTGTTATTATCGTTTTTTAAAAAAAATAAAATAATTGTTGTGCTGAAATCAATTAAAATATATGTTTTAATTCGTATTCTTGTAATCTGACAGGTATAAGTAATAATAAGTAATAAAAAATCTAACATAAAAAAATATAAATAATGAAAGTAAAATATAAATCGATAACATATAAAGCATGTGTAATGATTTATTAAACGAGTAAGGACATGGATAAAGCAAAATTTGCAAGTGCCATATTTATTGTTATCCTTAAGAGAGAAAGAGAACTCGAAAAATAGCAAGAAGTTTTATCTTCAGAGAGGAGCCATTACTTAAGTAAGCTAATAAAAAAAAATGAAGTGAGGGTAAAAAAAAACCGAAATATTTGAGAAAATGTAAAAAAAAAAAAGAAAAAAAAAGAGTGATACCACAATTAGTGGGCCCTTTTATACCATAAAAAAAAAAATCTTATTTTGATAAATCCACAAACATAGACATGTAAAACAAGAACATTGGTTATCTCCACAGGAAATAACGCCCGTTGCAATTTTCCCGCGGAATCGTCAAACCGAATATCCTGAAACCCCATTGATGTTTACTCCTCAAAAATCATCATTGTCTTTTGCACGATTGCTTCTTGTGTGGGACCCACCTCAGATTTGCACACTAAAATTACTACTACTATATATATAAGCAAAGTAAATCGGTACAAAAAAGAAAACCAAAACAAAACAAGAAGCAAAAGAAACAATTTTTTTTTATTTTCGTTTTCCTTGGGGATGGAAGACATTTACATCCTCAGGAAATCAAAAACCTCGTAAATACAAATACAAATACAAAATTCTCGTCTTATCCAAAGCAAAAACCAGACGACGCCTGGAATCTGTTGTACGTTGTGCTGGTTGTGCTTTTGCATCATCAAAAATAAAACAGAAACAAAGTGTTTTTTTGAGTTTGGAGGGAATTTGTCCTCACTTGTTCATCAAAGTACAAAAATCCTCCAAGGTTCCTCCTTTTCTCCGTCTGTTTCCACTTTCGAAAACAGGCACTTTCTCCTTTCTTCCTCTGTAGAATTAGAATTGATTTGATGGACGGTGGCGGGTTGCATAATGGTTCCGTGACATGCGGGTCGTGGATCCGACGACCCGAGAACATGAATTTGGTCGTTTTGGGTAAGGCGAGGCGGGCCGATTCCTCCCCTTCTGTCGTCGAGGTCTTCTCATTCGATCCCAAGACCTTTACCCTCTCTGCTTCTCCTTTGGTATCTCTCTCTCGCTAATTTGTTTTCGGAAGTTGCTTTTTTTATTAATTTTTTTTAGAAATATTCGAAATTAGTGAAAACATGTCGTTTCAAATTTCTTAGGTGTTTGTAGAAATTTATGTTCTTTATGTTGTGGAAGAAATTTTGAAATACTCTTTTTTTAGAAACAGTTTGTTGTATAATACGGATTAACGTCTTCTTTCTTTTTTTTTCTTTTTTTCTGCTAATAAATGGGTTTCAGGTTTTGATTGTTGAAAACAAAACGACTGCCATAGAACTATTTGGCTTTTTTTACTTTACTTTTTGAGATTTTAAAGTTCACAATTTTTCTTATATATTTTAGTTCTTTCTGTATCCTAAGAAAGAAAAAAAATTAGGATCTTAAGATAATTTGTCCGTTTAATTTTTCTTCTAATTAATTTTTTGGTTTGCTCTTCGTTTAGGCTACGCACGTGCTTGAAGAAACCGATGGCGATCCAATATCCATCGCAGTGCACCCCAGCGGAGACGATTTCGTGTGCTCTACAACCAATGGTGGCTGCAAGTGAGTTTCTTTACAGTACTATGCTGAGGAAGAGAAAATTTAGTACGCCTTTAAATAGTATTAGTGAAAAGAGACTAGACTAATTTATGATAATCAATTAATCGTAATTTTTATTATCTATCTTGTTTGTCTTTTAATGTTAAAAGTGTATTGCTGGTATATAGAAATATGTTGCCCTTGCCTGTTTGCGAATAAATCCTCGCAATAATGTGGGGTGGATAATTGTGTTGACTCCACACCAGCTATTATACTATCATTTTCTTCACTGTGTGTTTTGTCCATGTGCACAGCTGTTTTTGTCTCTTTAATTATTCCGTTCCTCCTAGTTTTTCGATGGAGTTGTGCAGTTGCTTTGTGTTAAACTTTATTTTCTGTTTAATATTAGTTCCTAGTGCTAGTATTCCAGCACGATAATTGCTAGCACAAGTAGGCCATTTGTCTGCAAGGCATTTAGAAAGTAGGAGTCTCCATTGGACCTGGTGTTAGGCTCCATGGCATTTTTGTTAATTCCATTCCTACTGGCATACATGGCCGGTACGTACTGGTTTTGACATCAAAACCGTACAGGGACACCCCTGTACAGTTCCGTTATTTGTGCCACAGTATTGGTCTGTAGTCTGTACCGATCTATACCGACTTTACCAACCTGTTTCGACAAAAGTGACTCGTTTCGGTCAGTACACATCATATGTAGTTTATTCAAAATTTAATGGGTAACATAGGAAATTTCGTTGATAGCCTCAATTCTAATTACTAAAGCTAACAATAAAACCGAAATTCAAAAGTAAACGAAAAGAAAACTCTTAACTCTCAACCGTGACAGTTTGTTGACAAATAGGTAAGTTTTTTTTTAATAAATTATTTAGGCTCATTGTGACTTTGTAAGCTAGAAATTATTGCTGATGTAGGAGTAGAAGTTTTTTTAGTTGTCTTTGTGATTTTTGTGTTTGGGTCGCTGACTAGTGAGGTGGTAGCCAACCAATGCTTTTGGAGGAGTGATTGGCAACTAGTGCTTTAGATGATGACTGCTAACATATGATATTTTATTGGACTTTAGCTAACTCGTGATATGTTTGAAAAATATTTGATATTTAAATTTGTTTAGGGAAAAATACATTTACCCCACTGAAGTTATGGGCAATCTATACTTATCCTAATGTGGTTTGAAAAATACGGAAACCCCATTCTTCTTATTAATAGTTTGATTTCTTGGTATAAAAACCCCACTATAGTCAGCAATTCGTTAGTTTATTAGTAAAAAAGCATGCCACCTCATTATTAATATTCCTAAAACCCAGAATGACCCTAAACGTGTACATGTTCTAAATCATATAAGGAATATATATTTCTCCCTCTCTTTTTTCTCCATTTTTTCATTTTTCCTTTCTTCTTCTTTCTCTCCTCTATATCCATTTTCTTTTTCTCCATGTACCAAACAACAGGGAAGATTAGAAAGACAATAATTCTTTTTAATAAGTTACTTTTATGAATAGGAAAACATAAACATTTTATGTGAAAATGTATATGAAGATCCTAAAACCCACCAAAACCAGTGATGCCAGAGTGAAAATACCCAATCTTCTTTGAAACACCAATTTGTAGTTTATTTTGATAGTGCCCACTTTTCTGCTGTTAAGTTGACAAGAAGAAGAACACAAATTTGATTTTGCAGTAACATAAGAGCCCAATCAATCTTAGAGGGCCATAGTCTTAACTAGAGAGTTGATTTGAACGAGATAAGAAGAAAAATCCAGGAGAGAGAGAGAGAAAGGTCGGTCAGATGAGAGGGAGCCAATCTGCTGTCCAATTTAATGGAGCAGAGGAAGGGTGGCTTGACGGGCTTGTGGCTATTGGATTTAGAGAGACAGTAGAGAGAGAGAGAAAGAGAGAGGAGAGAACTCGTCTGAGGAGATCAGAGAGAGCTGAACTTTTTATATATTTAAAATTACTTATATATCCTTATTTAAGTGAGGCGACAAGGGCAATTTTTGCCAAAGTAAGTTGGGGCACAATGCTAATTTATGCCTTAAGTGGGGCAAATTAGCATTTCCCATATATACACATGCAAAGAGTAATATGCGTGTACTTGTGCTATGCGCCGCCATTATTTTTAAAGATGATTTTCTTTAAAAAATTGTTAATGGGTTATCGATATATGAGAAAAATATGATAGTTATGTTTATGTTATGATAGATGTATATAATTGGAACTTACAATTACTTATAAAGATTAAAGCTAATAAAATTTTGAAAACATAACCAAGTTGTTACTGATTTTGAAAGTTTTGCCTGTCTCACAGTGGTTTCAAAACTATCATCATATTTCCTTACTATTAGTAATAATTTGCTTTATTAATTTGATAAAAATGATATAATGCAGTTTACATATCCCATGCATAGCATATATCCATAAAATAAAATAATCACCATGTGATAGCATTTGAAACTTTTACTTAAAAGATGTTAATCTAGTTAAAATAAAGATTCGATTTTTTTGTAGTGATGTCATCGCGTGATACCTTTTTTTCGCCTTATTTGACATATTATGCCAATGAAACTAGTCTACTATTGAATCTAATGAGTTAAAATTAGAATTAAAATAAAATAATGAAGCAAAAAGTAAATATAAAACAAGGTATTATAGGCTATAAGGTCAATATTTATTCTAAAATTGAAAAGAGATTTGAAACAATAAAAAAAATCTATCTATATATAAATGTATATATATCTATGTGTGCATGTGTGTATGTACGTATGCTATATATACACATATATGCATATATGTACAGAGACGTGTGTGCGTGCACACACATATAAGATGTGAAGATTAAAATATAGTGCAGTAATGTTAGAATTGGGACATTGAACTGCTTGAAATCCGTCGGTTAGCTGATTTCTACTTGCATGGTGGGAATCTATAGAACATTCCTTCTTTATACAGTTATCCATCTTTTCTCGGACTCATGATGTATATTTAAGAATGTTTCTTTCTGCTCTGGACTGTGTTATTTTATTTCCTTGCTCTTATGTTTATTTAAGGCTTTTGCCTCATGACTTCAATTTTAAACTCAATGCTGGTGAGGACTATTGGGTAGCTCAAACACGAGTAAACCTTCACTGGTGCTCTTCCGGATCCTATTCTGGTATATAGGGATCTCTTTTCATGTGCTTTATTGGATCCTTTCTTTATTCTGTAGTTATCAAGGAGCTGAAATTTAAGGCCCTTTAACATATTGCAATGTCTTGAATTCTATACATAGTGCTAAATGTGGAATGTAATTGTTTATGTCGCTAATTCTAGTTCACGTGTGCAGATGAAATATTACAAAATACCTTGTCCATTCTCTTGTGATGACTGCAGTCTTGAAGATTTTTAGATACCTTATTTTGGTGTGACATTGTAATCGCCTTTTTTAATAATCTTTTTCCTCATTTCTTAAAGAGGGACCGATCCGCTTTGTTTCTGTCTCCTCATGAAATGTAGTTAGTTTGCATACTAGGCGACATGGTTGCACATTGTAGTCAAAAGGCTATTGTACACCTTGTTTCTGGAGAGCAGTGCACTTTCAGCACTATGGTTACGTGGATTACATTTTACACATATATGCCCACTTTTACACTGAAGGATATATCTGTTCCAGTTTGATCATTAGGTATTTCAATGAAATTATTAAGTACACACTTATATTTAAAAGTTTTTGAACCTATGTTCCATCCAATCCCATTCTTTACTACTTGAGCTGATTACCAATGGAACACCCTAATACATCATAAGAATATCTAGAAGTGAATATAGTCCTTATGTTTTTTATCAAAAAAAAAATATAGTCCTTATGTCTGCTACTGATTCTTGCTTTATAGGTTATTTGGGTTTCCTTTTCTTTGGCAGGGTGTAGATGTAAAATGTGATATTTCTTGTCATATGCAGGTTGTTTGAGGTGTATGGTCGAGAAGCAAATTTAAAGCTGTTGGCTAAAGAACTACTTCCTCTCCAAGATGTTGGTCACCAGAAATGTCTAGCCTTTAGTGTTGATGGATCAAGATTTGCCACTGGTGGGGTGGTAAGCAATAGCACTTATACCCTGTAATCTGAATTTATAATTTTCTTTCCGACTTTATGTTTGACATGCTTATGGTTGAAGCCTATATATTTTGGCATATCTTTTGATCAATTATAGGAGGGGCATCTCAGAATCATGGAGTGGCCAAGTCTGCGTATTATTATAGATGAACCAAGAGCTCATAAATCCTTCCGAGATATGGATTTTAGGTCAGAATAGAGATCATTTCTTTCATTTTATGTCCATAATATACTGCTTGTTTGTTTTGATTTGAGTGTACAAACACAATAAAAATAATGCTTATAATAATTCTTTTTTCTTATTGGTTGCTTATAAATAATTGTTAGTTTTTAATATGGTTGAAATGGGTTATGATAATATATATAATTTTCTTATTACCACCAAAAGAGAGGAAAAAAAGGGGTAAAGGGAAAGAAAGAAAAGGCGCCTGTGTAGAAATTTATTTTCCAGACCATAAGAGTTTAGGCTTTCTTTGAGAGAATGAGAGAAGGCCTTTGTGTTCAATTTTAGAAATCTTTTTTCTTAACAAAGAATTGCAAAATGTTATTGGAGAACCTGAAAAACCTTGATTGAAAATTGTCTCTCCCTCTCCTCATTGTGTGTGACATAAAAGGAGATCTTCTTCTTCTTGTTCATTTTTCTTCATCTTAACTGTTGGCTGAATTGAGAATTTGAAGGTAATTTTTGACATTTTTCTCAGCCTAGTTACTGAGTTCTTCAGCTTTTCTGTTTGTCATATTCTAGCCTAGATTCGGAGTTCTTAGCTTCAACATCTACTGATGGTTCAGCAAGAATATGGAAGATAGAAGATGGTGTTCCTTTGACTTTGACGCACAACTCGGTATGGTTTTAATAAAGACCAAATTGTACTTTGCGTGCACTATGGTTACATTCACTTTCATCTTACCACCCTGTGATTTGCAAAGTGAAACTCTGACCTTTTATTTCATCTAGCAATTTGTGCTGCTTTAGTGTAGATTTTGGTTTTGAAATAATATGTAATTGTTCTCTTTGCAGGATGAAAGGATTGAATTATGTCGATTCTCTAAGGATGGGACAAAACCATTTTTGTTTTGTACTGTTCAAAAAGGTGCACCCCTTTTTCGTCTGAAGTTAAAGAATGTACACTTTTCTATTATTAATATTCAGCCTGTACTTATATAAATTGAACTGTACTAATATGATAATATCAATGAAACAGGTGATAAAGCTGTAACTGCAGTTTATGACATTAGTACGTGGAATAAAATTGGGCATAAGAAGCTACTGAGAAAGCCTGCTTCCATAATGTCCATGAGTCTGGATGGGAAATATCTTGCACAGTAAGAACTTAGAATTGCCCTTTGGGTGTTCACTTATGTTATTTTGGCTTCTGCTACATTTGATCAAGTGAAACATAAACTTGTTTGCTCTGGAGTATCACTTTTGATGTTCGAAATTATTTGCCATTGTTACTGTTATAATTTTCTACATTAATAGAATAATTCCATAATCAGAAGTTATAAGTAATTCCATATTCTTATTGCAAACTGGTTTTAATATGTTGAAGCCTTTATTTCCATGGTTGTAAGTAGCATTACCTGGGGTTTTCAAAATGAAATAGAATATACGTAGGAGAAGGGGTGGGCAAATGCTTAATGAGGCGCTTAATTAATAGGAAAGAGACTTATCAAAAAAAAATTAATCGGAAAGAGGAGATAGAAAGAGATAGGGGAGAAAGAAGATAAATTAGGAGAGAGAAGAATGAAGGAATGGAAGAGGAAGACAAAAGACATGCAAGGTGCTCAAATATATTTATGTACAGTACTGAATGTTGTTCAACTACTTTAACACTGGGATATGGTACTTCAACGAATTTAGTTAGAGGTATTCTACCTAAAAATGTGTGTGGCTTGAGAGGAGGGGTGGGGGGGCGATGAAGGTATGTGCTATTGCTTCAACTAATATGTCAGTATTTCTTAATGTAGGGGAAGCAAAGATGGAGACATCTGTGTGGTGGAAGTAAAGAAAATGGAGATTTGCCACTGGAGTAAAAGGCTACATCTAGGTACATGCATTGCATCACTAGAGTTCTGTCCCAGTCAAAGGTATGGTTCACTAACCAAAATATTTTGTTTGACAATACAAACATATTCAACTCTTTTTTCCCTTCTTTGTGGTTCTTCTCTTTTCTTTTATTTTTTTGTTGGGGTTTTTTTTTTTTTTTTTGGGGGGGGGGGTGGGTGCGGTGAGGGGTTGACAATGCTAAATTTCATAGTTTGATTAAGCTAAAAGAATTGGATTCCTTGATATTCAGATTACAAAATAGTAGGTCAAATTTTAATTCTATTACATCATTCAATCTAAGGACTGATGCTGAGCTCGGGCTCACTGTGAGCATGAACTGGCAGTCGTTGGATTGAGAGAAAGTTCTTGATGCAACGGCTGTGGCCTTGTGCTTGTGAGTACGAGCTCCTTGAAGTTTTTTTCCCCTAATCTAAACAAGTAGTTAACCATATCAATGCCATTTGCGAAGATCATATTTTAATCTTTTGCAAAACTAAATGCATGGACGTCAAATGAGTGCCATGTTTCGATATGGAGACGTGGTTACTATTAAAAATCTAGATACAGGGACAGTGATTGTTTATGATTTTATAATATCAAGCGAATATATTTAGCAATGATTTGAGTGTTTATTTGATTATAAAAAAATTATTTACAATAGCTTAAAAAAATTGTATTAACAATAGATTAGTGTAAATTTATTTTGGAAAATACATAGCACTCTCATAATCATACAAGCTCTTTAGATAAACTAATATGAACTCTCTGCTCACTTTCCTGGCAAGTGTTAGACATGGTGGAAACAAGTTGTGTTCTCAAGTGTCTGACAAGTCAAATTTTTCAATAGAAGAATTGTCCTACAAATTATAGACTAAAAGTTTAGCTTTTCTATAATTATTAATTGATTTGAGGGGATTCATCTCTGAGATGAGAATATGAGACCTTGTTATATAAGCCATTTGAACTTGGAGCCTTATCATTCTCTTCTCCTTTACTTGGCTACTTGATTTTTCTTCATCGTTTGTATGATTTTTCTCAGGGTTGTACTTACTACTACTAGCGAATGGGGAGCTACTGTGACTAAACTGAATGTGCCTGCAGATTGGAAAGGTCTCTCTCTCTCACACACATGAAAACACGTATGCCTGGCCATGATCCTCGCATACTAAAATAATGTGGGTTTGAGTCGTGTTGGAGCGATTGGTTGCGTCGACTTAAAACCCACATTACTAACAATGATAGCCGTAATTCATTGTGTCCTAGATGGGACTGAGATTAGTTTATGATTAATCCTTTTTGAGTGTGCGTCAATCGTCCCTATGGTGGGCTCCAAAGGGTTCAGTGTTTGCAAATTGTCCATACTGACCCCTTTTGGCATTGGTTCTCTAGCAACTAGAGGCTCTTATGCTCACAACCTGAGAGGTTGTCGAGGATTGTTTGCCCCATCTATCCTTTTTTGAGTAGCTAAAAACCATGCATGCATATACAAGCACACACATTAAACACAACGTTAGGATTTAAACTAAACCTTTTTCTTTTTCCTTCTCATCTGCAGAGTGGCAGATCTATTTGCTGCTTTTGGGGTTATTTGTGGCATCTGGTGTTGCATTTTACATATTCTTTGAGAATTCTGATTCATTTTGGAATTTCCCTCTTGGGAGAGATCAACCGAGACCAAAGATCGGAATGATCTTTGCAGATCCACAGTCCTCGGATGATCAAAGTATGTTGGGTGCATTTGGACCTTTGGATATGTGAGCCATTTGTTAAATCCAGTCGCCCCAATATCATGGGAAAGTCGCGCGTGCAACAATGTACTCAGTAATCTGTTTCACTGTTCAAGGTGTACTACTTTTTCATTAGTCATTCTTAAGCCTTGTTATCAAGTTGGAGTAGAACGAGATTTTTTAGAAAGTCTTATATTGCAAGGCTTTCTTATCGCATCTTAATCTTTTGGGTTTGTTAACGAGCAAACACTTAAGGTGTGTTTAGTTGTGAAAAATTTTCATTTATATTTTTCTTAAATCGTCATTCAACAATTTGGACATTTTTAATATTATTTGAAAAACAACATTTCTCTTTTTAACATAATATTAGAAAATTTTAGAAATAAAAAAATTGTCTCAACTTTTTAAATATTATATTGAAAAAAATTGTTATTTTTTAAATTACGTTGAGGATATTTAATTTGTTGAAAAAATTATTAAAGAAAATAAAGATAGAAGATTTTTCATGAAACGGAGAGTAGATGTTCCAATTTCATGTGTTGGGTGCATGTAAACTGTTGGCAGGGAAAAATGAATTTCCCTGTATATGCATTTCTCCCTCTCATGAGTTACACCATCACATCCACAATATTCACTTGTTTCCTCGCTCTCTGGTTTACATATTCCATATGCCGCGTAATCTGACTTGACAGTGCATCACTTTCTCACTCGCAACTTCATGACCATACAAGTAGAAATGTATGCCATCTCTTTTTCTTAAGCCTAAACATAATCTTCAGTTTTCACTTAGCTAGTAACCATTCGCCCTACCTCCCCAACTTCCAACAGATAGCAATTTATCTTGTGTTCCACTTTGTGTGAGTGCATTCATTTTCATATTATTCAAAATGGAACAAAGGGAAAGAAAATATCTTTCCTTACCCCTTCAGTTTCTAACATATTCCGCAAACACATGAAATTTATAATTACATTCGCGATTACAAATAACACGGGACATTGCACATTCAAATTTACTTGATGCCAATGTATAAAACTAATCAATCTGAGAAGTCAATTTTCTAAAAATTTTGCACCACGTAGTACCCGTCTCAAAGCGCTGACCCTGTTCAGCACCTTTAATTGCGTTTTTCTTTTCCTTTTTATCTCAGAGGATTTATCACTTCCAAAATAAGATTTTGTCTGCACAGCTTCAGCTCGTTCATCTCCCTCTTTCCTTTCATGCTTATGATGTAGCCTCTGTGGTAGTTTACTTGCTCCACAAAGGCGGCCAAAGTAGTATAGAGGATCAACATAACAAGTTGATGAAGATACAATTCCTTTCATGTTGGTTGGCTGGACAAGCTTTATGAATTCCTGAATCTCCGAAAAGCACGAGTGATCGGAGTATGGAGCTGAATATGCGTACTCATGATACCTTCTACTGAAACTAAATTTCCATTCAGCTTATCAGTTTGCATAGGACCATTTTCATTCCTTTTGCTTCTGTTGTAACGAGAAGTTAAAAGAGAACCAAAAAGCTTGTCATCTCCTTTAACAGGTTTCATCACCCACGGAAGGCCAGATGGCATGATTCCTATAGTTGGGCGCATTGTATTTAATCCCCTTAGAGTGTCGATGCTAAAACTGTAACGAGGAACAGCTCGCACTCTAGTAAGCGAAGTTTTAGTTGTGAATATATCATGGAACCCAAGGAGATGCATGGTTTGCAGTCGTTCTGGCCACACCCAAATCTAAAAACAATAAAGTAAAAAGATGATTTAGTTAACAAAATATAAATCATTAGCCAATTAAACATTTTCACGATGCAATTAAGCGGGAGAGGAGCTGCAGAACATAACTGCAAAGAACCTATATTAAATCTAATAACATAATAAATGAACAAACAATGACAGTTAGGTTAGATAAATTGGACTACAAATAATTGTAAAATTAAAGTGATAATATAAGCTATCCTGTTCAGAAAGTGTATATAAAATGAGGAGATCAAGGGAAAATAAGCCAGCAACAAAATACTTCCATTTAGCCTGCAAATTATTTGTGAACTTAGATAAAATATCAACTACATCTGCCAATTATTAGGCTCCTCCCTTCTTTGAGACTACCAAGATGATCCATACATTAGAGGTTTAGGTTTTCCTTTCAATAGAGGAGCACACCTTTATATTGAGCACACGTGAAATATGAAGTAATAGTTCTTCTTTCCCCAAAGTGTCAATCCCAATGATGATGTCATGTTCTGGATGGGAAGCAATTATATCAGCAACCTGTTATTGACAACGAATTAAACCAGTAAGAGAAAACTCTGACCGTCTCTTTTGATGAAGTACTTTAACCTTCAGTCCAAAAGATAATACCAGATTGAGTATGCTACTAGAAGAAACCCAAGCTTCAAAAAACCTCTATATGACATGTTTGCAGGGATGACTAGAAATTCTAATTAGTACAGCTTAACAAATACTGTTAACATATTGCCTAAGTGCTAAATGTCGAGAAAAGATGAAAATCATTTCATTTACATTCTCTGACTTGCTGTTGTTATCTCCTTTCCGACTGAGCATGTTTGCGGAAATAACGCATGTCCATGAGTGTCTAAACTTGTTACTTATATCCACTGATTATGTCAGTTATTTTAGTGTCAATACATTACATTCCTGATAAAGAAGCATTTTGGGATTCATTGTTAGAATAGTATTTCATTCCTTCTTTATCTGAATCCTATACTGCCAAGCTTTTCTCATTGAAGGAAACCCCAAAATTTCTTATCCTCTTGCTTAACTCACTATTCTTTCATTTTCGCCATCCCTTTGTTTTAAAGAAATTTGTCTCTTTTCATTTCTTATATGATGCACATTCTTGTATCCTTTTCTTAATGTCCTAGCCACATTAAAGGCCTCATATGAGCATCATGAATCTTCTTTTTCCCCATCAAGTCCTCCAGCACACAAATCCCTAATGTTGATGTAAGGATTTGGATGATAAATACTAGCACAAAGCATGCTTAAATTCATTAATCATCAAATGGGTTGGAACAATTACTATCAGTAGAAAGTGCTTCCTGTTCTTCAGTAAAGGAGCTTAAGGTTGTACACATTATGGAAGCAGTACGGCTGCTTTGCGCCCTAAATAATCTGAATTAATTTAGTTTGCACAAGGTTCACCAGATTATTAGTCATTACTTGTTTATCTACTAGCTACAGGAAACAAAAAGATAATTTGAAATTGCACCTGTTGAGCAGCCACTTCTCGAAACATCCAGTAAATAGCAGACATCCAAAGTCTCCACGGAACAAGAACATAACTGCACCTGCCATAAAAGGAACAATTCCCTATTTTCAATTCTCTAGCTTCTTATTTAACAAGAATAAAATGAAAAAACTTCTCCCAGTACTAATAAGTGAAATTCCAGAAACATATACTACAATGCAACCAATATCGTACGCAGTAGCGTTTAATTACAGGATAGACTAAACGTACGCAGAATCCAAAAACGCGAGTTACTCTGTTGGAACCAAAAGCAAACAATCAAAGAGCAATTATAAATTGAATCCTCACCACACATATACGGACACACAACAATACGCGGCGTGCAGAGAATTGAAAATGAAAAGTAAAACGAAAGAAAGCAATAACTAAGCGATTGTTGATGCAAAAGACCCGAGGTCAACTAAGTAACCACGGAAAAATAGAGTAGCAATTTCGGCATTAAAAGTTCTAATTATATAATTGCAGGAAACAAGAAGCAAAGAATCAAAAGAGCACGTAAAAAAATCAATGGAAAAAAATAGAAGGAATTGAAAAATAAACCGGGACAATGGTAAGCGTCAATAGGTATAACTCGGACGTGGGTTTTGGATCCGGAGGAAGGAGACAGGAGAGAGAGAGAGTGCCAGGAGGCGGTGTCGAGGACGCGAAGCAAGGAGAGGTTGAAGTTAGGGAACTTGAACGGGAAAAGCTTGGCGGTGGTGCGGGAGCAGAAGAGTGGGCCCTTGGACCAGGTCGAGCTCAGGCCCTGCGTGTGGTCCGAGTGCAAGTGAGTCAGGAAGTACGCCTGGCTCCACTCCGTCCACCGATCCACTGATATTAACCCTCTCTCCATTCACGAAAAACGATTTCGTCTTTTATGGCTCTGATTCTACGGTTTTGTTGCTGGTTTCCATTATTCCACTTTCCACATTCACAGAGAGTCGAGAGAGATAAAGAGAGGGTGTTCTTGTGATTGTGATTTTGGCGGGCGAATGGATTTTGAATTTTTTTTGAGTTTTGGGTCTTATAGGCTGTTAATGTGAGGCTATCGGAGAAAGTGAAACAGAGAATTCTCTGGAGTGAAATCCGTTAGAATTTCTTTCTTATGACCCAAAAAAAGGAATAATTATGTTGGAGGGCTTTGAACGATGATATCCCAACATTTAAAGGTCTTAAACCATGAATGTGATATCAAACATCTTTATTTTCAATTAATTTTAATGTAATATTTTCATATATATTTAATGATGAAATTGTCTTTAAATTTAGCAATATAAAAAATTTGATTATAATTTGTTTATTATTTTTTACTATTATTAAATATTATAAATCACAAAAAATAGCACGTTAGTGAAAAATTCTCAAACAATATTAAATGATTTTCAAATGGTTTATAAATTTTATTGGAACACTTATTTAGTGTATTTAACTATATCAAAGTGCAAAAATTAAGCATTACATTGAAGAAGTGGATAATATTGAAATAAATTGAAGATTTGATCATTTGAAAACCTTAAGTGTCAAATTCATAATTTCAGAATTTAAGGGTTTGTTTGGTTCACAAACAGGATTATGGTGGGATAATATTAGGATTAAAGTGAAATTAAAGTAGGACTACCTTAATACTATGGTTCATTAGATTTCTGAATTTGGATTAAATTAGGATAACATGAATAATGACCAAAATACCTTTGCAAACCCAATATACCTTCTGCACCAAACCCAAATCTTCTTCCCTCTTCAGTTCTTCTTCCTATCAACCACCGCATCAACCACCATCACCTTCCTCACTGTCCCATCAACCACCAATAACCACAAAATCACCAAAAACTATCAACAACCCAGAAAAAATCATCGGCAAAAATCAAAAGAAATTCACAAATCTAAAAACTAATCCACACAAACCACCATACAAATCCACAAAACCCATAAACCCAAAAAAAAGTATGAAAAAAACCCACAAATTTACAGCTCTAGTCTGGGTCGGATTGGTCTAGTTCGGTGGTGGTCTCGGTCGGAGGAGGAGAAGGAAAGAGAGAGGAAGGAGGAGGAGGTGGAGGGGGAGGCGTGTGACACAATTTGACTAGGAGGAGAGGAAGGAAGAAGGAGAAGAGAAAAAGAAAGGGAAATGGCGAGGAGGAGAAGAGAGGGAAGGAGAAGGAGGCGCGGATGAAGAGAGGGGAAAGGGAAGCGCGAGGGAGGAGAGAGGAAGAAAAAGAAGAAATCGTGGGATATTGGTGAAGAAGAAGAGACTGATGAGCAAAATTTTTTAGTCCCAAAACTTTGGATTAAGTCTGTATCGAGAGGAATGTTACAGATTTTATAGGATAAAGACTAATTTTGTCCCTCATTAATCCTAGATGCACAGTAAACAATTAAAACCAAATATGAATAAAGTATTGAGGTGGGATTACATTAGTCCTATCCCACCCTTGTCCCTAATAACAAACTAACCCTAAGTGCTTGAAGATAATAGTTTATAAACTTTGATGCAATTTACCCAACAAAAAAAGTCATTAGAATTGCAGAGGATAATGTTTCCTATGATGGAACAAACGCAAAAGAACAGCATCGTTCCATCCATTTTTTTATTATTTTACTTTTTTTTTTTTGATAAATGTCTATTTTGATGTTTAAAAATTAGACCTAAGCATAATTGAGTCTTTTGTGGTTTCAATTTAAACAATTTGTAACTTGTTAAAATCATAACGATTGGGTCGCATACTTATGACCTAAGCATAATTGAGTCTTTAGTCATGCTTTCTTCTCTTCATTTGGAACCAGAGCACAAAAAAACCAAAAAAAAAAATTAAGAGAATATTTTCCGTCAAACTTTCCTTCAAGCCAAACATGAAGAAGACCACACCAATGTCAGATCAATGGGGGCTCGACATGGATGAGGCTTTGTTCAACAAGAACTGGACCAACACCGAATCGGCAAGTTGCTTCGGGCTTGGAATCTGTTTGATGCTGTAGGATCGATTCATACTCAGTTGAAGATAAGTTCTATATTGACATAGATAAGCTTTTGCCTCTCGCAAGATTTCTTCCATAGCCAAAGGGACAACCGAAAGCTGGTGGAAGAGGTGAAGGTCGTGGGGGAGGCAGAGGTGGTGGTGGTAGATTCGATGGTCGTGGACAATCATTTCATGGCAGAGACGGTCCAAGGGGTGGCAGAGGACCACTTAGGAACGACGATCCAACGACGATTGTTTTGGTCTTGAAGGCGGCCCTTGTACACGACATTGGGCGCTTTCTCGCCACTTTCTAAGACAATGAAATCGACGCTGAAATTGTTGGTGGCAGCTTTTAACTCGGTTAGCGAGAACTCCGAGAAGTCTGGCACCCTCGTAGCTCCACCGCGTCCGTATTCAGCGCCATTGAACGCTTGGGGAGGGTGGCTGTTTTGGTCATGACGGTGGTAGCTATTGCTGTGATGGTGGTCTTTTTCTTGTAAGTGCGACACTTTCAAGAAGGACGATACGCAACAGCCCATAACTTGAGGTAAGTTGACTCGGGGATCCCACCAGAGCTTCTTCCCTTTTAGCAATAAACCATACAGATTCTTTTCTTCTCTTTTTTTTTAAAAAAAAAACTTTATTGAAGAGAGGGAGATGAAGAGAAAAAAGAGGGTTTGTGTTTTTTGTTTAGCACTCGTGTGGGTGAGGGAGGGAGGGAGGGAGGGAAGTAGAGTGAGAGAGAGAAAGGAATCTAATGAGTGATGAGCTGTTTTTTCAGCTTTCTCATTCTTTTCATTGCACACTGTCTCCTCTTTCGTCCTTTTTGTATTACCACTAAAGTTCCATTATTTTTTTTTTTGTCATTCTTTTCCTTTTCTCAGTTTGTTGTTAATTTGTAAAAAAAATTGCTAATATGTGGCTTCACTTTCTTTGCATCCTTTCATTCTCTAGCTTCCAAATCCCCCTCATTTGTTTGGCTCTCGTTGTTTCCAAGATACCCAAAATTTTTCCAGTAAGAGCAAGCAAGGATAAAAAAGACAAAAGTAATTATTACCAAGCATGGCTACTAGGCTGCCAAAAAGGTACGACACGAGAGTGCCATGCTGAGTGTTGTGTCCATGTTGAGTTGTTATTTCTTGTTATCATGTTAAATGTTTCACTTGCAGCCATTTTTAGTGTGAAGATTATAAATTGCGAAGAGAAAATGTGAAAATAGAGAAGATTAATTGAAAAAAAGAATGCAGGTACTGGATGCTTGTTTTGGTTTACTATTTTGGTTTGTTGGAAAGCCAAGGAAATTAGTGAAACAGAAAAGTAGATTCTGATGCAGTAAGGAGAAGATGAGAGTTTTACCCTATGGATTGAGGGCATAATTGGTATTTTGATATTATTTTTCTGTTAATAATTTTTATCATCGAGTTATGCCACCCAATTGATATGATTTTAACAAATTAAAAACTCAACCATTTAAATTGAAATTACAAAGATCTAACTATGATTATATCTGACCCTTAAAAACCAAAATAAGCATATACCTTTTCATTTTTATCATGGATTTGGATCCTCAAAAGAAAAAAGTATAATGGCATTTTCGAGAATCTACGGAAAAGTTATTCCCTTTTTGTCCAAGTTGTTGTCTATTTAACAAGCTGAAAAATATCAAATCAAAACGTCCACACTCCACACTTATCTGCTGCACAGGATTTCAGGATCTACCCTCTCTTTCTCTCTCAGATATTCCTTAGTTGATCAGATGAATTGTATTCAGAATCTTCCAAGGTATGCGTAACATTTCCTCTTTGCTTTTTTCTTTTTTAAATTCTTTTGTTGGATTCTAATAAATATTATTTTTTTGTAATTCATTTTTCTCAGATCCTCTGTTTTGCTTCCGCAAAGCTTCAAATGCCACGAAAGAAAACCTTCTTCATTTTCTTTTAATGTTGTACACCAAACTTACTTTTAAGATCTACGCATACAAATTTTTTTATCAGTATATATGAATACAATCTACGTATACTGTTACACACACATATTGTATGGATGCAAATATTTTTTTTAATGTCTGTAATTTAATGCAGAGAATGATGAAGCCCACTGATCCACACCGAAGTATGGTCGTGAAGGTAACTTTAGAATCTGTAGAATCCGAATTGATTTTTTAGTTTTTCTTTTTCTTGAGCTACTAATTAGCATCAGTGCAAGTTATTAAGGTGCTGGTTTTATGCATCTTAATAATTAATCTTCATATCAATGATTTGTGTGTTTGTTGGGATACATCTGTAAACTGGGGCCGTTTCAGTGTGAAACTATATATTCGTATGAAAACTAGAAATCTCTTTATAAAATATCACGTGGAAGATTCCTTTGTTTGCCCTAATCTTTTTGTGACTAATATGTTGTTTTTAAATTCAAAATGAGTGCTTTCGTTGTACTCTTAATAAGTTTTTTGATGAATTGAAGACTTTTTTCAAAACAGATAATCAATTTCAAATAAAAAATTTGAGATGATTAGATTTTGGTTACTGGCATATTGTTAAGCTATTCTATATGAAATCTAATGTGGTGTTTAGTCATAATGTTTTATTATTTTTTCTCTCAAAATAGCCACAATTTGTTACTGAATCTGCAAACCCCATGAAGTCGGCACCTGGCTGTTCATTTTGCTGTACGTTTGCCATACTGGAAGCATGCAAAACATGAGGAAAACAATCAACCTACTTGAAAAACAATTGTCCCCATTTGTAGCAAAAAGATCTAATGATTAGGCTACCCATTATCACTAAATTGGTTGATTTTTTTTCTTCATATTTGAGTTTCTTTTCTCCTACAAATATCAGCTTGAACTGCTTGTGACAATTCTGATTGATTTTATTTGAATCCTTTCTTAAGAAGCTTATCAACACTTTTCTCCATAGGCCACAACCAGTACAGAGAAGAGTGGTACTGAAAAGGAGGATGAAAAATCTGAGACATATAGTCATAACATGACAGAAGCTATGGGTGCTGGTAAGTCCACTCATGTTTGCTTTTACTTTACCACGAGGAATTATAGGGACACCCTTTGGTGGAAGAGACATGTGTTGGTTTTCAGAGGATAGGGATATTGACGCGGGTTTACAGAAAATGCTCAATTTGTAGGATCATAATCAGGTGGTCATATGCAATGCATATGCCTGAGGTGTCATCTGGAATCATAGATTGAATTGACATTTGGATTATCCAGTTTAATAGATGTGTTCCTCTTTTTCAGTTCCTATGTAATTTTATTATTCTTCTTGCTGTCTATAATGGCTACTAATGATTCTTTCCAATGTGTTTATACAGTTTTGACCTATAGGCATGAACTAGGAATGAACTACAACTTCATTCGTCAAGACTTGATTGTGGGATCATGTCTACAGGTGATTCCCATTACAAATTTTAAATAACAAACAAATTCTATCTTCTTGAAAATGCTCTCTGATTTTTGCTTCTCTATTTCTCTCTCTAACTTGCTAGACCCCTGAAGATGTTGACAAGCTTCGTAAAATTGGAGTCAAAACCATTTTTTGCTTGCAACAAGATCCAGATTTGGAGTATCCTGGACAATGTTTTCCTTGCAGTTTCATCTGAATTTATGAATTGAAGAGATTAATTATATCATTTACTTTTATATCATGAATGATGATTAAAGAATTACAAGATTGCTTGAACACATAAAACAATACTATGATTCCTTTACTATTACTTCCAAGATATTTTGGGGTAGATATAAGTGCTATTCGAGAGTATGCTAAGGCATGCGATGATATTGAACACTTGCGCGCTGAGATAAGGTTAGTCATCAGAAGAACAATGATTGCTTTATGATTTCAACTCGTGAAGCATGGTTTTATAAGCTATTGTTGTCAAGTGAAAGTATTGGTTCATTCTTGTAAACTAAAATGAAAACCAACCATGTTGCTTTCATTTCTGCAGCAATAACTTGTTAACAATGACAAAAAAATAAGATATGTGGTTGATATGGAGTGCTTATTATGTGCATCAACTATGTTTTCTGATAAAGTTTGCACTATATGATATCCATTATATTCTTATTTATATCAATTAGCGTTTGACTATACCCCACTAATTGGCAGGTTTTGATTGTATATTGAGCACTAGCAGTTAGGGCATTATTTGGTGAGCTGTTTTTGTTATTAAAGCCAAAACACTATTCTGTGAGTCAAAAAGTTGTTAACTGTTTTCAAAAACAAGTTTTTATCTATTTGAACTTGTTCTCTAATGTTTTTTCCCCTCTGAAAACTGTTCTGCAGTTTTGGTTATTTAATTGTATTTATAGGCAAAAAATAACAGGAAAAAAACTATTTTGTTATCGAGAAACACGTGATTTGAGAAGAGAAGGAGATAACGCATCCAAATGTGCTGTTAGTTTCTCCTAGGGGTTTATTTGTTCCATTATAAAACTTATTTGTCTTAGATCATTGTTGTGCCTCTGCTAATATACTTGAATAAGTATACTTTGCTCACTTCATTTCAGATATACAATACTGAGCATGGAAGAGGACATGCACACATATTTAGGCACACACACATATAATGCAAAATTTTCACTTAGTATAGCTGGCTAATATTTGATTTAGCAGAGACTTTGATGCATTCGATTTAAGGATGCGGCTTCCAGCTGTGGTTAGTAAATTATATAAGGCTGTAAATCGAAATGGAGGCGTAACATATGTACATTGCACTGCTGGACTTGGAAGAGCTCCTGCTGTTGCGGTATGCTTGTCAGTTTTGTTTCTGAATATGCTTTGTGCTGCAATTTTTTAAGCCAATAACAAATATTTGTTCATATACATACATTTACACATACCACATCTCAGGTTTGCATGAATAAATGTTAAGAACAAAAAATGAGATTGCGAGAAATAGTTGAAGGGAGAAAATGCATCTGATTTACTTAGCGCCAAATTGCTCTGAAATAGACTCATATTGATTATAAGAATAAATTATAAGATTCTTTGTAGGTCTCTGTGATATTGGATTCTAGACTTGCAATGACATGAGTGAATTGTTATATTCTATAGTCAAATATGCCCTTAGTTTCATTAAAGAATGTGGAATGAGAATGCAAGAAAATAATATTTGTGCTTAGGAAGAAAAGGATCATAATAGAGGTGAAAAGATGCAACTGACCAGTAGCCATCAACTCCATGAAATACACTTATTCAGTTATTCTTATTCTGATTATAAGATTAAAATAATGAGCATTCATTACAATTACTCTGGGTATCAGTATCACAATCTTAACTTTGTTTGTCTTGCCTCAGCAGCATACTAATGATTTTTTTTCTTTTCTGAACTACAGATGTCTTACATGTTCTGGGTTCAAGGCTATAAACTTAGCGAAGCTCACAGATTAGTTCTGGTAACTGTTCCTTTCCCCTGATATTTTATAAAATTGGAGAATATCTTCTTTGTTGTGGATAATAATCTATAATATCTGTAATTACCCTACTCTATTTACATTTATCATAAAAAAGTGAAGTTTGTTGATGATGATTTAGAAAACTTTACAGAAGGCTGGTACTTGTTTGGTATCAGAATTAGATTCCTACAATTTGAAGTCAATTAAATTTATTAATAAATTAATGTTACCAACATTAGTAACTATCTATGAGTGAGTTGGTGCACTTGTACTACGTATACAGTAATGCGCCTGGGTTGCATTTGTACTACTAGGTACATGTCTGAACAAAATCTCTCGATTACTTGCGATGTTGCATTGCCAAACTGCCAATATTTAATGAAATGATGCCAATGATGCTAACCGGAGTACTGGATTGCCTACTTAGTGAGATTGATAGAACCTTACATTGATGAAGCAGCATCATACACTCGCAGAAATAGAGCACTTAGTACTGACCTCTCACATATAATTTCTTGTATGGTTGTCAATAATTCAGTTTTGGAATTACATTTTTGGAAAATTGACCCCAATATTGCGGGGATATCATTTCAAAACAAATCAATTTGTTTTTGAAATTCATGAGAAAGAGGATAAAGTATTTCCTATGTAGATACTGCTCTTCATGCAGGTTATTTTTTCCTTTCCTTGCAGAGTAGACGCTCATGCTTCCCAAAGCTGGATGCTATAAAGAGTGCAACTGCTGATATTGTGAGTTATTTTCCTTTTTATGTTGCTAATAAGGTCTTGAATCATTGTTTTATTTCCAGGTGTTTGAACCCTTTCATTTGAGATTATTCTTTTGAATAAGTCAAATATGTATAATTAATAAAATTTGTGAAGATGAATATCGTACCCGATATGATTTAAGATAATGCTGTGTGATTCCATGAAAATATTCAAATGGTCTCTGCACTTTCCATAGTAAGTCTGGTATATGAAATGCAAACCTTTGCTTCGAGGATTGCAGCCCATGCAATAGACTTCAATTTTGTTTAACAGACACCCCCATGGAGGATTGAACCTCTGACCTTACCTTCTATCTTTTAGTCTTAATGGGGAAGGAGGAGAATGCAATTATTTTTAACTGAGTTAAGAAAAAAAAGTGATCCTGATGAGCTGCTTTGGTGCTCCTAAACTATTATTAAAATAGACAAAACCTTAAAATTTCCTTCCTAGATGCGAAGGATGAGGTTCTTTACAGCCTTAATTTTAGTTATTGGTTAACTAATTATGGAAGCATTTTTCAGTGAGCAGTGCAAAATAAGCTTGAGAAGGAGCACTAAATATATTGATGGGTTTTCTCAATAGCATTATTCCTTTAGGAACACAAGCTTCCTGTTTTCCTCCCCATTATTTTTTCTTGTTCTTTATATATAGGGAATGCTAACTTGTCACATTTCAAGAACAAGTTAGTATTGTGGTGAAATTATTTAGGACCAAAATGGCCTTAGGGATTCAAGTTTCTCTTGACCGAACAGAAGGGTAATATAGTAATTCAATAAACCCATTGATTTAATTTTTTAACCTCTAATTTTTTTTTGCGATATCGGCCCAACTGATCAAAAAAGTGCACCCCTGATATCGTTGGAATCAACTTGACGAGATATACATTCCGGCATCGGGTTCATTGCCATCCGTCGGTCGGGCCACCCTCACACATTGCCCGTTTGGCCGGAGGGGGTCCGACTTTAGATCTGCACTATTCCGGTGACTGTTGGTGGAAACCACTACCACCACCAAGCCGTATTTTGGATGATCTACAAAATCATCGAAAAGCCACCCCGTTATGCCACGGAGATGCCGTTCGTGCCCCCACACGCTGCCGGTCTGCATGTGGGGGTTGCCCCATGAACCTATTGACTTTTAGTTTAAATTTTGTTTTAAATTACCGAAAATCCATATTTTTATGCCGTTTTAGGGGATATTTGGCACAATGATAACATGTATTTTAAGTGTGGCAAGTTAACATTCCCCATTTGTGTGTGTGTGTATAAAAGTTGTTGCAAACTCATTCATCACACATTTTCTCATTTTAAAGCTTACAGGGCTCAAGAAGAAGCTTGTCACTTTGACATGGAAAGGTGGCAATTGCTCTACAGTGGAAATTTCTGGACTGGATATTGGATGGGGCCAGGTAACATTTCATATTCTGTTAGCACCTTGAGGTATAAGAACTCTTGGATGCTAGTTGGCATTTAAGGCCAGTTTATGTTTCACCATATCACCTTTAATCTAGTGAATTTATGGGCATTCTGAGCTATGAGTGACACTTGCATGTTCCTATGGACACAACACTACCATGAATCCATGATGCTGCAGTTTCCTTATTTATTTATTTAATATAACTGAATAGATATGTGTTATCTCATATAACAATTCTTAAGAAGTTGGAAAAGATGATAGCATATATTACAATGTAAATACTAGCCCAGTAAAAATCTGGGCATGCATGGGAAGAGATGCTTTAGATGATTTCTTAAGCTGTGCATTCAGTAGGTGCTAAATGCTTATCAAGATTGCACTTCTCTGGAAAACCAGTTTTCCTCCAAGAAACAAGTTGTCTAGAGACCGTTACGTGTATAGCCAAGTTGTTTATAGAATGAATATCGTGGGCCTTAGAAGCTACAACATGCAGAAAGCTTTCCTGGGATTTAAAATTTTTTATGTCCTATCCACGCATGGTAGGCATTTTGTTTTGAAGGGTTGGCACATAGAAGTTGTGTCCAGCCAATATTATCAGAATGAACTAGTTTCGGTGCTTCGGCAGTTCCTTGTTTTTTCGTTCATTAACTAAATTTTCTGTTGCAGATGTATAATCACTCAGTTTCTTACTATTAGCTGAAATCTTATTCTCTTATCAATAAGCAATCACATTATCCATGATGATTCAGTAGATCTTTTAGGGCCCATTTGGCTTATCTTTTGATACTGCTGTAAGGACTCAAAAGTGGTTTTAAAACAACTTTAGTTAGAAGTGTTGTGAAGTAAAAGCTATTTGGTGTTTGGTAAAAATTGTATTAAAAGTGCTGTCAAACTAATTGATGTGTTTGGTAAATAAGTTGTAAAGCTTCTTTTAAATGTTGAAATTAGTAAAAAAGGTATGAGTACTATTTGACTATTTGGAACTTTGGATGTTTTTCTTTCATCAAATTACCTTTATTATTTGTACAATATAAATATATTAATTTTAGTCACAATAAAATATAAACAATTAAAATAATTATGATAACATTAATTAAAATAATATTTATTAATTTTTAAATTAAATTATAATAATAATACTATTTTTATTAAATAAATAAAATAGTAAAGATGAATAGAATGACTGGTGATTTATGTAGTAGCAAAGGTGTAAATACCTTTGTCACACAAGGGTAATTAAGAAACATGAATAGTATCAAAACTGATTGTGAGATTAAAAGCTACAAAACCTATCTTCTGATTTTGAGCCTACATCTGCCATTTCTAATTGTTTTTAGCTTCTAATTCATCAAAAAAGAAGGTAAAAAAAAATGTGTTTGTCATAACTTATTCTTTTCGGCAGCAAAAGTTGTTTGAAAACCTCTACCAAACATGCACTTAGTGTCTCTGGTCAGCAAATTCCCATGTAGCTTTGAGGATTTTTTGAGGAGTATATATTTGATGGGAATAACATCTTATCACTGGGCAATTAGTATATATATATATATATATATATATATATATATATATATATATATATAAAACTCAAACCAACTCTTATTAAAAAAAAACAACTCAAACCAACTAAGCTTTAATCTCAAACAAGTTGGCTTTCGAGTCAGATTTTATTATTTTGGGGGTGAATACTAGAATTTTCCAGCATAACACGGGAATCTCTATCAAGGTGATGTCATAGTTATCAAAACCGGACCGGATATCGAGCCAATCGAGGCATCGGGTCACTGGTTTAACTAGTGGGTCAATGATTGAACCGTTGGTTCATAAAAAATAATTAAAAAAAATACATAATAATATTAATAGATAAAAAATATATAATAATTATATTATATTAAACACCTACAAAAGTGTAATTTATATTTTATTATCACTAAATATTAACTCAAGTTTAATAAAAATAACTAATAAATCAAGTCTTAATAATGATTAATGATAAAATAATAATTCATAAGAGTTAAACACCAAAGTTAGGAGCAAACAAAGCATTCTATATATAATAGTGTAAATATATAAATATATATGATATATATTTTGTACAAGTTAAGGGTAAATATTAAATATGAGCATTAATTTCATGAGAAGATAGCTTGCTTGGCGGTTGTGTGTTGACACTTCCACTAAGCCAACCAAGGTTCAAGTCACCACTTAGTTTTTTTTTTATACTAAAAGGTGATGTTAACTTGATTTAAAAACCGGTCAGTTCATAAAAAAAAAAAGGGTTGGTTCACGTCGGTTTGCAAAGAACCGACCAGTTCACATCGGTTCAAAGTGGTTGGGTAGAACTGGACTGGTTTGGCATTCACGGTCGGAACTGATAACTATGGGTGATGTCGGACAAGTAGGCTTGATATTAAATCGAGATGCTCACAAAATTTGATATTTCTCAATTATTAAGTCTACTTAGAACACTACTAGAGGTGCTCTTATCGGCACCCAGCATAATCCAAATAGGAAACTAAAGATAATCCAATTGGGAAACTAATTCAAGCCCTAATTTCCTAAATCCTAGAATATCTATGAAACTACTAACATATTGTAACTTTCCTCTATCTCTCTAATACTAAAATTTCATATTTACTTGATTACAAATTATTCGATAACATTAAAATCCTAATATTAATCTTCAATGAGTTCTCCATCACTAGCTTTTGGAACGAGTTTTTTGAATTGTTCATTTTGTAACATGACCCAAAGATGGAATTAGAATATTTCCAGAATTTTTTGTTTTCTGATTGACCTGACCATTTTTACCTTTCTGATATATGTATTCTTTTTGTTCTTTTTTTTTTCAGAGAATACCTTTAAAATTTGACAAGGAACAAGGTTTATGGACTCTCAAGAGACAATTGCCAGTAAGTGTGTAATGTTTCTCTTAGTTACATGTTAATCCATCTGTGGTTATGTGATTTGATTATGTTGAGGGGCAGCAGCTTGAACTGCTGCAGTCCAGCTTTCAAGCTTTTGACACCAGATTCTAGTTTAAGTGACCTTAATACTTGATAATGTCAAATTCATTTTTGCATCAGATCTGCTGTTATCTGCGGAAGAGTTTTATGGAAATTATATATCTATATTGGATAGCTTTGTATCATATATATAGTTCTCAATTGCAGGACCAAAATAATTTAGGTACGTTTAAAGAAGATTAGTTACTACATACATTTGTCAATGTAGAGAGATGTCTTAAAGAAGTGATCAAATGCGAACTTGAAAAAGGATCGAATATCCGTATTGAAGATGCCAAAACCTTGTTTTTGCTTCCTCAAGGAAGAAGCTCCCTTGTTCTTCATAAATTATTACAATGCATTGACCAACTTCTAGGAATGGAAATATAAACATCATGAGATACTAGTGTATTATCTCTTGTTTTTTGCAGGAAGGATGCTATGAGTACAAGTACATTATTGATGGTGAGTGGAAACAGAATGAATTTGAACTCGTTACATCTCCTAACAAAGATGGCCATGTCAACAATTGTATACAAGTAAGTTTCAGCTATCTGGTTCAGAAGTAGAGAAAACTATGTTTTGCAAATGTCAATTAAGTAATACACATTTGTATTTGATTTCGTGATTCATCATTTAAAATTGGTTCAAGGTCCTAATCATAGGGGACTTGATGAACTAGAAAGGATACATAATTTGTTTTTCTAATTGGATTATTAGTTGATGTTTTGGAAAGTATCCAGTTAACTTTAGTTCTAGCAGAATCCAATTTAGAACCCTCTGTCTGTTGGCACATCAGTCTACATCAGGCTTTGGAGAGCGTTCTTTCCTGCCAGCTCTTGTAATCTATCACCATTTTGTCCAAAAAGGGCTTTGGTTGCCTAGTGTTGCATGCTAGTGTGGCAAAGTCATACCAACTTGGCTACCCTTGGTAGTCAAAGCATTTGCATTTGTTTTTTAGGGTGATGGAACCTGTATTGATGTTCAGTCTTCCCTGTATACAGGTTGTCCACGATGATCCAAGCAGTATCGCTGCAACACTGCGGAAGAGGTTGACCAGTGAGGATCCCGATCTTGCAACGGATGAAAGAACAAAAATAAGACAGTTCCTTGAAGCTTGTCCTGATGATGATGACTGAATTCAGCTTGTGCTACTGATGAAGACTGAATCGCAAAGGCAATGAGGAGTCTTAATTTAAAACTAACAAATGTAAGAATTGTTCCCAATAAAATTATGTATCTTATCATCTTGAATTTATTGTAGTACAGTTAATAAATACAGTATATATTAATAAAGTGGCCGCAGAACTCTGATCTGCCCGAAAATCATTGCTTAGGTAAGGCTGACTGATATTCTCATGTTTAACTTATGAATGAACCAAAATTTTGAGCTTTTCTTTCCCATTTTATGTAAATTGTCATGGTGATGGAAAATATGAGGTCAATATATTGAACAGGGAATTCTCTTTTTTGTAATTTATTGTTTTTCCTTCAAAATTACTATAATGACACTATAGTGAATAAAAGTCTCATCTGATGATTGCATCCATGAATATTCATTTAGGGTGTCTTCATATCTTTACTACTTATTTACTAGTTGAATTTAATGTGACCCGTACGGATTGACCGTTTGCAGTAGATTTGCCCACTAGTGATTAGCGCGCTGAAGATTGAGAAATATTTGATTGATTCGGTTTTAAGTTCAATAGAAATTTTTTCGATAATTTTAATAAATTTTATTGATAGTATTATTTTTTTTATTATCATATTTATAATAATATTATTAATAAAACTTTTTAAAATTATTAATAAATTTTTTTTTTAGACTAAAGTAAACCAAGTATTTTTTTTTTGTAAAGTTCACTTGTGAGTAATCCTGTAGCCATATATTTGAGGACTCGTCCTACATGAGCTGAAAAAGTCTTTTAAGTGCCAACTGTTTCATTTTGGTAGGAGTATGGCATGAATATCAAAGATCAAACTTGATTTGTACTTGTAGGATTATCTATGGGCCTTGAGCGTACTTGAAAAATAACATGACGTCGTTTTCTTTTGGGGCCTTGGGGTATGGTTAAAGCATATCGAAGATTAATGTGGAGTGCATGTCTAAACTCTTTTAATATTCTCTCTCAAGATTCTTTTAAGATTGTTTTCTTCATTCTACTCTCTTTTTTAAAGATCCATTGAGGATCTGTTATAGTCAAGTTCTATTGATTTTTTAGTTGTTTCATTTGATTTTCTAGTTATTTTCATGTAGTTCTTTTAGTGGTTGATTGTAACCATGAAGAATCAGCGTGTTTTATTTTTGAAAAATGTATCTTGGATCACCATTGTACCCTGGACGATCAAAGAGATGATGATCAGTCCGTTTTTGATGACTTTGATGATGAGTGTAGTGTCCTGGATAATGCAAAGGATAAGCTAATGGTCAGAATTCTTTCAGCTCCTTCGGCAATCAAACTTACACAAATTAATCATTCCAAACCTTCATACATGGATGTGCTTAAAGGTACAAATCAATATCCTTCTTCCTATCCCTCATCTACACTCAAAGAGCATGCCTTTACCTTTCAAGATCCTAACAATTCTGATGAAGATTGTGATTCCCCTCATCAAGATTCGGCTAACTTTTCCAAGATTCTATTTCGTCAAAGTTTACTTAAGTTACGCTTTTCTTCTTCATTTTCTAATAAAGAAGGTGAACTAGCTTATTTATTATCAAAATTTGACATTAACCTTGCTGCCTCTTCCCCCAAATATGCAATTCTTCTTAAATTCTCTTCGGGTATACCTCCTATTAATTCAATTTTCCAACATTTGTTATCTTGGAAGCTTAAAGAAAGTCCATGTATTGGTACTATTGATTAAGACATCTTTTAGTAGGGTTGGGATGCAAAGAAGATTTTTCTTTGATATAGTCTTTTAGTTCAAGAAAAATAGGAAAGACTCCCTATTGATTATTCAAATGAACTATAATTTTTAACTTCAAAATTGAAATTCCAGCTACTGCGGTTTGGATCCGTTTTCCAAATCTTCATCTTCATTATTATCATGTTTCATTGCTTGAGGAACTTGCCAACTCTTTTGCGCAATTTCTTTTGATGAGAAAACACAATTCATGGAAAATCTAAATTTTGCAAGAGTATGTGTTGAATTAGACCTCACTTTACCAAGATTAAAGCGGATTTGGGTTGACACCAGCAGTAACAATGGCTTTTGGCAACCAATCCTCTACGAAGGTAACTTGAACTATTGTACTTTTTGCTGTTTGCATGGTCATCACATCAATGATTGTAGAAAGAGATCTTCTACGGTCTATCAAGAGAAAGATAAAATCATTGATAATGCATCAAAGATTAAGTCTTCTTCTATTCCTCAAACCGTTCAATCAAAGGCTTTTCAAACCCACATATTCATGAAGAACAAAGGAAAAGAGGTTCTAAATGACACTAAGTTGAATTTGCCAACATCTCTCAATACAAAGAAGAACTACATTTCGGGATCTATCTTACGGGGCTTATCTTCTTCGTCGAGTAGAAAAAGGTAGATGAACATGCTCAGTTAAACATCCGCTCAGATCAGTCCATTTTCAGCCCTCGTGCAACATCAAAGCCTAGAAAAAATATTCCAGCAGCTTCAGTCTATAGCTTGAATAAGATTCATTCTATTCAAGATAATTTGGAATGCTTCCTGGACGAATTAAACTTAACACTGATGGTTCTTGTTCAGCTAAAGGTAGTGCGGTTGGGGGGATATTTAGAAATTGATCTTTATTCCTTCTAGCTTATTTTTACTCATTTGAATCCTGCTCCAATAATAAAGCGGAAGCACTAGCCCTTTTATCTGGTTTAAAATTAATGCATGAACATAATTTTACTTTGACTATCATAGAATGTGATTCAAAATTACTTGTTAATTTAATTACTGGTTTATGTACATGGGATTTGGAGTACATAATTCGAGAAATTAAATCACTAATTACTATACACATGACTATTACCCATATTTTTTGAGAAGCTAATATGGTTGCAGACTCTCTTGCTAAATATGATCCTATTTATGATAGTAGTAATTTTTTTTAGTACTAACGAGTTACCTCTCTCTAGTTTAGTTGCTTTACATTTTGATTCATTTCAATTGTATATCTATCTAAAAACATAATCTATTGTATCTCTCTTGTTTAGGGTTAAGCTTAAGGATCTCCAAGTATGTTTGGGGATGATCCTTATTGTCCCCCTTCTATGTGTATTTTTTTCATAATCAATAAATTTTTCTTGAGGTTTTCAAAAAAAAAATTAAAAAATAAGAATATCGAAGATTAATAGTGATACAAAGAATGAACCAAAGTTGTCACGTTCACGATGGATAATTTTTGTTTTAACTATTAAAATAAAAAGTTTTAGTTAATAAAATAAAATATTTTGATTTCGACGCAGTTGCATTAACAAATTTTTAAAACTTAATTAAAGATGTCACTGTAAAAAAAAATATAATGTGAAAACAAATTTAAACAAATTGTGAAGTTTAGATGAAAAAAATAAAAAAAAATATTATCTTTATAATGTTATGTTTCGATCGAAATAAAATGATTATACTAAACCGAATGAAACAGAAAACAAAACTAAGTATATAAGTAATCTGTTTTGGTTTAGACGAAATCTATAACCTTGGAATGAATAGCTTTTAATTTATTTATTTTCTTAATTTATATAGTAATATTTTAAAACAATTATGATTTATTTCCCAAAAATGTGTTTTTATTGACAAAAATATAAATTTTACAAAACAATCATAGTATTTCAAGATTTAATTATTTTTTGATATTTATTAAGTTTCCAATGATTTTTTTTAATATAATTATTAAAAATTTAAATATTAATATTAATTATGATTTATTTTAAATACTTTCAAATCTTAATCATTGAATTATCAAGGATAGATATGCACCATTAAAGCATGTTTCCAAAGAAATTCATTAAAAGAATTGTAAGTTACCTGAAGTCACGTGAGAGTCCATCTCACCTCAAGAGATTAATAGTCAAAGCCTAAACCAATTACAGGGATTAGAGGGCGAAATCTAAATCTTGAGATGTTGATGGATGAACAACCTTGTATTAGTTGGACTTCAACATTTTTGTAGAGAGAGAGAGAGAGAGAGAGAAAGTTGATATAAATAAGCGCGTCGAGGAATACTTTACCCGAAATCTTCGTAAGACTAGAAATTTCACTCGTTTTACTCGCCCAAAACAGAAACCAAAAACAAATAGCCAACAAAACAAAATCAAAGCAGAAAGGAAAACCGATAAATTCAACTACACCGTCACTCCATTCACGTTGACAAACTATCTCTCTCTCTCTCAGAATGCTAAACTCCTACTACTCTTCACATTTCTTACTGACAGCTCAATAAAACTTTCCTTTCACTTTCTCTCCCAAACTTCCCCGAGAAAATAAAATCCTCCATGGGCCGAAACACCTCTCCTCTCGAGATCGACGGAAAAGGCGGTGGCAATGGAAACGACAAGAAGGACAATAACAACAGTAGCGACCTAGGGTTTCATTCGATCCGCGGTCGGTTCCCGTTCAAGCGAAACTCTAGCCACAGCCAAGACCGAGCCAAGTCCAGTTTGGATCGGCCGTCCGTACGGAACCGATCGCATCATGTTGGCCGATCGTTGAACCGCAAGGGCTTCCTCTCTCTGTTTAAGTTCCGTGGGGCGTACCTGTTATACATGGTGATATTCTTCGCGGCATTCGCGTTCGCCATGGCGTCGATGCTGATGCAGAGCTCCATCACGTCCGTGTTCAGGCAAGGGAGCGAGCGGGGGAGATCGGTCAGGGATGGCCTTAGGCTTGGGAGTACACTGAAGTTCGTGCCGGGGAGGGTTTCGAGGAGGCTAATGGAGGGGGACGGGCTCGATCGGTTGCGGTTAGCGGTTAGGATCGGAGTTCGGGCCCCGAGGCTCGCTCTTGTAAGTGTTCTGTTTTATCACTTCATGTGAATTAATTTTAGATTATTCCTTTTTTCATTGTATGATGTTTATTTCAATTAGTTCGAGTTAATTGTGGAAGTACTGTTTTGATTTATTGTTGAATTTTAGTGTTTTTCCTTTAAGCATTGGTAATGACTCACTGCTTGGCGGTGTAGTAGGTCGGTAGAAGGGAGTAAATTTGATTTGTTTTCTTGATTCTAAAATATTTAGACTGTCATAGTGTGAGGCACTTTTGCGTGGAGGTTTTTGGTAGTAGAAATGAGTCGGTAACTGTTATCATGATAACCATGCCATTTGTTTTTTAATTCTCATACCCTGAACACTTGAAGAAGCAATTATTAAGCCTCATGAGCACTTAAACTCAGAGAAACTGGTTTTAGTCGAGGTTTATGTGGAAGAAAATATAAGTTTACCTATCCCGAAATTATAGAGTTAACCACTATTTTGTAGAAAGCTTTGGTAAATGGGTGGCGATCCTTGGTGCCTCATTTTATTATATTATTAATGATATTTTACTTATAGAAAAAAGTTGGGGTGGTCTGTGTGTTGAATCCCGTGGTTTCAATAATTGCAATACAAATTCATATGATACGTTTGATTTACGTGATTTCTGATTGATGCATTGAGTAATCATAGATTGGTTAGAAGTCTTCAGCCTTGAATTAAAAAAGACTTTCATTTCATGATATGTATTTGAAGCTGTTGTTGATATAATGCTCTTGTCAAAGCAATATTTTGATCTTCACTTGACCACTGAGGGCTCGATTTTAAGGACGTTCTCAAAAAAGATAAGATGGTGATAGAAAAGCTTTTTGTTTTATTAGATTACTTCCGAAGTTCCGACTAGGCTGCGTATGTAGTTGATGTGGTTGTATGAGGTATTCTTGCTCCCTAAATGCTTTCTAGAAACTGGGATGTGGCCTTAATTGTTAATGAGTTTCAGATTTCAGATACAGAAAGGGGCTTTGCTAGAGTAATAAGCAACTACCATGAAGGAGGTTAATGCCACATGAGTAGGGCTTTTCCCAACTTTTGCTTGTACAATGGCCTTTGCAGAAAGGTGACTGAAATGAACTTTGTGAGGATAATGCCACATGAGTTGGTTTTTTCCTAATGTTGCTTATATAATGGCCTTTACAGAAAGGTGACTGAAACGAACTTTGTGATGTTCAATGAAAACCATTATGGTTTTTGTTTTTTTTATGAATAAAATTGTATTAATAAAGCACCAAGAGGGTGCAACTCAAAACCAAAGGCTATTTACAAGAAAATGAAGCCGCAAAATCTAGGAGATCATCATTATTTACAAAAAAATTCCCTCTAAACAAAAAATTGAGGGTGTTGATCCAACTATCTCAAATAGCCCCAATAGGTCTTTCCACTCCATCAAAGATTGCTCAGTTCCTTTCATTCCGCACTATCCAAAAAATAGAGTGTGGTATCAACAAATAAGCCTTTTTGACCTCCTTAGCCTCCCTCAAACCACTCCAAGTCCATACTTCATCTTTCACGGAACCCTCAACCATCCAAGAAACCCCCAAATTTCTATAAGCATCTCTCACAAGCTTCTAGCCAACGAGCACTCGACCAAAAACATTATGGTTTCTTAGAAGTTCTAGGTGCTTACTTAGGTTAAGTAGTGTGGAAAGGTATTTGGTTTGGGATAGGACAAAGATGTATTGGAAATCTCTACTTGAGGATCATGCTAGAGAAGGAAGTTAAAAAATTCTCAGTTCCACTTAAAAACCTCTTTTCTGGGTTTTAACTAAGCTGATCAGGTGGAGAGTCACATATTGATTCTCTCACTGCTCTATCAGCAATGTTGAACCTTTGAGAAGCATTTGGAGACGTAAGCTTGCGGAAGACGGGGCAATTACCATGGTTGCAAAATGGACCGACCATCCATGTGCATTGGCTGAAAAATGGTGAGAAAAAATATAAGTAATTATTAGGTAGGGAGCACATGCAATGTGGCCATATGGCTACCCAATAATGGTTGTGCATGTGGATTACTTATCTACTGGCTATATGACCTGTGGTCCACTCTGCATGCCAAATGCACATGGTGGTCAGGACAACCATTATTGGTTAGTCGCATGTATGACATGGTAGACACTCTCTACCTAGGAATTTATCAAAGGACACTAAAGAGCCATGGTAGATAAACATTTTTGAAAATAAAGGGCCATGGATGATGATTATTAAATACTTATTTTTTTTTTATAGGTAAAAGCTTATTAAATACATAAGTTTGAAAATAAAGGACCATGGCTAGACTCTTTGAAACTATTTTGTTCCTCGGAATAAAATAAGAATAGTTTTCTTTCTATGAGAGTCGAGATTTCAGAAAGAACCAAGTTCTAAGACACAGGCAGAAAGCTAATGGTATTGAACTTGGAAGTCAAATATAATTTCTTGTCAGTTGAGCGTTTGAATGGTACTTCACTACTTGGAAGAGGAACAAGTAGTGAAAGCTTAAACTATTTTTTTGTGAATCAACCTCTACTTATATTTTTTTTTTCTTTTTTGACCTCTACTTGTATTTTTTTTTCTTTTTTGATTTTGATAAATAAAATTTGTATAAATAAGGCATTAAGAGGGTGCAACCCAAAAAGATTGTCTACATGAAAGCAAGTGCACAAAATGCATGAGGTATTCCACATTTACTAAACCTATGCCCGTAAACAAAAAACTAAGGCTATTGAACCAATTACATCAAAAAACCTTTATTCCCTATTAAAAACCCTTCTATTCCTTTCATTCCAAACAAGCCAAAATAGAGAGAGGATCAAAGAGTAAGCCTTTAACAACTTAGAAGCTTGTAAGCTACTCCAAGCTGGCCACCACCCAAGAAATCCTTAGAACACAATAAGCCATAACCCATAAACTCCTAGCCAACGGGCACTCCAGCAAAATATGAAACATAGACTATCAAAAAACAAAAAGATAAAATATGGACTCGGTGCATTCTTTACAAATGTAACATCTTTTAACCATCACTTTTCGCCTTCTTTGAAGATTATCAATAGTTATGATTTGCTCCCAAGAAGTTTCCCAAAAAAACAACACTTTTTTAGGAGCATAAGAATTCCAAACACCGTTCCAATGGAAATTTGGGAGACCTTCAATTGGAAGCTCATAGAAAAGGACTTTTTAGAAATATTTCACCTCAAACCCCTTTCTTGAGTTAGCCTTCCGTTGTGCCATTTCCTCTTTTGTTACATTCATCATAGTGCAATAAAAGGCCTCTAAAAAATTTCCAACACACACAAGGTCCCAATCATGGATATTACGATATTACGGATTAGAGGAACATCCCAAGAAATCAAATCATTGGACGAGGATATGCATGAACTAATGAGGGCTTTGTTATCTCTTGCAATAGCAAAAACATTCGGAAATCAATCTTTTAAAGAAGAATCCCAATAAGAAATATCATGCCAAGGTCGAGTTCTTTCTCCATTGCCAACCAGAAAAGAAACAATAGGGAAAAAATTGGTCCTCCTTTTCCGGATCCACTTCCAAACCCCACACAATAAGCCCCTTCTTTACCTTAGAAATCCACTCATTGAGTTCACTCCCAAACTTTGCATCAATCACTTTCCTCCAAAGATGATCTCTTTCCACCATGAAACACCAAAGTCATTTACCAAGAAGGGCTTTGTTGAACGAAGTGAGAGATTTTAGGCCTAGCTTCCCTTTCAACGGTTACTTGACCACCCTTCATTTAAACAAGTGATATTTCATGGTTGCTTGGACTCTTCATTTTACCATGCTGTACCCGTATCGAACACGACATTCCAAATATTGACTCTTCCTTTTGACACTCCAAATCAAAAGAAATTTTACAAAACCTTGCAAAAAATAGACGAGTTTAACACTTAGAAAAATTCGACAGTGGAGTCCGAGTAACATAGGATATTTGTATTCCTCTCCTGTATTTTCCAAAATGAACCTTTTCGGAATACCCCCAACAAATTAGCGACCAAAAAAAGGATGGGAAAAGAGACTTAAAGTAAATGAGAAGGCTCGAAAGAGTGCTTTTAATAAGAGTAAGTCTTCTTCTTTTTGAGAGATAATGTTTCTTCCTACAGTCTATCCCCTTTTCAAACCTTTTAGCAATGGGATCCCATAACTTTCATGATTTATTAGCATAAGGTTTTTTTTTTTTTTTGATAAAACTTTATCTAAAATCTTTGTCAAAAAAGAAAACCCCTTGCTGATAAATCATGAAAGTGAAGTATGAGAATTTTTTATGATTATGTTCTTGTGTATGAATCACTGAACTAGCATGAACCATAGTGTCTATGGTTGTAATGCTGTCTCCCTTAGGAAATCCTTATTGGGTGAAAACTGAGGTACATGCTTTTCTTCTTAATATTTATGTATTCAAGTGTGCGGTTAAATGTATTTTAGATGCAGCATTGCAGCAAACTAATTAAGTAAATGATCATTAGGTTCAGATGATACATTGACTAAATTTTTGGTTATATTCAGTGCACATCATTTGCAGGTCGGTTGCAATTAAGTGCTTGAACTTTGTATTTAAATTGTCTTGTTTGATGAATGACAGATATTAGGAAATATAAAGAAAGATCCACAGTCGTTAATGTTGATTACTGTGATGAAGAATCTTCAGAGACTTGGTTATGTGCTTAAGGTGAATTTTTCTGGCATTTATGTATATAATTACTCTGAAATTTTTATGATACTTTTTATTATCTTTTCTGTTGGTCGAAGCAAAGTTGATACTCATTTTTGTAGTAGAACTATGTTCTTTTTTTTTTTTTTTTTATAAGTATGGTACAAATATGTTATGTAACCTACATGACAGGTAGAAAGTGTAATAAAGATTTATGCATGGATCCCTTTCCAAAATAAGTAAGGTGCAAATATGGGTTTATATATATAAAAAAGGTCCAAATATGGATGGCAGAACGCTTATGTACTGACTGTGCTTCCAATCCTGGTTTAGAAATGCTTATGATCTTCAAAATGCCTATTTGACAGATTTATGCTGTAGACAAGGGCGAAACACATTCAATGTGGGAGCGATTAAGTGGCTACATTACAATTTTAAGTTCAGAGCAGTATGGACATATTGATTGGACATTGTACGTTTTCCTTTTCTTATACTGTAGGATTTTCATTTTCCTTTGTGGTTTTAATTTATTTGTAATTTAGCATTTAGCTTTGTTCGGAAAGTGATTTATATTTTGTCGTAACTTTCTGGGGCATTTATTGTTTATTGGTTCACTACACCTATATTACATCTGTGCATTTTCTACAGTTTTGAAGGTATTATTGTTGATTCAGTTGAAGCAAAAGAGGCCATTTCAAGGTGGGTGAGTTTAATAATCCCACTGAATGTTATGTTAAGGAGCTTTTCTATTGCATGGTTATCCTGCTTGAGTTATCCTTGTTCTGCTTGGGCATGGATCTAATTATATTTCATCTTAAGACATCTATCAAATAATTCATGTTTCGAGTAGTTATCATTACAGTTTGTGAATTGTGATACATGATCATATTTTCTGCAAATGAATTAGATATGAGTAATGGGGGAGCATTAGTGATGATATTCGATACTACTGTTATAAAAAAATAATGGATACTATCGCTTTACCCTTTACCACGCTCATTAGTGACGTGTTGGTTTTTTAATGATTATTTATAACACTATAAGGACAATAACAGTAAAATCAATGATAAATACTTATCTAATCTTAGTAAAGGTTAAATAAACTAGGATGGAGGGAGTACTGGAAATCCTGGACTCTAATGCCGAGTATCAAAGATATCCTATGTCTGGTTACCCAAAATGGCTACCTCTGTTGGTTAAAGGGTAAGATTATTGGATGTGAGACTGCTGGAAAAGTACAGTTCATTGTATATGGAAGAAATTTGGATTTATAACATGAAGACGAGAAGAAAGATATGTAGATAATCAAATTGCAAAAATTTATGGCAATAGACATTCAAAGACTCGGCTTGATCTAAAACTGGACTTTTTGTCCAAGGAAATTCAGCAACAATTGTGATAAATTATTTCTTATAGAACTTTTTTCCGCTTCTCTGCTGATTAATCTTTACTTTCTTCCTCTCTGTGTTCTTGTTCCTAAATTCTGATCATAAGAGAAGGTATCAAGGTATTCATGCAAGCTCCTCTTTTTCCATTCTTCTCCTCTTGACTTTTAATGACCTATATCTTCTTAACGAAAAAATGAATAAAAATGCAATCATAACTGCTTTGGTTTTAAATTTTAATAATAGACACTCAAGAGATGCGATATCAATACTAAAAATTAACTAAAATCGTATTTGAGTCACATCTCTCTCTCTTCAGCTTATGGAATGAGAGAATATCCCTATATTCTGTTGCTTTCATTTGAGATGCTATGATTAGTGAGTTTTATATCTATGCAGCCTTATGCAGGAACCTTTTTCTTCGGTAAAACTTATATGGATAATTCGAGAAGATAGCCTTGCAAAGCGTCTACCTGTTTATGAAGAGATGGGCCAAAAGCATCTTATTTCTCATTGGAAAAATGCTTTTAGTAGAGCTAATGTCGTCGTGTTTCCAGATTTTACTCTGCCGGTAGATCTGCTATTTCATATCCCACCACACTACTTCTAGTTAGCCTTATTTTGAGTGTTCTTACTCTGTTTCTGAAATTTTATTCCTTCCTGTATCAGATGTTATATAGTGTGCTTGACACTGGAAACTTCTTTGTCATTCCGGGACCACCAGTGGATGTGTGGGCTGCAGAAAGCTACAACAAAACGCACACAAAGCATAATTTAAGGGAGTTTAATGGATTTAGTAAAGACGATATGGTGGTTCTGGTTGTTGGAAGCTCATTTTTTTACGATGAGCTTTCATGGGACTATGCTGTGGCAATGCATGCCTTAGGACAACTGCTAATCAAATATGGAAGGAGAAAAGACGCAGAAGGGTCCTTTAAATTTGTTTTTCTATGTGGTAATTCCACTGATGGATATAATGATGCATTACAGGTAGTCAACTGTCGATTGGTGCATTATAGATTGTTCTTCTTCCCTTGTAAAATATCACATCATAGTCTTCTTGTGTCTGCCCTATATAGATACAAGTGCCTCCATTGCCTCCATTTGTGAGTGTCATCTGATATAATGGCTACATAATAATTGGGAAAGGTGGTGGGAATACCCAATGGATCATTCCTGACATTTAAAATAGTCTATTATATCCATATAATACTACATTTAAATTTGCTAGTAAGATGTGCTATCTGACTTAGGTGATTGAGGTGTAATGTCCTTGTGAATAATGCTGAATTGATATTCTTTTATTTTGTAATTATTCAACCTCATCTATTGTGGAAGGGAGTTGAATACTGTAGTTTGTGTATCCTATTAATAATATCTTCAAAATTCATACTTCTATTTTATCTCTTTGGTGAGTTATTTGTAAGAAAGGAGCAGTCAGTGACAGGCATTAGAAGTCACCTAAAGAAGATGGACAAAGATGCTAATAAGATTATGAACATTCTTTTGGGAGATGGAAAGAATAAATTGAAGCAATCCTGCAAATAGTGTTTTGTTATTATGTGTTCAGTTCACCTCTTCGTATTATCTTTCGAAAATTGACTTTCTCCCTGGTACTTTGCAGGAAGTTGCTTCACGGCTGGGACTTGCTCATGGTTCTGTTAGGCATTATGGCTTGAATGGTGATGTGAACAGTGTTTTATTAATGGCTGACATTGTTATCTATGGTTCTTCCCAAGATGAACAGGGTTTCCCTTCATTGATTATTCGAGCCATGACCTTTGGAATCCCTGTCATCTCACCTGATTTTCCTATCATTAAAAAATATGTGAGTATTTGAGTTCTTCCTGTCTTGGTTTCCTGAACGCAAAGTTCGAAAGGATTCTTTATATTCTTTTTTTCCTTTTTCCTAAAGAGGTTTCTGAAATTACAGGTTGTTGACGGAGTTCACGGAATTCTTTTTCCCAGACACGATCCTGAAGCTTTGTTGAAGGCTTTTTCACTTCTGATATCAAATGGGAGACTATCTAAATTTTCTCAAACAGTTGCTTCTTCTGGAAGACTACTGGCTAAGAACATGCTGGCATCAGAATGCATAACTGGTTACGCAAGGCTTCTGGAGAATGTACTCAATTTCCCCTCAGATGCCTTGCTACCAGGTCCTATACCTCAACTTCAGCAGGGGGCATGGGAGTGGAATCTATTTAGGAAGGAAATAGGACAGAGAACTGGTAACCTGCCAGACCTGAATGAGAGTGATGCTTCCTTTAGAAATTCTAGTGTTGTTTATGGCCTTGAGGAAGTGTTCACCAGTGTTGTTGATTCACTAAACACCTCTGATAATGAAACTGAGATTTTGCCTCAAGATGTCCCTTCTAAACTCGACTGGGATGTGTTAAGGGAAATCGAAGACATCAAAGAATATGAGAGAGTAGAAACAGAGGAGGTATTGTATTTCCTTTCTGTTGTAGCACCTCCTCAGCTCTTCCCACCGTTGTACTCTATTCCCCTTACTCTCATTCTTCACATTTTTCATTTCTTTTATCTTCATTTCATTATCTCGAAAAGATATCTGAATGGATAGTTGTTTCCTTATATGTTAGCTGGAGGAAAGAATGGAGAAAGACACTGGTGTCTGGGATGATATATATCGTAATGCTCGCAAATCTGAGAAACTTAAATTTGAAGCAAATGAAAGGGATGAGGGAGAGCTTGAAAGAACAGGCCAGCCAGTAAGCATTTATGAGATATACAGTGGACCCGGGGGGTGGCCGTTCTTGCACCATGGTTCTTTATATCGTGGTTTAAGCCTTGTGAGTTTATTCATTCATCTTTTCAATCAAAATGTTTCATTGGCTTTATCTGAGGGATAACTATTTTAAAATTAGTTTTATGTTTAATAAGTATTCTCAAATTGCAAAGAGATTGCCTCTTCTTCTTTCTGCCACTAGAAGATAGGATGAAGAGAAGGAAAGAAATGAAAACTACCATTCATGTGCATCGACTCTATCTATTTTCTCTTTCCACTAGATTCATGCTCTTTTAAATTCATTTCTTTGTGTTATAGGAAAAAATTATTTAGATCAGCTTTATGTGAATAAATGATTAAAGTAAAATTGGCAGAATGTATAGTTTTCATTGTTCTTAATTTCATTTTATCTTTCAGTCCACTAGAGCTCGGAGGCTAAGATCAGATGACGTGGATGCAGTTGGCCGGCTACCCCTTCTGAATGACACTTACTATCGGGATATTCTTTGTGAAATTGGAGGATTATTCTCCATTGCAAATAGGGTGGATAGCATTCACCAGAGACCTTGGATTGGGTTTCAGTCTTGGCGTGCTGCTGGTAGGAAGGTAGTTCTTACATTTTTGTGAGGATGTTTGAATATTTGGAGTTGCATGCATCAATTTCATGGTCATCTAAGTTTCTTTCTAGCTGTGAGCTTCTTAAAAAGAGTAAGAAAGCAAGACAATTTCCCTATTAGATCCATGAAACTTTTAATCGAGAAGAAAGGGAAATAACTTTTGTTTGAGAAAAAGCTATTCTACTCTTGCATGTTTGCAGTTTAACAAAGTATCTTTTGCCTGAAACTATTTTTTTAATTTTCCATAATTCTCAATTATTGCTCACTGAATTTTTCTTAAAATAGGTTTCTTTGTCAGTAAGAGCTGAAAAAGTTCTAGAAGAAATTGTACAAGAAACTAAAGGAGATGTTATATACTTTTGGGCACGGTTGCATATGGATGGTGGAGTTACGGGTAGCAAAGATGCGCTCACTTTTTGGTCCATGTGTGATATCTTAAATGGAGGACATTGCAGGTATATTGGCTATGAGTTATGACTTTTATGTACATAACTACATATAGATCACAATGTCAAATGTTGCTGATATGAAGGATGTTTTCTAATTTTGTATTGTAGAATGTCTTTGTTTATAGTGTTTTATATCAACAGAAGATCTTTGCATACGATAAAGCTAATAGCATGACTGCAATGGTTCCTCTGCTTGGAACCAAATTTTACAGAAGAATGATTTTCAGATAACACTAATGTTCCCTATGCAATATTATTATAATTGTCTGACCAGTGAGAATTGCAATATGTGTTGGGAGTTCACATGCTTCAGGAAACCTCCTTTTTTTTATATATAAATAGAAAGAAAAAATGGTTTAATGAATAGGTTTTCAAATATGTACACAACCCATTGTGAGTACTGGCCTTTGTATATTTGAAAATAGATGTGCTTAGACCATAGCTGTTTTTTATTTAATGGATGCAGAACTGTTTTTAAAGATGTCTTCCGCGAGATGTATGCCTTGCCATCACAGATTGAAGCTCTTCCTCCCATGCCAGAAGATGGTGGTCACTGGTCTGCCCTTCATAGCTGGGTCATGCCAACCCCTTCCTTTCTAGAGTTCATAATGTTTTCACGGTAATTTATGGAGGATCTGATTTGCATTTAACTGAATTTTCTTTCATGTTTATTGAAGCACGTTACTTCAATTGCACCAAACTTCTCTTGTAAATGGAAGTATAACAAAAGAAGTTACAATTAAAATGCAGGATGTTTGCTGATTCTCTTGATGCATTGCATAGCAATTCTAGTGAAGTCAACATGTGTTTGTTGAGTTCCTCAGAGCTTGAGGTAAAACTGTGTACGTCTTAGAATGGTGGTTTTAAGGTTCTCATAGGACTTTAGTAATATTATTGTTCTTGTTTGCTGTTTAATGATGAGCAGAAAATGCACTGTTATTGTCGGGTATTGGAACTCCTAGTCAATGTCTGGGCTTATCACAGTGGACGGAAGATGGTTTACATAGATCCTCTCACTGGCTCACTGGAAGAACAGCATCCACTTGAGCAACGAAAAGGATTTATGTGGGCAAAGTATTTTAACTTTACATTGTTGAAGAGTATGGATGAAGAACTAGCGGAGGCTGCAGATGATGGTGATTATCCAAGGCAGAAGTGGTTGTGGCCAAATACAGGGGAAGTGCATTGGCAAGGGATTTATGAAAAAGAGAGAGAGGAAAGATATAGGTTAAAGATGGAAAAGAAGAAGAAAACAAAAGAGAAACTATTTGAAAGGATGAAGTTTGGATACAAGCAGAAATCACTTGGAGGATAGGACATCTAAAAGCTTGAACCAGAAGCAATCAAATTCGTAATTTAGAAACACTTTTCGACTCCAAACACTGCTGTTGAGCCTATTTTTTCTCAACTCAAGTAGAAATAGCTCTTGCAGATGGAAGTCTTTCTAACAGCATAGTTGAAGGCAGATTCTGTTCATATTCTCTCATTTTTTTCACTGATTTATACTTACAGAGTGGAGAGACTGAAGTAGCTTGCCAGCAGTTTTGGTTCACTGGTATTTGAGGCCTTTATACAGTCACTTTTATAGCAGCACAGAGGCTGCGATGTTTTCGAGGACTACCCAACACAGCTCCATTCTTTTCGTTCTTTTTTTTAATCTTTCACCATTCAAAATATCCAGTTTAGTGAGTATATACATTCTTTCATCTTTTGTATATTGGTTTGGTGATACAAAAGGAAATTTTGATTAAAATAATAGCTTAATTCTTGTTTGGTTCTGTTCAATTTTTTATTTTTTATAGTTTCACCTTTTCATTCTTTTGGACCTCCCCTCGTAGGTTCTTGTTTCAACATCATTCAAAATGTGTTTTTTGACGAGTAGGAAATTTAAGTCTTCTCCCGATCCATTCCCAGAACCTAATGATTAATGAAGGTGTAAGATTCAACTCCTTGCTCCCATGCCTATTACACTTCCTAGCGAAGTGAACTCGTGAGAAAGAAACATTGATGAGTGCTATTTTATCAAAAACTTGAAAGAACAGTGGATAGTTTTTTTCCCTCAATAAAGGAGGTGATGAATTGCCATTTTCTGTTTGAAGCTGTGACCTTCTCCTCATGTTTAGTCTTCATCGTGTAGCAGGTGCACCTCTTAGCAAATATGGATCATATTTTTTAGGTCAGAGAGGTTAGTAAAAGTATGGCAAGATCGATTGATTGATCTTGTCATTAGGTTTAATATCATCTGCTAGGCCTTTATTGTCCGATTCTTGATTTTGTGATCGACTGGATTTTAGTTTGGGACTTAATTTGCACTCAAAACGTACTGGTTTCTCCTCGTTGCACGCAATTTTATGGAGAGGAACAGGTACAAAACTACAAATTCCTTTCTTATCTCCGTTTCCCTCCAAGCCAAACACACTCCGGATCTTATGTTAGACAATGTTTACCGTCGTGCATTGATTGGCCTGATTGATTTTGCTATAGATGATCTGAATTTTTTTGACTAACTAATACTCACCTTGGTTGGCTTTTGTGCCGTGGATCATCAAGACACTATATGGTTTGCATCATTTTCTTTCTAATTCAATTGTTTCAATGGAAAATTACAATCTGAAAATCAAATACATATAAAATATTTTACTAGTTGAACCAATGAATCAGTGATTAGATGTCTTGATCGGTTCGTTATCCTGTCCGGTTTTGATAATTATGGTACAAACAACTTTAATTAAATACAAAAATATACAAAATTAAACGAACATTAAATTTTTGAGGTGTTTGATGAATCACATTCTTCAAAGTTTTAATATCAATACAACACAACCTACAAATGTTTCATAAATTAAGTACACATAATAAATATTAGATATATATATATATATATATATATATAAATAATTTATCATTTGGTGATTGAGTCACTGATTTGAATCATATTAAAAAAAATTTAAATCCATAATTCAACCTAACCCAAAAAGTTTAACAATTTATCAACTCAAATCCAAGTCACTTTTTAAAATTTTTTAACTTAACCCAACTTATTGCATGGAATTAAATTGGATTAATGGTTCTATAGATTTCTATGTTCACTCTTATTTGTCCCTAGTCATGCGGTTGTCTCACAATCACAGGGGCTGCGTTAGCTTCTCGTGGCACTATTGAAGCAACAAAATAGAAGAAAAATGGTGGAAAAAGATTGGGTTGAAAAATAGAAGAAAATTTATATTTTTTTTCTTTTTCAATTTTTGCATTTTAATCAGTGTAATATAATTTGTTTTAAAAAAGTTGTCACCTGGTGCCGTGTGGTAACAAGGACTTAATTGATTTAATTTCTAAATTTTGAAGGAAATTGAAAACTATGAAGAAATGGAGACCCAAATGGAAAATGGGTCAAACTTCAGGGACAAAAATAGTAATTTAGCTTTGTTTTACATCTTTTAATGTTTTTAATCCACCCCGAAACTTGAAAAAATTACCAAACTCCCGCCCTAACCTGGACCGCTTGGAATGGGTTTATTGCATTTCATACTGTGATTGTGTAGGGTTTTAAAACGATTACAAAATCCTTTCTCTCTCTCAATGTCAATCTAAAGGTAACGACTCTCTCAGTATCAGCTCTTTACTTACGCTGTTATATACTTCAATTATGCTCGTCATCATTTCTTGGCATTTTCTCAGTTTAAATGCATTAGCCTAAGATAGATTATGTTTTGGCTTTTTGGTTTTTGTTTTGTTTTGCTTGTGTTTTATTTTTGGCTTCCATTATATGTTTTTCTGTGGGTTAAAAATGTTAGAAATGGGTCACCTTACAGTGTTTTTGAGTGTGACCCTATATGGGATATTGACTCTGGAACTCAAAATTTCTTAAAGGCGGTTCTCAATTTTTGACTCTTTTGAAGTAGTTCTAATGTTTGCCCTGTCAAAATCGATTGACTCTATTTTTGGTCGGTCTTTGTTGGCTTGCTCATTGTTTTCTCTGTCAAAATTGGTCATTGCGTTGCGGAGTTACTTTGGTTGTTTGACTTTAGAAGTGTATTGATTGAACTATGACAGCTGTGACTAAATATTGTGGAAAGAACTATATATTGTTCAATTAGCCTGATAATGTATGAAAAGGAAAGAAGTTAGAACTTGAATTTTAACAATTTGAGTTTCTTGACATGTAAAAATTGGAAGCCTTGACGCGGTTGAGCCTACTAAAACTATTTAGCCAATTGAGGTGGGATTTTTTTCTGTATTCAACCAAAACAGGATATAAAATATTCAAAGTTCAACCCCCTTTTTTCTGTTTTAACCAATTTTTCTTTTAAGCAATCATAAAAGGTGGTTTAGAGAAGTTCTCCCTCTTCATATTTAAGTGGTCTAGGATTCATATCTAAACTGATGACAAGGATAGGCATTTAAAGAAAAAAATAAGAAGAGAATATTTGAATCTTAGCCATGTTTGGTTGGGTTATACCGGTCTGTTTGCATACTAATTTGAGCTTAACTGTGACAGATATGTTTATGAATAAGAGTTCTCTGATTTTGACTCTGTAATTTGTAGGTGTATATGCTAAGAGGTGGTAAGCTTTCTTAACAGCATGCAGGCTCTAAAGGGTACCTGGGTGGGCAAAACATTTGCCCTTTCTAAGGCCAATGAGTCTGGAGGGAAGAAGTCTCGCATTCGGCGTTCAAAAGAGGAGAGGAAGGAAATGGTGGAATTCTTTATAAAAAAGTAAGGGCATTATAATTCCCATCTTACTGCTACCGTTGAGTTTAGTTTATCTGGTCTAAAACCAATGGCATAACTTCTCATTCCAACCCTTTTCCTCCCTAGTTCTGCAAACAATATGAATCTATGGACACTCTCTTTTCTTGTTTGCATTTGTCTTATACTGGAATACTTCACCTACGAATGTCTCCCTAGAATTTTAGTTGCAGACCACTTCTCGGGTTTGTATATATAGGCTTGGAGGCTGACTATCCACATGCTGGATAAGCTATCGTGCAATTTTTAGAAAGTTTCCAATAGATTCTTAGGTTCATACAGATATACAAGTAAATAATGAGGGTCATCACTCTGTCTCTCTGTCTGTGTGTGTGTGTGTGTGAGAGAGAGAGAGAGAGAGATAACATGCTTATTATGTGATAGTTCTAAATTGATTGATGTGCTACAGATTTTAGCAATGATTGTGATAGAAAATTTGATTACACATGCAGAAAAGACTAAATTTTGGGCTTCATAATCAAGGTGGAATATGTAAGTTTGATAGTTTTCAATTATTAGAGATTTTAGAATACTCTTGGATTTAAGTTAGAAATTAGGGAGTTGCTTTTGGTTCAGGTTTTATGTAGTTTGCTTATTTGGGCAAGACTAGGGTTTTAAGATGTCCATATACTAGCGTGATGTTTAGGGTAGATTTAAGCAAGTTTAAATCAACTTGCTTAAATTTATTCCAAAGAAAAAATTGCATTGATCAGATTTAAATTAATTATCATTGATTCCAAAAAGTTTAAGCTGATAGGAAATGGACGAACAATATATATCAAGCTCATATACATTTTAACATTCCCCTAACGTGCATAGCCCCATAGACTATACATGCCTAGCATGTGATGCCCGAAACAGAAACAGAGACCAAACCAAGTACTTATCTTAAACAGGGACAAACCGGAGTTATCAAGATTCGAACACAAGACCTCTGGCTCTGATACCATGTTAATTACTATTGATTCCAAAAGTTTAAGCTGATAGGAAATGAGCCAACAATATATATCAAGCTCATATACATTTTAACAAAATCAATTTGCTTAAATCTGACCCAAAGCATCGCCTAGTTATCTTTATGTTATTTAAGGTAGACTTGATGATTGATAATTGAATTTTATTAATAATATCGAATTGGGTTTTCAAGGTCTAGGTCTTTCTATCGCTATTATAATCTCGATTGTGATCTTTTCTTAATCAACTTGGTATTAGAGCAAGACTCGATTCGTCATTGTAGTGCTACTTTCATAACGAAACTCCAATCCACGATACAATCCCTAAATTTGGCATTTTGTTGGTGCGTGTATGACTAACAAAAAGGAATAAAAACTAACAATGTCTACTGGTTCCTTGTTCTGTCAAGAATTGGAATAGACCGCCCTTCCTGCATTTTTTAGACTGTGCCGATCTACTGATCGCTGAAAATCCAGTCGCTAACCTCGCCAGAAAAGTGCTCACACGATGCTTAGATGTTGCACCATCACGCGTAGCCTACATTGATGGAAAACCTTGTCGCCAAAAGAGGACCCCCCTCTGGCTCGGAAGTCGTCTATTTGTTCATTCTTGCTGTCCACACACTGAGTAATCATGAGAAACCAGAGTGAAAGACATCGAAAGTTGCTTCCACTATTGCCCCACCGATCTGTAGTTTTTGGTCGGAATCGATGCACACCGCCATTGCTAACGTTTCCAGGTTACGGATCAGTCGGTCAGCAGTAGCACAACCTCCAACTATGTCGGAATCCCTTGGACGCACAGCCGGATTTGCGTCTCCTATTGTCCTTCTTGTCGGCATTTCCAGGTCACATCATCACCTCAGCCGAATTGAGCTCCCACATATGGGTCCCCAAAGTCCGTCAGCCTTGTGCCTGACGCACCACTGTTTTTGCGTGGGAGCCTCCTCCAAGCCACACCAATTTGAGCCGATTCAAAGACGAAAGAAGGAAAAGCCTTTTTTTTATATGAGCGGCTTTGGTTTCTAGTCTCTGTACTATGCCCAGCAGTACTTGTAAAAACATTCAAAGAGTGAAAGTTCAACTTTTCATTGACTTAACACATTTGAATGGGTTGAACTCTCTGAGAGTTAGCGATGGTTCCCAATCCTTTTATCATAGATTAAACCAAGGATATAGAGAACTTGAATTTTGGGTTCTTCACAATAAGCAAAGGCTTAAAGAATTAAGAGTGCAATATGATTATTAGTATGAGTGTGCGTATGGGTATTGACATGTGATGCAAAATAGGAAATAAAATATCTATTTTTTTTGGGATTTTGGGACTATCTTATAATTAAATATTCTTGGAAATCAAGTAGTAGTATTTTAGGAAACTTAAATTTAAACAATTAGATATTTATTAGAACTTAATTTTTTTATTTAAAGTATTCCTGATTGGAGTAGGATTAGGGCTTCTAAGATCTCTATATAAGAGAGGTCCCTATGTTAATTTTTAGTTAGCTTTGAATGAATAAAAAATTAGATTTTTACCTTCAGGGTAACCTGGTTTCTCTTCCAATCCCCAGAGTAGCCTTGTTTCTCTTTTTTCTATTTCTTTATTCTACATCAACATGATTGTACTTATGATGAATACGATACATTTTGATAAGAATGAATACAATACATATGATGAAGCTGTGACAGAATGGACATTGCCTAAGTATGATCCAGCCTTTATAGCTTTATGTGGGGTGTGTCTCTTGATCTACTGGAGCTAAAAAAGGGGGTTGAAAGCCTTAAACAAGCTATTTGTTAGAGCATCCTATTCTGGGCTAAGGCATTCTCGGATTGCCAATTAAGAGTAGCCTCAACTGGTGAATTGGTTCTTCTTGTTCCATCGGTGTTGACAGCCGATGATTCTCTAATCTTCCAGCAGGAGTGAACAAACTTGCAGAAGCTTTAAGTGTGAAGGTTCCACTCAAGAGAACGCAAGATGTTTTTTCTAGTCCAACAACAACCTGACAAACAAAATATGAAGGATGACATAGAAACTTCTAACAATCAAGATGAGAAGCATTGAATGTGGGTAAAATGTAAATTTGAAACGAAGAACATGTTGAAAATCTAAAGTGAGGGTGAGAATGCTCAGCAAGTTCAAGACAAGGTTGAGATCATGGTTGATATGCAAGCTCCTACTATTGTTTGTATCCCGCCAACAGATATTTTTAGCAAAATTTTTGTTTCGTAATGATGTATTCAAGTCCAGAATGTTTTGGGACTATGTCGTGCTTAGAACCACGAATAAGGCTTCTTCATACATCATAATTTTTAAATTTGAGGTCGAGTTTTCTCTAAGTGGGGAAGAATGATGATACATGCATGGAAAATAAAATAATGAGCTTTTAATGGTATGGGTTATTTTGTATCCAAGGGGAAATATGTAAATTGGTAGCTTTCTATATGTTAGAGATTTTAAAATATTCTAGGATTTAATTAAGAAATTAGGGATTTGATTTTGATTTAGATTTGACTTACTTTCCTTATTTGTGTAGCACTAAGGTTTCTAAGATGTATATATTAGACGTCTCTATGTTATTGAGGTAGACTTGATGATTGAGAATTGAACTTGATTAATAATATCGAATTTGGTTTCAGGGTCTAGTTCTTTCTTGCTCTATTATCTATTATTATCTCGATTCCGATCTTGTCCTACATCAAACGTTTAGTAGCCTTAACATCAATTATGTGATTGTGATCCCATAATCTTGTTCAATTCATCAATTGACAACGGATATATGAAATAAGAAAAAAGGAAGAAAATTTCTGGTTATAAGTTTGGTGTTGCTGACTAATGAGCAGACCTTGGTATCATAGTATACAGAATGCGAAGCTGGTATTTCAATTGTTTTAATTTTAAAAATAAAAGAAATTTACTATACTACCCTTGAAAGAATGTAAATGAGTCACATGCTTGCATTGGTAGATAGTGTATTCTATTTAGATTTGATAAACTACTCAGTTGTTTAAACATAGTATTAGCTCTTCTTTAGAACAATATGTATCATTTTAGTCAATTTTGGTGCATTTGGACTTTTTGTGTAGATTTTTTTTGGTAAGTAACTCTTTTGTTAAGGTTAGATGATCCATCTGTTCATGGAGGGTTTTATGTGGGAATTGGGATTGTCTCTGTAATTGTTATCGATAGATTGACCTAGGTTAAGGACTTATATTGTAGTGGTATTTTGGTTTTATTTTCAAACTTGACAGGTCAGACCTTGTTTGTTTAGATTCATTTTCATGCACCTGTCTAATGATGTAGTCAAACATTCTTGTTATTCCCAGGAAGGTTGCTATATGAACCTGGATATTTTATTGATAATACTTTGATAAAATTGCTACCAGGTATCAAAAACTGAACAATGGGAATTTCCCATCACTTAGTCTCACACACAAGGAAGTTGGGGGATCTTTCTATACCGTACGGGAGATTGTCCGAGAGATAATCCAAGAAAATAGAGTGCTTGGTCCTGCCAAGTCTATTCCTAAAGAGCAGAACACTTATCAGCTACTGGAGCAAAATCCCTTGGGTTCGATTTCCATAGAACCTCAGGTTCCTTTACTGATATTATCAAATGAAAGCCATTTTGTACCAGATCATCATCAGGGTAGAAGGGAAGAGCTGGTATCAATTCCTGATGGGCTTTCTAATAGACCTGGACATCAAAGACTTGACGGTGGGCAAACCATTAATGGAAACTGTGTAGATGTGCAAAGTGAAGAATCTGATAAAAAGACTATTGCAGAGTTGAAAGTAAGTGAACCTTTTGAAGTAGAGAAAAGTGTTAACGAAGTAGCAGCAATTACAGCTAAAGTAACTCATGTAACAGAGGACATTGCAGAAACTACAGCTACAGTAACTGGTATAGCAGCAAGTGTAATTGTGGAGACATTTCCATTGAGACCTGCTACTAAGCCAACTAACGGTTTGGACGGACAATATGGTGAAATAAGGGATGTAAGTGGAACTTTGGAAGATAATGAAATTGAAAAGGTGGACTTGGGACCAGACAATGGCAATGGGAAACCTACTGCTTTGGTGGAAAGTTCTCCAGGGAATTCTGGTTTGGTGGGTCAGAAAGGAATGGGAAAAACTGCAGCTTTGTTATCTGAAGGAGATTCTGCTCTAGTGGAAAAGGAAGCAATGGAAAACCTTGAAGATCTACCATTGGAAAGTTTTAATTGCTCCACCAATAAAGATGGCACTGTGCATGATGCCCTGGTTGGCACTGATGCTGAGATCAAAGTATCTCACAATGATATTTTAACACCTCAGACAGTTGAACAAACCCAGCCGATTTCTGGGACAAAGGTAGAATTTAGTCAAAACTTATGTTTATGTGCATGTGTATATTATGATAGTTTAACATCTGAGACAATTTAAAGTGAGTTTTTGTCAAAACTTGTGAATTTGTGTATGCATGAATCTCTGTGAATGCTTGTTGGTGAGACAAAAAGCTCATTTCTAGATAGTGGCTGGCCTTCTGTTGGAGATTTGCATATTGCATTAGTAGAATGTCCTATTTAGCATAATTTTCATTGGTTTTCAATTTACTCGGTACATTTTAGAACTTGAGGCATGGGAAAATTTGGTGTTGGAAAATTCTAGTCACCTATATAATGTCACTATGATCCAGCAATCAGTGATCCTTCTCTGCTTGTATTAGCTCTCATCTCATAATTAACAAATTTTTGGATATTTTCTCTTGATTTGGTCGTCAAGATCTCCTAATTGGTGTTTTGATTTTAAATAAAATCAATATGTTGACTGTAGGGGATATGATACACCTGATATGAACAAAACTGGTTAAGTAGTATCAAAAAAAGAAAACGCACTGTAAAACCAACATGTGACAGCAGGATTGATGCTTGGAACTATTTTGATGTACTTGTGCAGGCTAGAAATTCTCCGAATGGCATCCCTAGTGTTACTGTCAATGACACTTGTACTGGTGGTAGCGGGGTGTCAACAATCCAGGATGCAGCTGTGATTGAAAATAAACTCGATGGTCAGCATAGTGTCGGCCCTAAAAAAGGAAGTAATACGACATTAAACAGAATTAAACCGTAAGTATTTCCTGATTTCACTTTTGATACTAGTTGGTTGAGTTTGAACTTGACGAACTCTTAGGATCATTATATAATATATTTTTATAGGATATCTAATATGGCTTCTGCTTGGTTTCTGTGCGCAGTGAATCATGGGAAGGGGCATCTAAAAATGTTGCAGAACCAGAAAATAACCCTCTTTTTTCTATCTTTAAATCTTTTATAGCTGCCTTTGTGAAATTTTGGTCTGAATAATTAATGTCTGTTGAGTACATTTGTTGTGAGAGTTGTATTTTCGAAGTGGACGAGTTTTCAACCGTCCAGAGTAATAATGCATTACTTGGGTTTCTTTCACATTTATGGGAATGTGGTTATCTCAATCAGCTCTATAATCCCTTTTTTCACGGTGTTTTTGTTTTGCTTTTCTTTTTGGGCCATGACTCAGATAATAATACGGCTCAAGAATGCACTTTTGCCATGTTAGAGTTAGATTGTGATGAAAATTTTGTTTGCAGATTTTCACTGAGTGGAAACTTTAGTGATAATTTTAAAAAATTACATTGGTAACATCTGTCTAAACCTAATTAACATTATCAATAAAATTATCATAAATTTTTCATTCGATAGGAAAATTTTATCTACTACTGGGTTTCTTGAAAAAAATTGACACACCCTAATTTTATTGAAAATTACTGTGGGATCATGATTTATGGGGCCACAAATAACCTTTTCTCCTCTATATATGCATGCAATTGTGCTGAAATAATAATTAATAACATGGGCATTTTACTATTCCATTTTCAAAACCCATGTGGAATGGTCCTATCACTAAATTACTGGCTATTCTAATGAAGAAATAATTTTCATGAAATATTGACAGATAATCCCAAGGATACAGCCAGAGAATTGCCATGCTTCCATGTGATCATTTCTGTCTTGTTTACTGGAAGGAGCGATAAATTAAAAATATACCCCCAAAAAAATAAACCGTCTAAGCTTCTAGGAACATGAACTGGATTTCTTCCTTTTTTGCTACTCTCTTTGTTGACAATTATTAATTAAAAGATATAAATTAAAAATAAAAATATCTAATTATAAAATTAAAGCTTCTTATGAACTATTCTTCTGATAATGGAGGGAGAGAGAGAGAGAGGAGGGGAGGGGAGGGGAGAGAGAGAAACTAAGCACAAGGAATAAAGTGTAAGACTTGGAATGTTGTTGACTCTAAGATGCAAAGAGAGTGTCTTTCTGATAAATTAACCTCGGAGTGCGTAGAGTTTACGCTCAATCATGGTAATTAAATTCATGATTGCGCATGTTATGATCATAACAATCTATACATACTCTCTTACATACATACATATATACATGAATATATACATACATATATACATGTTTACTAACATACATATGTATATTTGCACACATACATACATATTTTTATATATATACATATATATATATATATATATAATTGTATTAGTCCTCCAAAATTAAATTACGATAACTTAACATTAAGTTCAGGGTTCTCGTGTGTATTCAGTCTTATATGGAATCTTTCAACTCTTGCAATGTAACATTTTTAAAATCATTATTCATCAAAGTAATTATACTAAAAATGTAATAAATTTGGACATAATCCTACTTATATATGCAAGTAAAATTGTGATATATTATGAGAAAATTTTATAATTTTTTTTTGGTACTAGAAATGTATTCTTTTGTTTCTATTGTAAAAAATTAAAAAGGTAAAAAAATGACAATTGAGTGAAAATTATATATATTGTTGAATAACCTACAAATTAATGTCGCTTAAAACTTATTTAAATCCTGGTTTAATTTCATAAATTTAAATGTCTCTCAATGAAAAAAAAAAGCATTTCATCGATAAAAATTAAAAATTCTAATAACATATATAACCAATTAAAAGCTTGAAGCCTCAAAATTCATGATAATTTAAGGATTTAAGTGCAATAAACTCTAAATCTATGGACCTATAGTGCAATTATTGTTTTGTTTCCTTTGGCTAAGAGATAGTGACAAAGCAAAATTTATAGTATTCCTTACACAATTTGTTTGTATTGCACGTACTTTTTCTCCCATAATAATAATTAAAAAAAGAATATTATTATTATTATAGTAAAAAGATCGAATATATTTTCCTCTCAAAAAAAAAAAGATGGAATATATTTTGGACTGATCTTTTAAAAAGTAAATGGGGGATTTTCACCAAACAGAGCGGCTAAGCAGACAGTTCACGTGGAAAGATTCATTTTTTATAATAATAGATTTGGTATTCGCCAAACCCAATTCATGATCCCCTATTTATATATATATATATATATATATATATATATATATATATAGAGAGAGAGAGAGAGAGAGAGATGTCATGGGTATCCTATGCTTATTTTTTGTTTTGGAAAGAGAAAGATGAGATATGCCGTTTTCTTTAGGCCCATCTTCTCCACACGCATTGAATGAGAGTGATGAATAATTAAGAGTAAAGATTTTTCACAAATTTAATTGATTTAAAAGAAAAACCATTTTAAAATTGTTGTCCCACATATTTATATAAAATAAAAATTATTAATTTTATGAACATGGGAAGGAAATCTCCCTAACATGCACATAGGAAAATGTGTCAAGTACTTTATGGATATTACTATATAATTCATGATGTAACATCCATGCATGCATGCACTAAATGACTAGAATAGACATGTGTCTAACCATTTTTAGTTTTTTTATTTTATTTTATAAAATAGTAAATTTATTACAAATACATTAATTCCTCGAAGATAAAATCATATTTAAAAGTAATTACTCCTTGTGTATTTATATGTTTTATGTGTAATTCAAATGAGCTTTTTATATATTGAAAACTTAAAAAACATGTATTTTTCACAATTAATTACCAATAAATTATAATCAAGAACAAGAAATTTGCGTCAAGTGATTGTGTGAAACGATTTTTTTACGATGAGTGATAAAAAATGTAAATATAGTAGTTATTATTACCATGTTATCCTTTATAATGTTGATGAATTAATATGTAAGATATAATTAGAAGAAGATTGATTAATTGAGAGATTGATAATTTCATATCTTTTTATTGTTATTTTTCGCTCCCCAATTCTCTTAATTTAAGAAGATTATAAATTTATAACGTTTATATGTAATAAGAAAATATTAATAGCATGTTTGTAATAAATGAATTCTACAAATTTTATTAAATTTATTTGCAATTCCATACATTTTGTGTTTGGAAAGAAAAAAACTATATAACTTATTTTGAAATAAATTCAATATGAAATTAAATTAGCTTTTTGCAAATTCTATAAAAAATAAATATAATTTACAAGTGAATTCCACAAAATAAAAATTAAATAATTTTATTGACGAAATACTCTATCTTTTTTTCTCTCTCTCTCTTCAGTTCATTTCCCTCCCCTTCTCTTATCTTTTATTTTTTTAATTTATTTCAAATATTTTAAAAAATTAAATTTAAATGAATTCTATAATTTATCAAAAGAAAACCAAACATAAAAATTTATTTCTGAATGATTTTTTTAAATTTATTTGGAAATAAAATAAATTTTATTTTTCATTTGTTTCCCAACTAAGTTTAATCCCCTTAATTTTTTTTTTTAATTTTCTTTCTTACTAAATAAGAAAAAAATTAATTCCTCTTACTACTTTTTTTTTTTATTTCTAATTTCTCTTTTACTAAAAAGTAAAAACAACCTAAATGTACTAATATACTTAAAACAATAAAAGAGAAACAAAAAAGGGCCCATGTTCCATGCTCCAAAAAACGTTTACACGCTCCAGCAAGCGCGTGGATCAGTGTTGTACTCAGCATAGTTAATTAGTTACCACCTTTTGCATGTATCGTAAGTTTTACGTTCCACAATCTTACATGTCCACATCTTAGCTTACAAAAGTAAAATGTGGGCTGTATCCTCTGTGTCCAATCACTGACGTGCACGACAAAACTAAAGCATTAAAGCTGACACGTGTCCTGATCGATAAAAATAAGACATTTAATTATGTTAAGGTCGCGTTTGGAAACTGTTTAAATCATATTAAATTAATTTTCTGATTAAGAATTCCAATGATAGTTTTTCCTATTTAATCTTAATTACCCGATTCAGTAAAATGAAATTTTTTTAAAATAAAAATATTTCAGGTTATTATAATATGTACTACAAATCACACTTCATTATTTCTAAATTTGCTGAAACGACACTAACATAACAATTTTTTTTAAAACTTACGATTCACTTTAAAATATTAATTTTCAACCGTCCAAAAGAAATTTTTTTTTAAAAATCAAAATTTTATTTGGATATTACTTTTCATGATTATCAAAGTATTCTTAGTGTTAAAATATCTTCAAGTGATTAATTATGATAAGTTTAATAATTATATTTATAAACCATTTATCTTAAAATTGTTTATAATATAAATTTTTAGGTTATTTGAATTCATATTTTTAAAAAAAAAATAAAACATGTAGTATCATTTTAATTTTTAAAATAAAAAAGTTGTCTTTGATTTTTATTTTATGATAGTCTTTGATATTTATTTATTTGAGATGTTAGAATATTTAATTTTATAAAAAAAATATATCAATAAACTTTTCATTTAAAATATTTTATTTTTTTTATGATGGTCTTTTATTTTCATTTATATTTGAAGATATGAGAGGCAATGATATCATAATATTTTTAAAATATAAAATATATAAAGTAAAATTTGCTTTATACCATACAATAGAATATAAATTCATTTAAAATATATTTTTAACAATTTTTAAAAAAACAATGATAATTTTTATTAAAAAAACCCTAAAAATTTTATTGTTGAATATGTTCCATCATTAATACATCTAATTTTTTTAAAAAGTAACACATATGATACCTAAGGTTAGTTTTGTCACCATGAAAAATAATATCTAATTAAAATTTTGAATTTAAAAAAATTTATTTTAAAACTGTTCGACGATGAAATTTTATATTTTAAAATAATGCAATGTAAGTTACCGTATTACGATAATGTCAGTAGAATATGGTAAAGACATTTATAAAAAAAATAATTTGAAAAAGGAAAATTTGAAAGAAGGGGGAAAGAACCGTTGATATCAAAAGCTGAGTACTATATATTGGCAGAGGATTTGAAGGTTTCTTACCTAATAAACCAGCTCAGCTTAAAAGAGTTTTCCAAATAAAAACAGCTGAGAGAGAGAGCAAAAGAATCCAAGGGTCAGTTTCTTATACAACAGGAGAGTATAAAAGGAATCCAACGACTCCTCTTTCTCACTACCTTACAATACACGCCTTCACTTATTTTTCTTTTCTTTTTTCTTTTTTGCTACTTAAATACACAAGAAATTAGAAACCACGTACCTTCATTTTCTCTCCTCTTCCCTTTTTTTTTTCTTTCTAATTTTAATAAACAATTAGGTAAGAGATTAACACGTACCAAACAGAGAGAAAACACAGCAAGCAGAAGAAGAAAAAAAAATGTCTACTGATCTCAAATTCTTCCAAGATTTGCCAAAAATATGTTTTCCAGCTGAAATCAAGATCCAACCGAAACACGAAGCTACCGATGATCACGTCGGCGATGATGAGTGTCACACTCCGACTTCGGAGGAAAACAAGATTCCTGCGGTCGTAATCTGCCCGCCGGCGCCACGGAAACCGAGAAGGAGGGGTGTTTCTTGCAAGAGGAAGCTGTCGGAGTTTTTCGAGATGGTGCACCGTGAAGAAGTCGAGACGTTTCTCAGATCCGGTTTCGATGTGGTTGCTGCTAAGAGAAGGTGCCCCTGTACATGAACATGAACCCGGCGTACGTACGTACGTACGTACGTGCGTGGCTCGATTATCATCGATCGATATATCGGGTCAAGTACTACGAATCGGTTATCGTTCATCCCACTTGAATTTTCTTTTCTTTTTTAATGAAATTCAAATTGTGAATTTAAATGTAATTTTCAACGGCTCATGACCCGTGAGCTATACGTATGTAATTACACGTCCCACTCTATATGGCACAAGGTCCTTCCATCATAATTACTTATAATATGTCTGCAAATTCAGCCAATTTGGATCTGAACCCTAGTTTTATTTTGCTATGAATTTTTCGATTTTTATTGAATTTTGTTCACCATTACTAATTAATTCCCTTTTTGTTGAGATTCTTCTTTTCTTGTTTAAGCCATCTTTCTAACTTTGTTGTTTATTTGAAGAGATGGGAGTAGGAGGATAAGTTGTGTATTTTAAGAAGAGAATATGGTAGAGATAAGGGGTTGGTTGGCTAAGTTTGTTGTTTTGTTAATTAAAAAGGAAAGAACATTACGAGCTTTAATTCACTTTCAAAATTTTATTGATAATTTTAAAAATTTTATTTGTAACATTATATTTCGAGTCTCGTATTTATATTTACATTATCAATGAAATATTTTAAAATTATCAATAAAGTTTTGGACGGTTAAGTTTGTTGTTTTGTTAATGAAAAAGAAAGACGATTATGAGCTTTACATTTACCCAAAATTTTATTGAAAATTTTACTCGTAAAATTATTTTTTGAGTCTCACGTTTATATTAACATTAACAATGAAATATTTTAAAATTATCAATAAAATTTTGAATGAATCTATTTTATACTCAATTTAACCATTTTTTTAACGAGAGTTTGATTAATTATTGTGTATTAATATTTTATTAAGTTTGGTGGTTAATTAAGAAATTGTAATTTTATGTTTGACAAATTGAGTGAATATTGACAAGGCTTCGGGATCGGTAAACTTTATTTACTTTTCTAACACCAAGAGATTGAGAGACACAATGAAGCTGCAGTTTTGTGGTTATTTTTGTTTTTTTCTTTATCATAGACAATGCATAGTTTTGTAGTTATTAATAAGCACAAGATTGCACAATGTGCCTATGTCTTCAATAAGCATGCAATGTGTCATGTCATGTCATGTGGTAATAGAAATATTCAATACATTCATGTTTTGTCAATTTTCATAGATCCATACAAAACACAAGATCATCAAGAGATATGTTTTGGAGAAGAAAAAAAATCAACATCAAGAGATATATAATTAAGAAAAATTTATGAAATGATTTTTGTTTTTATAATAAAAAACGATTTATGAAAAAATTTAAAAAAACATTTTTTGAAAAAACTGAATTTAAATTAAAAAAAAACTATTTTTACTTGATCGTTACTGTTTTATCAAATACTAAATAATTTTTAATTTTACTGTTGCGTTATCAAATTACGATTAAAAAAACGTTTTATGAAAATAAAACCGAAATTACGAGCTATACTGACTCAAGGACAAGAAGGGTCAGATTTAAACCCAAATGATTTCACATATCTGGATTTGATTTAATATTCTGTTCTAAGTCAACATTATGTTCAATTCATTACATTATTTCTTTGGACAAAACCATGTTCATTACATTATTTCATTTGCCATAATTTGACGCATTTAACAGTAGAATATATAATTAAACAAAACATATATTTTTTTTATATCTATAAAAATTAGATCAATTTGAATAATAAATTTTTATGTATGGTGATTAATACCCTTTGGGCATGTATAATAATTTAAGAGGTCAATTTAATAATTTTGATTTCAAGCATTAACATGTTTAATTAAATCTTATAAAAATAATGATCGGTTATTTGTTCAATATATTGATATAATAAGTAATATGGTGGTTTATACGCGGATTATGTGATAGTATTAAGAAATTATATATAATTGTATTATTATATTTATATAACATCGTTTTAATTAAAAAAATTGAATATTGTTCTTCCAAAATTTAACCTTATATTTCAATGTGAATAATATATATCATCAAATGAGAACTACAATAATATAAAATATAAACTTGATATGAAACAATATATTTAAAAAATAAAATACAAAATTAAGTAAGTGTCCTTATAGGAGAAATGCCAAAAAAAAAAAAAAAAGATCTAGAGATGATCATTCATGTGGATCAAGTGAAACCTTGCTATGGGAGATTAATTTAGAAAAAAAATTAAAATGTTTAATTGATGATAAATTGGTTGAGTGAGAGATACCAATAATGGTACAAGAACTAGTTTTAGACACGTTTGAAATTCTATTGATAATTTTTAAAAAATTTAATGATAACATTAGTTTTTGTGTCTCAAACCTTCAAAATTATTAATAAAGTTTCAGACAGGTTTAAAACCGATAGCCAATAATTTTTTATGTTTTAGATCCACTTGAAACTTTATTGATAATTTTGAAAAATTTTATTGGTAATGTCACTATAGGTGTGTGACCCAAAAAAATAATGTTATCAATTAAATTCTTAAAACTTATCAATAGAGTTTCGGACCGGTCTAAAACCAATAACCAAATTTTGTTGATGTTTTAGACTCGCCTGAAACTCTATTGGTAATTTTGAAGAACGTCACTGATATCGTCAGTATAGATGTGTAATCCAAAAAAAATGTTATCATTGAAATTATTAAAAATTATCAATGGAGTTTTCGATAAATTTACTAATTCCTCATTTTTATCATGAAAAAGGTAGCTTAGACTTTAATAAAAAGAAAAGATTATTAGTCCTGCCTGACATCATTTAATCAAAGAATAACAAGAGAAGACAACTTTGAAGAGAGCTTAGAAGGCAAGCTAGCTACTCTTGGCATCTAACTATTTTTTTTTTTGACGGAATAAAGAGAGATTATGGAGTACTGCTAGCGTCACATGATACTTGAGTTGTGGTGTCACGGTCCAGTTGATGATCTGTGTGGGGTTATGATCAGATCATGTGAAAAGATGGTGATCTACCGTCCAAAAAACGTGATGATAAAGATTTTATAATGATAACAACTGAAATGCTTTAATTCGTTAACAACGTAGCTCCGTGATCTTTTGCGTGTTGTTTTCTTTATTTCCGAAAGAAAAAGAGGAGAGAGACAGAGAGATAAAATTTAGAAAAGGGAAAATCACGGAAAAGTGAAAGAAAAAAGGTGTATTATAAAAGAAAACCCACCACTTTGCACTACTTTGAAACGAATCCCTAGCTTTTATCTTGTGAAGGACGAATATCATATTAGTGTGTAAAAATAGGGATAATTGCGTTAGAGGTCTTTAACTGTTGTTTTTTAGCATTTAAATCTTTTTGACATTAAGAATCTTTATATTTTCAATTATTTATAATATTATCCTCCTATGGGTATAATGTTTATTTTTTTTTTCAATTTAAGGTGACTGAATACATTAATTAATGGTTGCAATAAATTTTATTAACTATTTGGAAATCATTAAATAATTTTCATTTGCATGTTATTTTTTTTTTAGTTTTTGAATTTGTTAATAGTAAAAAATAAAAAACAAATATTTTCAATATGAAAATATTTATATATTTTTTTCATGGTCGATCACATTTTGTTGTGGGTTTTGAATTTGTTACTAGTAAAAAAATAATAAACAAATATTTTCAATATGAAAATATTCATAGATTTTTCTCATAATCGATCATATTTATTTTTGTACATATATAAGAAATTATGATCAAGATCTTTGTATTGTGAAATTTTTAAAACAATTTTTTCAATGAATAATGCTTGAAAAAATTATATCGTAATTAATTAAAATTTAAATATCTTTGATGTGAAATTCATAAGTTTAGATATATAAATACTAAAAATAAAAAAATTTAAAGGTTTTTAACAGAATTATCTCATAATACCAGATAAGTGGGAGGTTGATTCTATAATATCACTCGAGTTTGGTTTCCTCCAAATTTGCCCGTAATTGATTGTCCAAGCAGTTGAGATTTTGGACGCTCATTCATTGAAGCGTGAACCCATGCGATTGAACAAGCGGAGCTATTTTTTTTTTAAATAAAAAACGAACAAGCGGAGCTCAAGTCGACCGCCGTTCGGCTTATTGGCTCGCAAGCCGATTCCTTTGTGTATTAAAAAGATTCCCTCTTGGAAGTATCAAATACGTTGTGGGTATAGTTTTTTAGTGATTAACCGATTGTACTGTACTCGTGCACATGTAAGTTTTAGGGTATAGTAGACTACACATATATACAATTTATGAGCATGGTTCTTCAAATACCATGCAAAACTTTTTAATCCTACAACATTTCAAGAAAGAAGGGAACGTAAAAGAAAAAGGTGAAAACTTTGATGCCTTGTTTAAAAACAACGAGGCACCTAATTATCTATGAAAATGTAACTTAATAATATATTTTATGATAAATATTTGAGAGTAATTTAAGATGCGTGTAATTGTAAAAAATGTGTTTTGTTTTTAACTTTATTTTTTTGAAAATTAATATCTATTTGCTTTTTATCTTTTCAATATAATATTAGAGACGGATAAAAATATTTTTTTTTCAAATTATATTAAAAATATGAAAAATAAAAAAAAATAACGTTATTTTTCAAATTATAATAAGAATGTGTAAATTATTGATAAAAATGTTAAAAATGAGATGAAAAATGAAAACATTTCTCACAATTAAATACACCTTAGTTTTACCCATAAAATTTACTATTTTTAGTTTTACTTTATGTCAAATGTACGAGTTTTATCATCAAATATATAAATTTTAACCATAAAATGTATAACCAAGTCATGATGCCTTGGTTTTGGACAACGCACATTAGGATGCACCAAATAATTAAGATAGGAAAAAATATAAGTAGATTATAAATTACATGTTTTTCATATATTTTATGGTAAAACATATATTTATTATGGTCAAATTCATTATCTAATGGTAAAAATAGAAAATGGAGATAAAAAAACCTTTATCGTCAAAAGTATGAGATTTACCACTTAAATTTCAAGATGTTTAATGGGAGTGTCACAATTTTATTAGAGTACTAGTTTACATGCTTGTGCTACGCACAATTTTTTTTCTTAATAATTTTTAATATATATCTATATATATCATAGTTTTTTTAAAGGTGATTGAATTGTCTTTTTCATATTATTTATGTTTTTCATAGTTTTTATTGTTATCGTTGGTGACTAATACTTAAATGTTATTTTTTAAAGATTTTTCAATTTGTTATCATATATTTAGTGTCAATGGATGGGAAGTAAATTAGATGTTAGGTGTAAATTAATTTAGTTTTTTTTAATATATTATCTTTGGAAACAAATTAATTTATCTAAATTTAATCAATTTTGAAATAACTTTTTTAATTTTAATCCACCATGTGATTTTCTGATGAACATAGTTTCATAAAAAATAATGACACCTATATAGAAAATAAAAAATTATTTAATCAATTGATAGTTTTAGAAACTATATGTCAATATATCAGTTAAAATTTTTGCAAAAAAAAAGTAAAGTGATTGACTATATATTAGATATGAAATAATAATAGATTATTAAGAGGTAAATAAAAATAAATGTATTTTTTAGCTATTTAATTACTTGTTTATTAAAGAAATATGAATTTATATTGATTATATATTATATTATATTTAATTTATAATTATTATTGTTGGTTGATTAAAAATAAATGATAAGAATTTAATATATTTTACCCGTGGCACACCCTTCAAGAGAACGGAGTGCACGACACTCTCTCGCATGCGCTTTTGAAAAACAGTTGGCTTATTCCGAAAAAGTAAAAACTCGGTGCTGAGCAAGAGTGCCGTTAAGCTTTTCTTTCACTCGGGGCGATTTTTTTTTGGCCTTTCAGCCGAATATTTCCGCGCGCGCCAATTTCTTTTTGGTTCGCGCTCCACAGTCTTTTTCATCCACTCTCCTAAAATCCCCAAATCTTCCCTCACCAGCTCTCTTTGTCAATTTCTCTGTCTCAGTCTTCCCTCACCCTTCCATTGGTTTAGCCACCAGGTAACTCCCTCTCACACTTGTTCGGCCTCACCAGATATCTATTTTCTCCATTTCCCTATCACCAGCTGCCGATTCTGTCGATTCAGCCACGGTTGCAATCCCTCATCGCTGTCCACCGCCACCCATATCAGGTAACTCTCCCACTCTCGGTTGCAATCCGTCAATCGCTGAGGTTTTGTAGTTACTAGTAAGTGTCATGGCTCCGTATTCTTATGCTTTTGCAAGGTTTGGTTTGATTTTGTTTTTAAAGTTTTATTGCACGGGTCTTGGTTAATCTGATTATTATAGGCTGTCGTTTGATTTTTGATACTTTTTATAATATGAATTTTGGTTAACAATATTTTATCACTTGTTTGTTCTCATCTGCCGTAGCTGCATTTTCAAATTTGATCTGCTTGCTTTGTTATCAGTTTAGTACTCCCGTGTTCTTGTGATGGTTTGTGATTGACTCTGGCATCCAGGTTTATGGATTTGAATTTTTTCATGGATAGCAGAATTCTGGGTAACAGAGAAAGCAATACTGCACCAGTGACTGATAATGCAACAATAAATTTAAACACTGATTTTATAGCACTTGATCATTAAGGAAATTAACAAGTGCTCGTTTTAGCGCTGTTAACTTCGTTTTAGGAGTGAAAAAACTATCTCTAAGCAATCTATGTTTTCTTGTTGATCATTAAAGGGTTACTCATATATGTTTCTGCACCCCTACTGAGGCAAAGTATGTACTGAATTTTAGAGGCTTAATATAGTCCAGTTCCCTTTCCCTCTTCTGCTGTTATTAACCAAGCGGCTTATTCTGGAAAGACTTATTATGGCTTTATTTCTGCAAGCAATCATAAGATGAGTGCCCTTGTTTGGATTCGTTTACCCAAGCTTCGCTTGCCGTTCTTTCCAAGTTCCTTTCTTCAAGAAATTGTGCGAAGTTTTGGTTCATTCCTTAGGGTGGATGATCGGACTGCAATGGTTGCTCATCCCATGTATGCAAGGGTTTGTGTGGAAGTGGATGTCTCCAAATCAATATCCTTTCAAGTATGGATTTCACTCGGAACAATTAAGTCTTATGGTTTTTGGCAATGTATAGTCATGGAAAGCAAGATGGATTATTGTTCTAATTGCCATCTTCATGGCCATGTGGTTAGCGCATGCAGGAAGCTTATCCTAAACAGGAACAATTACGCAACCTCCAAAAGAGACAAAGCAGACAGCTACTACAGCCACCACAGAAAATCTCCCTGTATTGAACCCACACATCCGCATCCTCTAAAACCCTAATTGTAATATTGTTAACCCATTTGTCAACAAAACTTCAAAGGAGCCTGTGAAAGAACAACCTTTAAAAGCAGTATGGAAGGCAAAGGAGGTAGGTAACGAGATTAATGATGTGATTGATCCCCTCGTAGAGAATGCTAATGCTATCCTTGTAGCCACAGATTCAGAATTGACAGATGGTGTTACAGGTTCAGAATCTAATGATCCTATTCAAAATTTTGCTTCACCAAACAGATTTGCAGCTTTACAGCATGATGATCGGGAAGTAAATGATATATGGGCAGATTCTCTACCTCAAGAGGTTCCAGATTCGCAACTAGTGGTTATCAGAGCAGAATCTGATGGGAGAGAACAAGTTCCCGATACTCAAGTCTTTGCTGTTATTCCATGCTCAGGTTCTACTGGTGATTTGGCTTTGTTTGCTGAACATACTAGCTCTGTACTAGACCAAGTATCCAAATCCTCTTCACACAGGAAAAAGAAGAAGAAGCGAACAGTTTCTATTATCACTACTAGATCTTACGTGAGATTCAATGGTAATTCCAATCTTCTCCATGATTAGTAGCCTTATCTGGAATATTCGGGGTTACAACAATCCCAAGAAATTGACTCACCTTAAATATTTAATTAAGCTTCATCAACCCATTATTCTTGTGTTGGTGGAACCAAAACATGGTGGAGATTGTATTCAAGCTCTTGCTAGAAAGCTTCAATTTCCTATGTTTTTTCAAGGAACATTAACAAACATATATGGATTTTCTGGTCTGATCTTGTTTCATTGGATAATTTTCATGTGCATGAGCAGCTTGTAAGCTTTCACGTTCACTTCAAAGCTGCGGGAAAATTTTGTGTTTTTTCAGCTATCTATGCCAAGTGTACTAGGCAGGAGCGCACTTCTCTGTGGAGTATTGGTTTCCCTTTCTCAATTCATTCAAATCCCTTGCCTAGTTAGAGGCTATTTCAATGTTATATCTAATTCTTTTGAGAGGGTTGGTGAGAGAGCTTGTGATTTTAAGACTATGGAGGAATTTAACAATTCTTGCTGGACTACAAGATACTGGTTTTAGTGGTAACAGATTCACATGGTGTAATAATCAGGAGGGTACAGCCTGAATTTGGAAGCTTTTGGATAGATATCCTATAAATGGTGATTTTGTTCTTTCCTTCCCAGCTTTATTTCAGCCATGCTCCTCTCTTGCTGCAATTATTTCAGCCTCATACAGGTTCGAAACCATTTAGATTTCTGCGATGTGGTTAGAGCATGATAATTTCAAACCGTTTGTTTCTCACATGTGGTCTAGTGGTGGTCGTTGTCTGACGTTCTCATCTCCGCAAGTGGAATTGGCAGATCTTTGGTGATGTTAATAAGAAAAAGCTCAAGCTGAGGGTTTGTTAGAGCAAGCAGATGCGGATTTACAAGCAAACTGGTCGTATAAAGGTTTTGAGAAATTTTCTGAAGCTTCAAGGCAACTTAACGATTTGCTACACAGGTAAGAAATTCTTCTTCAAGAGAAAGCTCGCGTTAAGTGGCTAAAAGATTGTGATCGCAACACTGCATTTTTTCATGCATGTATCAAAGAGAAACAGGCACATCCTCCTTTTAGATTGAAATTGGCATACGATAACTGGTTGACTGATAACAAGTAGATTGGTGAAACTGCGGTTCCGCATTTTTCCGACCTTTTAGCTCTGAACTTAGATCTCCTAGGAGGTCTTTACTGGATTGTGTACCCTGGTTGATTACAGGTCAGTACAATGAGTTCTTATGTAGCATTCCTAATGAGGAGGAAATTTGGGTGGCTGTTCAGTCTATTGATCCCGACAGTGCTCCTGGATCTGACGGTTTTACTGATCATTTCTTTATCAAGTGCTGGGATATTATCAAAGCGGAGGTGATTGAGTTTGTTCAAGGTTTTTTCTTAGGTGATCGTATACACAGGTCTGTCACTTCCACTTCTTTGGTTTTATTGCCTAAGGTTAACAATCCTCCTTCCTTTGCTGAGTTGCGCCCCATCAGTTTATGCAACTTCTCATACTTGCTAAGGTTTTGAATGAGAGACTGGCTAAATTTCTTCCATCTATAATTTCTGTTGAACAGTCTGGTTTTGTTATAGGTCGAAACATTCATGAAAATATTGCTCTTGCCTTGGAATTAGTTGCTGATTTAGATAAGAAAGTATTTGGCGGTAATATTCTGCTGAAAAATTGATATGGTTACAGCTTATGATAGGTGGAGACGGATCTTTTTTCTTCGTGCTTTGAGAAAATTTGGTTTCTCCGAAGTTTGGTGTGATCACAATAAAAATACTATTAAGAGATTTATTGTCTTTTTTTTTTTAATTTGTTACCATGAAGAATCTTGCTACCATCGCGGCCAAACTATACTGAAATGGTACGTTCGTACCCTCATTACAGAGACAGACTATTAAGAATTTTGCTCCCGATGCGGCCAACAACACCAAAATGGTATACGTACCCTCATTACAACGACACACAGATAGAGAGAGACAGAGAGGGAGTATATTGATAAGCATAAAAAAAATGCAGAAAAATACATCAGGAAACCCAGTAAGACATACAAAAGCACCAAACCATAGATCTTCACCAGAAAAAAGACACAGGACAAAGGTGAGTTTGATTTATTGAAAATTCGTTCTTTCCCTTATAATTCTCACGCATTGTAGCATAAAATCATAAGCAAATTCTGGGGTCCCTGTTCGAGTTGCCGCTGTCACTACTTTGGCAACTTCTCGACATAGATTTTGGTATTATTGAAAGCTCATAAAGAGAGCTTTGCCATTGTTCAAGTTTGAAATCAAATGGTTGGATGGTGTGCCAGCAATTTGGATATAGAATAAGAGAGGTCTCGAGCTTGAAGTAGCTAAATTTAGGCCTAAAAAAACCGAGTTCTGAAAACCATTTATGTTGATCAAGTGGTGCTTTGTAAATAATTCGTTGTATAACTTTCATTCGACATAAAATATTTCTGTATTTGGGTTTGTTAATCGAAGGCCTAAGAGCCCAATGGATATTTCTTTTAATAATAACGTTTGGAGTCTGATCCACAAGCAAAGTGTCGTGGTGTAGTTGGTTATTCTGTCACGTTTTAAATTTCAATGATTCATTAAGGACACGAGATATAAGGTAAACTAAAAAGATAAAATAAAATTTAATCAAACTTTTTTTGATTCAATTGACTTTATTAATATATTACGATTTTTTCGATCGACTTAGAGTCAGTCGATTTTGGTTAAAATTCGGTTAATCGAATATTAAAAATATATTGTTTTATATATGTTTATAAATATTAATAATTTAATAATATATAATATGAGTCAAAATGAATTAAAATGTTTTTATATATTTATAATTATTAATAATTTAATTTATTAAGTAAATTAAAGTCGATTATTCAATCCGTCTAGCTAAGGATTTTCTTCTTCCCTATCGACTCGATTTTTAAATTTGAAATCTCTTATTTTTACTGTTTAACCAAATCAACCAAAACGAATTGGTCTGATCAGTTCGATATGCGTCCGACAATCAGTATTGTCAGACTGATGCACACCCTTAGGACATAGAATCTTTATATATATATATATATATATATATCTTCTCCGAGAATTGAGAGTGAGGCAAACAACATTTGAGAGAGAGAGGGATGGGTTTTACTGAGGAGCAAGTGAAGGAATCATGGGAAATATTGAAGCAAAACATTCCTGAATACAGCCTTCACTTTTTCAGCAAGTAATAAAACGCTGCCTACATGTTTTTTATATTTATTAAATCAAGATTTTCTTTTTTCGTGTTCAATCTGTTAGAATTTAAGAGAGTGAAGAGAAGTGGGACTTGAAGAGAGTAAAAAGATTGTACAATTGCTTACATGACTTCTATTACATTGAGAATACCTTACAAAAGTTCACTTCTATTGAGAATACAATTCAACATATATATAGGTTGTTAAGAAAAAATGCAAGCTTTAAAACAAAGATGAAAACATGGCCTAAAGTAATCCTTAAAACGATGATGAAAACATGCTAATAAACATAATCTCTAACACCTAGGATGTCTCTCTATTATGCTCCCGTAAGATGGAACATCCATTTCGGATGCCAATCTTGAACCGATGATGGTTGTACTGGGCAGTGATTGGTGTTGTCACTTTCTTCCCTTCTTCTCGTTTTAGAAAAGTCTTGTGATCTAGAAGCTTATCGTGAAGCTCTTCGAACGTCATGGAGAGATATCAAAATGAGGGAGGCTGATCTTGAAATGGAGAGAAGAATAGGATATGAGCTGTAAAAGCAGGTAGTTGAGTTGGAAACTCATGGGTCAGACTCAAAATCCAACACTAAGAAGTTGATGGAAGAGCTTGAAGTAAGTAGAGATAGGCTTGATTCAGAGAGAAGGGAGGTTATAGATCTGCAGGAAACAATCTTGTGGTTCAAAGCTGATCTATCTGACCATGATCATAAGGTCAATGAACTCAAGGCTGCATTATATGATGCACGAGGAAATTTCTCTGTTGAGAAAGCAAAGCTGCAGTCTGATATTACTAGCTTGTCAGAAAAATAGACACCCTTAGAGGCAAGGCTCAAAGAATGGGAATTACATGGCGAATCATTTGAGGATAAAATTACCAAATATGATGCTGAGAAATTGGAGATGACAGCTTTGCATGACGTTCAAGAGGTTGGGTGGCAAAGTGAGATCAATAGACTGAAGGCAGAACTTGCTGTGAAAGGTGAACATGTTGACATTTTGAACAAGAATCTTGGGATGCAGTATTAATAGAGATTAGATTATTGGTTTGTGCGGAAGGGTTGGTACCATTTGATACAACAACCGGCGTTTCGGAGGTTGAGGAGTTTGATGAATCTGATGAGTTGATTGGAGAAGACATTGCAGAGAAGGGGAAAAGAAAAAAGAACCAAAAAAGAAAGAAAAAGAAAGAACAAACAGATGATGTCGGAATCTCGCTGGAGAAAAGAACAAAAATTAAAAGGAGAATATATATATATATATATATATATATATATATATATATATATATATATATATATATATATATATATATTCAAGACCACCAGGGTCCCAAGGATCATACTCTAATACCATGTTAGAATTTAAGAGAGTGAAGAGAAATGAGACTTGAAGAGAGTAAAGAGATTGTACAAATGCTTATATGACTTCTATTACATTGAGAATACCTTACATAAGTTCACTTCTATTGAGAATACAATTCAACCTATATATAGATTGTTAAGGAAAAAGGCAAGCCTTAAAACAAGGATAAAAACATGGCATAAATTAATCTTTAAAATAAGGATGAAAACATGAAACATAATAATAAACATAATCTCTAACATTTAGGATGTCTCTCTATTACAATCATGTGATATAAGTATGACTTTTGCTAAATTTTCTTCTTCTTTCTGTAATGGTGGATTAAGATATTGGAGATTGCACCCGCTGCAAAGAACATGTTCTCTTTTCTCAGAGACTCCTCTGAAATACCACAGAATAATCCAAAGCTCAAGACTCATGCTGTTAAGGTTTTCAAGATGGTAAGTTTCTACTTCTAAACTTTCTTAATTTGTTTTAGGGTGGTGATATTAGAGCATGATTTATTTATGATGGAGCAATATTTCTTAAAATGAAAAAAATAAATAAATTATTTAATATAACTTAATGGTTAACCTTAAACTTAAAAAAGAATAATGTTTCAATTTCGATCATGATTGTTGGATCATTATTTCACATTATTTCATCATTTTCCCTCATAGTTTACCCATTACACATATACCAATACCATTAAGAAGCAGACTGACAGGTGAAAATCTTTGATTAAACTAAGTAGCATCATCTTCAAATATTGAAAAAATTCTTGTTTATACCGAGTTTCATGGATTGAGGTTGGACAATATCAGTTATTCGATGAGATGAGACTTTTTAGATTGTGAACGATTTGAGACTTGTCAATCACACGAATTATAATCAGAAATAAAATAAGACACGATATACTCAGGTTCACCCAGAATAGGGTTACATCATGCCATAAGTTTCACTATAATCAACCTAACAAATATTTTGTTACAATGTGTGCTCAGTACATTAAGAGTATTTATAAGTAACTTAAGATACCTAATTAAGGTTTTCGCTCTGCTGCAAAATCATGATTATTCATGGGCTAAAACCCAAACTGTCAAGCAAAATACAAGACTCAAAACATGTACAGGGCCTGAAATTTTTGAAAGTACTGTCCTCTAACCTCCGCTTGCTCACCGAGGAGCAGCACCCGCACTCGCTCATCGGAGAGTGACACCCGTAGTCATCGAAGGTTTTACAGATCTGAACATGTGAAGTATACGCCAACTCTAACATATTAGATGACTGATGTTGTCTTTAGATCCATAAAACTTGATCCGAACAAAAACATCTCCAAATATTAAGAGGTTATGGATCAAAATGTTGAAGACGGTAGAGTTTGTTCCAAATATTAATCAAATATTTTAATTATCTCTACCTCACACACATTATACTTGAATAAATTGTTATACCATAACGTTTTTGATGCAGGAGGATCTGAGTCAGATGATGCTAAGCTGTCAAATGGCAAGTGGGCTACCTAAGCTGGTTTACATCGTTTAGTGGGCCATAGGTTTGGATTGGGCCCCGAAGACCCTAGTCTGATTGGAAACGAGCTTTCGGAAAAAATTTAGTATATTATACTAAGCCTTATCGTTTTTAAGTCAAAAAACTAAGTTTAGACCTTCAAATTGGTAGTTTTTAGTTTTTAGGAAACCTTTTATTTTATTTAATTTAAATTCATCTTTAATTTAATTTTCCTATTTTAGCTTCGAACTTATAAATAAGGTATTAGGATTTCGTAATATTATTATTGTATTTTTGGAATAAATTAAAATAAAGCATTAGAGTAGTTTCTCTGTATTGTTTTAGGGTTTTTCTTGTGTTATTCCCTGTGAACGATCTGTTCGACTAGCCTGCAGAATAATCGTTATTCTGCCCGGTGTCAGTTGGTATCAGAGCTTCAACATCTTCCTGGGGTGAGATTTCATCAGTTTCCATGGCTGGTGATCGTGGTCGTGGTCGTCGCGGGCAGGTTCCGAACGAGGAAGCCCCACGCCGTGATCGAAACGTTCAAGATGCGATGATTGAGGATTTACAGCGGCAGGTTGCAAAGTTAACCCAGCGTCTAACGACGTAGAATTTCAGTGATCGTGAGATGAAAGATCACGATTCCGATTCCAGTTTCGAAAACCCGTATTACAATCCTGCTCGATTCGGGGAACGCCGTGGTCGGGAGGATCGTTATGGAGATCTCGGTTTCAGAGTGGATTTGCTACTATTAGCAAAGTTTTCTGACCTGATAACAGATGATCTTCCTCTTGGGTTGCCGCCTGAGGTCTTTAATGTGAAACACTTGAGTCCTTGTTTTGGGGATTCCGATGTGGCTATTGTGAACTCGAGGACGAGTTCTTTCCAACCTGGGGCGACTGATGCAGGAGGATCCGAGTCAGATGATGCTGAGCTGTCAGATGGCAAGTGGGCTACCTAAGCTGGTTTACATCGTTTAGCGGGCCATAAGTGTGGATTGGGTCCCGAAGACCCTAATCTGATTGGAAACAAGCTATCGGGAAAATACTAAGCCTTATCGTTTTTAATCCAAAAAACGAAGTTTAGACCTTCAAATTGGCAGTTTTTAGTTTTTAGGAAACCTTTTATTTTATTTAATTTAAATTCGACCTTAATTTAATTTTCTTATTTTAGCTTCGACCTTATAAATAAGGTATTAGGGTTTCGTAATATTATTATTATATTTTTGGAATAAATTAAAATAAAGCATCAGAGTAGTTTCTCTGTATTGTTTTAGGGTTTTTCTTGTGAAATTAAAATAACTAAAATAAAAAGTTTCCTAAAAACTATAAACTACCAATTTGAGGGTCTAAACGTCGTTTTTTGGCTTAAAAATATCGAAGCTGATTATTTAATCAGGTTTTATTCGTTGACTCGTTTTCAATCAGACTAGGGTCTTTCGGACCTGATCTGAGCCCGTGACCCATTCTAGATAATTCATCTACCAGTTCTGCACTGATCTGTCAATTCTGCATCATCTGACTTGAATCCTCCTGCCTTCCTTGAAATATTGACAAATTTAAGATTTTTATTCCTCAGAATCATTATCATCTGCTAGTCCCCACTATATATGAGTGGTAAAGCTAGCAAATGCGTGGCTCATATCATGTATACGTGGCCTCAACTTGTAGATATGATTTTATCATTATCGTCTTGGAAGTCTACCCCTTCGCTGAGCTTAAAGGTCAGGGTTGTAACAAGCCCTAAGGTTGAGAGCATAGGTTCTCACCCCTTACTTAAAAATAAGGTCACTATGTTACAACCGCTAAGCTTGAGCATAGATTCTGTCTCCCCTTACTTGAAAATAAGGCCACTATAAATATATATTTTTAACGATTATTAATATTATGGTCTTGTTTGGTAAAAACTTAAATGTAATTTAAATCAATAAAATTTTAAATTTGTCTTTAAACTGAAAAGGTTTGTATGATAAAAAATACTTATTTAATCACATTATCCAAACAACCTCAATATCATTTATAAATAAGTACACCTTTTTTTTTACAATTAAAAACCTCATTTAAGCATATTACCCAAACAATTAAATAAACTTAAATCTTTAAATAATTTTAAATTTTAGTGACTTAAGTTAGCATTACAAAAGATACATAAGCTAGATGTTGAAGTTTGATTCAATTTAATTAGGTCGAGTAATTCTTAGGGAAAATCGCACTAAAGATATGTGAACTTTCAATTCATTGTATTTATAGGTTTCTATATTACGAATTTAACGTCAAATATCTTAAGACAAAATTAATTGCAATGTTATCATCTTCATCATCAGTTCAATGCTTTGTTTTTTTTCACCTTGTAATGGTTGAATGTATCAAAATAAGATTCCAGTAAACTGTAGAAATCATTAGGAATTCATCCAACAATTTTTGTAAATTTTTCACTCACGTACTATTTTGAATAGTTTTCAATTTTACTAATGGTATATAAGTTTTAGTTTTGCATGTGCGCAAAAATTATCATGATAAAATTTCTTGTTTTGCGAAGTTTTTAACAATTTCATTGAAAAGCAATGCTAGAAAGGATTACAATACATTGCAATCAATTGAAAGTTTTAGAGCTATCGTAGTTTATAAATCTACATGCTAAAATCTCATATTTAAGTATGATTGGTGCAGTTTTCCGTAAATTTTTTTATAAGATTATATTTAACAGTGTGCCGACCACATGGTTTATGATGAATCGAAAAATTCTTGTTATGAAAACCAACAAAACCATAAGATTATATATATATATATATATATATATATATATAAAACTTAGCTTAGAAAATAAGTTGACGCGAGCTAGGAAATGCATTTACTTTGCAAAACACATATTTGCAATTTAATTATATGATAAATTTATAGTTTAACTGCTGATTATTAATCTAACCACTGGGATGCATATATGCACTAAGACATGCGAGTCAGCCACTCAACTACGGGAGAAGGGCGAGGCATTGGTTGCTCATACTATTTTGAAGTATTTGGGCTCTGTTCACCTCAAGAGTGGCGTTACTGATCCCCATTTTGAGGTAATCAAAGTACCTTAATTGAGAAAAAAAAGAATTAATTTTTTAAAAGTTGTCATTTTTATTGTGGGCATGCATGATTCTCTGATATTATTAATTTGATTCACTACTAAATTCAGATTTTAAAATTTTTTGGCCTATGAATTAATAAACTTTAGGTGGTAAATCTATAGGTTTTCGTTTTTTTGAAAGTTGAGTGTGATTCGCAATTAGTGGTGGACTGAGTTATTGCTGGGAGTTATTCTGTCTGGTATCTTTGAGATTTTTTTGGAGTAAGTTTTTCAAGCATTACAATGCATTACTTTTTCGATTCGGCATCAGTTTCGAGAAGCAAACCAAACTGAAGATTTTTTGGCGCGTCGAGGGGAGAAATGATTTACATGTCGATTCAAGGGGGAAGATTCTATTCCTAGGCATTTGAAGGGTATTATCAAGTTAGACAAACTAAGCTTACCTTACTTACGATGTTAATAGAAGTTTCTGTTTGGATTGTATTATTTTGTTTCTCTTTTTATCTTTCGAAAAGCAAACCAAACTGAAGATTTTTTGGCGCGTCGAGGCGAGAAATGATTTACATGTCGATTCAAGGGGGAAGATTCTATGCCTAGGCATTTGAAGGGTATTATCAAGTTAGACAAACTAAGCTTACCTTACTTACGATGTTAATAGAAGTTTCTGTTTGGATTGTATTATTTTGTTTCTCTTTTTATCTTTCGAAAAGCAAACCAAACTGAAGATTTTTTGGCGCGTCGAGGCGAGAAAGGATTTACATGTCGATTCAAGAAGAAAGATTCTATACCTAAGCATTTGAAGAGTATCATCAAGTTAGACAAACTAAGCTTACTTTATTTACGATGTTAATAAAAATTTCTGTTTGGATTGTATTGTTTTGTTTCTCTTTTTATCTATTGGTTTTGGTTATAAGCATGATGGAGAGAAATGGAGCGGTGAGATGGGATGTGCATGGGCTGAAGCCTATGATCTGTTGGCTGCAGCTATCAAGGCTGAGATGAAAGAAGAGGCTGCATGCATGTCTCAAAGTGATTTGACAAGTTAATGCCTATGCTAATAGTTAACTAAGTTTGAATATGATTGAAGAAATAATGGAGGCAGGCACAAACCCTATGCTTCAACTTAGCTGAAGTAGTCTAATATAATTCTGTTTGCTAGCTAAAATCTCATGAAGACTTGTTTGTTTTTGCACAAACCAGAGTTCAACTGTGATCAGCTTTATGGATGTTTCAAATAAATTTTTTTCTTTGTAATATCATTAATATAAATATTGTTATATAAAAAATTTGTATACAATCATAACAAATTATTCTTATTATATTTGAACTCGATTCAATAAACTAATCGAGTTTAATTTTTAAGATTGCACTTAACCGAATAGAGTTTTGATGAACTCGAGCTCGATAAAAGCTCAACTTAAATCCATCTCTAAAATTCATATATAACTACAGTCTATTAGAACTAATCTCACAAGCGCGACTCAATGGATTACGGAATCAAAACATTACACGTTATTAATCATGTTCTATATTAAAATTTATTTAATATAAATTTTAAATTTTGATATTAAAATTATTATTTTATTTTCACGTAATAATTAATGATTTTTATAAAATATTAATACTTAAATTATTATTTTATCTTCACCTAATTTTTAATAAATTTCAAAATTCCATAATAAATGCTACGAATCCAATCCCGTGAGGTCATCGTCATATAGAAGTAAAAAAGGCATTAGGTTTGGCCAACGGCACCATCTATCAACCTTGTTGCATTTAATAATTGACACGTGTCATCCATTCGAACGAAATTTGCTTTTTATATACTGCGAGGGCGTAGTGGATTTAGTAAGTGCAAATCGAAACGGAATTAGAGTAAGATTTCATTTTGATGTCCCATCTATCTTATATTTACGATTGTTTCCACAAGAACTTTTGACTTCTATTTAGAGCCTACATTATTCAGAGTTTTATCATTCAAGTCCAGATAGAAATTATTATCTTTTTTTTTTTGTAATTCTTTTAATCATCCTTTAGGTAATTCTTACATGTTTTGACCAAAATACTACTAGTAATTTTATGGCTTGGTTGCATGCATAAATATCACTTGTTAAGAAAAAAAAAGTTATAGATGGAGAGAAAGGGCTCTCTCACCAAATTAACTTGGGCTTCATGATTGTTAAGTTGAACTAGAAAATATATATAAAAAACAAACCAATATATTTCTCTTAGTTACTTAAAGATCAATCATCTTCTAGTAATGAATGGACAATTCACCAAAAAAGACAGTAAGGAATAGACAATTGAATTGCATTTTGGTCTTTAAAAGAAGAGAGAATTAAATTGCATTTTAATTTAACCATCATCATCTCCTCCCTTAGGTATATATTCATCTAAAGTTAATTTTAACCACAATTTAAAAAAAAATTACTAGGTTGGCACGGACTATTTAAAAACATAATCGTGTTATGAAGGTAAATTGATATTTTAAAACGAGTTTGCATTTGATGAATTACCGGTGTAATACACATGAGTACAACAAACTATCTTGTTGAATAATCAAAGTGGTAAATTTAATTTTTTACTAGTCATTTATAGTAAATGCAAGATTTAATATGTATTTAAAATTATTTTAAAAAAATTAAGATAGCAATAAACATATTGATTTTTTTTTGTTTCATTATGTTTCTGTTGGTACAATTATAATAATTTACTTGAAATAATAAATAAAAATTTTTATAAAAAAAAGAGTTACATAGCGTTGAATTAAGGCTCGACACTCGCTCTTTTAAAAGTGATTCAAGTCACTGCGGGAATTACTTTTTCAACCATTGCAATAGGCTTTTGATTTACCACTTCCAAGATAAAACAGCTTAGCTATACTACACTGTATGCTTTTTATAATATTGCACTTAAAGGGGAGTCCAAAACTCCACAAAATATACTATTATTTGCTCGAGAAAAATTAAAAAGAGCAATATGACAATATAAAAAAAAAATAGATAGAAATTTTTTGAAGTATAACTTTTCCTCTAGTTTTTCTATCTTTCCTTCTATGTTCAAAACTTAAGCAAGTTAAAGGTTAATAAAAAAGATAAAATTATTAGAGTAATTAATAGATCTTAATTGAGTTTAATGAGTAATTAATAGAGTAATAAAATTTCAAATGTAACTTAAATAATTCTTAAGTACATAAAACATTGCTCACTAAAATTCTCGTTAACCTTAATCTCTTATTTTAAACATTTATTTATTTATTAAAATATCTAACAGTTTCTATACTTTTTGACTTACAAGACTCCTCCTTTCAAGGCTTTCTATCGTTTTTCATTTATATGCTCCAAAAAGAAATGAAAAATGGAAGACTTGACTTTGAATATGAGTTTTCTAGCGTGGCTTACTTCAACTTTTTTTGGTGAAACACATGTGCATGTATAGATGACTCAACTTATACGAGGTCTAGAATATTTTAGAGGATGAAATTCCTATTATTTTCAGTTCTCATTATCGCATGCATGCTGATAAAGAAAAGTGGTCTTAAATAAAAATGCTTTGAATTCGGACAAAGATATAAGAGAAACATTAGGAAATGAAATAGAAATACAAGATGAAATAAGAAGTCAAGCATGTTTGTTACGGAGTAGAGAAACATGATGAAATGAAATAAAGCAGTAAAAAATTATGAAGTAAAATTATAAACTTTTCATTTGGATTATTATTATTCACTTTGACACACTAAACATTACGGTTTTAAAACATGTTGTATAAGCAGAGATTATAAACAGTCCAATCACATTTTCTCTAGCTGATGTGGGATACCAAGACTTGACTTCATCTTGGAACATCATCATCTCTCATCTTTTGGGCACAATGCCCTCGCTGTGTGGTGTGGGTCACATCCTGCACCCACTGGTTAAAATCGTCGATCGAGCTTTCGAGAGTCGGCTTTGATACCACTATAATGATCTGACTTCTCACTTGACACAATAAAGGAGGGTAGATTGTGATGCCCAAGATGAGGACCAAGTCTTGGTATCTCACATCGGCTAGAAAAGATGTGACTGGATTGTTTATATGAGATTGTCATCTTTATCTGCACAATGCGTTTTAAAGAGGTTGTTAGAATTGGTGTATACTTTAACGGGTCCAGATTTGTAGAATCTCCGACGATCTTTTTTTTTGCTTGGCGGTTTGGGCTTGGGTCCATGAATAGCCGTGGTTTTGCAGCAGGGTGAAAACCCTAATTAGGGCGTCTTAAGTTGCTTATAAATACTCTCTATGTACTAAGCACATATTATAACGAGAGATTTGTGAGGTTGATAATAGTGGAACTTTTGGCAGGATGTAGTCCTGTTATGGGGTGAATCTGGGTAAATCTTGTCTTATTTTCTTTCTGTTTATAATTCGTGTGATTGACAGATATCGAATCGTTCAGCGGTGAGGTTTGATATGCCAAAATAGACAATATTGTGCTCAGATTTATAATTACTATCTTTTTTATTTAATAATGTTAAAAGTATAGTATCAATTTTTTGGATTTATTAAAAAGAAGTCATAAAAAATTGAATTTTTCACTTTGATTATATGGAAAGATGTGGCTTACTATAAGAAATTAAGAATACAGTGCATGAAATAGAAACCGTAATTATATTGAAAGATGCAACATGCTACCTATGAAAATCTTAATAGTTTTTCATGACAATTGAAATTACCATCCTACCTTTTCTAAAGCTTAATTACATTTTTATGGTTTTATTCTTATGCTCCTTTCATCTTTATTTATATGTCACTGTATATTATTTATTTAATTAAATATTTTTATTTTAAATTTATAAAATAATTAAAATTTTACATATATATAGTTTAATAAAATTAATAAATATTCAAATATTTTTTTTATAATTTTAAATCAATAACGTATTTAAAAAAAGTTAAAATCAAAATTACTTTTAAAAAAATCTAACTGTCAGACAAAGAGAATATTATCTATGAATTTAAAAAATGTTGGTTGGACCCTCCATTGACTTGGTGACCCAAGGGACCGGCCAGGTCTCCAATAGGCAACAGGCAATAACCGTTGAATAAGCAGGAAAATTCAAAAATTTGAGGAGGAATGTATAAATAACGTATACTGTAGGGTTACATGAAAAAAAAAAACAAAAATAATGCTCCAGTAAATAATGAAAGCATCTCAGCGACAAATAACAGCTAACGCTCATGCTCTTGTTCTCTCTAACTCTCTCGTCCGTTTGTTGTTAAGTCATTGCTCTCTCTCTCTCATAAAACTTTCTCTCTCTAAAACATTGCGAAACTGTTCTTTGTGGTGATTTCTGTGAAACGGAGAAGAAATTGAAACAGAAATCTGAGCTGAAAAAGAAAAAAAGCAAAATGTTCAGGTTAAACAAGCTCAAGTCACAGAAATCTGGAGAGAGATTCGATTTCAGCTTCTCAAATTTTCAGGCTCTTCAGGTTTCTCAGTTTTCGTCTTTAGTATATTTTCTTAACTTTTCTTTTTGTTTGCTTTTCAGTTTCTTGTTATTGACTTTCTAACAATGCCTTCAAATTTTCTGTTCCATTGGGTAAATTCACTTGTTTTTCTTTTCTTTTAATTTTATCTCCCTTATTTTTGGCCTCTCTATATTTTTTTTCTTCACTTTTTAAGTTTTTCAGTGCCAAATTATTGCAACATGTAATGCCATTGTAGTGTGCTTAGTATATATATGCATGCTTGTATATATGTATCATTGTGTATACCTTCTCTGTCTCCATACAGCTTGATTTGAGGTCTGAGATGACAAGACTGAATTAGGATTTTTTTAATATTACTTCTTTATTCTTATTGGAAAACTTACTAAATTATGATTTTCTTAATGAATAATGTGTCTTCTACGCTTCAATTTAATTTGCAATTTAGCAAATATTAGAACCTTATATTTGTCATATTGATCTGCTGCATTGCTAGTTATACTTTTACCCATAATTTTAGTGGGATTAACTATTTATTTTAGCAACACTGTTAGAAATTTGAGGTTGTCATGTCTTTAGTGTGACGTAGATGAAATTGTGCCTGTTATCATTGACCGCTTGCTGAAAAACAGATTATCTGTTAGGAGTAATTACATATGTGGAGATTTTTTTTTAAAAGATTACTAGTTTGTATAGTTTAATTACAAGGAAAGAATAACATATTTTAGTTTAGGCTGTTAATAAGGATTATACCTTGACGAAAAAAAGTCATTTTAGGGCAATAATTACATAAATTTAATTGTAATTTCATGTTCTGGTTTAGGTGTCCCATTTGTTTATAGATATTTTTCGGTAACTGGTCTTCAAAAGATCACAGGCCAAAGCCAGGACGTTCAATTACAATTTATGTTAACTGTTTTAGGATATCCTGGAGCTGTAGTATTTTATTTGGTTAGAATTACAACAGGCTGTCCGGAGGGGAAAAAGTAACAAACGGAACTTTATTATTGTTTGTTAAGTATTCTTCTAAATTTTGTGGACTGTAATTTGGTTATTGCAGGTACCAAAAGGATGGGACAAGCTTTCCTTGTTTATTGTCTCTGTCGAAACAGGAAAAAGGATTGCCAAAACAGGCAAAGCATCTGTACGAAATGGCAATTGTCGATGGACAGAGACTTTATCAGAGTCTATCTGGATTCCTCAAGATGATGCTTCAAAAGGGATTGAAGAATATCTCTTTAAGTTTGTTGTTGTGATGGTATGATGCTGATCTTAATCACTTGTGAAGCTTTATTTGTATTTATTTGATTTGATTTTGTGGTACAAAAAACAAAACAAGAAACCAATATAATCTGCTTTGACATTGTGATCATAGGGATCAGCTAGATCAGGCATCCTTGGAGAGGCTACTGTTAATTTGGCGAGCTATATGAGTTCAAAAAGTTCTGTCCCTGTTTCATTACCATTGAAAAAATGCAACTATGGGACAATCATACAAGTGAGAAATCTTCACTCATTTCCAATTTTAGTGATCAATAATTACATTTTGATCCTACATGTTACCCTCCCCCCCCCTTCTCCTCTCTCTCTTTGGTGGTAAGTTTTGAAACTAAGTTTTCACTCACAAACACAAAGGCATTCTGGACAGACATTCCACTAATTGTTCAAATTTACTATGCACATATCTTGTTAGATACCCTTCCTTTCAGCCTTGAGAATCCTTTTCTCGAACATGCAAGCATATAAGTTGTTCTATTTATTTTCCTAATGCGGTGCGAGACTGTTTTGCAAACAATTATATGAAAATTTGAAAGCTAAGCTAAAAATACCATTTGGTAGCTTTCATTGATGGTATTTTTGTTCTTTTGAAATCTATAGAACTTATACTTGTATTTTATATGAATTATTAATGAGAAAGATATTATAGTAACTTGATGGTTTTGATGATTTCTCGGAAAGAGCTAAAAGAAAGTCTTTGATTTGGAGATCCCAGTATCACTTAAAAGATGGAAAGATGATGTTCATAGAAATGCATTCCCTGATCTAAGTAGGAGGCTTGGTGCTTCTAATGGGGCATTGGTCAAGAAATGGTTTTATATATTCAGTGCAGAAGGTGGTAGCTTCTGGAGAAGGGTGGCTGTGACCCATTAGAGGATAGAAAGGGTGGAGGAATTATAGACTAGTCACTAGTTAGGAATAACTATTTTATATCGGCCTAGGGAAGGGTTTTAGAGATGGCTGGGTCGATTTTGTCAAGTATCTTGCTTCTGAATTTGGTGATGGGAGAAGAGTACTATTTTGGTATGGCATGTGGTGTAGGGAGGTGCCATTAAAAAATATGTTAATTGATCTATTTTCAATAGTTAGAGTAGGAAAGTAACTGTTTCACAGTGTCGATGTATCAGGAGGGATTTTACTTTCCAAACCATGATTTATTGCAGCAGTATGGGACTGAGAATTGGAGTTGCGTAAAAGAGTAATTGCATTTCATGGTCACTCAAGTTTAGATACAATGGACAATAAAATCCTGACAGAATTGAGGTTGGTCAATGAAGTGAACATCTCCTAGAAACCGGGGTGACGTCTTTGACCTGCTATAGTACCTTTACAGAGTTCCATTTTCGTGGAATTTCACCTTAGATATTAAGTTATAGCAACGGCCTTCCTTACTTGTAAGGAATTACTATAAGATCTAGCATATGTATTTATTTGTGCATTTGCGTGTGTGGATGTTCAGAACTCTGTGTTTTATTTTTTTCTTGCAATAGCATTCATCGAGTCACAAATGTTTTCCTTGTACTTCTGGCTAAAAATTTTCACTAGACATCTTGTGGAAGAAGATTTAAACAGAAGGCAGAAAAAGAGAAAAGAAACTATCAGCAGTCTTCACATGCAATATTTTACTCACAAATTAAGATTTTGTTGACAAAATTAGATGTGTTGTCATTCATACTCCTTGGCAAACACATGATGGGTGGATGATGAACATCCTTCCACTTCTCACATGAAAGTGAAGTTATCCCCACGATTCCAAAATTAGAAATTGGCATAAACTTTGGTCACATACAAGAAATTGATATATTTATTCAATATCTGTTAGTGACACAATTTACCACTTGGGTACAAGAAGTTATTGGCTGTTGATCTAACACTGATGTAACCATTTTGTTCTGCTTTCTATCCTGCAGGTTAAAGTTCAGTGCCTGACACCAAGAGCAAAACTCAGGTTTGAGATTCGGTGCAAATTTTTATTGTTTTAACATTCTGTTTGTATGGTGATTGTGAAAAGTCGCTTTATCTAATAAAGGGACGACCAGTGGAAAGACACAAATTTATGTTTGGAGCAAAAAAATGTTGATTATGATGACCTGGAAAGCAAATCAGATGTTTCTGATAATACATTCACCAGAAGTGTTGGATCTTCGTCTAGCAACCATTTGGACAGTACAATTCATCCTGGAGAACTGTGTAGTAGGGTATGATTATTTGGTTTTCAGCATGAGTTGTTTTGGAGATACTATTATAAGATTTAGCTTTCTTTTCTGTTGCTAGTGTTTCTTTAATTAACTCTCATATTTTATGCAAATAAATGTTAAGGAGTAGTTTATTTTGAGAGTTGCATTTCAACTTTAAATCCGAGGGACTAATAAGATAACTAATTCCTGAAGTAACAGTGAAATTTTTACATTCATCAATCCAATGGCTAGACATTTTTATATTCGACATTCTAACGTGTGACACAAATTTCATTAATCATAAGTATAGTGAATTGCTTGTCATATCATGTATAAAAAGACCTACTTTTTAAAGAAAGTTTCATTTTGGATAACTCGAACCCATAAATGGAAAGATACCCACCTACTTTTATGGTATCAAGTCATTTTTTTATTTATGTATTCTAGAAATTTAATATTTTTTAAAACAAAAATTTCGGCAACTCCATATTAGTAATGTGTTTTAACTGAAACTGAAGTTCTGTATTTTTCTATATATATATATTGTCTTAATCCATTAATATGAGGAATGACCAGTATAAATTTCATTTTTGCTTCTCTATTGTTGCCTTTAATATGCTACTTATCTGAGAAAGGAATATTTAATTCATGAGCACAAATACAAGCATCATGGGCATTTCTTCATTTTATTTAATTTTTAAAAAAAAATCATATTGTTGATAATTCATGCTTACAGATAGTTAAGTGAGGATCTCTCACTATTCAGATATAAATTTCTCGTGTACTTGTTTCTGGAAAAAATTTCATTTCATAGCCTTTGCTCCCTCATGGGGGTAACTAAACCTTCTTTTCTTGCTACAGGACCCCAGTTTCTCAGGATCAGGTTCACGCAATAGCTTTGACTCTGTGGAGGGTTCCTTCAGCAAGGAGAAGTTTTCCAGTCAAACCAATTTAAGTGGGGTAGTAAATAATCTGATTGGAAGAGAAGATTCAACTGGCTCTCAAACTAGTTCTCCTTTTGGCTCGTATTCTTTTAACGATTCTTCTAGATCAAATCACTCGTCCTTTAACTCCAAGGTGTCAGGTTCGGCAAGCCATCTTCAGAATCATAGAGATGATTCCAATCGAGTTTCACATGCTGTTCCCTCATCACCATTACGGTATTCTGGTTCATCTAAAGATCTGGAAGCTGCACAAGTTACAATTGAGGAGCTTCGAGCAGAGGCCAGGATGTGGGAACAAAATGCCCGAAAGTTAGTAGCTGATCTGGAGAAATTGCGGAAGGAATTATTTGACCAGTCAAAGCGCCAGGCAAGTCTTGAAATGGAGCTTTCAGCATCACAGACAGAATGTGATGGCGTAAAGCAGGAAATGGAGCACCTGAAGATGTTGTTGGACGGATCAATGGCAAAACAAACTGCTACTGAGAATATGAAATTTCAGGCCAAAGATATGGACAGTATTCAAAAGGAATTGGAAGAAGAGATAAAGTTTCAGAAAGAAGAAAGTGCTAATTTGGCTTTACAGCTACAGAAGACTCAAGAGTCAAACATTGAGCTTGTTTCCATTCTTCAAGAACTGGAAGAGACCATAGAAAAGCAGAAAATGGAGATTGATAATCTTTCAAAAATGAAACCAGAAATGGGAGTAGGAACATGTGGCCTTGGATGGGAAGGAGGTAAGCAATCAAATTCAAGCAAGCAAGTTTTGCATGCAGTGATTGAACCAGAGAAGAACAGTAACCTAGAATTTCAGCTTCAGCAGTTGCAGGAATTGCAAAATAATATGGAAAGTACTATTCAATTTCTGGAGAAAACTCTGGAGGAGAAAAACCAGGAGATAGTGTTTGAAAGAGGTCTCAAGTCTCAAGCTCTATTGGATTGTGAGGCAGAATGGAGGGGTAGATTAGCTGAAAAGGAGGAGAAAATTGTCAGTTTGGAAGCAAAGTTATCACCAGCTCATGACGGCCAAGACTTGATGGAAGAAAGCTTTGAAAACGAGGATGATCACAATCTAGTTACCGAAATTGAATCTCTAAAACAGAAGGTGCAGGAACTTGAAAGAGATTGCAATGAGCTTACAGATGAAAATCTAGAACTTCTGTTTAAGCTTAAAGAATCAAAAAAAGATCTTCTGTCATGTGGTGCCTCTCCTAATTCTTTGTCACATGAGCGTGCGGGCAATGATTTTCTCTGTGCGTCTGAATTTGAAGTGAGCAAACTGAAAGCTCAAATACATGAGCTTGCAGAAGAGCTGAAGAAGAAGACTACTGTTGAAGGATTTTCTGCTGATCACTTACAGGTTCAATATGCAGATCTTGAAAATAAATGTGCTGACCTTGAGATACAGCTGGAAGCTTTCAAAGACAAAGCTAATTATCTTGATTGCGAACTCTGTAAATGTCATAAGAGAGAAGAAGAGCAGGAAACTGAGATTGCTGCACTGCAACAACAGTTAGAATGTTACAAAGGAAAGGAAACTGAAACTAAGGACCAACATGCAGCTGTCTGTATAGATGCTAAGATGTCTGAATCACATGCTGCCATCGAAATGTCTGAAGTTCTTTCCAAGTTACATGAAGAGATTGAACTCTCCTTGGCCAACGCAAAGAAGCAACTCTATGCTCCTAATTTGTCTACAAAATCTGGGTGTTCTTTTGGTTCTGATAATTCAGATATTTTCAATGGTACAAATTTAAGTACTCAAAAAGAGAAAGCTGAGGTTCTCTTGAAAAACTTTATCCAGCTAAAAGAACTGTTGGAAGAGAAAAATGCAGTGTGTGAAGGACTTAGATGTGGAAAAGAAGTCAGGCCAACAGTGGTAGAGTTTGCTGAAGACCTGAGTAAAGCAAAGCTTCATACTTCTAATCAGGGACATGAGAGTCCAGATATGGAACTTAAATCTGAAGACACTGTTTCAGGCAAGGCACTATCAAAAAATATAGATCAAAGAGACAAGATTAAATATGATAATTTACAGAATGAAGAAGAGGTTGCGGCTTTAAGGCATTGCCAGATGGAGTTGGAATCTCAGATTTCTAGTCTGCAGAAGGAGAAAAGCCAGTTGGAGGAAAGTATGGAAAATATGCTTAGAGAAGGTTCCATTACTTCTAAGTGCTTGGATGACTTGCGCAATGAAATAGCAGTGCTTAGTAGCAATATGGATTCCTTGGTTTTAGCAAACAAGGTTCTTGTAAGAAAATCTTCTGAGCTTGAAAGCAGCAAACACGAGCTGGAAGTTCATTTGTTTGAACTAGAAGAAGAAAATGTGCAGTTATCAGAACGTATATGCGGCTTGGAAGCACAATTGAGATATCTGACTGATGAGAGGGGGTCAAGTCGTTTGGAACTACAGAACTCAGAGTTGCGTGCTATGAATCTTCAAGATGAGATAAGAAGACTGGAAACTGAAATGGAGGAACAAAAGTTTGATATGAAAAAAAAGCTGCAGGACATGCAAAAACTGTGGTTAGAAGCTCAAAAAGAGTATGAGTATCTAAAAATAGTGAATCTAAAGCTACAAGCTACTGCTGAAAATCTTATTGAAGAATGTAGTTTGCTTCAGGAATCAAATAGAGAGCTAAGGAAGCAAAAAATAGAGTTACATGAGCATTGTACAGTCTTGGAAGCTGAACTGAAGGAATCAGAAATCATTTTTTCTAATATGTTAAAGAAAGTTGAAGCTCTCGAAGAAAAATACTCTTCAATGGTGGAAGAAATTGACTCTAAAGAGAAAGCCCTTAATTTAGAACTAGATGCACTTGTTCATGAAAACAGTAAACAAAAAGAGAAACTTGTTTCAGAAGAGAGCCTGCTGAGTCAGATGTATTTGGAGAAAACAGTTGAAGTTGAGAACCTTCAAAGAGAGGTTGCACACCTCACTGAACAGATTTCTGCAACTCACGATGAAAAGGAGAGATCAGCTTCAGAAGCTGTGCTTGAAGTGTCCCATTTACGTGCAGGTAATGCTACTCTTGAAGCTTCTCGTAAAGAATTCCAGGAAAAACTTAAGCTATCCGATAGGAACCTCACTGCTCTCCAAATGGAATCTGAAACAAAGGTACAAGGGTTAATTGGTGAGCTTGCTGCTTCAAAGCACAACCAGGAAGTTCTGATGGCTGACCATGAAAAGATTTTGACTTTGCTAGAAGATGTCAAATACAATGAAGAGAAACTTAAAAGCACGGTAAGAGGACTTGAGTTAAAACTAAAAGCTTCTGAATATGAGAGGCTACAGCTAGCAGAAGAAATTTCCAGCCTGAAGGTCCAATTGCAGAAAGCAGCACCGCTTCAGGATGAAATTTTGTCTCTTAAGAGATGGCTCAATGAGGCAAAACTAGAGAATGAAAGGCTTGAAGCTTCATTCCAGATATTATCAAGAGATCACGAAGAACTTCAGGCAGAAAGAACATTGTTCGTCCAAAAAATTTCCAATAGTCAGAAGACTAATTCTGAACTGGAGGACTGCAAAAATAGGAAAGTTGTCCTTGAGGAAAAGGTCCTACGGCTTGAGGGTGATTTAGCTGCAAGAGAAGGATTTGGTGCCCAGGAAGTGACTCTGAAAAACGAGCTTGCTCAGATTAGGAGGGAAAATAGCCAGTTACAGAGAAAGATAAAGTACCTTGAAGAGGAGAAGGAAGAGAGCATGAGAAGAGTTCAAGCTCTCGAAGAGGATCTGAAGCAGCTTAAAGAAGTAAAACAGGATCTGCCTGAGTCCTGCAATCCAGGTCTTTCTCCTTATCTTGACTACAATGCTGCAAGAATTTCTACCAATGACAAATTGAAGCTCTCACTTGTGGTCAGTGCCAGCATTTGTCCTATCTCATTTATACTCGGTGTCTCTAAAATTGATTTAAAACATGAATATCGATTGTTACTTAGGCTTCTAAAGTAGAAGAAATTGAAGAGAATAACACTCTTCAATTTAGTGAGAATCCATATGGGAAAATTGACCAATTACAACAACATTCAGTGCAAAAGCAGAGAGATTAATTTTGCTGTCTATTTCCACACATTCGTTGTGACGTAAAAAAATCATAAATGTTGAGTACCTTTCTCTTCCTTTTTCAGGAGGATAGCATGCAAAACTGTAGTACTGGAAGTTCTCAAGTAATAGGAATGGATCATCTCTTAAAGATTCAGTCTCTGGAGAACGAACTAGCAGAGGCTTTGGAGGCAAACGAAATGTACAAAGCGCAGCTTAAGAGGTGGGTCCAAGTGCTAGGCTTCTTGAAAATATCCATTATTTGTGTCTTCGTAAACCTAACATCTGAAGCACATTACATAATCTCTCGAAAAAAAGTTCAACTATCAATTAAGAATATTACATATTTTATATCTTATATGAGGTTACGTGCTCTACTATCATGTCATTGCCATTCTGTCTTGGCATCTACATGCACTTTGATACAGCTACAGTCTAGTGAATTTGTGTCCGAGTAAAAAGATAGACAGCAGTATGATAGCCAGTGACATATTTGGTTTCATTTAGAATCACATACCACTTTGACTCTAATAGTATAAAATGCTTTCAGGTTTTTGTTGGCAGATTAGGAAGAGGGATGGATAGGATAAAATTTTACCCTACACAAACTTTGGGATGGGAAGTTGGACCAGATATCCCTATTTGGTCTTGAATCATATCTCACTTGAGATGAGAGAACAAGGGAGTGGATGGGTGTTTCCGGCCAGCAACTAATTGGTGTTCCGCCAACAACGGATGTAATAGTTGGTTGCCAGCCAGAAAATTCCTTCTCCTCTCTCTCTCTCTCTCTAGGTTGTCTTCATTCACCGAGTTTATTCAAATCTTTGATACCATCTCGTAACAGACACGGGATAAAGATACTCATAGATTCATTTCCAATTTGTGCATATTCTATTTATAAGGTCTGTTTATGGCTGAAAACATCCTGGGCAAAGCAATTTCTGTTTATGGCTGAAAACATCCTGCCCTAAACTATTTCTGATTTTATACTTCTTACTTGGCCTGGAAAAAAATAATCGATCATTTATAACTAATGGCCTATCCAAGTATAATCTTTAATCGGCTGGCCTTAGCCATGCTCCATACTTGTCTGACTTACCCCAGGGCACACCCATGTTAGAGAAAATGCATAACCTTATAGGAGTTATATATGCGTTGCTTTCCAAATTCAATTGTTAGTAAAGAAAATAAAACCCTGTTCTTACTCTATGTGTACAGCATTGCTCATGAATTTTCAAACTGCTACTTGTGTTCAGCTTGTTGTCCCCGGGACAAAGTGCTCATTCAGATGCTCCCATGAAGTCAAGAGTTGAAGATGAGGCACCAAAGAACGATGAACGTGAACATATGGTATCATCACTAGAGACGGAGTTAAGAGATTTACGAGAGCGTTATTTTCACATGAGCCTTAAATATGCTGAGGTAGAAGCCGAACGAGAGCAACTGGTGATTAAACTTAAATCTTTCAGCAACAGAAGGAGCTGGTTTTCATGAGTCCAGGCGGGGTTTCTGATGATCTATTTTTGCATTTTCCAGCCTCAGTCATTGACACTTCTAATTTTTACTTTTTATTTTAATTTTTTGAGCTCTTAGGTCATTTAGTTGAACAACATAACATGTATAATTGATTAGTGTGGGTGTTCCACAACCACAGGAAAAATGAGCCTTCAGGGGGTGGGGGTATCAGAAGAACCACTAGACCAAAAAGCCCGGGTTGTAGCAGCTGCTTATAACAATAAAACAGGTGCAGTGAAGAGTGATAACAAGAGCTTGTCCTTGACAGAGAAATTTTTTGAATGTATTTACAGCAGAAAATGGAAATTTTGGCTAATAAATGGGTTGCTCTTTGCTTGAGTACTGACAATGCTTTTCTTTTGGAAAATGTAATACAAATTAAAACCATAAAAGAATGTCTCGATGAGTATATCCCTTGCTACCTTTTCTCCATCCCTCAGTAAGAAATATTTCTATGCACCATAAGCAATGCAGTAACCTAAATTTAAGCTTAACCAGAAAAACAGGGATTAATTATTAGCAAATATCGTATCAGTGGCAGTTTTCCTTGAGCAAAAGTCGTCGGATCCATTAACAATTGTGAAACCTGTTCCTTATAGTACAACAGGCCATGGTTGTGTTGTTAATTTTCTTGAAGGTATGTCTGCTAACAACAGCAGCCGTCTTATATTATATTTTGCGTCTATCTTGGGCTCTGCAATCTGCATAATAGTGGAGGGAGAACCACGAGTATATGTTTTGGCTGCTATTTATACATAGTACAACCTCTATGGCAGAAAATTATGGGTCTTATTTGACAACATATTTAAATTAATAAATTTGTTTTAAATTGATTTTAGTATGTATTGATATCGAAAATCGGTTAAATAGTCAAGCGGTCGAAATATAATACTTACACACACGAAACAATAAAAAATCTTAAAAATAATTCGAAAAATATTTCATCTATAAGCTCAGTATTAACTTAAGACTTTAATGTGAATTTACGGTTATACTTTTATTCAGGTATAGTTTTTTATTTGATCAATCTATTTGGTTCATGGAATTTTCACATTACTTTTTGGTGAAGATAATGTAACATCGTATTGTTAAATGATAAATACAATTTATGAATTTACTGTTTTGATTTTAATGGACTTCATATGTTATTGTATCATTAGATGAAAAATATTTTCTTACATGGATATATTTTAATTAGTTCCAATCATCACATATAATAACATAAGCTGTAAACAAAAAAGTCAAATGAGGTTTAATAAAGAATGTTGTAGGTCGAGTTATGCAAATTAATTTCCTTTTGTTTACTTACAACCGAAGGAATAAATTGTCGGTTTAGAAGAAATCATCATATCAATCAATTCTTGTACCGTGTACGTTAAGCTTTTGGCTAAATTGTCGGAAATTATAATATCAAACTTACGTAACTTTGGGAATAATGTCTTTTTTTATATATAATGGGGATAAAAAGTATTAATGAAAGGTTAATTTATGTAAAATTGGAATATAAATGAGTATATGTAAAATTAGTAGAATAATTGTAATATGTTTTTATACCAAAAATAATTTAATATGGTGACATACTTTGATTAAGCCATGTGTAAAGATCTTAATGTATAAAAAGAATACGACTAGAGACGTGATAGGAACATTTAATGAGTTAGATAAATGATTAGCAGTCAAAAAAGACTGCAAAATAAGAACTTTTAAAAGAAAGTTCGATAAACAACATCGAGACAAAATGTTAGCTCAAAGACTCGAGGCCAGTAAGCTCGAGAGAATGTTACCTCGATCTCGAGTACACTTAACTGCTAATCCGACTGTAGAGAGATCAAAGATAAAACCAAATGTTGTGTATTTAATTTTGGCTAAAGTAAAAATGATCACGATTAGATACAATTCGCTAGTGGAGTAAAAGATTTTAACACGTGGTGTGCTACGTGCAATTAATCCAAAGAACGTGAAGAAGTGGAAACGTGTGACTCAGTAGGAGAATCAATACAATTTTTGCATCAGATTCAAAATTTCATTAGTAATCTTGGGAAACTTCAACGGTAATACCTACATAACCGCTATTCACATTATCAGTAAAGTTACCTAACAATTACTCGTGAAGTTTAGAAGCTTCCATCTATTAATTAGGTATTTTTCATTTGGATTAAACATAATAAACTGCAACTTAATTAAATAAGTTTCGAGAAAGTTACGATTTTAGACGCGGTTTGATATTTGACTGACTCGATGTCTACGCACGATGTTTTTCCTCTTGGGCAACACGAAAGGAATTCTTTTAAGTTTCCTTAGAATGTCAAGCGTGTACTCCTCCGAAGTTTCCATTGCTAAAAATGTAAAAATCCTTCGCCTTATATAACTCTCTCTTTGATCTATCTGAGCTTATAAAATTAAACACGTACGTACAGTAAATATACTACTTGTATTCCAGGAAGTTGTTGTTCTTGGTTGATAAAGATGGCTACTGGGGAGAAAAGATATGCTCTTTTGTTGGCTGCAAGGGATTCTGATTATGTGAAAAACGTTTATGGTGGATATTACAATGTGTTTGTGGCAGCTTTTGGGGAAGAAGGAGAAAAATGGGACTTGTTTAGGGTTGTTGAAGGAGAGTTCCCTGACATGAATCAACTCCACAAATATGATGGGTTTGTGGTTAGTGGCAGCCCTTATGATGCCTATGGCAATGACTATTGGATTCTCAAACTTTGCTTCCTCTTGCAAACTTTGGTTGCCTTGGACAAGAAAGTTCTTGGGATTTGCTTTGGTCACCAGGTAATATGCATATCTTGCATGTATTATTTTTTTTTCTTCCTTTTATATACCATCACATGCATTTCCAACAGAAATTGATTTTAGAAAAGATTTCAGGCCAAAAAAGTGCATACCCAACTCATGTACTAGAATTCCATGTGTAATATATATATATATGTCACGAAAAATCTCGTTAAAAAATAAATCAATAACTTTATTGAATTAGTTAATTATCTTTTTTTTTTGTTTTAGAGAATTTGAATCTTTGGAGCTATTTTAATCATCAATTTTGAACAACACCAACATGATGATCTCAGTCCAATTATATTACGATGGTTTTGTTAATTTTCAGGTACTATGCAGAGCATTGGGTGGAAAAGTTGGGAAAGCTTATACTGGATGGGATATTGGGCTAAGGAGAGTGAAGATAGTGAATGATTTTTCACCATATTGCAGCTTCCTTGATCATGACTCAGATGAAATCCCATGTTCTTTGGCCATCATTGAGTGCCACCAAGATGAGGTATGGGAGATTCCTTTAGGTGCTCAAGTGATTGCATTCTCAGACAAAACTGGTGTGGAGATGTTCACAATTGGAGACCACATTCTTGGCATTCAAGGTCACCCTGAGTACACTAAAGACATTCTTTCTAACCTCATCGATCGCCTTCTCAAAAACCATTCCATTGAAGTAATATTTTTTTTAAAAGAAACTATTATATTATCAATCTTTCTAATTACTTGATTCTAATGATTTCTTCTTGTTTGATATTTGATAATTACAGAGGGAATTCGCGGAGAGCGCTAAGCTTGGATTGGAGATAGCTGAACCAGACAGGAAATGTTGGGAAAAAATTTGTAGGACTTTTCTCAAAGGAAGATGATAGATTTAATTTGTAATTACCTTTCTTTTTCTCTATTTAAACCAATTTAATTTAATTTGCTTATAAGCTTAAACTATAATTACTTGAAATATAAATACAAGTATTTTAAATTCATAACAAAATAGATATATCATTTGTTGGTGGACTCTTTTTCCCATTAGAAGGGTGAGATTTGCAGGCCAATAGAAATATCATTTGAAAAAAGAAAAATTACACTCAAATATTAATTGATAAAAGAAAAACATGACATGCTAAAGGAACGAAATTGTAGAGTTCTTACCCTATTCTCATTTATTCATACATAAACAATACTACCACAACCCAACACACAATGCTATAACAAGTTTTTAAATTAAGAGAAATAACTAATATATAAAACAGACAAATAATTTGTACACCACGTAAATTGAACTTGAGGTTTTGACCAAACCCTTATTGGCTAAAAGAGTATCATAATACCAAATCTCTCATTTTCCCTCTTTTCCTTCTCGAACACATTGTTAGGGATACAATGGTTAGTATAGTAAAAAAAATCATAAGAGATGTAGTTTTCAAATCCTCTCAATTTGAAAAAAAAATTAAAAAAATGATGATCCAAAAGAATTCAAACAAATACATATATCCTTCCATTCTCTTTTTTCTTTTTTCTTTTTTTTATACAAAAGAGTGGCAAACCCACTACCTGGGCCAAGAGACCCCCAAGTATATCATTACAAATATGAATGTCAAGTCCCACCGGACATTGGATAAGCCCACAGAGACCAAACTGGTCATCTTCAGTCAGCACAATGACTCTCTATGAACATATGCTTGATATGGTAGCTCAAGTAGTCCAGTCCCGGCGAAGAAGGGCTCTACAGTTGCCAAAGAAGAGGTTGAGAAAATGTATGATGGCAATTGACAGGATTGCCAACAATGATTTGATTAATGTGAGACTTCTGCTTGATTGATCAGAGGAGTATCAACTTCCACTCATGATGCAATCACTCTCACCGATTCACCTAAGGTTTGAGTTCATTTGTTCATTTGCTAGTACACTGACAAGTGTTTTTAAAGGTGTTTTCTGAACTCGAATGAGACTCACCATAAGCGAAGCGTAAACAAAACGTTTCGAGGCATAATTTTTAAGTGTTTTTTTCGTTGAGCGTACACCTTTTGGTTTCGGGCTTACACCCACACCCAAAGCATAAGCATTTTACGTCCCAATAATTGGAGCGAACACCCCATTGAAGTTTTTATAAAAACCTTAAAAATAAAAAATTAAATCTAAAACTTGAACACATGCCTAAATGAGTAGTAATACAAACTTAACTGTTGAGTTAGTTGTTTTTACTGTAATATCATTACGCTTCGTAGATATTTATTACATATTATCTAATTTAATAATAACTACAAATTATTTAATTAATCATTTACAAATTACAATAATATTATAAAAATATATATAATGTAAATAAATATTTATAAAATTATGATTATAATTTACGTACTCAAAAATTAATAAAAATATTAAAATTTATTAAAAATTAATTAATTTAAATTTAAATTACTTTTTATTTTTATATCATTTATAGTATTTTAATTAATTACTTATTATTATTTTATAATTTCGAAACGTCACAACATTTCAAAAACATTACAGCCCAAAGTCTCGGATTTATACCTTACCTCATTAGAGCAAAAAACCTTGTCCATCGTTTTCAACTCTGAAAACACTGGTAATGACTATGCTAACCATCATTTGATGAATAAAGGTTAGTTATTGCAAATGACTATCTTTGAAACATTACAAATAACTCCCAAGTACATATAAACATAAACATAAACATGAACTTCTTGGTGACATTATTTATTTTCCTTACATTTTTGTTGCCCGAGGAAGGAATTTAAAACCACAGGAGGTAGCTTCATGTTCGCATGGCATGTGGTTTGACAGACGAGACAAAGGTATAAAAATCTATTGGGTCAACATTTTATTTACGCAAGAATGATGAATCAATGATGCCATTTGTTATTCCAATTATACATTGCAAATGTTCCCACATATAATCAGAAAAACAGCGGCAACAACTGAACACTCTAAAGAAAAGAGCCTGAACCAAATTGGCTCCCCTCATACCTTGCCACTCGATGTTTATTATATTTCCTTTTTCACCTTTTTTACACTATCGAGTATGCTCGGATCACCTCAACGATCGGTGCTCGACATAATGGGCACTTCCCCCCACCACGAACCAACTCATTCGCACATTTCGAACAAGTGCACATGTGCCCACATCTGCAAACAATTTTCCAAATTTTGAAAAGGAAATAAAACAGCATCCGAAATAACAATCACAAAAGAGAGCATGTGAGCTTTTGTAAGTGCATATATTTACTAGAGAAAATGTCACAAATATAAGCGGCGTACCTGTACAATAGAGAATCAATATGGCAATCACAACAAACACAGCAAGTCCCTTTCCTCACATGGGCCCATCTCGACCCATCCTCTGATGTCTCTGTGACCAGCCCTGCCAAATAAATCATTAATTAGAGATCAAAGATAGAAAAAACAAATAATTGAATCAAGGATAATCTTCTTGGAAACTTCAAGACTTCCTTCAGTAAAATAATGTTCTACAAGGGATGGAAGAAGTAGGGACGATCAGGTCAGATTGTAAACATACCTTTTTCACCAGCTGATCGATTCAAAGCTGCAGAGACTTCTTGTCTGACAGAGCGCTGCAACTCCAATTGCATATCCATGCAGGCCTCCAGCATCCTCTGCATGTGGCTCATACCTTGCTGAAGCCTTGTCATGTCTGCTCTCAGGTCATTAACCATCTCCCATTCCTGCTCCAGACCGGGGCCACATTAAAACATCAGAACACAGAAATGATACAATTTTAATATGGAACTCTTCATCACTGAACCGGCATGGTCGACATTCCAGAAGAGAATAGCAATCTGTAACAATGGGAAAGCCACTGATACAAATCGGCAGTCAAAGTCAGAATATTTGATTAATTAGAGTTGGTAATGCAACTCAGAGCCTATAGAAACATTATTAAACAACACACTCCAATCAAATCCATACAAATTCATAGTGAGGTCATTCCAAAACATGGCAGTCATCATCAGAGATTACGGTAAGAACGAGGACAATAAAATGCCTCATTCAAGAAACTTAATGATTTTTCCTATATCATAGATCCAAGAGACTAGTTTCCTAGGTGGTTTTAACTTCAAATGCTTTAAAAAGTAAAATGAGAATATCCTACAGCTCATTTTCACATGAAACAACTTTATGAGATGAGAGAAGATAACGCCAAACATGAAACTCCATGAAGAACAGGAATGGAAATCACCAGTCCAACAGAAATAGCATCAATAGTTCCAAGATTATAATAAAATGGCTTACAATTTCTGATCGGTGCATACTATGACGAGACCAGCTAGAGTGATGTAAATCCTGGTGCCACAGCGGCTGGGGTGGAGGCACTGGTGGTGACGGTAGCACGAGCGATGGTCTGTTAATGGCATCATCCTGGTCCTCATTCTGTACATCCCTCTGTTGCTCCTGAGCTCGCTCTGGTGAGGCTGGAATTGTTGTTGGCAAGTTTCTCTGAAGATCCCAGTCAATGGGAGCACGACCTTGCCTTTCCACATATGACTGTATTAATTGGTCCAGACTTTCACGGAAACCACTACGAAGAAGATTAGAAACACTTCTCCTACAACATTAGAAAAAAATCCGTTATATAAACTAACAAAGCAAGTCTTATTTTGCTCAACACAAAAAAGCAGTACCATAAACAATCAATTACCTGCTCAAAAGCTCCCTGAGTTCCATACTATAAACATTATCATCATCAGGTGGATGAAATCGGTTTAATCTTCTCAATGGAACTGCACGACGAGTTCTTGGGGGATCAGAAGGTACTTCTGACCAACTCTCAACAGCTTCCCTAGAGCCATCCTCATGCCAAACCCCCTGGGCTTCCTGTGGGTGACCTTCTTCATTTATATTTCCGGTAGTTTCCTGGCGCCAATCATTAACCGAATTTTCTTGCCAATTTGTATCCATTTCCTCTGTATTACCATTTCTCCATTCATTGAACTGACTGTAAGTTTCTCCAGTAATCTGTTCGTGCCAATTCCCTCCTTGATTAGAATTTCCTTGCCAATTTATACTCTCAACAGCTGGGCTGCTCTGTGCACCGCCTATTTGATCAGGCATCCGATGGATGTCACTTTCCTGGTTCAGAGGTTGAGAATACTCATTGGTTTGGTGTTGGATATCCTGTGAGGTGTTAATTTGGGCCCAATCATTTCTAGAATCATTGACATTATTGTTAGATGTGATGTCATTGCTGATAGCTTGACCACGGACAATAGTTTCTAATCTGTCGCGGAACCCTTCCCTGAATGAGAAAACAAATTTACTATTATGAAAATAAACAAACAATCATGCACACCTCTCATTGATGATATCCAAACAAGCCAAAAGCATTGAACATATTTACTAAAGATGTAGCAAATAATTCAACCATTTTCGTGATTCACTAAATCAAATGAGCAAGCTCAAGAAACATATATAGAGCTTCACTTTCTCTAGAGGGCAAAACTAAGATGAAACTAACAAATCTGTACACGTGTCATGAGAGAGAGGTCATATGAGTTATCATTCAATGAGCTGGGAAAAAATTGCTAGAAGTCAGCACATTCTGCTCCTTATCTCATTCTCATAAAATAAAAATATTTTTTACAAGTAAAAGGGGAGGGGCGCAACACAAAGACTTCCCAAGAGGTCACCCATCCTACTACTACTCTCACCCAAGCACGATTAACTCCAGAGTTCTAATGGGATTCGGTGTGTTAGTGATGGTACAATTGCACCCCTTATAAAATAAAAATATAACATAGGTTTCCCACTCCATACAGGTAACAATTTGTAAAAAAGCAGGAAGAGCATGACATTGAATCATCTCTCATCCAAATGACGGAATGAGTTTCACAATAACAGATGACTACTTCTGATTCTGACAGCAACAATGTTTCTCAGAGTTTAATATAAATCTGATGCAGTTTTCTATTAAGAAGAGCAGAACATGTTGTGTACTGTCAGAACTTAGATCATAATTTGTGCATTTACTGTTTAGTATTTTCACTTTATACATACATATAGAAACATATTTATATCAGCATAGAAACTTATTCCATTCATTTAACGCAAGTTTCCTATTATTACTGCTTTCGTCTACCAGAATTGCAGTGAGAATTTATTATGCATTTTAGTGTAGTGATCATACCCAGCATGATCACTATGTTATCTTCTATAATCCAAACAAGGTTAATATCAGTGCCATTTAACAGTTAATTTTGTGATCAAAATGGTCAAAAAGGCTGCTATATCCTGGACTTCACCGAAGGATAAAACTGAATACATTAGACGACAAAAAGAAGGCCTATTGATGTCCTGGCAATAAACACACGGTCAAGCGCCTTTATAAAATTTTGATAAATTCGCAGGATGTCTAGACCTAAATATATACGAGAAAAGAGAATGCCACGCCCACCATAAGGCAAAAGCTTTTCACTATTTTTGTTTTTGGCTATTAGTACATGCCAAATTCACTTAAAGTTTGTTATTCTTACATAAATAACCAACCTATTTAGAATGTTTATTTTGAGGAAACTCGTACTAAATTTCAATTGTAACCGTAGAATTTCTATGATTCTTACTAACTCAGCTCTTCTATATGTTCAACAATGGATCAAGCAATCATACAAATAACACTCAAATGTACAAAATGCGCAAGTAAAACAAGAAATAGCATAGGCACCGTCCCCTTGTCACTACAGACAGTGTTTCTCATTCAATATGATCCGTGACTAAAATCATATCTAGCAGGAAAAAAAATGAAAACAATCCCTTTCTAGAATCGAAGAACAGATGCCACTATACTGGACTGAAAAGCTATATGCTAAAGGCTATCACAGGAAAGATAATGCTTCAGATATTTCACGCTTAGGGAAAAATATGTTGATGATTGCATACCTTAGACCAGATACGGTATGTCGTTGTCTTAATTGAACTAGTTCACTTGCCGCCATTGAAGGTGGTCTCTCATCTTCAACAGCTCTTTCGTTTCTCAAGAATCTACCTCTCAATAGTGACTGCAAAAAGGTTAAAGGATTACTAGTTGAGCCACGGTTAGATATGCAAGCATTTGATAGAAAAATAATTCTGGGCCTGCCAAGAAAATTTTCAACCACAAAATCTTTTTCTATTTTTTTTTTTTTTTGTTGCCCAGCACATGTAATAACACAAAAGTCCAAGAGTGATTCATAAGAACTGATTCACCACAAAGCAAAAGAGTTTCTATTAAAAGTCTGAAATTTTGAATTAATATTGTCAAAGATGAGTTTTAGCTCGATTTAGAAAGTCTTAGCAATTTAGGACATGTAATGATCATTGTATAAATTTATTTACTTCCCAACAAAAACTACAAACACGAATATCTTCTGTCATCTTAGTGCTCACCACCAAAGGAAAGAAGTGGCGAACGGAAGCAACTATAGAGGGACGAGAAAAGAATAGGGAATCTTACATTCAACCTAGACCAGCAGGAAGATCAACATGATGAGCTAGGAAACACTTATTACACTAACAGTTCAACAAATCTTGATCTGCAGTCAAACAATATAAGGCTACTATTTTCCTGACCATCAAAATGCTCATAGCACCTATTCATATGGATCACAGTAAGTTCGAGAATGAAACTACAGACAAAGTCCAGCCAGAAGTCGAGTCATGCTTACAATAGAACTAGCTTCCCACTGAAATGAAACCCTTTTAGTTAAACTAGATGAATTCAGTATCTAAGTATTGGTTAGGAGGTCACAAATATATTCCTCACAAAGAAGTGCATTTCGTTTTGCCCATATTGGGAATCAAACTTCCAGACACCTTATATACCAGCGACACATAGATAAAAAGAGAAAGGAAAACTTTGAAAGAAACCTCTTTATCGAGTATCCCAAAAAACATTAGACACAATTTTAGGAGTATACCATACCCATTACAGAATTAACACAATTATTTTTACAGCACATAAAAGACGTATCCCAAAACATATTGAGGCTCAAACTTCAGTTTTGAAGTGATTTCGTCCAGTTCCCAAGAGTACAATATATAGCAATTTATATGGATTTCAACGACATGAAAGGAACCAGCATTTAAGCATGAGAGGAAGATGGTACAATAAGAAATGCTAAAAGATAAAAGATAAAAATAAAATAAAATAAAATCATGATAACCAACTAACCTGAATGCGGTTGCGATGGGCAAAATCAGACACAGCACGATGCTCCAACAAACCCTGAAGTTCCCTTTGTCTTTCTCTCTCAATCCTCACAAGCAAATCAAGCAGAGCTTGTCTTCCACGCAACCTCAGCATATCCCTACGAATATGCTCCGGTTGCCCTTCATCATGGTCAACAACCAAACCTTCACGAGCTTGGTCAACTTGTGCATTCAGTCCGGTTGCCTGATCTTCCCTCCGTCCTCCACGAGCTCCTCTATGCTGACTCGTCATTTGCACCCACTCCCTGACAATTCTAACCCTTTCACGCTCAGTTTCACCAAGCCACTCTGCTCTTGGATTACCATTCCTCTGGGTGACATTAGATGAATCATCACTAATGCCACTCTCCATCCATCCCCGAACAATTTGCCTCACCCTCTCCCTCTCAACATCACCGAGATCAGGAGATTGTTCCCGACTAGACGAATTATTATCCCGGCGTTCAATCTGTGACCCCATCTGATCATGTGACCAAGTCCCATACTCATTCTCACTCTCACTAGCATCCCCCAAACTCGCCTGATTCTCAGTCCCTCGACTATCTGACATATTTGTACTTGACAAATTCGTACTAGACTCAACACTCCTTTGCTGCCTCAACCTTTCCCTCACCCTTTCCCGTGCCCTATTCAACAAATGCTCATCCTCCAACTCCCTCCACATTTGCAAAATTGAAGATGCCTGAGTGCTTGGCCTTTCCACAGCCCCCTGTCGCCTTGAAGTAGGTGACTGCGACTGCGACTCCCTCAAGAACGAGGAGTCAAGCATTGAGACTGTGTGCAAACCCGCAAGGGCCATCAACTCTGACTCCCGATTCCTCCTCTCGATAGTCGTCATCATCTCCTGCGCCTGTCGGGCAGCCCACCGGCTCAAAATTCGGGAGTGGCGCCGTCTAGCAGCTGAGGATTCTGCCAAGTCATCACCCTCAAGATCTGACCTTCGTCTCCTTCTCACGAGCTGATCCCCCTCGTCATCCTCTTCATCTGGATTACGGGTAGAGCTACAGGAGGCCAATGACATACAATCATCCAAGTGCCCACGCATCAATTCCTCCAATCCCCGCTCGAATTCCGTGCGGACGTCATTGGTGGATTCGGGCTTTTGTTGTAACGGTTGAAAATCAGTCATCCTCACACCCAATCCCTACCTCTTACCACCACCTACAAACCCTTTTTCAATCCATATAATAAGCAATACAAAAAACCCATCACCCTTAAAGCCTATATAAGTGAAAGATAATAACTACCAACACTATTCAATCTCTAAATACATAAAATCAAACCCCCAATTGAATCTCTCAAACTCCTTCAAAAAAATACACAAAAAGAAACTATGCCTTAATGAGACTGTAACCGATGGACTCCAATTAATTTCACCTGATAACAATTACAAGTCAAATCAATTAATTCAAACCAAAAGAAGCCAAAAAAATAAATAAAATAAAATAAAAAACCAGCAGTTAATTGGATCAAAATACGGCATTATAAAGAGAATTAAGAGACGAATGAGTTGATTTAGAAATTTTAGGGCAAGTTGGATTGAGATTAGTGGAAGAAACGTACCATTGAAGCTCCCTGCGCCTGCGTGTATCGTTGTTATCAAAAGTAATACTATATAAGAGAAACAAAACCCTAGCTTTTCTATTGAAAAATGTTTCAAGTGCAAAGAAAAACGAGAAATTGCTTGTTGAAGAAAAAGAAGAGCGAGAGAGGGAGAGATCAAATGAAGGGAATGAGGTTAGAATTTATAGATTAAATGAGAGAGAAAGTTTTTAGAGAGAGAACGAGAGAGAAATGGGTTAAAAAGAGAGTTTTAGAGAGAGAAAATGCATTAGAGGGAGAGAGGGTAACATTTAATCGTAATTGTTTATAATATTTGTTTATTATAATCAATATTTTTTTCTGTTTATGCTTTGATGAAAGAAAGGATCCGAGTCTAAAGGGAGAAGAGAGAGAAGCGCCGATCTACAAAGGACCGACTGACACATACTCATATTTAGCTTAAATTGTGATTTTCTTTTTGAGTCAACTAGATTAGCCCACGTCATATATTTTTGGAGGCAATTTTCCCTCCTCCTCACATATAATTACCATATTTGATTTTTCATTTCTCTAAAGTAATTACTTTTCTTTATAAAAAAAAATTGGTCACCACATTCCTTTCTAAAAGAAGATTTTCAAATTCGAATTCCACTTTAAAAAAATATACACTTAAATTTGATTCAATGTAATTTCTATGTTATTACAAAATAATTCAAAACTATTGAAATGATACATTTATTCAAATGTTTGGTTCACTCGCAATTCAGAATAAGTCATTTAATTCAAGTTTTTATTTAAGAGTGGGAAACAGACGGTTTAGATTGGGTACGGATCAAGTTTTACGGGTAGTAAATCAATTGATACAGACTAAAAATATTTGTTTTTAATAGATCTTATTTTTTATATCTATACTCGTATTTTAACGAACAGGTAACCGATCAAAAAAGGATATTGACAAAAAATTTTATTTAAATAAAAAAATAATAATCCGAATCGGATATAAATCGAGTTTTATAGGTGACGAATCCACAAATACAAACTAAAAATATTTATTTTTTAACGAATCTTATTTTTTATACACATAATCATACTTGTATTTTAAATCAAACAACAGGTTAAAAACATTAGCGGGATAAAAATCTCAACTGTCCCATTCTCGTTACTAGTTGAATCAATTACAAGGATTCGGTTGTAAATTGAGATTCAAGCACACTGAAATTATGCTATCATATTTTTAGACAAAAATATCCTCATATTAAAGACGTTATTCTACAAGTTACCCTTATCACAGTTGACACATTACTCTCCCCGATCTGTTTCTCTCACTGGCCCATCTAGTGGTGACGGCAATCGACATCGTCGACGACCACTATCACGCGGCAACAATCACTTCACGAAGGCAACACCTTGCGGCAGATTTCCCTTCCCCTTTTTCTCTCTTATCCTCCTGCTTCCCTTCTCTTTCTTTCCTCTTCAATCTTTCTCCATCTGTCTATCATGAAAGTCGCCATTGTCAGCCAAGGGGAAGCCGCTGCAGCAACTTTTCCTACTCTCTCACTCGACTTCTCTCTCTATCTCTTCGCAACAGATCTGAGTATTTAGATGCATGGTTATTTTTATTGGTGTTTGTGGATTTGATTGGTGATAAAGAAGTGATAAATGTATATATGATGATTAACTGATTATGCAGCTATGGCTTTATATTTTTTCGCTTCACTGCCTCCTCCTTAGATAGAAATAAGGAGATGAACAGTAACAGCCCTGAAAAGCTAAAATTGGGCCTAACTTTAACTCTCTTTTCACAATAAATATATTAATTTATATAAAGATTATATATTAAAATTAATTACTATTAAAAATAGTTTGTCAAGTATATCATGCAAGGGTGATTTGGTCTTTTAAAGCATGTTTCAACTCAATTTTAATTTAATAATACCAACCAAACATTAGAAGTTGAAATTATCAATTCAATATAATGAACCAAACACGGGAATATAATCCTTATTTTATTTTCACTTTATTCTACTTAAATAGAAATGATATTCAATTCAAATCAATTACACTTTGTGAACCAAACATGGCAATACAATAATCATATGAGTTCTTATCTCATTAGATATTAACAAAACATGCCCTTTATATAATATGTTAAGTAGAGAGTTCATAAATTTATGCATGCATGTGAATAGAAAGCATATATTTTTTGAAATGAAGGTCAAAAATATGAAGAGATTGAATGTTACTATACAAAATTTGGATTTAAATTATTTCTATTTGATAATCTGACATTCAATTTCATAATTAACTTGACTCATGTTGATGTCGCTTTTAGGTCTAGTCTGCTTGAGTCAATTCATGTTGTCCTCCGAGCTAAGATAGGTTATGAATTCGTCTGTCTAAGTCATCTTTATAATTTAGGTTAAGTATGAGTTATTTTCCAGGTCAGTCGAGTCTGGAATACTTGAAATGGAAGCCACCAGAAATGTTGTACTCCGATAAGGAAACTCTGATACTTAAATTAACAAATGATATAAGAAATAAAGAAAGAGAAAAAAATATTTGAGAGAATGTGTAATAATAGTGCCTCTAGAATAATGTGCTCTTTAGATAGGATTCGGAATTTCACCCTAATAGAAGATGGTGATGGGATCCTCATTAAAGAATTTACTATTAGGCTCTTGATTCTTATCTTAGATATAGGCTTTTGCAAGGGATAGGTGCCCCCTTCTCTTTGGGGTGTGAAATGACTTTAGTGCCATCGGGGTTGCCACGTGTTATTATTTTATCATGTGATTATATTTTACGCACATCAGTTTTATTTCAATTCTCAAATTGAGAAAATCCAAGTCCAATCAATCACGACTAACATTATCATATTCTTTAACTTTTCCAATAAACTAACACCTTATTTTATTAAAATTGTTTATATCTAAATGTTAACACGATTATATTCGTGACGTATTGGATTTGGGTTAAGACTCTATTTTCTTGATCTTCAAATCCTCCTTCCATCGGTTTAATCATTTATGAAATGGAATTTTCCTCACAAACCCGTTAGAATCCTTATTTCTATTTATATATACTTAAAAATTAACAAATTTTACATTCTTTTTAGAAAATCGATACATATAATAGTTATTATACACCATAATAACTTAATGGATAACAAAACCACTCACATAATTATAATCTTTATATATTGTTATAATTCTCAGATATATAAATAAAAGTAAATTACAATTATATTTCTCAGATTTGATTATAAATACAGTCACATCTCAATTTTTTTTTATAAAAAAACCGATAATCATATCTCACTATTTAAGAACGTTATAACTGAAATTATGAGAATTGTTCTAAATTAACATATTAGAACCTCACATATAAGTTATTTCTCGAGTTATATAATTTGATTTTATTAGATTTCTAAATGTTTGTATGCACTAAGAGATGTATTTATAATTTTATATGAAAGTTTAGGGAAGAATCGAATGACATGTTTCAGAAGACTTGTGATGTAATTATATTTATGATTAAATATAAAGGATATAGTTATAATTTCACTTTATTTATTTTATACAGAAAAAAAAAGAAATTTATAAATTGGCATCTTACACGTGCAGGTAAATTTAGCCGTAGAAGAGGAAAATTGATGTAGTGGGAAGATATTGCTCGTACAACTTTGCCGTAGAGTTCAAAAAAAAAGTTGAGCATTTTATAATCTGTGTTTAGATATACAATATGATAACATATTAACATATAGTGAAAACAAATCTAAGAAGGTCTGCCGTTGTACGATGAATGGTCCCTTTTTAAAAGAACAGTTTTTTTGACAAAACCTTGATCAAGTAAGTTTTCTTGCCAAAAGGCTTCATAATATTAGAAGTTTTTTTTTTTTTTTTCCATATATCAATGCCAAGTGTGTCTTTATATATATATATATATATATATATATATATATATAAATTATTTTGAGAAAATTATCAATATAACTTGTCAAAAACTATAGTAAGATATTGAATATTCTTATGAAAAGTAAATATAAATAAAAACTAGGTTCTTAAATATATTTTTATGTTATAATGTTTATTTTATTGAAGCAATTATAACCCGGATCAATATATTACTCCCCCCTATTCAGAAGCAACCATTAAGTTAAGCTTATGGTCACGTTTATGTTGTGTTGAGTTTATAAGGGAGCACTGTTATCAAGATCGAACGTTTACTACTGCATCAAAAATACAGACGAACAATTGCTGTCAACATCTGACTTAATAATTTTCACCTCAACAATTGTATCGTTGAGAATCAAATCCGTGATATTGACTTTAATACCAATTATAATCTTAAAATCTCAGTCTTAATCACTAGACTAAAACTTCATCGGCTTGATGCCGTTGTCGGTTGCTGGTTGCTTGTGTAATTGGATGTTTGGTGCCGAGTGAGGAAAGCTTAGTTTTCTAGAAGGTGTAGTTGGATGGTATTCATATTGCTTCTATTTATGTTTTAAGTATGTGAGATGGTGTTAATTTGTTTAGGATGGGTCGTGGGGTTGGGGTTTTTAATTTAGGTTAGACATTTCGATCAGGTTGGGGTGTTGGTTTTTCTTTGGAATTTGGTTTCATTTTTATGGAGAACTAGCCTTATAAAACTCATTTAAAACTCAATCAATCATATTGTGTTATCCCATTAAAAGTAAAATAATACGTTACGGCACAATCACGGTTAAATATTTTTTTTTTCATATAACTATTGATCGAGTTTTGTTTTAATTACACAACTTTTAATTGTATTAGTCAGGTCTTATAACTTTGTTTGCATTTTCAATCTAACCTATCCAGCGAACTTGGTATTAAAATCAGGTCGGATTTCACATAAGAGGAAAATTTGTTTTTAAGTCTCATTAGGCGCCGATTTCACAGTCAAAATGAGATTATTAAACATCTCAGTGTTGAGTACTGATTTAGTACCGAAGTGAAAACCCAACGTGATTCTAAGATCAAATTTAATAGAAAAATCATATTGAAAACTCAAACAAAATTGTAGGATCTGATTAGTATAATTAAAAGTTATGTGACTAAAATTCTTACCCTTGTAGCAATTTTGGAGAGCCTCATAAAGCCGATCCTACATAAAAACTGCTCCATTTTTTGTTCATGGATTGAATTAAAGATTTTTTTTTATAAGAGATTGAATTAAAGATTAACAATTTCAAAAATTAAATTCAAAATTGAAATTTACTAATCAATAAAATTAATGATAAATCAAATACATCAAATTTCAAATACAAATAATCACTTTAATGTATGATTAATTCTATCAACGGTTTTAAATACTATATTTTGTTAAAAAAGTATAGTTTAAATTGAATGTTTTTGGTTGATTTGGAATTCTTATTAGTATGTCAATAGCAGGTCATAATCATTAATTTTAATGTTAAAAGTATAAAAATTTGAAATAAAATCTAAGGATCTAACACAATATGAGAACTTATATTGGTAATGCTTTAGAAGGAGATTAAAATTTTTTTTGTACTTTAATCTCAACTTAAAACATTACTCAAATCACACGCGAAAAAATTTTTGGTTGGCTCGGTTTAGATCAGCTGGAGATTTCACTAGTAATTTTAAAAAGTTTAATTGATAACGTTAATATAAATATGAGAATAAAGTTCTTAAGATTATCAATAAAATTTTTAATTAATTTAAATCTAATAAGTTAGATCCGAATCAACTAAAAAATTATGAGTTTGAAAATTTTATAAAATTAAAGTAGACAAAGTGTTGACAGTAAAAAAGAGTGAGGGCAGCTACAAATTGAGTTTAAGAGAAGAGTGACAGTACTGTAGAAAAGAATAAAGAATAACTTGAGGCGGCAGTTCGCCCAAAGGTAGAAGAGAAACTCTTCACTTTTAGCCTTTTAGGTGGTGAGGACTGAAGAGGGAGGAGAGGAGAGGGGGACCATTTTTATGGGTGTACATCGTTCATGTATGTTGTTGGGTTGCCTTTTTCAACTATGCTAATAAATACTAATTATTAATTAAACATATTTTGAAGGTGTTATTATTATTATTATTTTCAATTATGTTAATAAATATTAATTATTAATTAAACATATTTTCAAGGTGCTATTATTATTATTATTATTATTATTATTTATCATGTTCTGTTTTTATACATAAATTTATAGTTATATTTTCAAAAATATTTAACTTTAATTAAAAATATTATTGTAAGTTATACACCAAAAAAATACTAATAACAATATTTGAAATGCTACTAATACCTCAATTTTCTGAACATATAAAAAAAGTATTGTCATCTTGAGGGTTGATAATTATTCCATTTTCTTTGAAAATGATAATGGAATAATTTTCAACCCTCGATAATTTTAAAAATACGAGAACTCGTCTTTAAAAAGAAAAAAAATTGGCTAAACTTAGTCTATGGGATTTTTTATTCAAAAATATTTTTTTTACCATCAAATAGATTCTTTTCGCATCAAGCTAGAATTTCATATTTGGGAGGAAAAGTAAAATTATGATTAAATAAATAAATTTTAATGAGAAGTTATAAGTAATATTCCACAAATTTGGGAGGGCCACATGCAAATTTACAAAAAATATTAAGTTAAAAAATTTAAATTTTAAAAATTTTTAGGGTGTAGTTGACTCATTCTTACTTAAGTATGGCCAGTGCAACCACTCACCTTAATTGCTTTAATTTTTTTTCCCATTTAAATATATATTATGTTAATTAATAAAATGAATCATCCATGTGATTTGCATTTGCTACTAGCTAGGATGTAAATTTTCATATGGTCACAATATATATGAATTATGTTGCAGTTGCATGAGATAGAAAATACCATTTTCAGTAAATATTCTGAATTTTATTATTTATTAATTAATCTTTTTTGTGATCCAATTTTTTTTCTTGATGCATGTTCTTAGCATGACTTGGGAAAGAGAGCTCTTTAAACAAGTTAAACTATGAGTTATTTTTTTGCCATGAGTTAAACTATGATTAAAAAAGTGATTGGAGAACAAGATTCTCTTAACTTGCTTTCCCTTAAAGTCAAGAAAGTTAAAAAAAAAAATCATTGATTGCAAGTTAATTTTTTTTAGCAATGATTGTAAGTTAAAGTTTTGAAGTAATTAAAGTCCCACTCATTAATTAGTCATCTCTCCTATAAAGTGTATCACTCTTGGGAAAATAAGGCAACAAACAAAATATCTTATTGATTACTCCTATTTTAGTCACATTTATGATAAAGTGTTTATATTTAGTGTTAAATTATCATATTTAATGATAACAAGTAATATTACCATCAAATATGATAATTTGTTATTGAATATAATTATTGATGTTTAAAATAAAATCAAAGGTAACATCGTCAAATTGTATTTGGATGGGATAAAACTGAGTGTTTAACTATGGGTTTAGTCTTGAGTCCATGTCAGTTTAGTACACGAAATTTTGCAAGAGAAGTCATTAGGAGCTTGGTTCTCTCGGAAAAACTTTTTGACGGTCAAGTTAGTGTATTGAGATAAAATGAAAGAACGAGCTAAAAAGAAATAACAAATGGGGACAAAGAAGAACCGAAATATATTATGGTTCTAAACTTGTATTTATAATGTTTTGACTCTTTTTTACATAGACAATTGAGATCTTTCTTTCATTGAAAAATTGGAGGTGAGCTCCACCAATGGATTTACCTTCGTATCTTTAAAATTTGAGAATTTATTACTATACTCTTAATATTTATCATGTATTCGAATCTTATTGGATGGTATATTTCTACATATATCAATACTATTTTATTAGTAAATATACTGTATTTTCTAAGACAAGGCACCATGTAATTTTCTTTCTTTTTTATTATTAAAGTGTTTCAATTAAAAGATATTTAGTTTATTTTTTTTTGTGTTTATATTTTTAATAAATTTTAAAAAGAAATAAAGGTACTTAGATTCATTAGCAGGCCGATAGTACTGATGTGAAACATAATTATTTTGGTAGTGGGGCCATTGAGTGATGGGTTTGAACTTTGAACTTGACTAATTGATAATGTATTGAATTAATATATAAAAGCTGTCCTAAGACAACCTATTTTACCTAATCATTGCATATCTAAGGCTGAGAAATTAACATTGCCAACCTTTTCCCCCTGCAGGCTTGACAAAATATAGTTAGCTAGGCACTAAATCAAGGGAACTAATTGAAGTATTTGCTATGCAAATCCTAAATTCTTTCTAAGCTACAAGTTGGAGGGGTAAAAAGATTCTCTCTTTTTGTGACTTTAAATATTATAACATTGGAAACATGGCTTAATGTGTATATGTATGTTATTTTTACAACTTATCATAATAAATTATATTTTTTTTCAAAATTAAAGTATGATAATTTGAATAAAAATGGAGACATTATTTCCATACGATGAAGAGAGATGTAAGCTCTTAACTAAGCTTGAGGGCATATTTTTTTGCTCTTTTATAAAGAAAATTCGAGTTCAATTTCTTTTTTGATAAACGTATTAAAAAAAATCCTAAAAGTTATGGTTTGCTTTATGATATGGAAAATTTTTATTTCATCAATAACATATCAACATATGGTGTTTTTCGATGATTAAAATGTAATTCTAATCTTTAGGTATTTTGATTAATTATATTAATTACCCCAATACAGTTATTCCCGATATTAAACCTGATTAAATCACGATGCCATTATCTCATAATTATACATGATATTATTATAATATTGCACAACATTATTTCCTGTCATTATTTCTCGTACAAGAGTCAACCCTTATATACTAGGATCACAATCTTCTCTATTTGAAAATTGAAATGTGATCAAATTTACGGTGAAATTGAATGTTACATCATTAAATGGAAAATATTAAAATTCAAATTTGTCAATGTGACGTTCACTCTCACCATAAATTTGACTTCCATTTAAATTTTTAAATAGAGATGATAATTGTCCTAGATACTATATAAATGAGCACCCGTTATTTATCAAGTACAACACAATTCTCTTTACCATTGTTATTTTCTTATTTCGATTTAAGCATCAAAGAGTCCTTCAGATGCACAACTCTCTCCGGTGACTTGTAGTTTTTTTTCTGTATTTTTGATGTGTGCAGATATTTCACTGCTTTTATATGATCACTTGTTTCGAAATCGACATCAACACTTTATTTTTTTTATTGTATAAAAGTCCATTAATTCCATCTTCCCTCAACCAAAAAAAACAGAAGGAAAAATTATGGAGGCTTTGTAAATTTGCAAGGAAAATGCACTGCCATTAAAAGTTTGCCAAATTAGAACAGTGAATTGAGTAATTGCCCCTTTGCAAATTGGCATTATGCAGAGGTGCATACGATCTATCAAATGAGTTGACAACGGAGGAATGAATGTTCCTCACGGAGCCCACGTGCATGCATGGCGACGTGCTGCGTTCCTTCCTCTTGGACTGTAGTACTACTTTTTATGGAAAGGAGTAGTACTACATTACTATATATGCATGTGTTATCACTTCTCAGCAATTTGATTCATCCCATGATATGATATGATATGTTTCCCCGAATTATTGGTTGACACACAAGCATCATATATAAGCAATTATTGGGAATCCAGAAAAAAAAATTAAATATTTATTGGGAAGAGAATTACAATTCTTTATATATATATTGGAAAAAAGAAGAGAAAAAACTGACAGATTAAAAGTGGATTTTGAAGAGCATTTTAATAATTTTTTTTTTAATTTTGATGAAAAGTAGAGTTAATTATTCAAATGGAAGAGTCTCTAAATAGAAAGCATGTCTCATTGATCAACATCTAATTTATATAAATTTAAATGAAGTCACTTTAGTTCATTCAAACTTAACAAATTATTTTTTTTATTTTTTAAAAGAAAATTACATCAGTCATCTTTAAACTATGAGTGTTTGGTATTTAAATATTTAAATTATGAATTTTGTTTTTGGGTCCTAAAACTTCAATTGATTTCAATATAACATTTTCAATTATTATTTATCAATAAAATAATCCTAAAAGTTTAATGATGCAAGAAATTTAGTTTGTATAGATGAAAAGATAAACTTGATATATCACAATAAATAATCTAATTTTTTTGTCGAGTACTAAAAGTATACTTTATTTATTTTTATTATAGTTAAAAATAATTGAAAACTCACAAAAATTAAATGGTATTTTAAGTGAAAAATTCATAAAAATTGTTGGATGACCTCCAAATAGTTTCATACTATATTGGAACTCTGTGTACGTGAAATTCATAGTTTAAGGATATAAATGCATTAATGAATCCAAAGTTCATGTATCTCTAATGCAATTATTATTTTTTAAACTAAGAGCTAATAATTAAACAATTGAATAAGTTATAGACAAATCCATTTTCAAAAGCATCCTTAAGATGGTAATTTTTCAGTAAACTATTATTTTCCCTTTTTTTAATCAAAATATGTACCTATAGTGACAATAAATATTTGTAATTAAAAGCTTTAGAAATAGATCTAAAAACAACTGTAGATAAAGTACAACTATATATATATGAGACTTGGGATCATACCCTAGAACTACTAAAAATCACATTATTGGTTACAATAAGCAGTGCATGAGAGGAAATGCAAGGCCAATAATTAATATATTATGTCCATTAGTATGTGGACAAGAACTTTGGGATGAAAAAAACTGTGTAAGTTGTGTTAGGTTATGTGTCATTCAATTTTTTTATCTCCATGCACTTTGTCTCCTCTCCATCTTCCATAACATTCTCTAGGGTTTTACCAAAACTCCATCTCCAAGAAGCCACAAAATTATTGCTCCCAGAACACATGGGTCCCTTGGAGTTTCATTTTTTTTTGGGGGGGAGGGGGTCTATCATGAAGAAATATAGCTTAAATGGTCAGATTTGGTGGCTTCTTTGGGTAACAAACTCACACTGCTCTTCGATTTCCTTGCTTCAATTTCTGGGTTTTATAAGATCAGAATCCTATGTTAGGGATAGAATATGTTGAATACACCAATTGACAGTGTTGAAAATGAAAGAAAAACTGTATGCTTGGGTCCATGCAACATATATCGCTTTGGCGTTGCTGCTGTCTAGTTATGATCAAAGGAATATGCTATTTCTTTAATTAAAAAAAATAAGGAAGAAAATTGTTAAATTTCACTTCATGCATGACTCTTCTTTTTGGGTCTGCTTGGTTACGTCAGATTTCGATTCTCTCATGATTAAGAACTTTAGAATTAAATTAAATTTATTTTAACACTTCAATTTTTTTTTTGGATAAACATAATTTTGTCACTAAATAAAAATAATGTCATGTTAACACTATATTTTATTGGATTATTAAAATATAATATGATATTGTTTTTATAATCTTATCAATCCAAGAACAATTGAAAGGTTAATATGAACTTAACTTGATTCTAAAGTTCTCTCTCAAAATTGAGAGAACCGAAACCAAGCAATTGAGGTCAGTTTGTTAGTTTTGGCTATTAAGTAGATCTTATCTTAAATTTAATGAGATAATAGTTCATTTTTTATCAGTTGTGGAATCTCAAGTAACATCAAAGAAACTAAAACTTAACCCGAAATGGATAATCATATCTAATAATAAGATAAAGATGATAAAAAAATAGATAAATATTATTTATATTTAAATTTTAAAGAAACAATTATTAAAAGACAGAAATGAGACTGAAAGCCTCTACAAATAAATGAGAAGAATCTTATTGTTAAACACACTGAAATCAAAACAAAAATCAATCATCGGAGCCTTTATAATCTTCTAATTTTTTTTTTTGATATTGTTATGAAAATCCAAAAAACTTAAACCAAACAAGTTTTCAATAATTTGTTATTTGGCAGATGATGTGACCTAAGAAATAAAAGTAAACTACACATCCAAAATTTTAAGATGACAAAAATAAAGTAATGAGATAATGGGATAAGATCAGACGTTCAATGTTAAAAAGTTCATTTTGAATAATTTTATGTACAATTCCTTTCACATGCAAAAGTAACAGAATCTTGTTCTTACTCTCATGTCACCTTCTTTCCCTTCCTCATCTCTTTTGTAAGTATCAAATCACCATTAATTATTTTTTCAGTCCATCATCATGTATACATATCCAACTCATCACAACCATTTTTTTTCTTCCTTCCATCGATTTTTATGGGTTGGGTATTCTTTATTTTTTTAAGACTAGAGAATTGAAAAGCAAGTTTTTGGCAATTTTATTTTTATTTTCAATGATATTAATTCAACAAGTCTTTTTTGTCAATGAAGATTTAGTTCAGTGATAAAAAAATCAAAGTTAAGACATTGGTACCAGCAAATCACATGTTTTATTTTTACAATATCTGAGTTATTTGTCCGATTTATATATCAGTTATTTTTTTTTATTTTAGATGGATTATGATAATATTGAGGGCTTTTATAAAAAAATGTACATGATAATAATATATACTACATTGTAATCAAATCAATCATTATATTACTTGAATATAACGTCGCTTTAATAAAAAAAAACAAATCTTTTGTGTTGGAAAGTTTATAAGTTGATTAAAGATCATTAATATTGCTATATATAGAAACACCAATGTAAAATTAAAAAAAATAAAATACAGTTACATCATTCAAATTACTATGGAACCTCAATTTAAAAAAAAAAACAATCGATAAATTTATCTCATTATTAAAGAATTTAATATAAAAATGAAAAAAAGTAATGCCCGTCAACTACACATGTAACAGAAAAGCTCGAATATCATATAATGTAGCTAATAGAAAAAAAAATTTCATTAATTTTTGTTTTTATTGGTAATTACTTTGGATGTAATTGCTATGGCAACTAAATTTTTTTGAGAAAAATATCGTTTTTAAAAAATTTGAAATTAAACTATAATTACTATCAAACTAAGGAATGTAGTTATACTTTATCCAAATAAAAAATGTCATCTCTCTGTTCATTATTTTCTTCTAATGAGTCAGCTTATTAATTAATTGACTGATCCTCTCGTAAAAATGCCATTTTTCTTTTTGATTTCTAAATTTGATTGTTGACAACAGAGAAAGGATTTCACGTATTGCGCTTAGTGGCACCGCTCCCATTGGGGCATTAAAAAAGTGGCTGATTGCAAACTATTGAAAAGAGGGACAAAAAGATATAAACTTTATGACTTTGATATCTCTCTTTTTGGGTCATTTGGAGGACTCTAATTGTCTTCCTCTAACTAGTTTTTGGCATTTTGTGAGGGAAAGGGAACATTTATAGATTTGCCAGATACCCATGGCCTACATAATGGAGTATTTCACTGGCTCCATCATCATTCTACTGGAAATCTAATTAACTTCTGTCCACCACTTTATTAAGGCTGTTTTTGCCAAGATGATATAATTTTTCTACACGCAAGTTTAGTGATAGCATTATCTGTTAACCATTTAATCATTTCCAACCTTATATATTTAGCATTTTAAAGATTATTTCACCTCATATATATATATAACCATTTAACCTTGTACATATGTATTTACACTTTCACAAGCCTCGACTAGAACCTATCTTTCCTTTTTATTTCCTCTTAATTTCACCTTAACTCATGATAATAAACTTTTTTACCCATAAATAAATGGAAATAAAATTTCTAAATAACATAAAATAGATTATTTTTAATATTTTGGTCCAAAAATATAATTATAGTTTTAGGGTGTAATATTTTTTTTAATCAACTGCGATGATTAAGTTTTTTTTTTTAAAAAAATAAACTTATGTTCACTTTTAAAAATAAAGATGTAACTTTAAATTAAGGTTTGATGGGGAAATTGATCCATGTAACAGCTTTTTGTCTCTTCTCAATATTTGCAGATTTTGCAGGGAACGCAAAGATGGATTACTATGGAAACACACTCCAAATGGTGAATACACCGTGAAATACTTTTGACAGGCTTTGAAGGGTTTTGCACACATTGGAAATTGTATTGAATCACAAGTTTGGAAGGGATTTGCTTTGCACCTCCAAAGATTGAGGTTCTCTGCTGGCAGGTCCTCCAAAGGAGAGTGGCAGTTAGAACAGAATTACAAAAGTAGGATGTTTGTTCAATCTAATATAATCCTAGTGTTCTTTGCTCTATATGGTCCCTGAATCGGTACATCACCTATTTCTTGATTGCTATAAACTCTGGGGTTCAGACTCAAAAGCATCATGGATATACTTATTGACGGAAGCACCAAGATAAGATAGCACGCTGGTATCAATGTATAAAGTACATCTACAAGATAGCCCAGGATGTTTATCTGCCAGCAAATGATTCTAGTTCCAGCAAACACTTGAACATCTAGTACCAAAGGAGGTCGTGTGAAATAAAGTAATGTTTGATCTAGCAATAGAAATGGTTTATGATACAAAACCATTTCATATACCATTTTCTTTTGCTTGGTCTACCTTCAGTTTATAGAAAACAAAAACCAATAAACTCTCCCAATGCCCACATCATACAACTACAAGGGCAGGCGTTGAATGCCCCTCAACCAATATGGCTAGAACACGTTAAAGACCTGCCTATTCATAGGTGTGTTCGAAGGTTTCCTAGTACACTTCTTGTTTATAATGTACAGCATTGTACTGCACATGCACTACAAGATAGTACCTTGTACTTTTGTACTACATTTACAGTACCGTAGAATTGTGACACTTGGCAAGATGTTAGTCATTGATGTAAGGGAGCTCTCCCTATATAAAAGGGCCTCCCACTCACTTATAAATTATTCAATCATTCAAATAATAGCAAGCTCTCTAGCTTTGTCTCATATTCTCTTGTGTTGGCTTGTTTTCTTTGAGTGGGTCTAGCTTCGAGGGTGGTTCTCTTGAGTAGCTAAGAGGAAGGTTGACTTAGGCATTCCAATGAGGTGTTTCCGAGCCTAAGGTCGCACGGTTAGCGACTTAAGCCTGCAGCCCGTGACACTTCCCTCTTGTACGTTTCTTACACCCTTAATTGGCTTATTCCACCCAAAAAAGGGGGTATTTTTCAATAATGCAGTCATGCCTAAACCAGAGCAGTAAAAATCTCCCAAATGAAGGGAATCACCTAGCTAATATATAGCACTTGTTTGAGCATGCATGTGTGCAAGCGCATGCGTCGGTGCATGTACATCTCTGTTCAGTTTAGGTTTGCCCATTTTAAAACCTGTCATAGGGTTGGGCAGGGAAATTTTTTGCCCTGGATGCTTATCTGGCAGCAAATCATTCTAGTTCCAGCAAACACTTGAACATCTATAATCATGCCCATAGACCATGATAACAGAACTTTTGAAGTACAAAACAAGCTGCTACTTCCGCAATCTGAATTCCTACAATTTACTTCGATAAAAGCACCTTTGAAACGATATTGCCAATGAAATTAAACGACAGACTTGGCAATCTCTAATATGCAGCAGAAGTTTTTACCATATATATATATATATATTAGAATAGATAGCTGAGGAACTGAACCAACAGAGAAGTATCCACCGCACACACTACATCTACAATGGATTTTTATTAAATGAAACTTCTTTTCTTCATAAATAAAACAAGCTAAGGATTCTCATAACCTATAGTAAAGTATAAACATGTAATGCAAAATTGACGAAGCTGAAAGATAGAAAGAAAGTACTAGCTGATGCTGTTCACTGTAATCTCAAATCTCACCAGTTCCAAGAGGCTGCCTCGAAGTATCACCAGAAGCCCACACTTGATAGTCTTTTGAAAGCTGCAAGAAGATGAATAAGGAGTAATACATCAGAACCAAAACTACTCTTCAGGAATAAAAATAGAACTCGGAAGATGACACAAAAATTATTTCAGCATATTCCTGCCATAGTACAAAGTTCAAAGATAGAAATAAGGTTGCAATATGGAAGATTCAAGAATAAGCTTACAAATGTACTTAAAAGATAGGTGTGCATTGTCACAAATTGGGTTTACTTTTTGTACTTTATGTGGCAGCAAAATATTGAAACAGGGTTAATTTTCAAAATCCTAATGTGTTTTCTACTGTCATCCTTGTGATGACTGAACCCATTTTTATCTTAACATCTATATTTCAAACAATGAATTTCTACCTCTAAATGTTGTATAAATCACAGTCACGCCATTTAATGGACACCCGGGCACACTATACCCAACACAAGCTTAAATGGATGGCCTTCGATTTGACTTAAGTATGGCCCACACCGAGAACAAAAGTAACCTGCATAATTGTAGAACTCAATGACACAATACTCTGAACTTTTATTTCTTTTTTCTTTCCTGAAAAAATAAATATCTGGGGAGGCTCTTGACTATATTATTACCCCTCTCCCTAACAAACGCATCCTTATAGGTCTTTAGTAGTTGTTTAATGTGATTCATTGAACCATTTTTCACTCAAAAAGTGTCCTATATATTTCAGAATAAAGTTCTGCTCATCAAACCTTATGGAAGTGTCCAAAAAACTAAGTAATAAGAGTCGACATTGACAGACAACCCTTCACTCAAGAAGTGAGTTTGCACTGAAACCTATACAGCATTTAGACCTAATTGGATTCTAAACAATAAATTTCATATGCAGTACCTTTTTCTCATTCCAGCAAGTGATCCAACAAATGTTGCGTGTCAATAGAGGATAATAGCAAAAATCAAGAACTTTGCAGGCACCTACATAAACATGGACACATTCCAAGTATCCCCGTGGCCTACTAATTACCAATTGATAATTATATAATACTGGCATCTCCAACAATTTCCCATTTCCCCAGCCACACAACCCAGAAGAGAGAGAGAGAGAGAGAACAGAAGCACATTTTCTACTATATGGGGATGCTCTTGACTATATTATTGCCCCTCTCCCTAACAAGCACATCCTTATAGGTCTTCAGTAGTTGTTTAATGTGATTTGTTGAGCCATTTTCACTAAAAAAAAGTGTCCTATATATTTCAGAATAAAGTTGTGCTCATCAAACCTTATGGAAGTGTCCAAAAACTTATCAAAAAAAAAATAAATTAAGAGTCGACATTGAAAGACAACCCTTCACTCAAGAGGTGAGTTTGCACAGAAACCTATACAGCATTTAGTCCTAATTGGATTCTAAATAATAAATTTCATATGCAATATTATGAACATGGGACTAGCCAAACTGAATATAATAACAGGAAAACGTTTTTAAGCTCTTAAGAAAAAAAGTCATTCAATTTAAAACAAGATAGTGAAAAACTCAATTCATAGGCTCATCTTCTCATTCCAGCAAGTAATCCAACAAATGTAGTACACTAGTATGTCCATGGAGGATATTAGCAAAAATCCAGAATGTTGTAAGCACCTACACAAATATGGACACATTCCAAGTATCCCTGTGGCCTAAAACCAATTAATAATTATATAATACTGGCATCTCCAACAGTTTCCCCTTTCCCCAGCCACACAACCCAGGAGAGAGTGAGAGAGAGAATATTGTTTGAGTTTGAGGTCAATAGCTAGGCTTGAGTGCGGTTCAGTATACAATATCGAAAGCTCGACTTGCTCGAGGCTCATGAAAAACTGAGGTAAATACTCAATAGCTCCTATTTGGCTCAATTAACTATTTGAGCCTAAATTCGAGGTTGAGTTTGGTTTGCGAGAGGCTCACCAACAACTCAGCTCATGGCCACCACAAAGAGCTATCAGCTTCTCATACATGAATTAAAACTCACGACCTAATTAAGAACACATGATAGGGTTAACCAAAATTAAGTGATTGAAGGCATCTCAAAAGGAAATTCAATAGATATTTTCACAAACCTAGGCCATAAAGCGGGGTAGCATTAGCCTAAGTATTTGTTCAAGGACCTGGGTCCCAGTTGCTTCTATTGCTCCCACTGGAATTGCTCTAAATGCAAAAGGAATCTCAATGCTGACCTAACAGTGCCAAAACAACATTCAAAACTAAGTGATCTTTCATGAAATGTTATGCAACGATTAGAAGAGAATGATTAGCAAGCAGTACCTCAATGACTGCATCTGAAGTTAGTTGTTGTACTGATGAGTTGCTTTGGTTGCTATCACATGATATTCGGTTCACCATAGAAGCTGCTTTCCCATATCAAATCAGTGTCAAAGCACTCCTGAAAGAAGCATTACATTATAATTTTAGAATTGAAATGTCTCAACCTAGTTGGTGTATGGGAAAAATATTCATCAAACTGGGAAAAGAAAACTCGTTATGTTTCTCTTTGTATCAAATTTAGAAACAGAATCAACATCATTGGCTGCACACAGCAAAAGTCTGAACTCTTTTAAAATCTTCAAAAAACTAGGTAAAATGATCACTGTGTACAGAGGGGTCCCATGTTAACCAAACAATTTCCCAAGCTTCATCATGAATATGAAGTGGTAGCAGTTACCCTCCATTCCTTTCTGTGTAAACAGTGACTGGCAATACAAGGGTATTTGCAACAACTATATATAGAAGCAAAACATGCCGAACTAATTGGCAAGGTGATACTTGAGTTAGAGAGAGTAAAATTGTGTAAGAAAGGGAATCACAAGAAAGAATAACATCGTCTAAAACGAAAGGGACTTCCCTTATGCCAGGATAATTAATTTAGAACTAAGTTCCGGGGCATTTAAAGTATTGCCGTGGCAAAAAGGCTTCCTATGAAAAAATATCATAAAGCTATACCTATTAATCTATAGATTACATAAAATCATTCCCTAAAAAAGTTACAAAACATTTCTAATATTTTCCAATTTCCTTTAAACAATAGTTACTCTATGAAACTCACATGTAATAATAGAGAGGTTCCAAACAATGTAAAGGTCTGACCATATGGGTTCAAAGTCAAGCATTGAAACAATGACAGCTATATATGGTAGAAAGTTGTTGGTGAAGAGGCAATTTTTAAGCCTAAATCCAGTCCACTAAGTTCAATTTTTGTTCCCATAAGATTTCAAATCAATCATGCATGCAGAAGTCACCGGTATATGTATAAAATCCAATGTGAGACTATTTATATTATTCATCCTGGTTTACAGCATTAAAACAACCACTCTGATATATATAAAATTCAATGTACAGCTGGACGGGAAAGCTATATTCAAATGCTTACCATCAAACTTGTCATTTTGTGAAACCACGATGGGAGAGCCCTCAAGCTGCCACCAGCCAACAAACCAGACTAACATCAAGACAGAATGACAGGATAAAATCCAAATATTTATTCTAAATTAAGCCAATTGAACCTTCAATCTATAAATTCTTCTTGTTTTATTTTCAATTCTAGAAGACTAATGTCTCAAATATCACCGATAACAATAAATAGAGAACGTTTTGTTAGCAAACAAAACTTGGTAAAAATTGAAACTGGGGGAAGTAAATTATGAATACCTTGCAGGACAAGAGCTTAATACAACAACCATTGAGCTGCTCTTCAACTCTAACAAGCAAAACAAGGCAAACCTCGAAACTGAAGAACTTGAACCTATACACATAACACCTGAAAGTGTTATCATCAACCCTCTATATCCTCTCCGCATCCAACACCGAGTACTGACTGGCCGGCAAGCTCATATACTCAACTGCATCCATTAAAACGCCCTAAAAAACCAATTAGTACAAAATTTCAAGCAACTAATATTGATTTTCTTTATTTTTTTTTAAAAAAAAGTATTGCTAACATTACTTAGAGGGCGCTGATATTGACGAACCGAAACGGACTCTCTGCGGCGCGCAACGAAACGCGCTTTCGGGACTGAATCTGCAGAGACCCGAAGAGACGGCTTTGAAGATTCATTTGACGATGAAGAGGAAATGATGCTGAATGGAAGAGACTTGCTAGGGTTCTTTGAAGAAAATGAAATGGAACTCAGTCTCAAAGACGAGGATGTGGATGTAGATGTAGATGTAGATGTAGATGCCATTGAGGGTTTTGCTCTTTTCTTATTTTAAAAAAATAGCGAAGAAATGGAAGGCGATCGGTACTCGACTAATTTGAATGACATTTTTGCATTTTAGCGTATGTTAGCAAAATACAAGTACATTCCTCTAACATGCACGGATGGAGGTCAGATATTGTCCTCCAAATTGTAAAAACTAAAAAGCCGTAATTCTCTCTCTCCATAGTATTTCGAGTGAAATTTCAGTTTACTCCTCCCTAGGCGGTGAAATTGCTCGCCATTTCCTCAGCCTCGAAGATAAGACCAAAAAGGACCGTTTGGAGGGAGAGGTTAGTTTTTTAGATCTAGAGAATTTGGTTTTTTCATTGTCTTGATTTGCATTGGCCGAAAGCGAATTTGTCTTGATTTGCAACGTATGATGTACGAATATTCATACATGCTGATTTTCAGTATGGTTTTTGTTGGTTAGTAAAATAGCTGGAGCAACTGCAAGTATTTGATAGAGCTGAACTGAGAAGTGGGAGCTGTTTGGCTTTCAAATCCAGCCCAATATTTCAGGTTCTTCACTAATTTTCCAGTTATTGATTCTCTTTATACGCTTAAGTTTTCTCTAATGCTTTCATTGTTGCCAAGGCTACCAGTTGTTTTCATTTAGTATATTCATATCATATTATCATGCCCATTTAGAACTTCTTTTATAATCTTAAAAATAATAATGCCATTAAGACGTTGCTAGAATTTTATCCCATTCGTTTTTTTTTTATCTATTTTTATTTTAATTTCATTTATTAATTTGAAGATTGAATGTCATGATAGCGCCATACTGTGAATGCGACAATCACCCCTGGTTTTTTGTTATTCTCTTTTCAAGCTTTTAGTATGCTTTACTGGGGACAGTTTTTGGAAAACATAATTTTCCAAGCTTTTGTAAATTTTATTTTGTACCCGGGGTGGCACCCCCTTATGCTTTTTTCAATACTTTTTCTTATAAAAAAATGCATTGATTTCTAAATTTTTATATCGGATATTAGCCATGACCATGTTATGTAGGAAATTAGTAGTCTAGAATCGGTGGAGCTACGAAAAAGCTTGTTGAATCACATTCCATCATGTGATATTTCTACCAAAGGGACATTGGTCTAAGAGTTTTTTGCATTACATTCCGCTCCGTTATGTGACATTAAATATCAAAATTGTTTTGGATTATCAAGCAAGCTCTACAATCCTAGAAGCATTGAGCATCACTTAATCCAATTTCTCTAATGTTAATCCTGTTTTTAGCTCTTTTCTTGTTGAATGCATGTGACATTGTTGAGTCTGTTTTTTTCTTTTTTTGAAGGAAGTGACTGTGTTGAGTCTAGTATCTAAAAATGGTGAAAAGGTGAGGGGGTTATATACATGTTTGAAGGAATTACATGATAGCTTTGGTTTAAGTGGTGTTGAATGTATAGAAAAGCTCTTAGGTGAGGGATTGATATACAAAGACTTTTACATGAATGCTCCCTTGTTTGTCCAATTACATGTGAAATCTAAGATACAATTAATACACTAAAATGACACTGATATATTAATTAGGGCACTGTTGATATATGGATCTGAAAATATTGGCTACATTATTTTGCCATTGCATGGATGACTTCTTTATTTTTCTTGCTTATCAAAGAAGAAAAGAAAGGTCCCTATTGCTTGTGTTGTATAAATGTTTGAGGTCAAATTTATTCTTCTTTTTTTCTTGTTAATAGATTGAAGAAGATTAAAATAATTCTATATAATAGCATTTTTTTATGCTGTCAAAAGAACTTTGTCTGCACTATTTTTTCAATTATGCATGTCATTTGACTATATATGCTTTGTTTGTTAGGTCCAATTGAACCTACTTACTTTTCTATTTTTTTTTTCATGTGTCAATGTCTCTTGACCTCTTATTTCTTCATACAGCTGAAACTTCCAGAACTGCAACAATACTAATGGAAGCATACAATGTATTCTTGCTGAATTTCTCCAACTACAATCAAGTAGAAGTTAATTAAAGTCCAACTGAAGGACCGGTAGCTTTTCTAGTGTAAAAAGAAGATGATAGGAGGAAAATATTATATATTCAGAGGGAGTCATCTTTCACTTGCTCTAGTTACTCTTGTTTTTACAACCGTATTACTTTGGACTTGGGAAAAGAATCCTTTTCGTGCTACTCTATTGTCAGTCCAACATCAGTTTTCGATGCCTTTTTCAGGTTTGTTTTGTAATGCATACATGTGTGTGTATATATATATATGATATTATATGCATTGTTTTTTTCCTTTAAACCATTTTTTAAAGCCATAATGATCTGATCATTCTTATTTCAAGGAATTTTGACTGGCGAATAATGGTATGTTATCATCGATAAAGAACATATAAAAGGGAACATGTAATATATCGACAATTATATATATGAAATACATGGACATGGGTATGCGTTGGTTTCCATTATGCAGTCTAGACTCATCTAGGTGAAAGCAAAAATTAGTTCTTGCATCTTAATCTTAGGGACTAGCAGATGCTGAAAGGTTGAATGGTCATACTTTTTTATATATATTATTTGCTTTATGCACAATAAATCGCTTATACTTCTATAGAACAGAATTATCAATATGGTTGCTTAATTATATTTCTTCTTTTCTTTTTTTTTTTTGGGGGGGGGGGGGGGGGGGGGGGGGGGGACTAAAACATAGGCAAGAGATGGATCTTGGGCATTTGTTTATCAAAAAAAAAAAAAGTTATCTCGGGTATTTGCAGGAAAATTCTAGTACAGATATTGTGTATAATAGTTTTATATTTTTTAATGTTTTTTTAAGGAAAAATTAAAAATGAAAAAGAAAAAAAATCTAGATGAGTCAAGATGTGATATGTTGAAGATTTTTGTTGCTTAAATATATTTAAACATGTTGTATCCTACCCTGGTACTTTAAATCTTTTCTCTTTGAAGTGACTGTTTAACTGAAGATTCCACATGATTTTATATAGTTGTTACTCCTTATATCCGCATCATGTTGTGTATCTATTGTATAAGTATCCAGAAGGAAAGTGAGTTTATAGTTTTGATGAAAAGCAGGCCTCTTTAATTTGTCTCTCTTTATAAGTATAAAAAAAATTGACTCTGTTTATGTTATATAAAAGTTTTTTGAAGACTGATGTTTTGTTTTTGACTCAATTGACTCCGTTAACTTCGTAAAGTATGCACATGTTATTGAAAACATCATGTTACTTGCTTTTAGGTTTGTCAAGTCTGCTAACTCAGTCTTCCCTCTTGTGCCTCAGATTCTTCTGTGGGTGCCTCAAATGATTCCTTAGCATCTATGAGCCCGAAGGGGCCTATATTGGAAATAAATTCCAACTCAAGGACGACGGAAGAAATAAAAGATGCAGTAGAAAAAATTGGTCCTTCACCAATGAATTTTACAGCCCCATCCCCTCTTGAAAAGAAAAATAGTGGTGAGGGGAACACATCATCTTCCAAAAGGGAAGGTAGTGTCTTATCGTCATCGGCCTCTTTCATTGCTTCTCTTGATTAATTTACGATCTCTCTAGTATGCAACCAAAGTTTATCGTTGCTCCTTTACCTCTTTGGATTCTAATTTGTTATGAAATGTCTGCTTTAATGTCATGACTGGGCTCAGTTTGCATGCAGCATAACTATATTAAAATGTCTCTTTTAGAAGTTTTATTAGAGTTACATGTGTAATGGGAACAACTATGTTCTTGTACCATGAATGGCGTTATGCAATTGATAGTAGCACTTGAAACTCATTTACTTCATGTTTGTCCATGATTGAACTTTTTTTAATAAGTATCCATGATTGACCTTCAAGAAAGAGTTTTTTGAAAATTGGTTGTTAAGCAGTTAAGGCTACCTATTCTGACCACAAAATGGGAAAGATACGGCAAGTTTGCTTTCCTACCTGCTCTTGTTGCTTATTGACTCTCGTTGCACTCTCCATTATGTCTATGCACTACTCCTTTGCTCATTGTCCTTGTAAAATTATTACGGTGATCGTTTTCCTTTGGCACAGGTTGTTTGCTTCATGTCTCCTTGGTTGATTAGCCAGCAAAGCCTGAATTTACACTGTAGAAGATGTACTTCTGCATTTTGAAGATTTAAATATCCTTAAAAATTCTTGCTCTCTAGGGGCTTCTATTTTCTTTCTCTCTCTCTCGCGCGCGCCTGCCCATACACACAGGTGCAGATGCATTTGTATGTAGGAAGTCTTTTTCTGCCTTTGATGTTAGTTATGAGAAAAAAAGGTTTTAAACTTAAACTTCAGATAATACCTTTATTACCACAGAAGTCGGAGTTGTTCTTGGATGTGGATGGAAGTGATACTGACGCAAGGAAGTTTAACAAAACTAGAAAAACTTATTGAATCACATGATTTTCCAGGTTGACTTTGTTTGAACTCGTGTCACTTAAGAAATGAAATCATTCAATTAAAATTTGTTAATATTTTATCGAAGTATACAACTGTGCAATTTTTTCTAGAGAAAGTGTTCTTCCTGGGTCCTTTTTCATGCTTGTGAATGTTTTCAACTTCTAGATTCTTCAAGAAGTTTTCATGGAACAGGGTTAAGTTATGCATATATTTTACTTATAAAAAAAAGTTCTGCAAACTTTTATGTGATTATGTTTCCTTCTTCCCTTCTCTTTTCCCCTTCATTTGTTTTGGCTCAAAGTTATATTTTACTAAGGCATTCCTAATATATTTCGTGTTTCGCATCTGCAGTCTGTAATTATGCAAAGGGTGGGTGGGTTGCGGACAGCAGGAGACCATTGTATTCTGGGTCTGGATGCAAACAGTGGTTATCTGGAATGTGGGCATGTAGACTGATGGAACGAACAGAGTTTTCCTATGAGGGTTATCGATGGCAGCCAAAAAATTGTAAAATGCCAGAGTTTGAGCGGTCTACATTCTTAAGAAGGTATGCCTCTGTTTTGGTTTGTAGTTGATTCTACTTTTTATGTAAAAGAAAAAGGGAAAGTTATTCCTGTTGTGCCGAAATCCCCTTCTGCATTGTCTCGGTCAAATTTTCTTCTTCACTATCAACTGGAAATGTTTCTGATTGTTTGTGTTTCTTTTTGCTATTAATTACTAGTCATTCACATGCAATGGTTATGCATGGACAACAGGTTTTTAATTATGTGCAAGTCTCTTAGTTTGACTCTACGTTCTAGAATGCAGGACAAGACAATCGCAATAATAGGAGATTCACTGGGAAGGCAACAGTTTCAATCTTTGATGTGTATGGCTACTGGTGGGGAAGAGAGCCCAAAAATTGAAAATGTTGGATGGGCATATGGTCTTGTGAAACCTCGAGGAGCTATTCGTCCAGATGGCTGGGCTTACCGGTTCCCAAGTACAAATACCACTATCTTATATTACTGGTCAGCCAGCCTCTGTGACCTACAACCTATAAACATTACAGACTCAGTCTCTAAAATCGCCATGCATTTGGACCGTCCACCGGCTTTTATGAGACGATTCCTCCATCGGTTTGATGTATTAGTTCTAAATACAGGACACCATTGGAACAGAGGGAAGCTTGATGCAAACCGTTGGGTGATGCATGTGAATGGAAATCCCAATGAAGATAGAAAACTTGTGGATATTGGGAGTGCTAAGAATTTTACGGTGTACAGTGTTGTCAGGTGGGTTGATTCACAGCTTCCCTCACATCCCCATCTTAAAGCTTTCTTCAGGACAATCTCTCCGAGGCACTTTCGAAATGGGGACTGGAATACAGGGGGTAGCTGTAATAGTACCACTCCATTGACTAGAGGGAGCAAAGTCACACAGGATGGATCAAATGATAAAACAGTTGAGGGTGCCGTTAAAGGTACACGGGTAAAGATTTTGGATGTAACTGCTCTGTCTGAGCTAAGAGATGAGGGTCACATATCTGGCTCTAAACCTAAGCCTAGAAAACCAGCTAAGGCAAGTAAGGTAACTAAGGCAACCGACGGTGTAAATGATTGCTTGCATTGGTGTCTACCTGGCATTCCAGATACATGGAATGAACTCCTTGTTGCCCAGATATAGGTCTTCCATGAGAAGGGATTTCTGGAGATGCAGATTTCAAACATGCAATTCTCTGCGGTATAAAATGACCTTTTTCTTTTGGTTTTATGATCTCTATTTTTCTCAAGTTTTGTATTGATTAGAAAATAGGCAAAAACACCTAGAATCCTTGAAATATTAGTTTGACTGAAGATAGGATTTTTAAGAGTTGAGGCTCCCATAAGAGTAGAGCTGGAAAAAAAAAATTGAAACCGTATCCCCATAGTCAATATCTTAGTTTCTTGAGTGTGTTGTCATGTATCATTGTACTCAATTAAATAACTCGTCTCTTCCAATTTTTATGCGTTTCGTGCACATTGTTTTTAATGTCTTGGTGGGAAACAGGGTTCGATTACGGGTTATCAAAATGCTTTCTATATTGGCATTTTTGTAGATGTCACGGATTGTCAAAATTCTTTGAAAACGGGCATTATACAACCTGTGTTATGAAAAAAAATTTGTGTTAGTATGCTATCAAATTTTGGAAAAATACATGCTTTTTATTGATTTTGGCATACTATTATATTTGTTTATAGTTTTTAAAATACTTCAATTAAACCCTGTAGGAAAATAAATGTTTTATAATTTCCTTTTTAACAAAAGAACTCAAATGATTATGAATTGATACCATGGTAGCATTGCAATCTATAATAAAAATAAAAAATAAAAATTGTGAGAAGCTTGCACTAAACACTTAGATATACATTTTTTAAAATTTGAATGGTAATTTTTAAAAATCTAAAAAGAGAGACCTATTTTTTTATTGAAATTTTGAAAAAAACGACTTATTAAATATTCTCTATAATGTAAGTATATCGTGAATGAGATTTTGGAACACAAGATCAAATGCAATTGTGTTTCGTGATAATAACTTTTAAATTCTAAAAACCATGAGGGTTATCCAACAATTTTTAAAAAAATTTCACTTATCATACTATTTTTTGTTGTTTTTTAATATTTAATTATAACAAAATATTTAAAGTATTAAAAAAATTCTTAGATTTTTTACACGGTATATCACATATCATTGCATTTGTAAATTATTAAAATGATTTTCTTAATGAATAATGCTTGAAAATGTCATACTATAAGTAATTGATACTAAAAAAATAGATTTGTTTGTATGATATATCACATTTATTATTGCACATGTAAATTTTTAAAATAATTTCATTGATAAATAATGTTTGAAAATGTTACATTATAATTAATTAAAAGTTTAATAATCTTTAATATAAATTTCATAATTTATGATTGAAATACTAGATCCTAACTGATGGTCATTGGAATTAGGATTTATCATTTTCGAAATATGCTCAAGCTTTTTTTTTTCCTTCAAATAAATGATATTTAAATTTTCGTTTTTAAAGCTCCGATCAAAATGTCTTATCAGAAGAAAAAAGTCCAATCAAAATGAGTTGATAAAAAAAAATACTGATGTCATGAATCCTATTTTGTGCAGGGATTACTACATGATTGAGAAAATTCGTTAGAAATAATAAAAAAATTAAATAGTAATTATTTTAAAATTTTTAAAAATAAAAATTTTAAAATTACTTAACTTCTTTATAATTATTAGTGAATTTTTTTGATTTCATGATAATTCTCACAAAATCGAATTTATTATATCAGTTATTCAATTAAAAAAAAGTAAAATTAGTTTTCGACCACGTGAATATCATCTACGTGTACTGTGGACAAAAAAAAGAAAGAAAAGAAAAGCAAAATAATAAAAACAAAGAGGCGGTTCTCACGGCTAAACAACCAACAAACCCAGAAAATAATATGGAAAGATAACCAAGACCAAAGCCACCTCCAAGCTCACAGCTCAGCAACAAGAAGAAGAAAAATTTGCTGCGAGACCTCCTTATATTGCCCAAACAAGTAATTGTTTCACATTCAAAGGTGATGTTTGGAAACTGATTAGTGGTAAACTTAAATCAGTTCAAAGCAAAAATTGCTTCAGTTTACTGTTTAAATCTGTTTCCAAACATGGCCTCAATTATAAGCAAGTATTAGTCTCTCCCTTTTATCTCTCGTCATTTTAACAATGGTGATAATCTAATTCTGTTTTCTTCCTCTCCCTATATATATACATATTATACGTATAGATTTGTAGTTTATCTCTCTCTAGAAGGAGAATGGAATCGACTGAGTCGTCTTACGTGTCGTCGCCGGAGGCGCCGAAGAATAGATCTCCACCACCGCCAAAGTCGCCGACGTCAGGTTCTCTGATCTGATCTGCTTTCTCTCTCTAGAAACTGTTTTTTTGTTTTTCTCTTGCTCTCTTTAGAACCCTCTCCATTGAATAATGACAGTTCGTTTTAGTCGATTTTAGTTGTTTTATATTAGTTTTAGTCTTTTCTTAAAACTTTTAGTCGTGGTGTAAAGGAAATGTGCGTTTGCTCGTTTTAATTTTTCCCCTGATTCTAGTGGTCTTCCTTTGAATTGGATCCCTAATGTTTAACATTGTGTTTGGTTGCTAAGAAAAATGTAGGTAAAAGTGGGATAAGAGATTGGCATTGATGATTTGTTTAATACGGATAAAAATTGACAAAGATAGTGTATAATTTCGTAAAATTGATGTTAGTGAGATATTAATAGTGAGGTACTTTCTTAATTATGGATTAGAACTACGTCATACATTGCTCTGCCAGCCAGGGCCCCTTATTGTTTTGAACTAAATCGCATAGATTTGTTATAAACGATTTAAACTAAGTCACATATTTCTCGTCTTCTAGGATGATCGCTTAATTGGTTGTAAAATCACTGTTTTGTGCTTTACTAATAGAAAGGAAATAATGCGCTGTAATCCGAAACCATACTACTTCATCGTATTAGTCTTACACACCAGTGGTTGAGCTCTGAAGGCATGTTTGTTCTTATGTGCCAAATATTGAAAATAAATTTACATTATCCTGAGAGAAGAAAACAGGACTTAGGACTATAGTTTTGCAATGCTCTATATTGATAGGGTGATATTTGTTAGCTTATTGGCTGCAGCTCCTCAAATTGATATAACGGCACAGAGGAGTCGTGTTGTGGTTTTTAATTTGTGAGTTCTTTTGAGGTTTCTGATGTTAATCTTCATTATTTATTTATTTTTACTGCTATTGTGATGGATGGTGATCCCCCCTCCCTCCCCCCCCCCCCCCCCCACCCCCCACACACATGCACACATAAAACACCACAAAGGTGAATTGGGGAATCCTTAAGATACATAATTTAACTCGAAAGAAAGAGGATGTGTAAAAAAAATTGTAGCTGGAAGGGTTTCTGAATAGTCATTTTTTCATTGTGCTGTCACTTTTTGTTGTTTGCGATTTCATTTTTTGATAAGTAAATAAAATGTATTAAAAGTGAAGTGCACCAAAGAGGTGCAACCCCAAGGTAGGTTTCCATTGGAAACCAAGTTGTAGGGTTAACACCTTTGTGAAATGATGGAATGTCGGCGTGTTTGACTCAGATCTTTCTTTCATTAGTTTGCATGTTGGTAGTTTTTGGGGTAGCCTTGTCAGTGAGCTGTGGAGTTGTTGTAGAATGATGATGATGAAGATAATATTTATAAAATTATTAAAGTTTATAATTGTTGTTGTAACTAGTGTTTACCATATCGTGTAGCACCCTTGACATGTATGTTTTTAACTTATTTCCATATAATGTATTAATCTGATTCATTTGAACTTTCTTTCTTCTGATTGTGTCTTGGTAAGCGGTTCCCTCGTTTAGTGCCTGTCTTGTCTCCCTCTTAATACTTTTTCTTTAATTTTTCATTACAATTTATTTCTAATTCTTTAGTTTTCGTAAATTTGTTAATCCATCCACTTTAAAATTTTGACAATGTGTGGCATTTGTAGAACTAGCATGTTTACATGTGTTGTTGTAACTACTGAGTACCATATTCTGTAGCATCCTTGACATGTATGCTGTTAACATATTGCCATATAATGTATTAATCTGGTTGATTAGCAGTTTCATTCTTTTGATCATGTCTTGATTAGCAGTTCCTTTCTTTAGAGCATGTCTTCTCTCCCTCTCAATGACTTTTCCTTAATAATGCATTACAATTTTTTTTCTAATTCTATAGTTTTCTTTATTTGGTTAATTCCTCGTTTCTTTTTTAAAAATTGACAATGGCATTTGTAGAACTAGCATGAGCAAATCTCTTGTGCATTCAAGTTAAATCAATAGTGATGAGTCCTTTCTAAAATGCTTTTGTGGGTGGAAGGCAAATTTTGGATATCGCCTTGATTGCTAACGAAATGGTGGATTCCCATCTAAAAGACGGAGGGGGGGGGGGGTGATTTGCAAGCTTGACATGGAGAAAGCCTTTGATCACGTGAGTTGGAGCTTTGTGATTTATCTTTTGAAGAGGATGAGATTTGGGGTCAAGTGGTGCAAGTGGATTTATAAGTGTATTTCTTCGACATCCTTTTCGATCTTTGTTAATAGATGTCCTTCTGGTTATTTTAAAACCTTGCGGAATTTGAGACAAGGGGACCCACTATCCCCTTTTTTTGTTTACTTTGGTTATGGAGGTTTTGAGCAAAATGTTGTTGAAAGCGGTTGAGGGAGGACTCTTGAGTGACTTTAAGGTGGGGAGAGAAGGAAGTAGTGTGAGTGTGTCTCATCTTCTCTTTGCTGATGATACATTTGTTTTTTGTGGGGTAGAAGCTTATCAAATCTTGCATCTTTGGTGTGCTCTTCTCTATTTTAAGGCGGTCTTGGGACTCAAAGTCAATCTTAGTAAAAGTGATTTGATCCCTCTTGATGAGAACATTAATGGTCGTTTTTTTGTTAGTTTGTTGGGGTTCAAGGAAGGGACGCTTCCTTTTATTTATCTTGGTCTCCCTCTTGGCGCCAAATTTAAAGATTCAAGTGTGTGGAATCCCATTGTGGAAAGATTTGAAAAGCAGTTATCAGGATGGAATAATCTTCTTCTCTCTAAAGGAGGAAGACTCACTCTCATTAAAAGCGCTCTTTCTAGTCTCCCTATCTATTTTATGTCCTTATTTCTTATCCCAAGTGTTGTGGCTAAGAGGTTGGAGGATATTCAAAAGAGATTCCTTTGGGGCAGTATAAGGGAAGAGCACAAATATCACTTGGTGAGATGGAGAGAGGTTAAGCAACCGTTGGATAGGGGGGGACTTGGTATAAAGTCACTTAACTTGTTCAATAAAGCTTTGTTGGGGAAATGATTATGGAGATTTATTGTGGAAAGGGACCATTTTTGGAGGAAAGTGGTGGAGTCTAAGTTTGGAATGGATTCTTGCGGTTGGATATCCAAGAAAAGAAGGGAGGCTTATGGTGTAGGAGTGTGGAGTTGGATTCGGAATGGATGGGAAGCCTTGAGTCCTCATCTTTCGGTGATGGGAGGAGAACGCGACTTTAGCATGATACGTGGTTCGTGAACACCCCTCTTAAATACCAGCTTCCGGAGATTTTTGAAATTGTGAGGGATAAAGAAGCTCTTATTTCTTCGTGCATCTCAGTGGTCAATGGTGTTATCTAGTGGGATGCGCCTTTTATCCGAAATGTTAATGATTGGGAGATTGTGAGGGCGCAAAGTTTCTTGGAAACTTTATATAGCTATAAGTTTGATTTATCTAATGCGATGAGATAGAGGGACAACCCGGGCAAAGGTTTTGAGGTGAAATCCTTTTATAAGATTCTTGTAAATGAGTCTTTTGCGGATAGCTCCTCCAACTTCATGTGGAAAGAAATTTGGTGCTCCGACGCCCTTAAAATAGTGATTTTTTTGGTTGGGAAGTCTCTTTGGAAAATATTCTAACACTTGATAATTTGCAAATGAGGGGAGGGTGTTGGTGAACCGATGTTTCATTTGCAAAGGATGTGGTGAGTCCTTGTTTCATCTCTTGATGGAGTGCTCTTTGGCTAGAGCCTTGTGAGAAATGGCTTATAAGGTTTTGGGAGTTTCTTGGGTGTGCGCGGGATCCGTGTTAGATGAATTGTGAGCTTAAGAACCTCAAGAAAGCTTACTCTATGATCTCCTTTTCTATCTTTTGGTTAGTTTGGAATGAGAGAAATCATAGAGCTTTTGAAGGCATTGAGAGACCTATTGATGTAATTAGGGAAAGGTGATTCAATGACCTTATTTTTTTTATCAAAGGGAATTCTTTTGTAAATGATATTGATATAGTTAATTTGTGGAGTTTCTCTCCTATATATAGCACTTGTACATGGGTTGCACCTAGGGGTGGCAATTTTGGACACGACACGTGGACCCGACACGACACGACACGAAATAAAGCGTGTTAGTGTTGAGTATAATCGGGTTCGTGTCGTAATCGTGTCGACACGATTATGACACGGAATAATCGTGTCGTGTCGCGGGTTGACCCACCAACCCGAAATGACACGATTATAACACGATTAATGGGTCGCGGGTTGATGGGTCGTGTTGACACGGTTATGACCCATGACCTATTTATGACCCATTTAAAAAAAATCTATTAAATTAAAAAAAAAATCTTAATATATATATATATATATAAAATAAACCCTAATACTAATTTTACAATCCACAGACACAGAAATAGGTTAAGTGTGTCGTGTCGTGTCGGGTCTAACACGACCCGTTTATTATATGGGTTAAACGTGTCGTGTCGTGTTGTGTCGGGTCTAACACGACCCGTTTATTAAACGGGTTAAGTGTGTCGTGTCGTGTTACCCGTTTAATAATCGTATCGTGTTCGTGTTGGGTTTTCTTGACACGATTAATAATTGTGTCGTGTTCGTGTCGACCCATTAATAATCGTGTCGTATTCGTGTCGACACGAACACGACCCGCCAACCCGAATTGCCACCCCTAGTTGCACCCTCTGGTGCGTCTTTTCTCTAATACATTTCATTTGTTAAAAAAAAAAAGTTGAATCAATTTCTTCATGAGAAGAAATAGGGTCATGTGACTGTGCACATAACAGAGGCTTCAAAATTTTGAATTATAAATATACAATAATGAAGAAAGTTGATGCTTAGGAAATGCTTCCATGACAAAAATCTACGACTTGTACTTTATTTTGCATATTGTCACAGAAACAGTTGCTAAATTTATTTGTTAATTCTGTTTCAATGATTTGTATTTGTTGCTCTTAATGTAAAAGCGATGGCATATGAGGTGTTTGGACGGTGAGACAATAGGGAAATTTTGAGGTTTCCCGTCCCTCTTTTATTTGTGAAGTTGATTATGCTCAAGTTGTGGAAGTGTACCATAATATGGTTAGTAAATAGATTATGGGACTTGAACATGCAAAGATTATGTTGGTTTGTGGTTATTACCATTAAATTCTTAGTGCCATGAAATACAACTCAAATGGTCACATACTAAATTATGGCTGCATAGGAGGTGGTAGAATTATGAATATAAGGTATTTTTTAACTGTCATTTCTAATTAATTGATCATTGTTACTTGGACAGTTGGACTGTAAATGATTTTTTTTTTATAAGAGTTGGACTGTAAATGATTTTTTTTTAAGAGTTGGACTGTAAATGATGATTTCTACTGTAGTTAATTGCTGTTAATGAAACCTAAATTAGAAAAAAAGAAAGAAGGAAAAATCATCGGATATTGGACTTCCTCAATGATTAAGGCTTGGTTTGGTTTATATTTTCAACTTAAAAGTTTTAAGTAGGTGCTTTAATTCATATTGTTTTAAGCTGATTTTAGTGTTTTGGTAAATTAGTGCTTTGAGTGCTGCTTATTGTGAAATAAGCTAAGCCAAACCAAGCCTTAGTTTTGTGCTGCTTAATTTTGGACATCACCATGAAAATATAGATTTGAACTGTCCCTCAGAGATTCCTGGTGGTGTCACTGGAGAATTCAGCCACTTCATCGTCCTTCTCGAGTAATGAATAACTGCATGTTACATGAATTCATGAATTCACTGGAGAGTTCACTGGAGAACTCATGAATTCATGAGCTGATATATCTGTTCTATGCTGGCTTATTTTTATATGCTAATTAATCTCTTATGTCAGATTCTGTGGAGAAACCCTCATATGTTAGGTTTCTTGTATCCAATGCGGCGGCTGGTTCTGTCATTGGGAAAGGTGGCTCAACAATTACTGATTTTCAGTCACAGTCTGGGGCCCGAATTCAGTTGTCACGCAATCAAGAATTTTTTCCGAGGACAACTGATAGGATTATTATGATTTCTGGAACAATAGATGAAATCATCAAGGCCATGGAACTTATCCTTACTAAACTTCTGAGTGAGGTAATCTTAGTGACATTGATTTAGCTCCAAGTATTCCATCTATTTCTGATATTAACATTATTTTTTTTAATTGATGGGAAGCTTCATACTGAAGATGGTAATGAAATTGAACCAAGAACAAAAGTGAGACTTATTGTTCCAAATAGCTCTTGCGGTGGCATAATTGGAAAAGGAGGGGCTACCATAAAGTAAGAAATGCTCCCTCTATAGTCTGATCATAGAACGTGCTCGGTTGCTATTACTATGAAATAAGGGATTTTCCTTAGGCTTGAAATTTCAAGTTTTTTCAATTATTGTGGCATGGTTGAAGCACAGTTTGTTCACTAATTTATATATAATTTCTTCATTTGAATGTGTTGTTTGTTTAAAACAGATTAGTTTAGTGAGGTTTGTACTGAGAGTTGAGAATTTCATCGTCATAATTGTTGAATTTGTTGTTTGTTTATAATAGATTAATATAGTGAAGTTTCAACTGAGAACTGAGCCTTATTAGATGATTTTGGGACTCTTTTAAGTGTAAGCTTAGATTAGCTAGGGACAATAGATGTTCAAAGTTGTTTTCTGCTGTTATTATTTTGATCGAGAAAGAATTGAGGGTCCAGACACTGGAATTCCTAGAAATGCGTTGCATGCTCTATGAGCTTTGGCTGAGGTTGAAGCTGTAACTAGAGGTTATAACTTTTCCAATAAAAGATTGAGTTGATGGAAGAGTTTTATAAAAACTGGTAGACCTAACACGTTATTTGAGATGGATCAGCTTCATCTGAGAGGCAGCCTTCTGCTCTGTGCTTCTTATGGTTCATTGTTAGGAGAAAAGAGATGGTTTTGTGATGGAAAGACCTGCTCTTCAAGCATATAGAGGTTTTGCTTTCATTGTTTTGGCGTACGAATAATACACACAATGTCTAACTTATTTTGCTCTTTAAGCATGTGTCCCATATATTTTGCTTGCAATTGGCCTCCTGTTCTCCTCTTTTCAAAACAATTATATGCTTGTCAATGATTCTTGTATTTTGAATGCTGTGTTTTAGAGTAATAACATTATAATGGTGAGAAGAGGCCTTTTGGAATGATTCAGAGTGGGTTGAGCGAGAAGTGAGGCAATAGCATCCCATATGAAATGGAGCAAATTCTTAAGCTTAGATGTATCCTTCTTTTGTTTGAGGTGGTTTTCAGCCTCAATGTCAATTTGGTAAAGAGCGAGCTTATTCCGCTTGGAGTGGATTTGGATGGAGAGTTGCTTGCTTTTGTCTTGATTTGCAAAGTGGGAGCTTTACCCATCACCTATCTTGGTCTTCCTTTGGGGTGCAAAAATTTGGGAAGAGGTTAACTAGTTGGAAAGGGGAGAGATTAACTCTCATTAAGAGCACCCTGTCTAGTCTCGTTATCAATTTTATGCCTCTATTCTCTTTTCCTTGCTTGGTGGCGAGGAGATTGGAGGATATTCAAAGAAGATTTCTTTGGGGAGATACAAGAGAGGAGTTCAATTGTTCAAACCCCACTTGGTTAAGTGGGGTGTTGTCAACCTATTGAGAGAGGAGGATTGGGCATTAAATTTCTAGTTCAATTTAATAAAGCACTTGTTGGAAAATGGTTATGGAGATTTATGGTTCAAAGAGAGCATTTGTGGAGGCTATTTATGGGGTGGAGGATGGTAGTTGTGTCTCTAAAGATGGTAGAGGGCTTTGTGGTGTTGGGGTGTGGAAGTGGATTAGGAAAGGGTGGGATGAGCTCTTTCCCCGAGGTGAGATTTGAGGTCGGAAATGGAGTTAATGTTTTCTTTGGCATGATGTGTGGTCCCGAATCTCTTTTCTTTGTCTCGGGAAAAAGATGCTTTGATTGCTTCATGCACTTTAATGTCTTTGGGTGGTATTGTGTGGGAGGTGCCATTTTTACAGAATGCTCATGATTGGGTAGTTGATTGCTTTGAAGCTTTTCTCGAGCAGCTCTACAATGAGAAGGTGTCTTTGAATGGTAAAGATAGAACGAAGTGGGCTTTGAAGAGTGATGGTGGCTTTGATGTGAGATCCTTTTATAATGCTCTTTTTTGTGGACATCTATGAGGAGGGTTGTGATGATTATCCTTCGAAAGAGATTTGGAAATCCTGTGCTACTAGGAAAGACTCTTCTTCTGCTCGGGAGGCTTCTTTGGAGGATCTTGACGATAATCTCCAAAAAAAAATGGGGGAAAGTTCTGGTAAATTGTTACTATTTATGTAATAAGCAAGAGATCGAGTCCATCTCTCATCTTCTGTTGTGGTGTCCTTGGACTAGACAATTATGGGACATGGCTTATGCGGTTTTCGGTTTAAGTTGGGTTGTGGTGTTCTCCATCAAGGGGGAAATATGGGCTCGGAAGGGGTGTAGAGGTCCTAAAGAATTAAGGACAGATTGTGGGTTAATCTATCTCTCTATCTTTTTGATTGTATAGAATGAGAGCTTTTGATGCGGTGAAAAAGCTTTTGGTAGTAGTCAAAGATAGATGGCTTCATACCTTTAATTTTTGGTTTGGTAGACATTTCTTTTTAATGAAGAAGAGCTTAGTTTATAGAGTTTTTCTCTTGTAAATGATTTTGTATTTGGGTTTGCACATCCTTGGTGCGCTTAGTGAATATACTTTAATTCATAAAAAAAATTGAAACATTGATATGTTGATAGTGGGCTACTTCGTCTAACAGAAAATGCCATAAGGCTGCATTTATAGATGGGCCTGCTATGTAGTGATAAGTCTCCTGCAAGTAAAGTTGACTTGGAATCGAGTTATAATAGGTTATTCAAAACTCACATGCCACAATAGAAAACAGTCATTGGTGGTGAGACTGGAAATATCGATAGCAGTATCCTTAAAGATTTTGCATGTACTTTGATTCTCTCATAACTTTTTTCACGTACTTTATACATTTGAAGAATTTCATCGCTTTCTACTCGCTTCCTTGTCACTAGCTGTCTAGGAATCAAGCGTAAGCCTTTCCTCGTTTAAAGCGTGCCCTTGCTGTGCCAAATATTCTGCCATTTTAACTGTACAAAAGAGTAATAAAAATTAGAAAAACCCTGACAATATTACCACAAGCAGCTTCATTTCCCTTTCCAATATGCAATATCTTTGATGAGACTAGGGGCTCCATCCCCTACCTCTGTATTTCCATTGCATACTCAAGCTATGACAGCCTTTCCAATATGCAATATCTTTGACGAGACTAGTGGCTCCATCCCCTACCTCTGTATTTCCATTGCATACTCAAGCTATGACAGCTGATATGCCAAACTTTGAGTCGCTAAATTTCTAATGTTCTTTTTCCTTTAAATATACATATTCTCAATAAAATGAGAATATACGTATTCTCAGTAGTATGAGAATATATGTACTCAATAATGTATATTCTCAATAGTGTTTCCATCTCTTATTTTGTTGGATTTTCCAAATCTTAAAAACATTCAGGAAAGATGCATAATCTTCCATTTAGATTTTTTGTTATATGGAGCTCTGGAAGAACCTGTTACATCATTCGATATTTTTCAGTTGTCCCTCACCTTAAAGGGGAAAGAAAAACTGTTATGTTAATCTAATTATGTAGCATATGCATGTATCATTATTGCTGATCTCAAAAAAGTATAAAAGAGGCAGACGTGTGTGTGTATATATATGTATGTGCGCACGTGCGTGCGTGCTAAAATGGTAGACAGGCAGTATCCAATTTCATAAATAACATTTGAGAAGAACATATGACAATATGCATGGCCATAATTCTTTTTGAAGTGATTGGTTTAACCATCATTTATCGAATTTGTTTCTTGGAAGATCAGCAACTAATTAATTTTGTAAGCCGGAGCCCCTTATTCAGATATTTGCTTTTCTACAGGTCCTTTATTGAAGACTCTCAAGCTGGCATTAAGATATCTCCGCTAGATAATAATTATTATAGGTTGAATGATAGGCTAGTGACACTGACAGGCACTCTAGAGGAGCAAATGCGGGCAATTGATTTGATTTTGTCTAAGCTAACTGAAGATGCTCATTACTCACAGACTATGCATGCTCCATATTCGTATGCAGGTGTGTCTATTTTGTTTTAACTTATTTAATCCAAATACAATCTTACTTGGCAGAATCTACTTTCTATATGGCACTGGTCTGTTTATGCTTTATTTATCTTGTCGCTTCCTTAAGGATTAAAAATTATTCTCATAACTTTGCAATGGTACTTTTGTTATAATTTCACGTTGATAATTATGTTTACACTCTGCCATGAAATGTGAGAGTAAAGTTTGGTTTCAAGCACATCAAGTATGTAATCACTGTTTCATTGCATTAAAATTGGCTGAAAAGCATAAAACAATACAAATAGTAAATTAATGACCCATTTTCATTGATAATAAGCGGTTCCATGCTGTTTCATTGCTATATTTCTTGTTCTGTACGTGATTGAAGAGGATTTTATCTTCCTTGCTTGCATTATATAATATTACATATATTATACATCATTCAATATTGCCAATAAAGAAGGAAAAGAAATTTGACTGGTGAGTAATAGATTGTGAAATGCAGCTATTATTTTTTTTTTCATGTTTTCTGAAGAACATGAAATCAAGGACTACCAGTATGACTGCTGAATAAGTAATGTCATAGAGCTCTTTCTTTTTCTTTTGAGAGGAAAAAGGGAGGGGGGAGTTCCTGACTTCCTCAGATTCCTGAAATTAATTGACAAGGCTCATCTGCACGTTAGTGCTAGACATTCCATATGTGACATGTCATGTTCTTCTTACAAATGTTAGACAAAACAGAAGGAAATTTTCAAATAAACTTAGTTAATCAAGTGATTATATGTAATGATATTGTGACCGTCTTCTTCTTCAATTTCTAAGCAGTTGTTTATGTTTCATGGTTCATTATGGTTGGTTATGTTTTGTCTGGAATTATTATGGTGGAACTTAATTCCTAGTAGGATCTCATTAACTCGAACTATTAGGTATTTTCTTCTCTGGTTTTCATGGTGTTCGGTATGCATATGTGATTCCTTCTGTTGCAACAGCGCCGTACAATGCAATGAACTATGCACCAAATGGGGCTGGAGGGAAGTTTCAGAATCACAAGGTTCATTCTGTTCCATCATGCGCAAATATTAATGGTGTTGCTGATGTTATTTACTCTATCAACTGCTCAGTAAACATTGATTCAATTTTCATTTCTGTTTTGATATAATATGAAGAAATAGGTTTTATATGATTGTCCAAGGTTATCTACTGTTTGCCTACGGAAGCCTTATGAATTGGGCATCTGTAACATCTAAGTTTACATGTTGCGGTCCACAAGAAGTAGACCCACTTGTAAGACCCTAGGTTTTGTTCTCCTTGTTTTCTATATGGATTTCTCCTTTTATGTGGTTGAAACGAAATCACCGGATCAACTTAACTAAATACAATACAGTGGGAGTACATGTGTTTTTAAGTACTTCTCTTTAACTGAATGACAGAGAAACTCACGCAGCTGGCCTTGAAGTTCATTCTAATAAAAACTTCCAAATTTTATGTAATCCAAGAAGAGTTTTTCACACTGTTTTACGTAAGCCATAATCAGCTCGACACTTAAACTGATATATCTGGTGGCAAAATAGGCAATATAAAAAATAAAGCAAGCCTACTGGCAAGAAAGCTGAAGAATCATGTTGTCGGTCTTTGTACCAGTTTTTAATGCTTGAGAAAATAATTTGCACCTGTTTCTGTGCATGTCTTGAAAAATATACTTGTATAAAGTGTATAGGAAAACCTGTAGTTGTGTACTTTATCTACATTTATTGCAGAATATGAGATGCCTAGGCTTTCGAGTTGATAACATAGTTAGCGTACAGAGTATCTATGGGCCGGGTGAGCATTGCTGTTTTCCTTCCATCCCTGGCTTCTAGCATGTCAATATTTTATTATGCTATTATTGAATGGATGGTTGCTCCATAAATTTTAAGTTGTGGCATTACTTGTAACTGAGTGACCACTTCTTGTTGTGAATGTCATTCTTCATTATGAACAAATTGTAACAGTTCAATCATGATTATTCTTTGAGGGGCTAGATCTTCATGAATTGAATTAGAAAAAGGATCTGTTATGTTGAATGAAGAACATATATGATATCTCTGGGAAACAGAAGTACTTTATGTATGTATCCGGCACCTGCATCTGTTGTCGTTCCCTTTGTGCATTATTTCAGTAAATTCATATGGTCTGTCCTTTGTAGCTCATTGAACAATATGTTGATTGTCACCCAATGCTCTGAACAAAAAGACGAACTGACATTCTATGTTAGTTACTATAGATTTTGACTGACAGTTGACCTTTTGATGTTTTCCAGGAGGATCATAGCAACTCTGTCACAATTGGTGTTGCCGATGAACATATCGGTTTGGTTGTTGGTCGTGGTGGAAGAAATATCATGGAAATTAGTCAGGTTTATATATGACTAATGATATCATTTGATTTTGTAATATTACATTAGTACTGAAGTAGAGAAATTTGTCATTGCAGGTTAGTGGGGCTAGAATAAAAATATCAGATAGAGGAGATTTCATGTCTGGAACAACTGATAGGTATAAAGCAGATTATGATATTGGTCAATATGATTCCCAACTGATGAGTTCTTGGGCGAATTTTAACTGCTTTGTGTACATATTTTGGCAGGAAAGTCACAATAACGGGTTCACAGAGAGCAATTCGTCAGGCTGAGTCCATGATAATGCAAAAAGTGACCTATGCCTCTGAGAGGGCCATGGATTAGTTCTCCAGTACTGGTATTGTGTCTTGTTGAGAATCTTTCGACACATGCTCTCAGTTAGCTTACATGTTGAGTGAGCAATGCCCACATAAGTTATCACACACTGAGTTGGTGAGAATTCTAAATCTGTGTTGGAAGTAGCAAACGGGAAAATTTTATTGAGGTAAAGCTTTTGATAGGGATTCTTCTGAAAATACATATTATATTTCTTCCCCGAAAAAAGAAAAGAAGACATGTTGGAATAGGCCATCATTGGTTAACTGTATTAGAGTTAGCTTTGTTTCTTTCCTTGATACATTTGTAACATCCAAAGTAGCCAAGTGTTCATTCCTATTTATGTTTTTGTAGAAATTTGAGGGTTGTTTTTCTGTCTAGGGGTAATGCTGTTTCTCTTATGACTATTACCGGTATATGTTCACGGTCAGTATCTTGATTTTGCAGTTTAATGCTTACAAGAACTTTGCGTGAAGCTGCATCACTGCCAGTTGAAAATTAAATCTTACCTCTAACATTGCTACTGAATCCGTGAGGGCTTTTTACATTCGTCAAATTGTTAGTCTTTGCCTTTATGTTATGTCATACTTGAGAAAGAAAAAAAATTGTTCAGTCTCTATCAAAGACTCCATTCCACCATATCTTTAATTCAGAAAAATTTCATAAATCAAGACAGACGTGAGGGACAATTTCTGCTCATTTAACAACACTAGGAGCACGTTTCTAATCAGAAAACAGCAATTAAATTTTATTTTTATAGTATATTATAACGTTAGAAATGATATATATATACAGCACGTACGATGAGATGCACATGCAACATTTTCTTCTTCTTGTTGCTCAATGATATCAACACTATATCAATAAGTTAAAGCTCCACATAACACATTTTCTTTGTTCAAAACAATACTAAAATAATAGAAAGTGAAAGAAAGAGTAAAATGATGAGGAAGGATAGTGAATACTATTCTCTTAGTACGAAGGGGATGCAAAAAATTCTATTTATAGGATTCTTAATTAGTATAGTAACCTCCAAAATATCACTTAATAACTTTATTATTAAGGTAATAAACCCGAAAAATAAATATGATCCAATGACCTATAACTATGGTGTAATACCTTTATTATTTTGTATAATCATCTTTAAATAAGGTATATTGTCTACTTTGAGCTGGCCACTAATGAGCTTTTGTAATCACACAGAAACCCATACACACAAGCCCATTAACATATAAAATGTACAACACTTGAGGTGATTCGACCTTTGCAACACTTTACCATTCAGATGAACCAGAGACTTCCTTGAAAAATTCTTGTGTGCAACCTAGTCCAAACATTGTGCGTTTAGACCAGGTGCATCACATTTGTTCATTAAATTTTCTTTCTTTATGAAAGGATGTGATGCACCCGGTCCAAATGCACAGTATTTATACTAAGTGTAAACAAAAATTTCTTCACTTTTCTTCACCATACACTTTTTTTAATTAGCTTTCGTTTACCTATTCTCCTCAATTAATTACAGATTTTCAATAAATGAAAAGATGGCGATATTTTCACAGCAAGATTAATGTGGAAGCCTTGGGATTTGGAGACAATTTCTCATTTTTCTAAACTATTAGTGCAATCACCTCATTAATATTAAAAAAAATCTCAAAGTGCTTCTACTCGTTCTTTTATAGATATTAGTGGGGACATTTTAGAAACTCTCTCATTCAAAAGTGTTTGGAATTTCAATGGGGGCAGGTGCAACTCACTAGGCATAAGCTAGATCAATCCCCAGGACATTGGATTCGCAATCCATTCATTCTCGTTTAAGTTAATGATTTTTACATCTACATTTATTAATTATTAGTGATTGAAAAAAAAAATTGAATCTAATAAATCGAATTTTTTAATAATTAGTTAGTTATTGTCATCTATATTTAAAGAATCATGTGAGGTGTATCTATATCAGGATGAGGAAAACAATTGCGCGCACTCAAATCCCAAAACACTTAATACTAATGAGTTGTCCTCACTACCTTCACTTAAGCCCTCACTAGTAGTTTTGAAAAATTAAATCTTATTTTCAAAACTTCCACAAGTCTTATATTTGAAAAATATCTTATGATTTATTTGTGGTTAGTCTTTTAGGTTTGAAGATTAACAACAAACAAATCATAAGTTTTTTTTTATTCTTTATTTTAATTTCTCTTTCTATCTCACTTTTTTTTAAGCTTTTTATGCTTAAGAACTTTGCTGTTATGGTTGTGTGGATTTTGTATTTAAATTTTTTTATATCATATCAATGATGTTATAAAAAAAAACAAAGTATTTGTTTTGTGAAATTGTATTTATATATTATCTCAAATTAAAATTATTTTTTTAATAATTTTACCCCAACTTATCAAGATTATTAGATCTGTTTCCCGGACACTATATTTGGAAGGGTTTTTTTTTTTTTTTTAGTTAAGTAAGGAACGTAAAACAGGGGTTATTAAAACTTTGTTTAGTAATTTTTTTATAAAGAGGGAAAATGTTTGGGAGGTTTTTAATAACCCTCCAAAATCACAAGCCTTTTTTAAAAAAAAATAAATTTAACACCCAAAATTAAAGGGTTTGCATGATTTTCATAAAATAAAAAATCAGTTTGTTTACTCTATTTTACTTTATAAAATTCTCAAAATAGTAAGTTAGTAACTCTCATTTACTTTTATTTCCTTACTATTTTGTTTTCTTTTAAAAATATTTTAGTCGTGAAAATTTTTTATCATTATTTTTTTAATATTTTCTTCAACAATTTGGGACATTCTTAACATAATTTGAAAAATAACAATTCTCTTTCCAATCAAATATTAGAAAAATTGGAGAAAACAACAAAAAATTTTAACTTCTTCGATATTATGTTGAAAATAGAAATGTTTTTCAATTTACATTAAAAATACCCAAATTATTAAAAAAATATTTAAAAAACAAAGAATTTTTTATTTTTTTTTACAACTAAAACGTCCATTTTTTTGGAGCCTATATGTTATCTCTGTTAACGAACCTTATGGGATGTGATAGAAGTGGCCAATTACAACAAATTCGTTGGTGTCGTTCTAAACTGAACATTAATTGCAACACACCTCCAAACTATGGGGTAATAGATGCAATTTAACCTTTTTTTTTTGTTATAAGATGATGATGCATAGTACCAGGCTCGGCAAGATTTTAGTATGGACTAGGATTTCTCGTACTGGATGAAGCCACGTCGATAATTAATAGTATTGATTTTTTATTTTATTTTATTATATTTTAGTAGCATAAGCGTATATAAAATCAAAATCAAAGCCATAGTAGTAAGATAGACAGGGTCTAGACTCTTGAGACGGTTACATTTGTCTGTGCGAAGACACACAACCTCCCCTGTGATACAGATCTCTACAGTTGGTGTTTGATTCTTCGGTTTTGCTCGGAGGATCAACACCGTCTGATCTCTCCATATTGTTTGCTCCGATTCAAATTTCATTCTACACAATTCCCGTTCTCCTCTTCATCAACGGCCCTCATTTGATTTTACCATAATTTTACTGCATTTCAGGTGCGTCTAAATCTACCTTGCCTCCAATATCTGTCGTTTTTGTTAGAAACCGGAATTCAGTTTTGGATCTCAACGTATTAATTGATTTCATGTTTGGTATAAACGGTCTATTTTGCGGGATTTGAATGGGAAACTTAATTTTGCTGTTTTGAATGTGAGGATTGGATTTGTATTTTTATGTTTGATTTCCGAGAAAACGAGAATACTACATTGGGTTAACCAATCTGTTGACTTATTAGGATCTTTAGGTTATCGTATTGATTTTCATTTTTCTTCTTTTCATTCTCTCAGCAATCGAGCAGATGGTAGTGTCACGGGGATGGGGTTAATTTGAACTTTTTGTTGTGATTAGAACGACATCGAATTATCAATAATAATAGTTACCAATCTTTTATGAGCAATTATTGATCTAATATAAACATTAAAAAAAAAAAAACTTAATGAGATGCTGAATTTGGCCATTGTTAATGTGTAATGTGACCTTTCATTGTAAAATGGCTTCAACTGTGAGATCAGAAATGGCCACAGAGTTGTCAACTAAAAGGGAAACAAGCTAATGTAATTCTAGAGAAATGTTTGGATCAAGTTATTGGACGCTGGTGGAATTAGATTATGGGATTGTATTAATGATATAATATTGATATATGACTTGCCCTTTTGATTTGTGAAATTCTCTTTGAGTTACATTGTTGGTATGCTTGGTTGTTGAATAGGGGTCTTTGTGTTAATTTATTATTAAAAAAGGAAATCAGCTTTCCATGGATTCTGGTAACTTTATGCTAATTATACCACACAACTCAGTGGAACAAAGACTCCTTCCCAGCTTTATGAGACTTGTAGTGACATGGCATTATTATTTCCAGTCAGCTAAGGCCATTGTATCTTTTCTCAATGACTTGACTGGTTTTGTTCTCAGTCTTCCCTCATTTTTTTTCCTCAACTTATGCTCCTTGGTTTGATTTTTTTCTTAATTTGAGCTTATCCCAGATTTTTATAAGTCCATTTGCTTTTAGTTTGAGTAGTGATGAATATTCTGCCTGTCAATCATTAAATTTTAGTTGCTCCTTTCTGCAAGTGAAAATATGTTCAACTTTTTAGTGGGACCATTTTATAGTCTTGGATCTGTTGATGCACTTTGAAAAACCTGGTGATGTTTTCTTCTTATGATTTTAGTATTTTGACCATTGAGGTTATGTTAGGATCTTAGGAACAAGAAGGGAAAGCAAGGGGAATTGTGAATTTCTTCAGAAATTAATTTCCTCTCAGTCTTTCTTACTACTTTCGTTATGATTTTCTCTATCTTTTTGAACTTTAAACTAATGCTGAAAGTTTATTTTTCTTACAAAAGGCCCTTTTGCCTTATTTCTAATTAATTACCTATACATTCTGTCCGATAAGCTAAAATTTAGATTTCTAAAGTGACAGGCTAAGGTGACGAGCAAGCTGCTGCTATGGGAACAGAGGAGATTAAAAAAGAGATGGATATCAGCAATTGGCATTCGGAGCTGGCCTACGATCAGTGGGTAGCACTCCCTGTTTCCGGTCCGCGACCATCAGCTCGCTACAAGGTGATTTTTGTTTTAGAAGTTAAAAGTGTTTGACGAAGTAAGATCTGTTGTTTGTTCCATTCTTCCAGCACTTTACTTCTTCTATCCCTTTTGGGGATTTGAACCATGCCTATCAGTTGCATTTATTTTAAGCATTGATATCTATTTTTCGTTATCAATTCCCAGAGAAGTATTTAAATTTAATTCATTGTTAATAAAATCCAGAAGCTTATTGTTAATGATTTGTGTCCTTTCACTGTAGCATGCTACAGTTGTGGTTGATGAGAAACTATACATTGCTGGAGGGAGTCGTAATGGTCGATACTTATCTGATGTTCAGGTATTGGACATGCCCATCCGCTTATGAATATCAAAGTCCTTTATTGTGGGTCATGTGCTAATTTGCAACTTTTGCAGGTTTTTGATCTTAGAAGTTTGACATGGTCTAATCTGAGACTGATAATTGAACCAAAAGCTGACAAATCTGAAGATGGTGACTCACTTGAAATTCTTCCAGCCATCTCAGATCACAGTATGGTAAGTTCCTATATGAAGAATCCTACACATGCATGCACACAGCATGTCTGTCTTTCCTCTGTCCATGCAGTGATTTTAATGTGGTTGACACTTAACACTTGGGCACTTGTTAATTATTTTGGCAGATCAAGTGGGGAAACAAACTTCTTCTCATTGGTGGGCATTCAAAGAAATCTTCAGATAGCATGATAGGTTTGTATCTTTGATGGCCATTTTCACATCCTGTGACCTTTTGAAATGGTTTATGGTGCATTGTAATATGGTATGTTGTTCAGATTCTAATGTTATGTTAATGATCTTTATGTAGTGCGGTTCATTGACCTAGAAACTCATGTATCTGGTGTCATGGAGACCTCAGGAAAAGTTCCGGTAACTAACTGGCTTTATTGACTCCTAGATATTTTTCTTAATGCTTGATCTATTATTAATTGTTTCCCTCATTGTTTTTAATTTTTCATTTAATACCTAATTTATTAACGAGGATATGAATCCAGGTTTTTTTTTTTTTTTAGGAGTTAATTTGATATTTGATCATTAATGGAAATTTCGTTGGTATGCTTATGGAGTGTGTTCCAGATAGCTCGTGGGGGACATTCTGTGACACTGGTTGGTTCCAGACTGATTTTGTTTGGCGGAGAAGACAGGAACAGGAGATTGCTGAATGATGTCCACATTCTTGATCTGGAAACGATGACTTGGGATGTGTTGGAGGCAATGTAAGTGTCTCTTTTGCTTTATGGCCAGTCAGTTGCATGCTTTCGGAAATGTCCTACATCATGTTCTTTTGTTTTGATAGGCAGACACCTCCAGTTCCCAGATTTGATCACACAGCTGCAGTTCATGCAGAACGATACCTTTTGATTTTTGGTGGTTGTTCTCATTCAGTCTTCTTCAATGATCTTCATGTGCTCGACTTGCAGACTGTAAGTGTTTATTATTACTTTTTTTTCTTGTGTATATTAGTTTTTGATCTAATTGAAGTTTAGCATTTAAATTTCTATATTAATTGGATTACTATAGTTCATTGCGTACATGTACATTTTTTTATAATTAATATGTTGAATACATATCAACACTGGAAATCTCTCATTCTCTCTCTCTCTCTCTCTCTATACATATATATATATTCAGCCTGATGAATACTCCTTTCTTATTGCAGATGGAGTGGTCCCAACCACAAATTCAGGGAGATGTGGTGACTTCTAGGGCAGGTCATGCTGGAATAACCATTGATGAAAACTGGTATATTGTTGGTGGTGGAGATAACAACAATGGTATATAGAAACTTGTTTTTGTCAAATTTTATCCTGGTATCTGATTTGCTCATGCACTCTTTTGACATTTATACATTTCATGGCTGGATGACTTAATTTTTGTTTACAGGTTGTCCAGAAACCCTTGTGTTAAATATGTCTAAGCTAGTTTGGTCGGCGCCGACAAGTGTAAAGGGAAGGCATCCGCTTGCTAGTGAGGTTACTACTTTTTCTAGATTTTTGTTTCTTTGTAATCTCTGGCTACGTTTTACTTGACCAACGTATGGATTTTAGCAACAGGTTGAGAATTTTTCTTACTGTACCATCTTTTAAGTGCTTTATGGTAATGATTATGTGAGAAACTTCTTGTGATGGTTTTTACCGCCATCTCCAATTAGTGAGAAGATGAAAATTTTTGTTGGAACATGGACTTAATGTTATTTTGGATTTGAATTTTCTGCTCTTAAAAATATTTGTAGAGTTAGTAATTTTATGGTACTTGTGACCCAGTTGGTTATATGAGGGATTGTATTTAAGATGTAACTGAATTTTCCTTTTATGCCATGCATGATGTCTAAATATAAATTAAATACAGGGGCTCAGTGTCTGCTCGGCATTAATATGTGGGGAGAAGCTTTTGGTTGCTTTTGGTGGCTACAATGGGAAATATAACAACGAGGTATGGTTGATAATATAATAGTTCATGCTCAATTTAAATGAACTGTTGCTGAATTAACATTCCGTTGGGGCTCTTTGTCTTATAACTTATTTTATTCATGGTTTTGTGCCTGCTTGTAATTTCTAGGTTTTTGTTATGAGACTCAAACCAAGACAGTCATCACGCCCCAAGATTTTTCAGTCACCAGCAGCCGCTGCAGCAGCAGCTTCTGTTACTGCTGCATATGCCTTAGCCAAATCTGAAAAGTTGGATTTCTCCCAAACAGTAGATTTGAACTTTAAGGGAGACAAAAACAATCATTCTGAAAAAGATCTATCAAATGAAATTGACGGATATAAAGAAGAGAAAAAGGTGTTGGAATTATCACTTGCAGAAGTCAGAGCAGAAAATTCTAGAATCCGGGAAAAAATTGTTGAAGTAAATGGCACTCATGCTGAATTGTCCAAAGTATGCTCTCTACCAAAAACTACTTATAAGGGTGATTGTTGAATATAAAAATTGTAAATTATTCTTAATAATTGGAACTTTTTTCTTGCAGGAACTCCAGTCTGTGCAAGGTCAACTGATAGCTGAGAGATCAAGATGCTTTAAACTGGAGGTTCCACTTTCTCGCATTACTTTCTTTGACTTTTATTTTAGTTCAAAAAGTTCACTGGGAAAACCCTGAATACTTTGTTTGTTGCGGAACTTAATTCATTCAATTGCTAAATCTTTGGGTAATGGTAATTTTCAGGCACAAATTGCAGAACTACAGAAGATGCTACAATCATTGCAGTCTATTGAAAATGAAGTGCAAATACTTAGGAGACAGAAGTCTGCGTTGGAACAAGAGATGGAGCTTAGTGCTGCCCAGAGACAAAGTTCTGGTGGCGTTTGGCGGTGGATAGCTGGGGACAACCCATAGAATTTGCAAGGTCAGTACCTCAAAATTGAAATGTTAGCAGCTACCGCAGCATCTCAAGTGTCAGGATTTCTATGATCCTAAGCTGGGAGATATGAGAACAGTGTCTTGCAGAAAACTGTGCTATTTGTTGTGTTTGGTCAACATGCATTAGGGTTCAACTCTCAAGGCATTTGCTTACTTTTTGACCATTATAGGAATTTCTTGGGATAAGTCAGAACCAGGTACTAGATATGTAGAAGACCAGAAAACAAACTCTGATATGAATCTTAATAGAAATCTTCGATAAACACTCTTGCCATTTTTCTTCTCACGTAATCTAATGGAAGTTTGCTGTCGAATTGTTTTAAGAGAATATTTTGCTGCAATTTGTTGCGGTCTATTAAATGGCAAATCGCTGTAAACAGAAGTTTGTAACCTTGTAATGCTTTTTTTACTTCAATTAATTTGCTTCCCCAATTGTCTTTGATGTCTAGTGACCAATTATGTGAAGACCACTAAGTGTAAAGCTTACTGAAAGTTGTGTACTTCTTTAGTAATTTTTTTTTTTATTTCATTGCCAATTATTGAGGGTGGTAGTATTGCTTTCATACCTTTCCTTTATGTGATGACTTTCGAAACGTTTCGATCTTAGTTTTGACGCATAAGGTTTTGAGTATTATCCTGACTAGGGAAGTAATGAGTATCATGAAAACTAATATGAACAGGCATGGTGGAACAACTTGATAGGAAGCTGAGCTGATACGGAGTGTAGCGACTTTTTTCGAGGCGACAATCGAGACTTATCACTAGCGCAAAGCTAATGGAATGAAATTAGCTATTATTTCAAATGCTTATGCGATGCTGCTATTTGATGGTTGGGTTGGTGGTTCAAATATCTTTATTGTATTCATGTAACTATTTCCATGTAGTTTACTGTGTGGGTTGGCTTTGGAATTTGGATACCCCACCATAGTCATTAGGATGGTGAGCTACTTTTGAAACTTTGTAGCTGCTCTCTGCAAAGCAGATATCATCAATCAGTTGTACTCCTGAGTGATCGATTTAAACTACATACATAATGCGGCTAAATTGTCATTGTAGTACCAGTATATTGGGGTGGTTCTATTTCACTCCTTATTTTTGCAGTTACTTCAATTAGAATCATATGATACACCAACTTAATAAACTGCTCAATGTATTTTTTTTCTGTTTAAATTCTGTCAAATTACTAACGGACGTTCACTAAGACGCCTAATCAGGAAAAAAAAATGAGAGAAAAATCTGTCTACTTTGGGGAGGTAAACGATGTCCTTTATTTTATCTCTTTCACCATTGTTAACCTTAATTTAGTGAGAGAGGCACATGATAGTTCTTAACTATACGGAGAAATACCTGTTGATTGATTTTAAATTCTCAGTTCACTCGGTTCATGTCAATGCTTATGTTGACTTTTGTCAGAATCAATCTCTTTTTCGTATTAAAAAAATAAGTTGGATGAAATATCAAGTAATTAAAATATTGAAAGTAAAATAAAACCACTCCCAAAGTAGAGGGTAAAATCATTATTTAGTTTACATAGTGCTTTTCTCTCTTCCTTTCAAAAAAATGCTTTTCTCTCAATTTTTGATATAAGATCCCAAATTATAACAAGATCCTCAACCACAAATTAAAATTTAAGAAAAATAAATACTCTACTCTCAATTTTTAGTTAGTGTTTATTTGATCTTGCCAGATTGTTTCGGTTTGTCGGGTCTTCGTGTCTTTCTTCTTTTCCAAACACAACACTGAGTCCCGCCATAAATATCATATTGATAAAATACAATTATTTCTCTCGTGTTTGCTAGTAATTAAAATTTTATATCAAGTTTGTAAAAAGCTACAAATTCATTTCATTATTTAAGAATTTAACATAAAAATGAGAAAAATGTAAATATTTTTTAATTAATGTCCATCCAAACAGTTCATATCTTTTAATAGGTGGCTGGTAAAAATGGATTTTCGTTAATTTTGCTCTCTCAATTAACTACACCGGTATAACTGTTATGTCAACTAAAATTTTTTAAGAAAATTTTATTTTTCAAAAATTTGAGAATAAGTTTGGTTATTATCAAATTGTGGAGGTGTAATTGTATTTTACCATGATTCGCCCTAATTCGGACTTTCATTAGACTCTGCATTTTTAGGCTAAAATTTATTTTTGGTCCCTTGACTATTTGGGGTTTTCAAATTAGTCCATTTACTAAAAAATTATCAATTGTACTCTTAGATCATTAATTTTGTTTCAATGGTAGTTCTTCGTCTTGATTCCAATAGTAACTAAGCTAATTGCATTGATCTGACTAAAATTTGAGAAGTTGGCTATCCGTTGAGCATGCTCATATTGTTTGATTAGGAATTTTGAAATTATAGTAAAGTTTATAACAAAATTTGAAGAATTAGGTAGATAAAATCTAAATTAACAAAAAAGTTAACGTTAATTATTATAAGAAGTTGTGTTTTTCATTTCAAATTTATCATATTTTTTGATTACATCATGAAAAAAAGTTTATAAATTGTTTTTAATTATCTCAAATGATAAGAATAAAAAAATGCATCCGATAAGTTTTTTTTTAATAAATTATATGTTAAAAGGTGATTTTATCAATCCATCGAATCTTTGTCCGATCAACGTGATAAGCTGACAATTAATGGAGAATTGCCACCAAAATTAAGGCAAATGGCTAATATTGAAACAAAATTCATATACAAAGTACAATTGAACAAATAGTCTAAGTTTCAAAAGTCCTAAATAGTTGGGGGATCAAAAATGAAATTTAACCACATTTTTACTATGTCTTAGATGATGACAAAACTCTATTTCATCTTTTTGTCCATTTGCTCTCATTTGCCGCAGACACAGTAACCTTTATTGAAAGCCACAAACAAAACCCACCACCAAAATCCACAAACCAGGGTAGAAATAAGAGTAAAATGCATAGCAAGAAGCAAAAATATTAGCACTCAAATTACCAAACCGCATCAGAATTTTTATTTAATCTTAGCTCTGAAGAAAGGTCTCAAGATTGGTGAGCAATCCATGGTAAAATTGTTTTCAGTTCAGTGGGTAATGCTTCTTTAGCTCTTAAACTTCTCTTTTTTCCTGTAAATAATAAATCCAACAACAATTTTATTACTTGTCTACTGTTTCTTGTCTCCTGTATTTTGGTTAGTTTTGATTTCATTAGTTCTTTTACCATTTGAGTTCTATCAATCCTCAAGGTTTTCCTGCTAGGTTTTCATGGATTGATTACATTTAATATGGAAACAGAAACTTAGTCATTCAATGCAGTTCTTTATCTCGTCTTTGGCCATTTTCCCATTCTTTTCGCCTTTTGGCTGGCTAGGTTGTTCAACTAAATTGAATTTGGTCTCTAAAATATAGCTTACATTTTGCAATGTGAAATACTGGTAATACTCTCTACAGCCTGTTTGGCTTGGCACAAGGAATGGAATAGGAATTGAATAGAATTAATGCAATAAAAATGAAGTTTGAGGGATTGAGAGGATGAGGAGTTGGTGTTTTTGTTGGTAAAATATGTTGTATAATGCCCAATGGAAAGGAATATGATTGCCAAATTTAATTACGGTATTCTTATTTCTTTCCGTTGGGCATGAGACAACATACTTTACCAATAAAAATATCATAATCTCATCCTACAATCTGTCTCAAGCTTCATTTTATTTTCTAGAGTATTAACTTTATTTCATTCTCATTCCATTCCTTGTGCAAACCAAACAGGGTCTTACTGCATACCATTTCACCTTGAAGCTTTGCTTTGTAAAACTCATTTTTCTTTATTGCCAAACCAGATACCAATATCCACTCCTCGAATTACAATCAGTGTGCCTTCCAAAGTTCTTTTCTCCTTTTTCATTAACTATTTTGATATTTAAGGATCTTTTCTGCTGATGATACTATTGGGGGGTGCAGTAACATCTTAAATAGGCACCTGATATATATATATATATATATATATATATATATATATATATATATACACACTTCTTGATAATATATCTTTCCTTCCGGTCCCAAAAGAAAATTGTACATTATAACTTGGAGATAACTTGCTGTTGGCTTTGTGAAACTAGTTGACTCCTCAAGATTTTGCCTGCAGCTGACCTCGGAATAGCACTGATAAATCCCACTTTTCTCACCTTCTTGTAAGGGACAACCTGAAATTTTTATAAATTCAGGATTAATTAATAATATTTGTTTAGCATTTAACTATTTATCTTAGCTAGAGAGTGATATATACATAGCTAATTGAGGATAGGAAAGAAGGGCAACCTGGCCTGCCACAAATTGAATGACTTGGTCTTCAGTGAGATCAGAACTAGCTGCTCTCACAACATATGCCATTGGTATTTGACCTGCTTCTTCATCTTCAACTCTGCAAAATTCTAACTTAATTAGGATCTTTCTGATATTGGAAACAAACAATTATATATATATATAAACGATGACTTACGGTATAACAGCTGCATCAAGAATTTGGGGATGACCTAGAAGTATTGCTTCCAGTTCTGCTGGAGCCACCTGCGTGAAGTTTCAGTAACCTTTAGAAAAGTATTTGTTTTCAGTCCTTGAGACAGTAGAAAAGTTGGTAAGTTAGTATATTAGTTAGTATAGAAGTACTCTTTGGAGCAAAAACCAAAACCTAGCTTGATTCATGACTGAGTTATGTAGAGTAATTTCAGGGTGCTTATCATTGTTTTGTTTCTTCAGAGTGTAGGCTAAATGTTCGATGAAAGTTCACAACGAGGGAGCTTTTTTGTTTTTCTGTTCTTTGCTGTACTCTGTTGTGTTTTTTTGTATGGTTCTCTTTGGATGCTAATAAAATTCTCTTTGTTGTTCAAAGTGGGAAAAAAATGTGAAAATACCTGATACCCATTATGCTTGATAAGCTCCTTTATTCGATCAACAACGTAAACAAATCCATCTTCATCAAAATAACAAAGATCCCCAGTTTTCAGCCACCCATCTTTATCAATCGTCACAGCTGTTGCTTCCTCATTTCCTAAATACCCTTCCATGATAGTAGGACCTTTTATCCACAACTCTCCTTCCTTACAAGGCGGCAAAGCCAATCCTGTTTCTGTATCCACCACTTTAGCACAAAAGCTTGGCAACAACATTCCACAGGAGCCCCCACGAAGCTTTCCCTGATCAGCATCAACTACAAAAGTAGCCACACCGCAGCTTTCAGTTAGGCCATATCCCTGCCTCAGCTCCACCCATGGAAACTTTTCCCTATAAGCATCAGCTAGTTCCTTGCTCAATGGTGCAGCCCCTGAGATAACCCTCCTTAGTGATGATAAGTCTGCAGCTTTGCTATACTTAACCAAGGCTAGTATCACAGGAGGAACTACAGGGATGCTGTTGACTTGGTAAGCCTGAATTGCATCAAGCATTGCTTGTAAGTCAAATTTTTGCATCAAAACAGAAGTCACTCCTGAACAAAGCAGTCCTAATGCAAAAAACGCAAGCCCGTACATGTGAAACATAGGTAGAAAGCACAGATGTATGTCGTTTTGGGATGATGTTACGTCCACTGACCATTTTAGTAGTGTCAAGATTGCTATAAAATTGCTGTGGGTTAATATAACACCTTTGCTAGTACCAGTAGTACCAGAGGAGTAGAGTATTGCTGCAGTGTCTGATTGAGCCAGCTGGGTTTTCGGGAACTCAAGCGGATCTCCACATTCAATTAATTCTTCAATAGACACTGACTCGTCGTTTGATTGACGAGATGTAATAACTGTAGGCACACCAGTTTGTACCAATTTATATAACTCCTCGGGGACTGAGATGGCGAGTTTAGCACCCGAGTCACGTACTTGTTTGGAGATTTCAGACTCGGTGTAGAGCGGGTTGGCGGGTGTGAGTATTGCACCAAGTGAAAATATGGCGAGACAAATGGTTGGGTACAAGAGTGAGTTTGGAGCCAAAACAAACACAACGTCACCTTTTCGGATCCCAAGTGCATGGTGAAGGGAAGAAGCTAATGCACGGATTGATTGGCGAAGTTGTCCATAGGTGACTCGTTGATCTGTGGCCGAGTCAATGAATGCAACTTGTGACTCGGCATGGTCTGGGTGGGGGAACTGGGATAGCACGAATGTGGCAGCATCAAGATCAGGCCTAGTGGGGATTTTGTAATTGTCACCGAGTTGGAGGATTGGATGGTAAAGTCCGGTGAACTGATCGAAGCCACTCTTATCATATTTTGGCTGATGTTTGCTGGATTCTTCTTCAGCGATGACGGTCCATGGTTCTTGATCAGCTGACATTTTTTATGAATTTGGTACTGAAGTAACTGAACCGTCTCTTGCATGGAATGTACATTGTATGATATATAAGGCTTTGTAAATTGGGTTTTGCATTTGTCTGAACTTAGGGGTTGACATCTATAAGTACGTTAATCATAGATATGATTAGCTGTAAGTATTTGTTTTTAGTAGCCGGCTAGAGCAATGAGACCAAGTCATGGCATCGATGTAATATATTAATCAGAAGAATATTTCATGTTTGATGCCTTATGTAACGCTAATAATGAGACACGGGAGTCCCTTTTCTCACATCGTAAAGACGTTGTATATAAACAAGGCTGATGTACATGCTGCCGGCCAATACTATAGATACTCTCAACAGGTGCTTTGCTTTGTGATGCATTCTAAACTGGAGGGAGTAGTCACCTACAAGCGTTTTCCCTTCTCACTTTCTTTGTTTTGTCGCACTGAAATGAAAATTCAGTTTTTTTTTTTACTTTAACAAATACTGAACTGTGAACAGAAGATCGACTACCATAAGATATAGTAATAGATAGGAGTTATTCATATTACATGAGATAATAAAGAATAGTTGGCAAAAAATAGTAGCTCTCGGAAGTTCTAAAAATCTCAATTTGGACATGCTCAAAATGGTGAAAGTATATAAAATCTAATGACAATTGAAAAGGGCTTTGAGAGGGTGAAATTCCTGTCTTGGTGTGCTGTGTGCGCTTTGACAACGCAATCCACAAGAATATGTCAAACGGGTTGAGCACAAAACCACATGAAACCATTGTTTAAAGTCATACCTAAAGTCAAAGAGATAAAGACTTCCTTAGAGCTGCCTTTTTGTGTCTGCACAAACATCTAAATCCTTTCACCACAAAAAAAAAAAAAAAAAAAAAAAAAAAAAATATATATATATATATATATATAAATATATAAAAGAAAGAAAGAAAACACCAAAGGAGCCCATTTTGATTTTTACCCACTCAGTTCTTATCCCCTGTTTCTTTGTCATTTTATGCTGACTACATGACAAGATGGGTGCCACTAAATATCAAGATGATGGTGTGTACCCTTTGTATTTGGCTGTTGGAATTGGAATGCTTTGCACTATATTTGTGCTTTTCTTTTCTTTATTTTTGTTCCAACTTTTTTTTGTCATTGAGGAGAGCTTCTTCTCTGCATTGTGTCAAGAATTTATTTCTAAATATGAGGAAGCTTTAATGATAATTATTGAAAAATTTACTAACAACATCCACACAACTCAAGTTTTATTTAATTAGTTATAAGATATGTGTCGTTTTATCAGCGATTTAGTTCAAAAATATCTTTTTGGACAGGGACTGGACGAAAATCTCTTGAGGCTTCAAACTTGAAATGAAACCAATCATACAAGTGACCAAGGGACTCGGGGAAGGGAAGTTAAATGATCAATATAATGATATAAGTTTTCCTCTGATTGTTTCAACAAAAAAAAGAGAGAAAGAAACAGAAGTTTTCCTTTGATAGGCTGTAATGGAGTGAACTAATCAGATAATCTATAAGCAAGAGAGTTGTGCATATTACGTTTACTAATAATTTTAAAAACGTTTCACGTTAGTAAATAGGTAGCTCACAGTTATCTTGATTACTTTTGGTTTCTTATTTGAAGTCCCAAATCATAGCTAGCCTATGGTTATCTTGATTATTTTTATTACTACCAAAAGAGAAAGAAGAGAAGTGAGAAAGAGGACAGAGAGATGTGGATCAAAATGCTTGACAAGTGTCAGATGCATGGCCTTATACTAATATTTCAAATCCTTACCTTTATGCCCTCTCTCTCTTTCCTCTGTTCTTCTCTCCCTCCAAATCCAAACCACAACATCAACATCTCTCTCTCTCTCTAAACCCATATTTTATCTCTCCAAAACCCCTCCCTCTAAACACAGAGAACACTATCTCCTTCGCTCAGGAGTTATCTCCCTGTCTCTAAATTAATCTTTCTCTGTTTACAACTTTTTCTCTGCTACTATGGCCTTGGCAGAGCTATCACCTGCATGCACTAAAACCACCCGTCTACACACTTCACAGCTCTCTCTCTCACCGACCCGTTTCTCAGATAACTGTCGCCGAACGTTTCGGCCGATTCAAAGAACCCGAAAGGCCAACATCTCGTGCTCTGTTGCACAAAAGTAAGTTCTCTTGTATCTTTTTCAAACAGTTCTTGGCAAAAGTATTGATACTAGTATTCTACTTGCTCTATAATCAAATGGGTTTTTGATTTAATTTCTTAGTGAAGTTCAATCCCCGGTTGCCGCTCAAGCAGAAAACCCCAAGAACAAATGCTTTGGTGTGTTCTGCCTTACTTATGATCTCAAGGCTGTAAGTTTCTTCTACTCTGTTTTCAATATATAAAAACATGCATGTATACATGTGTATATGTGTATGTGGAAATTATTGGAATTTTATTGATTTGAGTGTTAATTGAGTTAACGAAAATTGGGTTGTGGCATAAGAGCATTGGTGGTGTTTGATTATTTCTTTAATTTACTAAACCAAGTTTCCTTGTTTGTTTATCAGAGCTGTGATTTCTTTTTCTTATCTTTTATGTTTTTAAATATTTAAGAATGGTGTGAATTGATTTTATTGTTGATTCAACTCTTTCTGGCCGTCGAAACTTGAAAATATTGGATTCTGATTTATACAGTTATGTAAGAGTGAGAAACCAAACAATTTCCATTCAACTAAATGTGTTAGATTACTCATGGGCATATGTGGGATTTTGTGGCTCAATCAATTATTGCAGAATCTACCTTTCGGTGGAAAAGAAATTGGTGGCCATGAGAGTTGAATTCACCTTTTGGTGGAAAAGAAATTAGCCCATGTGATGGCCCTTGTTTTTTCCTCTATCATTTATTCCCCTCCTTCATGTATAAATAGACTTTGCATTTTGAATTATAAGCAAGGGAGAGCAACTGAGTGATCACTATACTCAGTAGAGAGAGAGTGAGGTGTAGTGTGAGAATTCTTTTTGTAATTCTTCCTCAATATACAAAAATCAACCGTCTCCCGGGGATGTAGGAAAATTGTCGAACCTCGTAAATTATTGTGTTTGGTGTGTGTTAGATTACTCATGGGCATAACAAAAATGGTATCAGAGCTCAGGTTCACAATCTGACCATACCCGAACACCTCGAATTTGGAGTTTGAATTGCAGAGCTCGTCGATACGAGTTCAACCGTATTTTACGCATCGAAATTGGAGCTAAAACGAGGCCGTAGCAGCCGTTTAAAGCTTTAGTTTTTACCTTTTTTTTGCCAAACGCGGCCTTAACTCTGAATTAAATATTCAAAATTTTCGCGGAGAAGAAGAACAGTAGCTGAGTCGACTTGGTTGGTTACTTTGTACGGTCCAACCCGACCCGATCCATTTTGCTTAGACCAGCCCCTTTTTTTTTATTGCTCTAGTCCAGTTGCAGAGGCCCGGCCCAACATCAGAAAGCCTAGTCAATACTTGACTTGGCCCAGTCCAGAAGCCACATGCCCAGCCCAAGTCCATTGGTCAAGCCCAGAGTTAACCAGCCCAGTTCACTTTATTTAGCCCAGCTCATTTAGAAGGGCCCAGCCCGCGATCGATTGGACCGACCCGCATTTGGACCTGCTGACCAGACGTTGATCGGCGTTGACCGCTGACCCGATGTTGACCGACGTTGACCAGATTCATTTTTTGCTGTTTTCGGTCTGATTTTGGCCCCTTTTTTGCCAATTCAAACTGGTTCCCTCCATTTTCGGCCGTTCCGAACACAACTGTGGTCTTCGTTTCTGCATGGCAAAAGAAAGACAAAGATCTGTGGAGAATACAGATACCACCACACCGAGTAGCTCTACAACGAGCAGCTTCTCGCGAAGGAGTATGACATCCAACACGAATTTTGAGGTGGAAAAGTTTGATGGTACAAACAACTTCGGCATATGGCAGTGCGAAGTAAGGGATGTCTTGTTCCAGCAAGACTTGGAGATTGCCCTGGAGGAGAAGAAGCCCCAAGACATGACGGATGCAGACTGGGAAAAAGTGAATCGCTAGACTTGCAGCACAATCCGACTTTGCCTCATGAAGGACCAGAAGTACTTTGTGATGAAGGAGACAAATGTGAAGGTACTCTAGAAGAAATTGGAGGACAAGTACATAACGAAGAGCATAGAGTGCCGCCTCTACTTGAAAAAAAAACTCTTTAGTTTCCAGTTTCGTGAAGGTATATCTATGGCTGAATATTTAAATGATTATAATAAAATTTTAGCTGATTTGCAAAACTTGGATGTCGAAATTCAAGATGAAGATAAAGCTTTGCTTTTGTTAAACTCTTTGCCAGACACATATGAACACTTAATTACCACACTGTTGTACGGAAAAGAAAAGATTAAATTTGACGAAGTATCTAGTGTACTTCAGAACAATGAGTGTCGCAGGATAGACAAGCAGATACACAGAGATACTTCCGACGGAGCCTTTGCAGCTAGAGGCAGATCAGAAATGAAGCAGCCTGCAAGCAAGGGGAATAGGAGAAATTCTCGATCAAAGTCTCATGGCAGATCTCGTGGTCCATTAGACAGATGGAGACCTACCAAAGACGAGTGTTCCTACTGCCGCAACAAGGGACACTGGAAGAAGGATTGCCCACAGTTAAAAGGGCAGCAGAAAGATAAACCCTACACAGCCAACACAGCCAGTGATGAAGAGGAGTTTGCTTTCACCAGATTTTCACTCATGTGTCAATTTGACAAATGGATCTTAGATTCCGGATGCACCTATCACATGTGTCCCAACCGAGAATGGTTTGCTGAATTCACAGAGATTGACGGTGGATCGGTACTTATGGGCAACGACTTTGCCTGTAAGACGAAGGAGATAGGTACCATCCGTTTGAAGTTGCATGATGGAACAATCAGGCCGTTGACAGAAGTTCGGTATGTACTGGACTTGCGAAAGAACTTCATCTAACTCGGAGCCCTGGACTCGAAAGGGTTCAGAAGCAGCATTGAAGCCGGAGTTCTCAAGGTGGTAATGGGAGCTCTCGTGGTCATGAAGGGAATGAAGCATGGCAACCTGTACTTCCTACAAGGGAGTACCATTGGAGGTGGAGCTTCCACAGTTTGTGAGAAGCTAGACGAGACTGATGCGGACACGACCAGACTTTGGTACATGCTTCTGGGTCATCCTGCGGAGAAGTCCATGCAGATTCTAGCAAGGCAGGGTTTGCTCAAAGGTGCAAAGACTTCTTTTTGCGAGCATTGTGTTATGGGAAAACAAACCATGATCAAGTTCGGCACTGCAATTCATCAGACGAAGAGAATTCTTGATTATGTGCATACCGACGTTTGGGGACCATCTCGAAAAGCATCGATTGGCCGTAGACACTGATTTGTTACTTTTGTTGATGATTACTCTCGTTGTGTGTGGGTGTACATGATGAAACGCAAAAATGAAGTATTGGAGATCTTCCGAAATTGGAAAAAATTGATGGAAACCCAGACCGGCAGAAAGATTAAGTGACTTAGATCAGACAACGGAGGAGAATACAGAGAGGATCCATTCTTTGACTTATATCGAAAATAGGGTATTGTCAGACACTTCACCGTGCGGAAGACCCCGCAGCAGAATGGGGTGGCAGAACGAATGAACCGGACTTTGGTGGATAAGGTCCGGTGTATGCTTCTGAGTGCCGAACTTGGGAAACATTTTTGGGCTGAAGCTTTGGCAAAATTCTTGGGTTTCAGCATAGGAGTGAAGGGGTACAGACTCTGGTGCATCAAGTCGAAGAAAATCATTGTCAGCAGAGATGTGAAGTTCAACGAGTCTGAAATGCTTCATCCACAGAAGCATGAAGGCTCTAGTGAAAGCAGCAGCAGTAGCAGTGAATCAGCCAGGAATTCGCAGAAGGTAGAGCTTGAGGCTCCAGTATATGAAGATGATTCAGCCGTAGATGAGGAAGAGGAGGATGATCAGAATGCCGATAATGATAGCCCAACCACTGCACCTCCACCACAGCCTGAATCTATTGCAGTCAACAGACCGAGGAGACAGCTAGTTAAACCGACTCGCTTACAAGATTACATCATATATGCACTACCAACAGTTGGGGAGGATATCCCCACCACTTACAGGGCAGCTGCACAGTCCACTGAGTGGGCTGACTGGAAGACAGCTATGGGTGAGGAGATGCAGTCTCTTCACAAGAATCAGACTTGGGAGCTTGTGCTGCTTCCAAAGAAAAAAAAGGTAATTGGCTGTAAGTGGGTGTTCACCAAGAAAGAGGATCCAACCAGCAGAGATGGAGTACGCTACAAAGCTAGACTAGTAGCCAAAGGCTATACTCAGACGGAGGGAATCGACTACAATGAAGTGTTTTCTCCGATTGTCAAGCACTCTTCGATTCACATTTTGCTAGTTTTGGTGGCCCAGTTGACCTCAAGTTGGCTCAACTTGATGTGAAGACAGCATTTCTCCATGGTGACCTGGAAGAGGATATTTATATGCCTCAACCAGATAGGTTCAAAGAAGTTGGTAAGGAAAAGATGGTCTGTAGTCTGAAGAAGTCTTTGTATGGATTGAAGCAATCACCCCGACAGTGGTACAAGCGGTTCAACAGCTTCATGTTAGATCTAGATTATAAGCGCAGTCAGTTCGATCACTGCGTATATTTCAGAAAACTTGCAGATGGTTCCTTCATCTATTTGCTCTTATATATCGATGACATGTTAATGGAATCTAAGAGCAAGGTGGAGATAGATCATTTGTAGGCTAAGTTGAGCCAAGAATTCGAGATGAAGGACTTGGGAGAAGCACGAAAAATTCTGGGCATGGAGATTACCAGAGACAGGGCGAAGGGCACAGTTCACCTGACTCAAAAGCAGTACCTGAGGCGAGTTCTGCAGTGTTTCGGCTTGGACAAGAACTCAAAACCAATTAGCACTCCATTGGCCCCGCACTTCAAGCTCAGTGTAGCGCAGTCTCCCAGCAGTGATTCAGATAAGGATTACATGGCAAAATTCCCTTATACAAATTTGGTTGGTAGCCTGATGTATGCGATGGTGTGCATGAGACCTGATATCTCCCAGGCCGTCAGCATAGTGAGCAAATACATGCACAATCCAGGAAAAGTACATTGGCATGCGGCCAAATGGATTCTACGGTACATTCAAGGGACCATGGACCATAGTTTGAAGTTCGAGAGAGGTGATGCAGTCGATCATCTGGTAGTCGGTTATGTTGATTCCGATTATGCAGGTGATCTCGACAAATGTCGTTCCACTACTGGTTATGTGTTCACTATGGTAGAAGGACCAGTAAGTTGGCGTTCTATATTGCAGTCCACGATTGCGCTATCTACTACGGAAGCTGAGTACATGGCTGTGACAGAAGCCATCAAAGAAGCCATTTTGTTTCATGGATTGGTAGAAGACCTTGGCATTGAGCAGGAACAGGTTACCGTCTATTGTGACAGTCAGAGCGCAATCCACTTGGCGAAGAATTAGGTGCATCACGTTCGCACGAAACATATTGATGTTTGTTTCCACCTTGTTCGCGAGATTTTGGAAGAAGGGGACATGGAACTTCAGAAAATTGGTACAGCAGATAATCCGGCGGACATGTTAACGAAGATCGTTACTGGGTCAAGTTCCAACACTGTTTGGACTTGATCCACATCTCGCAGTATTTAACACCTAGGGTGTATGGCGTCTTAGGGCACCTTGGCAGAAAGTTGATTTATGTAGGCGATGAGATTTTCGCCAAGGTGGAGATTTGTGGGATTTTGTGGCTTAATCAAGAAATTAGCCCATGTGATGGGCCCTTGTTGTTTCCTCTTTATCATTTATTCCCCTCCTTCATGTATAAATAGACTTTGGATTTTGAATTATAAGCAAGTGAGAGCAACTGAGTGATCACTATACTCAGTAGAGAGAGAGTGAGGTGTAGTGTGAGAGTTCTTTTTATAATTCCTCCTCAATATACAAAAATCAACTGTCTCTGCCCGGGGATGTAGGCAAATTGCCGAACCTCGTAAATTATTGTGTTTGTGTGTGTTTGGTGTGAATGTTTCCCAAGTCCGGCACTCAAAAGCATACACCGGACCTTATCCACCAAAGTCCGGTTCATTCGTTCTGCCACTCCATTCTGCTGCGGGGTCTTCCGCACAGTGAAGTGTCTGACAATACCCTCTTTTCGGCATAAGTCAAAGAATGGATCCTCTCTGTATTCTCCTCCGTTGTCTAATCTGAGCCGCTTAATCTTTCTGTCGGTCTGGGTTTCCATCAATTTCTTCCAATTTCGAAAGATCTCCAATACTTTGTTTTTGCGTTTCATCGTGTACACCCACACACGAAGAGAGTAATCATCAACAAAAGTAACAAACCAGTGTCTATAGCCAATCGATGCTTTTCGGGATGGTCCCCAAATGTCAGTATGCACATAATCAAGAATTCCCTTCGTCTGATGAATTGCAGTGCCGAACTTGATAATGGTTTGTTTTCCCATAACACAATGCTCACAAAAAGATAACCTGCAAGTCTTGGCACTTTTGAGCAAACCCTGCCTTGCTAGAATCTGCATGGAATTCTCCCCGGGATGACCCAGACGCATGTGCCAAAGTCTGGTCCTGTCCGCATCAGTCTCGTCTAGCTTCTCACAAACTGTGGAAGTTCCAACTCCAATAGTACTCCCTTGTAGGAAGTACAGGTTGCCATGTTTCATTCCCTTCATGACCACGAGAGCTCCCATTACCACCTTGAGAACTCTGGCTTCAATGCTGATTCTGAACCCTTTCGAGTCCAGGGCTCTGAGTGAGATGAGGTTCTTTCGCAAGTCTGGTACATACCGAACTTCTGTCAACGGCCTGATAGTTCCATCATGCAACTTCAAACGGATGGTGCCTATCCCTTTCGTCTTACCGGCAAAGTCGTTGCCCATAAGTACTGATCCACTGTCAATCTCCGTGAATTCAGCAAACCATTCCCGGTTGGGACACATGTAATAGGTGCATCCGGAATCTAAGATCCACTTGTCATATTGGCACATGAGTGAAGATCCGGTGAAAGCAAACTCCCCTTCATCACTGGCTATGTTGGCTGTGGAGGGTTTATCCTTTTGCTGCCCTTTTAACTGTGGGCAATCCTTCTTCCAGTGTCCCTTGTTGCGGCAGTAGGAACACTCGTCTTTGGCAAGTCTCCGTTTGTCTGATAGACCACGAGATCTGCCATGAGACTTTGATCGAGAATTTCTTCTATTCCCCTTGCTTGCAGGCTGCTTCGTTTCTGATCTGTCTCTAGCTGCAAAGGCTCCACCGGAAGTATCTCTATGTATCTGCTTGTCTATCCTGCGGCACTCATTGTTCTGAAGTACACTAGATACTTCGTCAAATTTAATCTTTTCTTTTCTGTACAACAGTGTGGTAATTAAGTGTTCATATGTGTCGGGCAAAGAGTTTAACAAAAGCAAAGCTTTATCTTCATCTTGAATTTCGACATCCAAGTTTTGCAAATCAACTAAAATTTTATTATAATCATTTAAATGTTCGGCCATAGATATACCTTCACGAAACTGGAACCTGAAGAGTTTTTTTTTTCAAGTAGAGGCGGCTCTCTATGCTTTTCGTCATGTACTTGTCCTCCAATTTCTTCCAGAGTACCTTCGCATTTGCTTCCTTCATCACGAAGTACTTCTAGTCCTTCATGAGGCAAAGTCGGATTGTGCTGCAGGCCTGGCGATTCACTTTTTCCCAGTCTGCATCCGTCATGTCCTGGGGCTTCTTCTCCTCCAGGGCAATCTCCAAGTCTTGCTGGAACAAGACATCCCTTACTTCGCACTGCCACATGCCGAAGTTGTTAGTACCATCAAACTTTTCCACCTCAAACTTCGCGTTGGATGTCGTACTCCTTCGCGAGGAGCTGCTCGTTGTAGAGCTGCTCGGTGTGGTGGTATCTGTATTCTCCACAGATTTCTGTATTTCTTCTGCCATGCTAACAATTTCCCGCTATCAGAAAATCTCTCCAAAGGCTCCACTAAGGTACAACAGCAACTTAGGAGCAAAATTACTAGAAACGGAGACCATGGTTGTATCCGGAACGGCCGAAAATGGAGGGAACCAGTTTGAACTGGCAAAAAAGGGGCCAAAATCGGACCGAAAACGGCAAAAAATGAATCTGGTCAACTTCGGTAAATGCCGGTCAACAGTCAACGTTGGGTCAGCGGTCAACGTCTGGTCAGCAGGTCCAAATGCGGGTCGGGTCGGATCTAGATCAGTTCGGTCCAATCGACCGCGGGCTGGGCCGTTCTAAATGAGCTGGGCTAAATGAAGTGAATTGGGCTGGTCAACTATGGGCTTGACCAGTGGACTTGGGCTGGGCATGTGGCTTCTGGACTGGGCCAAGTCAAGTCTTGACTAGGCTTTCTGATGTTGGGCCGGGCCTCTGCAACTGGGCTGGAGCAATAAAAAAAAAGGGGCTGGTCTAAGCAAAATGGATCGGGTCGGGTTGGACCGTACAGAGTAACCAACCGAGTCGACTCAGCTACTGTTCTTCTTCTCCGCGGAAATTCTGAATATTTAATTCAGAGTTAAGGCCGCGTTTGGCAAAAAAAACGTAAAAACGAAAGCTTTAAACGGCTGCTACGGCCTCGTTTTAGCTCCAATTTAGACGCGTAAGATACTGTTGAACTCGTATCGACTAGCTCGGCAATTCAAACTCCAAATTCGGGGTGTTCGGGTCTGGTCAGATTATGAACCTGAGCTCTGATACCATTTTTGTTATGCCCATAAGTAATCTAACACACACAAACACAATAATTTAAGAGGTTCGGCAATTTGCCTACATCCCCGGGCATAGACAGTTGATATTTGTATATTGAGGACGAATTACAAAAAGAACTCTCACATTACACCTCACTCTCTCTCTGCTGAGTATAGTGATCACTCAGTTGCTCTCCCTTGCTTATAATTCAAAATGCAAAGTCTATTTACACATGAAGGAGGGGAATAAATGATAGAGAGGAAACAACAAGGGCCCATCAGATGGGCTAATTTCTTTTCCACCGAAAGGTGGATTCTGCAATAATTGATTGAGTCACAAAATCCCACAAAATGTACTACAACAAATTGGGTTAGTTTACTTGAGTTATTTTTTACTTTTTACTGACAGTGCTAAAACAGTTTGTCATGCCCGCCATTGGATCATGTGTTGTCTCTGAATCTTGTTTGGCTTGGTTAATTTATTATAATTCATGTTGACAATAGAAAGTGAATCTTTGCTTCAATGTTCTTGCAGGAAGAGGAAACAAAATCCTGGAAGAAATCCATTAATATTGCAGTATCAGGTGCTGCTGGGATGATATCTAACCATCTACTCTTCAAAGTAAGTGATTTTTATTCTCCATTTAATTTTAAAATATCTTCCTTTCACTAGTAGATAATATGCTGGTCATAGGCTACGGTTCTTTTCTTCTTCCTTTTTTTCCTTACAGGCTGAAAATACTCATCTGTACGTAATGAAACAGCATATTGTATGAAAAACTTTACCATAATTCCATGGGAGAAAGCAAAATTTCCTTCTCCATATGCAAGTTTATTTTGTCACATTTGGTTTCTAAATTGCTCTGTTTTTCCAGCTTGCATCTGGTGAGGTTTTTGGTCCAGATCAACCCATTGCATTAAAACTATTGGGGTCTGAAAGATCAATTCAAGCTCTTGAAGGTATGGCTCTTGAAACATGTATCTGACACAGACTTGCATCCAAATTGTTACTCAAGCTTACAGGCATACAGCGTAAAGAGCTAAATATAGTAGATATCACTTTCAAATCAGGGGAAGAGCCCTAAAACTCTTTGGGAGTACAGATGATGGTAAACTTAGTCATTTCTTTTTCTCTTTTTTTGTGGGTCCTACCAGTATATGATCAAACAAAACGAAAATGCACCTGATTATTGTCTTTTAAAAATGAGGGATAACTGTACCAAAGAATGGCTAACATTTTTCCCCAATGTAGTCCTGAGGCGCTTTCACCTTAATATGTGTTTTCATTCTTTTTGAAGGAATGAGGTGTTTAAGTTTGACTGAAGTGTGTGCGCGCGCACTTATACATATACATAAGCATATGCATTGCCCTTCTAACAGCGACCCATCAAGCTTTCCAAATCCACATGCAATTTTTTTTTATTGGATTTGTTTATTTTCCAACAACGCCCAGAAAAGTTAATTGACAGCATACAGATTCTATATTTTTCTAGGTATCTGAATTTTACTCAATTAGCTCTCAAGGATGCTGTTAGCATGCTTAAACTTGGAATTCTTCAGAATCATAGCTAACATATCTCTACTCTCTTTGAATTGATGCCTGTATGCATGCAGGAGTTGCAATGGAACTCGAGGATTCCTTGTTCCCTTTATTGAGGGAAGTCAGTATTGGAATAAATTCGTATGAAGTGTTCCAAGATGCAGAATGGGCTCTTCTAATTGGAGCAAAGCCTCGAGGGCCTGGAATGGAGCGAGCTGGTTTATTGGATATCAATGGACAAATATTTGCTGAGCAGGTACTATTAATATATTCATGTTGGTACCACTTATAAACTCCCATTAAATTCAATTTGGCTATAATAATCTAGTTTTAACGTTATAGGGAAAAGCTCTCAATGCTGTTGCATCCCATAATGTCAAGGTGATTGTAGTGGGCAACCCTTGTAACACCAAGTAAGAAGCATTGTTATTCTAATCATTGTTACTATCGTGCTCAATACCCAGGTTATTTGCTTGTGTGTGGTATCCCTCATTTGTAAAATTTATTTCTTTTTGATGCAGTGCATTGATTTGTTTGAAAAATGCTCCAAATATACCTGCAAAGAATTTTCATGCTCTGACTAGGTTAGATGAAAATAGAGCGAAATGCCAGGTAGATATAGCTCCTGTAATAAAATTTCATGATAAAATTTTGATAAGAAGGTTACCTACTGTACTCATTGGCTATGCTTTGTGCAGCTCGCCCTCAAAGCTGGTGTCTTCTATGATAAAGTGTCAAATATGACCATTTGGGGAAACCACTCAACCACTCAGGTCATTGGAAAGATTCAGACTCCATAAAAGCATGTGTTCAATTCCCTATCTTCCTCTAAGGTTCTGCTTGTGAATTTCACCAGGTTCCAGACTTTCTAAACGCTAGAATCAATGGCTTTCCTGTCAAAGAGGTTATCAAGGATCACAAGTGGTTAGAAGAAGAGTTCACTGAGAATGTCCAGAAGGTAATATTTGTTGAACAATAATAAACAAAGGTTTACTTGTATCACAATCAATAAATCCTTGTAATATAATTTATTCTGTTCTCAAAAACTTCACGGGGCTAAACTTCATTAATTGAAGAAGTATAAATTTGATTTGCAGAGAGGTGGCGTGCTGATTAAGAAATGGGGGAGATCTTCAGCTGCATCCACTTCTGTGTCAATTGTTGATGCCATAAAATCTTTAGTAACTCCCACTCCTGAGGGTGATTGGTTTTCTTCTGGAGTAAGTTTATTCCCACAAAACTTGCATTGGTGCAACATCTATTTGCCCTTTTATGCTGTTGGTTTCATATAAGAGCCAGACTAGTCCCTCATAAATAATCATATAGTTTGTGATCCAGTACCTTCATCCATGTTACTGAAGAGAGAAAATAACATAACCTTCATCATAAAGAGAGAAGCATGACAACATGAAAATTCTAGAGTCAACCTAAAGGCGTTAAGCTCGAGTGGTACGAGGAGCCAATTGCATACCGTAGCTCTTGAGTTCAAATTGCTACTGAGTGAAAATAACTATATAAGGGCCACGCTCGCAGAATTTGTTTCGAGTTTTACCCGGTACATGTGGACAGGGCAGTTTGCATGTACCCAAGGATTAGTCGGACCAAAGGTTCAAATACCTTTGTTGCCTAACTATCTCATTCCCCTTTCCCCATATGTGTTTCTTGATTAAATCCTCAAAAAAAAAAAAATGAAAAGGGACAAAAATAAAGTTTCCAAAAAACCATACATCTCATATCGAAAAGAAAAGTAATAAAATGATTTATGTGGCTCTTCATAATTTTATTTGATTATGGTTGTTCCCTTTGCGTCAAATAGTCATATTGACTGTTTAAAGCCCTACTGTAGGTTTATACAAATGGGAATCCCTATGGTATAGCAGAGGATATTGTCTTCAGCATGCCATGCAGATCAAAAGTAAGCTTAAATCAGAGATTTTCTTTTTATGTTTTTATTTGAAATTAGGTATTTTACTTACTCTTATGTTTAAGTTCGCCTCTTAAAAGTTGGCCCCATTTTCCAGGGTGATGGTGATTATGAACTTGTTAAGGATGTAATATTTGATGACTATCTTCGCATGCGAATTTCCAAGGTATATCTTCTCTCCCTTTTTATGTTCGATTTACTTAACTGCCGTGCAAATGATATGTACGTGTGTTGTTTTCCACGGATATGAAAGGGTAACTCTGAATATCTAATAGATTATTATGAAAACAGAATACTTATATCTGGAAACACATAAATCATCCAAAATATATTTGTTAACTAAAAAGAAGTATCATTTTGCACGATCTACGATGAGCTCCATGTCATAGGCATGCATTCATTTGCTACTTTTCATGGAATTTACACATTAACAATCTTACAGACAGAAGAAGAACTGCTAGCTGAGAAGAGATGTGTGGCACACCTCACAGGGGAGGTAGATGTTTTTATTATCACACCATTTTACTTCCTTATGATGATACCTGCAGATGAATGCCTTTGTTCTTTCTTCTCTTTTTAGGGTGTTGCTTTCTGTGATCTACCAGAGGACACAATGCTTCCCGGAGAAATGTAACAGTGCTCAGACAGAGCTCTTCCTTTCTAGAACCTGCCCCGTTACCACAATGAGCTGTTGGGTTGGAAAGTATAGAATAAAATTAATATATCGCATCACTTATTCAGAATAATTGTACGAATAACTTAATAGGTATTGATAATCTGTCAAGCCATTTGATAAATTTTGAGGGTAGAATTGTACCCTGGCGTAGCTTGTAGCTTGTAAAGGCATTGAACAAGTCTTGGCTCCATTTGACTAGAGTTTTTGCCACGCCTTGAGTTTTTCTGGTCTTGATCAGTTGGACATTTTTATATGATTAATGCATCATGCACTTAGAAAATTTATACTTCAAAGTTTGTGCATCTTGCTTGGATATCTATTTCTAATATTGACTGCACAATAGGCAATGCTTTTTTTGGTACACATTGCATACAAAATGAAGCCCTGTTGGAGCCCAACCATTACCTCAGCTTAGATTAGGTTTTAGGGCAATTCGAACCTCAATCAGGAACCTTAGTGAATATATTGTGTTTATCTAAATCCGGCATTTGATCTTAAAAACTTGTAATCAAGACAAACATGCTTGATATTTGAGGAGCTACTCTTACAAACCAAGCCCCACAAGAAACATCAGGATAGTATCTTTCCCTGAACTCACATTACAGACTCATGTATTGAGCACAGAGTTGTAGACATATGGCATTCAACATTTAACCTATAAAGAACCAAATCTCTAGCTCCTGAGTATATTTACGAAAAAGAGATCAACAGAATCTTTCTGCTTATTCTTTATGAATAAAACTGTTCCAAGTATATCATAACTGCAAAAAGAATTGTCCTTCCTCCACGACAAAGAAAAATCTGGAGGAAACAAATTCTTCAATAACCCTCCATGAGACTGCACCAACCCCACCCCATCTCACCGCACAATACCCAACCACAAAATTAAACCTTTTCTGATTAACAGTGCAATACATTTCTGTTCATATTTTGTCTTATATCATGTTATCACAACATGCCACCAATGTTTCCACACCTCAGCTGTACCTGATCTAGTGCACATTTTACATACATATAATGGATTTCTCCCTTCTAAAACCCAGAAGAATAAAAATAAGTGCAAGTATGATATGAGCTTTAACACCAAAATATCCAAACAATAACTGATGACCAAAAATTTTAACTAACACTAACTGTAAGATTACAATGAAAAATATAGGAATGAACACCAATAATCAGTTTAGCAGTAGGCATAAATAAAAACCAAGAAACAGATTGCAGCAGCATGCTGTCAGTCAACCTATAAGTGGTTTACTACCTGATACCCGCAAGAAATTCAACGTAAAGTGTTTTTTTCTTTTCTTTTTATATTTTTTTGGGCGTATCATCGGAAACCTAATTAATGATGCATTACCTGGTAGAAATACATGTCCCAATCTTGAAACTCGCAGGAAATATTAGTACCCACAAAAACATTAAGAAGAACAAACCCCATGATAACATGGATCCTGTCTTGCCAGAAGGTAGGCTAGGCATTGGCACCAAACTGACTGAACTAGCATTGCCTTGTGACAGGTCAAAAGAAAAAACGATATTGATGTCCCTGTTTTTGCCAAATGACCAGTCCATCCCATTGCCAGCCGTAGTCATACTTGATATTCTGATCATACCTGCAGTAACATGAACTGAACCGGAAGATTGTGCTGTAGAATTTAGCCGAAGAGCAGCATCTTTTGTAGGGAACTCAGAAGCAAACGCAGGAGGAGCAGGAAAGTTACTCAACATGTGGCTGGCTTGCTTGAGGAACGGATACTTGACATCTGAATGATAAATATGGTACACAAGAATTAGAAAAGGTAAGTAGTAAATCTGGTATTGTCTACATGCTTCAAACATTTTGCCCCCACATACCTACATGAAAGTATCATGAAGAATAATATTCACATGAGCTAGTGGTTCTAGTTCAAGATAACGAGAGATTCTTGCCTAGATCTGGTCCATGGGATTTTCCTGGACCACACTCCTGCCTCTCTCTCCATCTGAGAGTGGAGAGTACGAAATCCCATGAACCAGGCCTAAACAAGAATTTTCCAAGATAAGATATCTCCTTACCTGATTCAAGCTTTGTGGCTTCTGGGTTTTGCTTTGAAGAGGATGCATCGTTGTTGTCGTGTCCCAACAGATGTTGGCTTGCCATGGACACTTGCTCTGATCCTCCAGACACATGCTGTTATAAATAACAAGTTACTTACAACTGAAACTTAAAGCCCCACATCAAATAAGCCAGACAAATAAGAGAGAAAACAAATCTTCACCTTCTGGGTAAGAGGTTCTTGGTCAGAAACAGAGTTTCCACTCTCCACCGTCTGACTAGGATCACAGCCCACATACTGGGAGTTATCATCATCAGCATCAAAGAATGTAAGGTAATCTTCAACGTCAAAACCATCAGCCTCGATAGGGTTTGAAAGATCATTAGCTTCCAGGAAGAATCCATCGTTAAATGGAGGATTGTCAGTGGCATCCAGGTATGGCTCATAAAGCAAATAGTTAAAGCCAACAGGATTAACATTATGGCTTGATTCGGCTATATATTCGTCTTTGACAAATTTCGCATCCGTTTCTTTCTGCTCCGGGAAATCACAGAACCCCTGGTCATCAGGCAACCCTGAACCACACTGAATTTCACCCATGCCTATCATAGGCTTTTGATGATCTTCGCCAAAGCCCGTAGAATGCTCAATATAGTTGCTTGATTCAACACGGTTGCCTGATTCCACATGGTTGCCTGATTCGTCGAGGTTGCCTGATTCAATGTAGTTGCTCGATTCCCCATAGTAAAAGTTCAATGGAAAGGGAGTATTCTCATTTGGACTACAGGTGTCAGGATTCTGGTAGAAGGTAACATTATTTAGAAATTTAAGTATTTAAATGAGAACTAATCAAGAATAATATGGGCAGAGAAGAAGTAAATGAGTGATGACTCATGACAAATGAGTTAAGGTAATGGGAGACACCTGACAGAAGCCCGCCGAAACCACCATCGTTATGGAAACAACAAATGTTAAAGAACACAATGATAGAAAGTTCTAAATCCTAAACACGGAATAATTTATTTAAAGTTATAACATAAAAAATAACTCACTCCCTCTCTCTAGTCCTAAAACCTAATTAGACAAATTTTGTTCCCGTTTTGTAAAATGAATTCCATAGTTTTTATGTAATTCATTTGCAATTCCATAAGCTCTTGAGTTTGGTTTCTCCATAAACAGCAGAATTCATTTACAAATGAACTTACTATTTCAAAAAAAATTCTATCAAAATTAATAAAATTTGCATGAGCGCATGAGCTTGTATAAAATTACATGGACAAAAAAAAAACCTTATTTTCAAGGGTCAAAATCTTTTGCTATCATGTACCTTTCCTCTCTCCCTTTCCCGCTCTTGCTATCTCGCATTTAGAAGATTTCAACAAGTTAATTACATGCAACTGAAATGATTCCCTTTTTTAAAAGAAAAGAATTGGGCTACATGATGAGAGGTAGCCGCTCGTCCCTTACCCCTCCCAACCATAGTTATCAAAAGTGCAAGGTGCACTATGTTGTAAAGGATACCTAGAGCCTAGGCGAGTAGGCATAAGGCACAGGCGCGCCTTACAAAAGCAAGGCACACATTTACTAAAAATGTGTATAAAATGCTTATAATTCATATGAAACAAACTATATTAAGAAATATCATGGATTTTTAATTTGTGAATGAATTAACACTAAAAATTCAATACGAGACTAAGAATACCACAGTGAAAATACCAACCAACAAGTACCAAGCATGGTTCAAAGTTCAAAACAAACACAGAAGCACACAAAACACTACTCAATTATGTTCTTAGGCTACTTACTCCTAAGAAATCTAAAAGTCCTCATCATCAAGCAAGAAAACAGAGAGAGGGAGGACAGCCCACTGGCCACTACACAGTAATTTTTTTAAAAAAAACAGCTCTAACAATTTTGTGAAGAAGAAAACAGAGAAAGGGAAGACAGCCCACTGGCTAATGCAGAGGAAATTTTTAAAAAAAAAAACAACTTGAACAATTTGTGAAGAAGAAAACAGATATGGTGAGGACTGGCAAAAGAAATAAAAAGAAAAGAAGGGTCAACTAACGGGAGAGAGGAGGAAGGAAGAGTGACCTAGTCTGCGCAATCTGTTCTTGAGAGAGAGATGCTTTCCAATTCCAGTAGTTCCTTACTTTCTATTTCTAGGTTTTCTTTGACTAAATTGATCGCATGTAACACTCACTATTTATTCACACACACACTTTTACATAATCCATCCTTCACCCAAGATTCTCATTCTGCTAATAAATCTGTGTTACAGCACTGCAGATGTACTCGTTCAGAGCCAGCTTATATTGGGCACCAATAACTAGCTTAGCAACAAGAAAAGGAATCCATTTCATTAGGTTCCACATGACAATTCATGCAGAGCTCCTGATCATATTAAACCTCATTTCTGAAGAACAAACAGTTCAGGCACTATTACGAATCCGTTAACCACGTAGCTGAGAGGGGAAAGTGGTGCGGACTCCACTGGCTCGTACTTTTTTTCTAGTTCTTAGAAAGTCTTGTATTCATTTTTGCCCATAAATCGTAGAAACAAAAGAATAACGTATCCACCAGTACAACACCATATACTAACTATATCTATTAACATCCACACTAAGTCAAAAATAAAAAATAAAACCCCAAATCACAAACCTGGTCAATGTCATTTACTTCAACAAAGTCATCCTCACCAACAACTACCTCATCTGCCATGGCATCTTGTCCCGGTACCAAAGCTACGTCATCATCCTCCCACTCCTCCTCAATGAACGGCGCCCCGTACTGCTCTCCATTCTTCGGCCCCGTTCCACTCTTCTGAAATATCCTACACAACACAAACGCATCCTTTCTCCCACCCAACCAATCAATACCCATCAATTCAACAAACAATCCAAAAAAAAAAAAAACTAGAAACTTGATTGTAGTCAACATCCCATAAAAACACGAAAAATCAAAAACAGTTAAGCATATTCTTACTTGTGCTACTTCTGCTTTCTCCAGTTCTTGATCGGCGAGGCGGTACTCGTGCATTACCCAATTGCTCCTCTCCCCACGCGGGGCTCGACCCCTATGATAAACAAGGGTCTTCTTCATCCCAACGACCCGCGAATAGTGGCGAATTTCCCGATCCTTTCCAGTCGTCTTCCAATAGCCTTTCTCAGTGGCCCGATTCGTCCTCGACCCATTGCCGTACTTCTTATCCAACATACTGAAAAAGTACCACTCCAAGTCCCTGCTCTTCAGCTTCGATTTATCTATTTAAAAATAAAAGACAATACTTAAATACGAAAACTTCAGATCCATCTTTTGATACATGCATATATACACTTATATACTTAGAGAGAGCGAGAGAGAGAGAAAGGGCGAGGACCTGGGAGGTCCCATGGCTCCGATTTGTAGATGTCGATGACGGAGATATGATCGAACCGGAGGGGTTTGTTGCAGACCTTGCGTTTCAGGTAGTACTGTACCAGTTCCTCATCGGTTGGGTGGAATCGGAACCCGGGAGCGAGTGAGGTCGCCGAGTCACGGCCCATCAATTCACCGAAAATAATAATTTAAATTGGGGTTTTCGGTTTTCGAATTGCAGATTTTAGAGATGGAGAACCAAGGGTAGGGTTTTCAATTGGGGACGAGAAAATCGAAGGATAAAGAGAGAGAAGCCATTGTGTGAAAAATGAAAGTCTTCGCAACAAAGGGTGTAGTAGATGTTTGTGTAAGAGGAAGTATTTTCGAGGAAGGAATATGCGAGGAGTTTTTGGTGACAGGGCCAGGATGATAAGTGATTATCACCGGCATAGAAGTGGCGACACGTGGGAGAATGAGGAAGTTCTATTCTACGAGAAATTCTTGCCTCCCTCGGGTGGAAACACCCCATTTTCATCGGACCAGTAAAAATGTGCCAAGTAAGTTATAATGGGTCTCGGATATAAATTGCCGATGAGTTTAACCCTGGTTTAGAAGACCCAATAGTAACGCGACAGATGTCCTGAAAATTTAAGCGGGTTGTGAAATTTTTTTAATTTCAAATGTACAGTACTTTGACCGAGACACTTGGGAGAAGTGTCTTTCTCTCTCTTCTCGTCTACCCAGCAGAGCGCTCTCTCTCTTTTGCAGCGAAACCTTCTCTCTCTTCTGCATCGAAACCTTCTCTCTCTCCGTCTCCTCTGCGTTTCTCCCCTCTCTTCGTCCCCGTCGACCTCACAGGTTCCGTCACCGGCAACGTCACCCGTATTGTCACTGTCGGTCACCATCAACTCTGGTTATAGATTGCCTCCGGTCACCGTCAAGCTTCGACCTCAACTAACTCGAAAGAGCCACCGATCACCGTTCTCCATCAAGCTCTCTCCACCGGTCACCCTCTCTCCATCTCCTCTACGTGAACGCAAAAGAGCCATCGGTCACAGTTCTCCGTCAAGCAAGGTAATTTCTAGGTTTTTTTGGTTTTGCTTTGTGGGTGAGTGGAACAGAAATTAAAAAAATAAATAAAGTACCAACATTATACCTGTATCGTTATATCCCGAACAGACCAATCTTGATTCATGGATTTTAATTTGGGCAAATCACTAGGTTTGGGGATTATTTCTCTTTTGGAAATAAGGTTTAGGGAAAAGGTACTACATCCCATTTCAAATATCTGGTTGCTTCCTATTTGAGTATTTAATTTGATGTTTTTGTTTCCTACAAACTGGAAAAGAAGAATGAAGAAAAAAAATCTCTTGTTTGATTTTTTTTTAAAAAAAGCTTAAGATCCTTGTTCTGCTCTTCTATTACGGCATATTTGAGCTACTTACAACTAGATGTTATGTTGCTTTAGTAATGTAGAGCCATAGAATCCCTACAGAAACTGGTATTGTTGTCTGTAAGTGTAATCAGAGGGAATTTAGCATATAGAGGCTAACAAGTTATCATTTACCACATTTGGTATACTTTGTAGGCATGCGTTGAGTTTACCAAGAATGCTGGAGTGGTAATAAACGATGCTTTAAGTACAATATTAACTTGCTCCAACTGAAGAATCTCTTCATAGAGGTGACCCTTCTTTACTTCTCTAGCAATAAATGGATTACATGGAAGGGAACTTTTCTATTGGAACATGCTTGTCGGATATAGGTGAAGTCATATGTCTGACCAATGTCTCATGTTCTTACAAGTTATGTCCAGAAAAAATTTCGAGTAGTAGATTAAATAGAAAGCTTATCATATCTTTTTAGAAACAAAAGAACTACTCTTGATGCTCTATACAATTTTGCAGAATGTTGATTTTTGATGATGATGAAGATGATTTTAACATGGATGATGAAGGAGATGGTATGCACCTTTCTTTAGAATATAAGTTGCTATTATGATTTTAGAATTTTCTTTGACTTTGAATACAGAATCTCAAACTATTGTTGTTGACACATGGAATAAGTGAATTTTTAATGTGCAGTAGTAAATTCTAAATTTTTTTATTTTGATGTTACAGATGAACCAATCTATTAGTTTTTGTGTGGAGAATGTTTGCCTAACTGCTAGGGAGCACCATTGCGAATATGGAATAATTCCACAATGGTGGGTTCTCAATTTTTACCCGATATCAAGACCAGTGTTTAAAAAGGCTGAGTTTGGGTGCGCCCAGAGGTGAAACGAGGCTAAAACGTCCCAAGGTGTGAAACCTTGGGTGTATCTGTTGCTGGGCGTGCATTTTTCGGGTTTGGGAATTCGCCCAGACATGAGGCATACGTCTTTTACGCCCCGGGTGTCTGGGCGTACGCCCAATACATTTTTTTTTTTTATTAATTCAGCAACCTCAAAACGATGTTGTTTTGGGTTAAATTAAATCAGTCATATTTAACCAAAACGACATCGTATTAATAAGCCCTTAGCCCCCCATTTAGTCTTCTTCCCTGAGGCCTGAAGTCGCGTCTCTGAGAAAACACGCAGCGTCCTCCTTACTCCAACAAGCTCTCTTCGTCTCTCTCTCTCACTTGTCCATCCATAGTCCATACTCCATAATTATCTTAGGTAAGTCATTATAGTTTTATACTATGCTTTCAAGTTACAATTTATGTGAATTCAGGTTTTTTAGGTTTAAATTATCTAAATTTAGGGTTTTTATGAAAATGTAAAAGCTTTACTTTTTAATTCTTGTTGAATGGACTTATTAAAGCCCCTTTATTTATGCATAAAAATATTTTGAATAATGCTTGAACTAGTCCTCCATGGATTTTTATTTGTTGTCTTCGTAGGTTCTGCAGAATGTTTCAACCATTGATTGTTTTTGGTAGTGTGTGAGATACTATAATGTTGCTTTAACATATGCAATGCACTCACTTGAAAGATACTATTGATGTCTTTCTTTTATCATCTGTTATATGCATGCACAAAGATAATTTCTGCCTTTTTACTTGGGGATTTGTACATGTGACCTGTTTGATGTTCAATAGATTTATATTTATATTTCCTAATTATCTTTCATAGTGGTGCATTTCATGTCTTTTGCATATTCTTCAGGATAAAGAACATGTTTCAAGTGAAATTTATTATAAAGAAGTAAAAATTCGAAAGAAAAGATCAATCACACTTGAATTCCAAAGAAGCATAGCCTAAAAGAATCAAATGATTCTTTCATGCTTGAATCAAATAGATTTTATTGAATGATTTTCAATTCTCAGAAAGTGAGAACCTAGCCTTTGTTTCAGCTATGGCTGAAAAAGTGCATCATTTTAGCTGGAAAAACACTGCTTAAGGAGAATAATTGAGAGAGAGAAAGAGACTAGAATGAAAATGTTCATTACTACCCGTATGATTCGATTTTATTTTTCCTTTTTAGACGAAGGAATCTACATATGGTGTTTGTAATTGTGCATACGTTTTGCTGTCTTATCTGTAGAGGTTAGTTTATTTAGTCTCTTTCAAAAGTTTTGAGAACTGGGCATTAAATTGAGTTGTAGTTTAGCAGGTAAGTGAAGAAGGTGTCTCTCTTTGTGAGATTTGTTCTTTCTTTTCTATGTTCCCATGTGGTGTGGAAAACCTATCTTTTGATTATTAGGTGCATTGTTATATGGTTTCTGTTTCATTTTTTTTAATAAACATATGGCCTTAGCCAATGTGTTGTCTTAGTTCTTTTCTCATAACAGAAAGCATGCCTTAATAAGCACACAAATGGAGAATTAACTTGCATGAAGTGGCTAGAACTCAGCCTTATTGTCAACAATTGGAATGTTCATCCTGGTTTATTTGTTGCTTTGGCATGGTTAATTAATAGAGTTTTACTATTGTAATCTTTTGCATGGTTCATTAATATTCCCTAGAGCTTTACTGTTGTAATCTTTTGGCATGGTTCATTAATATTTTTTTATTGTTGGCATGGTTCATTACAAAAAAATTCTAAAGTCTGTTTTGTCTGCTTATTCTAATCTTTAGCATGCCCCACCTGTCAGGCTCCAACACCACTCCATGCATGGTGTTCAAGTCTGTACTCTACCTCTTCTGGTATGGGTGGTGGGGAGGAAGGGGGTTATGCCTTCAGGTTAATGACGATTTGCAAGTTGCAATACTTATGTTTGTTGTTTGTCTTAATTTTGTGGATCATGTTTTCATTTTTCATTTATTTTTTTGAGCAAGCATGATGCCATTCACTTATGATCGAGAATGCAATGGCTCACTAGTCTCTTTCTCTCTCAATTTTTTTTTTTCTTTTGGTCAACTAGTTTGGAGATTAGGCTGTTGATAATTTTCCCAGGATAAAGTTGTGAATAATGCCAGCAAAACCTGAAAATGGAGATCGACGGTTAGACCATGCCACCCGTGAGGGGGCTGCTGCACAGGCAGCACCTGTCTTTGACTATTATATAACCAATGTTAACAATAAAAGAAGCTTGTAAGATTTGTTTATTTGAGTTTGCAACTGCTCTACTTTAATTACATTAATGTTAGTAGTTTTTTTGCTCTAGTTTTTAATTGATACTTGTTTTCTCTTCATCTTATTGACAGTGTAAATATAATTGAAATAGGAAGCATGGGTGAACCCGAAAATAGTCATGGCTTGAAGAAAGATCCTGCATGGAAGTATGCAAAGGAAATTATTGGAGAAAAATACTTCTATTGTCGATTTTGTGATCAACATTGTTATGGGACTATAAACCAATTAAAGCAACATTTAGCGGACACTCATTTTGGTATGAAACCTTGTTTGAAGGTTCCTAAAAATGTCAAAGAAGAAGTTGTAGCAATGTTAGCTAGTTTCAAATCAACCAAAAGAAGAAAGAATGAGATGCTTGAAGAGATTGGAATGGGTCTTGAAGGAAGATGTGAGAGTTTATCTTCCCCATCAGTCGGAGACTATGGGATCTCAAGTGGCAGTGGCAGTGGCCCGTTTACTCAACCAATTTCTACACTTAGAGGGCCAATGGATAATTTCACTTCTTCACAAGCCCGGCAAGCAACTTTGAATTCCAAATGGAAGCAAGAGGAAAGAAAAGATGTGTGTAGAAAAATTGGACGCTTGATATACAATGGAGCACTCCCTTTTAGTTTGATGACTAACCCCTATTGGCTTAGTGCAGTTGAGGCTATTTCTAATTTTGGGCCTGGCTTTAAACCTCCTTCTATGCATGAGGTGCAGAAATCGATTCTTAAAGAAGAGGTTGTTGACATAGACAAAATGATGGAGGAACACAAGAAGGCATGGAAACAATATGGATGCACTATAATGGCTGATGGTTGGACAGATAATAAGTCAAAGGTTTTGATCAACTTTCTGGTTAATAGTCTTGCTAGTACATGGTTCTTGAAATCAGTTGATGCATCTGACACTATTAAATCAGGTGAGTTGATGTTTAATTATCTTGATGAGGTGGTTGAGGAAATTGGAGAAGAGCATGTTGTTCAAGTTGTTACTGATAATGGTTCAAATTTTGCGAATGCTGGGAAACGACTTATGGAGAAAGGACTACATTATTTTGGACTCCATGTGTTGCACATTGTATTGATCTCATGCTAGAGAGCATTGCAAAGCTGAAGGTTCATGCTGAGACAATTGCAAAATCTAAGCAAGTTGTGAAGTTCATATATGGACATGCGTGGGTGCTTGCCTTAATGAGGAAACACATAAAAGATCATGAGCTTTTTCGCCCGGCAATAACACGCTTTGCCACTGCTTATCTCACACTTCAAAGCGTTTATAAGCAAAAACAATCTCTTATAGCTATGTTTTCTTCAGATACATTTTGCTTTAGTAGATATTTCAAGATGAACGAGAGTACAAAAGCACACACAAGCATATTGTTTGATCCGAATTTTTGGCGTAATGTTGCTTTTTGTATCAAAAGTGTTCTTCCTCTTATTCTTGTTTTGAGAGAAGTTGATTCAAATGAGAGGCCTCCAATGGGATTTATCTACAATTTGATGGATGCTGCAAAAGAAAAGATTGCATATAATTGTGGAGGAAATGAACACAAGTATGGGCCAATTTTGAAGAGGATAGATGATAGATGGACACAACTTCATCGACCTTTACATGCTGCTGGGTTTGACTTAAATCCTCAGTTACGTTACACAGAGAAGTTTCTTAAATTTGAGATGATATTGAGGAAAGGATTGTTTGAATGCATGGAAAGGATGAGGAGTTATGAAGATCGTGTTTCAGTTGATATTCAATTGGACTTATATAACTATGCACGTGGAGAATTTGGAACCAGAATTGCAATCGATACAAGAAATCGACGTTCTCCAGGTACTATTTAAGACACACAATCTTAGCACTTAACTTCAGTTTGCTCATTAAATGATTTTTTAATATTTTAGATTTAAGACTATAAGGTCCGTAATGCTCTAAATTTAATGACTATCGTTTGTCACTGCCTAGTATTGTTCTTATGGAATTAGTTTAATTGTGTAGCTTATCGATGGCTGCGCTTTGGAAGGGACACACCTGAGTTGACAAAGTTTGCTATTCGAGTCCTTAGTCTCACTTGTAGTGCTTCAGGGTGTGAGAGAAATTGGAGCACTTTTGAATCAGTAAAATTTATTTCACTTTCACAATTTAATACATTTCATCTTGTAAAACTAAAACTTATATAAAAAAATTGATCTTGTAGATCCACACAAAAAAGAGGAATAGGCTTGAATACAAAAGATTGAATGCTTTGGTTTATGTTAAGTACAACACTGCATTGAGAGAAAGAAATATCAGAAGGAGGCAACAAAAAATTGATCCTATATTGGTGGAGGAGATTGACTCTGATGATGAGTGGATAGCGGAGACAGAGTCATCTCTTCTCCCTAGTGATCCTTTTTGGCTTGAAGAAGAACAATTATTTGATGTTGATGCCATTAGGACTGTGCCAATTGAACCTTTGCAGAGAGAGGAGACTCAGACACCTGCTCCTATAATAGAATGTGGTTCTTTTGTCTGTGGATTATCAAACAAACAAACACATAAGACAGGGTCAAGTAAGTATGAAAAAAATATTATCATAGATGGTCACATATCTATGGAATCATTGGTCTCATTATCATATATTGTTATAATGCACTAATGCTATATAACTTGTGTAATTTGTTATATAGGTCAAAGAGACTCAAGATCGAAGAAGAGGCAAGCAAACTAGATTAGACCCAATTGTGGAAGACATGTCACAGAATATGCCCCCAGGATTTCATTCAAGAACTTTTCCTAGCGTAGATATGTTTGATGAAGACGATGATGATATTATGAGAGTGCTTTAGAGTCCATTGAATGATTTTGTTTGCTATGCTATCTAATTTGTTGCTTTTAATAGATTTATGTATGTGAATTTGTTATACTAATGTAAGTATGTAAACACTAAACAGTAAACATTTGACACTTAACATTGTGTTATTTTTATGTTTGTTGGAATTTGGAACGTGTTTGTGTCTTGTGATGAATAGATTGGTCAATTTGAAAATTAGAATTTGGTTTTTGGAGTGTGATTTGTGATTTATTGATAAAAGATGAGATGTATGTGAATTTGTTATATTATTGTAAGTGTGTAAACAACAATCACTTAACATTGTGTTTGTGATGTTAACGTGTGTTGGTGAAATATTTTGATAAATATTCATTCATAAGTTTAAGTTAGTAAAGTTTATTGATATTAATTTATTTATATTATTTTAATTTTTTAGTATTTTTATAATTTAATTAATATTTTTTTATTGAAAATGTCTCAACGTTTTAAAAGGTTTACGTCTCAACATTTCGGGATTTACGTGTCTTAGGTAAAATGTCTCACTCAACGTATTCGCTTCTGAAAACATTGATCAAGACCAAAGTCACTTATGCTAATGGTTTTCTTGTAATGATGAATATGGAAAGCCTTTTTTCTTTTGTAGAAAGCTCATGCTTAATAGGAAGGGCTTTGCAGTTACTTGGAAAAGACTCAATAGAGCCTTTGCAAAGTTAGCCATTTCTGGATTTTGATGAGTATCCTCTATTGTTAAACACTTTTAGCAGATAGTAGTAATCCTGGACAAAAGCCAAATGATCAATAGGTAGATACATCAAGGTAAATTATATTGGTATCTCTATGAATGGTTGTTTCATCATTTACCACATTTGTTACTTATTAACTGTTACTGTTTTTTTGCATTGTAGTGAATACTCCGATAATTCTTGGAATCCACAGTTTTCAACCTTTTGGCGGTCTTCTGCTCCTAATTGAACAGAATTGTTGGCACACAAGGAGGATGGAATTTGTTTTTCTAGAATTGCATTTTCTTGCATTTATGCATTTTGTAGATTTGTATGCATTTTCTTCGAATGATTTTATAGATTTGTGTTGTAGTTACCAGAAGTCACGGGAGTAGATTTGTATGCATTGTCTCTAAATCGTTATTAACACCCCCTTCTCTCCCAAAAAATAAAAAAGAAAACTGTGCAGAGCATAGTTAGGTGATTGCGCAGATTTTAATACCATGCAAAATGACATGGTGTAACAAAATATGTGCATTTGTTTTGGTGAATTTTGATGAAAAGAAAAGAAAGTTGTGCATGATCTGTCGTTATTTTGTAAGTAAGACACTGAATGCCATTCTACATGGTTAGAAAAATATCGTTTTAAACAAAAGAAATGACAATTCATGTTTCTTCAGTGGAAAGGACACAAACACAAGGGATTTTTTACTAGTTTGGGTATTAACTTAATGGTTTGAAAACTTCACTGATGATAATTTTCGAGTCTCACTTATATTGACATTATCGATGAAGCTTTTTAAAAATACCAATGAAATTTTAGCTAATCTAAACTATTGGATTTAGACTCGAGCCAGCTAAGAAATTTTGCATAAACATACTCATGGCATTATTACAGTAAACCAGATCTGCATGGTATAACAAGTTCAATGCAAACCAAATGGAGCAAACTGGCTCCAGTATATAGTTAACAAAAAGATATTATACGCACGCCACAGCCTAGTTACTGGTTCGTTAGCAGCTATTAGTATACATTACTGAATTTAAATTCATTTGATTGATATGCTTAAAGGATGACAAAGCAACCAGGACCAGGCACAAAAAATAAAGCCAAAGCTCAATGCACAATCTCTTTAGCTTAAATGTAGATATTTACATCTCTTTAGCTTCTGTCTTGCTGAACCAGCTCCAACAGCAGTTGCATTATATGCAACAACTGATTTCTGAACTGCCTCATCATATGCTTCTCTAAGGGAAACATAAAATCAACAGATTAGGGGGGAGGAAGAATAATAAGAATTGTTAGTTTTTGTCAGTGAAATTCTCTTTGTAGATGATTATTCTACACATTGTAATTCTTCAGGAAGCTTTATGCGGTTAAACGCTGACATAAACTTCAGTGGCAGAATCATAGGCCCTGTGACATTCTGATTCTTCTACACTCTGCAAAAAAAACATATATGGAGTAACATTTTATGTGACTTGTTTCAGAAACAATGAGTAATTAGACTTCACTGAGGTGGCGACAAATGTGGTAAATGATGAAGCAACCATTCATAAAAATATAAGATTAACTACCTGAGATAAGTTTGGATCACTCCCTAGTAGCATCAAAGTGTAAGGAACATTAGGGAATGGGTAACAAGATTCAAGCAATTCAATGATATATAAGTATCCCCTTCCGAAAGAAATTAGATGGCATATAGCATCTAGTTTACCCCAAGGAACAACTCTAAGTGCAACACCAAAACTACAAAACTTTGATGTGTTTCATGCATTTCACATTGTTGTTATGCCCATAATAAGGTAATTCAAGGAAGCTACAACCATCAGTAAGATTTGTTATTGCTGGTTGAGACATCCCTTTAACAGGAGAAGGTAGTGATGATGTTATAGAATAAATAAGCTTACTTCCCACCCCTCCCAAGTTACAAAAAAGAACAGAAAAGAATACTTAAGCTTTTGATAGTACCGGATAAGTAAAATGCACAAATTTTATATCATAACTAAAGCAATCAAGTATTAGTCTGCACCAACTTCTTTTTGTTGCAGAAGGATGCTAAACTCTCTTCACAAACAGATATCCAAAAACAGTTGTCAATACGAAATGGTAACTCTAGAGTGTAATTACGAAATGAAGAGGCTATTATATGAGATGACCTAGAAAGAAAGGTGCACAGATGAGAAGAAAATATCATCTTATATCAGCCAGGTTCCCCAAAATAATTATAAGCATAAACATGATGAAACTATACATGTTAGTCAAGAGTAAAGCTAAAAATGGAATAAAATAAGGAATACAAAGTTACAAACCACAAAATAAAAAGTATTTACAATTGCTTAAATAAAAGCGACTGAGAAAAAAGCTCTTAAAAAGCAAAGGAACCTACCTTCTTAAGAAGCTGTGATTTAGAATTTTGTCCTCCCTCCCCACTTGTCTCCTTGTGAGATGAAAAATGAATGTGTATTCAGCGTTTGGAAAATTTCCACCCAAACAGAATTTATTAAGTTTTACTTACCAGAATTTGTGTCAACACCAAGAGCTTTTTGGTTCAACCAAGGTCCGCATGGTCGTAGCTGCAAGCAAATAAAATTGAGAAGAGAGTCTAGGTTACAAAGAACTTTAAGGACAAAAATTACCAAATGAGTAGAGAGTCTAATAAGCTGCAATATTGAAATGCATTTTTGAATGTTGGGGGAGGTAGGTTAAAAATCCAGGTTTATCAATCTAAACAGAGAGGCATTTCAAATGGAAGAATTAATTTTTCTATAGCACAGGGAAAACCATAGATATCCAAATGACAGAATCTGAAAAGAAAAAAAAGATTAAACAAAATGTTGAATATTCACATCATGATTACACAACTTTAAATTTCCTTCTCTTTCTGATCAGTAAATATAAAACTTCAAATAATACCATCATATAAGTACAAAAATTGTTACTTAGGGACCAAAAAGATATCAATTACCAAATAATCAATCAACTGAACGATGAGGATGACCAAATCCTAAACTTTATTCTTAAATACAGATACACTTTAAAGCTATAATTCTCAAATCTGACAAGATACATATAATTCCACCTCCCCAATCTTCTGTTAACTGAAAACACACAAACAAAAACCCATTGACAAACTCAACAAAAGAAAAAAAAACATAAACCCATTTACTCATAACAAAACAGAATCAACTACCTGTCCAACAACTCCATCACACTTATCAGGTATAATAAATCAATATTACTACTTTATCACAATTTCATTAACATCCACTTAACAACACTTGGATAAAATTCTAGACATAGAAATAATTAATATGAAATTTTGGTAATTTGGGTAATCAAGTTACCCAAAAAGCAAAATAAAAAAGCATAGAAATTACCTTGCTCAGTTAGTTGAGGTCAAAGCTCGACGGAGAACGGGGACCCGGTGGCTCTTTCGCGTTCACGCAGAGGAGATGGAGAGAAGGGAGAAACGCGGAGGATTCGGGCGTATAGATCTCAGAGATTGACCGACCCATTCGAGCCGACAAGCCGTAGAATAAACCGAAGCAATCTCCGCCGGAGATGACCAGAAGAGAGAGGAAGGACATGTCTCTTTCCTCTCTTTTCAGTGACTTTCACCTCGGTCAGAGAGTCTACAGAGTTAAATTTTAAGGTCCCAAAGTAAAAGGTCAGCTGTCACTTGATAATTGGTTAACCTTAACCAGAGTTAAACTCATCAACATTTTTAGTATACTTGGCACGATTTTACTGGTCCGTTGGAAATGGGATGGTTTCCACTCGAGGGAGCTAAGAATTCTCCTATTCTAGTGTTGGGTCTTCCAGTGATGCTGATGTGGCGGTTTTGTCGGTTGACACGTAGTAAAGTGTGAGATCTTTACTCTACGTTAGCATGGTTGCACGTGGAAAGCTTCTTCTTGATAACTTACTTTCTTGAATGGCACTGACGTAATTGCATCCGTCAAGTAAAGAGTTCGAGAGGAAAATGACAGATATGCCCCTTCCCGGAAGCTGGATCCATATGAACTTGCAATGAGTGAGAAATTCTTAGATTTGCTTTTAAGACCTTAGGTTAAATCAACTAGCTTACACAGATTTTAGCATTGCGCTACAGCCTCAATGATGAAGCACTTTGTAAATCACCTAAGAAGTCATTTGTCCATCACTAGATAACTCAAAAGAGTAGAAACATAATCACTGCTATTCAAACAAAAGTCATGCACTTTGAACAAGTCACTGATGATCAAACAATCCCACTTTTCATCCTTTGTTGGTAAAGGATGAGCAAAACTTATCTACTGATACTCATACAACAGAAACATGACTTATCCCCAACTACATAAGGATAACCTCAATGTTTTGACAACAACAAAGGAATGCGTCTAATTTTACAACCACCTTACATGTCCTCAAATCATCCGATCTCATAGACAAGGCCCGATAATTCAAGCATCAAATACAGATAAAAAGATAATAAGACTTGAAAAAACACTACTCCTTATTAAGCTGGGTGCTCCTCTTCAAATCCTCATTTTCCTTGCTCAGAAAATCAATTCGCGATTGAAGAATGTTCATCATGGCATGGGCACTCATCATTTCGAGCTTCAATGACTCTCTCTCCACAGAAATCTGGTGAATTTCATTCTGCAAATCATTGACGACTTTCATGCAGCTAGGAGGCACTGATGAGTCAAGATTGGTAGCATCATATGTAGCTGGAGCAACAGGAGGTCTCTCCTTAGGCTCAATAGATTCCATCAGGGAGAATTCCAACAATGCTGAAATTGCTGTTGTTGTCGCTGATGATGTCGTCGTTGTCGTTGTTACTGTCGTTGTTGTGGAGGAGCAATGATCCTGAGTTGTCCTAGTTGAATCATTCGAACCATTCGAATGGTTATTGCCCATATCATGATGGCGCCTTCTTTTATATTGGAGCAAAGGTAAGGGAGCTTGTTTATTAAGCACACATAGTGGAGGACAATCATCTGATCTTTCACGCTTGCACATGGGTAAAACATTCTGAGACACTCTCGGAAGTTCGTAATCATTAGGAAAATCCCTTGGAAGTTCATTAATATTTAAAGGCTCCTTGTTGGCAGATTGTATTTCCTGCAAGGATCAACCAACCAACATAAAAGCAATTTTCAGTTTGAGGGTTGAAGCAAAAGAACTGAACATTAAACAGCCATGTGATGAGAGTGTTAAAAATAAGGGATGTATAACCCAATATCTACTGGAAACAAAATAGACAGATCCAGATCTGTGGCATCACAAGAAATTAAAGTAAATGAAAATTTTTAATGCAAGTCACATCAGGCACGGATGACATGATGCATCCCTATGTATCACCATCAAGCACTAAATCTCATATTTTCAACATCATAGATAAAGAATTCAAAATATGTGAATAAAATTGATGTAGCAAAATATATGAATCTTCAAACTGCTTGGAAATACAGAATTCAAAATAAAGAGTCATAAAACTGAAAGAATTGGATAAGATTTTTTTTATAAGTAAAATAATATGTAAACAGAATTGGATAAGATTTATATTCAAAATATGTCAATCCATTCCACGGGAATACCAAATTCAGTGAAATTGTAGATGACAATTTTCCATTCTTTCACTATAATATCAAGATAAGTTCATATGCCCTTAAAGGTTCCAAATTTCAACTAAAGAATTCAGAATTTATAAGATTGCGCCATTAATGACAACTTCCTTGTGCACTCATTATCTTTTCGAGAAATAAAATGTAGAACAATCGAAGTTCTATAACATAAAGGGAATAAGAAATAGAGTCAAAAACTTAAAAAAAAAAAAAAAAAAAAAGGAAAGAGAGAGAGAGAGAGAGAAAACAAAGCAAAGAGAACTTGCAGATTCTTTTTTCAACCAAAGAGTACACCCACATAATAGCATAGCATGTTGGGGAAAAAAATCTTACACGGATTCTCTGCTAATTTACATAAAGTCAGTGTGAACAGCCAAAGATACTATCATTTTGTCGTACTTTATGATGACTAATTAAACTAGCTACGCAGAGCCCTGTATGGACTATTATTCATCTAGTTCAAAGTAGCCCATCTATACTCAACATGGCCCATTCATTATTGAAACATCAAAATTCATAACATAAGCACTCGGCAAGCAAATTAAGTGAGGGACCTGTCCAATAATTATTTTCAAGACCAATGCTCAAACCAAAGTATTGTACATGACCAGTTAATAAAACCTGAAACGAACTGCTAAAAGCAGGATCATCCGACTGCTGTTTTGGTTCTAATCTATAAGTTGGCTATATACTAACTTAGATCAAACTGATTTTGGTTGGTGTAAGTTCAGCTCACTCTGCCTCTCATCTTCAAGAACATAAGTCAAACGCTTTAACAGAATTGGAAGCACATGATCCATAAGCTTAACTCATTTCAAACACCCACATGTGATTGCTCTTTCATTTAAGATTTACTTCATGTAAAATTGGATGGAGTTTGTCCAAATACCTAAAGGAAAAATTTTGAGTACTATTTTTTTTAAAGATAAATGATCTTTTTTTTTTTTCTGGAGAGAGAAAAAGAGTACAAAGGTAGAGGACTAGGAGTCTTCCTAAAAGTGGTAAATAGTAGAGTATAAGAATAGCCCTCCAATCTCTCCGGCGTATCCTTCAAAGAAATACCCAGAAACTCTTGTACCGAAGCCCAAAGAAAGAAAAGGGAAACAACTTTATCCAAAGCAGATGCGCCAGCATGGACCGATCTCTCAAAATCCATTCATTCATTTCCTTCCAAATCACCCAGAAACAAGGAAATTGCAACAAAATCTTTTGTCGCTTACTCCCTCCAGAACCCTAAAATTAGATAACCATATGAGTATTATGACTAGTTTGTCACATTGTTGCTGCTGGAATATTGGCCATATGCTGCAGTACATGGTCATTTTTGTCCCCCATGACGTAGTCAGTAGACTAATGGGTACTACTGTAATCTTAATGTGGACTTCTTCGCCTCCTGAAACTACCCTTTTTGCTGGAACCATTCGCTTTACAGCCTATGTGGTCCTTTTTGCTGATTTGCAGCAATCTCTATCTTTGTAGACCATCTTAGCTAAACAACATTAGTGTCTCTTCCAATTATCAAAAAATATATCAAATGTCTCTTCCTTACACTGAACTCAATACTTCTTGTCTATTATAATTTTGATAATAGAATAGATGTCTCATAATCCAAGCAATTTTGCACGACAATAGGACAGTGACTGGCCTCTTAACTGGTCGATGTTCAATCCATGTATAATTTTTCAAGACACCAAACGATCAAGGTATGATAACTATGATGCATATTCTCGGGCAAGCTTATGGGAAGGCCTCGATAATAATCAATGGCAGACAACATATAACAACAAAAAAACCACTCATCCAACCGAGATCATGTTTCAGTCAATGTTGAACTCCTTCACAACAGGCATTTCTTCCTCTCCAAAGTGACATTTATATCACTACAAAACAGCAGCAAATAACACAACACACCAACACATCCGTAAAAAGTGTCTACACTTGAGCCTCTATAAACTCTGCCTCTCCTTTGAAACCATCTAGTCTTGCCACCAATAAAATTATTCATCCTAGTCACCCTCCTCAAGCAAACAAAAGAGGCACTCTACTTTCAGATTCAATATTATTTTCAACTCTACTAATATATGGAAATCCTATTTTCATATGATTTATCCACATCTTAACCCCAAAATCCTACAATTATTATTTTCTAAACCTTTAACTTTCCTAGTTCCTCTTTATTATTTTCTACCCTTTGAAGAGTTCCTTTACAGTTTTCAATTTCTATGCTAGTTACCTTTCCACTAAATGCACAAAAGACAACAATCTCATGGTAGATGTTCCAAAATTTCCAATGCTTTTTAAGCCACCAAAACTATAGATTTTTACACTGCCAGCTCTTGGTGCCTTCGCAGAGAACTAAAATTTGTCAGGTATCACCCACTGAATAACTTCACGAGTGCTCCTCCAATATTTCAAAAAGAAAAAGCTTTATGTATCAATGGGGAAAGCTCTTCTACAGACCTTGTCAACCTATGGTTGAATATAGAACACATCATCCCCTTGCGCTACGTCAAAATACCTCCTATTCATTTTACACTAAACAAGTATCTCTAGCTAATATATACTCCCTCAATCCCATTTATTTTGGTTTGTATAGATAACTCACCTTTTTAAGGAGGCACAATAATTATTGTTACAACTCATGAAATTATAACTTTTTTTGCTAAATAAAATTTTTATCAAAAAGCACCAAGGATGCACCAAAGCCAAAGGCTTTACAACGCTAAAAAATTACAAGTCTAAAAGATCTTCACTCATTACAAAGAATTCCCTTTAACCCAAAAATTACGAGTATTGACCCAACTAACTCTAATGTTAGCAAAAGGATTTTCTACACCATCGAAAGCTCTTCGATTCCGTTCTCTTCACACTACCCATCAAATAGAATGCGGAATAAGCTCTAAAGCTTTTTTGACCTCCTTAGGAACACTCACACCACTCCACGCCCCAAATTCAGCTCACAGAACCCGCCACAACCCAAGAAACTCTCACACTTCTATAAGCCAATCCCCACAAACTTTTAGCTAAATAGCAATCCACCAAAAGATAAAAAACGGACTTGGTTTTCTCCTTGCAAATATAACACCTATTGGCCAACACCTTCCATCTCTTTTGAAGATTGTCAATAGTAAGAATTCTATCCCACGAGGCCTCCCACACACCAAAAAAAAAAAAAAACTCACTTTCTTGGGAACCCGAGCACGCCAAATAGCTTTCCAGGGGAAATGAAAGTTATCATTTAAAAGGTCTTTATCAACAAGAATGTTATAATAATCTTTCACCATAAAGCCTTTATCCGATCTAGGCCTCCATATCATAATATCCTCCCTGAACGATTCAAGACCCGTCAATCACACGAATTATAAACAGAAAGAAAATAAGACACGATATACCCAGGTTCACCCTAGAATAGGACAACACCCTGCCAGAAGTTTCACTATTATCAACCTCACAAATCTCTCGTTATAATGTGCGCTCAGTACATAGAGAGTATTTATAAGCAGCTTAAGACGCTCTAATTAGGGTTTCCACCCTACTGCAAAACCACGATTATTCATGGGCCCAAGCCCAAACTGTCAAGAAAAAAACCAGACCCAAAACATGTACAGGGTTTGAAATTTTCGAGGGTTTATGAAGTATGCACCAACTCTAACACTCCCCCCCTCTTCAATCTTAGAAGAATATAAGGAATCCATAAACTTCGCGACCTCTACAACTTCTCAAACATTCACATTGCGGATAAAAGTTACTACCCACGAGATCCTTCGATAGTCAAGAAAACACAAGAACTAACCATAGCTTCTTTATCTCTCGCTAAATTAAAGATACGCGAAAATTTATCCTTCAAAGGAGTATTCCCACACTAAATATCATACCAAAGCCGAGTCTTAACTCCATTACCCACTGAAATCTCAACATGAAGACAAAACTCCTCCCATCCCTTTCTAATCCATTTCCACACTCCCACCTGATACGCTCCCTGAGGATCTTTGGACATCCACCCATAAAGATCCATCCCAAACTTGGCCGCCACCACTTTCCTCCACAAGTGGTCTTTCTCAACAATAAACCTCCAAAGCCACTTACCAAGAAGGGCTTGGTTAAGCACCGCTAAAGATTTTATACCAAGACCCGACCCCCTCTTTCCAAAAGTTGCTTAACCACATTCCATTTAACTAAGTGGACCTTAAAGTTCTCTGCCGTGTTACCCCAAAGGAAACTCCTTTGAATGCTCTCCAATTTTTTACCACCGAACTAAGGATAGGAAAGAGAGACATAATATATTGAAAGGCTAAAAAGAGTGCTTTTGATGAGAGTGAAGACAACGATTTTTTATTTTTTAAGGGTCAAGGACTTAATTTTTTTATGGTTATTTATGTATTCCAGTCAGTGGACATACTAAAACCATCAGTAACAACTATCATTGAGAAAGGAACTTGAGCGAGCTCTCATATTGTTTGCCACTTTGGAAAACCTTTTAAGGCAAAGGAAGAGAATGAATAAAACAAAAGGCTCTTTTGCATGGAACCCTTTTATCAATTCAAGGAGTCAAATGAATGAGCTGATTCAGAAGGTTGTATCACAGATTCTAGAAACTCAGTCCCCCAGTATGGAGGTTGTTACTCTTATCTGATGTGAAATGTGAAGGGCATCCTTGTGATGATTGTGATACGGAGTTCAATCAAAGAATAAACTATATTGACCTACTCAAAAAAGTTGCAAAAGGTTAAAAACAAAATTCTAAATGTGGTTCTCCTTGCACTGTCTGTAATGACAAATTAGTTAAATTATTTTTCACATTATGATCAAACATATTAAACATTAATGATAAAGCTCACAACTGTAATGTCAAAACTAAAAGTTGGAAAAATAAAGCACCAACCTGCTCAACATCATTACTACCAATGGCATCACCACCAGCTGGTAGATTATCCCTAGCATCTCCGCCTGGAACCAAAGCTGCTGTATCATCATCCCATTCCTCCTCAATAAAAGGTGCATACCGGTTCCCGCTCGGTGGTCCTATATTATTCTTATGGAAAACTCTGCACAAAACATAAGCATCCTTCTCCACCCAAAACAAAAGTAAAACAAGGGAACAATTCATGATCAGATTATAATTCTCAAAGATAAACAATAATACAGTTTGATTGTCAAAAAAACAAATCAGTGGAATTTTATTAAAAGACATCAAGAGAATGCAACTCAAAGCCAAAAGTTAATTACAAGAAAGAAGCTCCACAAAATCTATAATATCTACCTCGTTTACAAAAAAAAAAAAATCACTTTAAACCAAAAATTATAGGTATTGAACCATCTATCTCTAATTTCTTGCTTTATGGTTTCTCACATTCCACACAACCACCCAAAAAATAGAGAGGGAATCAAGGAATAAGATTCTTAATCTCCTTAGAGGCCCGTAAAACTTAAGCAAAAATTCAACTAAAATGCAGTGAGTTTTCTTCATTGTCAAACCAAAACAGCAAAACCCATAACATCAAAACTTACAAGTTGCCTTCATTTCCTAAATCGTCCCTGCAGCCAAATGAAAACTTCACACATTATGATACCACAAACAAGAATTCCATTATGGCCTCACCTGCATGACTCCATTTTTTTCCAATTCATCTTCAACAATCCGGTACTCGTGCATGACCCAATTGGTCCGCAGCCCATCTGGGGCGCGCCCACTATGAAACACAAGCGTCTTCTTCATCCCAATGAGCTGCGCCTCCCTACGGATCTCCCTGTCCTTTCCTGTTGCCTTCCAGTACCCTTTGCCTGTGGCCCTATTCATTCTAGCACCATTTCCATATTTCTTATCCAATGCACTAAAGAAGTACCACTCCTGATCCCTCGACTTCAATCCCGAATAGCCTAAAACCACATAACAAATAATTACTCAAAAGGAACTCTTTATTTCACAATGAAGGGAAGTCTAACCGAAAACCCCATTGAACAGATCACGAAAACTTCATACGACCAAAACGGAAAATAAGGTGAAAGGGAAAACCGTATAGCACTAGGAAAAAAAATATCCTCAACAAAATAAAAAACCCCCACTAAAAATATAGATATGATATGGTTCAAAATATTTTTTTTTTGAAAAAAAAAAAATTAAGGGAAACAGGCAGCTAAATACTCTACATATAGCTAAAAACAAATTAAATTATATAAACAATGAAAAAAAAAAAGAACCCACAAACCAATTTCCCCCATCGAAACCATAGACTGATAGAATCAACAAAATCACTATGTGTACCCAAAATTAAGAAATAAAAAAAGATAATACATAAGCCCAATGAAAAAGTCCCTAAACGTTTACAACAAGCAAAAAAAATTGGAGAGAGGAAGGTTACCTGCTAGTTCCCATGGCTCGTTCTTATATATATCTACCACTGCAATACAATTGAAACGGACTGGTTTGTTCAAAATCTTTCTCTTCAAGTAGTAACACACAAGCTCCTCGTCCGTTGGGTGAAATCGGAACCCAGGTGCCAGTGAAGTTCCTGCCGCTGTTCTGCTGCTTGTTCCCGGTGTCGCAGCCGGTTTTGTTGCCACTAGTGCCGATGTTTCACGACCCATGATAGTGGTGTTCTCTGGATGTGGGAGGCCTAGGGTTTCTTGGGCGAAGACAAATGAAAAAGGGGATATATGGGTTTGATTGACGGAGAAGAAACGAGTAACAACAAAAGAAAAGGTACCTTCAATTGCAAGAAATTTCTTCGTTTTGTGCACTAAAAAGTTACCACAGTACTCCGTATTTAGGATATTTTTGTTTTTTTTTGCGCCATAAATAAATTAATACTTTACTGTCATTTTGTCCGAACATGCCTATGTCATAACATTAATGATGGAAATCTATTATATTTTGAACAGAGATAACGTTGAGGAAATTTGAAGCCATTATCGTAACTTGAGATGGTAAGAGATTGATGACAAGATAAGAAACATTGTAGGCAAAGCAAGTTTTACGTGTGCAGTGTAAAATGAGATGTTCTTTTCATCTTGTTTTGGTAAGAGTTACTAGTGTTTGTTGAAGTTTCCATAAGAGGATGTTATTGATTCATTTTTAATACTCATTAGCCATTAGACTTATATAGAAAGTGATTTTCCTTCCAAAACAATTAAAAGTGTGTTTGTTTTTGAAAAATATTTTTTTTGTTTTTCTATTTTTATTTTCAAAGAATGAAACCCTTTTTTTCCGGTCTTTATATCAATTAAAAATTATTTTCTATTTTTTGTTTTGAAAATCAGTTTGTTTCTCTTTTCAATTTTTAAAAAACGTTTTTCTATCTTAACTTCTTTAAGATGTCTTATTATTGTAACTCTTTTAACTAATTTATTGTCTTAAAGTGATTGAAATATGATTTTTTTTACTATCTAAATGGTTTATGGTCTTAAAAAAATGAAAGTATCAATATTAATTACTCAAAATTCGAAGAGATAAAGGGACATTTTGCAATAGGAGATTCTCTTTCCTTTTCAATTTTATAAATTAAGAGTATTTAGATGATAAATGTCAACCAAAACGATAGATAAATCCATAAGTCTTAATAAAAGTTTAACAATCTAAGTATACGGATTACCTCATGTAATTAAAGCTTGGGCAAAACATAAATAAAGTTTTTTATATGAAATTTTCTTTAAAATAATATTTTTTAAATGAAATCCGAGATCAAAATTTAAAATTCAATAAAACTCATTTAATATATCATTTATACAAAATTTATCACTTTAGTATATGATTTAATACATATTTCATAAACGGTTTAAAATTTATCAATTTATGTACGAAAAAATAGAGCTTATAAATTATGTTAAATTTATCAAAACATATTGATTCTTTTTTTTTTTGTAAATTTAATTTTTTTCGTAAATGTATTTTAGATAATAAATCATGATCATTAATTTTATTGTTGTAAACATAATATTTTTAAAGAAAACTTCACGAATTTTATGTACATAACTTTATATAAGTTTTGCTATTAAAATTTTGGATAAAGACTTATTTTTGTCATTCAATTATTGATCAATTCAATCATACATTTATTGATTGTTTTAATTCAATCATCAAATATATTTGATTAACTTATTAAACCCTTTTATCAAATTATGACATGAAAATTTACCGAAACTCTACCACTATACCTCCACTCATGGATGAGTTGGCTTGAGGAAAAAGAAAAATTAACATAAAAAATATAATTTTCAAAATTGTTAGTCTTTTATCTCTTGTACCAACATAAAAAATGTAAAAAAAAAAATTAATAAACGAAACACAACTCATTTACGAACCTACCTAAATATTTCTTATTTTCTTCGACTAACAAAATATTTTTGAAACTGATATATCTTCAAATATTTGAGAAATTCAAAATTGGACGATTATATTGAAAACAAAAGCAAGTACTCCATATTAAATTATAATATAGACGTGAAACTGTCATAATTTTAAAAAATCTTGATTGTATCGAGTGTAAATAAAAAATTTTACATTGATTGAAAATTTGAATTATAATTTTTGAAGATTTCATGAGTAATATATGTATATATTCAAATAATGTTACTAACAAAATTTTCAAAAAATTATCAATCAAGTTTTTAACCGATACAAAATTATTAATTTCCATTCAATATAGTTAAGAATTTTTTCGTTATTTTTTAATAAGCTAGCAGCATAATACAATTACAAATGCAAATTCTTTTTCTTTCCCTATAGATAAAAAGGCTGGTACATGTTTCCCAATCTACTGCAGGTACAGTGTGATATTTACTTCAATCATTTTACAAATAGAGAAATATACCAAAGTGCTTTACCATCAAAGCAAGTAACGCATAAGTGGGCCCACAAAAATTATGATAGAAACCAAATTTAGTCTTTGAAATTGAAATTTAATAATAATACTAATCCATCCGTTAAGCAACTGAGCAATCGAAGTCTTTGACTTGACCCGTCAGTGGTACAGGCGCACTTTTTTAGGCTACCAAAGTGGACAATTAGGCTCACACTTCAGAGAATGGAGAGAGAGGTACTCTCACATGAACTCACTGCCATTGACTCAGATATTTCTGCAAATACCACTTGTCTTTTCTCTTTGTATAGTAATAAAGTTTAAAAGGGTAAAAAAATCCAGTAGCATTTGACTCACCGTTGTTTACGGTAAGTCATAGGAACTTTGGGGTAAAAATACTATAAAGTGGCAGGCGCTTTAGTTAAAAAAAACAATAATATGAAATGCAATGAATTATAAAATTCGTTATTTCAAACCGATCATAATAATTATAATTGGGCAAACAACTAGTTTTAAAAAAAAATTATATAATTCATTTATTTTCGAATAAATTCACTTAGTATATGGAGAAATTATTATTTTGCATCGGATGTAAAATTTATTTTTACAGTAAAAATTTGATTGATAATTATTTGGAGCTTCACTTGTAACATCAATACATATTCAATTAACGTTATCAATAAAGTTTCAAAAAATTACTAATCAAGTTTATAACCCGATGTAAACGATATTTTTCACCCGGTGTAAATAAGAATATCTCGTATTTGCATTAATTGTGTGGGTTTAAAGATACATTTTTTCAATTTATATAATTCTCAAACAAAAATTCTGACTTTATTAATAGCAAGCATATATATATATATATATATATATATATATATATATATATATCAAATGATCTAAGTTTGCAAGATAGTGATCCAAGCTCGATTATTTTAATAAAAAAATATAATTTTAAACTATAACTCGAATTGAATCTTGTTTATTGAGCGTTGAGTTAAGTTTTTCACGAATTAAACTCGAGTAGCTCAAAAATGACTGATTGATTTGTTATCGATACTAATTACAACTTCATGAAATTAAACTAAGACTTCACAAATTATTATTTATTTGTTGATCTAATTTACTTAAGAGAACACAACTTTTAAGAATCCAATAAAATTAGGTTTTGATGATAAATCTTTTTCAATTTCAGAGTATGAAATAAAATAAAAAAAATATCTAAAATAGCCAAAGAAAATTATTTTACAAAAATAGTATTGAAATAACAAATTGAAAATGCTATTGTTATCACTTATCACTTGTCACCAAACTGTACAAAACTGCACACGTAAAACGGTCGGTTTGAAAAAATCGCAACGTGCAACAACGAATACACCCACCAAATAATTTCTCTGACACATGTAAGTACCTTTTGTATTTGCATGACCACGTAGACAGATTCAAAACGAAGGCAAAACAAAATGGATTAGATATTATGATGATTGAAAGAGATCAGACCGTCGGTTTAACTAACTTTGTATGATAAATGGCGCGTGGAACCATGTCGTTGTCGATGGTCATCACCAGGTCCACGTGTCCTTTTTTTTTCATTTTAGTATCCTACACTCGCAAGTTAAAGGATCTTCAATTAAAGATAATATAAAAAAATAATGACATCATATAGAGTTATTATGAAATAAAAAATAATAATAATTAAAAAATAAATATTAAAATTATTACTTCGCAATTATAAATATATATTTTTCAAACTCTGACACATATTTAAAATACAAATAACAAAAACATTAGAAATTCGAGATGACGTAGTAGTTTGGTACCGTTCGATCTGTATTGCCCAATCGATGGAAGAAAAATTAATGAATGTAGCCCAGCTTAGGCCATAGGTGGTGTATACATATTTTTTAAGTGTTGCGTGGTTGTTGCATGTTGCACACTTGTTGAGCTGTGGCATTGCTTGTCGAATTCTTGGCAACGCAAACTTCTTTCGCTATGACATCACAGCCTTTTGAAGCGCGTACAGATGACACTCTTCTTCTGCAAACTGCAAAGCAATATCCCCAATTTGGCAAATTAGAAAGAAAAAAAACAAGAGTACTAAACAGTGAGAGATGTAACTCTCGGGGCCTTAGAGATGAAATCTTTTAAATTCGTTAAAATATTTTAAAATTTTAATAAAATAATATTAATTAATTAATTAAAATAAAAAAAATAAATTTAAATTAATTAATTTTTATTAAAATTTAATATTTTATTAATTTTTTATAGTGTGATAATTATAATTTTATAAATATTAAGATATATTTATATATAAATTATATGAAATATAACTTATATTTTTATTTTGTTGTAATTTGTAAGTGATTAATTAAAAAATTTGTAATTATTATTAAACTAGATAACATGTATTATATATTTATGAAGTGTAATAATATCATAATAAGAACATTAACTTAGTGGTTAAGACCTATGACACTCTTTAGATCATGGATTACTCCCCAAGGCAAAAGTCGAGCACCCACCAGAAAGAATGTCAAACCTTTCACGTCTTGAGACGTTTTCAAAATACCTCGTCTTGAGGTGTTTTTAAAATGCATCGCTTCTGGGCGCACTTCCTTTTAAAATATTGGTACTAAATAATATTTTCTAAAAGCTTTTTTATCTTTTTTTTTTCTTACACTTTGTTTCGTAAGAAGTATAAAATTTAATTTAATTTTAAATATAAATAAATCAAAATTTATTTATAAATAAATTTACATTTAAATTTAAAATGAATTAAAAATATAATTTATTTATAAATGAATTAAAATATAAACTTTATTTATAAATTTTAATAAAAATATAAAAAAATTATTCAATTCTACTAGAATTCATCACATTTTTATTAAACAAATAAACTATGTGGATAATTTACTTTTAAATAAATTTTACTTCATTAATAAAATAAGTATAAAAAAATTTATAAATTAACTTTTTTTATAAAATTCAATTAAACTAAAAAAAGGTTACGGAATAATACCTTGAATTCGATTATAAAAATACTGTAGTAACGGCAAGAAAATGTCGTGGCCCATAACAACTGATGGACCGAAGTTCACTCACAAGGGAACGATTACATACGCCAAAAAGGGACGCATGAAATATTTGATGTCAAATCAGAAGGAAAACAAGAAAATGAGATTTTTATGTATCAAGCGGCCCCACACAAGCGCCTGCAGACGCGCGTGGAGCCATCAGAATCATAAGACCTCCCAAAAACACTACTTTAAGAGAAAAACCATCACTAAAACACTACCCGCCAACCCCACCAGTCTCCTACGTGAGGAAATTTCCTCCTTCCTCTATTTGTTAATTCTGGTTTCTTATTCTGGGTAAGAGAGAGAGGAAGAAAGATTTTCTCTTTAGAAAACTGAAAGGGGAAACACAGAGAGAAAGAGATTTTCTTGGGTCTTATGTGTAAAAGGAATAATGGGTTCTGCTTTAAATGGAGGGAATAACAGCAGTTATGATTACTCTTTCAAGATATTGTTGATTGGTGATTCTGGTGTCGGCAAGAGTAGTATTCTCCTAAGTTTCATTTCCAACTCTGTGAATCATAATCTCTCCCCCACTATTGGTACAAATTTCGTTCTCTATATATGTCTAATATAAATAAATCAATAAATGTACGTTTGGTTGTTTAATCTTTAGTTTGGATTTCAAGAATCACTGAATTATCTGAATCAATTTCGATTTAACCTTCTGTGAAGTAATGAATGCTCTGTCTTTGTGATTTTCAGTTGCTCTTCATATTTTGGTGGAGAGTTTAGTCATGTAACTGTTGCATGCGTAAATTAAAAGTAATTTAGGACTATTTTCTTCCTGTGCTTATGCTTTTAAAATTAATTTTGAAGCGACAGAGTCATAGGACTTTTTTTGTTGGTTTGTAAATAACTAGTGTTAGGAATACCTATCTGGGTTATTTGTTATTTTGAATAAAAAAAAAGGGCCTAAATAGAGTTGTTTCTTTGTTTTGGGTGTGACTTGTGAGTGAATAAAAGCTGTCTACTTTTTCTTCTTCACTGTTTTTTATTTTCCTTATTGATGACTCTTGGGAATTTCATCTATACCAAAGGGACTTCCAAATTTGTGATGCACATATAAAGGGCGAAATTTGCCTCCATAAAACTTTTCAATGGGTTACTATTATGTTTTCTTTCCATGGCTATAAAGGGGAATTTCAGTTATTATCAGAGAGAATATTGCATTTGGATGTTAAGAGGAAATGTTTGGTAAGAGATGGAGGATACTAGGATGGGGTTTGGGTACAGGTGATAACTGACTCAACAGTGTTCATTCATCCCCAAAAGGAAAGACTCAATAGAGTTGCCCTTCCTTGAGGGCTGAGTTGGTACCGCAAAAAATAGCTTTTGGTGAATGATTCACGCATAGATCATATATATATTTGCGGAAGCTACAACTCTCGAAGGCATATAAGTGTACCCATGTGAACTTTTCCCCTGCTACAATTCACAGGATTGATCATCAGGATTTGACAGTCGAGTGGTATTATTGTGATTATACTGCTTATATCAGAAACAAATTATTCTGCTAACAAGTATTGGATCATATTTTGACAGATGTTGGTTTGTATGCATTGCTTTCGATATGCGAGATTGTTCTGACATGGAGAAATTTGGTCCTTTCTCATCTTTGTCTAGAATTGATAACTTTCAATGTTTTAGTCTTAATAGCCAAATTAGGTGCGTGTATGTGACATCATGTGTTTGTTATTAGTCTCTTATAAGATACTATTTCAATCTTACATGACTGAGTTTGGAATCATGCACTATAAATTTGGCATCATAGTTGTTGACTCCTAGTGATACATGCGAATAGATGTTCTGTGTTGTGGATGGCTTGAATTCTGGTCAGATTCTGTCCAAGGATTGAGATTTCAGCTCAATGTTGGGAGTTTTGACCGAGGGTTTTGAGCCAAAGAATATGGATGTTGAAGTTTTTCCTTTGTTTGACCTCTCTCAGCCATGCTATAGGGTTTTTGGAAGATCTGGCTAGAATTAAGAAATCGACCTAAGGAAGACCCAGCAGGAACTTGTAATGTCTTGCCAAAAGATTGCCCCTGATGACTTCAGGACTCTATTTATACGGGTAACCAGCCTTCTTTTGGAGCTTATTTGGCTGTCCAAGTGCCTAAAACGACTTTGTTAGGGCTTATGTATAAATAGGGTGGACCTAGGGTATGACCTTTTAGAAGAGAGTGACTGGAAAACTCTAGGTCGTATGAGGTGGTGAGCATTGGTGTATTGCGGGATAGGGCTTGAGAGGTTTTGAGTGGCATTCAAATCATGCTTGTAAGCTCCAGGATATTAGTGGACCTTTCTCTTGTTGTCTTGCCCATCGACTTAGGCTTGTACACCAAATCAAGTATATCCTTGTGTGTGCGCGTTTGTTTCTTTCATTGATTTCTCTATTCTATGTTGATTGATTGGGTCTTGAGCAGGGACGGATCTAAGGGGGGGCATGCAGGGGGCAATCGCCCCCTAAAGATATTTATAAATATATTATACTACATCATATGTCAATGGCACCACTTGGGTAGTTGGTTGGGCATTTTCTCACTTGTCAAGCGACATACCGTATGTTTTTTATGCTGTTTATTTTTTCTCTTTTTTTTTTTACTCTATACTCCCTCATGTGATGGTAGAGGCCCTCTTTAAGTCAGGAACCAAAAGGTCAAAAGTAAACAAAAATAAAAAATCCCTTTTTAGCCTTCAATGACTTCAGTTTTGGAGGAAATAATTATTTCGTTGCTTTTTTCTAGGGACTTTCCTAGTTTCCTTTGCCTATTTACCTCCGAAACCAAAACTTAATTCTCTTTTATTAGCTCTTGCAATTTTTACATTAGTGGTTATGCTATTCTTTACTACTTATATGGTTATACATTGTGTAAACAGTACTACAAGAGAAAAAAAGAAACGGTTTGGATTACTTCCCTAGTTATTGTTCGGCTATTCCAATTTTTCATTGAAGTGATAAAAGATTTTGTGTTGAGGTTTTTTTTGTTAATTATATATCTTTATTAAAAATAAAAATTTTCTTATACTCATTGTTATTGTTTTCTGTTGTTTTTTTATTTATTGACTAAATAATATTGTGAAATTTTTTAATTACTATTGATGATAACTAATTTGTGTCAATATAATTTTATATTAGGGTTATTTTGGTAACATGCATTTTTTCTTGAACATAATTTGATGAATTTTTAATCATGGGATTAAAAATTTAGGCGGAACACTTTGTCCCCCAAGATAATGACCTGGATCTGTTCTTGGTCTTGAGGAGTTGTGTGATTGTGGTTTTGTACCTATTACCACAACATTTTGCCTTTGTAGTGTTAAACTTCAATACAATGTTTGTTTTTATTTTAGTTTTTTTAAGTGAACTCTGGATGGAGTAAATAGATATGCATGCATTTTTTTATGAAATATGTATGCATTTTATCTCAAAAGGATTTATTTTGAATGCAAATATTATTAATGATGAGCTCTTGTTGTTCTATAATAGTTTAAGCACTGAGTTTTGTCTAATGATTATTGAGCTTAGGGTGCTATTTCAACCATGTGCAGGTGTGGATTTTAAAATCAAGCTTCTCAGAATTGGTGGGAAAATATTGAAGCTTACAATCTGGGACACAGGTAATTGATGGATATTTCTGACTCGTTACGGCTATTTTCTCAGTTGAACTTCTAAACTGCCCGAAGTGCAAATGAGATTTATTCTCTAAAGTATTTTCTCAAGCATTTGTTTGTAGTATCTAGTTTGTTGAATATGGAATATTGACAAACTTTAAGAAACCTGTAAAGCTTAGACATTGTAATAGTGATGCATTAAGTTTAAAAGATGGTTTGAAGACACATTAATCATGTATATCCAGTATAGTGAACTGATGGGCGTACAAATGCACAGACTTCTTGTTTGCTTAAACTAATATCCAAGTACAGTGAGATAATTTCTATTAAACCATTGTTCATCGTTAAAGGATTCTCAAAGAGTGGGTCAGAAAAGGAAGGAGACCAGAAAGAGAGAAGATATTGGTTTGTAGAAAATGATGGTGACCCCATGACTAGATCCTACTGAAGAACTTAGCAAGATAGTTTCCTGTTAACTATTTCTTGAATTCTTTAAGCCCAAATCCACCGGTAAACGGGCCTTTTTCTGGAGTGTAGTTGAGCAAAGCGAAACGGAATTAGGGTTTTGTATTTTTCCATGTTTAGGTAGTAGAGCCAATTTGGGTGTATTGGGGATTAGGGTTTGAGAGTTCTCTCTCTTGAAATTCTTTTGTATAACTCCATTCTGATTATAGTGAGTTTGACACATTGTGAGAGTTTCTATACTCGGCCATGAAATACGTCGACAACATGGAGTAAACTTGGTTTTCCTCTAAGCCATGTTGGTTATTATTAAAGAATTTTCGAGCTAAAGATTAAATATCTTTGATTTTAAGCAAGGAACCTAAACATAAGTTCTTTTGTGAAGTGACTTTTGACTTTTGTTTCAATGGATTTGAAGACATTGGTTGCATACTGTGAACAGGAGTGGTGAGCTTCGTTTATAGATTTGGGTTGGACTAGAAATTTTGGATAAAATTTGGTGTTGCCTTATGAAAACCTATTTTAAAGGCCTTTCATGAATTGCTTTTAATTTCTAATCCATGAAGAATTGAATTTCTTCCTCTATTATGGTCCCAGGATGATGTTCTCTTAATCCCTTCCAGTTTTCCCTTTGTTATGGATTTTCTTTCATCATTTAGATATTATTATGACCTATAACTCCCTTCCAACGGAGATGAGCAATAGAGAAATCACCCACACTCTGAGATCTATTGCTAAGAAGGATGTGTATGATTCTGTAAATCTAGACAACAATCTAGTCCGAGTGAATTATACTCGAGTTGCAGTCCTGCTAGAGTTTAGTTTAGCTCCAAACTAAGTAGCTGAGTAAGTGAAGCTCCTACAGATTTTTAATTGATGAAGACAATTTGGATGCTGGTGAAAGCACCATATTATCTGAGTTTATGCCACCCTTTGCTTGGGATTTTGGTTTTGAATCATCACCTGGTAGGCACTGAAGTTAAATTCTTTTACTAGACTGTTAATTGTTAAGAAAACTTTGAGATATCACTGTATTAATGCGACAATTGTCAAGCCCAATAGTTCTGATGCAATATGCAGCTGAATGGTGTAGTAGGGCCATCCATGTACACCAGAGATTGATTGGCACATCAATGACTGCATCCCAAGGGATGATATACTGTGTTTTGGATATGCTGCAAGATCAAAGGAGACAAATCGAGAAGTGTGTTTTGAGGTAGAGAGAACAAAGACATCTTGACTTACATCTATCAGAGACAGGGTTTACATAAATAAGCATTTTAAGTCATAAATTGATTTGCAGCGTAGGCAATTCGTGATCAATGAGTTAAATAGCCAAAAACTCACTTACACCGTTTGGAAAATTAACTATTGAACTTGGACATGAACTTTTCAATGTTCACAATTCTCTCTCTCTCTTTAAAGAACGTAGTACTCTTCAGTTAGGTGTAAATTTTCCTCTTATAAAACACTTAACCCTTTTCAAAAGAGTTGTGACGCGAAAAGATGGTCACCTTTCTTTTATCAAGTATGGAATCCAATCTATGAACTTTTTTGTTTTTTGAATTATTTCCCCAATCCTTTGTATGCACCTAGTTGGACTTAACAAGGAGTTCTTTAGAAATTTCAAAGCCATTTCAGTATAATTGTTTTCTTAACATTTCCTGATGTGTTGCAGCTGGACAGGAGAGATTTGGAATATTAACAAGTTCTTATTACAGAGGTGCACATGGAATTATCCTTGGTATGTCCATGCAGTCATTAAAAAATTTGACTGTAAATCTTTAGATGGGGGATCATGTTCTTGAACTAGACTTATTCCAAGTTCTTGTGCTTCAAAATGATCAGTGGTTTAGTACACGTACTCCATTCATTTACAAACTTCTCACTCTTAATTTCATTTTGGCGTTCATGTCTACCATGCTGTGATAATTTCATATTTGTCTCGTGATAAGTTAATATGTTAAGAAACTTTATAAACTAATAAATACTGAGGTTGCTGGAGCGCAAGACACCCTTAGATCATAGAGGATACTGGCTTTTCCAACTTATTCTTAAATACTCAGCTTAAGTAAGTTTGCCTCGAGCTACTGATTTGCTGGTTCTATGATAAGTTGATCCAAATGTCAGTACAGACTACACGTAATCAAAATTTTCATCTGTGCCAACGTCAAACTTATATATTTGTTTTTGATGTTTAGTTTCTCTGATCCATATTAGCCTACATGATCAATTGCTATTCTAGATTTGGCAAATGCTCTATCCCAGCAATTGGAGTCGAAGATAAATTCTATTCTGGAAAGCAAGAATTTTCAGATCTATGTCCAAGTTAATTTCAACTGATGTGATGTTTTATGTTTCATGGACACATAATAACTAGTGTTTTACTTAGAATTTCAACATTTGTTTTGATTTTAAGAAATGATTAATGGACTAATTTTGAATTTATGGCATCGTCTATGACCCCACCTCTGTAATTTATTTTTGATTTTTCTTATACTTCTTCACTCTTCAACTCTGCTAAGATGTTATTGCTGTTAATTAAGCTAAATCATTCAACCAGAATTCTAACATTTGCATTTGACTTTTGTTTTAGTTTATGACGTGACACGGCGAGAAACCTTTACAAACTTGTCTGATATATGGGCAAAGGAGGTGGAACTCTACAGTAATCATGACTGTGTTAAAATTTTAGTTGGAAATAAAGTTGATAGGGTAAGTTGTACAATGTTAATGTTCTTTCCTGCCCCAGACACACTTCATGCAACTGTTTCTGTCCCCGTGAAAAATATTTCAATGTTTAGCATCACTCATACTACAAAAAAAAACTCTTAATCAATGACCTGTACGTTTTAGGATACATGAGTATGCCATTTTTCCTCTTTTAAATCTACATTTCATGTGCTTTGCAGAAGATGACATAAATTGTTTCTGTGACATACACTTTTCAGGAGAGTGAAAGGGCTGTTAGCAGAGAGGAGGGGATGGCTCTTGCAGAGGAGCATAAATGTTCATTTTTTGAGTGCAGTGCTAAAACTAGAGAAACTGTGCAGCAATGCTTTAAAGAGCTCATATTAAAGGTACACTTCTCAGAAAGGCATGCAACACTCTCACTTGTTAAATATGCTACAATGTGCAGGTAGTTTGTACACACGGTTAAAGTTATCACTAATTTCACTATTACAATTTCCAAGGGGCATTGCATTCTAGAAAATAATCATTTCCCAGAATGCAATTCCTTCCAAAACACTTGAAATCTCCAAGATGGACCATTTCAACTTCTACCATGAGATGGTTTTTTCATGCCTCTTCTAGGGATCTCTTCAACAAGGGCACGCATACAGAAATTTAGTGTCCTTTGGTACATTGCTTTACTTTCAAAACTTTAGAAATAAAGATATTTGTTTGGTGATTACTCGCCTGTGAAAATGAATGGGAAAATATTGCATAAGGGGGCTTGCAATTTAAAAAGACTTGGACTTGAGTTGTGTGAATCATAAAATTTACAGCTTCAAATTTGAATTGTTTCTTTTATTCAGTAATAATGCCGGCGGTTAGGACATTTGTTTTCAAATTTTTTTCAAGTAACCAACCTTTCACTTGACGTAGCAGATGGCATGCATTATCTGCACAAACTGTTCTGCGGATGTTCCTTGTTGAATATCAACACTGGTACAAGAATGATGGCTATGACCTTTCCGACTAGTCTGCCTTGCATGCTTCATGATTATTGTCTGATTTGTTGCTTTTCTACATGTGTTTACTGATTTATTGGTTTATCAGATATTGGAGGTACCTAGTTTACGGGAAAAAGGATCGGCAGTAGTGAAGAGACAAATTTTGAAAGAAAAACCAGGATATGAGGCAGCTCTTGGTGGTTGTTGCAAAATTCTGTGAGATTGAGGTACAATATGTTGTACTTGAAAATAAAAATAGAAATAGAAGCTTCACAATCATTGATGCAAACATCAAACGGATGGAGAAATCTTATGCTTTGCAATCTCAGTGTAGATAACCATATGGTCTCCAGTCTCGACGAAGCTCTATTGGAGCCACTGTAGTCAATTCTACACATAATTTTGGAAATGTTGGGGGAAGGGGCTGTTGTAACATCTTTCAGTTTTGTAAATCTGTTATTTTAATTTTTGATTTCTTCAGTCTACTCTACTCCCTCAGTAGGTCTTGGGTATAAGCATGCAGAAAGTATACATGTATTTTGGAGTGAATAATGGTTGTGTCTCCATAGTGGTTGATAATAGTTTATATGTGCAAATACAAAGATGTATACACACTGCTGAAGACTCCTAATTGCTTTTGTTGTGGTGACTTATGTATCCTTTTCTTCTATCAATTGCGATAATTGTGAGCTTTTCTTTTATCTCCTCAGGAAAGGTGAGTAGTAATTGGTCCATGTTCTGACCACATGATGGAACATTCCTAAGTACAGTTTATTATATGGTGTATTAACTGGATCTTGATTGTTGAATTTAGTGTGTTTAATGGACAAGATTATTTCATATAATCTTACTTTTTTAATGAAATAGAGAAAAAGGCAGGAACTTAAACACAAGTTATAATGCTTGATTATGAGTAGATTCATCCATTAATGAAGTTGGTTGCAGATTGCAGAAGATTGATTTCTCTCTTTGATTCTTCGGACTCTGAGATTTCACACTTACAAAAAGGGAAACTATGCAACAGATTTCATGGCTGCACTTGACCATCAGCTACCATCATCACCGCCTTTAGCTGATGCCATGGGAATAAATTCCCCTATATTTGCTATAGAAGGGATCAAATAAAATCTTAAATGGAGATCAAGATCAATTGTTTCCCAATTAACACAGAATCTCCTGAATATGTCAAAATCAAGATTTGAGTCCTATCTGATGTCTTAAAGTATTGCAAATCAAAGGTGATCCCTTCATTGATTGAATGGGTACGAGCAAATACCAAACTCGATCGGATCTATAGTTAGGGGCTATATCACATGGACATTTTATTTTACTCTGACTCCAGACATTCTGATAAAAGTATGATATTTGGTCATATTTAATTTAAAAAAATTACAAAAAATAGATGAGCCCGACACTCGAACACTACTGGTGTCCGACACCCATACCCGAAACATAGGTCATGAGTATTTTCCATTTAAGAGAGTTGAGTCCTCTCATATTGCTCAAGGGATTGCTTGTTGATCCTTGAACCACTATAATTATCTTTGCCTTCTTAAAGCGACAAACAGATTTGGATTCCTTGTTACCTTATTAACAACAGATTAGCCGTCCAATAGATCATGGAATTTGTCAAATGACAGAAAACAACTTTTTATATATATATAAATATATTGCTTGGGCTGAGTCAATTATGCCACCAATGTTGAACAGAAACAAGGCTATATGGCAACAATATTATGCTAATGTTTTAACACTAATCTGCCGGCTTCACATTGTCGAAAACTGCAAGGCTAAATCGTTTATGGTAGGTTCTTTATAAAGAGCTGGAAAACAGCTTCCCTTTCTTTCTTTTTTCCTTGTCTGGTTGGTTTTTTCGATCACTTTCTTAGGAAACTGCACCTTTTTCACTCTTTCCTAAGAAACAAACACAAAGGTGCTTTCTACAAAGTGTATATATATAATAATCTATATGGCCAAAACAGAGAGCCTAGGCCATTACGTTTTTCTCTACTGCAAATGGCCTCTTCTGGCTATCTCATAAAGTTAATTTTGTATGCAACGTTTCTTGCCGTTTTTGTTGTGAGAGCTAATTGCATTGACATTTTTTTAGAATGGGATGTTGCTATCGACACAACTATTAAACCTATTTCTGTTGATCAACCTGTATGAACCACTGTCTGTCACTTTTTACATTTTTTTCAATGTTCTCCCATCTTTTCTGGGTAATTGTTTGGTTTTTGTTTCTTAATTACTAATAGAAAAAAAATTATGGTTTGTGTCCACAGGTTATTACCATCAATGGAATGTTTCCAGGACCACTTATCAATACTACAACCAATGATTTTGTCCATGTCAATGTTTTTAACAATTTGGATGAACCACTACTCTTTACATGGTGAACAATTATTCTCTGTTTGTTCTTTTTTTAATGTTTTAGATGAGATTAAGCTCCAGTTGGCCTACCTTCTGAAACTGACTCTGCTGCCCAGAGAAGCAGAAGCTAGACTAAATTGAAACTGATTTTAGGAAGAATCAGAAACTGCAAAACATATGAATTGGGCGAAAAGCGAAAATCAGAATCTGGGTTTTGTAGCTTTTGATTTGCAGAATCACTTTTGACAAAATTGTGTAGTTTATATAGTTTCATAGTCAAATTATGGAGAATTCATTTCTTAAGACCCTTAAAAGTAAGAAAGTGTTGATGGTGATGCAGGAATGGTATACAACAAAGGTTAAACTCATGGCAAGATGGAGTTTCTGGCACAAACTGTCCGATTCAACCCGGTACAAACTGGACTTATGTGTTCCAAACCAAGGATCAGATTGGTAGTTTCTTCTACTTTCCATCTATTAACTTCCAGAAAGCTGGTGGAGGATTTGGACCTATTCGGGTCAATAATCGGAATGTCATCGCTGTCCCCTTCCCTAAGCCAGAAGCTGAGTTCGATCTTCTCATTGGTGACTGGTTCTCCAATGGCTACAAGGTGACATTCTTCTGAAATCTATCCATCAAGATTATCATAATTTTTGTTCAGTGAATCTTAATTTAGGGCTAACTCTTTCATTTTTTGTAAGCGATTGTTACAGAAAACAAAGTCATTGATGAGCAGCACTGATATGGCATATCAGGTTACCCCTGATATCATTCTGATGAATGGCAAAGGCCCTTATGGACACCCAATGTCGAAATCCTACGAGTCCTTCAATGTCACAAAAGGTACATAAAAATTTATATAGTGCGGTTGGATTGAGGGGAAATGGAAGGACAGGAGAGGAAGGGGTATGCCATTTCCCCTCAATCCAAACACACGCTTAAAGAAGTGGGTAATTTTCTGTTGTCTGTGTCTGATCATGATCAGATGGTGATCCAGCACTCCTGACTTTTGACAAGATCAATTTTTCATATTTTTGTGTATTGTGAACGTCTTGTTCTTGAATTGATGTTATGCAGGGAAAACATACAGGTTTAGGATATCAAATGTAGGAAGTGTACTGAGTTACAATTTCAGGATTCAGAATCATAAAATGGTTTTGGTTGAAACAGAAGGTTCTTACACCAATCAGATCACTTTGGATTCTCTGGACGTGCACGTTGGCCAGTCTTACTCTGTTCTTGTACCAGCTGATCAAAGTGGAACTGATTATTACATGGTGGCAAGTCCTAAATTGGTCAACTCCACTGCTTCTAATAGCCTTACTGGTGTTGGGATCCTACACTACTGGAATTGTACTGCACAAGTTAGTGGACCTTTGCCTACTGGACCTGATCCATTTGATCTAGATTTCTCACTTAATCAAGCCAAATCTATCAGGTAACACTTCTTTGTTGATTGAACTTATGAAAAGCTTGAATCTTTGATTACTTAAGTCCTCATTTTCTTCATGATTAGGTGGAACTTGACGGCAGGGGCTGCAAGGCCTAATCCACAAGGAACCTTCAATGTTTCCAATGTGACTCTATCACAAACGTTCATCCTTCTAGGCTCAACGGCTGAAATTAATGGCGACCCACGCTATGTTGTGAACAATGTCTCATATTACACTGTAAATACACCATTGAAGCTCGCGGATCAATTTGTCAACGGATCAGGCCTGTACGTACTTGACTGGTTTCCCACTGATTCAGTCAATGCTGAAGCTGCATATGGAGTTTCTGTTGTTACTGGGATTCATAAAGGGTGGATAGAACTTGTGTTCAAAAACAATTTGGATGTCATGGATTCTTGGCATTTAGATGGTTTTGGGTTCTATGTAGTAGGGTAAGTATCATAAATCATAATCTCTTTCAGTGTGTTTGGATTGAATCATTGAAAGGAGGTAAAGGAAAGTAAAGGTACACAAGCCTCTTCATTAAACCCTTTATTTTCCTTTTCCTCCATTTCTCCTCAATCAAATCGCAACCTCATTGCTAAACTTTAATGATTTTCTTGTTCTCCTTGGATTAGAAAAAGAAGAATTCAGAACTCATGTATTTACTTTATTTTAATCAATAGATTTGGGTATGGAGAATGGACACAGGAATCACGCAAAAATTACAATCTTTTTGATCCTATTGTTCGCTCTAGCGTTCAAGTTTACCCAGGAGGATGGAGTGCAGTCTATGCATTTTTAGACAACCCAGGAATGTGGAACTTGAGGTCACAAAACTTGAAAAATTGGTATTTGGGTGAAGAACTTTATGTGAGAGTCCATGATGATGATCCTAATCCTGCAAAGGAGAGGCCACCACCTGAAAACCTGCTTCTATGTGGTTAGTGACAAAAGCTCACATCCTTTTTTTTGCCCATTGACAATGATTCATTAACTACTGCTCAACTTTGTTACAATTCTATTATCTTCATGCCTGAAATGAACTTTGGTTTTACCATTTTACAGGGATTTTTGATTATTCCGATGCCCCAGCTCCTTCTCCTGCTCCGTGGACAGGAAGGTGATTGGAAGAACATTAGTTGAGTGATACTCCATTCATTAGTTTTTTTTTTTTTTTACCTAAAACCTTGTATTACTGTAATTGGTTACTATCTTTTTGTATAAAATTCTCTCCGGTGAACTCAATGAAGAGAGGGATGGATATCTCATCGACCAGATAGAATAAAATCATTATATTTTATACGTAGAATGAAATATCTTATTCTTTTATTTGTTTATTTTATTTTATTTTTATTATTATTTTGTTCACCAAACACACTTGTATGATTTGAATTGAAATTATTTTAATTTCCAAATTAAACCTAAATAATTTTAATCATGGAGATCATAATATTACTTCAGCATACAGTAAAATATACATATATAATATTATTTTTTTTGCTAGAAAATATATATGACATGTTTGGATAAGATTTTCGAAAACTCTTTTATACGTTTGACAAACAATTTTCAAAAGTAATTTTTTAAAACAGTTTTCAAAAAACCTGTTTTCAAAACTGTTTTTTGAAAACTCAAAATTGGTGTTTTCTGACATAATTTTCAAAAAATAACCTTAAAATCAATGTTTTATTCTCTGTTTCATTCTTCTTCCATGATATATAAAAAAATTAAAATTTTGAAAATAAAATAATATTAATTATTTTTAAGTATTTAGTAAATATGAGATATAAAATTAATATAGATTTTAAGTTTAAACTCAAAACTAAAAATAATTACAAGGTGTGTCAAAATAGTTTTCAAAATAAAATTATTCAAACAACATTTCATTATTTTTTGTTTTGGAAACAGTTTTGGAGTTACAGTTATCCAAACATGTTTTCTTCATAAAAAATCATAAAACAGTTTTCACATTTTCGAAAACAGTTTTAAAAAACTGCAAACAGAAACATTATTATTATAAAAAAAAATAAATAAAAATGTTATTAAATATAATCAAATCAATCATCATATTATTTATATATAACATTGATTTAATAAAAAAAATATTAAAAAAAATGTCTTTTGTTAAGCCGTTTGGACGAATACTATGGGTTTTCTACTTTTCTTAAGGAATTGGGTCTGGTTCAAATATTTAGTCACGGGCTTCACCTGTATGCCTGGGCTTAGGCTCTGTTGCAGCTCAATACTATCTTGTGTAGCCCGTAGTTGCCTTGTGGGTTGCCCGTGGCTCATCTTTAGCACAAAATTGAGCCCTTGGAGTGCCCCATTTCTAATAACATTCTAGGCCATTTAAAAAAATATTCAATTATAATATGAGAATTCAATCAAACTGGTGAGTTTTCTCCTCTCCTCCTATGTATTTTTTGATTAAATTATAAAATAAAAATTAAATTAATCGAGTTTAAATTAAGTTAATTAAATTTAATAAATTAAAATACAAAGGACAAAAATTACACTATTTGTGATCAGTTTTTAAAATCTAACCATGTTATTTTTTTAAAAAAAATCCATTTGAAAAACGTAATCTTATAACAATTAAAAAAATATATATAAAATATTGAATTTAAAATTTCATACTGCAAGATCGTAAACCCTACCTCTCCTTGATTAAGCCATCCTTTAATGATTGGTCATGCTATTAACTGCCCCACCTGTCATGTAAACTTTACTAGGAGTAGGAGTTTCAGATAAAAAGGAGAGGCAAGCACGATACACATATCCAAGATACAGTAGACTCTGAGACTAACTAATAAATGTCAACCAGATAATATATGACATTAAAATGATATTATTTTCATTTTGAAAATTCAGCTTCGCTGGCGCCTAACTTTTGGTTGGCAGGGGCTCACATGTCTTTCACTTCTATCATTCAATAACACAAGAAAAAAGAGAGATAAAAAAGGAAGCAGCACCCAAAAGAAGAAGAAGCATCAGAAGAACAACTTTTTCATGGCTACTCCTATTTCTTTAAACTAAATCCGTACAGTTACTTTTTTTTTTTCAAAAAAAAAAATCTTGCTTCCTTTTGTTTGGTCTCAATGGACACTTCTGTGAAGAGAAGAACTTTGCTTAAGGTCATCGTCCTTGGCGATAGTGGGTATGATTTAATTTTCTTTCCCTTTTGAACTTCAGTTAATTGGATGTTATTAACCATTTGTGTTTGGTTAAATGTTTTAGCTTCTATTTTTTTTTTACATATATGCAGGGTGGGAAAGACATCTTTGATGAACCAGTATCCATTTGCATCACGATAATATCTTCCTTTTGATAAATTTGTGTTGTTTGTTCTGTTGATCGAACTCTTCTATATATTTGCTAATGTTACTAGCAATTCTGGGCTGCCAAGGATAATGGGTTTGCTTATGTTTAATTAAGTTGTAATATGATGCTCTTTTTAGTACCAAAAAAACAGAAGACCAGTCATTGCTATCATTACATTGTAGGCTTAATCTATGTGTTGGTAGTTACGTTACTTGGACTCGTATATGAGTGTTAGACACGGGTAAGTGTCTTAGTGTCGGATTTTTTTTTAATTTTAATAATTTTTTCTTTTAATTTGGACAGTTCAATTGTCATACCGTGTCCGAGTGTTTAGGGTTTGACACAGATCTGACAAGTTAAAGTGAAGAGTTTATGTAACATAGGTTAGGTTAGCAGCCTGTTTACTGTAATTATGGTCTTCAAAACCATGGCATTTTATGTGAAGTTGTGCATAATGGTACAAAAACTTGAATTTCTGTTGAATGGTTTGTGATCTATGGACTAAAAGTTATAACTGAAAAATATCAAATCATTTTACATATCAATGTGAAGTTTCTAAGCACTGTATCTATGGAGTTTGGAACATTAACTTGTAGCAATTCAGATATGTATATAAGAAGTTCAGTCGACAGTATAAAGCTACAATTGGTGCCGACTTTGTCACGAGGGAACTGCAGATTGATGATAAACTGGTTACTTTGCAAGTAGGTGATTAGTACAACCTTTTTGCTAAACCAGCAGTTTTGGTTCAATAAAGGATTAATTAATCAATGTATGTGATTTAACAGATTTGGGACACAGCAGGACAAGAAAGGTTTCAAAGTCTAGGGGCTGCATTTTATAGAGGTGCAGATTGCTGTGTTCTTGTGTATGATGTGAATGTACTCAAATCTTTCGAAACGCTTCAGAATTGGCACGAAGAGTTTCTCAAACAGGTCTGCCAACAGATTGCTGTGTTCTTATACTGATTTGCAATTCTGCATTTATTCTGATTTTGGTTTGAATGCCAGGTAGATCCAACTGATCCAGAGGCATTTCCCTTCATCTTACTTGGAAACAAGATTGATGTAGATGGTGGAAGCAGCCGAATGGTATGAGCGAAGCACGCATAACAATACATCTTGAGATTTTGTTTTTGGCATTTACTTTGAAGTTATTGAAGCATCATTTTGTGCAGGTTTCTGAGAAGAAAGCAACGGATTGGTGTGCTTCAAGGGGAGATATACCTTACTTTGAGACCTCAGCAAAAGAGGATTACAATGTTGATGAAGCATTCCTATGTATTGCAAAAACTGCACTGGCCAATGAACATCAACAAGATATGTAAGTGATATATATTGATCATTTTACCCCTTTGATTTGATATTTGTTTGCACTGAAAACTATTGACCTTGTATTGACTTCCATGTCAATTTTGATTTTGTTCTTCTACTTAATGCTTTTGTTGCTTCCATATCTTGCCCCATAAGTAGTGCTCTTTTTCCTTTTCTTTTCTTGGCTAAGGCAGGCCATCTTCATATTGCAGTTACTTCCAAGGTATCTCAGAAACTGTTTCAGAAGTTGAGCAAAGAGAAGGTTGTGCTTGTTGAGCTAAATTGCTTAAAAGATTACATCTATGTCTTCTCAACTTCCTGGCTTATTTGATTTAATTTAAATTTTTTTATTGTGATTATATCGGGAGGGAGGTCTTGGTCCGTCGTACTTATGTATATTATTCATCGATAGAAGGATCAATCTCGTGCTGCATCGATTTTCAAAGTGATATCGAAGAACTGTTAGTTTTGTCTTACATTTGGTACAAATCAATAACAGGGTTATCGAGTGTTTTTTAAATTTCTTTATTTGTTTTTTTGTTTTTCCTTGGTGTGTTGTAACAATTGAAAAATATTCAATAATAATAAATTTGCTATGTTAACTGCACTTGAATTTTTTTATTACATGTATACAAATATATGAGTATATGTTAATATATAATTATGTGTAGTCAAATCTGAAACGGTACTTCAAATATTGGTGCATACTATACCAATAAAAAAAACAATAATTTGTCTTGCACGACATTTTATGACGTTGTGCAAAAATTTACACGTGTATCTTTGAAATTTGTAAGTTTGAAAATGTAAATCTGATGAATTATAATTTTAAAATTCAAATATAAGTTTTAAGAGACTTTCAAAGATACAAAAGTATGTTTTTACGAACACAAATGTAGATCTTGAAATTAGAAGGATGAAACTGTAATTTTCACATGAGAATGTTTTCAAAATTTACCTCTAAAATGTTGTTCAAAACGAAAAATATTTTTCAAAGAAATTTCTTTGAAGAAAAAAATTCCATCTAATTCATCAATTTTTTTTAGTTTACATCAAATTATAAGGGTTTGTTTGTAATTTTCTCAAATAGTTATATCTTTAGAACAATCATTTCATGTTTCTTCATATAAAAAAATAATTCATGTTTCCTGAATTTCATCAAATCCCCAAATAAAAAAAAAATGGGTCTTTTGTTGGGAAAAATGTAGACCTTAAAAAATTATAACAAAAGAAAAAAGATATTATTAGTGGAAGGAACCTCAAGGCTCATTGACCGTCTGATCTCTTCCCTTATGCAGTCAACAGAGACTTTTTCAATTTTAAACGGCCGAGATCTCTTAGTAAATATTTAGCATTTTAAATCTTCCACCTAATTAATCACAAATCAATTGCGTATAAAATCATACTCCACGGGAGAGAAAAAGAGAGCGAGAACTCGTTTACCGTTGTCTACAATGGCGTTCTCTGCAATTACAACGCAAAGTCCCTCTCTTCTTCGTCTACAAACTAATAATTTTCAGTCGACCTCTTTACCTCAAAGTAATTCAATTTCATTTCGATTTTCAATATCAAAACTCAACCGTAGAAGACCACTCTCTGTTCGATCAACTTCAGCTCCAGGTACTCAACTCTTTTTCTTTTCTTTTCTTTTTCGCGCAATCGTCTTGCAATTTGTCCATTCTTTTTCTTTGAGATTTTTATTTCTTCTTTTGATTTTCTTAGGCAGTTAGTGAAAATGAATAAATTTATGATTTTGTATCTCTCGTTTAATAAATTATAAGTGGCATAGGTTACAAATTAGTTCTGGATTTTGCCATCTTTGTGGGTTTTATTTTTTTAGGCTAAATAATTTTTTGAGCTATAGTTTCTTGGTTGTTAGTTTTTAATACAACCCTTATAGAAAACTTGGTTTTGTAATTAAGGTTGTAGTGTAGTTTTTAGATGCTTGATGGAGACTTTTAACATTTGATACAATTCACGTAATACTATTTTTTATACAAATTAAGCTTAATACAAATCATGGTTTTGTTGTTAAGTTGTAGACTTGCAGTTTAGTTCTAGATGCTTAACCGGGGACACTTAATATTCCATGTATTTTTAATTGAAATTGAAGTATTTAGTTAATTGTATAGCTAAAATCCTTCAATTGCTTCTCTCCTCTATGTTATGCAGTGCGAGTATGTAATGTCAAGCTTCGTTTAAAAAGAAATTTTGGCCTAAGAAAAAAAAAAGTAGAAGAAAAAGCCTAGTGCCTTGAAGATTATTTGATGAGATTTAGGTGTAAGACTTGGTATGTACTTGCATTGTAATTGAGTTGTTTTATGCACTTATTTTTTAAAATTTCTCGGCGTATACATTGAGTATGATTGTAATAAGACCCTTAAATGTTTCAGTGGCACCAGCACCCGAGGGGCTTACACCTGCAATCTCCCTTACGGAGAATGCATTGAACCACTTGAATAAGATGAGGGCTGCACGTAATGAAGATTTGTGCTTAAGGATCGGTGTCAAACAGGGTGGATGCTCAGGCATGTCTTACATAATGGAGTTCGAGAATAGGGCAAATGCAAGACCAGATGACTCAGTCATCGAATATAATGGCTTTGTGATTGGTATGCATCATTTATTGCTTGCTTGGTTATTTGAGGTCATACTTTTACATAAGCCAAACTCATAATATAAAATCTAATATCTATGATAAAGAAACCTGTATTTTCAACTAGCATGGTGATGTCATGTAAATCAAAGTCTTTCAATAAAAAAATTTGGTATTCATTTTCGGTTTACATGACTGCCTTTCATAAGACCTGTATTTGATTGTCCTTGATTTTATATTTGAAGCCACAGTTAAGAAGTATGGTTCTTGCTGGTTGCTTCTCATTAAGGCTTTTGCACTAAGAAATTTTTTTTTTCCTTTTCAAAATATGCTGAAAAGGCCTGTACAGTGGAGGTCCCGAATTTAGCATACTGCTTTTTTGCATGTGGAGCCCAGATAAATAGGAACCAATCATTTAATTTCAGCATGACATCAGAATTGTTGAATTCTTTGTTCGCAAGTTGCTTGAAAAACATCTAAGCACTGAAAGCATTCTATTATTATAGTGTTGGGGGCTGAATAAAGATGGACCTCTTATTGGCCCTCCAATTTTTGGTGGATAGTACACGTTAAATATATGCAGCATAAAGTGCACAAATCAATTTGGTTGTTTTCTATCCTTCCCTATGCCACCCCAAACAAAAACTAAGAATCGAGTAAGAAAGGGCCGTCTACTGTGTAAATTAAATTGCACTAGTGGTATGCATCTAATTTGGGGGTCGATGAGTGGCCATTTTGGTGATCAATGCTCATAAATTGTGGCAAAGCTAGTAGAAGTGGAGGGAAGAATACAGGACACAAATGCAAGGATACAAGGATTATGAAACTGGGTCACTGCAAGCTGCAAGAGTAAAAGGGTAGAGACGTATGCAAATATAGTGAAACAAGGATCCAAAACGTCCAGTTTGACTTTGATGCAAAATCCAACACTCGAGGGCTAATTGCAAGTTCTGGGGAATTGGAATATTGAATTCGCAATCCAACTATTTCTCTAAGATAGCAGCTAATTAGGCTGTTGAGGTCTATGATTAAATATGTTAATTAGAAAAGAAAAGAAAAAGAAAAAGAAAAATGGAGAGAAAGAGGGAGAGAGGGGCATTACTAGAAGCACTGGTTGCCAACATTAAATATCTTCACTGTCAAGGACTAACATCAAACATTATTGTCTTCCCCATGAGATACGAGAATTGAAGAAACTACCAACTTTGGTGAAGTAAATTTGTTTTGGAGAATTTCAACCGGTATTGTTTCATCTCTACTCAATATAAAATTGTTTTTGGTAATTTTTTCCAAAGAGAGAGAGGGAGCGTACTTAAAAGATTAATGCCCTAATAATGTTTTAATTCCCATAGTCTTGGCTCAGCAGTCAGCACTATCTGTAATTTGCTGATAATAACCCTGTTTATATAAGCAAATGGCATTATTATTAACTTCACAGGAATATCTAATCATAAATAACCAGACATCAGCGTGGGTTGCACCTAAAAACTTGGATACCCATTTGTTGATCTAGATACTTCTCTCGCTTTAATATCTATTGATGTATTTTTGTAATCTATAGGAGGCTGTGCAAATAGCGTAGTGCTTTTCATTTACCCTTGTGAAATTAGAGGTCACCTTAGTACAGTGTATTTGTGGTTGCTTTACTTTTTTCTTTTATTTTGGCTTGAGCTTGTAACATTTGGTCCATCAGTAACATTCATTAATGTCTCTCTGATGCAGTTAAGATATTTTAATTCCTTTATCGTCTTAATCTTGCAGTTTGTGATCCAAAGAGTCTTCTTTTCCTATTCGGGATGCAGTTGGACTACAGTGATGCTCTTATTGGCGGAGGTTTTTCGTTTAAGAACCCAAATGCAACACAAACATGTGGTTGCGGAAAATCCTTTGCAGCGCAGATGTGAAATCAAGAAAACCTTGACAGATATCAAGTGGAGTATAACGTACCTACGAAAACTTTGACTTAGTGTAGCAACTTGTAATATAACTTTGTCAGCCATTTTATGCCTAAGCATTGTTTCTGAAACCCTTCATTGACTTAATTTTTAACACACTTTTTATATACTTTGCTCGTCTTTGTTTGCTCTTGCAATAAAGTAACATTTTTATTAGCTGATGTCCGAACATGAGGTTTTTATGCTTTTCTCAGCAGAAAAAAAGAAAAAGAATTGACAAGAGATGAGGTTTGTAATTGAGAAGGGGCACTGATGGAGCTAGTTACTTAGTTGGGACGATTGAGAGGGAGGTAAGCTTGGAAGTTGCTTTAAAATGTGGATGAGAATTTGCTACCCTATTTTAAAAATTTAGTAGGAGGATTATATAAAACATGAAAACTTAGAGATATATTAGCGTTTCGAAAATTGGTAAGATGCCAAGGACTTTATTTGTAACCCAGATATGCCATGATGCTTTCTGCCAAATAAACCGCTAGTATGAAGTTGTTTTTGATTTTTGCTTGCGGAGGATTATATATGTATTCTGATGTAGAGAGCTCATCTGTGTATTTGTTATCAGGAGTTATGAGTTGCAATGCCTTTGAGGACTTACATGAACACCCTAAGATATGCTACAGAATTCAGAGATCATTTGTTTTATTTTCAGTCCAAGTGAAATAAAAGCTGCTCATTAACCAGACTAGAAACCAGCATGTGATAGGCGCTTTTGACATTAAAGGCTCCCAAATCCGTATAGTGCCAAATTAACCAAACTATCTTCCCTAACACATGCAGATAGGTGTGATTGAAGGATCAAATCCGCCTCATGTGGCAAGAAGACAGCCCAAACCAGCTCCTCCTTCCACCATCCACTAGAGACTATCAATTAAATCACTCATCCATTCCAATTCAGGATAGATACCACTTTGAAAGTGGTGGGCATAGGTAGCCACTTGTCTGTCTGTTCAAATACCAACACTATTACCATTATCAATCCGCCATCAAACCCCCCATCTCCAAATGCTTCGCCAAATAAACGAGGGAGCATTACCCATCCGAGACTCCAAGAACGAAGCACTAGGGAAATACTTCGCCAAATAAAACTGCCAGCCCTGCTTTGCCGACGACACCAAATTAAAATATTGCATGTCCCTAAACCCAATCCCCATCCTCTTTCGTATTAAAATATCGATTTTTATCTTAAAACTTTTAATGACTAATTAATTTAACCAAAAAATATCCTTTATCTTTTATACGCCATGGGTATGCTTGTCATTACCTACAACATTTCCAATTAAATCAATTTATGATACTTTGAATTAATTCGTTAATTTTGTTTAAGATTTGATATATAGTAAACTTTATTAAATTTTAATTCGCAGTTAATAATAGACTATGGTTTTTATATTTGTATAAATAGTTAATATATAATGAGTATTATTATAAGATTATTAAAATTAAGGTGAATTACAACTACATCACTTAGTATTAGTCATTAATACAATTATAACCCGATTTTTAAAAAAATGACAATAGCATCTCAACGTTGACTGAAATCATGAAAATTACATTGAAGAATAATATCTTTAAACTATAAAACACATGAAGTCGAGTTATCGTTTAATTTGATTTTGTTAGATTTTTTTAATATTATGAAATGTATCTATAATTTTATACTCCTATAAAAAATTTAGGAGAATAAAATATTTAAAAATTTTAGAATATAATCGTATATATAACCAAATTCGATGTCTGTAGTTATAAATAATCTTTAAAAGTATTACTTCGTATAAATCTTTTTAAGGTTATATGATCATCAAAGATTGGGTTCGGCTTCAATTTGGTTTTCAACTATCAATCACTCTAATTTAAGGACTCAATATTATATTCAGTTATCAATATTAGATATGCTTTGACTTAATGTTAAAATTCTTGAACGGAGCAACACCTTGCTGTCATTTGGATCTCACCTAAATCATTTTTAACCAATTTTAACTCCAAATTTCTCTTAAAACCCAAAAATATCGTAGGCTTTAAAGAAATTTAAGATTAAAAATAGGATAGATGGGTTTCAAGTGACAACTACCTTGTTTTTCCATCCATGATTCTTAACAGAAAGCAAGTCCAACATAAATAACGAAATATAATGTTTGAGTTCTTAAATTAAAGTGACTGACGTTAAAGACCAAATTGAAACTTAACCCGCTTCACAGGACCAAATTTGTCATATAGCCAAATTTTTAGTCTTTTTGGGAATCTACGATGGGCTTTGATCCACCGTTAGATCATCGAATCAGTGACCTAGTTTTTTCGACCTTATGTCTTCTGATAACTAGCCAAGCATACTTACAACTCCAATCTGAAATCTATTTATAGATTATCCAACGGTAAATAATTAACGCAAACCTAGTCCTGAAAAGCTCTCACAGTCCCCGTCAGGACGCGACGCCTCACGCATCAACATTCATCAGTCTCTCAGAGGAGACCTCAAACGCTAACTCCAACAAAGAATCTTATAGAAGAAGAACAACGACAGCACTGAATATCTCCGATCATGGCGTTCTCCTCTCGTATCTTTTCCAAATCTAAACAGGTAAGACCCCATTCACTGTTCCGGATCCGTATAAAGTTATCCTCATCCCCGTTTGATCTTCACATTTCCCATTCTCTTCGATGCTTAATTCCTAGCTTCCATTTCTCATTGCTCGTTTCCAGTTCAATTATTTTCTGTTTGTTTTCGGATCTGATTGAAGAAGATGGATGACTCGAGTTGAAATTGGATCCGTTTGGTTGATTTTTCTTATAGGGTTCGCGGGGTACTATTAACTGGTCATTTGGATGATTCTGGGGCTGCTTTTTTTTTTTCGGGGATAGGGGTTATTTAACGTTTTGGTGTATAGTTTTGATATTTTGAGGTGATTTCTTGTTTTATTTTTGGATAAATGATTTTTTTTTTAAAGTTTTGGGGATATTGTGGTTTCTTCAATTGAAGTGAGATGGTGCATGATTTAGGTTGGATATAAACGATTTGGATGATATGGTACTGAGATTGGTATAGGATTTTTATGGGATATTTAAAGGATGCTTTGGGATTTTGCCTTTATGATAGGTTTCCCCGTTTCATTCCTAAGAGAATATAAGAAACAATATCATTTAATTGGGAGGTGATGTTATAATTGACAGGAATCATATTTTGCACTATATGTGAAATTCTATACTGTAGTTCTACATTTAATTGTTTTGGTTGATTCTTCTACTTACATTTCCCCATTTTCCCCTTGTAATTATACAGTTATATGGTATTCAGGTCATTTTACAGCAGCAGCATACTCTTCCGGTCCGTTTCTATGCCAAAGAAGCTGCTGCTTCCCAAGCTCTTAAGGGAGATGGTTAGTGTATATGTTGATATCTTATCGTTTTCACATTAAATTGTAATTGTCTTTTATTGACATTGTGCATAAAGTCTCTCTTGGCACAATCATCTGCGTGCATGCTTGTGCATATTGTGTTTATTTCATTTATCTTGCAGGATTTACTGCATGTAAGCATATGCGATTAACATGTGTATAAGTGTGCAAGTGGAATGCATCTTGAATAGAGAATAGAATCTGATGGTTTGCTTATCACACATTCCACTTGATAATCTAAAATAATGGCTCTAATTGGTGAACTGTGGTGTTGATTTGCTAGTATGTCTATGTTCTTTGCCAACCAGTGGATTAGGTTCTCACTGTTGTGTTAATATTTTTTCTTCTGTTTGGGACCCTGCATGGTTGGCATACTTAGGCCCTAGGGGTATAAAGTGGTTGATGTAAAGTTCTTTTTTTCTCCATAGTTTAAAAAATGTAATCAAATGCATTTGTCATTTGTTGATGCATCTTATCCAATATCTTTAATGTCTTCTGTTACACATGAAGTTTAATGTGGTTACTGACAAATTACTTTCAAATGATTCTAAAAGAGATGTTGAAGAACATATTTTTGGAGGTAAAAAATAAGTTTGAGACAGCTATGGGGATACTTCGGAAGGAGAAAATCACCATAGATCCAGAGGATCCAGCTGCTGTTTCTCAGTATGCGAATGTCATGAAGACAATTCGAGAGAAGTAAGCTCTTTTTTGTTGTGTTTTTTTTTCAAAAAAAAATTTTGCTCTCTCCTTGATTATTTTCTCTGATATATGTATAAATTTGACATGTGAGAGCATTCCTTTTATCCTTGCCCTGTTATGCCTGTTGTTGCTTAGCAATAAAATGTTTATGCCTTTCCTCTATTCCTATTATATCATTGTACCAAAGGTAGGGCTGTATTGGACCTTACCTGCATTTTACAGGTTTGATTTTGATGTATTTTCTCTTATGTCTTTCTCCCTCTTGCAGGGCAGACTTGTTCTCAGAATCTCAGCGAATTCAATACACTATTCAAACAAGAACTCAAGGGATTCCAGATGCTCGAACATACTTGCTGACGTTGCAGGAAATACGGATCAAGTATGTTTTTGTGCTTTTTAGTGCGTATCCTGTTTCAGAGATGAATAGGATTAATTTGCAAGCAAAGCTATTTGCCCATGATTCATTTTAATGTGGTTGTGCATCTTTGTAGGATTTACAACATTTTCCCTACTTGTCATGCTTATAAGGATTCTATCTTCCATAGCTTTTCACCCCTTTCATGAAAAACCAAGTTACTGTCATGAAATATATAGGGTCTCTTTAATGCATGATCAAATCATATGTTTTCGTATATGATCTTAGTTTACAAGAACAAAAATATTTTTTTATCTGAAAATATGTTTGGCAACAATATTAGAATCTTGCTCTTATAAAAAAACAATATTAGAATCTTGCTTTCTAAGTGGAAACTCTATAAAAAATAGATTGTATAAATATGGAAGGGTAAATCCAAATTCATTGAAAACATCTTATAGTTCTCCAAAATGAAGGTAATTTTACAATTAATCCTAAAATCAGTATTAAATTTTTTTACAGAACAAGTTCCACATTATATTTTCTTTATTTTTCTGTTTTGGAAACAAAGAATATAGGATGTGATCCTTTACTGAATCTGCCCTTAGATTCTCGTTGAGCATGGTGCTATCTTTAGGGACTTTGACCATGCAATTTAAACATTGGGTAAACTGTCATATATAAGTATTAAATGCCGATGCTTAATATTTATATGTTTTCTTTTGAACTCTAAATGATTATATCCGAAGTGACATGTTGCATTGTATTTTCTTTGTAATACTTTTTATTTTTATTTTTTTGTAACGTTTTTGCAGGAGAGGTCTTAATGATGAGCATGGTGCTGAGGCTATGATGATGGATGCTTTGGAGAAAGTTGAGAAAGAGATCAAAAAGCCTCTTATGAGGAATGATAAGAAAGGAATGGCTCTTCTTATGGAAGAGTTTGACAAGATTAACAAGAAGTAAGCATCATTTCGCAACTAAATGTTATTTTTCCTCCTTTTTAAAAAATAAAATAAAATCTAAATGTTCATCATGTTTAAATCCAGAAAGCTTGATTTATGTTTCATGTGAATCCTAAAGCTTATCTAGGTACACCTCATCTAATTATTGTCTGTCATATGTGAGTGCAAACATGTATTTTATAAATATGCTCTGATAGGACTAGTCAGAGTCCTGAGGAGTTGGCACATTAATTTTGTGACTGATGTTGCCTCTAGAAGGAAATTGGTGTAAGATAGGGCACAGTATAAATGTGCTATGTACTTGTGAAAAAAAATCATTATAAATGTGTTGTGTTGATTCCTCACTCTATTTTTTGGATGATGTGGAGGGAAAGAAACCGGAGGTTTGATGGAGTTGAGATTCCTACTAGATCTATTAGAGATAGGTGGTTCAATACCCTCAATTTTTGGTTTAGAGGGAATTGATTTGTAAATAATGATGACCTTTTAGATTTTATGGATTTTCTTCATTGTAATTAGCTTTTGGCTTTAAGTTGCACCCTCTTGGTGCCTTTTAATAAAAAAATTAATTATCAATAAAAAAAAGGTGCTTTGTTATGTATCATCTAAAAGGAAAATATATCAGCATCAGTGATATGGTATTCTTCAGTTATGTATGTTTGTGGCTATGTAGTGTTCTATGATTGTGGCCTTCATTTGCTATAATGATATCTTGACGTGATAAGTTGCATTTAAAAGCTCATACTTCAACTTAAATTGTTACAGAATCCTAATGAGGAGTAGTCCGATAGTATGATTGATCACATAGACATGCTTTATATATAGTTGGCTTTCGTGATCTTAATCTATTCAAGGGTGCGTAATTCCTGACGATTTATAAGATAAAACTGTTTCACTCAGCAGCCATTTGATCCAAACATTTTCGTTGCTGTTTAGATGTCTATTTTCGTTTCCTTTTCCACATTTCATGGCTGTATCAATATAGAGGTGGTACAGTGTTGTTGAATCGAAGAGGTATTGTAACAGATGGAATTTTAAATACTAGTGGCCATCTGCGTCACCTACTTGTATAGTTGTGTGCGTTGTCCACATGTTTATTGATGGTTGATCATGTAAGATGCTGGTCTTTGAAAATGGAAAAGTACCAATCTCCACGTGCTTTGCAAGTCGTAGTCTTGGAGAATGAATTAATAAAATTATTATGTATGTAATCCCAATGCGTTGGCAAGTTATGAAAAACAGTGACATTTCAGCAGCTCTCTTTCTGTCTCTTGTGCCAAGTTCCCTCCCTTCCCTCTTCCCTTAAATGGTTGGGGCTAATAGAATAGAAAGTTTAAGTTGGTTAGACCTAGTTAACAAGTGGTGGTGATTCTGTTGCATGTTTCGTTAGGATTTAGGATTCCAAAACTCTGGGACTAGTGAGATTATTGGTCTTCATCCTAATCCATATCACCCCTTTTAAAATTCTCTTACATTTTAGTGGTTAATGATTGGAGATTTTAAGATTGATTTAGCTATAACTAAGATCTTGCTTGACTGTGTTGCTTTTTTAAAGTACTTGAGGTAAAATGAAACATTATAACTTGGTGTTTACTTGTTTTTATCTCAACAGGCTTGGATTTCAAAAGGAAAATCTGCCAAAGTATGAAGAACAGTTAGAACTCAAAATTGCCAAGGCACAGTTGGTGGAGCTGAAAAAGGATGCACTTGAAGCAATGGAAACACAGAAGAAGCGGTATGATATTCAATCCTTTCATCCTATATTTGCTTTTGTGAAGCTAGTTCTTTCTTTGAGTAGGTGAATTTTTATGGAGTAGACTCTAGGACTTGGCTCAGGTACTGGAGAACCGCAATTGGAGTGGATTAGGTCTTGGGTTAAGATTAGCCTAGTAAGAGAAATAGATATCCGTGACCCATCTTGTAACCCTTAGATAATTGTGACATCAAGGGTCATTTGGATTTATGTATGAACTGTGGGTCAATTTCTTTAGGACAGCAATTTTAATGCCCTTGTTTAGGATTTAGTTTGAAGGAGTAGCAATATGTGTTGTGTTCAAAGCTTAGGCATGTTTCTGTTCAGGTTTCTTGCTCTCTTGCAATGTTACTACTAAGTAGTATTAGCAAACAAGAGAGATCTTGAAACATACAGATCTCATGTAGCGATCAACAGTGTAAGGCTTGATAGTTTTCACCTGCATTGTTTGGTGGTCACGACTTACCTCACAATATTGGTGCTAGGTCTTCCTTTTCTTTATTTTTCTTTTTTCATATATATAAAGAAGAGACTCTCATCTATTTTTCTTATTTCAGTGAGGAATTCAAGGATGAGGAAATGGCTGATGTGAAGTCTTTGGACATCCGAAACTTTATCTGAAATTCAGAATCGCTCTTTAGAAGTTTAATTGATGTTAAACTGCTTCTTCAGGCAGGAAACAAACATCTGTTTCGGATTTGAAGAATGCTCTTTTGTTTTGATAATAATACGATATTCATCATTTGGAAGTGCTGGCCACTGAATGGATAGTATGTTGCTGTGTTTATAAATTAAGAAATTTTCTTGCCATGTTAGATATGGGAAATCTGTTGTTTCTGCTTGCACTATATAAGCTACTTTCTGTTGAATTGTCCAATGCTGTAGATTGATTTTTTGGATGTGATCGCTTTTTGCTTCCACCACAATCGAAGTGGTTCCTTGCATCTTTGTGACACAATCTGGTTGGGAAGAATCAGATCTTGGTCATTAAGCTATTTCAAGTTCAATTTTCTTTTTCAAAATTTTATTGTGCGGAGCGCCTCCAATAGTGATTATAGAATCAGGTCCAATCAGGTTTGTTTATAGAAGACTTGAACTGAACCGACCATTTTTCATATGGTTTTTTCTAACCTGTGCTCCAAGAGCATAGGTTAAGATGCACTAAATGACTTTGTTTCCAATAGTATTGAATTGAATGTTATTCTGATTTTATAATTTTTTTTCTAAGAATACCCTTGGTAAGTGAAAAAAAAATTACATTAATATGGGTACTTTTGTTTAAAAAAATGATAAAAAATAAGCTAGGATTTAATATTTGTTGAAAACAAGGATCATTAATTGCGGATTTGTTAATATTTGGCCACTTAAAAAAAAATTAACATTTAAAAGGATTTGGAATCTAAAAGAAGAAAATAAGTAGGCGCAGAAATGATGGCTGGTTGCGCCTCTTTGGTGGTGTCGTTCGGGGGTGGGTGGATGCCAAACGCTTAAAATCCAATTCGATGGTGTTGTTTTTCAATGATAGTCATTGAAAAGTAACAAATTTAGAGTTGTGTTCTCCTGGTCGGCATTGACAACGTGAGAGTGGTCGAAAGGCAATGAACTCAATGCTGAAATGTAGATTTCATCGAGCCTTTATTAACTGTGTCTGAATTGCATCTTTTCGGTCACCAGTTGACAATATATAGGAGTATTTGGACGTTAAAAATATTAAACCAAATACTTTAATCAATTACTAAAATAGTCTTCTATTTGTTTAAAAGACACTTGAACCATTGAGGTTATTTTTGACATCCAATTTTGAATTGCACCAACAATAGACAATTTTCAAATACAAAGGATTCAATCCACTAACAATTATCACTTTGGTTGAGTTGTCTTGAATGGTTTTCCAAGATTTGAAGTTTAATTAGGCAGTGTTCGAATAGTTCACTGCTTAATCCAATCCAAGGATATTCTTCCACAGCTCCACTCTTTTAAGAAGTAGAATGCAAAGCACAAATAATTTCAGAGAAGGGTAAGCTTACCGTCAGTACGACTGACACAATTGATAGTTAAGATTTTTTGTGAATCATACGCGCAAATGACAAGCACAAATTTTGCGCCTATAACGCATGAGACTGACGCTAGCATTCTCCGTCTAAAAAAAAAGTAAAACGCCAATTAAACATGGAATAATGTACATGTTCTTGCTCTCTCCAATTGGGAATAGGTAAGGGAACAATTATAACGACTAATCAAAATCTGGTAGTGCAAGGATGATTACTTTTATCATGAAAACCGTGATACGTTCGAAATCATTTTGTGCAGATTTTGACCACTCAAAATTTGTTTTTCTTTAAACATTATGTTATAGGACCCATAATGGAACTGAAATTTCTAACAAAACCGGAAAAGGAGGCTAACCCATCAAATTTGATAATATCTTCCTTTGATCGAGCCATAGGTCACTCGTAGTAGCTTGCAGCTTTTCGGAGAGATTGTAAATCACCAGCTGAAACAATAAAACCAAAGAAAACAACTTTCCCCCACATGAAGCTGCACTTCATTAAGTTCTTAAAAAACTTTCCTCGAGGTAGAACAGAAAATTTTTAAATCATAAAGCAAGTAGCTTACATGATAGTTACAATAATCAAGGAAACCAATAAGATTACTGTAAAATAATGGTTCAAGGCATGTTATATTTCAAAAATTGTGGATATCCTACTATGCTGACTTAATTAGTAATGATACTCATCCAACAAATGATTGCAGTAAAACAGTGTGAATAGGAGTATCTAATTCACCTCTACAAACATTGACCCTTGGCTACCCTCGAAAGCATCCTATTGTCTTATCCTAATAAATTAAGATTTTCTCTTTTTATTCGATTTGGAACCACTGTCATATTTACTTCGCTTTTTCAAGCTTTTGTCTGACCCTTTCTGCTTCCCATGCTTCTCCATCTTATCTCTGCTGGATTTCACACTAACAATGCCACTGGAGGATATCTTTCCACCATTTTGCAAAGCATTCTCAAAATCAACTTCCTTGTCCAGAATGGCGTATTGTTGGAGCAACTCTGGATTCAACAAACCCTCTGTTTTAGTTTTCATCTCCTCCTACAGACATTTATGGATAGTTCAGCACATAAATAGAAGAAGAGAGCCTGGCTAGAAAAGGAAAGGAAGGTAAAATATGCGGAGCGCACCTCAACTTTCTTCGCTGCTTCATTGAGATCATCCTCCACAGAGATACTGTGAGGTTCCAGCACTCTCTGAAAGCAAATTTGACAAACCCAGAGCATTAGTTCCATTTTTAGTAATTTATGCATTCAAAAAGATGTCAACTAAGAGAAGCAACCATCTAGAAACGCAGCAGTAGAATGCAATGGTGAGGAAAAATCTATCCTCATAAAACAAAAAATGCGGTACGGTTTGTTCATATAACTCTTGGATGAAGCACCTTATATGACATATAAGGTCAGGTCAGATATGGATTTTGATCCAATGTATTTGATAGGCCTATTGTATGATGTCCCCATTATAGTTAAGATCTAGACATGCTACACATGCATTCAGTTGAGTTTTTTTGCTCCAGATGTTCCCAAATGAAGCACCTACTGACAAGAATGTAAAGATATAACCTAACTGATGACAGACTATAGCTATACAACAGATATATGATGGCCTATACATTTATAACGATCATCTAAATTCAGACTCGAATTACTAAGTTGCTGCTACTTACTTCTTTTAGTCGAGGCAAGGCTGATTCAATCTCCTTCGATGCAATTCCATTTAAATATTTGTAGAACTTCTTCATAACCTTCATAAACAGTGAGTATATCTGTTGCCTTTCTAACTTCATTTGTCCCTGAAAAAAACAGTTCGATTGAGAATGATAAGATCTGCAGATCTGACAAGTACAAAACGATATCAAGATATCCAACAGGACTAACACTAGTATATAGTAAACAATTTATGCAATAAGCAGCTTGTGATCCTCATTTCACCAATCATGCATACAAGTCATAAGGAGTTCAGGGAGGTCTCGCACTGGAACCTTCTTTTTAACAAGTGATCTGGCACTGGAAACTTTAAGAATGTAATACAGAATACAAAAGTGGATATTCCTGCCTGCTCACATAAGTGTCTTGTGTGTGAAACTTTTCAATGAACAAGTTGAGAATCAAACCTCAATGTAAGAGACGTCTTTGTCCTGCAAACCCACGCAGAGCAAGACAGAGGCCTGAGCATATGATAGTGAAACTGAAAGCTTCTCTTGGAAATATAGTAGTGCGAGCTTTTGATAAAGGTCATAAGTCTGAAAAAAGGAAAGAAAGAAATGCACACAATTTAGAATTACAAAAGTTAGAAGAAACGGTTTTCACCAGGGATTTTAATACCTAAATTTGTCAGGTCCTTCCTTTAATTTAATTAAATGTTTATTACATAAAACATAACTAGAGCTGCATCACACATGCTTACGCAGACAATTCTATTACAGATTTGCGTGATAAACTTCATGGTATAAATTTCTAATTAGGAATTGTACATAAATTAATTTGCAAGATCTTTTCCACTGCATTGAGAGGAAAAGGTAAGTTCTCATTTTCTGTAAGGATGCTATGTAACCCCATAATGCATGACCCCCCCCCCCCCCCCCTCTCTCTCTCCTCCAGACACAACAAAATTACAGATTAATTTAAAAAAACAAATTCATATAGGAAAAATTAAATAAAAATTGGTGGCCTCGAGGAATCTTTATGCTAAGATGGATTTCACTTCATAATTGAAGTGTAGATGTCACATTTTGCTAAATATATTGGCATGAAACAAGTAGTTGACTTCATGAACAGAATGCAAAACAATACAATATTTTCCATTGCAATCATCATCGTGGAATCTCACCGAATAAAAGTCTGCAAGATTGTCAGTATAGGCTCTCAGCCGCTCCATATCATACGGTGATAAAGTACCACCAAGCGACATCAGAACTCCATCAGGGCAAGACTCTGTAGACTCTACCTCCATGAAGTTGATCTTAGGATCGAGGACACTGAATGACCAAGAGTATCGTGAGCATTTAGAGTAACAAAAACTAGGGAACAGTTACTAAAAGCAACATCCAAAATATTATTCAATGTGAACAACCCAGAAAACTATTTTTTGAATCCATTGAAACCAAAAGACGACTTTTCATACTAAAACGCCCAACCTTCTACTTCTTAACTAACACCACTAAGAATCAAGAGTACTTGAGACAAAATTAAACCTACATAGAAAATCTCAAAATTTGTGATGGAATCTTTTTTACATGACAACCACCAATTACCACTAACAAACAAGTATAATTTACATCACAAATCTTGGGATATTCTATGTAGGTCAAGGAGGCATTATGTCTAAATACTTTTAATTCTTAACAGGGTTGGCTATAAAATAAGTTCTTGGGTTTTTTAATATGAAAAGAAAATTCATTTTTTGGGTTTACTGGATTGATGAATAGTCTGAGAGTTGAATAATTCTTTTGGGAAGTTATTTAATATTTTCTTTAAAAGCTAATGCGAAAGGTAAATTTTCAATGCTGACCTCATGGCAAGTTTATATTCCATTCTCTTGAATTTAGTACACAATAGTCTAGAGAACTTCATCCTGAAATCTAGGGACAGTTAAACAAACCGTCAAGCTGGGAACTGAAGATATCAAATTCGCAACAAGAGGAGAAAAGAATGTCCTTGAAAATAATTGACTCACCTTGGTAAAATGGACCAAAAAAGCCCCATTCATCAGATCCACTAACTTCAATGTCATCACTGTTCAATGGTTTCAGGACCATACATGTATGCTCACCTGTTACAGCACTCTGTTCCAATGAGGGGAAAGGTCAAATTACCAACTAGGGGTATAGATGTGAAACAACTGGGGCAGGGGGGAAAGAGGACAAGAATATCTCAACTGGAATCTGGCTGACATAGAATGGAGCAAATTTATGTTTCCTCCAAAAGCGAAAAAGATCCATGGTAAGCCCAAAGGAGACACCGATGTAATGGAGCTTTTCTGGTCGGCGCTCACGAAGATGTACAAGCAAATGTGGAAGATCGGTCCTAGGTTTTATATTTTCTTCTAGCAATGAAACCTGCAAGTACAGTGTTATTAAAGTAATAATGCAACCAAACATCATAAAAGCTTATGATTTCATAAAAATGTAATAACTAAAAGGAAAAAGTGAGTGTCATAAGTGCATACACACTAATAACTAAAACTACTTTGACATTTATGGCTGTGGGTTTAGCCCAGTGGTTATGCCTCCTTTGTGAGGATATGGCCCAAGTTCGATTCGGGTTACCATCGTCATAATAGTAATTTATAAAAAAAACTACTTCGACATCTATGGAGCAATATTTATCATTTTGTTCAGAAATTTGGAGAGCAAAGGCGGTCAAATTTGGTATACTTTCTATTGAAATGAAAGTTTTGATCGCAATACTTAAATCCGAAACCTATGGCATGCTATCAAAACCACATATAAGCATCTAGCATGATCCAAGTACACCAGTGAACCACAGCAAAAGAGAGGACTCTCAGTGCACAACTCAATATTTGAAAGATAGCAACTGCAAGTTGTGTAACCACAAAAGACCAAGGACAACTATGTCCAACACTAATGATTGGCATAATTCAAAAAAGAATAAAAAAGCCAGAGACAAAAGATTCTGAGCAAAGTTAACTACTGAAAATAAAAGGAAAAATAGAATCACCAAGAAATATAAAATCAAGCCAAATTCTGAGAATGAACCTTCTCTGCAACTTCTGTAACTCTGAGTTGTGGAGTTTCCACATCACTTTCAACATCTACTTCTGAAATAGGAGTCAACTGACCTTCAAAATATCTGCAAATAGTAAAACTGTAAGTTTCCTTTTAAAGATACTTTAAGGTCAAACAGTATCACACAGACAAGTGAACGCAAAAGAAAACACTACATTAAACTTAATAACCACTTAATTATTTTAAAGAATGCTCAAAAGGATGTCAAGAAGCCTCTAGATTTAATTTCACTCTCTATTTGGTAGATTGTTTGGAGAGAGAGGGGAATTGAATGGCTTTGATGGTATTGAAAGGCCTTTAGCAAATATTAGGGATAGTTGGTTTGATACTCTTAATTTTTGGTTTAAAAGAAACTTCTTTGTAAATATCGACGATCATCTAGATTTTCTGGCGCTCATTCATTGTAAATAGCATTTGGTTTTGAGTTGCACCATCTTGGTGCTTTTTTAATAAATTTTTTACTTATAAAAAAATTATTTTAAAGAATGCAACTTGATTAGATATTTTATTGTTTTTTTATTAGTAAAAAAATTGATTAGATATTTTATTTTAAAGAATGCGACTTGATTAGGTATTTTATTGTGGTATCAAGATAAACATTGAGGACCTAATCGTATTGGTGTCTATCTCTGAATCAAAAAATACATACATTTCATTAGTTTACAACGCAATAATTCATGCTCAAATGGAGTTGTTCATTCTCTCTTTGAACTGGGATGAGCACAGATAAGAAACTTCATAACAGTATCATCAGAGTTAGTAACCATTCAAACATCATCACAATTAATAATCCTAACCATTCACAGGTAATGTTTATGAATATGAAAACGAGAACAACCAACAATAAATAAACCCACTGCATCAAAGACCTATTTCAAACAAGTTCCAAGATAGCAGTGAAGATACTGGGTGCCATTCAACTCCAAAACTCAAGATCCAGGTGTCGAATCATGTTATTTGGCTCTAAATATCACTCACTAGTTCCACATATTTCGTCATCACTTTATCATTGACCTGCCGCAGAGATCCCTACTTTGCACTAATAAGGTTGATTTCGATACTGACCCCCTTTATCCTCTGTTTCTTTTGGAATAAACAATGTCAATGTAATATCACATGACAAAATACTTTTTTTTTCTTCCAGTTCCAAAAAGATTAACTCTCCATAGACTAACATAATAAGCCATGGTTTTGAAAAATATAAATCAGGAATAAAACATTTCACCTTAATTATAACTCAAATCTCAGCTTTAATCAAGGCCCATTTTTTAATATAATATTGAGCAAAACAAAGCAGAAATTGAAGACATCCATAAAGGGAACCTTGAACCATCCTAATGGAAATGTCAACCAACAGTTACTGGCACTCTCTATGGATGCTGGTCTAGATAATAAATCATCCAGTCTCTCAATCATATCCCACATCTCTTGCCATAGATCATAATCTGCAGCCAAATCAAATCTTAGAAGAAAACTAACAGCCCGTTTGGTTCACGGAATGGAATCTAAGTGAGAACAGAATTGTGATTTCACTCTTGCGTTTGGTTGTGCAAGTGGAATGACTAATTCTATTCCAATTCCAACTTAGGGTTAGATGGATTAGAATGTTTGAACCATAGTGGTATATGACTAAAATATTCCTGAACTTCACAACAGAAAGAATTGGTGAAAATTCATAAATAAATTTATTTTTTATCCAATTAAAAGAAATGTGTATAATATTATATTATTACATCTATTTAACTATTTTTTTAATCCATATGACCCATATGTAATATTGATATGCATATTAAATTTTTATTTTATTTTTCTCTGATACAAAACAAAAAAATAACATTTTTTTTTAGTCATGGAATACGCCATAAGGAAATATAAAGGGTTAAAAGAAAATAAGGTGAACTCGGAATAAATTGTTTAAGGTGAGGACTGTTTTGTCGGAACATTTCTAAAAGCAACTCCTAGTATGCAGGAATTGCAAAAGACGGGGAGGCTGTCGTTACGTATTTCACAGATTTACTTGGAAATGGGACTGTCATATATTCACAAGTTCACACCATTTTGCAACCAAACTAAAGAAACCGGGCCCTTTTGGAATCAAGTAGGAATAAAATTGGTATTCCGTCCTACAAAAGGTGTCATCTGTGTTTTTTCGTTCCTTCCTACTGTAAGTCCGGAAGTCATCAAGAGTTAGAAAACCACATAGAATGCCTTAAAACACATATACCATAAGAATGGCTTGTGTGCCAAATTCAACTTATCTTCCCCACTAGTTCATGGCCTTGAATCGAAATTGGGACCCATTCTTACATTCAAAACCATTGAATGTATGGTCCTTGGGTCTTTGGCATGCAAGGGAGTAGAGAAGTTTCAAATGCCAAACTATATAAGGAGGATGAAGGAGCATGACATGCATTGCCCGGAGTAGGAAGTAACCCAAATATCCTGGTAGAGTGGAATGAGTAGTTATTCAAGTTCTTCAGTCTCAAACAATTAATGCATCCAGGTTGGCTTCACTAATCTACAGTCAAGTTATGATGTGAATAGCAAGTCAAAGATGCACATACCTTGTCAAGAGTTCAACTGCAGCAGAACCATATCCAAGCTGAAATAAATCCGACAAAAAGTAGTTTAAATGCTTTACAACAACCTAGGTGATAACAGAATGTAGCATGCATACAATAGAGATTTACCCTCATGGCATTAGGATGGGTGGCAATGCGTACAATGCGAGCACCCGAAAGACTGGGAAAAACTGTGTCCCGAAATTGTTCACAGAATTTCCATGGTATTTGGTCTCCAGACGGTTGATAGCCATCACTTAAACTTTTCATCGCAGATTTACAAGATATTTGTCCTTCAAGACAGACCTGTGAATAAAATGATAGAATGAATGATATTGAGAATCATGAAATGAATGCTTACACTAAGATAATTCAGTAATAGTTGAAGATCTTCCGGAGCATGAAGTATTAAGCATTGAAGACAAAATTTCAATGAAATCTAGATAATATGAAATGCAGATCCTGTTATTCCTACATCTCCCTTGTATAAATTTTTTTTTATCAGTAACTGCTAATGATAAGATTGTTGACTAGCATTTAAGACAGCCAGTTTGAATAGCAAATAAAAAGCCGGAAGAGCAGCATGACCGTGAAAATTGGAGCAATTATCAATTCCTCTAGCCTGGAATTAAGCTTGATAATGGGGATATTTAAGAGTAGTGTCTATGTGCAAAATTAAATTATCTCAAATCAGTCTAGGAATGACAGGCACCAAAACATATATATGCAGATTCCATAATCATTAAATGATGATAAGTTCCATTACATTTTTCTTTCACCAAGTAAAGCCCCTCCCCCACCAAAATAAGAAGGAAAAAAAACCATTTTACTTGATTATATGTTGAATGAATGTTTCATCCTTCAACCAAACCTGGAACTTTACAAGCATTTAGCATTTAAATACATATCTGCTTATAATACACCGTAAATTAAAATTACAGGCGACTCAGCATATTCCATCAAAACATGATAGTTAAACATCCCAATAGACAACATAACAGTAAGGAATACTTAAAATTGTGTAACCTGGATAACACACAAAATATCAGGAAGTTGATTTTTTGACTCATCAACAGGGCCTGCATGAAAAAATCAGTATAAGCTTATCTAATCCTTCAATAGAAAGTAAAACCAGTTCAAAGGAAAACAGGCATACCCAGCAACACGAATAAATGGTGAGCCGGAGCATCAGCCAACAGTTGTAGATCATTAGGAGAATTTTTGTAGTGAGAAGAAACATATAGGGCCATCATTCGCTGCAAGATATATATCCATGGAGTTTATATTTAAATAACATCCTTATCAAAAATGTTTACATAACATCACATGATTATCAACTTCAGAATACACTGTAATTACCTGCAAAAATAACTCGCTATCTTTGTGATAGGAAAAGAGTGTATTCCGATTGACATAATAGAGATCACATTCACTGGGTGGAGGTAATCTGTGTGCAAAAACGAGTGGAGACCAGTTAACATAATGGAAATTGATCCATAACCAAAGGTATCAATCAAGACAGGTGGTTTAACTCTGAGAGATTCGCAACAACTCAATTCATACCTGCTGATATTGGGTATGGAATTTGTAACGTCCAGGCAAAGTAAAGCATTAAGCCAGGATTCTATTGGATCACCGGAAGCATATCTAATAGACTCGCTAAGTTCTATCTTTTTAAAAAGACGGCCTGCATTCAAAGACAACTGCAAACTCAGCGAACTTCAAAAAACAAAAAAAGCAAATTTAGAAAATATGGATACATCTTAAGACTGCAAGATCAAATGACGATAAATTGTAAAGCCAGCAGTTTACAAAACTGTGCTCGCCTATGAAATACCAGCAGAGGACACGAACCATTAATTAGTACAAAAGGATTTCTAGCAGACCTTTTGGTGAGCCAGAATCATCATCAGTGAACACTACATCACAATAATCGGGTATTCAAAGATACTACACACCAAAAAGACATAGCATACACAGATATAGAAGTACGTATGTGACTCAAGTGAAGACTCCAACCTGCCCTACACTATCCTGTGAATTTCCTTCATCTTTCTTTTCCCCGGAAAGGCATGGCGTTTGGAGGTGGTACATATGGCTTACCTAAACTAGAGTTGCCAAAGAAAACTATGATTTCTGCCAATAAGACTCTAAAAGTGGACATGTGAAATAAAAAAATTTAAGACTCCTTTTTTTTAAAAGTAGAAGTTTAAGACTCCTAAACCATAGAACTCAAATAAACTAATACTTCAACAAATGGAACCTATAACAACAGGTATGCAAGCATAACATTTATTCAAACAACTCATAAAGGCAAGCGAAGCTCAGAAATACCAGAAAGAGAGCCCTCCACACCCTTAGCTGGCATCCGGCTTTGCTCTTCCAGTTGCTGCAGAAGTTTTAGGGATAAAGACCGACCAGTTCCTTCGTAGCTTTCAGAAGAAGAAAACAAAATAAAAGTATATCAGGCTTAAATTAAATCAAGATTACCTCCTGAACCAGAAGACCTTATTGAGCACGCGTATAGTTAATAAGAAAAATAATGCAACAGTTAATATTACTGCAAACTTACATACCCATTCACAGTAGATGAAAAGAATACTAGATAAGGACCAAGCAAAGACTTCACAACTGGCAATGGAATAGCTGCTGCTTCATCAATAACCAGCAGTTCTACTTGGGAGAGCTTTTCATGCTCATGTGGCTGTATATACTGCAAGAACATAAAAGAGAATAAGAAGAGACTCATAAGAAACTAAGCACAACTGTATAACTAGTCTCACACAGCAAGACATGCAGCATAAACATAGGACACCATCACCAAAAGAAATGATCCATATCTCTTAACCTGAATTGTTTGTCTGTGCTGCTTGTAAATATTAATCCGCACAGTTGCTTTCTTGAAGTCAGGATTCAAACTTTTCACAACATCATAATCAAGATGTTCCTGGAAATAGATGTTACGGTAAGAGGAATAAAATGATTTTGAAGACAAACCAATTGGTAAATCATTGTCAATATTTATATGTAAAACTAAAACAAAAGTATAAGATGCAGGAATAACCATCTCAACAGACATGCATATTCACGTATCATTAACTATAATATAGTGCAAATACATATTCTTCATGCACTATAAATTTGGATCTCAACACTTTTTCCGGGGTCAAGTTGCCACACTAGAATGAAACATCCAATGCATGGCACCAAATCATACAATCAAGGTTTCATAAATAAAACAAAATATAATTTAACCATTAATGTAAAATTAATTAGCCCGCAATAAAGAGCCGGAAAATCCACCCTTAAACTATAGTTTATTTGCAGAACGTGAGGCTGATCAGATTGTGCAAAAGCCCATATGTTTTCTTCATAACAATTTGTGAAAATAATTATAGAAAATTTAAATAGCGAAGTCGAGGTAAATCAGAAGCTCTCAACATAAAACAATCAGGTTTTGGAATTTAGGGGAGCATACTACTTACATCTACACTTCTCTCTATTCTCATAGTTAGTCTCCTAATACAGAAGAAATATGAAAATACACGACCAAGAGCATGTCAATTACAAAAGATTTTGTATGCTAGAAAACACACCGGTTCACACCCTTGCATGCGAGCAAAAATAGAGAGAGAGAGAGAAATTGTACCTTATATTCAATAGTATTAAAACCCTTGCAAACAAATTCAAACAAGGTTTTCAAGTTCTCTGGACTGGGTGCGGTTACAAAAATATTTGAATACCTATATTAAGATAAAATTCTCTTATCAGCGTTTAATAGAGGTCAATATGACAGTAAAAGAAAAGAAGAAAAAATTAAAGATTAAACAATTGTAATATAATTCAAGCACATTACCCAGCAGCAACAGCTCCAGCAATCGCTAGACCAAGTGCAGCTGATTTTCCACGGCCACGTGCAGCAAGCAAGGCAACTGTACTACGCAGAGTCTTATCCAAAATTGCATCAAGAAAAGTAATGACAGCTTTTCCCTGTTAAGAGAAAAAAATGTGATCTCATCCACACAACACTTCAGAAAGCACTGGCAATATTAGTCGGCCACTCACAGAGAATATAAGACCAGATACATGTCAAACATTGTCTACCTGATCCAATGTACAACATTTCTTGATCAAAGGACCTGCAGGAAAATCATCATTTAGTTCCTCTTTCAAATTCTTCAAGTCCCGTTCAGCTTCAGAAAGCCCCTCAGAGTCCTTAGTCACCAACCAAGAGAACAAAGAAAAAAGTCACAAAGTTAGAATACTTTAAAATTGAATATTTACATTATGAACTCTTAAGATATCCCTAGCCTAGACTTTCCATAAACAATTAACCCCATCAAACATTGTAGTTGCAGTGGGGGAATATAGCAAAAAGTTAGCACTGATGTAAAATGTACTACTCCATGACAAAAGTTGAACTGTTGCCAATTGCAAAGTAAGAGGAGCCAGAAAATTACCTCCTTAGCTGGAACAGGGGTGATTGATCTTATATGAGATGAAATTGGTAAAATATTCAGCTCATCATCCATAACACAACATGATTTGCACGATGCAAGTGATAATAAGAAACGTTCATTAAAACGCCCAGCAGCTTCGGAATGAGATTCAGTACGAAATCTCTCATGGACATCCTGAGATCAGCAAGCCTTCCATAAGTTAAGAAGTGAATAGTATTGTTTCTCAAGTGTCAGCAGTCAGCACTACATAGAAGGGCCTGACAGTCATGGCCATAGATCTTATCATTTTTTTACAAGTAGCCATAGATCATCAGAGAACAAAAATGATGCATATTTAAAGTTGTAATGCAAAGGGAATGCAAGGCATGAACTGTGGTTGACAGACACATAAAATGGTGAACACAATTTGTGTTGTATAGCAACTTTTCTCTTTGTTTTCTTCTTTTCAAAGGGCAAGAGTTGTTTAAGAATATTGCAGAATATAACAACAATTATCATTTCAAAGATATTTTTGGGTAAGATGACAATACCAAAGAGACCTCTATAATAAGAGAAGAGCATGAAACTAATTTAGGTGCTTCAATTAAAACATATTCTAGCAACTCTTTCCAATAGAAAGTGAAGGGAATAAGAAGCATTAATCTTGAATTAAAGCATAGTTATGAGGAACTCGGTATGCCTTGGTTCACGGTACGAGTACAGGAATGTGGTACGTTACTCACCTCGTACGTGTTACGTTTGGGGTAGACTTAAATGATTTAGATTATGTATAAGTACATGTATAAAATTAGAATATTAGATATATTTTCGAGTACAATTTAAATAGAACTGTGTGCATAATAACAGTTTAGAAGATATTAGAATTTTGACAAAATAGTAAAGTCAACAAGCATAATATTAGAAAGCATAAATAAAGAATGGGCATTCTCTTAAACCCTTTCTTGTGTCCAGAATTTTGTTTTCATTTTTTTTGCTAAAAGTCTAAAAAAAAATTGGATTGCCAATTTTAGGGATCTGATGCGAGAATGCACCACGAATCGGAACGTAGGATCCAGATCGTGGTTCTAAGGGGGGTATAGGGATCCCGATAACTATGAGAACTTCTATTCCAATATATGTTGTTCAAGAAAATATCAAAGCAAAGCAAAGTTAGAAATAAAAATTTAAAAGATGATTATAGAATTAAAACAGCATATTAAAGAGAAAGCTATGACAATTGACAAGCCAGTTCCATATTTTCCTAATTCCTTTCTATAAATGCCACAATAAAAGCTTTTTTAGCTACAGAAAATATAATTCATACCATAACCATGGTGCACAGACTGGTCAGCGAGGAAAGAGAACGAAGCAACAGTACAATTAATCCACCACCTTCCACTGTTTCTATTGTTCTTGCAAGGAGATTTGGTGTCAAAGCCTCAAAATCCTAAAGTCAAGGCACATTCAGAACTTAGAGGAAACATGTGGCAACACAATGATTACGGAATCAGCAAGAAAACATAAAAAGAGATAACGACCTACCAATCAATTGAATGATAAATACAAAAGTAAAGCTACCTGTAAGATGCACGTCCCGAAAGTATTTCCAAGAATTCTTTCAGAATCTTTGTACAAGCAATGTGTTATTCCCCCAGTTTCAAGAAAAAGTGAAAAGGGATCAACTTTTTCAGGGTCCAGCAGTCCTCTCTGCATTAACTTTTTTATCTGCTTTGCACGCTTTTTCTTGTGACTGCATAATTACAATCAATCCCCAATCATGGTTGTGCATGCACTTGGCAGGAAGAAGTTAATTCAATAAACAATAAGCAGTAGCAGCTAGAAACATCTGTATTAAACATTAGATTGAAATTGTGTAAAGCACTTTCATGATCTTTTTTTTTTAAAGTCAACACATACTCAAGCATTGTGCGTTCCCACCCCCCCCCCCCCCTCCGGCCCTAATCCTTTTGAACTGCACATTTACTTTCACCAAAACCAAACTAATCATTGTGAAGTACCATATTTTCCCTAACTGATGAATTCATAAAAGCAAAATTGCAAAATGCAGAAACCCATGATAACCTATTTACTAATCTAGTTCAAAATAATATAGCTAGAAGGCTAGAATGAAATGGTACTCAGAATTCTCAAGTATGAAATCCAAATCATATTGGTCATTTTGGAACCATATTTAAGTCAACTTGTAATTTTTGAACCATATTTAAGCCAACTTAAAACAAGTTGACTTAAATATGGTTCCAAACATGGCCATTATCACCTATTAATCTAAGAAATAAGAATGACAAATTTCTATTCAACTATGCAACAGTTACACTCTATCTTTCTGCACTATTGACTCTTATATAGGAATTAGTGAAAGGGTGGTGGGAGGGGTGGAAATGGAGAGCTATGCTAGTTTTGTGATTGCCTCAAAGGTTAAGGCTCTTAAAATGGAGCTAATTCAGTAGAATAAGGAGTGGTTCAAGAATGTGGGTGTGTGAAAGGACTCTACTTGAAATGATTAAACGTATCAAAAAACTATTGAGTCCTATAGGACAATATTTTAACATTTGCAGTGAAAGATAAAAAACTTAGTTTTTAGCCCAAAGTAGTAATGAGTTTACATGATGAACGATAATAAAATTGAATGATCTTTAGTTAGGAGTATAAAATTAAGAAAGAACTTCCATTTTTTTGGCCAGCAATGAAATGAGTTAATGTTCAAATGTATGCTTCATAGATCTTTAATTTCCAAATAATTATGACCTCAATGTAGTGCAATAGGTCCAACTGAGAGAATATTGTAATAAATCATGAAATATGTGTAATTCAAAGTTTAAAATTATCCTTTTTCACTCTTCCAACATTTTGCTTAGCAACCAAATAAACCATAGAGCTTCATATAATTATATCGGGTTTACACCTACAATTCAACTTCATATTTGAAGATAATGACTTAAACATACAAATAAGAAGCAAAGACGCATTTCAAATATAAAATATTTGGAGAAAAAAAAAGAATTGAACGAAGTTTCAAATAAAGTGGAACCTGCTAAGTTCAAGTTTATCCTTGTAGCACCACAAAACAGATGGCCTGGTTCTGACCACCGCCTTGCTTAGCATATAGTGAAGATTCACAATCTGCGCAACATTTAATAAAATAGCAATCAGATAAGAAATTTAAAATTCTAAACTTTCCTTTTCACTTTTGTTAAAACAAAAACCAAAAGAATCAAATATGCATATATGAATCCGTATATGCCTGGTCCCGAGACTTGTCGCCGATGATGACAAACATAGAACGGTGTCGCAATTTGACGCCGTTCTCGATGAGAGACCTGATGCGATCGTCCACTTTCTTCCTCATTTCTACTTGTTCTTTTTCCTCTTTCAGCAAGTAAGTCTCAGAAAATTAAGAAAGAGAAAATATTGTAACCCTTTGGCTCCTTCTTCTTCCTTTTCTCTAGGGTTTAGGAAGGGTTTTAAGTTATGGATTCATAAGACCCGGTTGAATCCTAATAAGCATGGTTAAAGTCGTAAACTGAACTGCAGTTTTTACTATCGACCCAACCAAACCCGGAATTGTATCCGGAACTTAAGTGGAGGTTTTTTTTAAAAACATTTTTCTTTCCTTGAAAGCAAGGCAAATTTTAGCCTTTTTTTTCAAAAAAATGATATTTATTACAAAGAATTGATATTACATTTTTCATGATTTAAATGAAAGCACGTTTTAAAAAGATAATAAATTATTAAATGATTAATTATAACTATTAATTCAAATTATTAAAAAATTTCCTTAAAAACTTTACAATAAAAAATAAAATAGGAAAAAATTACAATATGCAATGCACAACATCCACTAATACTTATAGAAATCAATAATAACGTTAAATCTAAATGAACAACAAAAATTAATTAAAAAAGAGAAAAAAAAACAAAGAGGAGAAAACTTTACCTCTCCAAATTTAAAGGTCTCTTACCAAAGAATCATGTCGTACTTTAACTAAATGCTCAAAACGCATAGCGAAAGCAAATTTATTTCAAAAATTAATATATTTAAAAACATTATCCAATTCGTTCATTCTTTTTGTTTATCCTCTAGATGTCTAATTAGTGATTATTGAAAGCTTGAGCGATAACGAATAAGATGGAAGCAAAAACGACAACTTCAAAATCTGACTCTCCATTGCTAAAGCTATTTTGTGCTTCTAAAATTATCACAGAACTGCTCAGCGATTTTTATTCATGTAGGTTTTGGTTGTGGCAGTGAAGAAGTGGAGGGTGGAACTACCGCAGTACTCAGACGACAGTCACGATTCTGCTTCGAAGGCAGAGCTCATTCCTCACAGCAACCAATTCAGGTGGGTTTCTCTCAACCCTTGTTATTTAAGATCACTTGCTTTTCAAATGTAGGACTACTATACTTTTAGTCTTTAAAACTGCAGCTCATAGATAGGAGCTAGCTGACATACATTGTAATATTGGCTCTAAACAGAAGTTGCTTGACCACTAAATTGGGTAGTGGTTTTCTTTCGTTGATAAATAAAGACTTTGCTTAACAAAAACCACAGTACAACTGATCAAGAACAGAACACTTCAGCTTGAACAAAGCAAGCTTAACACCCAAAAAAACTCTAAGACAGTAAGTCTAAAAGTTTTAATGATTATGATAATAACCGATTTCTTGGCAACAGCTTCAAATTAGGATCATTACTAGGAAACTGAGGTAAAACAGCAGTTTTGCCTATAATTTGCAGCAATAATGTACAGCAGGCAGAGTTTTACCTTTAAAATGCTTTTTAGTTCAGTTTAGCTCCTAAAACCAGTCCTTAAACATATCTGTTGCACTAGCATGCAAAGACTGATTTCCTATATTGCTTTTAAATATTTGCAATCATGAAATAAATGATTCTTGCATTCCTGATCTTTCTGTTGTGCGCGTGCACTTTACTGAGAAATCCTAACCGTTTGCGACAGCATTTTCCAAAGAGTGCTTTCCCTTCTTGCTTTCGAATATTTGAAATAATAAAATAAGTGATTCCATTATTCTACATCTTCTCTGCATAGAACACAGACTCTATTACCGGAATAACCCCAATTAGCTTCTCTGTCTCTAGCAGCTAATCTGTCCTGAACAGTGAGCCAGAAGAAGAAAGAAGTGCCATGTTTGGGAATTGATTTGAGTAGACTAGACTAACCTCCACCAATACACCTTAATTAGGAATTCTCCCCATTAAAGAATACCATGTATCTTTAAAAGAGTAAAATCCTGATTTGTAAAATATTGCGTGTGGTAGCATGGAATTGAAGCTTTGAAAATGGGATTAGATGGAAATGAAGTCTGGTTCCTACAAATTTACCATTGAGAATACAATTCCACTTCCAAGGCCTCAATTCCATGCAAACGAACGCAATGTTAATATATTCATATTTATTGATAATTGGAATAATATGCAGCAACTCTGTTTGAATCTAAACTGACAAATGATTCATTCATCTGTTGAGGAAGAATAAGAGACAAAGCAGTTGTTCTTCCTAAAGGTATGAAATTAGAGAAATGGAGAGTTTGCAGAGTGACACAAGTGGAAGAGATGAAGATTTTAGTGCTAATGATGTCAATCATCCTAAGCACAATCCTCATGAACACATGCTTAGCTCAATTTCAGATATTTCCAGTCCAACAAGGAACAATCATGGATACTCACCCAAATGGAATTACCCACCAGCAGAGAATAGGAGTTGGGCTTGTACTCTCTGCACTTTCAATGACTATGGCAGGAATCATAGAAGTGAAGAGGAAGCATGAATTCCTTCACGACAATCACAGCATAAGCTAGCCTTTTCTGGCTCTCATTTCACTACGCAATTTTTGGAATTGCAGACATGTTTACACTAATTGGATTGATGGGAGTTCTTTTACAGTGAGTCTCCTGTTGGCATAATATCTCTCTCCACGTCCTTTTCTTGGCTCTCACTCTCTTTGGGTTAATTTCTCGAGCTCAGTTTTAGTTGAGATTATCAACTCGGTTAGCGGTAAGTTCACAAAGAGCAAGAAAGGGTGGCTTGAAGGGCTTGACATGAACAAGAACCATGTTGAGCTCTTCTACTGGTTCTTGGCAGTTCTCAGTGTGCTTTACTTTGGCAACTATGATTTTTTGGCTTACTGGTACAAGTATAAGAAAGATGAACCAACTCATGAAGAAAGGCTACTCAAATCTGGGCTTGCTCGCATGGATAATTCTTTTTCTCGGAGCATAAGCTTTGTGTCTAATTCTAAGCAGCAGGAACAAGTCCCTTTTAGTGATGTAAAAGTTGATCAAAGGACACAACAGCCAAAGTAACCCTTTTTTTTGTCTTTTTCATAATGATGTAATCCGAATCGAACTCATGTCATTACCTTTAAACCGGCATAAATCGCCATGTTACCTACTATAGAATATACAAATCAAACATATTATGTACTATAGAATGTTTGGGCATCTTTAATGTTAAATTCATAATTTATGGATTTAAGTGTTAAAAAAACAATAGTTCAAAACCTATGCAATTTCTCTTTCTATAATGTCAAGCAGTTGGAATTGAGGAAAGTAATACTGTGAAAATATAGAAAAAATGATTTAGAATTATAATGTCAAGCATCTCTCTCCTTCTATGCTGCTACTACTACCTGTTGTGTAAGGGATTAGGACCCGTGGTAACGCTTTTCATCCAAAGCGGTGCCATTCTTCTGGTTCTCAAAGCTAGAGAGGTACATGTTGAAGATGGCTGCAGCTGTTGAGGCTGATGATCTCTGCTTCTTTGGGAAATGAAAGTGATGAGTGATGATGAGCAAAGACTTCCTTCCGTGAAGCAGTACTACTTCATCAGAATATTCAACACTGGCAAAAATGAAAAGCCATGCCACAGAGATTACAGCACCCATTGATCTCGTTGCACCGCAACAAAATTATACTACAACGTGGAGTAGTGACTTTTGAAATGTTTAAAAATTTTGCCAAAAAAAATCAATTAATAAGAATTTTTTTCACAAATTTTAAAAATAAACATGACTTAAAAGCCGACTTTAAGCCCATAGACATCATGAGGGACAAGAGGAAACAATTCAGGAATAAATTTGCCAAAAATCAAAAAGTCGAACTGCAAAGGCTCGTACATTACAGGGGAACTTCATAAACTTTAAAATATGTTGCAACGAACCAAATCTCAGTGTCGCAAGGAGTGAATGCAAAATCCACTTTCCAAAGTTCAATTCCATATAGAAATATCTTAACATAAATTAAAAAACAAAAAACAAAAAACAAAATTAAAGCGATTAAACAAGAAAGCTATCTTCTAGTCTACAATTTAAGAGCAAATGGGACTCAACAGAAAATGGTATTTGAACTGCTGAAAGTAAATCCTGTTTCTCCTCTTCCAGTAGACTGTTTCCCTAAGTACGAACGCCCCTGTTCAGACTAACCATGCGAGTTGAAGTGTCCATCTGCGAACCCCTAACCCCTGAACCAGCTCTCCCAGAATATCCACCAGTTCCTCGCATTTGACCTGTCCGGTCCCTTGAATACCCACCTCCAGTAGCCTGCCCAAATGCCAATGGTCTCCCACCACCACCACCATAACCAGAACGCCCACTGCCACCAGCTTGCCGTCCTTGAGTGAAAGAAAAGTTGTCTTGCCACTTACCACCACCAGAAGCTGTCCCACCAGCATAATCCTGGTTATCTCTCCGCCTTAAAGGCAGATCCAAACCACCACCACCAATCCTCGACTCCATAGCCCTTTCATTACTATCAGCAAGGATAGACAGCTTCTCGGTTAATTGGAATGCCAAAGCCTGCAGCCTGGTTTGCTCAACATCATGGAAGACAATGCACCGAGTTGGCTGATCCCAACTTGCATGGAGTTCCTCATTGATCATCATCTTGCTGACAATGCTGTGAGTCTGGGCAGCAGAGAGGTCAAACATCTTGGCGATCTCATCCAAGCTTAGTGAATCATAGGAGGCTGAATAAGTGAAAAGATAAGTCCTCAAAGCCTCTTCCTTAATCTTAGCCTTGATCATCTCAAGGACATTGTCTCGGTTTCTGAGGAGCTTCCAAACATCAAGCGAATTTATAACATCAAAGGCCATCTGGAAGCCTCCCTTCCCAAGGGCCCTGGTGGCAGCCATTACATGATCCCTGACATTTTCAGGGGGACCGGTGAATATTTGCCTCTCACTCACTTCCAACAACCGCCTGAACGTCTTACTTATGACTTTCCGCTTGGCATCATGAGTGTTTGCTGCCATGTTAGGAACCTCCAGCAACATGGCACAAATGAGATGAACTGCCTCTAGTAGCTCCAAATTGATGTGCATATGATATGGCATCTGGCGTCTCCTTTCCAACCTTTCCTGATAGAAATCAATGATTTACAAAGGTGAGTCCTAGAACAAAATTTAATACCACGAGCTTCCAGAAAGCTTATCCAGCAATCATAATTACAAAAGAATGAATTAGCAAAGGCCTTAATAACCCCTGATTTAACCAACTAAAAACAATTTGGTAAAGCAAATGAAAATCAGATCCCACAAAATGTCCTGAAGCAAAATACATTGTGGATGACAAGGAAAATAGTTGGATCTCCTTAAGACAACATAGACAGAACTCTCACGCTCTTTTTGGGAGTACGTATAAATGCCACACCATAGATCATGTCAAAAGAAATTTCAGAATTCCATCACATTCTACCATCACACAAGATGCACCTGTAAAAAAAACTTCCAAAGCAACAGAAATAAAATGGCTCATTTATTAGACTGGGAAAATATATTAATAGGTATGGCACCTAATCCCTTGTTCATTACAAAAGTTCTCAGCTATTGACAGCTTAATTTTTAATTTACATAAAATAGAGTAGAAACAGAAACACAGTAAAATAGAGATGCTTGTACAACTGATAAATGAATAATCGTAACTAAAATCAAGATTTTGCAGGCATAAACGATACCAAAGAAATAACAGTCATGATTTGGTGAACTCAAGATGTATAATATGGAACGCAATTACACATTTCATATGTAAAAACTGTATACAACATTTGATCTATAGTCCTCAAGCTGATAACACATCTCATATAAACACATAAACTTTAGATAAAAACTTAAGCCTCATTAACAAGGTGATAAAATGAATAAAGGTAGCAAATAAATAATTTACGCATACCACCAAGTCAATGATAAGAACATAGTACATATATAACAGAGCACATATGGAACGCTATCAAGAATACTTGAGGTCCCTTAGTAGCTTTGTAATTGATATAATGAGTTCATTAATTGGCCCTTGGTAAACACCAAGGAAGGATACACCATCATCTCTTTGATTTAAACTTGTATAAAGACAAACAAAATGGGCCATGTAAACTTCAAAAGCCAGATCCCTTTTAATTGAATGAATAACGTTACTAACATATATTCAATGCTATATCAAGTTGCATCACCAAGCAATTAATGCATTTTGGATTTTTCTAACTTCCTACATTTTATCACAGGCCATTTAGTAACATGCTATTACAAAGTTAAAATGACATCAACCAGCAATTTAGTCAAGATTCTGATTCTTTCTGAACTTCATTCTTTCACCACAATCAAGTAAGATAATAATTCCATGGAAAAAGAAGCATGCATATTTCCTTGACAAAAGCAACATTAATAAATCACACTTTGCAATAACATCATAGTTACCAGTTTAAGAATTTGGAATTACAATCTGTCGAGGAATATGACAGCATTCAACAACGAAAAAAGACAGCAATAACAATGAACAACACTTTATGAGGATATTAGAGACACCAGTTTAGGAATTTGGAACACCAATCAGAGAAGGAGAGCATCTAACAAAGAAACACATAGTGATTACTAAGAGTTTAAGCATGACAATAAGTACATACGATAAACCATAGATATAGATCAATACCTGTTCTGGAGTCTTCTCATGAAATCGACTTTGTGATACACCTTGTGCAAGCAATTCCTTCACCCTTCCACCCGAATACAGTTCAGAAAGGCAGCCTTGTGCTTCAGCAACTAATCCAACCCGAAATGCACAGAGACCAAGCTGCGCCATAGACCTGTTAAAAAGTATCTGGGTTGAAATGTCCATGTGCTGAATATTATCTTGCAAATGACTCATCAGCAACAAGTCCCGGGAAGTGGAAAATTCATCCAGAAGAGCATGGTGATAAATATCACAAAGCATTGCACGAGCTTTAGTCCGCTCATCACCATACTTGTATATGAGAGACACTAGAATATCCATCGACGTTCGGCTACTTTCAGGGAATGTTGGCTTACGAGGCACGAGCTCAGGAGTAACAATAAATGGAGATGGACCCCTGCTTTCCTCGAGAACTTTTGGCTCCTCTCCTCCATCTCCATCTTCTGTCAGCTCAGCCAATTTCTTCATGGCATCATAAACCTCATGAGGCTTGTAATAAATGAGCTCAACACGCCTTAGAGCAACCTTTGCAGCTGCTTTAAAATTCCCAGCTCGCTCTAAGTAATCCTGGACATTATGAGCAAGAACCAAAAATAAAGGTTCATCCCTCAGTCTCTCAACATACTCACGTGTGTGTGGGTCTATGCATTGCAAGCTCTTGAAAAACTCAACATCTATCCTCTCTAGGAAGGCCACCAAGTTTCCCCAAACTCGAATTGTCCCAGTATAATCCGCTCCCTTCTGGGTTTCATTCTCATCAGGTTCAACCATGTCATCCACCACAATGTTAGGATACTGAACAAGAATGTCCAGTATGACAAGCATATTCTGCACACATTTCTTCCACACATTAATAGGCATATGCCCACTGAGACCTGGGTTTACATCAAATTGCGCAGAGATAACACTAAATAAAATCTCGAGCTTCTGCGCAGGAGTTTTGGCAACCTTTGTCAAGAAAGTAAGTTGTTCAACCTGCTCAAACCTTCCAGTTCCCTTCCGGCCCCGAGCAGCCACAACTTCTTTAAACTTCTTGTTCACAGTGTCCCAGGTGATCTCACTTGGATCTTTCATAAATTGCTTATCCATAAGCTTTTCTTTCTTACTCATCATCTTCTCCCAAGCTTGGTCATCCTTATCGTCTACTTCTTCATCCTCTTGATCTTCAGAGTCTGATCTTGTAACTATGTTTGTAGGATCCTCCTCAAACTCCAAATCTGATTCCTCCTCGTCTTCCTCATCTTGATCCCTGTCCTCCTCACTTTCTGGATTCTCCCTAAACTTATTAATTAAATCTTCATACAGCTTATTGTTCTTCTTCAGTTTCTGTTTCATAGAGTTCAGTGCCTTGGCATTGCTGCTACTCATCTTCTTCTTTGCATCCTTATTTGCCAAAGCTTGACTCAAGAAATCCTCCAACATGACAAGAGCTTTAATGTAAAGAGTGGGAACCTTTTCAGACTCCGTTACCCGCATGACCTTCTCAACCTGTTTATTTATCTTATCAAAGCTCTCTTGCAGGCTAACCCAGTCATTGATCTTCATAGCATTTTTCATCTGATCAACCGTGGCCGTTATCTCCTCAAAACGCTTATCCCTGGCCGACCTGACAACCCGTTTTTGGGCATCAGAGTCATCACTATCACTGTCATGATCGAGATATTTATTTTTATTAGCAATTTGGATGGTAGCCTCGCCCCCATTATCAACCTCATCTTCATATTCACTCTCCTCCTCCTCAGATTCACTGCCACCCTGTAAAAAATACAAGAAGTCATTCAAACATGAAAAAAATGGAAGTATCTCCATTGATATCAATTTTTTCCAACATTTCATTAGTCAGATATGGAAAAAGTTAGTATTTATATGTTACTAAAACAAACGCTACAAAACCTGATTCATCCAGAAGCGTGATGCCATTATCACAGAAGCTAAGAGCTAAGTATTGGAGACCTGAACAATCTGCATTTGAACACCCAAAAAGAAAGTTATACTGCATGCAGGCTAACCAATCAAACAATCAAAACCACTGAAACTATACCCAGATTAAATTTTACCCAGGAAATCGGCACTGTATGAAGCATATCAGATGAACCTATTACAAAAACAGTTTATAATACACCCAAATCCAATACAAAAAAGTCTCATTGATAGTAATTCATTTTCCCAGTTATTATAAATTAAACTAAATTTAAAGGCTCAGAAACCCAAACCCCTCTACTTTAACTGAAATGATTCTATCATAAAAAAATAAATAAATAACATCGCTCACAACTAAGAGGCAGATGAGAGATGGCTAAGAGAGAAATCTTCTCTCTTGGTGGCTGTAAAATGAGTCTAGGGTTCTTTTGGGAGAAAAAGAATGGTTTAAACTTTCAATAGCTAGGGTGAGCATGGGTCAGTTTGGGTCGGGTTAGCCTAAAATTTCAACCCAACCCAATCATACTGAGTTGAAAAAATCTCAACCCATGAACCCATCAAACCTCTACTCAACCCAACCAATTCAAATTGGTTTGGGTCACCAGTTTAATATTTTTTTTACTGTATTTGCAAACCTCAAGAAACAAACAAAAAGAAAGGGAAATAGCGAAGCTAAATTTCATGTTAATAAGTACTATAGAAACTGAATTTACAGAGTCGTATAGAGAACAAGCAAATTGCTATAATATGTTAAATCATTCCTTGACATATGTATTATTAATGAGCAACCGCTTCTGTGATCCTGAACCTTATTAAAAAAATTCCTACTTGTGTTCCGTTCCATTTACTTTTTTATATTTTGGATGAATTCTATTCTAAAGTTTTCAGAATAAGCTGTAATTCTTTTGTGATTATCCAGCTGCCTGTAAGTCAGGGAATTGCATAAGATACATCTGCTTAACAAACATACAAGACAAATAACATAATCCTTTGTTCTTATCAACCCTACAAAATTACCCTTCAATGCTATTTATTAAACTTCAAAATTATCCCCAAAAAAATCTAAAATGGAAGAGAAGAAATCAAGAAACCCATTAAATAAAAACAAGAACAGACTACATACCTTGCTTTATCGAAGCAGGACAAGAATAAAGCTGAGCAAAATGGGTACTGCCGCGAGAGGGATTACCAGATGAGAATAAAGCTGATAGAAACAAAAATCATCAAATTTATAACAATAAAGGAATTAAATTAAGGAAATAGTAATCAGATTACTCTTTAAATGAAAAAAAAAGCAAGAACAAACTGCATACCTTGCTTTGTCGAAGCGGGACAGGGACAAGAATAAAGCTGAACAAAATGGGTACTGCCGCGAGAGGTATGAGAATAAAGCTGATAAAAACAAAAATCATCAAATTTATAACAATAAAGGAATTAAATTAAGGAAATAGTAAACAGATTATAAGAGTAAAAACAATGAATTAGTGATCTTAAATCAGAACTGAAAGAGAGAGAGGGAGGTCTGCCAAAAGACTCGGCTGCAACGAGAGAGAAGAAGGGACTAAAGAGATCGAATGAAAGAGAGATAGGGTTTCAATCAAGTAAGCAATTCTTAGAATTATAACCTTTTTTTTTTAAAAACGCCGATAATAAGATTGTCAAATTACATAAGGCTATGATAGTGTGGTATGACACACAATGACACTTGTCGTTATAATGGGCATTTTATAGTTACCATCGTCGGGACACATTTTGATTTGTTATTTTACGTGATAAAATAATATATTAATAATTATATTTTATTTATAAATATATTAAATATAATAATTATATATTTTTTATTAAAAATTAATTTTATAAAAAAAAACTTTAAGAGAACAATAATTTCGTTAGAATTACCAAAAAAAAATATAAATGATTAAAAATGTGTAAAAGATAAAGAGAAACAAAGAAAATCAATATGAGTGGAAGATACGAGAATAATGAAATTACAATTATCTTTATACCTATAAGCATGACAAACATAATAGTCACATATTCTTCATTAGAAAACTGAAACTTCAAAGAAACTCCGAGAGAAGAACAATCTTGTTAGAATCACCAAAAAGAAATAAGAACAATTGAAAATATAAAGGAGATAAAAAAATAAAAAAAAATCAACATAAGTAGAAGATAAGAGAGATAATGAAAGTACAATTATCTTCTCGCTTATAAGCATGTCAATCATAATAGTTACATATTCTTCATTAGAAAATTGAATCTACAAAAAAACTCTAAGAGAAGAACAATCCGATTAGAATCACCAAAAAGAAATAAAAACAATTAAAAATGTGAGAAGATAAAGAAGAACAAAGAAAATCAACATAGCTGGAATATAAGAGAAATAATGAAAGTACAATTATCTTCTTACTTATAAATATATTAATCATAATGGTCACATATTCTTCATTAGAAAATTGAATCTATAAAAAAACTCCAAGAGAACAATCCATAATCACCAAAAAGAAATAAGAACAATTGAAAATGTAGAAAAAACAAAGAAGAATAAAGAAAATCAACATGGGTGGAAGATGAGAGATATAATGAGAGTAGAGAAGTTAAATCCGATAGCAGGAGAGAAAAACATGAGTTAAAGATAAAGATTTATGGGGTATTTTGATAAATTGACACTAAACAAGGGTTCTGGCTTTATTAGTAAGAGTAGTATAGATATATTTTATAATTATATACTATAATTATTTATACGATATTTTATATTCAATAAATATAAAAATATATAATTATATATTTGATTGGGTTATCGGTTTGAATTGGATTGAAAATTTTGAACTATGACCCAACCCATTGGATTCAAATTTTTTTCAACTCAATCCAACACAATTCATTATATCGGTTTAAGTTAGGTCCACGAGTCAAACGGATTCCATACTCATCCCTCCATTTAAATAGCTATGAATCCAGCTGTTTTTCTGGTTCTCAAAGTTACAGAGGTACATGTTGAAGATGGCTGCAGCTGTTGAGGCTGATGATCTCTGCTTCTATGCCCACAACCATCACCTCCTCCATATGGTCCACTGAGTTTTGGGGTTAACACCAGTACTGTTACGTTCTTATATTTGATTTTTCTTTTCAGTTAGTTGAACAATGAATTCATCTTGTTTGTGTACTGCTTATATTTCCTGAATTTTGTTATCATTAGTTTACTTCTCCTTTTTTTTTTTTCTCCTTGATGAACTGGTGTGTTAATCGGTGTTTGGTCCACAGAAATTTCCAAGATTACTGGGAAGCTTGTCACTGAGCAATCTAATTTGATGACCTTTTGAGATGACTTTATTGATCTATTTTTCCATGCATTTAACTTTTAATTTTTTTCTAGCATTTAAGAAAATGATGTAATCATTGTTCATTTTGTAACAACAATCATTATTTTCATAAGATTGTGTCTCACATAATACATGACAATCTTTTATGGGTAATTTTTTTTTACAGGAGATAAGTCTGCTTTATAGTAAATTTTTTTTGTCGTGAAAATAAATTTATCTCACTTGAAAAAAGAGTCTCCTTTTTTATTATACTTTTTTCAAAACAGTTGAAATATAAAAAAGGAAAGTGAACCCTTAATTATGAATATTGAAGATCAGTTTAATTGCAACTAAATAAAAAGTTATGATTGAAGTGTTGTTTTTTTTAGAATTTATTTGAAAAATTACACAAATAAAAAGAGGGAGATCATTACATATAAAACTGATAATACACTCTATGTCCAAAAAATTGAAAACTCAATCGAAGTGTTAGTTGATAGTATTAATATTAAAGGTGTGTACGGGTTGGGTCGAGCGGGTTAAAGATCAACCCTAACCTAACTTATAAAAACTCGAGTTGGTTTCAGGTTGACTTTGTAAAATAAAATATATTGGGTTGGATTGGACTGGGTCAAATTAGATTTTTTAATTCTATTTTTTCATACCATATGCTTAAATATTATAAATAAAATTTTTAATGTATCATATAAAATTATTCAAATTTAATATATCTCAGATATTTAAATTTCAAAAGTCCAAATATCTTATATAAATTCAAATCACCGATTAATAATACTAGTTACATAATTAAATTTGAACTCATATGTTACGGGTTAAGCTAGAGTTGAGAAAACTTCAATCCTTAATCTAACGCTTTAGGTTGAAAATTTTCAACCTTAATTCACCCCAACCTAAAAAAATTCATAACCTTAATTTATCAAAAATCTTAATTGAATTCAAGTTGGGTCGTTATAACTTGCTCAAATTGTACCCCCAAATTAATATTATACCGGCATAAAAGTTCCATCCACTAAAAGATTTTGCCTAGGGACATCGATTTCCCCCAATAAAAATAAAAATAAAAAGTTGGAAGAAGAAAATGGCATATAATTGCCAAGTAAAGAAAATAAATATAATTTTTTGGTGAGTGTTAGTGTTCTTTAGTTAAAAAAGAAATAAATACATATTTTTAGTTTTAAGATCTATATTTTTGTTAATAATTTTTTATTTTTACCACTGCAACTCTCTCTCTCTCTCTCTCTCTCTCTCTCTCTCTCTCTCTCTATATATATATATATATAGGCAAGATAATTTGTTTTTCTTTTAATTAAGGTATCATAGACTCAACCTAATTTCTTTTGACATAATGATATATTGATCACTACAACTAATTACAAATGTTGCTTGCAAAATTAATTGTATGAAATTTTAGCATATTATTATACAAGTAAAACTGATGATCCTCTTGGTACATATGCAAATCATTGATCCAAATGTTTCGAATAAAACTTGAAACATATCATGTATGTATGGTTTTAAAGAAGAGATTATTGTTTAGATTTGATTCATAATTTTTTTTAATCAAATTCTATTTGAAAGGGAAATATTTTTAGTCTCTCTTCGTCAATCTAACGATGAAAAATATATTTGGTTCAAAAAATTCTTATTAACCAGGCTCGAACAATAAATTTTTGTTTTGAAAACGTTTGCATGTTTGATCTAGTTTATCTCGTAGTTTATATTGTTAAAAAGTAAAATTTAAGCCAAACACACATTTTTTTAGATTAATTTTTTTGTTGAATCGAAAGCTGAAAATGGCTTTAAAAAATAAATTTAAACTTAAAATAGAAAATTGAGTTTTATAGTTATTAATTCCAAAATCATTTTTGATTAAAATTACTTCATAAATTGTAGTTCCATGTCAATGGTATTTACACCATCCTTACTATATAAATATCAATTATCACTAAGAATTTGTTTGCATGCGATTTCCATTGAAATATTATTATTATGTTACAAATTACTATTATTTTAATAAATATGATTTATATTACTATTAGTTTTATTATTATTCCTATTTTATTGTGATTAAAATTAATAATTTTAATTAGAGTATATTACACGGACTTCCCTTGAGGTAAGATATAATTACACAAACCTTCATTTTATTTTCTAAAATGTTACTTACACCCTTGATAGAAAAAGATTAAATTTAATTTTATGCGATTAAACTCTTTTACTGGGGGTGTAAATCCTTACAACTCCGAGTAGAAAAAATTAAATTTGATTTCATGTGATTAAATTTTTCTATCAGAGAGTGTAAGTGATGTTTTAGAAAATGCAATGGAAGTTGATGCAATTATACGTTATCTCAAACGAAGTCTGTGTAATTTGCTATTTTAATTATATAAATATTCTCTCAAAAAAAACTGTATAAATTCTAAAGTCATTTTGATGAAATAAAAACGTCCAAATAATTTAATGGTCATTGTATATTTTTATTGGTCAATTTAACAATTAAAATAAAAATTTATGAATAGAACATAACACTTTTAATATAATTTTTAAAAAATTATTAAATAAAATATGAATAGAACCATAGGATTGTATTTGAAGTACACGTATAACGTTATCTTGTGTTTTTACTGGTGCTATAGGAGCAATCATTCACTTAATTTAGAAAGAAAATATACCCAAAAAAATTTCCCATACTTCATTTCGTCTTCCCAGCCGTTATGACCATGAGAACCTCTCTGGAAACACCTTCTCTTCCCAAACTTGAAACCGGTTTTCCCCTGAACTGCCGGTTCACCTTCTCTAGAATCGGTTGTCCTCCATTTAACCACCACTCAAAACCCGATTTTTTGCCAAAGGCCTCAATTCCCCGCCGGAAAATCGGCCTCCGTAAGCAAACCATCGTTCCCGCGGTTTTGGAGACGAAGGAGAGTACGGTAACGGAGCAGCCTGACCCGCCGGTCAGAATAGCGACTCTCGTCGGTGAAGGAACCGTCAGCCCTCTAAAATGCGCCACGTGGGAAGAGGTCATGCGTCACACTGTAAGTAATTTTCTGATACTATCAATTACTTAATTTTGCATTGGAATATATGGGTAATGGTATATAAAACAATTTTACATTTTCATTGCGATAAGAGAATTTTCGTGTGATTTTTTTCTTTTTAAGTTATCTGCCCAAATAAAAGAACAAAGAATAAAAGGGCAATCATCAGGATTCGAAACGACAAGCTCATAGTTGGGTTATCAATTATCCAACAGCTTAAGCTGATGGCTGATGGGGACAGGGCATAATTATTTATATATTTTAACAATGGTAGTATTACATTAAATATGGTTTCAATTGTTTTTCAGGTTATTTTTTTTTTGTTGAAAACAATGCTTTACCCGTTTTATAAGATGTGAATGTGCCTTATTTAAACTTTTTTTTTTTTTTATGTAAATAACCAGGCAAATAGACTCAAATGGATTGATGAAGGATACGAAATGGTTGTCTTTAGTGATAAACTATGTTGGTCGAGTGACCAGACATCCCTGAATTTGCAAAGGGAGTTAAGTTATGCAGATATTTTGGTGATTGTTGCTGTTAAAGATGAAGAATCAGTGAAGTGGATTCAGACCAACAGCAAAAACATCCCAAACATAATCTGCTTTGACTCCTCTCTGAATTTAGTGAACAAATTAGGAGGATCTTATGTACAGAGTGAAACCAAAGGGACTATATTTGGCAAAATAATTGGATTTTCTCAACCAAAGAAACAAAATGAATCAATGGAAGTAGTTAGAACTGTGTCTGAGGCATGGGACCGACATAATTCTGATGATATAAGGTTCTGTTTGCTGGTTATAATCAATGCTTATATAAGGCCGGTACCTGTGTTGAAGAACTTGAGATCAAAGGGTTTTTCGACCCTTAGTTGTATGGTTAAGAACTGTGGGCCTCAGGTACTGAATTGCCTTTTGGATCCCGACTGTAGAAAAGCTCTTCAGTGCTTGAACCAGTGTAGTCCAGTTGATCAGGTGTGCAATTATCGATGCATTGCTTCGTATGAGAGTCCAAACCTAGAAGCATTTTCTCTTTGCGTGTTACAGAAGAATAATTGTCTTGAATTGGATGCAAAGATCCCCGAAAAGCCTTATGTGCCTCCCATGGTTAAGTTTCAAGGGAAAGACTTGTGTCATGAGACTGCTGAAGATCTTTTTGTTGGCTGGTTGGGGAGTTTGGATTGGAGTTGGCGTGTTGTAGCAGGGCAGAACCCGGCTTATGACCAATTTCCATGCCAGTACCAACTTTTCTACAGGGGGAAGGCAAAAGGTTCATTTTGGTATGAACCAGTTTTCCAGGTTCACACTCTGGAGGGGAAGATGGTTTGGAGGCGGCGAAAGTACCGAGTTAAGAGGGGCAAAATTCCGGGGACGTTTTACTTCAGTGTCTTAGATAATGGGGTTGTTTCAAATGAGTTTTGGACAATTGTAGATGTGGCTGATGATTTAAGCTGGGGTTTGTTTCATTATAGTGGGGCTGCTCGAGTTGCAGGGCAGTCTTACACGGGGGCAGTGCTCGTTAGTCCAGATGGGGCATACCCAAATGAGATGGAGAGGAGGAGATTAGGTTCTGCTTTGGAAAACTGTGGAATTAAAGAATGGGAGCTATTTATAGTTTACAATTCTTCATGCCGAAACCCTCCATTAGGGATTCCAGAGGGTTCAAGTTTGCATTCCACAATTGACATTAAAGACCAGCATTGGGCCTCTGTGTAGGGATATTCAAATTTTTGGAAACTTAAAACTTAACAGCAGTCAGGTGGCTTCACTCGAGAAAGCACGGCATGGATTGGTTGATCAACAAATTGCTCTGTGGATTGGTGAGTATACATTGTAATCTGATGTCATCGAAAGCTGTCCAAAATGCAATAAGTATCAATGAATTTGAGTACCGTTTGCACTAGAAACTTTTTTCTTTCTCTTTTGGTCAGAAAAGGCAAGTCTTACAGAAGAGGAAAGAAAATTGGTTGTGCATGAATCAATCTTATAGAATTATAGATATTCTTTGTTATTGCAGTGTATTAATACATTTTGTAATAGTTGATTCTCTTTCTGCATTCATTTTGTCAAAATTCAAGGAAAATGTATGCATTTAGGATAATTTGCTTTGTTGCTAAATTGTGTCCATATGAGTCTGCCACTTGAAAAGTGGTTGTCTTTGGTAAAAATATCAGTTTATAATATTTTTAATCAATTTTACGCATTTAACTACATATTAATTTATTATTTTTGAAAACTCTTTTATATATAGTAGTAATGAATTATTTGTAAAATACTTGTTTATATATAGAGAGAAAATAGTATTTTTTTTCTGAAAAAAAATAAAAAATTCCCAATCTAATAAATAATTTTTAAGTAAAAGTATTTTTATTTAGTGAATATTTTACCCCATATCTGTACTTTAATGATAGTACAGACGTAGCTACATAAAAAGGCATCACGTAGTTATTCAATTTTTTATTTTTCATATAATTCTATCAATTTAAAGATTGCAAATCGAACCGAACCTCTCTCTTTTCCATTATTTTTTTCTTTGTAAAATCTGCTAGTGGTCATATTTTGGAAGAAGAAAAAAAGTCGAGAATGGGAAGCTTCATATAATAATAATAATAATGAAATAGAAGGGCAGATAATGAAATAATTAAATTGGGATTATATGGGTTAGATGAACGGTCAAGATTGAGAGATAATTGGGTATTGGGTAAAAGGTCGGTGGAAGTATATATTGGGGAAAATACGTCATTTGATAGTCCTGTTGAATTGGAAAACAAATAAAAGACGTTATAGTACCTCTAGTTGGACTAGGATTCGTACTCACGACGATTACCATTATATATTCCGTCTCCAGTGACGGATTCTCTCACTTTTCTACCGTTGTAGTGTTTGCCATTCAAGCTCTGTAGCCGTTCAAGCTCTATAGCCATGGGTCTTCTCTTTGAAATTCCACAACACCAGCCAGAACCCAACAACAACAACAAAGCCCCTTTGTTGTTTTTATTGGGAGAACTCTCCACCGAAACCAAACATGCATTGTTTGATCCAATTCGACAAACATTAAATCCCTTAGTTGTTGGTTCCCCTCACCTTGATTCCCAACTCGAGTGCCTTTCATCTGGGCATGGCTGGTTACTCCTCTTATCAAGAGAAACATCTTCCCTTTTCTTCATCAATCCCCTCACTAGTCAAAGAATCAATCTTCCCTACCGGTCGTCTTTTTTCAATGCCGCCACTTTTTCTTCTGCCCCTACATCTCCGGATTGTGTTGTGTTTGCTATTGAGAGGGATTGCTTCAACGGAAACTTTCATATTGATACCTTACTTGTAGGTCAAGAAAATGTTTGGACTCGATATACATATAGGATCGGCAAAGAATTCGGTGTTGTCATGAAAACCCTATGTAGTGATGGGATTCTGTATTTTGTTGATTCATGTGGAAGAGTTAGTAGTTTTGACATCAAACGAGGCGGTGATTGGAAAATTCTTTATTGCAAAGACTTGAAGCATATTCGTTTCTCATACTTGCTGGAATTTAAGGGCCAATTTTTCGGGGTAAAAAGAGGGAATTATAAGGCTATTGAAAAGATTTACAAATTGAAGCTTGAGAATGGGATAGCTACGGATTGGGAGGAAGTTGAAGATCTGGGTGGTGTTACAATGTTTCTTGGTCCTTATAACTCTTGTGCTGTTTCGGGTTTAGATGAAGAATTGAAGAACAAAGTTTTTATTGCTAAGGAGAATCCTGAATCTAAGTGTTTCATCTACAACGTTGAAAAAGGTTCTTACATGATAACCAAAAGGTTCAGTATTGAAGAGTTTAGCTGGTGGTATGCACCGATTTGGATCTAACAGAGCAACTTAATTACTCCCTAGTTTCTTAGGGAAAAAAACTATTATGTTTTATGTCTTTTTTCTTTCACTATTAATTACACATAAAATTTTGCATTATTATTTCTTGGGGAGATTGTTTATTTTTGAGGTCAATCAGCCGTTGTTATAGTGCAACAGGCCACGGCGTCTTATGTGTAACCTCCAGGCTCCATCTATATAACTTTTTGCATTATCCCTTATGTCAAATACTATAATCTGTTCTCTTTTTAACTTTTCTAATTTCCTTTTTCGTCTGCCAATAATTTATTTATTTATTTATTATTCCACTAATTTCCTTTTTTTGTCTCTCAATAATTTATTTATTTTTTATTCCGAGTTTATGCAATGTGAGCATAATATATTAATTTCTATGAGCAAATAATATCTCCTAATTTTTAAAATGCTTTGCACAAATTGACACAAAAGTTAATGACGAGCAATTTTAAAACTTAGTGACAAGCAACAAAAAATACGCCAAAAGTTCATGTCAGATGAGCACAGATACCGTCTTCAGAGGTTCTGGGGCTTCTCATCAAGGAAGCCTAGGTGTGCTTTCCGCCAAATTATGTTACAATGGTCTACAATTACCTTCTTTACAGGTTTTTTTTACGGAAACTCCATTCTCATGCATTATAATCTCTTCTATATGCATAAAATATATTTGGATATCTTGAGGTTTTGATATCAATTTTTCATGCTAATTATTTTTTTACATACAATTTCCCTTTTGACTCACACGTACTCATAATATAGTTTAATTTAAAAATATTTGTGGGTGTACACCTAAAATTGATGGAGGAAGTCACAAAACACCATAGTCTCGTTGATAAACCATTTTCATACATAGGAATGGACCCAAGAAATTAATGAATAAACTTGAATTTATAACATTTCTGGATAATATTCTACTTAATAATTAATAAGTAACAATTAACTTCAACGAGATACACAAAAAAGCATGTCATAATATTATTTAATGGTTCCAAAGAAAAGAAACCACAAAAAACAAAAATAATGTTGCAGTATAGTACGAAGTATAGCATTAGTTGGTGTTAAATCAATCTAATGAACAAGCTGAACAAAAATCCTGCAACAACAGTAGCTGCATATGCAAAGCTGAGCCTGTGACTAGGACTGACAATCTGAATAGGGAAGAGGCAAGATCCTACAGAGGCATTACCCGTCACAATCTTAGCAACGCCATTGAAATTACAAGCCTCAACATCTTGGTCATTGATCTGGAAATACATATTGAAAGCATAAGACAGGTTCCCTAAATTGTCTAAGTTACTGCAAGACGATCCATAATCCAAACTGGTGCAGTCTCCATGCAAACAAGCGTAGCCAAGCTGATCGGCACCGCTTTCATCGCCCAATGCTTCTCTTTTCACAACGCACCACTTGTTCTCCAAATACTGCACACCCTTTGCTGCAACTGGCATTATCTTACGCCCTTTGCCGCTGAAATCAAGGTGGAATTTCGGTTGTCCGTCGTAGCGAAAAATCCCCCAATGCCTCTCAAAAGGACCGGGAGCAATACTCTTCCGGTCCTCATCAAACAATCCGAAGAGATAAACTTGCAATTTCGTCGTCGGTCGAAGTGGTGTTCCATTGTTGCCATCCAATTTCTTGAAAAGCCCCGCGTAGAATTTCTCTGCCATTGAGCTGTTGGCGTAAATGTGGCCTTCTGTTGGCCATCCAACTTCCCCAACTATGATGTCCAAATCAGGGACGCCTGATTTTTTCAACGACCAAACAAGGGTATCATAATTTGCATCGAACACATTGGAGTAACTTTTTCCATTGTCCCATTTTTGACGACGCCCATCAAAGAAGGCGAAATCAACAGGGAAACCGTGGTTTTGGTACAGACTAAGGAAAGGGTATATGTTGACTGTGAAAGGGCAATGGTTGTCGTGGAAATAACGTACTATGTCGGTCATGAGTTGCCTTATGTCTTTACGCCAGTTACCATCTGATGGTAATTCTGATTTAGATTCATAAACTTCAGCGTTCTGAGGTATTGTGGCTTTGACTTTGTCTGCAATCCCAGCTTCCGCCATTGCCTTGTGAATGTTTTTGAATGCCGGGAATGTGGTTTTAATAAATGAGTCTTTGTAGCTACTCAAGAACGGCTCGTTTCCCACGGCTACGTATCTATATTTATAAATAAATAAAAACAAAAAATCAATTCACCTTAATTAAGCCTTAATTTTATTTATAATTAATTACCCATAATTAACATTTTAAAAAAGGAAATCACTAGGAGTGAGTTTTTGAAAAACTCTTGTTTTGAACTTGTTTATGAGTTTTTTTTAATAAATAATATTTTCCACCATCAAATGATGATATTAATAAATTTTTTCTCTTTTTTTAACAATGAAAACTACTTCTTGTACCAAATCTACACAAGAATCTCTCAAATTCTTAAAGAAAAAAAATATTATATATTTACATATAAAAAAAAATAAAACAAAGATTCATTTTGTAAACTTAATTAAGCTTTAATTAACAACACGTATAACGAAAAGACATTAATTGAGTGGAACATATAAAAAGAGTTTCGTGAATTTTTTTTACTTATATCTAGTTTATGATTTTTTTTTGATCAAAAGTATTTTTTTATTATAAGATGAAAAAAGAAATTGGATTAATTTTCTCTGTTTCTTTTTATCTAACAATGAAAATTGTTTTTGATAAAAAAAAAATCTTGCAAAAAATATTTTTGTCTACTACCTATGAGATTTTGGAAGAAGAATAAAAAGAAAAAAGATTCTTACTTGATGTTGACACCCCCGCTATGAAGATAATCGGTAACATTTTCTTTGACCCATTTCTTGGCTTCCCCATAATCTTTGGATAATCTTTCAAGTTGATTATTTGGGATACCAACCATGACCTCAATGTTACTTCCAGCCAATGCGCTCAAGGTCCAGGAATCAGAATCGAAAAGCTTAACCTTATTGATGCCATTTTCCTTGAGCATACCAACCACAATGCTTGGATTTATAGGATGAGATGCAATGTTCCCCCAATTGACGCCTAAGCCTTGTGCAACATTGGCTAACACCAACATCACACAAAAGGTCCGGATGAGGAACATGGCACGCCCCATTTGTTCAAGCCACCGATGAGGTCCACCACCTACCAGTGCCTGAACAATGACAAGAAGAAAATTGTAGGGAATTGGTTAATTTTCCACCTGGTTTATGGCGGCTAACGGGGAATTTATCAAGACTGTTAATTTGCGGTTGATGGGATGTTTGAAACCGGATGGTAAATTTAGACAGCGAGATATCCGTTCTCACGCACAAACTTTTTTACTATGTTTATCATCCGTTTGAAAAGTTTTTATTTAAAAAAATAAGTCAATGAACGATAAATGACACAAAAATCTATTTTATAGTTAAATAACATGAAAAAAAAAGATTTTATTTTTTTAACGGTGAAATAGATACTTGTAAAATTTTCCAGTCACATACCTCTCTTTTCATCGTTGTTTTGTGATTTACATAATAATTACTATTCACAGTTTTTTTGGTTGGCAAAACAGAATTTCTAATTTTAGAAGAATAAAATACAAGTGAAAAAAACAAGTGATTTTGATAATTTTTCCACACCTGCTAAAATATAAAGGGAAAACCAGGTGACTTTATCATTTGAGTTACTATTTCTTAAAAAATTCTCTGGGCTATTGATATATATAATTTTTTTCTTGTGTTTTTAAAATGGATAAAACTGATGAGATTTTTTTGATCACTTTTAATTTTTCTGTACAAAATTTAAAAAATTTTAAATCGTCGATGAAATACGAATTAAATCATATATTAAAATAATAAAATGTATTTTAATTTTTATGTATTTGATATATTATATAAATTTTATTAAATAGTAAAATTTGGTCTTAAATTTTATTTTTTTAATTGAAATTTTAGAAAACCTCATAAAAAATTACGTCAAAATTTGACTCGAAATGGGTATTAGCCAACTAGAGGGCAAGATGGGCCCATTTATATAAACATATAATCCAAACAAACTAACAGTTCTATCTCTTCCATTAAGAGTTGAGGCACCAGCAAGGTGAGCAGAACGGAACAACCGCCCTCCTGTTCCGGTACAGCGGTACTCTCTGTCTCTCTTTCTATATATGTATGTATATTATTACATGCATGTGTATATACGGTGACCTTTACTGGCTGGCTAGTTGCTTGTTAGTTTCTTTCTAGTACTGCAGCTCAATTTCATGAATTGCTTTATCTGCTTTAGTGACATCAATTTCTGTTGCGGTGTCTTGAATGCTTGATTATTGTGCTTTTGTTTTTGTTTTTATATTAAAATTTTCAGTTTGTTTTTGAGCAATATTCTTATCCATTCAACATTTAATTTGTGGTTAAGCAATTCTTATTGGGACCTTGATGGGTCCTCTTACATTAGCCGTCGAAGCTAAAAGCTCTACTGCAGCCTCTGCAGGTCATCAATTGCTTCAATGGACAATCTTAGTTTGATATACATGTCTGCTTTTTGTAATGTTCTTTATTCTTTATTTATTGTTTAACAATGATTATTACATTTGCCATTGGGTTATTTAGGCATTTTTTTTATCATTAGTGTTGGTCTAGACAATTTACCTCATGGATTTATGTTGTGACTGAATGTCTTGTATATGAGAATTCATTCTGTTATTTTCTATCAGCTTTACAGTGGAAGACAGCTGTTTATGTGTTTTTCTTTTGTGGAGCCAAAATGGGTAAATTTCAAGATTTGATACGTGTAGACTATACAATAATTGAAATGCAATTGTTGAACTTGGTTTAATAAGTTGCAGGAAAATTACTTTAATACGCTGTAAGTTTCTAGAACTTATTATTTAGACCCATTTGATTTTGTTACCTATTTGATCCCCCGTTGAATTTTGTGATGAATTACATCGTTAGCTTGTCCAATCATTTAGAAATTGTTTTTAAGCAGAAAAATGAATATTCACCTTGTACATTTATAGTATTGCCTTCGTATCCAGAATTTATAGTGAAATGCTAATGGCATTTCATTATTTGGAGAGTTTTAAGCTCTCTTGTATGAAAGACATAAGAAAATAATTCCTCAGTTTCTCTAGGATTATATCATCTGATATTTGGGAGATGTGTCAAAGTTTTGATGTTAGAGGTTAGATAGTTTTTTGAAGTGATCTGTTTCTTTTAACTTTTTTTGGGGGGGTGGAGGGGGGCAGGGGGGAGGAAGGGGGTGGGAGGATTGCTGCCAGGGTTTAGGGTCGAATGAATATACTGGTGGTTAAAAGTAATATAAAATTTGACCAGGTGTTGGCATTTCAAAATGAATATCATTTACACACATCTGAAATAATTAATTTTAGCTACCGGCTTGAAATGAGGAACACTAATTTGTACGATGTCAGTATCAGTTCTTTGGAACTTATTTTATGTAACTAAATAATTTTGTTTGTTTGTATGCTACTATATATTATTTGAACAGGTGATATGGTTTTGCAGATGTATCCAATATGATTATGCAAAACTCGCAGCTGGAAACGAGAAATTTTTTTGCATCAGTCAACATCCAAGAAGATAAACCATTTGATTTCTTACGTACTGTATTTGGTATGCAAATAACCCTTTTAGTTTCTGATAGTGAGCACTATTGTTAAAGATTGAACCTAAGTAAAAATTTATATTACATTTCATTTGGGGTTGACTAACGACTTGCATGCTCAAAAGTCTTGGAGACTTGCATATTTTTATGAAAGACAATATTTGTACATATTCTTTCTTGTGCTCTGACTAGTGATGGAAAATTCTGCAGAGGGAGTAATAGCAGGAGGTACAGCTGGTGTTGTGGTTGAAACAGCTTTGTACCCAATTGATACAATAAAGACACGACTGCAGGCAGGTTAACAATGCATCTGTTATAACAAAATTTTAAATGAATATTACGGATATACCTTACCACGGTAGGTGCAGCCTAAATACTTCCTGGTGTTTAATCCAAAACTTTTCCTGGATTTGCTTCGGAATAGATTGCCCCATATCATTTCTACCTGACAGAGTTTCGGACTGTTAATTTTTTTTTCCCAATCAACATTCTTCTCAGGCAATTGCTTATTTGTTTGTGGCTGTGATAGGCCAACTTTGATGAATTGCATTTGGTCCGACAGTAAAATCTGGTTTTAATTAAATTGACTTGGTTGACTTTGATGGGTTTGCCTTTTCTTTAATGACTAATATTGCATCTTTCTTTTGTTGAGAGTTTGATGCTTTCCAAAGTTTCCATTATAAGCTTTGCAGAATTGGCCAAAAGGCCCCAAAAGGGTGTCTCCATTTCTTCTTTGATCCTATTGTTCATCAAGACTTTATCTAAAACTTACCATTTAATTTGTACTATAGGCAGCGCGTGGTGGAGGAAAAATAATTTTGAAGGCCTTTATTCTGGTTTAGCTGGCAACCTTGCTGGTGTCTTACCGTAAGTACCTTTCAAGTGCATAACTTCCCTGTTTTCCTGGGATCCATGCAAGAGCAATTATTTAATAAATATTCATTTGGAGTTTACTTTTGTAATAATAGTCTCCTTCTTGTCTTATTCACAAAGATCATGTTTTGGAGAATCAATCCTAAATTTAAAGTCACAAATAACTCAAATTGTGCTCTTTGTTTGGGATTATTTTTTCTTTTTTGATTTATTAAATATTTAAGTTATGTTGACAAATACCTTCTTGAACCTTTCATGTATTAGATTGTCAGTAAATTGTCCCATGAATGTGTTACGTCATCTATGTATGGGAGTAAAATCAGCCATTGCAGCTGACTCCTAAGTTGATAAACTTGACATGTCCTTACCTAGTGTTGTTATTTCAAAACTTCTCATCTTCAATGAAGAAAAATACTACATTGTAAATCTGCACAATACTGAGTAGTCCGTCCCCCGCTCCTCTCTGTGTGTTTGTGCATGCATGTAAATCTATTTTTTTGGTTGAATTATACTCATCAAGTGTTCTTTTTCAAGGAGGGGAAATCTGGGTGCTATTGTGTTTACTGGCAAGTTTACGAATTAATGGCCTTCCCAATTTTGATGAATCCATGATGTGCTTTCCCCTACACATACAAATACAAATAAAGGCGGTAAAAGTTGTCAACTTGGCTGAGTGTTTGGCTATGGCCTGGCACATGTGAGCACAAAGAAATGGGAAACAATTTTTGTAAAATTCGTAATTAAACTTCCTATCTTCATGATTTATTGTGGATAACTATCAGGAGAATAATTTCCAGGAAACATAGGGAAAACTGGAAATTTTGGATAATTAATGAAATGATGTCTTGGTAAGGATACCAAGCTAATCAATTATTTATGGAGAACTTTGTTTTCGTCTTCACTTTCAAATTCTTTTTTGGTATATTTAAATTGTGATTTGTGTTCTTATTCATTGGATCGTAGTTGGCTGCTGTTAATAATTTTCTTAACAGGGCTTCTGCACTATTTGTTGGTGTTTATGAACTACAAAGCAGAAATTGTTGAAGACCTTACCTGAAAATCTTAGTGCCGTTGCTCATTTGGTAAGAGATTCTCTAATTCTATTCTGCAGAGAGAGAGAGAGATTATACAATTCCTTAGGTCATGGTATGAATATATTGGATTGACTATATATCTGATGGGTGGTCTTCTATAGATTTCTCAATTGTTAGTTTTGTATGAAAGCTCGTCAGAAAACTGATACTGTTCCTTCAGGCAAGCTGTTCGCTTGTCTTGCTGGTGAAAACCCATATGCATTAAAGATTTCACATTTTCTAATACGTCCATAGTTTCCCTAGAAAATCACAAATTGATCATGTGTGTGCATGCATACACACACTTATTTGGTCCTACACTCTATAATCTACAATCATATCAGCCACCCAAAACCAATCCATCAACCTAAATTATTCTGTCCAATAGCCCTCTTGAAATTGTTTGTCCCTTAAAACTAAATTTTGGCTGATGATTTGGTTGCAAAAACTGTTTTTTCCTTATTATGGATTTTATTTCTTGCGGTAGAACATAAGGTTTTGAATTCCATGCAGACTGCAGGTGCAATTGGTGGGATTGCTGCCTCTCTCATTCGGGTTCCAACAGAGGTAAGTATTATTTAACTATGTATTTTCATGTTTAGAACTGCACTGGATCATTCTTCTTCTCTTTTTCTTTTTCAATCCTCAGGTTGTTAAGCAAAGGATGCAGACTGGACAATTTACTTCAGCTCCAGATGCCGTCCGCCTAGTTGTATCTAAGGAGGGATTTAAGGGTCTATATGCAGTACGCAATCCTGACCTCCTCACCTCTTTCTTTTATTTTCTCCCAACACCCTGGACATAGCCCACCTCCCAAGTCTTTTTGAGTCCAGTGGGAGTCCCCATGTTACTCTGAAGTAGTAGGCTTAAGCATCTAATCTTGCTTCCATGTTAAAATAAAAAAAAGGGTTTCTTACGAGAGGATTAGTGATGCAGGATAGCAAAGAAATAACAACATGGAATTAAAAATGATAAAAACTTATCCAAATCACATGGGACAACCGTTCAAATCATATGGACACACTAACAACTCAATCACATAGTGTTTGCAATTCAAGGTTGATTTTTATTCATTCATAAGTTAGCCAAATAATACATAAGTCTCCCATATATATAGGAAAACTCTAATCTATAGACAAAGAAGAAATCATAAGATGATAAGAAATAACAGAAGAAGATAAGGAACAAATTAGATCATAAGAAGTCATATCTGGCTAGGACGACTCTTCTTATTATATCTTCTCTTGGAATATGTTTTCTTAAAGAAGTCTCTTGTGGGTCCCCCATCATTCTTAAAATCCCCAATTCTACTTTTCGTCGTGTATTCCATCAATTAGTTTTTTGTTTTTGTTGTTGTCATAGGCATAGTCATCAACATATGTTATATGTGTGAATTTTCATTGATCCAAATGGCCTAAGTAACAACATTTTGTAAATTTTTGTACTCATCAACATACGCTACATGTGTAACTTTTAATTGACCCAAATGCCGTCAGTAACTGCATTTTGTAAATTTTTGTACTCATGACTTGTCCTTCATGCAGAAAAGATGAAGGTTAGGACTGTATCCAAGTCATCCCTCCCAGAACCCCACTTTGATGGGATCATAACTGGGTACTGACTTTTTTTAAAAAAAAAAATTGACTTCACCTTTATCTTTGAGTGTAGGGGTATGGATCTTTTCTATTGCGAGATTTGCCATTAGATGCAATTCAATTCTGCATCTATGAGCAGCTTCGATTGGGTTATAAGGCAACAGTAAGCTCCTCACCAAGCTCATTTGACACTCACAACTGTGTGGTGCAGTGGTTTTTTTTTTCCCATTTCCTTCGCTGTGCTACATGCTATGTTGCTTAAGTTTCTCTGTGGGTGACACCTTGACTAGAATTTTATCTGCTTAAACGTGATGAGTTTCTTTTAAGTCTATAATGAAACAATATAGCTCTTGACCTTATTTATTATGGGCTACTGTGTGAAGTATGAAAGTTCTCCAAGTATATTACAAACATCCTTTGAACCTAAAATTGGAAAGATATACTGGTATAGGCTACAGAGTGATGTTATCTGATTTTGCTTTTAGGTTGCCCCACATCTTTAACAAACTCCAATACAAAATAGACTAAGCTGAAGTCCTTGAGACAGCAGTTTTTTGGTTAAGAATATTACACCATATTCTTTTATGCTTATCTTCATCTATGGGATTTGGAAATGTTTCATCCTTCGAATAGATAAATAACCAGTTATCTAAAGAAGCTTGTTCTTCTTAGATTGCTCATCTCTTTATATGCTGCTGAAATACAAACACCCTATGTCCTTTGCTGAATTCAATACCAGCCTTGCCATCAATGATAACTGTGACTAATTAATTACTTGTCATGTTGTTTAGTTGTTACATGTTGCTGCTAAATCTTGCAATTGTCTTTCTTGGGTTTCACTGGATGACACTCCATAGTCTATAAGATGAGTTATGAAATTCAGAAATCGAAAGTCAATAATGAGCATATAATATTTTTTGGCTGGGATGTAGCTTATTATTTAATTGTAACTTGTAGTCTTGTAATAAGCATTGCTCAGTCCACCAATTGTGTATTCGTGTCTCTTTGAGTTAATTAATTTGACCCTCCATTATTTCACATTTTGACACTCTTACTTGTCTATCTTGATTATTGTAAACAAATAATCAGTCATACTGTATTATTAATAATTATCTGAGGAGGATTTTAAAAGTGACAATTGGACAGGAGGCCTCCTGGCATACATGCATTATCACTTAAATCCATGAGATTTTTCAGAATTATTAACTTTTACCCTTTCATCTTTTCCTCAGGCACGAAGAGATCTTAATGATCCTGAGAATGCTATCATTGGCGCTTATGCTGGCAGAGTAACATCTTTGATATGTATCCATCTGGAGTTAGTGATATTTTGACCCACTATTTTACAACTTTCAGCTATAAAATCCTTTCATTTCTACTTGTATACGAATTGGTTGCATTTTGTTAATCCATTGTATCCGACTAAATTTGCCTTAGTCATAGCAGACTGTAGTTGTAGCCTTGTCATCAGAATCTAGCACATAGCATTAGAAAAGAAAGATTAAAAAAAAAGAAAGAATCTTTGAAAATTATGTTTCTGATCTGCACATCATGTTGGTTCCTGATGTGCACAACACTTAGGGTTAGGGTAGAAAACGATTCTAATTTATTTCACGCTAAAATTAGGATAGTTTTCTTTTTAAGTAGGTTTTCACAGCATTTCAGTAAGTAGCTGATCAAAAGTAGAATTCTTAAGAGCAACATTGACTTAAATACACGATGCTTGCCAGTCTGCACCAATAACAGGGTTTGCCTTTGCACCTCCTGAGCCATCACATTTCATGCTTTAGTGTCATGAATGCTCAAGTAGGTGTGTGTATAGCTCAGACAACAAACTGGCACCTTACGTTAATAAGAAACAGGAATGTCCTGCCACTTTTATATGATGATTGGACATTCTTTGAACTAGGGCTAGGCCATAAGGAATTACTCTTTTTTTATTCTGCCTGGTTTGAGGGAAAAGAGAAAAGTACAAATTGGGGACAGTGGGTTGGGTTGGGGGATTGGAGTTTCCCTACCTTAAACTCATAAGAAGCAGGAATCTCCTGTCACTTATCTATTATTATGATTAAACATGCTTTGAGCAAGGTCTAAGCTAGAAAAGCCTACCTTTATCCTTAAGTCTCTAATGCAAAACTGTATTGCTTTGTCTGGTCTGAGGTAAAAGAAAAATGAAAAACAGTGGGGAGGGATTTTGGTGGGGGACTGGAGTTTGCCTCTCTGTCTCTTTATCTCCCCCTTGTTATCTAGTGTGAAACAAAGTAGCCTCATTCTTTCCATACAATGTGAAACACTAGAGTACGAATTGCAACACTCTTATTCACGCATCCATATACCTTTCTGTTTGGATGATCTATCTCATATGTTTTGTACCTTAAATGATTTATAGGTGCACTAACTGGAGCTATAACCACTCCGCATGATGTGATTAAGACAAGGTTAATGGTTCAGGTATGGCCAATCTTTTCTCTGCCATCCTTTATATTAGCAAGCGAGAATCCAATTCATCCACCTGCCCCAATTTTCAGGGATCAGCAAACCAGTACAAAGGAATCTTTGATTGTGTTCAAACTACTGTTAGGGAAGAAGGAGCTTCTGCTCTTTTGAAGGTACAACTCTCACATGTTTTCTGTTTACAAACAATTTGAGTATTAAAGGAATGTGATTTGTATGCATTGTGGTCGGTTTAACATAATGATATTTAGGCACCCAAGACTACGAATAATGGATCAAGCCCAATGAGTTTGTCATGACTTTAGGTTCATATGACTGCATGATGTTGAGATTCATTGGATTCATTACCACAAGAAATAAAAAAGATTCATTGAATTAGTCATTAGATTGTAATAAGACAGGTTTAATCACTAATTATACCACAATCTAATGCCTATCCAACGAATAACATTTTCCCAAGCTAGTTGAAAATCATAGTACCTTTGAGGGAGTAATTTTTCTGCTCACTCCATCACTGCAGGGCATTGGGCCAAGAGTATTGTGGATAGGCATTGGTGGTTCAATCTTTTTCGGCGTCCTTGAACGTACAAAGCGCTTACTTGCTCAGAGGCGTCCTACAGATCATCAAGGCTCGAAGCAGGACTAAGTTTCAGGTGGACACAAGGCTATACCCAAGACATTTTGAGGATTTCTTTTGTAATTTTTTTTTTCATTTAGTTTGACAGCAATGCTTATAATTTCAAAACACAAAGCAAGGTTATTGATATTTACTTATCCTTCCCACCACAATCCTGCCATTTTGATGCCAGTCATTCACTTGGAGATCAGCTATGAATTATTACCCTTTGCTCAAGCTCCTTTCATCTTATTTATGTTGATGGATGACAAAACCAGGTGGGACTTATAACATGGTGATAATATATATAGAGACAATGGAGAATTCCATCCTCAACTTAAAACCTAAAATGGTGTGATTCATTGCAGAAACACAATTGATGAAAAACACTTTTCCCAATCTACAGCCAATTCCAATCCATTCTCAACTAGTGTTGTCATTTATTTATCTTTTCTTCACTCTTTATTTGTGAGCTTGTATGCCATGTTATAGATTTTATGTGGCTTGCCCAAGCGTTCAAGTTATATAGAAAACACGAGCTTTATCTTTCATGCCTTGTTCTCACACATATCCGTTAGAAGCTACTGCACCATCTGGCGTGTGCAGCACATTTTTCACCCTTTACTATGTAGTTATTAACTTGCCGATTCTTCTGTTTGATTTTCTCCTTTTACCATGCAAAATAGATCATGCTTAAGGGCCGTTTGCTGTACCTTTACATTAAAATGCCTTTTATCTTTTTATTGTAAAAGCACCTCAAAACTGTTTAATTTGAAAATATTTTTATCCTATTAACTTTTTAAAACTAAAGCACTTAAATTTTAAACAAACATTTAAAAACACTTTTGATCATTAAAAAAGGCTTTTTACTAAACAGAAAACTACAACAAACAGTTAGTCTTCAAGCTTCAACCCTATTTTTATGGTGGAAGGCGACACCATCTTACCGTAAAAGGGTCTATGAATAAGCTGGGTGAGCGCTCTAGGACATGATGAGGCATTTTTCCAAGTTCTAGCAGCAGTCATGACATTACAACCCTTCAGCCTGCAAGCAGACATTCACAAGAACTTTTGTAGACAAATGCATTGAGCAATTCATAAGAAGCAATTGGAGCTTTACATTGAAGAGACAATGAGCATACCGTACATTTCTTACAAGAATAGTATCGAGTATACACCCTCAATGTTCTTTAAATTGATTGAAGTTACAGCTTGCTCCAATTTGTAGACCAAAAAATTATTAGTAAAAAATAATAAAAAAATTAGGAAATCATTTTACAAGATTATGCAAGTCATGACTACTCTACCTAGCCTAAATATAGTCTTCAAGCCACTCTTTCCTGCCTCCTAACCTGTCCAATGAAGTAGAAAAGAAAAATGGAATGAACTCTTCCACTAATTTACAAGCGTCCCGCTAATTTGTCAAAAGAGAGAATGAGGATTACCATCATCACACTAATACCATCATAACCGTCTCGCTATCGCTATCGTCTTCAAAATATCCATCACGATCATCTTGATCATGTCATAATTCATTGTTCAAGTAATAATAATGCATTCCAGCCTTTAAGCATCATGTTCACATAAGTGGGAGGTAGGCCCCACCGTGCCCTTTTCTCAGTACAAGTGGCCCAGCAGTATCAGGGACCTTATCCAATGCGTTCATGCAAGCATCAACCACATCACCAAACCCAGTCGCCACTGTAGCCAGCTGCAACCGCAACCTTAGATCCCTAGTCCTCTTCAACAAGCATCTAAATGATCTCCCCAGATATTTGGCCCATTCTGCTGGTAAACCTCCCCCAGTCAGCCAAACTGAGAATTGGGACTGGTCACCTCGGGCTGCCACCTCGGCCCTATAGAATCTTGCCAGCTCAACGAGCATTGAAGGCTGGAGGGGTAGGACAGCCACAAACTCAGCCACAAACTCTTCTGTGAGTTCCGGTTTAAGCATCTGATTCCAAAGTACTAGCGCCCACTCACTTGGCTGGTTAAGACCATAGGCCTCTGCAACAATTAAGGCCTCCTGGAAACGAGATTGCTCAACTAGTGCTCGCCTTGCATTGGTTTCAGACAGAGTGAGCCACTTAGAATCTGGCATTCTAATTTGAAGAGAGACAAGGGATGCCTGGGCACAAGCTCTGCGTGTTTTATTGCCAGCATCAATGGAAGAGTGAACTTCAGCAGCTTCAATGAAATAGCGCATAGAATCTAGAAGATCTTCATTCTGGTCCCTGTCATAACGACGAAACCACTGCTGGGAAGCCTGCTCTGCTCGTGACTCTAACAAAGCAGCTGTTTCATGCTTCATGTCAAAGTGGTTATAGACCTGTAAAGAAGCAGAGCACACATACGATAGAAAGACATTACTGATAAAAGTTCCAAGGTAATAAACGATTATGTATCTGAGCATGGCTATGTAAGACTGACCATTATCAAATGTTTGTTAGCCAAGAACACCCCCTTTTTCTTTTTTGGGAAAAAGTAGCCAAGATAACTTCCTAGGTTCCAAGAGGGAACAAGTGATAAAAATGTGATAGCCAACAGCACATTTATGAGGCAGTATATCCACAGGGGTATCCAATTAATTGATGGCCTACATAATATCCATGCTACAGCTAAGTAATAAGAGAATCCCCTACAGGAACTAAATCATATAAAATGCGTACTTATATCTATGATATATAAAATTGTCAAGCATGCATATACGAACCATGGCAAATGCATCCAGGTCCTTGGGATTAAAATGCTTCAATGATGTGAGAACAGCCATTCGGAAACCTCTGACAGCCTCAGCAGTGCCTGTGTTTGTGTCTGCAGCAGCAGAATACTTCTGAAGAAGTAGATCCAGCTGACCGTTTTCAATAAGAATGCCAAGAATGAAATTAAGGGTATGAAAGTTTCCAACTCCGGTTATTAGGCGAGCCAAACATGGAAAATCCCCCTCAGACACATAAGCTTCGACCCTGGTTGCAGCAAGGGCTACAAGAACATCTACTCCATCAAGGCAAGCAGATGATTTGTAGAAGTGGTGAGAAAGAATAAGAAGCTCGACCTGAGAACATAATATTTCATTAAAGAAAGCATTCAGACATCAAAAGCACAATGACCAAAGAACATATTGATCATCACCATATCAACAATATTGCACCACTCATCAATTAATGAAAATTCATGAGAAATACATACAAAGAAATCCAATATATTTTTGTGATTACTCTAAAAAAAATTCGCAATATCAGGCATACATGATAATGCTAAATTAACTCAGTTGTAGTAACAATACCTCACAGGCATGTGGTATTTCTTGTCCAGTAATCACCAACCGCATCAATGCATGGCCAATTTCTGGTTCAGAAGGACAAAGCTCTGCCCACTTAAAGAAATCTGAAAATCTCCACAGCAGAGGAGCTGGTCCTTCCTCCTTCTGAGATTCTATATATCCCCCGCGATGTGCGGCCAATAAACCCTAGAGAACACAATACCAGATCAATGATGTTAGGAATAGCATAACTTGGAGAAAACTGGGTTTGGATAGAACTTCCTCGACTATAATATGGTAGAACTTAAAAATGGAAAAAACATACAGATTTGATTGCCAATTGTAATACCCAAACACATCCCTTAGAGCGATTTCTTTGCCCACCCCAACAAAGTGAGCACCCACAAATATTCAAATCTCAAGTTCCTCCTCCCAACTCTGGGTTTAGGTTATAACCAACTAGGTATGTATGAGCCAATTAGGTTGTCCGACTAAGAGAGTTTTATCAACCAATCCAATTTTTTCCAAAGCCTAAAGTACGTCTTTAAGCATCAACATTTTAATGGAAACATACAAGACCAACACACCTTTAGAAAGGATTCTGCAAGAATCTGAGCAATGCTAGCAGCTGGCATAGAATGAGTTTCCACAAGGAGATACGCTTCCTCAAACGACTCTTGTGCTTTTAGAGAAAGTAGCTGCAGCAACTCAACTGGCTGCTTCCCAAATGCCTCAGAGAACGGAAGACCCAAGACGTTTGCGGCTTTTACAACTGCTATTATTCTCTTACATAATCCACGTCCACTACCTTCAATCAAAATAGTTGCTAAACCCTCTAAGATCTATAGCATCAGAGAACAGACAGCATAAGAAACAATCATTAAAATAAAAAAAAATATGCAAGAAATCTAACTTTTTCAATAAGGTGAGAATGATCCAGCTTTCCTTTGAAAAGCTAGTATACTTCATATGCAAAAAGAAAACACCAGTAAGGAGAAAACAAGAGCTAAGGACAATGACCTGCAGTGGATGGACTAGAAGTTGCTCAGTTAGTATATTGTATGACTGAATGACAGATCGCACTTCCTCATCAAGCATCAATAATGGTACTTTACTGCTAGGAGTAGATATTGCCGCTAGCTTTAAAGCAGCATCTACAAGTATGAATTCAGAGGGTATGTGTCCTGGAGACAGCTTATTTTGGAGTTGCTTAGCAGCTGTTATTTGTCCAAACTCCAGTAAGGAAAGAACAGCCCTTTCCAGCTCTGCAGGTCCAATTCTTTCCTCCCACTTTGAAAAGGACATTTCTAATTTTATGCTTTCATCTTGCAACTGTAAGTCATTTTTTAAGTTGAGAGGGCTCCAACTATCTTCAGGATCAATGCTTTTATCCACCAAGTCTATTAATGGGCGTCTTGATGTCACATAACCTTTTGCCCTCCGTTTCATCTTTGTACTACCCCCTGCCAAGGCTGAAGAGCTGGTGTCCGATACTTGGTTCCTGTGATGTGCCTGGCTGATGTCCCTAGCATCATGTTTCTCTATAGTTCTGTTCTTCACTGTATTAATATGATTATCCATTTTTGTTATTATACTTGCAGTCTGGTCAATGATATTCAACGTATTTCCATTCACAGTGTCCCTGCTGGAACTGGTTAAACTAAATTCTCCTTCATTTTTCATCTGCGCTTCTGATTCTACAGCCAAGAGCCACACTCTAGTCTCAATTTCTCGCAGAAGATGCAATGGATAAATCCTGATAAAAGCATAAGACAAGTCAGGATAGATGACACTTAGATTCAAAGCATCAATTCAGTTCGAGATAAATTACTTACGGATGGGACTGGGTTATCATCCCACTTAACCACTGAAGAGAAAGAAGCAACAACTCATGAAGCTCTCTTGCTGGCAGGTCTTTCTCCACAGCTTCTGCATGCTTGAGGAAAAACAAACCAGCCTGCAAGGCATAATGGAGAATATCATCTAAAAACATAACGAGCAAATTCTACTATCCACAATTGTCGCTTATACAAAACAAACATACCTGTAATGCAGGAAAGGAATATCTGACAAACAGTGTCTGGCAGTGGCCCCATAAAGCAATTCTCTCTTCTGGGACATCCCAAAGGAACTCTTTCCACTCTGCTACCAAGGATTCCGCCTAAATGTATAGGCATAAGGTAAGGAAAAAGACATTTGGCATTGATAAGTTCACGATACTATAACCATGAATAGAAAGAACAAATGATAAACATTACATGTAAGGGTTTCAGTCCGATAATGCCAAAATAAAGGGAAGCTATGTGGCAGAGAGAAATTCAATATAAAGTTGTATTAAAAGCTTACACTTCAAACAAACAAAAGGTGGGGGGGGGGGGGGGGGGGAGGACTTAAATAATACCAATACTGGCCTGGTAACCAATTGAATGTAGTCAACTCAGTCCTAATATTCCAATAATATATCTGCAATTTATCAGGAAAAAAAGTAAATATAGAGGCTCCCCTCACTTGTATATTTCCGCTTGCCCATTCCCAGATCACCATTTAAATTAACAAAGCTCCTAAAACTCCATATTTCCTAACAAGATTTGCAAATTTATTCAGAAAAAATAATAGATTCTCTCTCAAATTCCCACAACACCGGAAAACCAGTCTACCCGTGATTCTCAACACTTCTTTCTCCTTTCATCAGGTGAATTCCAATCAGAAACTCCACCATCCCCTACATGCAAACTTCCAGAGGCATTATTGGAATTGAATCAGAAACATGATTCCTCCCAAACACTTCTAACTCTTGCCACCATCAACATGGAATATACCCTCCGCTTAACTGCATAATTGCCAAGAAATAATCACATTCACCCTTCAATGACTTCAGCTAAAAACTCCAAAATTTTGATTTCCAGTATGTGTTCCTTTACTATTTGAACTTACACCCCATACAGAAGGGAGAAGCTGTTATGCATAATTTTCTCTGCTCTCTCATGTCAATAATTGAAATATTAACACAGATCTCGACAGTATTTAGCCCTCAACACCATAATAAGCACTGCAGAGAGCAGTTGATTTATTTATATGCAAGGAAGAATAGGCCTCTAAACAATTTACTTAAAATATAGTACCTCTTAAACTATAGAAAACCTTCACTACCCTGAAATTCCACAAAATAAAACATCAAAGTAACCCTTTAATTAGATTAATAACTGCATCAAATACTTTTGAACACTAAACTAGTTCTCTTGCACTTCAAATACTAGATAAAGAATCCTCCAAGAGTCATGAATTGCATCAACACCGAACAAGGACTGTTGAATTAGTACCTGAGTTTCAGTAACATGATGAACAGCAGATTTCCAAGGTGCACCACTGGCCTCCAACTGTCTGGCCCAGTTGAGTGCTTGCTCCCAATGCCTATTTTTTTCTAATGCTGTCAGAAGTGAAGCATCATCTAGAGTCTCATTTCCAAGGTGGAGATCATCATTCTTGCGCAAAGATGGCTCCGCCAAATTAATTTTCCAATATAGTCGCCTGTAGTATGTTGCTGCAGATCCTCCATCACCAAAGTCAGTTGCAGCAAGAAGTTGTAGTAAGCATCTTTTTTCATAAGGAGATGGACAAGTTGAAATCATAGCATCAGCAGCTTTTACAGCAGTAGAACTAATCCATGATGTTCCAATGTGACTTTCTCTTCCTATATGTGCCTGTAAATGTGTTGATTCATCTTTAATTCTGAAAGAGAAGGAACCCAGATGAGCTGAGGCTTCAGATAGACGCATTTGAGAAAATGCCTGAAAAAGGGAGAGAGAAATAAAGTAAGATTTTACTGAAAAACGATCCCGTCCACCACATTCACACTACTAGAACTTCTGAAAATGGGAAAGAAACATAAAATATGATGTGTCTGGCCAACAGAAGCATTTCAAAAACTATTAATTAAAATTGGAACCTTTATTTACCCTACCCCTGTTAATCTTCCATGCATCAGGCCACGTTCATAGGCTTAAACATAACATCCCAAGCTTTCCCTATATTTTCCAGAAAGAAAATGTAATAGTAATAAATAAGAAAAAAGGTTTTGAAACACCTAACTACCAAACATAAAAGTCATTAGCTGAAGGGTGGGGTCTTCATTAAAAACAACTTCTGTTAAATTCATTATCATGAACTTTTCAGACATTAATTAAATATAAAGTATAAATGTCAAGATAATTTAATAAGATGAGACGGGAAGAACCCCTGGAAAGATCATAAATAAAAGAGAATTATCTACTCCTTTGTTTCTTTTTCCTACATAGGGAACTGTTGATTAATTTTCGCCTGATGGCAACACACATGTATGTCTATGTTTTGGCAGACCCAATTTAATAGAAGAGGCAGGAATAGAACTTGCCGCCCACCTCCAAAGAATATCAGGAAAAACGTTGCACTAATTGGAGAAGAGTTCCTTAGAGGGGAGGGTGAAGTGGTCAACTTTCCCCATCTAAAACAGACATGACTTATAACTTCCAGTTTAAAACCCATAAAGATGAATGGAAAAGGTTTTAAGTTCTCCCACAAACCTGAAGAGCGCGGATGAAAGGTAATAAAGAACACGAAGGAAGGAACATTTCAAACGCCCTTAGCAAAGGCAGAAACAAGTGCTGTTCACAAAGGACCGCAACCATCTTGGACAGAGAAGCAGGCTCATCAGTTGAATCACTTGAAACATTAATATGTTGACCAACTTCCACCTTTTTACCATCCCCAGCAATAATGCCTTCAGCACCAAATATTTTAGCACCAGAAGTACTTGAAGCATGAGACGACGAAGGCAAGGAATCCATGGACATGGGCTCCATAAGTTGTCTACGTTTTGGATTCTGCCGGTTGTAATGAAATAGGAGGGCTCTACTATCTGTTGGCAAGGTATTAGTGACTTCCACAGCTGCTGCAACATTATCTGCAATCTGGGAAGCTATGTCATTCACCTTGATGGATGAAGTTTCCCTACAAATAGTATCTTAATCAGATCTAAGCCTTAGCAGTGTACCAAAGAGCACATATAGTATAACAATTCTATTCCAAGCAAATATAAAGTGACTCAAGCAAAAGATGCTCAAATATCCAACTTGAGATAAGATCTAAGAATCATCCTTTCATCTTGAAATAGTTGCGGTAGCCTGGCTGCAGTTATATCAAACATATTCTGTGTGTTTTAGTGTGTATGTATTTCAAATGAGCATGAAGTATCTCATGCAAAAATGCCCAAATATTGAAATTTAGAAAAGTATCACAGTATAAAATCTAATAAACATAATGTCCTGCCCGCTTTGTGAGTGTTGGTAAGGACATTTCCCTGCCCACTATGTGGACAGAGTGTTGAGGTGTTTGTGGGTTTTAACAATAAAAAATCTAATAAACAAAATTTATTCTTGAAATATTCATGGTAACCTGGCTGCAGTAATTTCCAACCAAACTGTTAGGCAGGATAATGGAGACACGTCAGGAAAGCATGATGCAATCATTGCCAAAATAGACCATGACAATTCCTTTGCCTTTATCAAGAGAGCCTCTCCAGAGTATTTTTGCTTCTCGCAATCTGCCAAAATTCTGAACAGTTCAACAGGGATGTATACATTATCATCTGAGAAGGAACTTTCGCTCTTTTTTTCTGTAGTATCCGAGTGCAATGAGGGGCTAACTTTTTTTCTTGCTTGCATGCCTTTCAAAACTGTTACTATATGAATTTTGAGACGATGATCACTAAACTCCTTTGATGCCTGAGACATTGAATCATAAGGGTATATGAAGTGGTGCAAATATTATTATAAATATGATACCTTGAATCAAGCAGAAAAAACTTATAAAATTAGTTAAAAAGGAATAGATACTTACTACTTGAACCACTGTGTCAAAAGGGTATCCTCCAACCTGAGCTTCGGACAAAAATCCAACCTTGCAGAAGAGAACAATACTGTAAAATTAGAAGTTGAAGAAGTTTTGGTCAAAATCCAGAATCAGGGGGCAGACAATAGAGACATACCCAGTCATTGTCTCTTGCCAACAAAGCAAGGTATTTCGTGCTTAAGGGAAGCTGATGCATCTGACAGAAAACGGTAACTAAATTCCAGTGCTGACTCGCAGCTTTTTGTTGAGATCTTAGTTCAGCTCCATCACCATTACCAGTTAATAGCCAAGATCCACATGTTTTTCCATCCACCATTTGAGGAAGACTAACCTTTTCCAAATTCTGTAGAACAAGCATGAGAGCACGACAAGGTCGTCTATTAGCAATTGTATTTGGAGTGCCCTTTTGCTTAGAATTGCTTGCATTGTCCTGATGAACATATTCATCTGCCAGTAACCGAGCTAGTGATCCTACTATATCACCTTCATGGGATACTGCATGAAATGCAGAACCCTTAGGTGAAACTTGCTTAAATATATCACTGTTTCCAATCGATTTGTAAAAGGAAGATATCCGCCTCAAGGCAGCTACGTCTACTCGAAGTATACTGGCAGATAAACCACAAAGCTCCAGGAGAAAAGCGCATGAAGCTACCAACACAAAATCCTCAAAATGAGTGATAGCAAGTGGTATGACCTGAAATATCAAGAGCCACAAGTATTATCCAAGCAGCGTTTAGATACAACTCAAGAAGAGTAATCTTGACTAGTTACGTTATCATTTAAGTAAAAAAATTCTGCAAAATGATTTTTGAACAGTACAAGAAAATAAAGCTGACCCACACTTGTGCTTTGACCTAAACTTTCTCATTCACTTCAAGTACAAATGATAAGAAAAATGATCCTTACAGATGATAGGACAGACTCTTCGCTTTGTGTTATAGGTGCAAGTAGTGTCTGAACATCTGATTGAACATTTGTTTGTCCATGTGCCGAAGAACCAGATTGCTCTTCCAACTTAAACTTTTCAACTCTAACTCCAAGTAAATGATTAAAAGCTGCCAGTGCACGTCCACGATGCAGGTGGTGCTCGAGCCCAAGCCCAGTTTCCTAAATTTAGTGTAATCATATAAATGCTGAGATGACAGGTTAGTATGATAAAACCATACAGGTATTTCAAGACACAAAGAATGCTATTATTGAAACTGTCCAGTCAAGGAAGAATTCTTGAACCCACTGATAAGCAAACACAGGTATGTGATTACTTGAGGTAAGCAACATCCTTTAGTCAATAGGTAACTGGCACGAAAAATAAATTGAACAAAAAAAAAATAACACAATTTGCTTCCTAGACATCACCTGAAGCAACTGCAGTGCTAACAATGCTAGTGAGCCATTGACAGGAGAGAGAGAGACATATGACGATATCCAATTTGCAGCATTTCAGTGCCTTAACTCTATAACATTGTACAGAAGACTTTTTTCTTTTTCTACTAAGGCTACCTAGACAACAAAATTTTGACTATCACCATGCCTATTTGTAGAATAGTGATCTTTACTACAAGTTAGAAACACCCTAAAAAATCATCAAGATATGATATCATGATTCATGATGAAAGCAAAAAGTTCCAATTGCAGGTATGCTATCCATAAAAATTGCAATTTAGGTTTCAGACAACATACAGCAGAAAAGAATGCAACAACCAGAGTTTCATAAAGTAAAAGTGTTTTCCCCAAGAGCTCATCTAAAAAGCAAACATATATATCCGTCTAAATATGAATTGATTATTTTAGGAGAAGAAGAATACCGCAAGTGAAGAGTCATAAAGTTCCTCTTCAATATGCTTTTGGATAATTGCTTCCCAGGAGATCGCACTGATCTCAGTTTGTTCATCAGCATTTATGAAGAAATCAATGTCTCTATGTAGTAAAGATTCCCCTGTAGGAAGACCTGAATAGGGTTGCCATCCAATTGGACCCTGCAATATCATGCAAACTACATAATATGATAAAATCATTTTTAAAAGGGAAGAGGAAAAAAGAAGTGGAACACCATTCTTGAGTGCCCACAAAAAAGAATAAATGAATACATACCATTTCTTGGTATTAATATTAGCACAATAGTAAAGTCAGTATATCAGCATAAAGTTCAGTAAGATACTTACAACAAAGCTATGTTTAACTAAAAGCTAAAAATGAAGTCAAAATTAGAAAAAGTTGTTCAAGAGATGCACAGTGACATGTGAAAAACAAAAGAGACCTGGATATAAAGCTGAATTAATCTGCGTACAGCCTTAGGAAACCAGCATGGCAGCATCTGTAGAAGTGAAGTATCACGCCCAGCAGAGAAGAATATGTTCTCACGCCAATTTAGGTATTCTGATAAAGCTGAATTACCAAACACAGAAAAAGGAATTATGCTACAATAAACTACCATCACAATAGGGATAAATTTTACATGTTAAGAATCAAAGAAGCAAGAGAAGTATAAGAGGTTGAAGGCTAACCATTCTTTGCTTTAGGGCCCAAAAAATTGCAAGTTGCATCTTGTCCAAAACATGCAGCTAAAAGTGAGCGCGACAGTGTAGGGAAGCGCTGCAGAAGGGGTCTCACGTTCTCCAATGTGCACTGGGCTGAGCTACTATGCCTGTTTATACTACCACTACTGAAGCACTTTTGAACTGGTGCAGGGGCATACATTAGAGTTGCTAAAGCTGCCATTTCTCCCCCTCCCTCCGCAATGTCATCAACAGTAAGAATTATTTCATCGATCTCCAGAACACTGAGATTGCTGCCAGGAACCAAATTACGCGACATTATCGAACGTGCGTTAGAAAATGATGCATCATATTCACATCCCTTAATCCTGGATAACAGCAACCATTTTGCCCATTGACAATCTCCCTGAAAGATGCATCACATACAATAAGCAACAGATGTAAGTGTATACACAAATTATTCGTTGCAGAGAACAAACCATTTCATATGGAATATCAGTAAAACATGTAATAATATCAGAAAGCCCTACGCATGATAGCTTACACATGATATATGAATGAAAAGAGGGTGATAGTTAACTCGAATGCCTCCTTCAAATGGTTAAATGGAGATAGGCACCAAGTATAGCAAATATAATTGAAGAGCCATTCACTTTCTTGCGTTAAAAAAACCACTTTTCTAACTCAAATTGCAAAGCATCCAGTAAACCTTAAGGCCATAAGATTGTGCACACTCATCCACTGGTTTGTTGGAGAGAAAATTTAAAGTCATAAAAAAAAAGAGAAAAAATTACTTACTTTTTTGCAAGATAAAAACAATTACTGCCTTTAGTTCAGCGTTTTTTTACATTAAAACACCAGATTTCCATTTCTTTTTGATAAGTCATCAACTAAAGATGGATGAGCAGCTGAGATAGTTGTACTAATGGAAGTTAGCATAATGATTTTTGTTATTTATATATAGAAGTCTACAAAGTAATGCAAAACTCTAATACACTAAGCAGTTCCAATATTTTAATTTTTCTTTACAACTTTTCTTGTCAACCTTTTTATCTTAAGAAGATGAAAGGTTGTTACATGAACATCAAAAGGCATATTCGCATCTAATAAAAATCCTTGTAACATGATATTGGATTTATTATATTAGCTCTCATGTATCTTTCTGAAAGATAAATTTTAACAAAGAGAGGGTGATTAATTGCCTGCACCGCCAAATATTCAGCTTCTATCTCTTGTAGACAGATTCTTTACTTTTCTTATCAAATGAACAGAAGAAATAAAAGAGAACATACTGTGAACAGGAAAGCAACCGAACCTAGGCATAAGCATTACACAGCCAATAAACTACGTGGACTCAAAACTTAGATAAGTATAACCAGTATAGATTCAATATAAAGAATATAAACAGTTAAACAATCACTGGATACAAGGACACTTACTGCAGCTTCCTGTAATGAACAAAGCGAAGCATTGTCTAGGGCCAACTTATGATGATCAAGATAAAGGACCAGAAGGTTTGGCAAGTTATATTGTGCACAGTGATGCACAAATAACTTATGCAAAGCATGCACAGTACCAACATGAAATCTTTCATCACTATCTGAGGAATTCAGATCTGATGAACTCTCAACGGGATCATCCTCAAATGGAACTTTATATCTGCTAGTAATGAAGCTTGCACGAGCCAGAAGATGTACTATCTCTGCAGTACCTTCCCAGTATTCCTTCAAAAAAATAAATTTCTTGGCGAGCTCCTGTTCCATGAGCATCCTTAACCACATGGAGCACATAAAATTGGTAGACAACCTAAACATTTTGGTATCTGGAACATCCATGCACACAGCATCCAGTTCTTCAACAGCACATATATAGCTGCCGCGGTCAGGAAATTCACTATTGCAATCAACAGTTGAAGCACACTGTGAACCATCCAAAGCAATTTGCAAGCTTCCATCAGATAAAACAGATGTAGGAACAAGGTCCAGGAGCTTGGAGACTTCATCCCAGTCATTATGGCATATGTGGTACTCCAGTTGTGATTCCCAAGGCACATGAACGCCCATAAGTAAAGGTTGATCCATTACTATCTGCATAGCAAGAGATTACATTCAAAATATATGTCCACATTCTGCTAACAAGCCATGTATTGTGCACAAGAACACAATCACTTACTAGCAAGAAGCACAGAAAACAACCTTAAAGATGCATGAGTTGTCTTGAGCAATAAAAGAGAGTTGAAGAAGATAAAAGTTAAGAATACAAAGGCAATCCAGAAATTAGAATTTTAACTCGATGCATTTCGGGAAAACATTAATGCAACAATTATTTTTTATAGTACTGCCAAAATTGTATATTCCATTTTTAAATGGAATAACCTTTTCGAGGATGAGTTCAATTGAACTCAAGATTTCTATGGCTTGAGAAAACCAAAATAGATCTATTGACTAACTCAAATGTAGATAAATGAAATGCAACTAAGACCACAAATAAATATATACCAAGTGACTTACACGATCAACAGTTCTCTGATCCCAGGCATTAGACCATACTGCAGCAGCGGCCCAGTAGCCAGCATGGGCAACATCTTCATCAGCCAAAGGATCAGATAAATTTTCATTAATATTTGTCCATGAACCTAGAACAACTCCATCAATCTCACCACACTCAATTATAAGATTGTTGAACATATGTGAATCCAATAGGTGCAAATTAATTTCTCCTGGTGACTTTAAAGCTGATGTGACTCCCATGAGTTCTTTCTGACGGCCAAGAAATGTCTTCCAGAAATGACTGCTAGGATAAAGCCTCTTTTCACCAGAAAGAGAAGTTTCATGTCAACAGAAATTGTAAGAGTATAGCACTCAAAATTGCACCAGATAAGCTTCTAACAGAAGCATAATACAAATAATAGTATAAACTTTCACATACCTCAATAAGTGATATTCTCTCCAATATCTTCCACTCATATTGTCCCAAGTAACCATATCTTCTCATCTCCTCAGCAATTTGCACTCGTAGAGATGTCCTCACCGTGCCAAATAATAACTGCTTGAGACAGATTTCGACATCCTCTCCAAGTCTTTCCAATGTTGCAACAGCAAGTCCAGTTTCACCCTATTGTTCATTTACAGTTAGTGCACATATATAAGTAACTTCGCTTTTGTGTAACTATCTGTAAGCTACCTTCAAAAATAGGTCATAAGCAATAGCTCTTCCAATGTCACGAACTTCAGTGAAGGTATCATGAGGCTCTTCATCTGCCACGATTTCTCTTGAATGATGAAGATGCAGTTGAAGAACAGCTAAAGGGAGACGACCAGAGAGTAGAGCATCTTTGACTACAGTTTTCAGATCCAATTTATCAATTTTCCAACGTGCAATCATCTCCTTCGGATTTTCCAAGGGAAGAACCTTCTTCCCCAAAAACGGCCCTTGCGGCACGAGAACTGATACTTCACTTGAATCCTGTGAATCCCAATAAGCTTTGGAGTTCAAGGAATCCTTGGGCATCAAAGAAAGCTTCTCAGTATCATAGGAGACCAGTGGAGATTCAGAGAGTGAAAGTTCATGCTGGTTTAATGCCTCCAACGATACAGCATTTGCTGAAACTATTGAAAGCTGAGACTCATCTTGCGCTAAATTGGGATCAACCAAACTTAATGCCTTTTCATCATCAACCTGTACCATAGAGAGAGAATTCCTTAAATTCTACTTACAAAATGCAAACAATACCACAATATCTACAGTAACAAAATCACACAGCACCTGGCCTGGCTTTTTAAATTTTGCACTAAGTCCACATTGCAGATTTCGGATGATCTCTAAAAAGTGAGCCATCTCACGCAGCCTCCTTGAATTTCCCATTTCATTTTGTGCTTTATCCGGTGATACTGGTGGAAGAGAAAGAATTTGGGTCCCATGCTGACACTCTGAAACGTATGCATCTTGTTTAAGCTCTAGCAATCCATATTTACGAATCATTTTGGTTGCAAAGTTGGTGGCCAATGCAAGAAGCCTGTAATAGACAATAGAAAGAAGCACCAATAAATGCTACAAAACAAAAAATAATAACAAACAAAAATATTAAAATAGATATGCAGAACAATTCCACTACCCATTCAAAATTAAAACACTTCTATTAAACAACAATTAAGTTTTAAGAATAATATCTTTTTTGATAAGAAATTTTAAGAATAATATCCACATACAATTGACTCAAAAAGATTCACAGAGTGATTTTTGTAACGTGAGAGACAGTTAATTATTCAATGATAACTTACACCAACACATGGAAAGAGACTCACAGTTTTGAATTTTTAAATTCATGATGAATAAGCAAAAGAGTAAATAATTGGATGAGTAGCTAAGCAAAAAGAAAAAAAAATTGAGTAAATTCTATGCTTAAAGGATGCTGCGAAAATTGTGAGCACGTCCAGTCAAGATCTCAACAAACTGTATGGTCAACACCTCCTATCCCACTAAGATTTTGTTATTTTCTCTTTGCATCAACCCAAAGTGTTTGCGCATCATTTAGAGTAAAAGCACTAAATATGTTTCTTTTTCACATGATACCATTCATTACACTGCGAATTACTACAACAAATAACAAACATCAATTGAGTTGAATGTTTTTTTGATAAGTTAATTGAGTTGAATGTTAAGAGCAGCATAATTCTTGAAGGAGAAGCGATTAGACTAGTAAAAGAATTCTGAGCATGACTCTCACGCAAAGAGTTTCAATTTTATAAGCCAAATGTGATATCGAGCAAGACCTGTCTGGGATTTTTTTTGGCTGGTCATGTCCGGGTTCACTCCTTTTGGAGTCCATGTGCCAATCATTGAAATCTTTCACCAATGCTCGAGTTATACATGAAACCTTTTTAGTTCAAATATTCATAACATGATAGAGGTAAGTGCTGATACTAAAAGCATGCCAGAATAAGAGAATTGCAAATATGAACTTCAACAGGCCACCTAATTGAACCATTTTAACAATTGATCTGCTTAAGGTGCATAATCCATCTAAACCCATCAGACTGGTCTTGGTTTTTAACTCAACCTGCTTTCCAAGAAACAAACGGATCCGTATTGCTCATCTTAAATGTTTGAGTGAGAACTTGGATTGAGATTTGAAGGAAGAACACTATCAAATTTATATAGTTTACTTCTATTATCCTGGCAGCTGTGTAAACTGTTAGTGTATAAAAGAATAGTTGAACCTTTCCAATCGGCTTAAGCTATCGGGATAATTGGTATTCCAACTATCTCTTTAACATGGTATCAAAGCGGGGGTCCTCCTGGAAAACCCGTTTTTCATTAATATTTCACCCAGTGCAAAACACTTGGGTCCACGCACCCATTAATCATTCACATGGCTTGCACGTGAGGGGGCGTGTTAGTGTATAAAATAATAGTTGGACCCTTTCACATCAACTTAAGCTTTTGGGAAGGTAATCCAAAAATCTCTTTAACATGGTATCAAAATGAAGGTTCTCCTAGGAACCTTGCTTTCCTCTACTGCTCCTCATTAATTTTTCACAAGTAAAGCCATACCTTCACCCGACTTGCACGTGAGGAGGCCCTTTCACATCATCTTAAGATTTTGGGATAACTAGTAACCCAACTATCTCTTTAACATAAACATGCTCCCTTCCATGCATAAGCATATTAAATTGACTTTAGCTCAAAAATAATGGGTCTAAACTAAGGAAACATTTAACACAATATATGCAGATTCTTACACACCATTACATACATGCATACACAAGAAAATTCTTCAGTGGACCCTAAATCTATTTATTTTTTCTAAGTTAGTGAAAAATCAATAGCATAATTTAAACCAAAAAAAATCTTAGAATTCAATTTTTTATAATAAAAATGTGTCTTAAAGAAGCAAGCATCAAGGTCCTTAGAAGAAATTGAGATAAAGAAATAGAAACCAGGCTACCTAGGGGATTGGAAGAGAAGTCAGGCTAGGCTACACGTGGGATTGGGAAAGAAGCCGAGCTACCCTGGGGATTGGGAAAGAAGCCAAGCTACGCTGGAGGTTGAGAAGAAATTGATACTCAATCTCAATAATTTTTATTCATTCAAAGCTACCAAAAATTAACATAGAGATTTCTTATATAGAGATCTTTAGGAATCCTAGTCCTAATCCAACACTTTAACTAAAGAAATTCAATAATGATAAAATACTATATCCTAATCGTATTCTAAGAAATTAAATTCTAATCAAATACTATGTCCTAAGATCCTACTAAAATATAATTCTTTCATGATTACAAAATTGCATATTTGTCCCCATACCCTTCTGTACCCCATCACTTTGTTTTATGCAACTCTCTTAAATATGAACAAATTATATTCATCAGTAGTCAAACCAACAGCATGCCTAGCAAAGAACGTAAATCATTGGCCAACCCAACCCCCCAACCCCCCAACCAGAATAGAATCTGATCACCGTCTGAAAACTATGCCTCAAATATAGATTACAGTGGAGTTTCAGAAAGCATAGTCTAAGCCTATACTGCGTAGACCCCATTGGATAAAACTGAAAGAGGATGAGATAATTGCTTATCAAAATACGTATACTAATTGGCTTGACCACTCGTAAATTACAATCCCTATAATTTCTTTACATGCTCCATCTTTAGGCAAACAGATAGGTTACAATATGCCAAACCAATTAATTCAAGCTGAAAGATATCATACCAAAGCCAGGCTATCAAGTTCAAGTCCAGTGGCCAACTAAAATACAATTATATGTATCTAAACATAAATTAAATTCACACAACCATTAACTAAGCATGTATTCTTCTTCAATTCAGGCTGGCAACAGCAGATGCCTAACTTAGTATCACTGTAGCCAGCTGTGCAACGCTAAGAAATAAGGTTCACTCCTTTGTATTTTGTTCAAAACGCTTTTTAATAGGAGTCACAAGTATTTTCACCTTCAGCATCAAGCCCCTCTATTCCTGTGGGGATAAAGGAGGAGTACAATAATAATATACAAAAAACAGGCAAAATAAGTATAAACTGTACTTCACTTGTGAATTGTTGATTAAGAAATTTCTGAAATTTTCAGATATCTGCTGCAAAGATTTTGGTGGACATTGTTTTAAAGGGAAAATGTGCAAAATTTGGTGGGAAATATGAGATTTGGGAAAAAATAACTGCAGATTATCAAAGGTCGTCTTGAGAACATGGTGTAAGTTTCAGGTGACTTACTTCACAAATCGAAATTAGATAGAATCTTCAGCCATGCACAAGGACAAATGAAATTCACTGAAAAGATCCTCACCTTGATGCTGCAGTAACTTCACTATCATTGCCATTTTTGTGCAACAACAGATAAACTGCAGCAAAGATCAATCTCAAAATGCCTTCTTCTGCTAGCATGAGACCAACAAGCATTTCCAAAGATCTATTTATCCACCAAAAGAGAGAAATCCGTTAATTGATAATACTTGATAAACCTAGGTGGTGTCAACAGAACAAAATCAAAACTTGACCCATTACAAACAATAATGTTGAAGAATGAGATGTTAAAAGCATCATTGATTCTGGACAGACTAAAGAAGACCACAACATCAGGAAGAAGTATGATCGTGAGGGCTGTGTTACTGATGATGGTAATGTATAGGTGGTCTATGTTGGTAAAAACAAACAAGAAGCAGCAGTTGGTATAAGGTAATACAAAAATGGTAAAAGAAAATAAAATAAATAATCAAGACAAAACTTCAGAATAAATTCACTAATCCTAGAACTTTTGAAAAAAGCCAGTTTTGTCAAAAATAGATGGGCAAAATGTATAGCAATCATCTCTTACAAGCTTCTTTTCCTTTTATCTAAGAGTCATCTACATCCTTCATTCACTATTACAATAACATGTTGCCTTAAAATGTTACACTAAATTTATTTGCTATACAGGTTCCTCTGCCCTATATCTTCTATTGCATTTACTTTATTTAGAGGGAAAAAGGACTTGTTCTGTAGATAGAGATAGATAGAATCATAGAGAATAATTTACTGACTACCATGCTATAATTATATCAATGTTTATGCAAAGAAATAACAGAAATGAGAAAGATCATTAGAAGCTTACTGATTTATCTCATCAAATTTCAAGTAATCCAAGGCCATTTGCAGTCGACGCATCCGAGAAATTTTCAAGTTCCACCCTGCATGGCAATAATCCATATGATGTCAGAAAGACACTGAAAACTTGCAACATTTTTAAATGCCGCAAATGTATAAAAATTCCATTTTGTTTTCACCCTAATAATCAAAAGGCAAAAAGCAACACAATAGAACAAGCAACCATTCCTAGCAGAAATTTGGAGATTTGTCTGCAGTTATCGCAGAGAAAAGAAGGAAAGCTGATACAAGCTTGAAGAAGAGTTTGACTAGGGTGCTTTCATTGCACTTGCACGGACAACTACAGGAATAGGATTGTAATCCATGTGACATGAGAATCTGAAGTTTCATTGATAATGCGGCCTCTCATAGTTTGAGCCAATTCCTACTTATGAAGAGTTTATTTTGATAATTTATGTAGAGCTTAAATATTAAGGAAGAAGGCATGAAAACCATCTCCTTCTCATCTACAATGGCAATGAATAATTGAAATGTTCCAATCCAAGAAATAGTCATTCCAAACACAGTTAGCTTCTGTCGCATGAAATATTCATCAATAAACATCTGGTGAGGATAAATACCACTGCAACATTCCTAATCACTGTTGCAGGGCATCACTGTTGCAGGGCATCACTGTTCCTGAACTGTGCAATGGTGCTACTACATGCAGCACTACTTCTGCTTCACCAAAGTCAAGCCAAGAATGCAGTCAGAACCCACCTGCAAATGTGCATACAACAACCCATGCCATACACTCCACAGAAATCCATGAAGACATGAATCAATGGATCAATCAAAAGTCTTATACTATGGTGTTCACTGCAAATTAATTCAACTCAAAAGAACACGAGTGAAATCGTAACTATATCAAGTGGTAAAACTAGCTCGCTAATCAATTATGTTCCGACCAACTTGTTTCCCAATCTTTTCAGTAATTTCACTAGCTCCGATACGAGTTTTAATTGTGGCACAAGTCATATCTATAGCTACTACATAAATCACAGCATAGAATAATCAGACCATAAAATTATTCCACATTTAACCAGATCAAAATTTCAGGTATATCCATTTGGGGAAAAAGAAGAAATTTGCTCAAGATCAAAAAGTATTACTAGAAAAAATACAAATCCTTATCAGCTTTTATGCCAGAGTCTAGACATGCAGGGAATTAAATTTAAAAATGATTAGAAGGGGATTACTATTGAGTTTCTGCAATAATGCGACAGGAAAGTTATGGTGTGAAAAAATATCAAAAATGGAATTCCATTATAAACAGGTTTAAAAGAGAAACAAAAAAAGGAAAGCTTAAGCAAATATAAAATAGCTACCTCTTTTCTTTCCTTTTTAGATAAGTAATGACTATCATATTAGTCTTGTTGCGTTTTATTAAAAAAAATGGCTGTCATCTATCAATAGCTTTGATTATGGTAAAATGGTCTACCAAACTTTTGATCAAAATATTGATTCATATAGCCTTCCAGACTTTCTCATGCAAATCGTTCGGTACAAATATATACATATGCGCGAAAGCCATACATCCAACTCCCAACTCACCATAGCCCTAATTCAGCATACAACAACCAGAACCTAAAGCTTTATGAATACTACCAGTTTGACCAGAACAATACATAGCAGAGAAAAGAGGAAATACGGGTGTTTCTCGACTAGACATTTGTGGGAAATGGCCCTCTTAGTTCTTGGCCTCCATCAGGTGGTAGCCTGGCCTATACAAGATGAGTTTTGGGCATGGTGTGGCATCCGCGCTTCTAAAGAAAAGTGGAAAGCCATTGTGTTGATTCCCTTCACCCATGTTTTGTCTTGTGTGGAATGAAAGGAATAGAAGGTCTTTAATGGAGAGATGAGATCGATTGTAACCCTCAAGGCAAGAAGGATTAACACCCTAAATTTTTGGTTCAATGGGAACTTTTTTGTAAATGAGGAAGAACTTATAGAGTTTATAGAATTTTTGTCTTGTAAATAACCACTTTTGTACATCGATTGGCACCCTTTGATGTTTTGAATACTATATTGTTTACTTATTAAAAAAAGAAGAAATCAAATATATAATGTATTCTAAATAGTCAATTAATAGTTCATCAACTTGCACCAACCAACAAACCAGAGAAAGAAAAACTATGCCTTACTCAAATATAAAATAAACTGGTAGAATCGTATTAGATGATAACAAAGAAGGTGAAGCACCAATCCAGCACACAATTACTGAGAATGAATTATTGCTGATATAGAATAATTTCTACCTAATGGTATTCTAGAAATGCATAATCGCTAAAGCATTATTCTCACCATTTTCCAAACATACACGATCTGCCTCTTCAGGGCCTTCAAACAACAGAACTCTATCCAAAATTTCAACCTTCCAAGGTGAACAGGTCTGTTTCGATTCTTTCATTTCCAAATTGCCTCTTTCTTGACATTCTATGCCTGTTTTGATACTTGGCTGCCGATATCCAATGGTTTCAACAGGAAGGAAGTTTGATGAAACTGAAACAGAAGGAAGAAATACTGAAAGACCACATTGGGTCACCAAATAAAAAGAACCCTGGAAACTGCAACCAAGTGCTTCTCCAACAGAAGCCTCTCCTTTCCCTTGGATAGAAAGCATATCATAACGAGAATTCAAGCATCTATTGTCATTAACTGATGAACCGATATGCAGATCAAAATGAACAATCTCAGCACTCTTTTGTTCCATAATAGTGTGCTTTCTAGTGAGCCGAGTGATGCCCAAGTGGGAAAAACAGATACAATCATCCTCTCTAAACTTATCTATGGGAAGAAAGATTTTCCGCATAAGGTGCAATCGCGTTTCAGAATCATTAAACCGCTGATCAGTTAACTTTGATTGAGCAGAAAAACCATTCAACCATGAATCAAGCTGATCTCCCTCCCCATGAAGACTGCAGTCTTGGATTTTATGGACCATATTGCTTCCAGTACTATCAGAGATGGAGATGTTTCCATCCCTTTTGGCAAGAATATCTAAATTACGAGATCCTAAAAGATTAGAGCACAACCTTTGGCGGCCCATGTTCGAGCCCCCAACAACCCACCTAACCAATTTACCAACCCCAAAATGTCGAAGATGTGGAAGCAATTTCTCAGATGCATAGTATTCATTCGGAACATGGTCACCAGCACATATAACATATATTACACCATATTCATCAACAGCAGCTAAGAGTGATGTGTCCGAAGCAACAATCAACCTTCTAAACAATCTTTTAAAGAAGTAATCAGCACAACGATAAGTCGAATTACAATGAACTTCATTGGCTTGTTCATTTTGTTTATCAGCCACTACAGACAACTTTTTTCTCTCCCACATATTTGAGGGAGGATTTAGCCCACAAGTCTGTAAAATATCCAGACGTGCGATATACTGACCAGACATTGCATCATAAAAAAAGATCAAGCCAGAAATATTAAGGCAAATGAGAAGGTTATCAGAAAATTGGAAGTCTGTCCACTCAACCACTGGGCCTACATCTAAACTTCCCTCAAGTTTCACCATGGAAACCCACTGCATTCCCCAACTATATAACCGGGCAACAATAATTATATTCTTGCTCCTGTGTCTCACACTTTCATCACTTGTACTGACAGATGCAGGGTCCACCAATACTAAAAGAAATCCAACCAAGCTATGTGAATCGCTGGAGAATACTCTGGTGCACTTGTATAAACTGTTCACACAAACATCTAAGTTTTTCGGCAAAACATCAGCATTAAAATTTTGCGCAGATGAAGTCAAATCTGCATTTGCAGGTAAATTATTCTCTAGATCCGGAACTCTTTCGTGAAAGCTATCCTTATTTGATACAGAGTTGCCTCGAGAAAGGAAATCCAGAAGAGATAAATTATTATCAAAAATGTTAAACGAAACAACTTTTGCAGAGCAAGGATATGATGACTTCTCAGGAAACCTGGTCCAAAAGTTACCTTCAGATTCAATAGTTTCCACTTTAGTGAAAAATGATCGCAACCACCTCTTCGAAGCATCAAATCCTGATGATGCATCAGCCCCAGTTTCTTTATGTAACATCCAGAGACCTTCCCTAGTCCCATTGGCACTTTCTTCATCCACAACATTTCGAAGGGCTTCATGATACAAATTGATAGATTCCTCTGGCTCCACATTTTGGGCCGATGTAGAAGATCCCCACTCAACCCACCTCCCTTGCTTAAACTCACCCTCCAGCGTAGGTCTGGTCATTTCACTAGAATCATCAGTGCAGCAAAAGGCATGGACTGTAACACCATGGTTGCCAGACACAAATAGTAATTCTCTAAATGAAACATCCTTGTGCTGATTATAGTTATCCCCGCATGCACCCCAAGCCAGTGAGTTTACATCACAAACAAAAGGGTAATGATTAGATCTTGAAAAATTATGATCCGGAGAAAAACCATTATCAAAATCCACTACTGATCCAGAAGGGCACGGGATATTGTCCTTTGAATCTGACCTACTAGGTGCTGTTAATACTTGCGAGCAGTGAGTAGAAGAACATGAAGTTCGGGGATTTTCATCATAACTTTCTGAAATGTTACCATCAATAGAGTCCCCTGCATAACAGAGAAGAAAAATAATTAAGAAAAATAATAGAAATGATCGATAACACAGACAAATGAAACCACAAACAAGATCATAGCAAACACCAAATAGGGAAGATGTATATGTGCGCACACATGCGCGCCTGTGCATAAATATATACACATCGGACTAGATCTCGACAATCTAGGAAAGGGAAAACACAGTAGTGGAAGAGTCATGAGAAGAGAATATTCACCTGTAACCAGAGGAAGCAGCAAAGCTTCACACTGATATGAGAGAAGCAACAGTAGCTCCCTTGTCGGAGACATAAAAGCTTCACGAAATTCTGACAGATTTAGTTGGAACTGAGAGGGGGCCCATTTGTGCAGCTGCAGTATAGAAGGACCCTCACAGCCAAAAGACCCGTCCATTCTGATTTTTTGACTGATTAACAAGCACACACATTAAAATGTAAGAATGATAAAGTAACATTGCAGTGGTAAGTTCATTAATTCATTTAAGAGAACTAAGTACTGTAATGAATTTAGAAAAATCAACACCACTGCAACACTAAAGAATATGCATATCAATAAAAGAATATGCATATCAATAAATGAAAGCGACATATACAATTCATATATATAAACAAATAAAAACATGTGTATATTTGTGCATTCATATAGTCATGTCTGTGTATAGAGCAAATGTTTTACTAAAGTTGCAATCAAAGTACGAATTCATAAAGTAACAGTGATAACTAAATCTGAATGCAATATCCAATATTAACAATGGAAGTAAATAAGATAAAGGGAAAAAACTACTATTAGTTAGTAACCTACCATAAAGAGAATGTGTCTTAAGTTAAGAATCATTCCACAAATTTTCCACACTTCCATAATCCAACTTATTAAAAAATCAATCCGATTTGTTAGAGAAAAACAGACGCATAGTAAACATATGAACGCTCATTTACAGTCGAGAAACCAACAGGAAAACAAAATAAATGCAATGCAAAGAACTAAGATTTAGATTCTAAATTACTTCAGCTCCCACAAATAAGCAAGCACAGAGATAAAATACCAACTAGAATCGCCAATCATTTTACTAATTTAAGTGTAGAAACAGTCATTTTCATACAAAGAACAAAAGAACTCAGTTGACAATATCTATATTTGCGTGTAAGAGTTAAAAAGCTATAACAGATTGATCAAATTCTAATAAATTACAAAATCTTACAATCGATACCTGAAAAATAAAAATAATCTGCAGGCAAAAAAGAATCAAAATGAAAGCATAATCAAATCAAGAAATACAAAAAACGAGAAGAGACTGATAAAACCCTAATGAGTCCCGAGAAAGACAACAAATAAAAATCTGAAAATGATACCTGAAACCTTAAAACGGATTATTTAATTGATCAGAACCATCTCTGCCTATCGCATGCACTTTTCTTCTCTCTCTGGGCTTTCACTTTTTCTCTCTCTAGGTTTTTTAACTTCTTTCAATTCTTTAATCTCGAGTTTCTCTCTCCGGCGAGGAGTGGAGAGGGAACTTTCCGATCGAGGAGAGGTTGGTTTCTTGCGTATTCGAAGGTGCGTTCTCGAGGCAACGAAAGAAAAGCTGATGAGGGGCATGGAGTTTTCCGTCAATTCACAGTAGTGTAATCCACGGTTCCACTTTGTGTCTGACCCGAAGTTGTGACGAGCTTATAACAATTTTGTTATTACAGTCACTCGAAAATCAGTATTAGTAAAAAAAAAAATCAGTATTACCTTTTTTCTTTAAACAAATTGAAAAAATTCACTGATAACCTATGAAAAAATACATTAGTAAAATAGTGCCCTTTTCACTTTATGTAAAAAAACTTCTAAAAAAGCACTTAAACAAAAAAAATAATATTGTTATCTATTTCCCTTTCTTTTTTTTCGTATGAAAAATGCATTAGTAAAATAGTTCCCTTTTCACTTTATGTGAACAACTTGTAAAAACACTTAAACAAAAAAGTTTAATATTGTTATCTCGTTAATTGTAATTATTTTAACGAAAAAATTACAACTTTCTATGTAAGATTGATTTTTTTATTTATAAGTATGTTAAGCATAATTATCATATATTTTTCATTTGAAAACTGAATCCGCAAAGAGATTTTAAGAAAAGACAAATCCAATTAAAATCACCAAAAATATATAAGAACAATTAAAAATATGAAAAAATAAAGAGTAATAGAGAAAATCAATATAGATTGAAGGAAAGGAAGATGAAGAGAGTTGATAAGTTAAATTTGAGTAAGATAGTGGGTGAAAAAAAATCTGGGAATGGATATCAACTGAGTTACATATATAATCTTATTTAAATATTTGATTTATATATATTTAAATAGGGGTTTATGAGATATTTTAAAGGGAATATACCAAATTGAAGTTTTGGCTTTATTAATATTAATAGTATAGAAGTATAAATATAAACTACATAGAAATCTTTTGAAACCAAATAAAAATGAAGTTCATTTTATTTTTAAATAAATTGAAAATAAAATTCATTTATAAATAGTTTTTTTATGTTTAGATTTCTTATTATAATTCGTAGAATTCATCTGAATTCTCATATTTAAAATACTTAAAATAAAAAAAAAATAAAAAAGAGAGGGCAAAATAGATGAAAAAATATAGTGCTTTAATTAACATAACTTTTATTCTTAATTTTACAGAATTCATTTATGAATTTTATCATTTTTTTATAAAATTTACAACGAACCAACTCAATTCCATAATAAATTCATTTCAAAATAAATTTTATAATTTTTTTTTATTTCAAACATAACAATTATAGAATTTAAAATAAATTTTATAAAAATTATAAAACTCATTTTCTTCAAATAGATTGATAGTAAATAACGAATTCTTACTTTTAATTTATTTTTCAAGTACTCTAACCAAATAGGTAAACACGCAACTTTACTTTTGGTAAGGGAAAAAAAAGTAACCAAACCAACGTCTTATCGGAATCAAATGAAGTGATGGATTCATTTCATTTTCCAATCCTTTGCAGCACTAATTGATTGCTTTCTCAATTATTGGATGGTAAAAGATGCGTGCACGAGCTCAACATATATATATATATATATATATATATATATATATATATATATATGTTATATTTATTTTTTTAATAAACTTAAATCAATTAATTAAGGTAATTAATTTTTTTCTTTATATATATAATTTAAAATGAGTGAATAAACAATGGGTTTACATATTCGCTGTATAAAAAAAGAGTGAAGATTGACAAAAATATGATTCTCCAAATTGTGAATGTAATTTGATGAGTGGGTCATCTATAGTAATAAAAACTGTGAATCGGTATCTACTCCAAACCCTATATGGTTAGATCTTAGTATTTTTGTTTTCTTTTAGGTTTCACAGTAGATCTCAAAATAAATGTCTTCTGATTTTATGTTTTTGATTAAGTTTATTTTAATTTATTGAATTTTTTTAATCAATTTATGGACATAAATCAAACCAATAATATTTTCTTTTTTGTTTCTTTCTTTTTTTAATGGATATAAATGCTAGTTGATTATTTTCTATATATATATAGTTTAAAGTGTTTTGTTGCATAATCTCACATTGGTCAATAATGAACAATGGAGTTTACGTCTTTGTCATATAAAGAGTAAGTGAATATGTATAAAAGCATGATCATGCCGTGAATGAGATACAAAGCGTAGGTCTTCTTTCGCGATAAATATTGTGAGATGATGTTTGTCTTAAAGTCAGTCTAATTAGGTTTCAATCTATATTTTATAGATTTTTTTTATTGTAGGTTTCAAAATAAATCTTTGTCCATAATTTTTCGGTTTCATATTTTTTTTGGTTTTGAGATTTCATGGCTAAATGTTTTTATTATTTATGGATTTTTCTCTTTAATCACATCTCATAACCATTAACAAACATAGGATTGGGAGATAGAAAAAAAAAAGTTGACAACTTAATACTCGTATAGCAAATCGCTTGATTACGTGTATCATTACATTAACAAAATCAAATATAATTAAAGTGATAAATAAAAATAGTTGGAGCGGTGAGTGAGAGAGAACTCTTTCAAGATGATATTCACAAATATGGATTGTATTCATAATCCTATTAGAGCCTACTATACCACGTAATAAAATTCAGGATGGACATAAAGTAAATATTCTACAAAATTTAGATTTGGTTTTAACTGTTAATAACTCATATAGGTTTTTTCTTTTTAATATATACTAGTGGTGATGTTAGCGCGTGCAACTCACGCGCTAGCTTGATGATCTTGGGTAAGTTCGATCTGTGTTTATGTACAAATTTACACGATTTATAACACCTCTGAATAATTTACTGGTTAAAACACTTGTTATTATACGCCCTCACACACCCAATGACATGTTTTAAATTTTATTTAAAAATGCTTACCTAAAATTAACTTTAATCCCTAGATTACAATCAACCTTCGGATGCATCACTCGTTCTATGAAAACACACGTACATTAGACTATTTAAAGTGCTACAAGTAACATAAAAATCTTGGTGAAACAAAAATCCTTTAAAAATCAAGTAAAAAAATGCTTGATTTTGTATTATTTTTGGGTGGTGTTATTGGTATCACTTTTGTTTGTTTAATTTACAATAATGTTTTTAATTGAAATTAAGTGTTTTTGAGTATGTAATTTAATTAGATGTATTATTGTAAGTTTAAATACAAAAACAAAATAAAAGGAATATCAGTAACAACTTTTTGAGTGCTAATAACACCACTCTTGTTTTAAGTTTTAATTTTTAATTTTTTCTCTTTAGGCTCGTATAAAAATATGTATATATATATATAAATAAATAAAGAACAAAATTCATTTTTTTCCCAAAAAAGAGAGAGAAGAAATAAAGAACAAAATTGGAAACAAGCCAAAAAAAGGCTAATGGGTCTTACATGGGCTATTCTAAGTGGCCCATCTTATTTAAAGTGAAAGCCCATATATTACCTCATAAAAATAAAGCCTACTTTTCTATATAAATAAGAGTACTGAAATTACTTATAAACATTTAAATAGAGCCATCGCGTTTGGTGAAACTCTGCGATAACTATTTACATTTCGAGTCACCTCAACCAATTCTTGTACTCCTTTTGCTCCAATTGATACTACTGATATTTTGGCACCTTTCCTTTGTGCATGAATAATCATCTTCTCAAGCATCCTTGTATTTTGCAGCAGAAACTTCACAAGTCCCGTTACCGATATCAACCTCAGAAAACTTGCTCGAGAGCCAATAATCTCAATAGTATCGAGATGCAAACAGCTCAAGGTTGTCTCTGGTGATAACATTCATCTCCATTGAGATTGTAAGAGTCAGAAAAGTACTTGTAATCCTTAGAAAAGCCAGAATAATCCATGTCTATGGTTAACTTTCTCAGATAAGGAGAACTTTTTTAGCAACTTCAGTATCCCTGGAAGGTAGAGTCCAGTGATGAGCGTTAAACTTTTGCACTTTAACAATGGAGAAGGCAAACCCTTCACCACCCATAACGATAGAACCTGAATGGGCCAATACCCTAAAGTAAGATTTTCAACATGATGTAGTTTTTCAAGATGATCCTTCATCACGTCTAAACATTTGAAATCGATATTCGCCTCAATTAAGGAGGACACATCCATCAACCGACAATTTGTCCCGTTCAAATTTCCATTCAAGGTCAATGACTTGAGATGAGGACCCCAGATCTCCATTATATCATCTTCCTCCTGCCTAACACGACGAATCACTAATTCTCTCAAACTCATGGAAGTAATATTAATCCGCCTAATTTTACGGAAACAACAAAAATGAAAACCCAAATGCTCAAGCACAGGGCTGCCGGATAGAATTGTAGCAATCACTCAACCTGGTAGACGACTCAAGTGATAAAGACTTGAGCGACCTCCAAGAAACGAGCGTATTCGGTACAAACTCACAGGATTTTAAGCACAACTTTGCTAAAACTGAATTGTTGCATAGAAAGTGAGGCAGCACATGGAATGTTCCAAGCTCGATGTTAATCCGAAAATCGATTTCCTCCACGTCATGTCTGGTTGCAAAGCGGAACCACGAGTCAACACGAGACTTGTAATTATCAATAAATGTAAAAAGGAGGAGGAATTTCTTGAGTTTTGGAGATTTGTAGTTGATTAAGGGTTTGGTCGATGAAATTGGCGAACTCCTCGAGGGTGCTGTGTCCTCTGTGAAAGAAGGCGAGTGTTGGAACTGAGGCCAAACGCTCGTTTTGATGGCGTCTTTAAGAAGGAGAGAATATGTTGGAGGATGTGATCGGGTAAACCGCTTATTAGACCTATGGTTTCGGGGTTGTTTTGTCGTTTGCCGTTGCCCGTCCAGAATCTAGAATTTAACTCAATTTTCCATACCTATGTCTCCGGGGTGGGGTTTTGGGAATAATACACTATTTATATTTATAGTGTTAGATTGTTCATAATTAATTATTAAATATAAATTAAAATTTTGTAGTTTTTTTTAATTACATATATATATATATATATTTTTTTTTTGTGATCCACTGTGTTAAAACTAATCTAATTTAAAATCTTTTATGTAATTGTATTTGAAACTCTTTACAATTAATTAGAATCTCTTATAATGTATTTTGAATCAAAATTTTTTTTAATTCATTTTTTACCTTTTAATTCTCTTTTTACGAGAATTAATTAATTATGCATAAATTATTTTTTTGGGCTTACACAATCATAAGCGACACCATTTGATTGTGAAACCCTAAACTTTTCCGTTATAAGTTATCGTGCAATTCAATCATTTCATCATGTAATATCTCAATTAAACTTATTAATATATAAAATTTTTGTATTAATTATAGGATAAATTATATTTTCATACCAAAAGTTAAGGGGTCATTTCAAAATCGTACTTATGATATTGAAATTAACTATTATATACCAGAGATTCATAGGTTATATTACATAATCATACCTCCATTAACTATCAATTTAGTTAAACGTGAGATTTTAAAACCACTAAATGCCCCTCAAATAACCCAGTCCCTTCTTCTTCATGCATCTTCATCTTTCCTGATGATCTTCCTGGTCTCTTTTTTCTCATTTTCTCATCCCTTTCTTTAAACATGTAATAAAATTTCAAGATTTCCCTTTATACCCCTCTTCCATATAATTATTAGGTGGAGAAGCACAAGTGGAGAAAAAAGCACAAAATCAAGAAAGTAATTTCTTAAAAATCCATGTCATTTTTGGTTCAAATGGAGAAAAAGAAACAAATTTGTTGAAGACCGGTGCAATTTTCGAACCAAAGGAATCAAAGAAGAATTTTTTCAGAGGTCCATACCATTTTTGGCTGAGATGAAAAAGAAATTGCAAGACCCACTCATAATTAGAGGTGAAAAGCAAGAAGAACATATTTTCAAGACCCAAGCCTCCATTTTCGGACCAAAAAGAGATAACAAAGTTGCAAGGCTCCTTGACAAAAGAAGTGCCTTCTTATCGATGAAGGATTTTCTATGGTAGCTGTAGATAGTAGTTGAAAACATGCGCAAAAAAATAAAGTTTGCTTATCAATGGAGGTTTTCTAGGGTGGTTTGTGTTTGCACGAAGACGAAGAAATATGTGCTTTGTATGTGTAGGGCGAAACACTGTCTAATATAGAAGCTACCTCGCGGACAGGTAGGTCGGTCCGCTTGGAATTTGATTGTTGGTTCAACAAAGCCTTTAAAGCAGCAAAGTGGTAATTAATTCCCTGATTTTCTTTTTTGTTCTTTTATCAGTTTTATTCTTTTAATTCATTAAATTAATTCCCTGATTTCACTGGAGCCATGCTGAATTTAGTGGAAGCAATTCCCTGGTTTTCAGTCTTGCAATAATTATAAACTATTTTTGAGATAATTTCATTGAATCTTGCATTTGATTAGAAAAATAAAAGTAAAAATATCTTATAACACTATTTAAAAAAATATATGTTCCCATATCTGTACCGAACAAACATCAGATTAAATCAGTGACTAAAGTAAACTTTTGCCTTACTTATGTTAAAGGGAATCTTAGTTCCTACTGCATACTTCATTCTCAGATGAACACTTGAAATCCTTTGGGAACAAATAAATTTTATATTTATTTTGGAATGTATTTCGAGTTCAATAGCTGTCATATTTGAAAAAATAAACACTGAAATTCATTTCGAAATGAATTCACCATGAAATTGAGTCGACTTGGCTTGTAGCAAATTTTATCAAAATTGATAGAATTTACAAATGAATTTTACAAAATGAAGAGTAAAAAACCATGTTGATCAAAATATTTTCTCTCTCCCTTCATTCTCTCATTTTTTTTTGAATTTTCATTTATTTCAAACATTTTAAACATGAAAATTCAAATTAATCCTATAATTTAAAATAAGAAAGCCAAACATAAAAATTCATTTCTAAATGAATTCAATTTTCATTTGTTTCCAAAAGAGACTTCAAAGATGAATGGATCAATTTACAAGAATATTCATCTCTGCACAGTCCACATGAGATATAGCCAACATTATCAAATGCACATACCAAAGTGCGATACTAAGTAAAGGAGAATGGATCAATTTACAAGAATATTCATCTCTGCACACTCCACATGAGATATAGCCAACATTATCAAATGCACAAACCAAAGTGCGATACTAAGTAAAGGGACAATTATAAGCTATAAATCTAAAGGTTTTCATTGACAAAAGAAGCCTAGAGGTCTTTTGGGAACTACCTTTCGAAGAAAAAGACTACAGAAGAAAATTTAAAGCATGATGATGCAATACAACAGCAGCGGCAGCTTACATGTATTATGTATATAACAAGCATATATAGAAATCAATGCATTGACCAAGAACAAGCATATTTTATGCCCTTATGCATCAAGATAATCAGGGATGGAGGATAAACAGAAACTCCCCATCAAAAGCAAACAGAACCAGAAGCCATGTGCAATGGCAACCAACACAAAAATACACCCCCCACTCGGCTTCGGAGTACAGACATTGCATTAAGCTTTAATCGTGAAGGATCCTTCAAGTTATAAAGGCCCTATAGTGCAACTGTGTTCCCACTTTCATCATGAACTATAAATGGTTATCAACAGCCAGGAATCTGGAACAACGAAACAAGCATTGTTGCTCATAAACTAAATTCTAACCACTAATTGTCAAGTCTAGTGGGAAGTTCCTCATGCTCGCTATCTATTGAAGCATAACTGCTAATAACTTCACTATAGATACTCAGCAACAATGATCAAATATATAGAGCAAACAAGGACAACCAACAACAAAAAAGCAACAGAATTAAAATGCACCAAAGTAATTAAGCGTCAAAAGACTCGAGGCTAAGCAGATTAATTATCCATATGTAAATCCATATTGTTTTACATCAAATACCATTATGGCATTATGCAACATCACAATGACCCAAAACCCAAACTGTACAGAGGACACAAATAAATACCAACATGGAGTCTTACTCCCTAGTTCATAAAATTAGCTTAAAACCATATTTCATAAACCAAATCATGATCATTGAGAGCTACTAAACTCACCACACCCTTCATATCTTCTCAATCTTGTCAGCCTTCACCACGGGATTTGCCTTGGCAATAGCGTCCTGTCCCGAGCTCTTGTAATCGAAGACGCAGTTGTGCTTGTCAGAGTATCGATGCTGTGAGCAAAACGTCTGCTCACAACGGCACTTGAACCCGGTGAGCCCAACCCGCTTCCTGCAAAAGCTGCACCTGTTTGCAGGCCGCTTCTCGGGGTTCTCCGAAGTGGTCCCTTCATCAACTTTACTAGTTTGATTATCATGGACCTCTTTATTAGCCTGAACTGGGTTTTCTACAATTTGATCATTGCCCACTTTATTTTCTAAAACCCCACTGTTTTTTGATTGTATGAGAAGATAATCTTTGTAGCATTTGGAGCAGAGATTATTAGTGTTTGCGCTACCAAAGAATCCACAATTATTTGCGCAAAGAATAGGAGTGTTTTGGGGCTCATGGCTAGTCTCTTCAAGCTTCCTCTTCTGAGATTCTTGCTCCATTATTATTGAGAACTAAAATTCAACACAAAAACCCAACTTCGAAATTCTTAAAAAAAAATTACTAATTTATTTATCAAAATTTAAAACCGCAAAACCAATCCCCAATTAAGAACCCAAAAAACACCATTTAGAAGGGGAATTTGATATCAATAACTGAAACAGCTCAATCAAAACCCTCACGAAAAACGTACAAAACCTCAATTCGATTAAAAAAAAAAACTAACAAAATGCCTAAAACTTAACACATGGATCTGATCTCATAACACCATAATTCAATAGGTAAACAAACCTTTACCCAAAATTCGAAAAAGAAATCCCTAAACAAGAACGAGCAAGCGATACAAAAGCAGATCACGTAAATCTTTAAGGGCCGTTTTTGAGATCGTGATTGTACGGACCTGAATGAACGGCTGTGATTTGCCGATGAGAGATGTGATTGATGATCATGAAATCGCGAACAGATATACAAAGAGAGAGAGAGTTCAAGGGTTGGTGCTTTATTCGGAGGAAGGGCTCTCGAAGACGGAAGAAATACTGAAGATATTTACTTCATCTCCTTCCTTAGTTGTCAGTCGAATATTTGGTCGCCATCACACGTGTATTTGTGTACTTGTGTCAGTCGCGCTGCCTCGGTATGTGGAGCTGATCTGTACTTTAGTGATTTAATTGACGGCAAATTCTTAAACCGCAGTCGGTGCAATGAATACCCGATCAAGTTACCCATAGAATTTTCGTCCACTGTAAAATTGATGTCTTACTTGAATATAAATAAGATTTTTTTTTTTTATAATTGACGTCGTTTTTCTATTTTTTGTTTAAAAAATATGCCATAATCGGTTTTACTTTTTATTTTTTATTTTTTGAATATTTAAATAATTATTTTAAAAAGCACGAGTGATAACAAATTAAGATTAAACTTATAATTTTGTATGAAACTTATAATGTACATTAGTTTTTAATAAATATAAAATTTTAATAAATATATATTAGATGGTAGGTTAAAATAATTAATTTTTTCTTTGTAAAATTAAGGAACCAACATTTTGAGGAATGTACTAATTTTCAAAACAGACTTGCTAAAAATGGGAGACTGACCAATTTGATGAGTAACTTAGTTCAACTTAAAAGGGACTGCAAGGTAAAGAAATAAATGAAAATTGCTTTTGTTGGGTTGTAGAAACAAAGAATGCACTGCTCAAACAAAACAATCAACATTGGATGTGAGAGATAACTTTGATGTTAGCTACTGGTCAAGATTAAGCAATAAATACCTTTTTATTTCACAAAGAATTTGCTTCTCTTAGAGCATAAACTCAGTATGAATCTATTTCACTAGCAAATTGCACAAAGGTCTGGCATGGTATAAATTAAAAATGAAAGCCTTCTAAATGATGAAAACTCTATCAAAAGCTCTGGGAACTGCTTGCTTGAGATCTTTCATCAACTTAAACCTCATATTGCAGCTTTGGGTTGGCATTTCTTCACTCAAAAGTCCTACAATTTTGTTTGTTTTTTCAGTCTAACAATTTCGACAAATTTATTCTTAAAATCACACTGAACTTCTACCTCAACAGAGGAGGAGAAGGGGTTTTTAGGTCTTATTTAATGCGGATTTTACCCTCAAAATGAGATTATTAGTCACTTAAGCATCAAACTTTGTTAGAGTTGATGCATACTTCACGGGACCAGATCTGTACAATATCGGACGAACACGGAATGACCAAGGTTAGGATGTAGCGCCCCCGAAACTTTTAAGCCATGTACATGAGTTGGGCTTATTTTTTACTTGGCGATTTAGGATTAGGCCCATGAAGAGCCGTAGTTCTGCAGCATAACAGAAATCCTAATTATACCCTAATTAGGACGTCTTAAGTTGCATATAAATACTTTTTATGTACTAAGCATACATTGTAACAGAGAGATTTGTGAGGTTGATAATAAAAAACTTCTGGCAGGACATAACCCCATTCTTAGGTAAACCTAGGTAAATCTTGTTTTCTTTTATTTCTGTTTATAATTCATATGATTGACAGGTTTCGAATCGTTCAGACTGGATGTTGAAGTAGAAATTCAACGTGGTTTTAAGATTTAATTTATTAAGATGATGGAATTGAAAAAGCAAACAACTATAAAGCTTAATATAATTTAAAATTATATGATCAAAATACGTATTTAGGCCGTGTATTCACATAGAAGTGAAAATCTAAACTCACCAAATTTCAACTAGTTTGATTTGGGGTGTTTTGTTACTCATCAGTTTTTGGGCTTCGTGGTAAGTAAAAAAGAAAAGAGTTCAGGGTATTTTGTGACACATCAGTTATTGGGCTTGAGCCGTGGTATAGGTCTTAAGGCGCAGAGCCTTAACCCAATAGGCCTTGTGTCCATAAAATTAGCTCAATAATAAAGGAAAAAAAGAACTAAAATGCACAAAAGACAAAATTACCCTCAATAAAAACCTTTATTTAAAGGTACGAAATGCACACAAAAAAAAAAAAAATTCTCAAGGGAAAAAGTATATTTTTTACATGAATATAATTAAGGGGTAAATCTAATTGGGCAAGGTTTTGAACATTCCATCTCCAAATATCGCTAATGATTTTTAAAAAATCTTAGAGAAAGTTCTAATATTAAGGATTTGTTTGGTTTTATTATAGTTTTGATTTCTCATTATCAAAATATTTTTTGAAACAAATTTTGATAAAACAGTTGTTAGTATTAAAAATTGTTTTGTATTTTCACAAATTCAGTTTTTAATTTTTTTTCATAAATCGTTTTTTCAAGAGTGTTTTCTTTAAATTATATTTATAAAAACAAAAACTAATTCATAAACTCTCTTAATTAACTAGGTAAAAAAAAAAAAAAAAAAAAAGCGAGATCCATGCAAAAGTCAATACAACTATGTCTAACATGTCAACAGATTAGATTCCTGTTGAAATAAGAGCATTGAAATCCTTTGATGAAAGTATGGAAAGATGCATGAAGCCTACCTACAAGAGAGAATACTTAGATGAGTTTGTCACAGAATAATATGTATGTATGTCCCAATGTCAAACCTAATTATGTCTGATATAATTAGCTTGTTAGAAAATTTAAATATGGTTTCTTGTAATGGCAAACATGGGTAATAATAACAAAGACTTTTATGGCATAATCCCTCTAGGGTAGGACCCATGTTTGAAAAAGAAATATTTAATTAGTTCGATTTAAAACTTATGTTTTAGATCAGTTAAAAACTTCACTGATAATTTTAAATTTTTTTTTTAATAATATATATTTTTTTATCTCACATCTATATTAATATTATCGATGAAATTCCTCAAAATTATCAATAAATTTTTTAACATTTTTAAAACATTAATCATAAATTCCAACCAACCAAAAATTTTCTCACCTGAAACCCTAATTAAATTTAAAACCTAAAGGAGGAGATGTTTGATTTTTGTTGTTGTCCCCAATCATTTGTTGGCCACCAATTAAATTAGTTGGTTTTCAATTGTTAGGATATATTATAGTATATATATTTTTGACATGTGAAGGGATTATAATTAAAGCAAAGGTTGTAAGAAAGTGTGCTTTTTGAAACCCAACGGCTCCATAATGATAGGGAAAAGAACCAATGCCATTTGAGTTTAGCGGAATCATAAAAAACTGATACCACCCAAAAGCACATCTTACAGTTTCCACACTACCCCGGCCAAATCTCCACACGTGATTAACAAGAATATCGATATTATTGTTTGGTCCAATATTTTCGACAACGACGTAAAAGTGTCGTTGTATTTTAACGAAGTGATGTATTTCGTTCAAATAAATAAATAATTCAGTTTAGCCATCTAAAATGATAGAAACTAACAAAACTAAGTTACTTAGATAATTAAAGATGAAAACGGGATGGATTTGAATCGAGTATCCTTCTCTCGTCACCTATATCAATGATTTTTTTTTTTATCCATGTACTTGTGCCCTTATCTAGCAGGTAAGCTTACTTTTCTTTCATTTCCATCCTCATCACGGGTCCACCAGCATCAGTGATTTTTTTACCCATACCCGCATCCTTATCTAGTAGGTATGCATACATTTTTTTTCATTTTCATTCCCATCATAGGTACGGATATCTGTCAGGTAATGCGTGCCCGTTTTATTTGATAAAAAAATGAATAATAAATTATTTAGATAAAATAAAAAAATTATCATTTTTGTTTCATATATCCAACAAACACATCCCAAAAAGTCATAAAATAACTATCGGCTCTGATATCACTCTCTTTGCACTTGTCCTTGTATCTGACAGATATTTTAATTTTTCACCCATACCCAATCTATAAAAAAGAAATGACTTACAAACTTTTTCATAAAAATCAAATTTTGTGGATACCAATGAATACAGGTAAAATTACCATCCCTAGAGTTAATTGAAAGAGCTTAATTAGACCTAATTGACCCTATGAAAATTATTTAACTAAATTAAAACTTTAAGAATCAATATGACCGGATTTAGCCATCCAGTTTCTTTTAAAGTTGGATAAAAAGAGAATATATTTGTAATGTACAACTCATTTTGGAAGTGCATGCGCATCGATTGCATTTGGGCCCATCAGGCTCTCCTCTCGATGGCTCAGATTTCTCGTCGGTTTGGGCAATTAGGCTGAGCCATACGGCCCACTTTCATTTTGTCTACGCATATGGTAGGCACAGGGTTCAGAAGAGTTTGTACCTCATGAAAGACAAAGGCTCTGATGCCCCCACCAGTAACAGTGAATTTCAGGTTTAAAACCTTCAGCTTCTAAAACTTGATGGTACAGAGTCTCTGATACCCCCACCAATAACACTGCATTTCAGGTTTTAAACTGCACGCATTTCAGCTTCTAAAATCAGATGACAACATCTGATTATTGACAACCCATCACTACTAACAGTGGTGACCCAATTCGGAGCAATTTTAACTTTATTTTTATTTAAAATTATAAAAAAATAATTTTTTAATACATGAAATTATATTTGCAAAATTTTAATTACTGAATAGAATTTAAGTTCCTAAAAAAAACAATCCCATGAGAAATTACCTTGATAGCATTTTGCTTTTACTGCCAACGTGTTTTTATTTACTGTATGTGAAGGGAAAGTAATGGCTGGCATGCCTGTTGAAGGACTGGACGAAATGAAAGCAGTGCGTGTATATATTACCAGTAGCTGTTACAGTTTTTCCCTGTGAAAGCCTGCTTGCTTTTTATCAGGTGGCCTCCATACATGCAGGCATGTTATGGACCTACCTTAATTCTCTCTATATACTCCATTTAAATTTTGAACGCTATAATTGAACGCTAATACATGTACATGGGTACATACAACAAAACACATAGCATAATACAGCTGTGTCATGCCATGAAATCATGGTGGCCTGGTCCCCTCCTCCCTCTGATTCCAATCTGCACAAGTGAAGCCAACACTTGTGCAGATTGGCTTGTTAACCAATTTGAGTCTATTCAACTGGCCTTCATGATAATGGTTGGTTCCTCCAACAGGGTTGAACACCCTCCTTGCTAACGATGCGTTTGGGGTTTTTTGCCCCAATATTGTGTAGTTTTTCTTTCTCCTTAGCTTTGGCCCTCCAAAGTAACCAAAAAAAAGTACATTTTTTATTGAAATTTTATTGTAACAATTCTAACCCTTTTAACCAAAAAAAAAAAAAAAATTAAGTGTAAGACGCAGAAAAAACAATTAATCCCATCCAAAGGTCTCAATGACAGGTGATCGATTACACTGGGTAGGGATGGCATGGGGAATTCTCTGCAGTCTGCAGGACAGGAGAGTATCTGCATAGCAGATTGTTATTTGGCTTGTTCTTGGATAGAGAGCGAGGGGGGAGGAGAGCGTGGTGTAATCATTTCCATGGAATTGGAGATGACTGCTAACCTGAAAACCCGGCCATTCACTCCATTTTTGTACATGTTTTTATTTATTTATTATAGATTATATTCCTTTTATAATTACGAAATCCTAGAGTCACATATATAAAATGCAACCACAGATTCTCCAATTCACTTTTGCATCTGAGTTTCAATGAGTGAAACGCCCAATCTGTCTTTTACCCTTTATGTCCCACTGAAAGGATTACTCAGTCTTTTTTTTACTCATTTCTTTTACTTTTTTCTTTAAAGAAAAGATATGAAGAATATTTAATTTCCTTTGCATTGCATTTGGTGGCAGAGAAATAAAAATAGAAATTCAAATTAGAGTAGAGTCATAATTTTTTCAAAAGTGAAATTATTGAAAGAAAAAAAAACATGATTCACTCAATAATTTACTATTATTAGATATAGAACATAGAGATAATGATAAAATATTTTATTTCCATATTTTTTTTGGTAACCGAGAAATCGGCTGGGACCTCAACCACTTTTTGGTGAACAGGCCTTAGACCCTAAACCTCGACTTGCGTGACCCTCACACTTCACTCACCAAAGAAACATGAGGTTTAAATAGTTCTATGATGACCACAAGGAGATATGAGAAGTGTCAAACTTGATATCTCACACAATGATCACCAAAAATGGGTATGAGAAGTGTCGAACTTAAGACTCTACACAATGTGATATCTCAAACTCTATCACTAAGTCACCCTTTAGTGTTTTCATTTAAATTTCAATTTCATAGAATGTAGCATTATACTATTATTTTTATGCCATGTTTTTTTTTTTTTTTTACATTGATAAGAGTTTTCTAGATAGAGAACCCAAAGATGACATATAAGGCATGGTTTGGTTTCTTTTTAAAGCTGAATTTAAGCAACTTTACTTAAATCAAATTTGTCTTATATGTCACTTTTTAAACCAACTCATCCAACTGGATTTAAATAAAATTGTTTAAATATAGCTTTAAAAAGAAACCAAACGAGGCCTTAAATGCTACAATGTTAAATTAACTTAAATTATGTTACTCAATATTATTGAGGAAAATGCTCATGAACATTAAGGAAAAGATTAGGGTATGTTTGGGAAAGTAACTTTTAAGAATGGGAAATTCAAATACTACTGGTTGTTTTGTTTGGCCAAAGATGGCCCGTAGGTAAAAGCAGTATTGTGTGGGCATAATGAGCACCTATATTATAAACAGAGACAAAAAGAAATGATGGAGTTTGCCACCCCACGCCCCATCTCCAACTAAGGGCCCATAAATAAAAGAAAATTTATTATTATTATTAATTACTATTAAAATTATTTATACCAAACCCTAAAAAGAAAAAAGTAACTGTAAAATAAGATTACATAATATTCTCATGTTACGTACCAATATGACATCATAAGAACGTCACCTTCACGTCAGCATCAGCCGGTAAATTATCCTTTTGTGGGACTGTCAGTTAATGTGAGACTGTCAACCACCGTTGAGCAAATAGACTTGAGAAGATTTGTTGTTTTTTAAGTGTGTTTGGTTGATTGAAAATTGGTTGTAAAAATACGAAATTGAAAATTTTATTTTGTTTGAGTTTATATTTAAAAGGATAATATTTTTTTTTATAATTTTGTTTAATTAATATATGTTAAAGACCCTTATATGCTACTCACATTATTTTTAGTGTGACATTTTTGTCATTTCACAATTTCAAATATATGTTAATGTAGTGGATTAATTTGAAATGTTCAAAAAACATTCGGGGTGAAAGTCTGATTTTAAAACTACAGTAATGAATTATAATAATGAATAAAACTTTAAGATATATGAATTTGTAATTTACCCTACAATCTTTTACTAATTAGACAAAGCAAAAAGTGTAGATTGGAGTGTTAAAACCAAAAAAGTATTAAACCAAAAAAATTAGACAAAAATTCACATCTCTTCCTACCAAAAAAAATCTGTTTTTTTTTTTCATTTTTTCTTTAGTTTAGATAATGGTTCTTTGATATCACTTTGTCTAAATTTTAATTTTAATTTTGGTTAGTTAAAATTATTTTATTTCCATTTCTAAATTAAATTCAAATAATTACCATCTTTACATACAAATTAAATGAAGAAAAATAAAAGCTATAATTGTTATTAGACCTAAAATGTATTAATTTTCATTTTAGTAATTAGTTAAAAATTTTGCTATTTAAAAATAAATCTTATTATTATATTATTTAATAAAATATAAAGAAATTAATAAATTAAAATTTTATTTAATAATTTACTCCCTGGCATCAGTAATTTTACATGTAATTATTAAAAAAATTATAATATGATTATAAATTATAAAATTTCTATCAATTTATTATTCTTAAACACTTAGAATATCTAATTTATTATTAAAATATTAAATTTTAATATAATATATTCATTCATTTATATTTTGTTTAATTAGTTAAAAATTAATTAAACAAAATTAAATTAAAAAACCAATCTGTCAAACAGATGATAGAAATCAAATTCTCTCTCTTTTTTTTTTTTTGTCATTGTACGAGTTATATGATGATTTCAACACTATTTATTAAACACATTCACAACTTATTTATAAATTCAACTTTTTTTTATCCAAATATTTAACCGTTTATTTTTTAAACCTTTTTGCCTAATTCAATTTGATTTTGATTAAAACGGTAAGTTTGTTTGTTTTTTTTAACATTTCGAAACGGGCTTTAAATAACTTGATTAAAAGAAATTCATTATTACAATCATAGTTATCACCGTGATCACTATATATAATGCTGTTAGAGTTGGTGCATACTTCACATGACCATATCTGTAGAACCTCAGACGAACACGGGGTTCCGCTCTAGATCAGAGTTTGCATTGTGTTATGGAGGTATAAGAGGTAAGAAGAATCTTGATATTGTAGGATCAGTTGATGCTGATTGTGAAGGAGACATTGATAGCAGGAGGTCTGCAAGCGGATATGAGTTCAATCTGTTTGGTGAGGCAGTGAGTTGGATGAGCAAAATGCAAAGTGTTGTTGCCCTTTCATCTATAGAAGCAGAGTATATGACAATAACTTATGCTGGAAAGGAAGTAGTTTGACTTTAATGGTTGTGTGCTGAGCTTGGGTTTAAACAAGAAGCAGTGAAGGTGAAATGTGACAATCAATGTGCTATCTTCTTAACAAAAAATCCTGCATTTCATTCACGGATGAAGCAAATTGATATCCAATATCATTTCATCCGGGAAAATATTGAAGAAAATGTGATAATCTTGGAGAAAGTCGATATAACAGTGAACAACGCAAATTTCTTGACTAAGACAGTTAGTTTAGCAAAGTTTGAGTGATGTGCTACTGAGATGGGCTTGAAGAAACAGAGTTCTGGGAAGTTTTCCATGCGTGTGAAGTATTTACCAAGTGGGAGATTGTTAGAGTTGGTATACTTTATGGGACTAGATTTGTAGAACCCCGGATGAACACGGGAGTCTTGTTCCCCAGTGAGCAGGCGGGGTTCTCACTCCCCGGTGAGCGATCGTGTCCTGCTCCCCGGAGAGCAGACAGGGGTTAGGGAGCAGCGCCCCTGAAACTTTCAGGCTATGTACATGAGTTGGATCTGGTTTTTTGCTAAGCGGTTTGGGTTTGAGCCTATGAATAGCTGTAGTTCTGCAGCAGGGCGAAAATCCTAATTAGACCCTAATTAAGACGTCTTAAGTCGCTTATAAATACTATTTATGTACTGAGCATACATTGTAACGAGAAATTTGTGAGGTTGATAATAAAAAATTTATGGCAGGACGTAGCCCTATTCTAGGTGAACCTGGGTAAATCTTGTCTTCTTTTCTTTCTGTTTATAATTCATATGATTGACATGTGTCGAATCGTTCAAATCCATCTTGATCAACTAGGTAGGGAGTACGTAAAATTAAAGATACAACTGTCTTTTTCTTTGTATGTCTTGAACTTTTGAATGCTAGCTAGGAGAATATCCAAAATTTATTTGAGCTAAAAAATCATCTAATTATTGTTTTCTTTTGCATGCTAAGATAACTACATCATTATAATTAAGTTCTTATTGCTTAAAAGGGTTTAATCAAAATTCAGAACTACTCTAATCTATTGATGATCTCATGAACTGCTTCCCTATGATTTTTAACCATCATATGGTACCCTAGATCTCCTTCACTGGTCATTATTTTCTACTAAATATGGTTAATCATTTTTATCTAATTAAGTTTACTGTCAAGTACAATATTTACATAATTATTGAATTATAGCTAAATAATCAAGTGGGTAGAAAATCCAATGGCTATTGTTATGCCATATATCATCAACATGTATATTATATATGGTAGGTATGGTCCACATAAAAGATTTCATTTTTACTTTATAAACATGAAAAAAGTAACCAAAAGATTATTATATTAAATTGAAAAGATTATGATAACAATGTTACAGGGTAGTTTTTGAATTTGAGGAATGGTGGGTAGATGTGTGGGGTTATGGAGGAAGCAATAAAAAGGTTAAATAGCAAAAGGAGATGAGAAAGGTGAGAAGCTTTTTTCCTGGAAAAAGTCAAATAGGGCCTCCTTCGATCATCAATCATAATGATATCTTCACCGCCGGTGCAGAGGAAGAGATTGGCACCCAAGATTCATCATCATTGCCATTGATATTTCTCTATTTTGAGGGTGCCCAAAAGAAACCCTAAAGAAACGATACAAAAAAAAAAACCCCTAGAAAGTGATAGATATATTTATCATCACTCTTTCCTTATTTTTCTCTTTTTGCGACAAATGTGGTGAAAATGATAATTTTCACTTGGGCACTTACATGTAAGATTTTGTTCTATTATTGAGTACTCATCTAGCTGTTCTTTTGCCCCTTTTATTCTTGGAGCCATCTTTGATGACAGGAGAGTGCACAATTTTTCATGCAATTTAGCAAAACAAACTAAATCGGCATCGGCCTCAACCTTTTGTCGTGTATTGTTGACCTCCAAATTGCAACAGGAAAATTCCACTAAGCTATGAGACATAAAATTTCCATGCTTTTGAGGTCAAGTAGTAACATGCTCATTCGTACTACTATATTTGCTTCTTTTTTTTTTGGGTAAAGAGTAGATAATATTTGCTGTTGAATAATGTTAAAGTCTAAATAGCAGCAGTAGTAGTAGTTATCATACTTATCTTCCTTTCTTTTCTTTTTTTTAAAGATTCTGAAATTTCTGTTTCTTTGTTTATACTATATGCTTACTCTTTCTTTATTTTTGCTCATTATACTTGGTCTTCCTTATTATATAGAGTAAATATATATTTTTCAAAAAAAATATGAGGTATAAAGAGAGAGAGGGAGCTAAAAGGAAAAGTGGTAGGTCATATTTATAGGTATTTTGCTACTTTCATATCTTACTAAATTCTTTTTGTCTATCCTAGATAAGTTGAAGAGAAAGAGAGAGAGAGTTTTGCTTGTGTTCTTTTAATTTAGACTGCTTATGCTTCATGGTAATGATATAGAGATCATCTTTGCAAGAGTTTTCTTCTATAAAAGGAACCAAGCTGCTTTGTTTCTGATCTTCTACACTCTTCAAAATAGAGAGAGAGAGAGAGAGAGAGAGAGAGAGAGATGTCATCCACATCCCAACCAATGCTAAACCAAGGGTTTTTTGAGGAGCAAGAGATGCCTCCACAAATGAGTTTCTTCTCTTTCCCTCAAAACTTGACCTTTCCTTCATTAGGTTGCCACCAATCTCTCAAAGCCTTCACCATACCTACCTCAGTTGCTGCTCATGATGCACCTTCTAATGCTAATCTTACTCAAACCCTAATCTCCTCTGCCAGTACTACAAAGCAAAAGGAAGAAATCACTTCTGATTTGGGAAGACCTCAACTCCTTTCCTTGCAAAGATCAAGTGCAAATCTCTGGTAAATAGATCACACTCTTAAAAAGAATTACTATCATTCATGCATGCAAGGCTCCTTTCACTGCCCTTTTAATTTCTTTTTCTTTGCTGTTTTCCTTTGTGATAAATGAGACAAAATTTAGTTTGATGGTCATCTATAAAAGGTCTCATAAGAAATTAATGGAAGTGGGTGAAAATTGTATTCCATATATGATTGTTAATTTAGTGAAATATTTTCTTTTATTGTCTAAATGAAAAAGTTTCATGCAAATATTCTCTCTCTCTCTCCCTCTCTTAATTTGATGAACTTAATTGAGTGTGATTTGATATGATTTTGATTAGGGCATGGGGAGAGGCAAATAATCAGTGCTTGGGAAACAAGAGAAGTAGTGGAGATCATGATCATCTAGGGGTTTCTGCAATGAAGATGAAGAAGATAAAAACAAGAAAGAAAGTGAGGGAACCTAGGTTTTGCTTCAAGACCATGAGTGAAGTGGATGTGTTGGATGATGGTTACAAATGGAGGAAATATGGCCAGAAAGTAGTTAAGAACACTCAGCATCCTAGGTAAAACATTCAAAATTTTCTCTTTTTTCTTTTGCTTTTATCTCCTAATTATTATCATTTTAAAAAAAGTTCATACCACATTGGATTTTAGCATTAGTTGTACCCCATATACACATGCTATGTCCTCTCTTTGTCTCTGTCTCTGTCTCTCTCTCTCTCTCATTATAATTATGGCTGTTATCATTACTATGAGGCTTTACAGGGTTGGTGCAGGAGATTTTATATAATTGATAAATTTTGTTAAATAAAATTGAAAATATTTCAAGGCAAAAGCCAAAAAGAACTAATAATTAGCTTTAAAAGATGAAAATCACAATGTAAAGATTAAAACTAAAAAATGTTCAACAATTGATCAATTATAATGTACCATAAAAAGGAAACTTGAAGATCTTTAAACTAAGACAAAAGGTTGTGAAGGAAACTAATGCCAGAATTGATCATAAGTGCATATTCTTAAATTAACCGGCCACTATATATATGTTATCATAAGATTTTATGCATGAGAAAAAGGGAAATAAATTATCATTACTACTACTATTTGAAGATTAATAGGGAAAAAATTAGAATAAGTGGAAAACTTTACATGTAAAGTGTGAGAGTACATATATGTATGTATGAGGAAAAAAAAGAACAAACATATATGCAAAATGTGTGTTTGTAGATCGAGTAATCCTTAGCTAGGCCAGGCCTACCACACTAGTTGTAGAATCGACTTATCAACTTGCATCATGTCAATAAAATGAAGCGCATTTATTGTTGTAGCACAAGCTGATAGGCCATGCTTAATTACTTTGAATCTCTCTTGTTTGAGTGTTTGCAATACATACTTAATTCTAACTTTCAGTTTTATCAGCAGCATATATTCAATTCTTCTGCATGAAATTTAATGAATTGCTTAAACATGAACAATCTGCCTGTTAGTTCTTCCAAAGCTGATCAATAGGCTTTTTCTTATAAAGGAAGCAATAAAGAGAGAGATGTATGAATTATAAAATTCTATACAAGTAAGCATACCTCAAACTTGGAATGCATTCTATATGGGTTCATAGCTTTTAAGTAGCTGTAGTTCCATTTCCATTTTTATATATTGCTGAGGAATTCCTTTTTTGATATATTCATAGCTTTAGTACTTGTTCTACAATGTTTCTCATGAAGTGAATGAAACTTCTATAGAAATGATTTTTGCTCTGAATGATCAACCATATCCTGCATAATCATGGACCTCATTCGTTTCCGGGTATCACATATGTTTTTCTGAATAGCATTAGTGTGGATTCTATCAATTATCCCAAAACTTAAGGCAACGAAAAATGGGTCATTATCAAACTTATACACTTTAGCAAACTTAGCAGTGTTATTAAAACCATCATTTTGTATCATATTAATCAGCTCTCGTCAGATTATCCATTCTCATTCGTTACGGTACCTTTTTTTAAGTGTAAAATAATAAAAAAATTACTAATAATCTAGCTTCGTGGTGTGTCACAAAATTATTAGTCTACTGCTCTCCGAAATGGTAGTTGGTTTTGAGTTGAAGTAGCATTATTGTCAGCAAACATAACCGTAAGCCTTTAACCTTAATTTAAACTGTTGCTCTAGCTAGACTCTTGGTCAAAATCTTGGACTATATATCTAAATCTGGGTTAGGCGTTTGGTGGTGTCAAACATATATATACTCCTATAACTTGAAAATGTGGTAAGTAATATCTTTTTCTTCTTCTATTAATGATGCTTAAATCGTTTTTCAACCTCAGTTTTCAGACCCTTCTTCACCACCAGTCCCATCATTGCTTAGACTACAATAACAAAACCGGCAAGAATAATGTTTAACATGCATTTTGAATGGGAATCAATATATCGATGCACGTAACTCAATTGCCAATTTCTTCAACCAAAAACTGCGGCTAGAATAATTAGTAGGCTAGCGGTAGTCTGTAGGTCCCTCCTACAAGTATGTCTGTTTCATTTGGTGAGCATAACTTGGAATGTCAATGTAGTACTAATCACACATGCATGCCACCATGTTCAATTTATTACATCAATTCAAGCAACTGATTAATTGACATGTTTATTTTCTTGTAGGAGCTATTATCGTTGTACACAGGATAATTGTCGCGTAAAGAAACGCGTGGAGAGATTAGCTGAGGATCCAAGAATGGTGATAACAACCTACGAAGGAAGACACGTACATTCTCCATCGCAGGATCAGGAAGACTCGCAAGCTCCGTCTCAGCTTAATAATTTCTTCTGGTAGTTATAATTACCATTATGGATAACATCAATCATAGTACAAAACATATCATCTCCACTTAATTATGTGCTTAATTAATCACTGTGTATGAGCTTTTGTTGTAGTTTTGGGGTCTCTAGATAAATCATAATAATAGTAATAAAAAGAGAGTAATGTGTGTACATGGCTATATAGGCCTCTCCTGCATGCAGCTCTTGCATGCTTTATATACAAGTAACAAATAAAAGGGGAAATCATGAAAGCCTCACTGAGTTTACATTGAAGAAAAGAGATAACACTTTCTGTTTATTTATTTTCATATTATACACTTTCCTCTTGAAATGTTATAGAAAAATAACTGATGATTTTGAGTAGGGAAGGAGGTACTGTTTGATAAAATTCATCAAATTTAGCAAAATCAGAAAGGAAAGTGTATAAAATGAAAATAAAAGGAATTAAATGTATTTTTTATATAAACTCTAGGAGGTTTTAATTATTTACCCTTTATAAATACTTAGAACTTTTGTGTTCTTAAACATTGTAGTCTCTCAGTTTTTGTATTTTATTGTTAGGTATGTAACTAATGGGTATGTTCATGAATTTTCAAGTATAATGGTGAAATTCTGTAGTACACAATCTTCCAAAGTTATTCTATTTATTTTTCTTGGATTAGATTATTACTGTTATGAGGAGTATGTTCTTTTTTCTTGAAGTAAAATAGGAAAATAATAATGCATATTGGCTTAACCACCAATTCCATTTTTTTTTTTTTGCATTTTCTTTGGGCTGTAAAAATTTCTTGTGTTTTTTTATCACGTTTTGGACAAATTGCTCAAAATGGAGTATAAGATTGATGAAGTTGTAAAACTACAAGAATATAGGGGTCTTCAAGCGTAATTAAATTTTGCTTAGGCAGCTCGTGTAGTATCAAGTGTGATTATTATGTTGTAAAAAAATATAAAATAAAATTGATAATATATATAAATTTTTATTATAAAGTGATTTTTCCTAAATACAAAAATTTAATATACAATATCGGCCAACACACAGACCAGAAACTGCTTTCGACCCATTGAGGGGTCCAGCAAATCTTTTAATATACAATATGGGCCCCTGTATAAAAACCCACTCATTGCAGTGAGAGTTATTGATACCTACTAATTGGCCCCAAAATAATAATAATAATTTAATAATAACTACTATTTATTATTATTATAATAAGAATTATAAACATAAAAATAAAATTATAATAAATATAATGATAAAAAATTTAGTGATGATGATAACAATAATAATAAAGATAATAACATTATAATTATACCAATGATAAAATTATTTTTATAATTATAATAATAACAATAAAACCCAATTAAACTTTTACTATTTTTATTTTTATTTTTGTGGCTCACTATATGCTACTGAAGATGCCCTATATCTACCCTATTAGTAATGAGTCTAATAATATATTTCTTCAAAGGAAATAAAATCATGTTATTCCAATGTTCAATATATTAATATTAACCTTTTACCAAAAACGGGAGACCCTAATTACAAAATAAAATAAGATGGTAGAAAGTGGGGGAGGGTAATTTTACTCGTACTCATCGAGTACTCGTAAAATCCGATTTTACAAAGAAAGGTTTAGAGGTTATTTTTTTTTTTTTTTGACTTACGTGAGAGTAAAAAATTAAAATACTCATCAGGTACAGAACGGATATCTTACGATGTTGTTGGAATTGGGTTTGGAGGATAGATGGAGATGAAGGTGGGCTTAGCGGTTTAGGCTTTTTGTGTAACCTGGATGACCAATGGACTATAGATAAAAAGTGGCAGCCCAATCAATGCTTGGAGACTTGGGCAGGCCTAAAGAAGCTTTAATTAGTGATTACATCTCTTAGATTTGGGCAGGCCCAACCATGAATCCATAGATGAACAGAAAAAACCTAAACATAAATAGAAAGGTAAATAATTCATAACTTAGATCCTTTAATTCCATCTTTAACATGAGCAGCGAATCTTCAATTCATTCGAGTAGGGGTGAGCAAATTTCGGTTAAAACCGAACACGGAACCAAACGGTTCAGTTTTGAAAAATTAGGTGCGTTAAATTCGATTTTTCGATGCTTTACGGTTCCTTTTTTTTTTTTGTTAATATCGATTTTTCGGTGACTGGTTCGGTGCAAATTATTCTCATCCACAGCGAACCGAAACACCATATTTAATTTGCCATGCCTCTACGATTAGGTTCACACTCACACACAGTACCCTAAGTTCTCTAAACAAAACCCCCATTCTAAAATCAAATCCCTAACCAAAACATCGTCTTTGACTCTTCTCTCTCTTGCCTCTCTCCCAATCTCCACACCACAGCTAACAAAACTCGGCCCTCACTTCACCGTGTCCCTCACCGGTTCTCTTTCCCTCATTGGCTCTCCCTCTCTATTTCTCACCGGATCTATTTCCCTCACCGGTTCTTCCTCTCCGTCTCTCATCAGCTCTCCTTCTCCTTCCTTTAATTGCACTCCCTCTCTGTCTCTGACCGAATCTGTTTCCCTCACTGGTTCTCCCTCTCTGTCTCTCACCAGATTTTCTTCTCTTACTGGTTTTCCCTCTTCGACTCTCATTCTGTTTCCCTCATCTGCCCTCCCTCTCTGTCTCTCAGAGAACATGTAAGTTTTATCTTGTAATCTTTTTTCCTTAAATTTTTGGTATAAATCATCCTTAATTTTTTTTCAATTTTGTTCCTTGTGCAATTTCTTATAAGCCTCTAGACCAAGTTGCAGTCCTCACTCCTCATTTTCTTTTCTCTCTTGTCACAATTTCTAGCAAGTATAAACAGCTTGAGTGCTTGACACAGTGATACATAGAAGTTACTGGGTAGCCCGTGTAACGACTCATCTCGGGTTGGTCACCTTCAAGACGGTGTCATCACATTTTAAAAATCTCAGCATGACACATATATGCAACAATAAAAATAATATTAATAGAAATTTTTACTTTAATCCTCAACCTTCAACAGGGAAGATACATAAATCTGATATTAACTTAAACATAATATACAACGTAAAATGCATAAATATTTACAAATAAAATTTTTATTTAATTTTTTTATTTATCTGAGGATGTGGACCAGTACGTGGCTTACAGAAAATGATTTCGTCGGACTCTCAATCCATCAGACTATTTGTCTTATATGTTACTTGAAATCATTGTACAATGAGGGATGAGCTTCACAAGCTCAGCGAATTAAATTTACTAGAAGTATTCAATTTATATAAATAGTCTTTTTTATTTAATCATTTATATTTCATATGACTAGATAATAGCATATAGTCTAACATTTAAATAGTTTCTATCATACCGTACTTTTATGCTTCTTTCTCACCGTAACTATCTCTATGTGAGACTCATTTATTTATAATTAAATGCATAATATTAACAACATTTCAGTAATAATATCAACATATAAAACAGATGCAATGCATGAATTCTTATTAGGGAACGTCTTCCCACATGTCGACATATTTTTATCTTAGACCGGTCCTCTCCCGGTTCTTTCATTTCCAGCATATACCGGTTGTCACAATTTTCTTTTATTTTCAGCATATACCGGCTATCACGGTTTTTCAATTAGACCGGCCCCTTTCCGGTTCTTTTTATTTTATACACATGCATATGAATAATGATATGAAATATCCATATGAACAATAATATAAAAATAACATGAATTCAAATATTAAATTTAGCTATCATGTCTTTCCTCAAATTTTTACTTAATAAATTTCACTAATTTCTTCCTCTCATATATCACATCCATTTATCAACCATAACTCATCAAGAATTTTATTTATCACTATCATTATTAAATCAACTCATTATTCTAAGAATATTTTTTTTTCACATAATAATTTTCTACATGTCCAATATTTATATCATACTTATCAATCAAATTTTTATCTACCACCAAAGCACAAGCTAATAATTTATTTTAATATTATCATTAGATATTTTATTTTTATTTAGATTACTTAAAGTAAATCTAACTTAGCACATAGCACTTAAAGATACATGTGGATCACCTCATTGTCTTTCCTGCTCATCTCAGCAATTTCCTCCAGCTACTAATCGTCAACACCTAACATAATATTTATATTAAATTTCTAGTTTATTCTTCATAGTTTTCACCATTTGAAAATTATCACTTTGAATTCTGAGAAATTTCATGAATGCTAAAAATTCAAAAAACAAACACTATGTTATTACTTTATGTTTTTCTTATAGCTTCCCGTGACTCTCTATAAAATTCTCCTATAAACCCTTTCAAAATTGTGCTCTTTTAACCTTTTCTTTCGGTCCCCAAGTGTTTAAAGAAAATGAGTAATTGAATGAAAACTAAATGAAATTTGATAAGTATAAATTATGTTTACGTGTGTGTGTGTGTGTATATATATATATATATATATATAAATTTGTTGCACAAAAATCTCTGCAGCTCACAATTGTGAAATTTCATTTGGCAACTCAGCAGCCTTGTTGCCTTACATGCAGCAAGTTTGCTTTGTCTTGACAACAGGTATTGCCAGCTTTTGCTTCTTTTTTCTTTCTTTCTTTCTTCTGGATGTCCGAATTTTTTTTGTTTTTTTTAATTTAACTTTTTGCATTTAAATATATATATATATATATATATATATATATATATAGACACACTATTTTAACTCTATATCATATTTATTAAAGTATTTATTTATCCTTACTTTACAAATACGGGTATTACAGTCCGTGTTACGCACGGGTTATTTATTTATAAAATTGTTATGTATTTGTTCATTTGTTGAGACTAATATTCAAAAAGTTATAAAAAAAAAATACTTTTAGTGAGGGCTAGAATGAACTTTCATACAGCATTTTACAGGCGAATCACTTGCACACCAGTACATCCCTAGGCATGCCTCAACCATATAAGATGTCTCATTTGAAAAATTTTCTTAACCTTGAAAATTTATCAAGCTTTTACTTTTAGACACGAAGGAGGCTAAGGCATGGTTTCTCGTATGATTTTACTGTTTAGACATAGTTGCTTCCGAGTTGGATGTGTTATTTGTCCGCGCTTAATCACTGTAATTGTATGTTTAGCCTACAAAATTTATGAAATTAATTAATATAACAGTAGTGTATAAATTTCTCCTTTTGTCTGTAAGATGGTAAATTGTGCTTTGTATAAAAACAATAGCAAGTCAATTGTGGTTGCTGGATCAAAATGATTTTGAAAATCATGTTGGTATTATAAGAGTCAAGGAGACATAATTTTTATTTTCAAAATGTTGGGGTTAAACACCGAAATTAAATAAAATTTTATTTAAATTATGCTCCATGGTATAAAAAAGGAAAAAAAAAATCAATTATCAAGTTTGTGTCATGGTTGAGTTTATTCCTTTTCTCAGCCGTGAACAAAAAACTAATCCATCTTCAAATTCTGGTTTAATTTAAAATCTTAAAAAAAAGAAATGATAACATAATTAATTATCATTGTTTATTCGACTTGTTAAGATTTTCAATGAATTTTATTGTCAATAAGTCGTGATGAATACTGTTACCTCTTATGGTGAGTTTGTCTCGCAATACTAGAATTGTTTGGGAATGAATGAATTACTTGGAATCTAGATAAGTATGAATAAAATCTTTGGGTAAATACGACTACTATGGTCATTCATAGAAAGAAACTATAGTAACAGAGTTGCATACAATAAGGCAAGTTATAAACAGCAAGCCTAACAGAAATACAAAGTCAAAACCTTATCAAAAAGGCAAGGAAACTATACAACAAATAACACATATTTAACTATTAGGTTCCACAGATCAATACCCCTTTGCATAGAGGTTTTATATCCTTTCAAACTGAAAACTCTTGTCCTAACATCTTGAATGATCACTTGATTATGAATTCTATACTTTCTCTCCCTCTAAATGATATAAATGAAAGTTTCCCAAGCAAGATGCTACACAAAAACAGCAGCTTTGTTAGTACAAAATTTGAAATGTGCGGAGATGGGAGATAAAGTGAAAGATATCACATCTAAAATGTTTAATGAGTATAAGGCTATGATGCAACCTCAATATGGTGAAACTAATGTGGCAAATCAGAAATCAAGTGTTGTTGTGAAACCTGGGAAACAAATATTTATGAGCAGAATATATTTGAAGTTCTATAACGAGACAAGAGGTGTGGATAGCAAATCTGAGTTGGATAGGTATTTGAGTGAGGATATTGAGAAGCATAGTGATGACTTTAATATTTTGAAGTAGTGGAAACGCAATAGTGCAAGATTTGAAGTCCTCTCACAAATGGCTCATGATGTGTTGGCGGTTCTTGTCTCCATGGTTGCTTTTAAATCAGCTTTTAGCACAGGATGACGTGTTCTTGATCCATGTAGGAGCTCCCTATCTCCTAAGATCATAAAAGCTCTTATATGTGCTCAAGATTGGACTCGTGCTTCATTTAATCAAGTTAATGTTGATGAAATATTGGAGGATGTTACTAGAATTAAGGATGGTAAAGAAACGTTATTTCTATGGTTTTTTAATTATTGTCTTTCAGAAATTTAGTTATTCTAAAAACAATGTTTATATTTCTCTTTTTTCTTTCTTTCCTTCAGAACTAGCAAGATGAAGAATTGCAAAAGACATTTGAACGTCTTGAAACAAGTGGTGCTGATTTGAAAATGTTGGTAAGTCACTAAATCATAGTTTTCTACTCTTCTTGTGCTTGCTACTACTTTGGAACTGTTATATTTTTTTATTTATTAGTTAGCTGTTGTTGAGAGTTGATACTTATCATTTGACACATACCTTTTATATTTTTTTTTTTGCATTTCAGATTTGTGAATGATGTGTTGGCATGCTGTTGCTACTTGCTGGCATGCATTGAAGGATGAAGACATTGAAGAGTACTTAGGGATTGATGTTGTGCTGGCATGCTGTTACTCTTTTTTTTTTCATTCTTTTTTTTGCTTGTAATAGTGTAGTATAATATACTAATGTTTAAAGGCATAGAGAATAGAGCCTACTGCAACTTTTTGATAATAGCTAACTGTGGCTTTAAATTTGAGATATTTTAAATTTTTTAGATTTTTACTTTTTGCATTTGAATCAAGAATTGTAACAATGTATTATGTTGATTTCGGGGGCTCAAAACATAATCTTATTTGCATTTGGGATGATGAATGAGCATTAGGAATGATGAAAAGTAAAAAACAAGATTTAAAATGATTTTTTTACCAGTAAACAAAGTTGGTGTCCAAAAAACCGAATTACAAAAAAAGCGACCGAAAACCGAAAATAAAAACCGAACTGAACTGACAGATTATTTGGTTTGGTTTGGTTTAATTTTTATGCACCAAACCGAATGCTCACCCCTACATCCGAGGATAGGAACAAATCCTTGGTTAAGCAATATGTATTTTCTCTTCTCGTTCTCTTTGACACACTAGCTTCGATGGGGCATTTAACGCTAATGTCGGTAAAGAATATAATGTCTTTGGAACTGAGAATTGAATGATCACTTAATTTATACTTTATATAGAGATCCAATAACTCATCCATCAAAGTTTCAAATGTTTATTACATCTTACACTAGAAAACCTATATTAGACACGTTAGAATATTAAACCCATTGTAATAGATTTTTCTATTGCATTTTTTTCATGTCTTGACAAATCGACTCTTAAGTTTATTTTTTAATAGAAACCCAAAAACTTATAAATAATGTAAACCCATATTAAGAGATAAATTTAATACAAAGTTTTTTATTAAAAACATTTCGATTATTTTTTATAAAAGACTTTTGAAGAATAAAAAATAATAAAGTAAATTAGAAAAAAAAAATCGAAAGAATTCGGAAGAATACTCCTCCACTACTTTTATCTATTTTCCTTCTCGATTCAAACAAGAATTGATTTGGTGAGCTCAAGCTTCCCGTGCTCACAGTCATACGTTCTCGAGAATATTTGAATATTTTGAACATCCATTGGTTCACAGATCAAAGCTTTAAAAATTTTCCTTTCACAATTTTCTAATTCATCTTTTACATTATTTTACTCACAAACTTCCAAAAAAAATAACCAATATACATCAGTAATTAATTAAATAAGTTAAAAGGTAAGTGCCTTCAAGATTGGGCAGATAGGAGAGAGAGGTCCCTTGAATAAAAAAGCCAAGGCCACCGGAGACCACCACGTGGTTCCTCGTGACCCGCACCTTTCAAACACTGATTTCAAGGACTTGCTCCATTTATGTAAAGTTTCATTACTTTGATAAACCGCATGCATTGTATTCTATTTTTTAGATTATCTCTATTAAACTCTTGCTTAAAGGTATCCTTGTTAACCACCTCCATTTCATATTTTTAACTTATTTTTTATTTATATAAAATTTAATATAAATATTTTTGTCCAAAGTAATTTTTAAAGTTGAACTTAAATTAAATTATTAATTTTTATATCTTTTTTAAAGAAGACAAATATAATAAAAAAAAATTTTATAAAAAAAAGTAAATAAAAATATAAGATGGAGAAAGCACCTACATCAAGTATAATTTTTAAGGACATTATTTGGGTTTATCCTCCATTAAAGTCAATTAATTTTTTTTACTTGTTATTATAGTTTGTCTAAATGTTTAAAATTGACTTAAACTTATTGTCTTCGATATATGAAGTTAAAAATCTAACGTGATATTAGTTATATTATATTATTTTTGTTTTTTTGTTATGATTTGTATGAATGATATTATTGTATTGTTTAATTTAAGTAAAAAAAACCTCTCGCGATGACTCGATTCTCTACGAAGAATAGAGATGAAAAGAATTTTTCCCCACCGTCAAAGATAAAAGCGAGGAAAGAAAAAAAAATTTCTCTGTAAACTTGACAAAAATAAAGATAAAAAAAAAACCAGATCTTGTGACGTCCAATCTCATCCCGTCCCATCCTATCCCATCTCATTATTATGCAAATAAATTGAATTTAAAATAAAAAAATAAAAAATATTTTATGATAATAACCCTTAATTTTATAATGTAACCCGATCACTTAAATTTATAATGGAATTTATAATGTGACAAATTGAGACTAGCTCGTAAATGATAATGATGAGTGGGGAAGTGACTTAGAGAAAAACATTAATGGATGATTAAATCAGGGCCTTTGCTTTTGTTTCTTCGTCGTCTTTATCCAGAGGCAGAGAGTGGGGCCAAGTGCCTGCATAAGCGCACGTGGGAAGATCGGGCCAGGCGCTGTGCTTAGCTTAGAGATTGAAAGGGAATTTCTATTCAATTATTTCTTCTGCGCCACTTGCCCCATACATTGCTCGACCGTTGTCTGCTACCTGGAAAATTTATCCGGTCAGGCTCTCCCGTGTTATATTTGGAATGTGCGACATCGGCAAATTAGCGATGTTAAAATAAACAGCACAGGAAAAGTAATTTAAACAAATACTTAATCAACTTTAAGGTATTTAATTAATTTTTAGACTCTTATAAGTGTATTCACATTCGTAAGAGTGATGTGTTTTGCCTAAACGAAGTAAAGTGTAAATCTCGAAGAAATGTGTTTTTCTGATTTTTAAGACTTTATAAAAAAATTATGATAATCGGTGAATAAAAAACACACACCCAACGAAAAAAACGCCTAATAATTTATGTCTATGGACATTTTATCAACGCTCTGTCTTTGAGCGTACTCTGAGCGAACCTAGAAAACGTTTTTAAAAACCCTGTTTATTATCAAGAGATAGCAATGAAAAGGCAATCGGGTATTAAAACAAACCCGACTTGAATAGGAGGATTCAATTTAGATTATTTGAGAATATGAATGGATGACTCGAGTTTGAAGGAAAGAGTGTCATTTTCATCTTTCTACTTCAGAAGAATTTCATTTATAAACAGGGATATAGACATCTATTAAAAAATCGGAAACTCCCTTAATTATATTAGGTTTAAATAAAATAAACTACTTCATAATATTACTAGATATAAGATAAACTATAACATCATTAAACAATATTATAAAACAAAATAAATATTCAATTCACACAAGTAACATTAAAGACTAGGGCTAAGTACAAAAACTAATCGGATCAAAGAGTGCCTTCTTCACTCCCATCCCTGTTTCCTTCGAAATTAAAGAGTTAATCTTCATCTTCATCTCCACATGGATGAAATCTCTTCCAAATCCCTCTTTAAAGTGTCAGATTTTTTTCGAAGACGGGGCAACCATCCCAATTTGAAGCTCTATTGAGTTTCGGTGTTTAGGATATTTTTTTTACGAAAGGAAAAACAAGCAGAAGACCTGACCTCTGAGGAGCAAAATGCCTAAAGTATCATATATGAGGATATGACCAACACACAAAGGTGGGTTGACATACATTTGAAGTCCCTCCTGATGGAACCCAAGTCTTGACATAAAATCAACACTCCTGTTGCCCTCCTTCAAAATGTGAACCACATTACAGAAATCCAAAGCCTAAATTATGTAGGTTTCGTCAGTTTTTCTCGATAGCTTTCAATCTATGAAAATTCATATCGTTTGAGTTTATCAAATTATCATAAATAAATGATATATAAATCGGATAAATAATTTATGTAACTCTCTATTTTTTAAATTTTTTTTATTTGCTCTATTTTCTAGGTATTGTTTTCCCTTCACAAATGTAAAATATTGTTATTTAGCTCAAATATTTAGAATAAGTTGTATATATATAAATAAAAACAAATCTTTTAGTGAGTAGTATAATATGATTTGTAGCAACAACATAAATTTAAAAGTTGTAAAAAGAAAAGAAAAATCTCTAGTCTGTTGCTAGCATTCTCCTCCTATATTTTTTATATTCTCTTTTTTTTTTGTCCTTTTGTTCTATTTTAATTGTATTTAGTACCATGCATGGTGCTTCAAATGGCACCCTCTGGCCAATGGCGTTTGTACCCCATGATCGATGGGCATCTGGTTGACAAAAACAACTTGCAAACAAAGAGAAAGGAGAAAAGGGTAGATACTACTTAAATACCGATGCAATAAAACTGACAAAGTGCTATAGTTTTTCCTTTCTTTTTCTTTTATATTATTCTTTTTTTTTGTGGCTAAAATCAAAATCCTATAGTTGGTGGCAAGATAAAGGAATGGCTGAGGTAATCATGTGTTGTACCCTTGAAAAGTTAACTCCTGGTTCAGAAAATGCTGCCTGTGGTCCACACAACACTTTAGTAGTTGCAGTATCTAGATTTTTTTTTTTCACACAATTTAGAGATTGAATTCTTAGACATTTAAGAGGATGATGCTTAATTATTCCATTTTCTTACATTGAATTTTCGAACATTTAAGAGAATGATGTTTATACATAAAATTTAAAAGACCAGAGATCAAACCCTATTCTAATAGTTTTTTTAAAGATTTTTTTTAAAAAATAACCCATTTCTATAAAAAAAAAAAAGAAGATATATAATGCTTATCAATAATTAAAATAATCAAGAATATAAGCATATATTAGAAGTTGACGCAGGTAACCAGTAACATAATGACACATAGTACTTTTATGGGTAAAATGGTAATTTTATAAGTAAAACAGAATAAACAGTCGAATGCTACACGTAGTAACGGGTAAACGATAATCTCACACCAGAATCCTAATCCTACAAAGACACTCAAATCTATGAAAACTCTTGTCTTATCAAAATTCTCAAAAATTCTAATCCCATCGTAACATTCAACATTATTCATTTTCCTAATCAAATTCTAACTCTAAACATTCAATTCACTCTCGAATTCTCCAGCCTTCTTGCTCTCTATTTTAGCCCCCATGATCTTTTGGCGACTCCTTAGGTTATTTTTATCTTTAAATATGCAAGTATCTTTAGGGGTTTTTTTTGTTTTTGTATGTACAGGTACTCTATCGCGTCTTTTACGTTTACCTAATAGATTTTTGATATCACAAAAACTGAAATAAAAGATGAATCAATGATTAAGTTTGTCAATCTAATCTTGATAATTATATTTGGATCCTCCATTTAAAGAATTGAGTTTGATTTTCTTCTTCACCAATAAAAAAACAATTTTAGGTACAACGTTTCACCCAAGCTTGAAGGAGAAAGATGTGCAGGCAAAAGTCAATAAATGATCTAATGACAGGAGCGGCTCATTACGGAAGGCGACGTTGAAGGGTAACCCGGCGACAAAACCAGGTTGTCCATTGGCCCCCCCTGTCACCCACCGTGCGCGTGTTCTTCTGAAAGTTGTATTTGGGTGTGTGTGAACCACATGAATCTTTAAAGATATGGGCCTTGAAGCCATCACCTCTGTCTGAAACACTGTTTTGTGTCCAAAAATGGTTCTCTAAGTGCTGTCTGACAAGTGATGGATAACTTTTGGTGTGAGATTTAATTCTGTTTAAATTTAATATTTTAATTCTTTTTAGTAATATAAAAATTTAAATTTAAATTTAATTTAATTTAATATAAAACGTTATTAATATTAATATTTTTTATTTTCTTCAACTAGTTGTTATTCACGGATTAAATTATACCATGCAATACATGCAAGCAGCTAGACAAATTGTACATCACACGATGCAGCATTAATTGTTAAATCGTAATAATTGGGACTTTCTTTTTAATTTTTTTAATGTTAAATACGTACAAATGGTACAAAATACCATCTCAGTAAGAGAACATCTGTACGGATTCTTAAATTGAAACTTAATAATAAGATCTTAATATTAAAATTGCTTATATATTGGTCTGATCTAATGGCAGATTATTAATATTAAAATTGTTTAAATTACAACTTTAAGTAAGCTGTATACAATGGGATGAAAGGAAACAAAATAGATAATTAGACAAATTGAAACATTAATTATTAAAAAAATTATATAATTTTTCGGACAGCTAAGGATGCCTGACCACATAAATTCTGATTGCAACTTGATTTTTAGTTGGTAGACAAAACCTAAAATAAATGCTGTAGAATTTTATTCCTCTTTATTCGGATCTGAGATTCATATATGGATTGATATATCAAGTGGATTGACTTGCACAAACTTTACTTCATATCACTAAGAAGTGATTTGAATGCCTATAAATTATGTCACTTTTTTTTTTATCTTGTATTATTAAGATTGTGTTCGCGTGATATACATAAATAAGCATTAATATGATTTAAAAGCTTAATTTTATGAGTCTTGAACTCAAACTATGTATATAACTCACTCTCATTTTTTTTTTACGTGAGATAACTCATATGCAGATATTATAACACGGTCTTAACAAGTGATATCAGAGTCTGATTCGAGTTGACCACGATCATGTGACTGAAACGATATTGTTTTTTTGTGAATAAAAAGCATTTGTATGCTCACGTACCTTGAGATACACAGTCTGTCCGTAAAAATTTTCATGACTTATCTCTTATAACTCAATAAAGAATTACCTATATAACTCACACATGAAAATATAGTGAGTTATTTCACATCATTATATTGTCTAATATCACTTCAATCAAATGAAAATTATAAATCACAATAATCACAACTGCATGGTAACATTATTTTATTGATCATGGAATACAAATTCTCCTGGGTTTATCCTTACTTTTTCCAAATTCTTATCCAACAACCTTTTCATTTGTTTCAAGTTAAAAGAGATTTAAAAAAAAAAAAAAGAACTTTTAAAGCAGTCAAGTACTCAAGTGTATTACTTTTCCCCTATTTTTAGCAAAAAGCAACTAACTTTAATATAAATTCAGTTCATCACCTTACCTATTTGTGTATTATCAATCAAACTCTAAGTTTCATTCATAACTCAAAAATTCTACCCAACCAAGTTTACCCACTTTGCCATTTTTAACAACTTAAAAGTGATGTGATGGAAAGATTCTAACTTACACTAAATTAACAATACTCCACATCACATGACATCAAGTTGTGTCAGCTTGAAGTCAAAAATGTGAGTCAAGATGTTGATAATGTTCACTTAGGGCATATATATATATATATATATATATATATATATATATATATATATATATATATTGATTGGCTCAAATTTAAATTTAATATTTTAAATTTGTTAAAATTTTTATTGATAATTTTAAATAATTTTATTAATAATATCAATATAAATATAAAATTTAAAAAATAACGTTACCAATAAAAAAATTTAAAATTATAAATAAATTTTTTAATTAGTATTTTAAATTCGAACCAATCAAATCTTTTTCATATAAATAAGAAATTGATTTGGTTCACAACAACTATTGAATATTGGAAGCATTAAAACATTTCTTACACCCAATATTTTGTGAGCTCAACCTCACAAAAACTCAACTTTACTGAAGTTCACATATCCAATAGTTTATGTTTGGCATAAAAAGAAGGCACACACTTCCCTAGATAGGAAGGAAATTGTGCATGACCTTAGTCAAGAGCAAGAGCACGTGCGTTGCACATTTTCCATGAAAAAGATGCAAATTTTATTGATTTCCTTTTATTTTTCTTTTTAAATTGAAATTTAATTTAAATTATGGATTGGTTAAACGATCTAAGACAGATTTAAAAAGAAATCAAACATCACCAAACCTATGAATATGTCTCATTTATGTGTGTACTGTCTACATGCCTTGAATGTGAATACAAATAGGAAAGCTTGTCAAGTAGAATTGAAGAGGTTTCAAGTGAAATGGTCCAATCTATCTAAAAATGAAGATTTTGTCATTCAAAATCTTTGTAGTTTGGCCCCTCATCTATGGTGGGTTCCTGTTATGCCACATGTTCCAACTTTGTTTTCTATCAAAATCCATGCTCTGCTGGCATGCCAATTTTAGAGTTTCCAAGCAAAAGCACAAATATTGATTTTACACAGTTGAAAGCAAAAACAGATTACTGGACTTTTAGGATGATGTTGGAATAAATTAGACTGAACTGAAGAGTTAAATGAAAACTATGCATAGATTTTTAGCCCTTTTCAAAGTATAAATGTCAAGGTAATGTAACTCATTGTTTTATAATTTAAACAGAAAAATGGGAGAGAAAAAGAAAAATATGTCAGTGTCATTATAAGGACCACAATGGTAGGAGTGGACAATTAATTGCATAGGTTAGACCCCCACAACATTCAAAGCAACTAAAATAAGAGCTGATAGGCCTAGAATTTGTGACACACACCTAATATTGGAGACAATTTGGGGGAGAGATAAGGGAAATGGTTTGGTAAGCAAACATAATAACCAAGAAGAGCTCACAAGCGCACTTCTCAATTGAGAATTGGATGCATTGGCTACTGTTGTAGAAATAGAGACATGTTTTGACATATATCAGGACTGAAATGGAACAAAAAACTGGATATCACAAAAGAGAGAATGCAAACAAATCAAGCAGAGGCTGAAATAGGGGGCCAAAGGAGCCCTCCACTTGGTCACCATCAACTGAGGTCACTGTTTCAATAGTTCCTTTTGTGATCTGAACCCAAAATTCTCTTTATAAAGAAGAAGAGGAGGAACAACAGGCTGCATAACAACTTGAACTGTATATTTACACATATATAACAACTTAAAACAACCTTTTTTTATGTATAAAATAACAAGATACATACATTAAAATTGGAGAGATACAAAGGCAATTTTTATGTCATTTTCAAGTGCTAAAGAAGAGGGAAAATTTTTGTTGGAGCTGAATGAATCATCACCACCTTCTTTCTTCTTTTTCTTCAAAGAATCGGTCTCTTGAAAACTGATTGAACTTTGCTTCACCTACTCCTTGCTTAGTTCAGGGCCTTCTTTTATGCTCATCTCTACCATTTCAACTGCACTGAAACCTCCATCATCGGTGGCGATGGTCGATTGTGAGTCAAATCCAGATCCTGCTTGGATTTCCTTGAACAATGCCATGACTTCGATCATTGTTGGTCGTCTCCAAGGCCGATCATCCAGGCAAGCACAAGCTACTTTTAAGTGTTGCGAAAGCTCATTCTCAAGATTTGGGTCCTCCTTCATGAGCTCAGGATCAAATATATGACTATTTTTCAACTTGGCATGCTGTTTCACCCACCCAACAAGATTGTTGTCACCAAAATCTGCTGAATCCGTTGGCCTTTTTCCCGTTAGCAGCTCCAGCAAAACTACACCATAGCTATAAACATCACCTTTCGTGGAACATCTAAAGCTCTGGTAGTACTCAGGAGGTACATAGCCAGGAGTGCCTGCTAGTGTGCTGACACTCAAATGCGTATCCATTGCACTCATTAGCCTTGCCATTCCAAAATCAGAGACTCTTGCCTCCAAGTTTTCATCGAGCAAGACATTGCTCGATTTCATGTCCCTGTGAATGATATGTGGGATGCAATTGTGGTGAAGAAAAGCCAATCCCCTAGCAGCCCCAATGGCTATCTTCCTCCTCACAGCCCAGTTAAGCTTTATCCCAGCTTTCCTCTGATCATGTAAAACATCTTCTAAGCTTCCGTATCTCATGTACTCATAAACCAGGAGCCGTTCTTCTCCTACTTTACAGTAGCCCAAGAGAGGAACAAGGTTTCGGTGCTTGATTTTCCCAATGGTTTCCATCTCAGCTGTAAATTCCCTATCACCCTGTCCACTAATATGTATGAGTTTCTTGATGGCTACAATACTTCCATCTTTCAGTTGGGCCTTGTATACATCACCAAAACCACCGGAGCCTATAAGGCTGTCGTTGTGGAACCCACTGGTGGCTTCAAGAAGATCTGCAAAAGTGAGCTTTCTAAGAGGCTTTTCGAAAGTGGCAAGGTTGATGCTCAACGCTTCACGTGCACCAGTTAGCTTCCAGTTCGTAGTTGCAGTGCCCGAGTGGGAATGACTCTCCATATAAACATCAAGAGTTGAATCCTTCCTCTTCCTCCTTTTCTTCATTTCCACAGCAACTAAAATTAAACCAAATATGCAGAACAGAGAGAACAACAATCCCGTTGCCACGCTTCCTACAAGAGATGCTTCTCTGTGATGAGATTTCTGATGCTGAGAATTAGCACTTGGCCCTGAATCACCCGGGCATGGAGGAAGAGGGTAACCGCAGAGACCAGAATTGTTCATGAACTTGTAAGGCGGAAATGTTTCAAGCTGACCCATTTCAGGAATCATCCCAGTGAGATTGTTGTTTGACAAATCGATCTCCATAAGCAAAGTAAGCCCAGTCATGGACTGTGGGATTGTTCCTTCAAGCTTGTTGCTCGAGAGATCGAGAATGTTTAGATCCTTCAAGTCCCCAAGTTCTTGTGGAATGGATCCAGAGATACTGTTATGACCCAAATTCAAGATATAGAGATATGACATAGTCTCAATCTCCTTTGGAATACTTCCCGACAACATATTGTAGGATAAATCAAGAAAAATCATCGACCCATTGTTGTTAAACGTGGGCTGAGTGTGACCTCCATAGACTCTAGTAAAGTTGCAGGGGCTCCTCGTCGAAATTCTGTTATACTGCTCTGGTCTAATCCCGGCAAACTCAAGCAAATTTCCAGCTCCATGGCACTCTTTACTTCCATCATTCTTGATGTACACATACTTCTTCCCAGCAATAAAATTCACTGCGATTTTCCCAGATTGTTTGAATAGTGTAGGAGGTATAGTACCAATCAAGAAATTGGTATTGAGATCCAACCATATCAAGCTACGACAATCTCCAAGCTCCGGTGGGATTCTGCCATAGAAGGAGTTGTTGCTGAGCTTGAGAATTGCAAGATTTGAGAACCGGCCAATCCACGCGGGAATCTCACCAGTCAATCGATTGTTTGATAATGAGATCCAATTCAGCTTGGTGCAGTTACTTAGGCCAGAAGGTATCGTCCCGGTCAACTCATTGAAATCTAGAATCAAGGTCTCAAGTTGTTGATCGTACATTAGTTCTTGTGGGATCTCACCATGGAGCTGATTCAACCAAAGCTTCAAATCACGAAGCTTAGACAGAGATCCCAAGCTTGAAGGGATAATTCCCGTGAGGTAATTCAAACTCAAGTGAAGTGAAACAAGCTCAGAACAGTTACTGAGAGTAGCAGGAATAGACCCAGTTAACTTATTGTTTTGAAAATAGAGCTCTTTCAAGCTATTTCTAGGATTTTGACATAAACCAGTAGGGATTTGCCCAGATAGATTATTAGAACTCAGATCTAAGTACTCCAAATTGGTGAAATTCGACAAAGAATCAGGCAACCCACCAATGAATTCATTAAACGACAAAACAAGCTCCTTCAAGCTACTCATTTTCAACAGAGTTTCAATGGGCAATTCACCAGACAAGTTATTACTAGAAAGATTAAGAGACTCCAATGAAGGACAAGAACCCAAGCTACTGGGGATCGTACCAGAGAGATTATTAGAGGAGAGATCGAGCTCCATGAGACTTGAACACGCGTCGGTCAGAGACAGGGGAATCTCCCCGTGGAATTGGTTGTCCGCGAGAGAAATGAACTGCAAGTTCTTTGTTGGAAGCAGAGGAATCGGACCCGTAAACTGGTTGCTGGAGAGATTCAAGAAACTGAGTTGAGTACAAGAAGAGATTGCATGAGCTATATCGCCAGAGAGCTTGTTGGCAGAGATATCAAGATGCTCCAAAGCTAAGCAATCCCCAAATGAGGGAATACCCACAGAGAAATTATTCCATGAGAGATCCAAATACTGCAGATTCTTGCAATTCGATACTTGAATATCTCCAGTGATTTTGTTTCCCTTCAAAGCCAAGTGCCTCGTGTCACCGCAGCCGCCATAGAGAATCCAAGGGACCACGTTTGTGCCCCAAATCTTATTGAAAGAAAGATCAAGAACCTGCAAGCTGATGAGCCTTAACCCACCTGATTCTTTCCCTGAAAAATCCAGAAAATTGGTCGAAAGATTCAGGGACTTCAAGTTCGAGCAAGAACCCAGATTAGATACACTCGACAGAGGACCAGATAAGCTGTTTATTGATAGATCTAAGCTGCTCAAGAGTGAGCCACACTTGGATCCAGAAGGGAAAGAAATGGTGCCAGAAATATTGCTTGATGATAAAGAGAGACCCTCCAAGTAATCAAGCGTCAAGAGAAAAGAAGCCACAAAGTTAAAATCAGTGCTCAGAGGAACGGAAGTGAGGTCTATTGAAGAAACTCTGTTTTCTTGGCAGCTGATTCCACTGAAGCTACATGGGTTTTGGTTAGGGAGCCAGTTTTGGAGGAGGCTTGGATTAGGGAGAGCAGACTTGAAGCTGATCAATTGTTGTGTGTCTTCGTATGGAGCTGGTGCTGGTGAGGCTCGGAGAGAGAGAAAAGTGGTGGCGAGAAAGAGAAAGAGGAAAGAAAGGTGAGAGCTTGAGGTAAGTAAAGGTCCCATCTTTTGTGGGATTTTGAGAGAGAACATTTAGGGTTTGGGTTCTGCCATTAGAGAGAGATTTGAGCTCTGGTTTTAGGGAAAGAAAGTTTGTTTTTTGGTAGGGCTGTATTTTTAGAGCGAGAGTGTCAAAAGACAGAGCAAGGAAGGTAAGGAGGGTATTTAACAAATGGAAGAGTGGACACAGCTGTTGCTCACATGCCATGTGACACTCCCTCTCTTCTCTCTCTCTCTAAAATTCTTCATCATAAAGCTTTTAAATGGTGTCCTTGTCTCTCTAGATCAGTGTTTAAGCACGTGAGATTAGGGGATGGATTATTTCTTAAGATAGAAATGCTTTGCACAAACTTTAAAATAGAATATACTCTGTTGTTTTCTCTGTCTCCAATGGGTTTTTCCTATTTTTTTACTCTGTTTCTCTCTCTCTAAAGCTGTCTCTTTGTCTCTCTAGCTTTTTGAGCGTACGTGTGTTCAACGATTGATCCATCACTGTCAATTAATGGGAGATTCCATCTCTTAATTAAATGGGTCTTTTTGTTCACGAGGACTAATCAAAGTGAATTTGGCATTTATATAACTGTGTATCACTCCCTCTCAGTTTTGCTTTTCAAAGAGAAGAGCACTCCTGTTCTGACATGTGAAAGCTAAGGGTAAAAAGCTAAACCTACGAGGAGGAGACCCTAATGTGTTTACCAGGTACTCTCTGTTTAATCAATGCCTTTCTAAAATTTAAATGGTCTGCTTCTTCATTATTCCGTTTGAACAAATCTGCTGTGCAATTTGCTTTGACTGGATTTGTGATTTTCTTCTTCACTCCTTTTTCCTTGAGTTGCATATGAGCTACGAGAGTAACTACTCATATTGTTTGAAGATTTCTGAATTTAGAATAGCGACGGAGAAATCTCACAAAATCAAGTCTATCATGGTTAATTTGATGGAGCAATATCACAAATTCAAAGTGAGTTAGCTCAACATGAATCAAGATAATTATTTTTTTAGCATAAGTTTTAGGTTCGATATTTAATTAAAATAATTTTTTTTTATCAAACTCAAAGAATTTGTTTTAAGTTTTAATTCACACAAGCAGACGAGATCGTTTGCATATACGAATAGATTAATTCGACTGACAACTCAAATATTTCGTTGTTTATGAAAAAATTTAAACATTTTATTATTAAATAGTTAATTTTTACATTTTTTTTCTTTTTGAAATATCAAAGCTTTTTATTATTTTAAAGCTCCCCTCTTTTCTTAGTAATCAATTTTAGATAGATTTTTTTATATCAAAATTATGAATGATATCTATCAATTAATCCATCAATTACTCGAGAAGATCTCAACATATTATTTTAAGTGTGATATAACTAATTCATTTAGAAACCAAAATTTGTGAAGATGATCCCTATAAAAAAATTGTGAAAAAGATTAGGGGAGTGCAAATGATTAAAAAAATCGGTTAAAAATTTTAATCGATTAATTTTTTTAATCATTTCGATCAAATTAATCTAAATATTTCGATATTAATCGACTGAATTAATTTTGGTTGGTACGGTCGATTAATCAATTAACCGATATTATTTATATAATTAATTTTTTTTTAATTTATTATATATCGTATATTTAATTTGTAATTAAGATTTTCTTAGTTTATTATATTTATATTAAATATTAATATTAATTAATTTTTTAATAAATTAAATGATCAAAACGATTAAAACATTAACTGTTAATCGATCCATTAATCAATATATCTTATTTTATTAATCAATTTAATAGATTAAATGAACCGTTTTAATTGAATCGTTTCAAAATAATCAATTAATTAATTTTATTAGTTTAACAAGCATCTTTAATAAAAAGAAAATATACAAAGAGTATAAAAGAATGTCATTGATAAGTAATGATATAATAATTCATTATTCAATGAAATGTTCTTTTCACTTGGAAAAAAAACAATGTGCTTTAAAGAATTCTCAAGCATTTTGGCTTTTTGGGCACATGAAAAATTAATATGCCTCAATTATTTTTATAGAGTTGAGTTATAATTAAGATCATTAATGAGTGAAAGAAATAAAATTTATTGTGTTTTTTAATTAATGATCGAAAATATTTTGCTCTAATTTTCACTGACAAGCCAACTTCAATCGCAAATAATTGGTCCGTGTAACACACTCGCTCATGTCCAGTTGGATTCGTATCTAGCATGATAGTACTGTACGTTAGGGCCCATGGTCTCTCTCAATCCTCACTGTAAATATTCTTTGGATGGTCACGATTTAATTGGTGAAACAAAAGTTAACTGTACTGAGGGGCTAACCATTTCTTGTCGTCTTCCATGTATCTAGCAGTAAATCTACAAATCTAGTATTCTTACAAAAGTACGGATATGCCCGTGGTTATTAAGTGATTGTGAGGATCTTTTGAGGGCATTAAGGTAATATCATGTTTCAGGTGCTTTTTAACGACGTGGAAAACAAATGTGATATTGATCTGTCAAAAACAGTTTTAACTGCGGTGGGGGTTGAAAAATGAGAAGTCTAGAGGTTACTTTCGTCATTATATAATTCATCACTTTTGTCCGGACTCCAGGGATAATTAAGGATGAGCTGTCCAGTTTTTTATGCTGTGGTATGGAATATGTCCGATTTAATTGGGACATTGTTAAATTGGGCTCCAAATTGGGCTCGTCAAGCCCAGCAGCTGTCCTTTTAGCCCAAGACTTCTTCCTCTTTAGTTTCTCTTTTTTATATATTAGGAAGAGAGATCGAACTCAAGATTGAAGTTCTTATCATCTATTATATTATGCCGGACGTTAATTGCCACGTGGACACAACCTCAGACGGTGAGGCCTTTCTCATACAGTAGTTAATAGATCCCAAGTTTTGAATTTTAAATTTTCAAATCAAGGAAAAAGATGTGTTTGCACCAAAAAATTGAAAATAAATAAAATTACTCTAGTTTGGACACATGTAAAAGTCCAAAAAGAAACTATCGGACGGTATTTGAAGGGCTGACGACTGAACAAGGTTAAGACGTGCTTGACATTAATGAGGATAAGACAAAACAAACAATCGCTAAACCTAGTGAAACAATCAAAAAGCCAAAAAGTTCAACTTCGAATCAAAGAAAGAATAGAGGACAACTCAATCTCGAGTCAAAAAACTAAAACTAAATAGTTCGATCGCAAAGTAGTTAAGTTCTAAGTCTCGAAACTTCATAACTTAAACTTCCACTTCAACTTCGAGCAAAGGACATAAACCCCAAACTTACATTATGGGCCATAACCTGCTAGCCCAATGGAAAGATTAATAACTACACATAAGCCACACATTTGATAGGTCAAGACAAAAAACGGTGACATGATCGAATAAACTCTCATGTATTGGTAGTGGTTGAAAACCATTTAACACATGGCAACGAGTTAAAAAATGAAAGAAATGAGATCGTGAGAAAAATAAAGAAACTGTCAATATGGATTCTGAAGCAACTATCAAGATCAGAAGTAATATAAATAGCAATAAGATCAATTATAGAGAAAAAGACAAACTCATTCAACACTTATCTTTTTATATGCTTTTTATTATGTTTTCCAGTAGATTATAATGCCAGTCAATTCACTCAAACACCTTTCTCTTCTGTATTGAAGTTAAGTTAAGCCAAAGGATTAGTTGTGACTTGATCTCGAGTGTAACAAGTTATCGTTTGATACTTAAAGGTTTTGCTTCTACAAACCCTTGCATTAAATTTATTGGTAATTATCATATCAAGCTTTTTACTACAATATTATACTTATATTCGCTTTGTGCATCAACTTTCAATATAACCTTAGTTTATGGTTTAAACTTCATACTTAAAGTAGGCAATATTAAACCCATATGTGAACCATCATGACACTCGGGCAGGCATCAATTCGTATTTTGTTTTTCTTGTGCAAACAAGAGGGTCAAACCATTTCTTTTGTTCTTCTTCTATTCACTCTAAAACCCACAAGTCCACAACTCCTACACCTTTCCCTGTCAGCTCTCTCTCCACATCTCTCACTCACTCCTACACCTTTCCCTGTCAACTCTCTCTCCACAACATCTCTCACTTACTCCTACACCTCTCCTCTATACCATATTTTCTTTCATAATACCATTTACATGAAAATCAAGGTTTTCCCCTTTGAAATGTGGTGTATTGATGCTCTATGTATGACATTGAAATATTCCTAATTTTATGTATTCCATATGTTTGATAAAATGTCAGTTTGACTTGAATCATGTGGTATCTTCACTTGAAAATAATTAGTTGTTCCGTTTGTAGTTAGGCGGGGTAAGGGACAAATAGCACATTTGTTTTTCTTGTATGGTTTACAACGTTGTTTCAAGTATTAGCTTAGCTAGATAGCACACATTTCAACACATATTTCAATTTATGTAATCAATGTTTTCTTGGTTTTCTGTTTTTATTTTAATGTCGATTTATAAATGTAATTCATAATTATTAAACAAAATAATGAATAAATTGCATTTTTTTATAAGTGTTGTTTGGGAGATGATTTTAAATTACCAAAATTTAAACTTCAACACATTTTTCATTGGACCGATTGAATCCACGGGAGAACTAAAGGCTGGACGGATTTAATTCTTTAATTGGCCAATTTACTTGTTGAACCTATGAAAATCAGTTTACTAGTCGGTTTTAATTGATCCGAACTAATCCATAATGGAAACAACTAATTCAATAATTATTTAGTGATATATAATAGGGTTAAAACATGAGATTTTTTATGTTAAGTAGAATAATATTTTACCATGTTACCACTTTTCATGCTTGATTAAATTTTTTTCATCCAAAATTATCATATTAGCATTCAAAGTAAAGTAATTCTCAGCACATTAATTAATTTCTTTTTTCTTTTGCAATGCCAAATAAGCATTCCAATTGTTAGACTTTCATTTAATTAATATTATTTATGTATACTGTTTTGTTAATGTAAATAATAAAAAATTATATTTATATTTTTTAATAGAGTTCTATTCAATAATTAACATATAAAATTTTGAATATAAATCTAAAATTAGTGATTATTAAATTGAAACTTTTATATAATATTTTTATTTAACATAATAATTATTTAAATATAAATACAAATTTAATTATTTTTATTTGTTAATTGGAACATCAACTAATCCGATCTTTTTCTGACGTAATCTGTCTCCCTGCCACGAAGTGGATAATTACGTAACAGAGTGGAAAACGAAAAAGCAAACAGCAAAACGGAAATAGTGATTCCCAAAGTAGAATATATATAATCAGTTTTTACAGTTATTTTGGTTCATTTTCTTTGACAATGAAAAAGTGAATCTTTGCTAACGACATTACAAATTTACATTAATTACCTGTTCCCTCTACTATCTCGCGCGTATAAACAGAGGGCACTCGCTTTCTCTGGACTACATTTGTCTTGCATTTTTTTACAACCAATTCACACCCAACTATTCGATATTCTTAAATATTTAAGAGTGAAGTTAAGTTGAATTGAGTTTTAATATTAAAGTATTTAAGTTTGATTTATTTAAAATAAATAAATTAAAATTTAAAAATTGAATTTAAGTTCGATAAATTTTATGATAATTCAAATTCGATAACAAATAAGTTTATTCGAATTTGAACTAAAGCTCAAACCTAAACTTTGAATTATTCGTTTAAATTTAAGCATGAATTATAATTTTAATAAATAAAAATATTAAATAAATATTTATTTAAATTTAAATTCAATAATACTTTATTAAACTATATAAAAACCATTCGAATCAAACCGATTTACAACTCAACTCAATAAATTATTTGAGCATTATTTAAGTCTACCTTTTCAGTCGAGCTCACAAGATTACAAACGGCGAGAAGATAATTTTTACTGAACAGAAAATGCCCTAAAGATCCAATAATTTCACTCAAAATGTCGTGCAGTCATTTGATAACTTTCTCTTATTAGGAGGCTGATATGAGTGTCAGTCTGTCACCTTCTCTCATCTATAATATCTCTGTCTATGTAATATGGTTGGCCCACAGAGATTACTATTTTCACAAGTGGGCCCCATTTTTTATGGGCCTCTCATCTAATTTTTGAATAAAATGGGCACTGAAAATTGAGAGATGGGTTTTGGGGGTTTGATTGATTAAGATGATGATGTGGTGGAGGGACCCATAAGCTGCAATCAACACGTGCCCATGTCCACCGTCTTGACGTTCACACGTAGAGGTATAGTATTTGCACCATCAATCGCTTTGACCATTTGGTCACCGACAAGATGGCCAGCCTGTCACGGTTACACTAGCTAGATTACTAATTCCACAAACTATTTTATTATATACACTCCCTCGACAAAAAGGGCAAACACAACTTCTTGGGTGGGCGTAACAATTTTGTTGCTAACGTGTGCAAATGAAGTTTTGCATTGACCTGTGAGAAACACAAAAGGAATGGAAAGCCAAAATGGTGAAAAGAAAGGAGCATCACACGTGCACTAACAAGCGCAATCAATTATTTGTGGGGCCCAATTGAATGGTAGCATAGGCGCACCACTTGGTTTGTTAGATTAGATTTTACTGTACTACTAATTGGGTTGCATAGTAATTGTATAGTTAGCAAAATAGCAAGGTAGAAATATAATAAAAGAGAGAAATTTTAAATAACAATTATGAGATTAAATAAATAATCGGATAAAAGATAATTCTCAATCTCATAATAATTATCACGTTCATTATTTATTTAATTAAATAATTAATATTTTTAATATTAAATCATTAAAATATATTTTTTTTGTTATACAAAAGTATAATTTAGAAGCTTTTTAAAATTATTTTTTTATGTTTTTAAAATAATAAGATATATGAAATAATTAAATTTAAACTTTTTTCAAAAACTCAAACGTGACAACAGTTTTGAGATAGAAAGAATGTAAAATTAACGAGAGTTTATGTTGTGGTTGTTAAATGAACCTAATTTTTTTAAAATAAAAGTTTGATGTTTTGTATAGATAACAATTTTTTGATATTTTTTTTGGGTGCAAATAAAAGTTTCATTATTTATCCAAACAATACGAATTATCATATACATGTAAATTCCTCGATCCAATCTCAACCATCGATTATATCTCCATCCGATGATCCAGATCAATCGGATCTAAACTTTCTTAATCATGATCAACTTTTTTTTACTACAAAAATGAGTCTCATATCCCTGTTTCAACTTCAATCTTCTTTTTTTTTACAAAATTTCCTAATGAAAGTTTCAGTTCTTCAAATCATTTTAAATTTTTTTAAGTATATTGACCGTCAAAAAAATCCTTGAAAATAGAACTCTAGGTTTTTACTAATGTCTTTCCTAGCAACTAGCTGTCCGCAGCCAAAAGTCAAGTATCAACCTCAATAGCCACTTTTGCATGTCTAAGAAACCTTTATGTGTATGTGCACGTATTTCGTATTTATATAATTATCGATGTTTTTTGTCATCAACAGAGACATTTACAAATTTAAGATAAAACTTGAATATTATAAGAACAATATCAAAAAAAAAAAATTATATGCTGAATGCAAACATTAAAAAGAAGAGTGGGTATTCATAACCTTAGAAAATAAAAGAAAAGAAACGAAAGAAAATTATCCATTCATCAATAAAGTGTGTTATGGTGTGATTAAGGTGTGTGCGTGGGTTGTGTTGAGTTGGAGAGGGAGACGGGGGAGTGAGTGGGTCGCACTCTCTTTTTGGTATATTTTTTTGTTATCAAATGGAAAGTACAAAAGAGTGGTGAGAATGAAAATCAGTGCCACTCGAGAGAGATGATGAAATGAGAGAATGGGACCCTACCCTAATTATTTTGCTATCAATATGTATTTATGTGTTTCTGGGCGTGAAAGATGAGAGAGAGAGAGAAGATTTAATTGGGACACCAAAAGTCTTAGCATCATATTAAAGTATGAAGGATTGGGCTTTTCGATTAGACTATTTAGGTGCCACAACATCCACCCACAAGCTCTGCTTATTCGCAATTTCCTGGCGGCGAATCTCAGGAACTTCAAATATTTATCTATTTTGCAAATTAACATTGACCAATTCTACAGTACCATTACTTTTGGTATAATTTGATTTTAGTTTTGGATATCATTTTATAGTAATTTTATATAATTATATTATTTTGATAGTAATTGAATATCTTTTGACAATAATTTGATAAAATGATACCTAATTAAGTGACGGATGCCTACCAACAAGACAAACAAGTTAATGCAGTGCTAAACGATCTAACTTGGACATTTTACTGCCTAATTTTGTCTCATATGCATCATTTCGACCTCATCCAGTCTAAGTTCAAGAATTGCAAACCAAATGAAAATCCAAACACTAGAAATTCCACTACCTTTTTAATTGGTAGTACACTATCTGATTTGGGTAGGAAAATTCTAGTTTGGGGGAAGAGAATTCTCCATAGATTGAGAGGGTTATAGGATGAGAGAGAGTCACATTTGGTTTTGAAATCGAACCCTTGGATTGAAAAAAGAAGAAAATAAATGGAAAAAAATGTAAAGAAAAAACCTTAAAGATATAAAACTTGTTATAAAATACAGGAGGACCTTAGTACAAGATAACTTAGATAAGCAACATGAATTTGGTCAATAACTTGTCATGCCAAATGACTAAGCAATTTTCCAACCTTTTCTACCCAAATTTTAGGCCGCGATGACTTAAATGGCACATTAGGAACTAACATTAAGGACGGAAAGCAGCCGTGTTTGGACAAATTTCTCGGCATCACGCAAACAGTATTCCCATTTCTTTTGACTTTTATGCGTAAAATCTTGAACCTCTTCACCACATTTGCAACTTTACTCCAGATAGCCTGTGCCCTTCAAATATCATAACCTTTTGCTTGAATCCAATAAAAAGAAAAAATGTCAGCTGGCACTTGTTTCAAATAGCAGCCAAAAAAAAATAAAAGGATAAAGATCTCTATTGGTCCATGAGCAAAGTCTAAGAAAAGATTTTATTTCTGACTGATTTTCCTAGTGTCACTTTTGCTATGGAACTGTTGATGATGTGAGCATAGAATTAGGTTAAATTATGGAACATGTTTGGATAATAGTTTTATGTTTTCAGTTTTTGAAAACTGTTTTCAAAAATAAAAATTGAAAACAGTTTTATGAAGAAAGCATGTTTGGATAACTGTAACTCGAAAACTGTTTCCAAAACAGAAAATAATGAAATATTGTTTAGATAATGTTATTTTGAAAACTGTTTTTATGCACTTTGTAATTATTTTTAGTTTTGAGTTTAAATTTAAAATCTATATTAATTTTATTTCTCATATTTATCAAATAATTAATATTATTTTATTTTCAAATTTTTAATATATTTTATATACCATGGAAGAAAAATGAAACAGAAAAGTAAACACTGATATAAAAACTATTTTTCGAAAATTATATCAGAAAACACTAATTTGGAGTTTTCAGAAAACAGTTTTTGAAAACTGGTTTTTTAAAAACTGTTTTAAAAAATTACTTTGAAAACTGTTTGCCAAACATTCGAAAACTGAAAACAGTTTTCAAAAACTCTATCCAAACATTCTCATGAACTTACTTTCAATATTTTGGGTGGTTCTATTTTACTTTTTATTTTTTCAATTGCTCAAGTCAAATGCAATAATTTCATCAATTATTCAATATAATATTTTTTTTATCAAAGATTCCGTCAAATTACAATAAAACATCCACGTAGAACGTCTAGTAAACAAAAAACGAAGAGGAAGGAGTACCGAATTTGGGAGATAAACGATCTTCTCTTATTTTTCCACTTTCTCCATTGTTAACCACTATTTAGAGAGACTTGATAGTTGTAAAGTTAGAAAGAGAAACACTTGTATAATTGCTAAATTAGAAAGAAAAATTGAACCCAAAACTATATTAGGGTTGATATAAATGCACAGAGCTTACAACACATGAACAAGATTTTCCAATCCAGAACAAGACCCCACCAACTCTTAGAAGTTTAACGATAAGCACGTGCACGTGTGCAGTAGGTATAAAACATCATTAATGCCTCCATTAAACAGAAATCAACGGTTCGCATGATTCCCAATGTCTCAAAATCAGGTTTTTTCACAGGCTGGGATTTTCCCTGTGCTTGGAGTGTTGTTATTATTAGGCAGATACTACTAAGGGACCACAATGAATGAAAAAAATAAGAAGCTCCGTTTCGAGATCAAATTATTCAGGATCCTATAAATATAATACCTAAAATATATCAGCAAGTACTAAAGCTTGAACTTTAGTTTCTGTGAATACATACACGATTTATTGGTGGGTAACCCAAAGTCAAAATATATCTCATCTCGATGCCCAAACAAACTCCGGGCCCAAGCAAATATTTGAAAATACATGCCATTAGGTTTGAGAATGTATGGCCGTTGGGACCTGGGGGTCCTCCATTCTAAGCAAAGTATTACTCTGTTTTAAAAGGCGGCGAGGCCTTAAGGCGTCAAAGATCAAGCATTCTTTCTTTTAGCCGCTCGTCTTTTGTTTTGTGACATATGCCTAAACATTCGAGCCGTAATTTTTGTGTTCCGAATGTACATCCCGTAAAGGGTTTTTAAAAGCTTAAAATTTAAAAAAAAAATACATGATAAAAACTTAAACCCATGATCTAATGAGTATCATAAGTCTTAACCATTAAGCTAGTGCTCTTGTCGTGACATTTTTACACTTCATAAATATATATAATACATGTTATCTAGTTTAATAATAATTACAAACTATTTGATTAATCATTTACAAGTTACAACAATATAGAAATATAAGTTATACTTTATATAATTAATATATAAATATTTATAAAATTATAATTATCACACTATAGAGAGTTAGTAAAGTAATAAAATTTGATAAAAATTAATTAGTTATTTTTATTTTGTTATTTTAATTAATTAATTAATATTATTTTATTAAAATTTTGAAACGCCCTAATGGATTCAAAAAACTTATGCCCCAATATCTTGAGGCAAAACGCCTCGCCCAATGCCTTCCTCTAAAACCATTGGTATTACTATCTCTGTGCACAAAAGCAAGATAAAAATGAAATAAAGAAATAAATTACTATAAATTTAGTATATTATTTGTGGGACAACTGCTATAGTGGAAAACTTGCTTCCACACACAACATCCTCTCCGGAATAAATTCAAAAACAAGAAAGCGAGGAACTGCCATGAAGAAAAAGAAAAAAAATTATAATATATGAGGATTCTGACCTCCTAAATGTAAATTTCCTGGAATCAGCTGCTGCATAAGAAGCCGAACTCAAATTTTTGTTCTCTTTCAAAATTCTCTAATTTTTCCCCCCAACCTTTGATTGGATTCTTAGACCTTTTCATCCACTTCAGTGGATTCTAGTAACCCATCATTCTGTTTTTGTGATTTGTTACTTGTCATTGAAAGGCTCCGACGCTCCTTCCCACCTGGTTTAGATGAGGCATTGCCATACCAGATCATTCCAGCTATTGCAATGATCATACCCAAAATTACATGTAGATTGAGACCCTCTTTCCCAAAGAAAATGAATCCTAACACCAGGACAAGAATGGTCTTCATATGGCCGAGTACTTGGAAGGACACAGCCGTAAACCTGCCTATGCAAATGAATTGGCTGAGGTTGGTCCCAACCGCAATGCTGCAAGAGAGGACTATGAAAAACTGCAAACGACAAAAATCCTTTCAGATCTTAATGGCAGTTTAACACATCATTCATGCACTGTGGCATGAAGATATAGCCAATCAGAAAACTTGGCTATTCACCACTGGAAGTTACAAAAATCCCCACTTAATTTTTCTTTACTTTTGGGGGGTGGGGTGGGGTGGGGTGGGGAACTAAGAAAAAAACAATGGAATATGTTTTTCACATGACTCGCAACCGGCAGATGCAGGACAGTGAATCTTCAACTCTTTCTTTTAAAAAAAAGCAACTGTCAACTCTTATGGAGAGTTTGTAGAAAACTAGAAACCAGCACTAGGTGTATCAGCAGGATTCAGGACTAAAATGATGACAAGATTACCGTCTTCTAGAGATCATTTGGCTTACTTAAATCCACAAAATGCATGATTGTGCATGCAAACTATCAAGATACATAGCAAAGTGTAAAAAAAAATTGATTAGAATATTAAGTTTCACTATGAAATAAAAAAGTTCTAAGATGGAAACAATGGCCAAAACTAATTGATCTTAGACATGCTTCTAACTGAAAAAGTATTTCCTAAGCCAGTTGGGTGTGGTGAGTAAGGGTGTTTCTCAATTCACATTACGAAGTTAGCCTGGTTAAAGAAAAGAAACCATGAAGCCAATGAAAATGTAAGGCACATACAACTTTCATGTTAATCTTTAAAGTTTTGTTAATTCCTGAATGCTGTATCTCTCAACTGCAAGAATGAAAATCAGACCTCTCCAATTTGCCAGGTTTATTACCACCAACCTACTGAGGGCTAATTACAGTCATGGTCGTGTAGATGTTTCAGACTTTCTTTTGAAACATTAACACAGTGTTTGGATGGGAATAATTGGAGGGAATGGAAAATAATGGGGGTATGTTACCTTCCCTTGTTTGGGAGATTTTTTTTAAGGAGGAGAACGGCAATGGAGGGCTCCTTGAAAACGTCCTTTTACCTCCAAAACCCCACTTTATGTAATCCTCATTTAATAACTTTTGACCTGAATTACCAAAATAATCATTCAGTTTTTTTTTATAATAAAAATTATTGGTAATTCTGTAACTTTAATTATAACTTAAATATTCCATTCCTTTCCATCCCCCATCCAAAAAAGGGCAGGTTACATTACTCTCTTTTCCACTCCTTTCCTTTAATTATAATATCTTAACAAGAGGAGGTTAACCACCCCTTTTACCTTACTTTCCATTACCTTCCATTCCACCAAGAACTATTTCATTATAACTCCCAAAAATAATGTAAGATTCCCATGTAGCACCATCTCGAGGTCTAACATACTGTTTTGTACAATAGTATGCATCTAAGTGACACCTAATAACTCCTCACTCTTTTTTTTGGCTGAGCTTGGTTACTTCTCACAAAAGGTCTCTTTTGACTTCTTGATTGTCCATTCAATGAGAGCAAAAAAAAAATGCAGCCAAAATGGGATGTCAACTATGATTATAGCAATAATGGGTGCATAAAATGGTAGAGATGAGTGTCAATGCACAACACTGTAGAAAGAATATCCCAACAAAAGTTGAGATGTTTAAGTACTTAGCCATAAGGGAGTTGGAGTTAAGTGAGCCATTAATTTTTGGCATAGTGGAAATGAACATGAGAAAATTCGTTTGCAGGATACTGGCTCTTATATTGTTGATTCATTTCATAAGCCCGATTAATTTATTTGTTAAAAATAACCATTCAAAAAGTTTTTCAGGAAATAAGTTTTATCTTTCCCCCTTAAAGGTCGTTTTCTTTCTGTAATACCAAAGATGAGACATCCAACGACATCCAAGATATGAGTGGAAACCCATATTTACATGTGGCAACACATGAAGAAATTGATGTTAAATATTTTTAAGGCGAAACAGAAACATGCAGTTATAAAATGACATGAGCAATACTTGTAAAACAGAGAAGTGCACCTCATAATACCAAAACAAATCTATAAAACTCCAACAAAAGACTTACCACTGATATGAAGGTATAGTTGTAGGCATCAACTCTTTTATTTGTCAACCAGTAGTCTAGAAAGGGCCCTACTACCAACAGAGATGCAGCTTGTACCGGGGCAGTATGCCCCAATAAGTTGAAAGATCCTAGAGAATACTTCCTTTGAAGAAAATGTACATACTGCAAAAACTTGAAAGATCAGTACAAACTCACATATGCTAAACATATAAAACCACAAGTGGCACATGTCAAGATTTGGGAATGGATCACACTAGCCAAAATGCTTTCTGAATTCGAAAGCATCCTGATTATCAATCTTCCAACACCACCCCTATGCTACAGGTTAAAATATTAATCTGGTCCAACTATAGACCAAAAGTCTACAGCTGGAATTACTATAATACAAAAGAAATAAGTATACATAAAACTAGATAATATAATAGACCAGAAAAAGAGACCTGCCCAACCCCATAACAAATTTGATGATTACCAACCCAAACCCATTCCAACTTAACCCGTATGCATAGACAATCAGGGTGCAATGTAGGGCTACTTACGTATTGCTGCAGGGCTGTGCTCCAGACAGCCACAATAGCTGCTATGAATCCCTTGACATTGACACTCACATCCGTAACAGTACAGACTGCAACACCAAGGAGAACTAATCCTATGCTAAGCTTTGTGTCCCTTGAGTATCGGACATTGTCCAAGACAACTTCCAGAAAACAAGATACCGGGATCATACTCAGCTTTGCAATCTGCAAATGAATTTTGAAGAGGGAAACAGAATTGTAACTTCCTAAAATTTATACAACAAAAAGAGAAGAAAACAATTTAGTAGTTTAGTGAAACTGACCTGATAGAACCCCACAGAATTCCACATTAAACTCACATTCATTCCAACAATGGAGAAGTTTGCGAACAATACAAATTTAAAAAGATCAGGCAGTGGTAGCTGAGAAGGCTGGATATACCCCAGCCACCTAAGAAGAGCAGTCAACAAGGTAGTTGTGGCAAAATGCAGACCAGTTAACGTTGTAGCTGCAAAATAGCATTATATTTAACAAACTCACAGGGCTGATGACAGCTGCAATTCAGACTTTATTTTATTATGACTTCTTGTATCTCATCTTTGCAGCACGAATTAGGTACTTCATAAGATACTCTTTAGATTTTATTTCATCAACTTCGAAGTATACTCTTCACTTCATGGCCATCATTATTCTATTCCAAGATTTTATAACTTGACTAATAAAAAATGCAGAATGCAAATTTACTGAGAAGCCTTATAAAAATTAAAGGCATATTCCATTATAACATTTAACTAATATGTTTGCTATAAGTAAGATTTCACAAAATATGCCACAGATTTTGATAGTCTGTATCTACATGTACACATGTACATGCATTACTCAGGTGACTAAGTATACTCAGATAATATTTTTTTACGAGTAAAAGTACGTACTCGGATAATGTTTTATGAAGTTTTTTACATGCTAGTATTGTGTATGTGTAATCAGTTAAGTACATATAGAGAGAATGGCACAACTGAAATGTACAATCATAATAAACATCACACAATGCCTGATGGGTGGATATTAATACTTAATGTTCACATATTTTTCCTGCTGCACAAGTTTTTCATTAAATATCTATAAAAAGTTGGATAACTGGAGTGTACTCTTATTTACTTCAAAAACCTATCATCTTCTTATAATAAGGGTAGATGCTGAAGCCAACAAAACTTTCTGCCATTTATTATATGACTTCTCTGTGCATCTTAAAAGGGATTTCTAAGCTTCTTGAAAATTTTGAAATAATCCACTATAATGACAAGCCACTAAACAAAAAGTAGCATCTTTTCAGATAAATGTGAGGTTAAATTAGCAAAGAACCCTAGAAGGCACCATGTCCAGTAAATTGATCATTCAAAGAATGAGTGAGGAAGAATTGGATTCAATCTCTACTTCTGGGAAGAAAGGGCATCTGGTAGAATTTCCTTTCAGTTAGGAAGAAACAAAACGAGGTCAATTCTATTGGGTAGAAAAGGAGTTCTCACCAAAATGGTTTTCCTTCAGAATTCTTTACATGTGGATATTAAAAAAAAATACACATAACCAATTCAAACTTTACAACTTTTATTTCCTCAATCCTAAAAATATTGAGGTCAACCAATCCTAAGAAATTCCAACCAATCCACTAACAAACATATACTAATCGTCACAAGTAGCTGCCCAAAATCTTCTGGTCTTAGAAGAAAATGAGAGGAAGGAAAGAAAAATTGTATAAATGCTTAACAAAGGAATCCAATTTCTTGAGCTATTTAAAGGTTGTACCTTTTTTCCCCTCGTTCTTTTTAAGATCCAAATGAACCCGAGAAGCGCATGGAATAAACAATCTCTTCAGCTTCGTAATAGCTAGCAATTACATATGCAATCCTAATGAAAAATATATGCTAAAGCAAACCAATTCAAGAGTTCTAAGTTATCATAATAAATTTTAAGATGGCACATGTAGCCTTACTAATAGTAGTCTCTTAACAAATGTAGTGTCTAGGATTTAAGTCACTTGCTTTTCACTGAGCTCTCAGCATCCCGCATGGTGAAGCTATTAGCGCTTAATGTTTTACATATCCTCCTAGCACATATCAAAAACCTGTGATAGAAATGCACTTGGGGTAATCTTAAACTTTATCCAGACCTAACCCAACTAAGGTATGTATATTGCCTCCCCCGACCTGCTCAAGGCAAGGCTTTGCTTCTCTGCAGCAATTTCCATCCCCTAACCACTTATGATAATCAACATCACATTAAATAAAAGAACAATGTTGGTCCTTCTACAAAGTGTAAGAATAACATATATCACAATGAAGATTCACATAGAATGCATGACCTTCCTTGTTTCCTCTTCTTATTTGTTCTAAGGCCTTCTCTTCCTCATTCCTCCTTTCATAGGGAAAAGCAATGGACTTCTAATCTACTCTTGTTTCCATGAATAAGGAAACTTCTACATATAAAGCATCTGCGAAAAGTGAAGGATAGATTGATTCTTTAATTTCTTTTTTTCATGGGCAGTAAGAAGAATTTGGCATCATTAACAGATAGTTGGGCTACTTTACTTGGTACAAGATGAATATAGGAGAGCCTTACCACCTTTATTACACCACACCTCATTTCCTGCCCCCATTTGTCTAAGCTTTGAATGTAGGACCTATGCCAAAATGCTGCAACTGTTACCGCTTGAACTAATACCCAAATACACCACAAAGCGATTTTAGTCCTTAACCCCTTGGTGGGGCCCAGTTGAATTTAAGGTGAGATTTGATAGTTTCTCAACCAATATTTCATTATGATGCGTTCAGTCGGGAAAAAAACGATTATCATAAAACTAAAAATTCAAAGATGCAGGAATATCCACATCTGAAAATCTACATGGAAGATTATATATTGGGCTTTTAATGCTATAGATAGTTTGTAATCAAGGGGACTAAGTAACACTTGCTTTAATCCCTCTTTAAGAGGGTTCCCGAACAGCGCCATAGTTTTCTATTATTAGGGATTTTAGAAATTAGAGACTGTATTATTAGGGACTTGATTTTGATTTGGGTTTTATTTAGTTACTTATTTGGGTAGAACAGCGGTTTCTGAGATGTTTATAGTAGACATCTCTATGTTTTTTTATAAGAGACATTTCTATGTTACTGTGTTATTTGAGGTAGAACTAATAATTGGGAAATAAAGTTAATTAATAATATGGAATTAAGTTCTCAAGGTCTATGTCTTTCTTGCTATATTCTCTATTGTTATTCCAATTGCGATCTTTCAGGATGTTAACTTTTGTCCATACCGTCCTTCCCCTCCCCAATGCACCACAGTGTCATTTCTAGAATATGGTTGGCATGATTTAAGATAGTATACCTGGAAGCTAAAAATTCCTGTATTCTGTTCAATTTATAAGAGACTAGTTAGAGTAATTATTTTTAAAAAAAAATTAATACTCTGATTCCCCTTTTTAACATGATTAGAAAGCTAACAAACCTCATAAAAGACAGATTTTATCCAAATCACAGAAACATGTAAGATAAAAGGCACGTCTATAATCTAAGTAATGGACAGAAATAGATCAAAGTTTGTGAAAGTAATTATAAGTGACTTACCAAAACTGAAACCATATGTAGCCATCAAGGCCTTATTGACAAGGATTATTCCAACAGATGTGACGACATTGAACATCCATGAGGCTACATCTAAAGTTGCCTTCCTATCTCCCTTGCTTGCTGAAGACATTTTTGAGTGTGGAATCCAATTTAAGACCAGAAGTTTCACTACTCGATCTTCATGCACACAAATATTAGGCTTAATGTCAATAACCAATAGTTGTATCTGTATCAATAAAATTATCTCTGGAATACACCAAATTAGAATAAACCACATAAAAGAATCCCAGCAGCTAAGGAAAAATATAAACAAACAAAAAAAATCTAATGATAAGAGTTAATCAAAACACAGCATCATGATTCACAGTAACAAAAGAATTCAAAAAAATCAATAAAGACGAAACTTAGGAGCCGAAGAAACAGGTACAAGTAAACTTTTTGTCACTAGCATGGTAAAAAACCTCAAGAACTCACCCAAAACAGCGGGTAAAATTAGTGATGATGCAATTTTGCAATGAAAAAATGCACAGTAGACAATAGTGCATTAGTGTGTACGAAAAAAGAGAAGGGAGCAAATCAGGAAAATGAAGGAAGGAAACAAATGCGGCAGTTCACACTAATACACAGTGAGTCAAAGTGATTGCAAATATGGCTAAATTAGATCTAAAGTAATTTTTCAAGAAAGCTTTCACATGACAATGGCACCAAAAATCAATAATCTAGTTTGATTTCTCAGGCCTATTCACAGGCAAATCAATAAAAGATTTCAACATGTCAAGAGGCCTTCAGAACAATAACTTTTTATCATAATGACTCCCCAATATAAATAATGAAGCCATAACTAGATGACAAGGTCACTAGGACACTTTTTTTGCTCTTCCTCAATCAATCTAACAATTTATCCCATAAGTATCCCTATTTGCTTCATTCCAAAATTCACGCAACAAAGGAAAGCGCACGAAATAGAATCTGAAGTCTTCCAAATTCCAACTATATGTTTTAAACAACTTAAAGAGATTTCAAACTTTATTGATTTATAGAGAAATTATTGCAAAATTTCCGACACGACTAACAACTATTCGACGAATATCAGCATCAAAAGAGATCATTTAAGTTCACAATATTAAGAAGCATTAAAATTCAAACAATATAAAGATCACAGCCTATGCACAGACAGACATATATATACACATCTGTTCAAACACACCGAGCCAGGTAAGATCCATATCCAACCAGCAATTGCAGTTCAATATTCTACTGTGACGCAACTACTCGAATCCACGAAAGTAAAGAAAACACACAAATGATTCCAAAATTCAAGCAAAATTCAACTGCTTCCAAGCAGATCTATCACTATATAATACTCCGCAACCGAAACTGAACATCAAAACCGCAAAATCTCCACAACTTTAACCACAAAAGCAGCAAAACAACCACCACAGGTCAAACAAGTCCAATCACAGATCAGCAACCAAAAATTCACATAAAAACAAGCACTACTGATCCTAACAGAAAATAATCACACTGAAAGAAACAACTCTACGCGAAACCTAAATATTTTCTCGAGAAAAGGACAACATCCGGTAAACAAACGGAGCGGAAAAAGGAATCGAATGCTCGAGGGACGAACCTTTGAAGACGACGACGAAGGAGGAGGAGAAGGTTCAGAGGGATTCGTGCTGTAAATAGAAATTGCAGCAGAGAAAGATGAAATGTATAGATATGAATATTTGCAGTTATGGATTTCAAAGAGTTTCGTTCTCGCCATTAAAGATAGAGAGAGACGTAGACTAAAGAGGAAGGGAAGTATTTTGTTTAATTAATTATTTATTTTCTTTTTTTTATTAATCATCCTATTCTGCCGTCCTGATTTTTCTGTCCACACTCCTCTAACCTAGGAGTAAGAGATGGTAGTGTTTGGCACTAACACTTGATCATGTGGGAGTGATTTACATTGAAATTAATATATTTTTATTTTTTTAATTGAATATATATTATGTTTTATGCTAAATATTAACATTTAATACTATTAAACATTTAAACAATAATAATTGAGATCTATTTGATTTAGCATATACTGTTATTTGAGGAAGAAATTGTAAGGAAAGCTAAAATTTGTACATCTAAGGGAGGTTCGTATGTGTCCTTTTCTGGAGGGATTAGACTTAAGCACATGGATTTAGTCATTTTCTTGCTGTTTTCACGCTATTATTTCTGAAATTTAATTTTTGAGATCCCATTCCTGTCATGACATGTGCACAATACGAGAATTGTGAAATTGATATGATCATTTTTTTTTTTTTTAAGGAGGTGTGCTTCTCATTTTTGTGTACGATGTCATGAATATTCAAATTATTTATAAAATTTAAATCAAATATTAGCATTGAATTACAAGTTTTTTTTTATCAAAATACTCTTGGTATATCATTAAAGTAAGGCTATTTTCATAAAATTGTATTTTTTAAAATTATTAGAAAAACTGAGAATTTGATGGGAGGGCCGAAACCACTAGTGGTCGTGCCAACACATGCGGCATGGATCGGTTTACTGACAAGTAGAGGTGATAGAAAAGTGCATATCGACGGAGCGAGCCATTCTCGATTCGGTGATGATCTTACTTTTTGATAACACTTACAAAAAAGTGTTAAATATACAAAAAATGACCCATATCTATTCGTGATAGAGTCGTTGGCAACATGTGAGAGAGGTCAATGTGACAAAAAACGATGAATTTTATTTGGTAAATCTCTGCAAACTCTTTTCAATGAAATCGAAGTTGCACTTTTTTTTATCACCGATAGATTTGATATCACCAAAGTTTTCAAGAGTTGAAAATGTAAATATATATATTTATTGTATTACCAAAATACATTTTTATTTTGTTTAAGATAATTTAAATTTATAAGTTTATTTTAATTAATTTACTATCAAATGTAAGGAAAAGGAGCCGGATCCATAAATTCTCTTTACCTCTTTGAAAATTATTTTTTTCCATTTTATTTCTATTTTGATCATTAATTTTTATCCTTCTTTGACCTTTCTTTTTTTCATTTTATTTCTGTTTGCATTAAAAAAAAATCAGTCTGAATGGATTTGATACTTTCATAGATTACCTTAATAGTTAATACTCACCACTATTAAAACAACCTTTAATTTAGGCTAAAGAAGCTTTTCACGTTGTTTATCAATGACATAGTCCCCATTCCACACTAAGATAAATTATGTCCAACGGTTTAATTTAAGCTAAATAACTTAATTAGTTAAACTCACTCGCTTTAAGTGAAATCTAAATAAAGCTACGAAAGATTTAAGGGTGGAAGTGAGCCAAGTGATTCGTCTGGCTCATGAGATTATGCTCAAAGCTCGACCAAACTAAGTTCGAGATGAGTTTTAACGGTTATTTTAGCGAATGATCAATCAAACCGAGCTTGAGCAATACCAAGTTTGACTTGTTAGGTTTACAAGCCAATTTAATGTTATTAATGAGTTTAATAAATATTAAATATAAATTTTTTTATTTTTTATAAAAATATTAAAAATATTAATATTTATATGTAACCCACAAATCTTCATTTAAATTAAAAAAAATATCGACTCAAAGCTCGAACTTTTTGTATAAGACTGATGTTCGTTTCCCCTTTAAAGCGATTACCCGAAGATTTTGTTCACGAACTACTTGCCTTAGAGTACCCTCTCTTTTCCCTACTCTGGCTATGGCTTTGGTGCTAGAAGCTCCGGCATTTAATGTAACGAGGATAACTCATTGGTTTGAATAGGTGACTATGTCATTGTTGTGTTTGATAATCAACTAAACAAAACCTAAACTCAATCCGAAGCACAACGGAACCAAAATATTATAGCGGTTACCCAGTTTATTTTTATGGGATTCAATTTTTTTATGATTTAATTAAAATGAGTTGATGTGGCATTATTGAGCTCACTTACAATAGCTTTTGGGACTTTTCTTTGCCAAAGCCACGGCAACCAAATTGCCTTTGTTGAGCTCAAAATCATTGTCACCTTGATGTAATCATTTGAGCCAATTGATGTAGAGTTTCTAGCGGTTATATTTATAAAAAGTTGACACACGCGAGTTTAAAAGTTATTTTATTTCAAACGACTATTTATGACATTCACTAGTCTTATCTATCTTAGACTATATATATGAGTTGGTTTAAACACTAAATTAAGAAAGAAAAATAACTCAAACATTTTTTAATATAATTTTTAGTTGTATTCTTCGTTACAGAGTTATATTGAGCATTTACATATTTAAAACTCTCTTTACGCTTTAACTTGTATCTCTATATCAATCATTGTGAGGATAATTTGAAGAGTTCAAATATGATATTTATACTTATTGTAAGGTTTTGAATGATCCATAAAATTCATAGTAAGGTTTTAAGTGATTCATAAAACTCATTTAAGGTTTTGTGTAAGTCATAAAACTAAGGGATAGTTTGGTATGAACTTAAACATTTAATTTGGAGTAAACTTGTTAAAACTCTAATCTTGGTTTTTTGTTGGGTTTTTGTGAAAACCAACTAATTGTAAATGGGTTGATTGTAGTGGAGCTTTGTGCATAATGGAGGTAGAGCTGATATTAAATCCGATTCTACCGAACCTCTCTTGCCCTACATTCTTTACCTTCGTCGACAATACTTCTTCAAATTCCGCATTTGTTTGTTATGCTTGATTTGTATGTAAGTGTCAACCTTAGCTTCCCTGTGCTTAATTTAATTGAGTTTGCTAGAAAAAAAAGTTTTGCAAAAGATTTTACAAAAGTTTTCAATGAAATTTTTATAATAAAAAAATATTCAAAATAAAATGCAGTGATTATTTCAATTAAAAATATAAATTATAATTGATACTAATTTAAAATAAGAATTATGAATCTATCTATTTAAAAATTGAAATAAAATCAAATTTATAATGAAATTGAATACTACATTGTAAATATTAAAATTTAAATTTATCAATATGATATTTAATTTTAATATTAATTTATTACCATTTAAATTTTTAAAAGAAGGGGTTGTAATAAAGTGTGATATTTTCTTACATACTAAAAAGTGTATTTCAAGATGGGGCAGGGACCCATATGCAGACGAGGCAAAACACGTGTATTCCAGGTGGCAGAATATCCACAAACTCGCATTCTTTTTATTTCTCTCCTGACTCCACCAAGCTTCCTTGCCTTTCTCCTGGTCGCTCCCTTTAAACACCCGCAACACAGCTCACAGAAACAAACAATAAAAGCAAAAACAATTTAACTTTCCTCTTCTCTTTTTTCTTAGGGTTTTTGTCTGTATTTTTAATGGCGAAAAAGAGGAAATCGGACGCCACGCGTCTCGACGAGGTGGACCGCACCATGTACTCGACCTTCTGCAGCGCAGCGAACTCCCTCTCCCAGCTATACACGCAGGCCATGAACCACCAGCGACTCTCCTTCCAAGCCGGTGAACGCCACGCACTGGTCTGGTTCCCCTATTTCCTCTTATACGTATATTCTTAGATTCGTCTCTACTTTTGATCTCATGGGGTTTCTCTTATCTGGGTTTTGCTTGTTGGGTATGTTTCATAATTGCGTTTCCCCCCTTTTTTTGTTTTCGTTAATTATCGTGGTTTCTGTTTGGCTGATGAGAAAATGGAAGAGAAAGGGATTGAATACATTTTTCTATTTCTACGATTTTATTTGTTGTTTCAGCTAACATAGATAGTTGTAGTGGGTCTGGTTGAGTGGAAGTCTTTGTTTATCGGGTGTAAAATTATGCGAAAGCTTGTTTAAAAATTGTTCTTTTTCACATTTTGCGAGAAACGGAATTGATTGTCTGTCGAGAATCACAAAATTGTTTCAGCAGCAATCTTCTGGCTTCATACATTTTTTCTCAATTAGAGCACTTTAATTTTTGTTTGTCAGTCCACCCCACCTCTCTTAATTGCACTTTATTTGTTTATTTTACTTCTATCACGTATAGGATTGCCATTTGTCTAGTTAATGCAGTTTCACTGATAACTTCTGAATGGATCATGTTTTCAAGGTGCGTACAATATTTGGTTATCAGTTTTTCTTGGTTCTCTATGCATTTTGACATTGAAGCTCTGAATCATAACTTTTATGTTATTTTTGGCGTGATGGACTATTTGGAGGACCATTGATGTCTACATTGGCAATTGGGCATACTATAAAGTAGAGAAACACCATATTAAATAGTAAAAATTTAGAAAATATAAGAAGTCATGCTTTCGGACAGGACGAGCTCGCATCTTAGTTAGGAATGGTGAATAAAATGGCACATTGTAAAGAGATGGTCTCATAGATTCCAGCCTGTAATAAGAAGCCATGAAGCTTTGAAATAAACAACATTGTAAGTCACATGGATCCCTTTAGGCACGTAGGAGAAATTATTCCCTGGCTTGAAACTTCATGGTAATCTTGGGAAAATTGAGTACAGATTGGGGTTCAAAAAATAATGTTACCAGTAAAGTTTCCCAAAAATACCAATGAAGTTTCTAGCTGGTCCAAAACAATGTTTTGGACCCGAGCTAGGGAAGAATTTCTTGGCACATAGAGCCAAGGACTGTCAACAGCTGGTTATTTCAGGGGTTAAGGCTTCTTATCACATACTTGAGTGCTCCTTATTACAGTCTTGCCTATATGAATCATTTGTATTTGTCGCATCAAAAGGAAAACCGGGATAATAATTCAAGGTGACTTCAAATCTAAATAGTAGGAACATGGGAAATGCTATGGATAGTCGTGACTGGTGTGATTGTCCATTCTCCATCATCTGTGTAGTGCACACTATTTTCTCATGTTGCCTTATGTATGTGTAATATACGTACGATAGAGATAGAGATGGAACAGTTGTGTCAGTCACGATTGTTTGTAGATTTCCTTAGGAGCATATGCATTAGTCTCAAATTTTCGGGTCTAGTCATTTCAAGGAGAAATCTAGGGCATCATTCAGGGGAATGTATAATCTGTTTTTATCCTCTGAATTGGTGTCTATGCATATTAGGGTTATATGATGTAGATGGTACAAAATTTTAGTTTTATTTTCTGGGTGTTAGTTAGGACTTTGATGGGTGTTTTCTATCTAAGTTCGGCTGATAACTTGCTACTATAAGACATAAAAAAATATAACTTGCTACTATTAGTATGGGATCTATTATAGCATATGTTGTACCATACTACCATACTTTGTCTTGAGCTTGTAGAATTGAAAAAAAACTACTAAGTCATGGTTTTTCTTTTGGTGTCAAGAATTAGTTTTTACGATGGCAATCTGATTGCCAATTTCTTTATTAGAAAATCCCTTTTTATGAACCTCAAAGAGTGCTAAAAGTTACTCTTTGAGTTTCTAGTTAGTGTGGTGCAAAAGTGACCGTGCATTTTATCCTAATCAGTTTTTATGCAAGTGTGAAGAATGCATGGTAATATAGAATACAGTTCTTCAGCCCATTCATCTCTTATAGCTCTGTTAGAAGGTATACTGAGATAAAGCATAATGCTTTACTGCATTAGCCATTTTGTTACAAACCTTCAGCTGTCTTGTTCTATCAATTGACTTTTTATGAACAGTAATGAGACCTTGCTTCCCTATAGATTGCCTTGCTGCCATCAAGCATTGCTCCATATCATGTTAGCAGCATTTCATTTCACCTTAGGAGCCTTAGCACTCTACAATGCCAAGGCTAGTGTAACTGGAGGTGTTAGGTTCAAAATTCTTCTCAATATCATGAGACAAATATTTAATTCATCTCCTTCGTACATGCTAAACTGTGATGTTCTCTGAAAATTATTTGCATGGCTTTTAACTTCCGCTATTGTTTCTTCTACGTGTAATTTTTGGTTGCTTATTCTTTTGTATACCTTCGTTATACATGGGATGTGTCTGATTTTGTGCCTCTTGGAAGTATTAATAAGTTGAAATCATATGTCCTTGGGTTTCAAGGAAAGGGAAGATATATTTGTACTCCCTTCTATCCCATAATCATAGTCTTCTTTGCATGGGCACAAAGTTTGAGGAAAATAAAGAAACACATACAAATTTCTTAAATATTTTAATGAAAGCCCCTTATAAAATTGGACGTTTTATTTTCATTTGAAATAAGGGGTAGTAGAGTAAAGCGAAGTGTTTGGTGTTTTGATTTTATGGTAGTGGACATTCATTTTGAGACATCCCTAAACGGAAGGTAAGACTATGATTATGTGATGGAGGGAGCTAAGAGCATTAAGATTGATGAATCTTCATGAATTACATTTTATCATTTTCATAATATAGTCGTATTATTTAATACTCCTAACATAAATGTCGCTACTGTGAATCATGGGCAATATGAACTTAATAAAGCAATCATATGGGTGAAGAGTATAAGTATCGAGATGGGTATGGTGAAACAACCTTTTGAAAAATCGGGGGTTAGGCCTAAAATCACTAACTTCTATCAATAAAGCTCTACTTAGGAAATGGTTATGGAGGTTTATGATTCAAAAAAGATTACTTTTGGAGGAAATTGTTGTGGCTAAGTTTGGTTTGGAGCAGAATGATGGATGTCAAAGATAGGTAGGGGTTCTTGCAGGGTGGGCGTGTGGAAATTGATTAGAAGAGGTGGGGAGGATTGATACCCTTGGTTGAGTTTTGAGGTTGGAAATAGTGCCAACGTGTTCTTTTGGTGTGCGCCTTTGTGGGTACATTTTGCGGACATCTTCTCTTTGGAAAGGGATAAAGAGGCATTGATATGTTCTTGTGCTTCCTTGACGGGTGGAGAGGTCGTGTGGGAGGACCCCTTTATTCGGAATCCGAAGATTGTGAGGCTGAAAGATTTGGGTACTTTTTCAAAAAGATATACGGTGGTAGGGTTGTTTTGAGACAAGAAGATAGAGTGACTTAGAAGCTCAAAACGGCGTGGAAGTTTGATGTTAAATATGTATTTTGGATGAGTAAAATATTATTAATAAGCACCAAGAGGGTGCGGCACAAAGCCAAGTCTAATTACAAGAGGAGTCCACAAAATCTAATAAGTCCAAAACATTTACAAAAAAGTTTCCTTTAAATCAAAACTTAAGAGTGTTGAACCATCTATCTCTAATAACTTCAAAAGGCCTATCTATGCCATCAAAAGCCTTACGATTCCTCTCATTCCACACTAACCAAAAAATAGAGAGAGGAATCAAAGTGCAAGCCTTCTTGATATTCTTTGAACCCCACAAACCACTCCAAGCTTTCTTGATGTTAAGTCTTTCTACAAGGTTGTCAATAATTATGCTATTGGGGGGTGGGGGCTTGGAAAGCGATTTGGAAAACTTGTGCTCCTCTTAAAGTTTGTTTTGTTTTGTTTTTGTTTTTGTTTTTTTTTTTGCTTGGGAAGCTACTTGGGAAATATTTATGACTATTGATGATTTACAAAAAAAAAGGGCAAAGTCCTAGTTAACTTGTGCTATCTTTGCAAGGTGTATGTCAGTCCGTCACTCTCTCCTTCTCCGATGTCCTTGGATTAGACATCATTAGGAGATGGCATTTTCTTTTCTGGTAATTAGTTGGGTAGGGGCCAAAATTATTGCAAAGGAGTTAGGGATTTGGAGAGGCCTTTGTGGTCATAGAGAATTGAAGAAAGCCATAGCCTGGATTCCACTATGTAATTTTTGGTTTAATGGCCATTCTTTTGTAAATGTGGAAGAACTCAAGAGAATTTATAAAGTTTGTCTTGTAAGTAATTTTATACTTGGGTTGTCACCTCCTTGGTGCCTTTATAGTGAACTTTAACTATCAGAAAAAGAAACAGAAAATAAAACAATCATTTGGTATCCTGCTCAGAAGGTCCCCCATCTCTCTCCGACCTTCCCATCGCCTCTCGCTTCTTTAGTTTCTAGGTTATTTCTTTAATGCTTCTGACCTTGGGGGGAAGGACTGAAATAGAAAAACAATAAACTTTGTGCATTTTTGTGTGAACTTTGACTTTTTTAGTTCAAAATGTATCATTGATTCTCCTATGCCTTATCATTTCAGAATAGAGCAACTAATTTGCATTTTTTTCCTCTCTTTCAAGCCATGTGTGTTTCATCTTTTTACAGATAGGGCACGGCTTTTTACTTGTTCCCTATCGAACATGATGCATGTTCTACATGCCAAGATGATATATTGGCAAAAACTCACTTAATAAATGTGGATTGTAGAGTTTTGATCTTATACGAACATGACAGAGTTGAAATGTTGCCCTTAAACTTGAAAGCACAGGGTGGGATCAATGCTGGAAATTTGAGACTCAAAATAATTGAAATTATTTTTTATAAATAATAAGTTCATGAAAAATGCCAAGAAAGGGGTGTGCCCTGGGGACCTTATTTCTATTGAAAAGTCATTTTGGAATTTCAATTCCAAATCCATGCATCTAACCATACCCTTAATGATAATAAATGATTTTCTAAATGAGAACATCAAAACTACCTAAATAGCCTCATTTTTTGCTATTGCACAACAATTTAGCTTCTGCACATGTGCACCTTTAGTTGTCTTCAACGATCTCCTAACTTCTCAAGTTTGTGATTTCACCATGTGTACTTCTTTAGATTAGATTGCAGTTCCTGTGCTGTCTAGTTTACCTTGGTATGTTCCTTCAGTTTTTTTGGTGCTGTCAAGCTTCTAAACGAACAAAAATTATATGTTCTCCATAATTCAGCCAGTAATATTTCTTTCTCTGATTGTGATGCTTCACTTGAGTTGTGGTTCTCCATAATATTCTGCAAATTTTTCTTGGATTTCTCTGTGGTGATTGCGTATTGTAAACAAAGACTCAGATGTTACTATTTATTGCTTGGCATATTTAATCTGTATCTAGTGTCTACTTTCAAGCATCTCACCTGTTGGTTGTTTGGGATTGTGCCTTTATATGCATTTAAACTGTATTTTGCCTTCTTCCAGGAGAAACTTTATCAATGGATTTTGAGACAGCAAGAAGAAGGATCAAGAGTGACAACGGTTGATATTGTTGCTTATTTGCAGGTTTCTCCGTCACTATTCACTGGTTATTTCGTGATTTCTTGCCTTTTTTGGGTTTGCTATGTATGTAGTATACTTGTTCCTGGTTGTTTTGACTTTTAACGTTTTTTTTATTGGTAAAACTCATACACACCACTCGAACCTGGACTTAAGGCCTCAACTAGGGTTGTGCATGGTTCGGATATCCGATCCGAAGGTGGTTTTTTTATTTGATCCGAAATTTTTCGGTTTAGTAAAATTTCGATCCGAATCCGATTGGTAAATTCCGGATATCCGAACAATCGGTTATCCGACGGTTCGGATATCCGACCCGAACCGTTTTATTCAGCAAATTCACTTTTCAACAAAGAAAATAAATAAATAAAAACACCCATATTCCATATCATCTAAAACTACATCTGCAACAATCTACCAATGCACAACTGAAGATGAAAAAAGACTAATTTTATTAATTAAATAGAAAATAGAGACAAGTCAAAAATAGAGAATATGCTCTGTTCAGTGTTCACCCGTATCAGCTTTACACCAACAACTCAACAAATGAAGATGAGGAGAGGACGAAATCGGGATCTTACGGAGGAAATTTGCCGTCACCACGTCAGCCGAGTGTTGCACTGTCTGCAGTGCTGCACGTGGCGTGCCTAGGAGAAAAAGTGGTTGAGTGACAAAAAGAGGGAAAAAGAAGGTTTTAGTTTTAGTTATATAAATTTATATATTATTAGATTTATAAGAGTGGAGTGGAATGAGTATGAACTTGGAGTCTTTTATAATGGATATAATTATCTAGGCCTAAAACAAAAAATTGAATGGGCTTTAGCCTTAGACCTAAGCTTTTATATAGGCTATCAGATCGGTTCGGATACCCGCTCTATAAAAAACCTATGATCCGATCTGAATCGATATTTGAATTTTAAAAAAAAATATTAGATCCGAAAAAATTTGGATACCCTATTTTCGGTTTGAATCAGTTCGGATGTGCGATTCGAATATCGATTTTATTTTGCACAACCTTAGCCTCAACCTTAACCATAGCCATTGAGCCAAGGCCTCCTCGATTATTCTGACTTTTAACGTTGCTGTACTAGGGGTGGATTCGAGCCGAATAGAGCCCGAATACTAAGGTATTCGAGCTCGGCTCGAGCTTAAATGAATAGGCTAGAGTTTGAATCAAGCTCGAAAATTAGGTTCGAGCTCGAATTCGATAAATTTTATGAAAGCTCGAGCTCGATAACAATCGAGCCTATTCGAGCTCAAGCTCGAACTATAATTTTAATAAATAAAAATATTAAATAAATATTGGTTGGAGCTCGAGCTCGATAATACGTTATCGAACTGTTCGAGAGTCTTTCGAGCCGCACCTTAAGATATTCGAGCCTAAGTTTCAGGCTCGAGCTCGAATAGTTCGATAAAAGTTCGGCTTGATTCCAGCCCTACTTGTCACCTAATGTTATATGCTTTGTGATTGGATTGGTGCTTTATTTGTATTTCATCTACTTGCATAAATTGATTGGGCCTCCTAACAGTTTAAGAACCCAGCTTTCCATTTTTTTTGTCTTTCTTGATGATAATCATTCTGATGCTTGGTGTAGAAGTACAATTGAAATTAGTGTTATAGAAGTTTTTTTCATCAGAATATACCTGCACTCATACCCAAGAGAGGTGCAAGAAATTTCAACTTGATAGTTTCCTCTTGTGCATGATATGGGTTCCTGAACTTCAAGGACAGCATGGCACAAACTTCAACTTGAGAATTAATTCTGGGTCAGTGTTGGGAAAAAATGTTTCTCAAGGTGATTCTTATGATTTCAGCTTACTGATTATGGACCTTGATACTTGCTTTTGCCGAATAGTGGTCCATTTCTTTTAATAGAGGGAGTGTTTCATAGTATTTTACTTTCCAATTAAATGGCTTATCTGGCGTGAACATTAAAGGGAAAAAGAATACTATTGGGCATGAACATAAAATTAAAGAAGAAGATGACTAGACTTGAGTGTCACATAGTACTTCTCAATTAAATGGAACATGAGGAGAAGAAAGGGCAATAGGAATGGGAAAAAGATGGGAGAAAGGATGCTGCTAATTATTTTGTCAGATTTATGACTTGAAATCAAGGTGAGTGAAGTTCCTTGGTTACTCTAATGAGGTTTTGACTCTGGCCAATTTTTTACAAAATATATCGCTTTCCTTGCTTTACGTATGGCATTTATCTTGGGATTGTACATAGGGAAGGGACTTATGGCTGACTTGAGGGCAGAAGGATTAATGAGGAAATCAAGGTTTCAGTCTTGTTATTTATCAAAAAAAGGTTTCAGTCTTGTTGGTCCAAAATGGCAACCAAGATAACCTAAGGAGGGGGTTGGGGGAATTAGGTTGATTACAAATAATTGCAATTTAAAAAAATTCAACACTTTTCAAATTAAAGCTCAAAGAAGAGAAATATGATTGCTCAAGAATATATCAAAACTTAAAAACATAGAGAATCAAGTACAAATACTTGAACACAAATTTGGCAAATATAACCAAGTATTCATGCAATATGTAAAAGAGTTGAGGAATAAGAGATTGCAAGCAAGATTTATGGTGGTTCGGTCTCAACTCAAGAACCTATGTTCACTCTCCTCAAGGCTCCTCCTTGAAGGTTCCACTATACTCGAATGGCATGCTAGAATTGCAGGTTCACTTCAACCTTTACAAGATTTTTTCTTAAGTATGCTAGCAAATCTTTACACAAGTGTTTTGTAGGTTCACACTTCAACCTTTCCAAGAGTTTTTCTTAAGGCTCACTCTTAACCTTTATCAAGTGTTTTCAAGGCTCTCATTGAAACCAATACAAGTGTTTAGAATCTCACTCGATCCCTCTCTCAACTCTTTATAATTGTAGTGATGATTTATAATTGATTCCACTCAAATAGGAAAGATGAACAAGTGTTTAGCTCAAGAATAGAGTATGAACCCTAAGAGGAGTATTATGATGATTGATGTGGATTCCTTGTTTATGTGCTTCCTCATCTTGTTTAAATGCTTTCCCAAGCTTTTATTTATAGCCTTTTGAAGTCTTTTTGTAGTTGGAGGCAAAATAGAGCCGTTAAAGCACTTTTTCAGGTGTCAGAAAATGAAAATCTCCCCATTGCCTTGGGAGTTGACTCTCGGGCTCTTGGAGTCGACTACCAGCTTATGGGGTCTACTCTCAGCTCCGGAGTCTACTCCCGTGAGTAGAAACTTCTGTTCATCATATTTCTGCAATCTTTTTGGCCTTTTTGAGGTCCAAAACATTTTCCAATTGAATTCATCTTTCCTGCACATTGAACACACAAAATAATTCCAGAGTTATTTTGTTATCATCAAAATCAAGCTAACAAGCTTTGATTGAGACCCTAGGTCAAGAATTCTGAATTCTCAAACTATAAGTTCGGTACTAAAAATGTTATGATTGATATGCTGGCAGGAGATATAGTTCAAAACAGTGCATGAGAATCAAAGCTGTCCATGCTTTAACTGCCAATGACTTAGGTTTAAGACCAATGACCAAGTCCACTCTGCCCTCATAATGTGGGACAGCTAGTTGGTGTCCTTAAATTAAAGGTTAGACAGGAGTAGTATTAGTTTAAGGTGCTATTAGATTTGTTTATTGTTAGTGCAATAAAGGCATAGGAGTCTGTTCTTATATTTTAATTTTTCATTCTATATTTGATGAACTTTAGAATTATTAATTTTATTTGCTCTTTATGTTTTAGCATGTTGCTATGATTATTGCAAAGGTCAAAGCAAGTGTCTCTAATATTTTACATGTCACCTGTACACCTTGTCTATGTAAGAGCTCATGGTATTAGTCTGTGTTGGAGAAAAGACGGCTTAAACCTTTTGTCCGATGATAAAACTTCCTCCCATTATGGGGATGGCATGATAATTATCTCTATACAAATCTACAGTACTAATGATTGTGTTATACACACGAAGCTTTATTTTTTCTCTCTCTTGGAAAATCCTTGGCAAATCCATGTTCCTCCCCTTTAAGTCATTATCATAATTTTATGCTATAGTAGCACATGCTTTTCTAATGACTTCAAGAAATAATGTTATTTTCTTAGACTAGAAAAAAAAGGAAATAACTTCTCCAATTGTTCCCACTCCCCATGTTTTATACTCTTTTGGACTCATCCAAATGCAGTGAAAGACACAGAATGGGTTATAATTTATGGCAAAAAGAAGTGGCTGCTTAACCTGGTTTATAATATTTCTGCAGAATGAGCTTGATTATGGGGATGACATGATAATTATCTCTATACAAATCTACAGTACTAATGATTGTGTTATACACGCGAAGCTTTATTTTTTCTCTCTCTTGGCAAGTCCATGTTCCTCCCCTTGAAGTCGTTATCATAATTTTATGCTAGCATATCATATAGTAGCACATGCTTTTCTAACGACTTAAAGATATAATGTTATTTTCTTAGGCTAGAAAAAAAAGAAACAACTTCTCCAACTGTTCCCACCCCCCATGTTTTCTACTCTTTTGGACTCATCTAAATGCAGTGAAAGACACAGAATGGGTTATAATTTATGGCAAAAAGAAGCGGCTGCTTAACCTGGTTTATAATATTTCTGCAGAATGAGCTTGATTATGGAGCAGAGGAGTCACCAATGTCTCCCAGGCCGCCGGTTCAGCACCAACATTCTCAGACTGCAGCACATGTAAATAATTTTGGCGTCCCTGTTTCTTCTATTCCATTTGCACCCTCGACGGTTGGGCAGGGAGGTCGTTCTGGGCACCCTGATAACCAAGCCAAGAACTCCGTTTTCTCAAATGCTCTCTCCAGTCCTGTTCGTAGGAGCCTCCAGCACTATCACGTGGCACAGGGTGGTTACCATTCAAATAATGTTACGTCTTCTGGAAATGGACCTCGGAGTAACGAGAATCAAAACAGGGATGGCAATTCCCCCACCTCTAATGACTGCATGGACATGCATGCAGATAGTCCAGGCCATGATTTCCCTTACTGAATTCATGTGTGTTCCTTCAAATATTTTCATTGTTTTTGATGTTTAAAGTCCCTAGATCGTTGGAAAATTGAAATTTCTCTGCTAATCTAGTGTAAGGTCTTTCTTTATATATTTATTGTTATATTTTTTAGTGGTTGCCTTGTGTAGAATGAGAGCATGTAGTGACCTCATGGAGACCATTCAAACGAACCTTGTGATGGGGGAAAATGGTTCACATTTCTGTGGTAGAGGGATCAAATTAAAAGGAATAACCAACAAGATACCATGATAGGAGCTAAGTTTTGTAGGAGTCTAGTGTTCCTGTTTATGATACCATCTATGTTGATGTGTTGTTGACAATGTGGTAATGTATGTACCCTAATTTAAATAGCCATGAGAGAGATCATAACCATTTTAGAATTGATAGAAACTTATTATACAAGTTTTTCTACATTTCCACAGGAAATCCATGTTGATGAACTCTTGACTCATGAAGTTCCATTGAAAGACATAAACCAAGCAATTGAGCTATTGAAGCAACCTGATTGTCAAGGTACTCATCAAGATTTGATTGACACGAGTGAAAAATATAGCATAAGTAAAACTTAAAAGGCACCAAAAATTTGTAGGCTAGTGATTTGTGTGTTTGGGAGTTTGGGTGGAGGGGAGGGCAAGGAGCGATATTTAAGGGAAGGATGGGAGGGCAAGGGGGGCGGTTACTCTTATCTTGTTTGGATGTTTAAAAGAATAATAAAAGGGTAATGTAAGGTAATTTACATTACCCTCCCTTAGTTTGGTTAGGAAAAGAAAGAGAAATGAATAAATAAGTTATTGTGATGATATTACAAGTATACCATTCTTTATAAGATTAGAACCATTAAAAAAAAATAAATTGAAATTGCATAGTATAGTACAGTGTTTTTAAAAACGAATTCTCGGCGCACCCGGGCGAAACTAGGGCAAAACGCCCAAAGGCGCGATTGTTGGGGTGGATCTGTCACGGGGTGTACGTTTTTCGGGTCCGGGCGAACAGCGTACGGCTCAGACGCTCGGGACGTCTGGGCGTTCGCCCAGTGGAGAGAGAAAGCAGCGCAATGGATGAGAGAGAAAGCAGCCATGGCTGACGAGGAGGGAGAAATCCATCCCTGGTGATGAGAGAGAAACTTGTCGTTGGTGAGGAGAGAGAAAGGCTGTTGCTGTTGGAGGAAAGAGAAAGTCTGTTGCTAGCAAGGAGAGAAGTCGCTGCCTCGCTGGCGAGGAGAGAGAGAGAGAGGCTAATTGGAGGGAGAGAAAAAAGCAGTCATTGGGTATTGAAGAGTAAAGAGAGAAAGGGAAAGTCATAAAAGAAAAGATGAAAAAAAGAACAAAAAGCTTTTAAAAGATTCTTCCTCTTGCCAACTGGATTGAGATAAAGACATGATGTACATGTGTGTGGTGGTGCGAAGAAGTGTTAGGTGGGTGTAGAACTTGGATTTAAGCTTGATATTGGGCTTAGAGACTATTGTAGTAAGGCCAGTAGGTTGGTTTTAATGAGGTAATTTGTGGGCTTTAGTTATGAGGTTATATATAGGCTTTAGTTTAAAGACAATAGTACAATACACATGCATGGTCATTAACAACAGCCCATATAAGATTAACGTGGGTTTATGAAATATTTTGATAAATATTTATTTATAGATTTTAAGTTAGTAAAGTTTATAGATAATTAATTTATTTATATTGTTTTATTTTTTTAATATTTTTTAATTTAATTTATATTATTTTATTCAAAACGCTCCAACGTTTCAAAAGGCTTACTTTCCAACACCTCGGGGCTTACACCTCGCCTCATTAAGGCAAAACACCTTACTCAACGCCATCGCTTTTGAAAACACTGGTATAGTACAATAACCACAATCCTGTCCCATACTCTCAAATTGCAGTTTATTATCGTATTTTTATTTTTCATGGAAAAGAAGAGATAACAAAGATAAATTGTGAAGTTCTTGTTTACAAAATGATTTTTGATAAAATAACGGTAAAGTTAAAAATTGTTTAGTGTGTGGTAAAGCATGTAGTACTTAAAACTAGCGGTGGATCTTGAGAAGATATTTTGAAGGGCCAAACTTAAGCACAAAATAATATTATTTGTGTTAGATATCTCTGGTTTGACCTGAAGATCATTTCTTTTAAGGGCTCGGGGGCTTGCCTACTTGGTGAATTTATTTTTCCCATTTTGTAGCTTATAGGTGATTTCATTGTTATTTTAATTCATCTTGATCTAAATTCTTTTATAACATATGGGGTAGCAATTAACTATTTAGACTCATCAATTCTATTAAACTCATGACTCACAAAGAACAAAACTCAATTTTTAACCAAATAAAAGACGAAAAAATAATTATCAAGTAAATTTCTTAGTTCATAATTATTCCTAACTCAAGCTCCGAAATATGAAAAAACATAATTTCTATACTAAACTTAAAAAGACAAAAAGAGTAAAGAGAATCTATCATTACATTATTGACAAATATATATATTAACTTAAAAATTAAAATACTTGTGAAGACCATGGCCCCCACTTGTCTTCACTAAATTCCGTGGCTCAAAACAAGTTTTCTTACACAAGTTAAGTTTTGTTATGACTATTTTCAATTTATAGTTTTTATTAACATTTTTTATAAAATGTTTAATTTCAGTTTTATTTATAAAAAATAAAAAAACATTTTATAAAATTTTTCAAAAGATCCCTTATAATTTAGTTATTATAAATAAGTCAACAATCATTCCTATCCTCACGTAAAGACTTATCATTATCATAATAAATTAATAATAAAAAAAACTTATACATATATAGTATTCTATTTAAATTTGAGTGATGCTATTGGGAGTTAATGATACTCGAGTTAATCTGAACCGTTTAAACAATTATTACCAAGTGTCATTAATTTAAAAGTGCATTGAGGATTACCAAGTGAAAACTACAATGGAGAGGAGTTAGGCCCATTTAAAAATAATATATTTTTATTTTTTTAACAATTAAAAGGCTCTTATCATCTTGGGCTTAAGGGTGAAATAGTCAATTCACGCTGTCACACGTGGTAACAATAAGCGTATCATATCACCTCCCTGGACCATGGCATTGCTAAAAAAAAAAAGTAAAAACCTATTTCTCGTCCAAACACGTTCTTAAACTGACCGGCAAAAAGCGGATTTCCTTTGAAGTTTCGCAAAATTCATTCCCGCCAATATTTCTTCCCCTCTCTCTCGCTCGCTCGTGCTCTTCATCGATTCAGGTATGCGAGTAACTTATTCTTTTTGGCGTTTGTGTCTGAAATTTTATCAACTTCCCAATCAGATTGTTCAATATCTCCCTCGCCAAACAATCTTTTTTCTTGTTTTAATCGGAATTTGATTTATTATTGTTAAAGTCAAAGTTTAATGTATGCTTTCATATGACTGCTATGCTTTTTTCTGAGTTTAATGCAAGTACACTGTATTGATTTCGTTTTTGTTAAATGATTTGGATATGTATTTCAAGAATTTTAATTAGGGTTTGAGTAAATAGATCGCAAATAAATATTTAAGTGTGCATATCTGATAATCGAAACCCTAATGTTGATGATTACGTGTCATCAGCCAGATTCTGCTTGCGCTTACATAAATCCAGGTTCTTGAAACTAGAGATTTACTCTGTATACAAAAATCGGTATCATTATAGTTTTTATTTTGCCATTTCAATTTGTCTGTGTATTTTATTCAATCATTTAGTTACATATTTATGTGACTGAGCTTGTACAATCCATGGGAATGATTGCTAATAATATATCTGCTGTTGTAATTAAATTAAAATCTTTATAATTGGAAAGGAAATGCAACAAATGAGATTTGGGGTATTGGAGTTTAGAGAGGCTTTGTTTTTTAGCTGTCATATTTTTAGAAACTTTTTACTAGGTTGTTATTGATTTGGGGCCCAAGGAGGGTTTACATGACAGTTATGTGCAAGAATGGGTGGAACGTTGGTGTTATGTTCTGGATAGCATGAGAGTTATGAGTGATGTAAAATTTGCGTTTCTTTTGGAGTTGAAGTGTTTTTTGCTTGTTTCGATCTTCATATTGTAGAGAGAGTTGGGTTTGAATTGCTTTTTCTGATGATGAGAAAGATAATAGTAAGTTTGATGATCAGTTAAATTTGCAGGGGAACTAGATTTCCATGAGAACTGCTAAAAAGCGAAGAGGAAAGGCAGTTGAGGCCCCCACAGAGAGTAAAGCGGGTAGAGGTTGTGCTGGAGCCAAGAAATCTACAGAGATAACTAATGGGCAGCTACCCAAAGCAACAGGTAAGCCATCTCCTCTAAGTTTTGTACTTGTATTCCTAGTATCTATAAACTATCAAAGATAACGGTTTTTTTCTTTGTTTCACATAATGGAATTGCTTGTTCCGTCTAATGTGTCAGTTACAAAGATTTCTAGATTTAGCTTCTTGAACCTAGTTAGTGTTTCAGTTCCACTGTGGCTTTGTTTCATTTATTTTATATGGAATCAAAATGTGCATCTTGCTTAAACTTTAATCTCATTTTGTTTTTAGGACAAGGTGATGGTCTTTTGGTAGAAAGAGATGAAAATTCTTCACCTTCTAATTCAGCTGAAGCATTTTGTCCGGAGCATCAACGAAAATGTACAAATTTCTCAGAAACAACTAAAAAAATACCTGTACTTGAGCTTTATTCAGGGAAAGTACTTCATCCTTCAGCAAAGATGAAGTTGCAGCTCTTTCCAGTAGATGAAGGCACCTGTGTGGGATTGGAAAAGGTAAAATCATGAAGCATGATGTGTTGGAACTACTCAGAAGTTGTATAAAAGATAATTTTGAACAAAGAGTTGTTATTTTTTATTGATAATTTTGAAATAAAAGTTATTATTTTCTTTTCTATAGGATGGATTTCATCCATATTTGGAACTCACTCTGAGCTCACGGAAGAAGTTATGTTCTGTGCTTAAGCATCTTAATAGCAAGTGGGGCAGTTCAAGCATTGCTCAAGGGGAGCCCATGCTTTTCCCATACAATAGAGTGGAACATTTGGCTAGTTACAGATGGACAATGAAAAACAATGACATCAGTGCAGGAGATGTCTATGCAGCCATTGGAAGCCCAGTCATTTTCCGTTTAAGGTCTGACTCTGATCAGTTTGTCTTGTTTGTGGGTATTTTGTAGCTTAGTTCATTATTCTGACTTGATTCTCTTTTAAGGTATGGCTGGTTCTCTGATACAGAAACCAAAGCCTGTGGAAAGCCATCTGCCTCAACTCCCCCTGAGCCTTGTTTTCATTTTGGAAGCAAACAAAAAAGTAGCAGTACCAAGCTGGAGAATGCATATTGCAAAGGGAAACCAATTGAGGTAAGAAGTGAAGAGTTTTCCAAACCAATCTTTGTAAGCGAAGCAACAAATGCAGTTGTGGCAAAGAAAATGTCTTCTAATGGGGCAGTTCAGCCTATGGTATGTCTGTGGTTTCCCTATTTGTTCTCTGTTTACCTAAGCACGCGTAAAGAATTTCATGAATATGAGTAAAACATCAATGCCTTTTATTTCTTATGAACGCAATTTATTTTAAATTTTGTATCTTCTGTGAAATGCTCATCTCAATACAACTAGGATAATGAAGTGATGAGGGATGATGCCTTTGACCAATCATCAATGCTGTGGGCTGATAGTCTATCTAACATAAGCATTGGAGGCCTGCTTTCTGAAGCATCCTTGCAGGGCAAGTTCAATAATTGTGATAGAAGGTCAAATGGGAACAACACAGGATCGCAGCTATCACTATTAATCTCTGAGTCATTTGATGCTTTTCTTACTGGCCAAATAAATCATTTTCAAGGTCCAAGTCCACCTCCTCTCAACTCACGTTCATCTATTTTGGATGGTGAAGATACTTGCCATGCATTTCCATTTCAAAAGTTCTCTTCGTCGGAGAAAGATGCTATGCCTTTGGGTAGAAGTGGTGGAAGTACTACTTCTTTGACATTCAGTCAGGATGCCGGTTCCAAGTCATTCAAATTTCCAAATGTGACTGAGGTTTGCTCAATTTTCTTTTGAAGTATTGCATTATATAATTGGAACAGTAGGATGTTTGATGGTGGCTCTTATTTTTGTGGCAGAAAAGCTACCCAAGTCCATGTTTTTGTATTTTCTTTTTTACTTTTTGTTTTCTTCTTCAAACCAAACACTACCGATTTTGATAACAGACGGCTCTGTACAAGTTGTAGGCATAATTAGGGAGCATCGGATACCATTCCATGGTATGAGTATGGTGGGTTGGTTCTTTGATTGTCTAAATATGGTCAAACAATATTGATGAATTCTTAAGATTCTAAGAACTCGAATGCTCTAGTTTGACACATTTTAGACATTTGTGTCTTATAAAGCTTAAATGTGGAGTCATTTTTGGTATTACCTTTTTCTTAGGCATTAGATCTAACTTAGAAATTTGTTGACTGGACCTTTTTTTGGGAAAATTACAAAAAAAAACATTCCTATAGTTTGGTGCGAACTACAATGATATCCTCCTATATTAAAAATATACTAATGCATCCCTGAACATGAACTCCAACCATAGTTAGTCTAGATTGGTCAAAAAGTCTCATAAAGATCACGTGAAGATCATTATGAGATCTTTTTGAGCAATTTGAACCAACTATAGTTGGGGCTGAGAGGTGCATTAGTATACCTTTAAGATAGAATGGTGCAATTGTAATTTGCACCAAACTATGGTGTGTTTTTGTAATTTTTCCTCTTTTTAAGTAAAACAACCATAGTACAAAACTTTAATTTGTTAAAAAATTAAAAATTTGGCGCGGATTTGGTATATGGAAATCTTACTTTTATGGTTTTATGGGTGTGCATGGCTCCATGAAAGAAGCATAATATGTGGGGTTCCAATATTGGCCTCTGAGCATTGATATTAGGTGTAAAATGTGCACTTCTGCACTGGAATGTGAATTGGGCTCTGACTTCTTGTGGATAAGCTTGCTGTCATATTTAATGTTATAATGTCTAAATGATCAAAGCTTTTGTTATTTTTTGATAAAATCATCTGGTGAGGCCATTAGATTGGCTTTGTTAATTAGATTTGTACTGTTTGAGGTTTTATTAGACAATTTTGGTCTTTAAGGCATCAAAGTTTGCTAAAGTGCGCCACAATATGTTCCCATAAGAGCTTCTGTATGTCGGTTTTGCAGGCCAGTGGCCAATCTGGGAACACACAAGGGCATGCTTATCAAGAATCTGAAACAGACCTGCTTCTTTGTTCACGGGTGTATAATGATGAAAGCAGCCTTGGGCTGTCAGGCATCAAATGGGTGTGTGAATTTTTTGAGTTGCTCTTATTTACTCCCTACATAAAATTTTATCTGTGGCTAATTTGTTTTTCCTTTTTTTGTCATTTTGAAACTGGATACAGACCGAGTCTTTGGGACCCTTTGATCTTGGCCTATCTTCATCTCGAAAGATTGTTAGTGGAGACAATATTAGCTTCAGCAACATTGTTAATTAGTAGTCTGATTGCATTTTAGAACTGCTTTTGGAAATTGAAAGATTCCTCCCTCTTGAAGATAAGAACATAGAGGAAGCAGAACTTGACAATGGAATGCTAAATGATGACTGGATAAACTATTTTCTAGCAAACTGTCTGATTATCTTGTTGAAGTTATGCTCTTAATTCAGCTGGGAGCATCAGGAAGCAAGATATGATTCATGGTCTATTTGGATACTTTAGATTTTAGACTAATAATTTGTTGATTTTATATTAGCAACCTTATGCCTCATTATCGTGGGACATTCTATTCAAAATCAACAGACGTTTTGGCATTGGTTAAGCGTTTCCCCCCTTATTTGAGGATATTGCATGAATAAAAATGGACTGTAAAGATGGAAATGTGATGTCCAAAAAATGCGTTTAAAACGTGGAGAGGACTCCTGACTAGGATTAGTTTAGCTGTTATATCTTTTTTCTTGTTACTTGGGTCGTGAGAGCATTTGATGGTAATTGAGGTATTATTTAATGGTAATAAAATTGTATAATTTTGATAAAATGATTCATTTAAATATACTTGAGATATTATTTGATAGTAATTAAGTACCATTAATTCAATAAAGACACTTCAATAATTCAATATGATTGCATCCTTTGCATTCCAGAATTACTGTTAATTAGAAAAAAGGTATGTTGACAAAATGGAGTGATGATATCTCATAATTTTTTGAATATGTTAATGGGAATGGAGGATGAATCCGAATCTCTTGTATGCAGGATTCATAGGTAATGCTAGAGTCGTGTACCCCTTGTAATTAGAGAGTTCGAAGTTTTATTTTCTTAAAGATGGAGACAAAATTTGGCTTTCGACAAGCCTTCAAGATTGCTTAATTTTGAGTCTTGGACAGAATGACTAAATTATCTCATTGAGTATAGCTCCTACCCGCCAAAACTTTGACAAAATTTCCCTTTACATGTTTCTTTTCCAAAAAGCTAACACAATCCTTGAGAACACAGACAAATTCATTGATAATGGAGGAGAAAATGGAAACATCCTTTCTCCAATTTTCACAGCGGAGAAAACGGAGCCTAAACAAAAGACACATCCTCTTCACATAATTCCAAACAATGCCGTCCAAAAGACGGCCAGCCAGTATCCCCTTTCTTTTCACATTTCTTGTTTATCAAAAAGCCACCCATATCACCACCGAAGAATTAATTCCTGTCAAGAATTGCAGAGTTCTTGCAAATGGGGTGTGTTCAGGCGAAGAGTTCTACTTACTCACCGACATCTGAGGTGCTTGAGAAATTGAAACTGGAAAATGGGTATGTTAAGGGAGTGAATGGGAAGCCCATTGGACAGAAACTGCCTGGGAAGCAGAATGGGAAGCTGTTTAGGCATGAAGTAGTGGAGAACAAGAATGTGGTTGTGGGAAATGGGGTTAATGGAGTAGGGGAAGAAGTGGTTGCTAGAGAAGGAGAAAGGGCAAACAATGGTGGTGTTGGTGTTAATGGAAATGTTTCTCAAAGGATCGTGGTGAAGAAGATTGCAGCAGAGGAGCTTGTGGATGGGTGGCCCAAATGGCTTGTTCATAATGTTTCTAAAGAGGTCTTGGCTGGTTTGGTTCCAAAGAGTGCTGATTCGTATGATAAGCTAGCGAAGGTTAGTATCAATATACTGTATATAACTTCTTTCTATCATTGAATTTATGATCAATAAACTCTCTTAAGAAAGGGAGCACAAATTAATTGTGTGATTGTCTATCTGTAGATGAAGTCTATGGTCATTAGTCATTATAGCATTGTGATTTATTGCAGAGGAACAAAGAAAGGTTGTAAAATGTTTTGCTTTCTATCTTTCCTTAATATTTCTTCCCTAGATTTTATAATATTTTTCTTGAACATAATTAGATTGTTTGGAAATTCTGTCTGTGGAATCCTTTCCTTGTCTTATTAGACATACTTGAAGTTCGAATGACTTTATTTATTTGATCTTGTAAATTTGTATGTTTACTGTTTATTCTGAAGCAAATTATAATGATTTGAACACATTGAATACCTCTTTTTGGACTCTATGAAAGTCTTGAATGAAGTTAGAAAAGGAATGGGGGGGGAGGTTGGGAGAAGCAGTGTTTGATATGTGTATGTTGTTTCTTTTGAGTGAGTTGCCAGAATGAAGGGGAAACTAATAATTGGGTTTTCCTTTTTTTTCGCTTCTAAAGATAGGCCAAGGAACCTACAGCAATGTGTACAAAGCTCGAGAGAGGGACACCGGAAAGATTGTTGCTTTGAAGAAGGTCCGATTTGACACATCAGAGCCCGAGAGTGTCAAGTTCATGGCAAGAGAGATATGGATACTGCAGAAGCTAGATCATCCGAATGTCATCAAGCTTGAAGGACTAGCCACGTCAAGGATGCAATACAGTCTTTATCTGGTTTTCGATTTCATGCTGGCAGACTTAACCAAGGTTATCTCCCGCCCAGGCGAGAGGCTCACAGAATCACAGGTTGGGATTTCACTTCTTATGGCTACAAAATTTATCTTTTGCTATTGGATCCATAGCGATGAACTGAGAATTGCCAAGTTTTTTGGTGCTGTAAATGGTATGGAACATGTGAATTTATCAGGAAATACAGTGAATGAATAAGAAAATTTCCAAAATGGTTTGGAAACTATGTACATGAAAAGACTATAGTAAGGATATGTCATCATTCTGTGTTGTTTTGGTACATGTTGCTGATTAGCTGAATTTTAGCTTTCTTTGTCAATTAGAAATTATTCCTGAGCTTCACAAATTTTCTATTTCTCACTATTAAGATTTGGTCTTTGTCAAGGTTGGTTATTTTCATAAAGGTGATACTAGAGTTTTCTATGTAGGTCAAGTCTTATATGCAGCAGCTGCTTTCAGGCCTCCAGCACTGCCATGAAAGAGGAATTTTACACCGAGACATCAAAGCTTCCAACTTGTTGATAGACAGAACAGGGATGCTGAAAATAGCAGATTTTGGGCTCGCAAATTTTTTTATTCCTAAACAAAAACGCCCCCTTACAAGCCGAGTCGTGACACTCTGGTACAGAGCTCCAGAGCTACTATTAGGTTCTACAGACTATGGAGTTGGAATTGACCTCTGGAGTGCTGGATGCCTGTTAGCTGAGATGTTTGTTGGAAGGCCATTTATGCCTGGGAGGACAGAGGTAACACTTCTTCATACTGGTTAAACTCTTCAGATCTTAAACACCGAGAAAGATGAATAAGCTATTTTGAGTGCATTCGGATGGTCCATGTAAAGTAAGATATGGTAGCTTTTTATTTTTGATATATAAGTACTTGGCAACATGCATCATCTAGAGTGCGAAGAGAAGGGCTACTGTAATAATGACAATATTTGAACTAGTAAGCATCTTTAGTTGTGAGTGTATTCTTGCAGTAACATCTAATTTGTTGAACTTATTTTCTTTTGTTGTTCATGGAATAGAACTATTGCCTATTTTCATGTAATATTGTTTATGTGATAAATTACCATTTTAGAAACTGCCCCCACTCTTAAGAGGAGGAGATGCCAAAGGAAATAAGTACCTTAATTTTAATTCCATGCATTTTAAGGTCTACTTAGTCCCTTATTGTGCGAGGATATGAATGTGATAATCTCATTATTGGCAGGTTATTCAATGTATTAAGCTTCTTGTGCATTCAGGTTGAGCAGCTTCATAAGATTTTTAAGCTTTGTGGCTCACCATCAGAAGATTACTGGAAGAAGATGAAGCTACCAACAAGCTTTCGACCACCACAAAATTACAGGCCTAGTTTTCAAGAAGCCTTTGGAGAGTTCCCTCCCGCTTCATTTGGTATCTTGACCACACTTCTTGCTTTGGACCCTGCATATCGTGGCACTGCTGCTTCTGCCCTCCAAAGTGAAGTGAGTACATTGGACCCTTTCTATGTAACTATTAGTATCACTGCTCCTCTGTCCTTTAGTTATGATTTTCTGCTAATGAAAAGGCACACTGTTCAAAAGAGTGCAGAGAAAAATTTGTGAGTCTTGACTTGAGTGAGCAGCAAGATTTGCATAGACTTCGAGAAGTTCTCTCTACTATATTTTCAGTCAAATGAAATCTCCTTGTAATCTAACAGCCTAACACTTGAGGTCTTAAAACTTCCATGATATACAAGAAGCCATGGGCTAGCATCATAGCATGTTATTGTGATTTTCCATTATGAACTAATTAAGTTTTCAATGAGCTAGCAATGTTCTGAAATTTGGTTGCTCTGAAAATGAAACCAAAGGACAGACCAGAATCTATAAGTTGTACTATTAATGTATGTTGCAATGTTTTGTTCCTGACAAACATATGTGAACTTTAGCAAAAATATCCTATCCTATGTTCTAAAAGTTCTTCTTGATTGCAGTTATTTTGTTCAAGTCCATTGGCTTGTGACCTTTCAGGCCTACCAGTAATCTTCAAGGAGGATGAGCCAACTCAAACCAATGAACGGAAGAAGTACGTTTTTAGTTCAGAGTATAGTAGTTTTATATAATGATCAGGATTATTCCATTTATTAGGTGGAAAGAAAGGAGATGTAAGATGATATTTGTTTAACATGCACATAATCCTAGCAAAACAAAATGACTTATAATGCTTATTCTGTTCTGAATATTCAAATACGAAGTTCTCAGTTAGCCAATTTCATAATCCATTACCTCTGGAAACTTCATTTCCTTTCCTATTAAATTTGTTATGCTGTGCTAAATGTCTTTTCTTGCTGGATAGTTGCTATGGCCCATTGGTCTGTGTAGTTTTGTATGCTCCAAGGAAATTGAAAAAAAAAAACATTGTATTTGCAATTACATTATAATACAAAATTTCGTTTTCTTAAAAGGCTTTTATAAACGAAGTCCTCACCGCAAATGACAGTAAAATGTATTTGGCTATAATGCATCAATTAGATGACATATTTATAAAAAGTCCAGAAACATAATAATAATATTTCCATCTGATGCCTAAACGCCAAACAACAGAATTACCTAATTGTCTCGTTCCATCTTATAGGCGCAGGTCAAAAACAAAGCAATCCTCTCGAAAGAAACACGAAGGTCATCGAAGAAAGGTTTCATTTGCAGAACAAACCAAAGGAGATAGTGAATCTTCTAAAGAGGTAAATTGAATCTTGTTCTCAACACATCCCTAGAAGCAACATGTTCAATTGAATTGAATACAGTGAAAATTTTATTTGATTCTCTTTTTGTCTTCTTTCAATTCGATGGTTGTGGAAGAGTGTGTTCAGAAGGATCTTTGCAGAAATTATCATTCTATTGTGGGCAGGAAAACGTTTTCATTCCTGTGAAAGTAGTACAAGAAACGGTTGACCATTTTTGTTAACAGGCATTAAATGTATTAGTCATAAGTTTGTCCTAGCTGCTAGATTATGTTTGCATCAATAATTTTGAGCAATTTGGTAGTGGAGTTATCATCATGGAGCAGCTTGTCAAGTGAAAAAAAGATGAGCCTTTTAAAGTGAAGCTCATAGTGATTACTTAAGATAAAGTAATAGCTTTAAAGTCATATTTTGCCTTCACTTTCATTTTATTCCCCTATTTCTGTATGCCCAGCACAAAAGGCAAGGTGCATTCCCATCCCCAATTGTTGAACTATTTCACCTAGAGTTTTTTCAAGGAAGATGCCTTCTGATAAACTATGATAAGTTTCTGATATCAGTTTCTGGAGCATATTCCAGTTGAGAAAGTGTTTAGCATTGTTTGAAGCAAGTTTCAACCAAGCTTTTTAATTGGTATAAGGAACTATGCTTTCGTTTAATCCTCTCCAGAAATATGCTTTTGTTTAATCCTCTCTCGAAACAGAAACTGAGTAATGTCATTTTTACTCCTTCCCCTCATAAAGGATATGAACATGTGAGAAACCAAATAATAGTTCTCCTTGTAGATGCTTTTTAACATGCTGCTAGTCTACCACTAGCTAAGTGGCATGAAGCCAGAGGAAACTTGGCATTTACTATAACTAAACAAAAGTTCTACGAAGTACTATTTTTTGTTTTCCTTTTGTCATTAGCTAAGAGCACTTAACCCAAACCAGGATCATCATTGAATCCCCATTTTCTCTATAGAAGTGCATACCATTGTAATATGTACTAAGGCTAATTCACTAGAGAACTTGTGTTTCTTTTATTTAGATGGAGAAAAATGCAGACACAAACGTGCAAGGATTGGAATTGCACAGTGCAAGCAGCAGTTCCTCTAGTATGAATCGAACGAGGCATGAGGAGAGTCTGCGAGCATCCCTTTCCCCAATTCTTCATTCGAACCTGAAAAGGTCTCCAAAAACTGAGGCTCATCCTAATGCCATCAAGAACATTCAGAACTTTACCCTTTTGCAAGCCTCTATAACAGATATCATTAACCACAACCGAGGCAATGGATTTCCTCAATATCGCAGGTCTATCTCTACGTTGGATTTCCGAACACTGGATCCTGAGAAGATATCAAAACTGTTCGGCTTGGATAAAGATTAGGTAATGGAAGTTGATCTATATTTAGTTCAGACTACCTTGTATTATGAGTTATTGCTCTATTTAATCTTTGTGTATGAAGTTTTTTTTTGGAAGAGCTGTGCTATAAAAAATGGATGCATAGTTTTTACTACCTTGTTTATTTTCGGACTAAAGAACTAGAGTGGCAGCAAATTAAGCAGTGATTCCAAAGATATTCTCTACCATTTGATCCATAGGGGAAAGTATTATATTGTATTTACTTGTACTGTGCGTTTGGATTGAGGGAAATGGAGGGAAGGGAAAGGAAGGGGTGTGTACCTCTTCATTACCTTTCCTTCCCCTCCATCCACTCGATCCAAACACAAGGGTAAAGTTGTATGCACTAGGTTCTGCAGTGGTTAAGTGCTTAATTTCTTCCTTTCTTGAAATAAAAGAGAGATACAACAAAGTATGAAATGCTTATTTACAGAAGTTGGAATACTCTGTTAATTAACAGAGAAATTGTGATTGATTGATTATGGATTATTAATAAAGGCAAGAACTTTCTTATAATCTCCTATAAACATTATACCAGCAACCTAGCAGCAACTATTCATTTATTTAAAAGGGTAGAAATTAGAAAAAGAAAAAGAAAAAAGTTTAAGACCAAGAACTAACTACTTCAAATCAACATATAATTCAGTAATGAAGCACACCTTTAGTACACAGAACTCAGTAACACGATCACCATTTATGATGTGATAAACTGAACTGAATTTGCTGAATAAAAGTTTTGTTGTTTTGGTCAGTCATCATAATAATAATTATCTGTAAACTTGTTCTTGATCCATTTGAAGCTGTTGCGCAACGATAATTTGAGCTTACCTTCCATGGTGTACATGTTATAGGATGCAACCCTCTTCCTCCTCTTCAGCTCTGGATTCCCAGAAGTGGCTAACACATCTACCTTGGCAGTGGGACCATTAAAACTGTATGATTTAGACCTGTCCTCGTACTCCAACCGGATTTCTGAATATCCTGGAAATGATTTGCTCTTCTCCATCATGAGGATTGAGGGAGGGAGCTCTAGCTAAGAGCAGCAGAGTTGAGCTTCTTTATGTTTTATAGAGCAAAAGGAAAGTTAGATTTTTTTTTTCGATGACATGCAAAATATTCATTAATTGTGCAATTTTAGTGCGGAGTGCATGATCGATGACGTGGCTTATTAATTGATGAATAATGATTAAAACCATTTAAGATTCTTTTGCAGCACAAAAAGTTATGCAAAATTTTCACGCTTAAAATATTATTTAAAAATTTTATTGATAATTTTAATATAAATAAAAGATTCAATAATCAATATTATTAATAAAATTTTTAAAAATTATCATTAATGTTTTTAATTGATCTTAACCAATGGTTTAAGGTTCGAACCAACTAAAAAATCATCATTAAGACATGATGTTAACTATTATCAAATATATATATATATGCAGTTAAAAATTAATGATTTTAATATATATAATTTTTTATTTATAAAGAATTCAACGTTTCAAAATATCAAAAATATTCAAATAGTTTTGATTTAAGATGGTTCTATCATAAATATGACGCGTCACAATGATTGGTTTGAACACTCATTATCATACATATATTTACATTTTATTTGAAAATATATAAAACTAAAATTCATTTTAGTTTTAAATAAATTAAAAATAAATTCGTTTGCAAATGAATTTATGTAAAAATTTTTATTTGATTTTTTTATATTAAATTGTAGAATTTATTCAATTTTTATATTTAAAATATTTGAAATAAATGAATTTGAATCTAATGTTTAAAATTTTCATTTTTTCATTTAAAAATTTTATCATTTAACTCATTTTTATTCAATTATATAAAAAAGTTTTTGTTGAAATAAGTTTTTTTTTTGTATTTTGTAAAATTTATTTGTAAATTTTAGTAAGATGTAAACACTAACTGGCATTATCTTCTGGGTTGCGGCGGTTTGTTGTTATTTTAAAAATAGTTTTTTTTGCTTAATAATCAATTATTGAATTATGATTGAATTTGGTGGCTAAACCTATTGAAGAGCTAAGGAGTTGAAAGGAAGGCCAGTAGGCCACCATTGGTGTCCAGGATGAAGATTAAAGAAAGTGGTGGGGGCCATCAAAGTTAGGTTAGAGCTCGTGGGACCTACTAAAACAGTTGCTAAATTAGAGAAGGAATATGGGTGGTAAAGGCCCAGATGGGCCGTTGAATGATTCATGCAATATAGAAACGGGGTAAGTGCTACTCCCACTTTCTCTGCTTTATTTGCGGATCATGAAATGACTCACACAATTGATATTTGGAACAAGTGCTTTAATGTAATGCCTCGTTTGGCTAAAGTTCAAAAATATTCCCATCGCTGGTATGAAACCCTATAATAGAATAGAATAGTGGTAACTGGCATTGAGAGTTGGAGGGGTAACCCAAGACAATCGAGAAAATATGTTGAAGCCTAGTGCAATTTTGGACATTGGCAGATACCATATGTCTCAATAATTTCACTTTTACACTTATCTTTGAGGCAAATTTACTTAGCCTAAACCATCTTTTAAAACACTATGTTATATTATTATTTAGAAGCAGAGTCAATCACGAGCGAGTGACGTAATAGATTTATCTTAACTTTTCATAATCTTCACAAATGACGCACGTGCATGAAATACTTATATATTGTAATTAAAATCTATTAATCACATCAGACGTGATTTACTCGAACAAAAACTCTTATCGATAAATTCGTATTGCAATTAAATGATAGAAAAAAATAGCACAAACCCAAATTTCCCCCTTGCCTTGATGCAGCGGGGAAGGAAGTGCATTCTTTGCCCAGAGGTCGGGTTCGAATTTCTCTTCCTTTCTATGATGTAATTTTTTATGTTATAAAAAAATAAATTGGTTTTTATCTGAATCCATGAACCCCTGCCTCAAATCAGGAAAATGTTCCATTAGGTCAGTGAGGGAGGTTTTTTCGAATCTTCAAGTTAATTTAGTTCAGAAATGACCACATATAAGATTCCACAGCAGCTTCCAAAAGGTACTTTCAATAAACATCTACAAAACAATTAGCTTTTACTTGGGTTGTACAAGAAATTGAAATTAATTAATGTTCTAAAATGAAGTTTGAGAGGAATTGAGGAGATAAAATGTTGAATTTTCTGATGGTAAAGTATATTATCTCATGCCCATCTTAAATTGAACAATTATATTTCTTTTCGTTAAGCATGAGACAATATACTTTACGAATAAAAATTCTAACGTCTCAATTCTTCGATCCCCTAAAACTTCATTTTTAAAACATTAATCTTGTTCTATTCTTTGTCCAAACCAAACAGGTTCTTACATTTTACATGGTAAGCTCACACTACATTGAACAAACTTCAAGAATGAATGCTTAGGCGACATCATCTTTGGCATGCATTTAGGAGTGAAACAAAAAATTGTAAAGTAAAACCCAAAAAGCACTTAGGATCCCCACATTCATTAATGGTTGATTTCATTCCGCATCAGTTTATCGATAGACCTACTGATCATGCGACATAGTGAGGGCATAGGCCACTTAGAAAATACACAAATTTACAGAATAACTTGATACAATATATAAGAGCATCTACTACAGCCATAAAATTGGAGGTGGAGCCCAAGAATTACTGCTAGAAGTTATTTAGTCAAATTGATGCTTGAAGAAATTGGCACCATCTTCTACATAATCTGTTATGATGCTTCCACTTTGAGTCATTAGGATTCTGTACACCATCTTCGAACAAATCTCGCCTAACCTTCTATCGCCACCTACAACCCCTTCTACGGTCAAGCCCTTCAGCAGAATTTCCTTTTCATGCACCTGTCATTTTGAAAAAAGAGCCAAACAAAGAGAAAGAAACCAAATTCATAAGTGGCGGCTAAATTGGCAAAAGCTTTCATTGTCCGAACAGAAGCAGAATCATCTGTGCATAATGACTCCCTGGTTCATGAAATTTATCTATGTTAAACAAACAAGTCAAAATTAGAGAAAGAAGAAAGAGGTTGAATCATAACTTTGTAGAAATTAGCAGATTGAGCAAATTTTGTGAGAAAGCCTTGAACCATAAGATCTAAATGAATAAAACCCCTTTTGAAACAAAAACTACAAGCCATAGTTCTAGTCATTGCAACTCGCAAGACACAAAAACCCACAAAGACACTCCTATATCCTACACAAGCAGGTCCTTCATCCAAACGGCACACACCAAACCTTATACAAGATATTATTAAGTTGGAAGAATAAGTTCTCATGAATTCATCTCTTGAATATTGATGGTGCGCAAATAGCTCCTCCCTTCATTAATACTAGATATTATTTTTTAGGATAGATCATCAAGGTTGAAAATATGAACAAAATAAGCACATGCATGCTGGAGACTCACAGTACAGTTTACTCACCACAAGCTCTTTTTTATTGAGGGCATGTCAACCGGGTCCCTAGAGATCATAGACCCATTAGCATTTACAGATAATCTTGTTAACTTCTTTCTGCATTTCAAACCAAAAGGATTCACATCAGCTAAACACGCATGTAAGGCCGTTTATGTCGTTATTAGCAACTTACATTTACAATAGCACACATGCATGTGTGTGTGTAGTAACAATGCCAACAAATTATCATAGGTCAGATGGATTTTTCTATAAGAAATAAAATTAAATTGAAAGAGAGAAATAGGGGTGCAACCCAAGTAAAAGAGATGTATACAAGATCATAAACACCAAAAGAAAATGAAATATGAACTAAAATCTTTGGTGTTGTTTTGTAATGTTTTTGTTCTTATGTTTCCAAAAATAGGAAGTAAAGCTTTTCTTTTGTTGTGTTTTTCATTCTTAAAACCAACAAACAAGTTTGGTAGTTCAGACTCTTATGTGATTTCAAAAGAAAATGCAACATGTTTCATTCTTAAAACCAAAAACAAGGGATATCATTATTCCCTTTTGTCTTATTTTTTATTTTATCATTGGACATTCATTTTGGTCTCTCTATACCAATTTTGACATTCAACTATTCAAATATGGTCTCTTTTTTATTTAAGCAACAGTTTTTTTTTTTTTTTCAAATATTATATATTAAACAAACAATAAACTGCAACATGTCTTTCAAGTGGACAATATTGTGTGACTCTATGTTGACATAGTCAACGACATCAACTAGAGAGGTTGGTACAATTGAGAGAAGAATGACCAACTGGAGAGGTTGGTACAGTTGAGAGAAGGATGATCAAAATGAAACTGGATTCATAGTTTTGTAATTTGGATATTATGTTTGACAAACCTAAATCAACTAGAAATAAAAAATATTTTCTCTTTCATTTTTATATTTTTCTAAAAGAAGATTTTAATTATTTTCTAAAAAAAACTTTTTGAAATGTTACTTCAAATTTTCATCAAGTCAAAATTTATATGGGTCAATCGTTCTTGATTATTGATATAATTTGAGATTTATTGCCAAATCTTAACTCAAGGGACATTTCAATGTTGTTTAGCTATGAGAGGAAGAGAAAATGAGAGCCCTTTGGTCATATGACTGTTTTTTGCATGGTCATCTGAAATTTGTCATTATCAAGGTTGCAAAGCAATTCTTGATTGCACTGAAGATTTGAATCGATTGAAAATTTAATTGGTAATTTTTTTTAAAACTTCATTAATAATGTATGAGCATACTCAGTTAATATTACTAATGAAATTTTCAAAATTATCAATCAAGTTTTCAACCGATGCAAATCTCTGGACTTGAACTTTGTACAGCCAACAATTTTTTTTTTTTTTGAGGTTGCTCCCTTATACTTCCAATTTGTCTAATTGCACAAAAATTAGCTAGTTAGAAATATATATGAATTTTGATTGCAAGAATTCGAATAATATCTACTTACACAAAACCCAACTAAATGGTACCCAAAAGTCTAAAACAGGATAGTTTGGCATCCAATCCAAATAGCCATATAAAGACCAAAGCCAGCATTGTTTGAGGCCTGTGATGATGCACGCAATTGACCATGGGCTCCTAAAACCCAAATATTGAACACTTACCATTTCAAATTCCTTCAAGGATCCTTTCAAGTCATTTTGGGGCTGATTTATGTCTATTCATGCCGGCTTCCATTAGGCTTTGTGGACCTTGCTCGTGCCGTCTAATTGTACCTTGAGGTTGTCATGCAGCCCCCATGACATTTGTATTGTCTCCTTTGACAAACCAACCTTTTCACTGATTTGAAACATGGCCTTTTTTAATCACCCAGCTGGAGTAGCTGTAGAGCCTTATCTATGCACTGTGTCGACTTCGTTTGCACTAAAACACAACCAGTGTCGTGACTTGTTCCAATTGGCAACACATCTCTTAGAAAGAAAATATCTCAAATTTAAGTTGCCACCCCCAATTATAAAAGAAATACAACAATGCCATTTGGTGGTTTCTTTTAAATTTAACACTTATAAAAGAAACTCACTTATGAATATTATAAAGAGGATTGTCGTGCGGATAAATGAGGATTAATGGTAAATTAAATCATTGTTGTAAAAAAAATTATTTGTGATTTGGGTTTTGAGGTTTGCAAGCCTAGATCAAGAAATAAAGAAAGAAGAAGAAGCATAGGTCAAAAAACTTCCTTTCAGTGGTTGAAGCTTTGAAGAGGGGCCTAAAGATGCAGCGACTTAACATATCTTAAATTGAGTTCTTAATGCTCAAATTTTGTGTATACCTATTTAAGCTAAATTGCTTTATTTTGATTTAAAACAGGTATCAAACATAGCTTAACTGTAACCAGATCGAGATGCCAAACTAGGATTTTTCACAAACGGGACCATGACCTAAGTGGATTCATTGATAAATGATAGGCTTAAGTCACAATTAAAAACGGTTTTATAAACATAATTAAAAGTTGAAAATTATTTTTAAGAAATTGAGTTTATTTTAGAAAATCATTATTACTTTTGTTTTTTTAAATATTAAATAATTTTTAGAATTATTTTTATTTTATCAAAAACTATTTTAAAAACCGTTTTGTGAATTAGGATCTTATTCCCATCCTTTCTCTTATCAAAAGACATTTCTTTTTACAATAAACGCATCATCACTTAAAAGCTTAAGTGTTACATAGGATTTAACCACATTTTTTCCCTTAAATTATAATGTTAGTAAGTAATTTCGTTTTTTAATATTTCAAATAATAGAAGGATTTTGGTCCATGAATTAATGAACATTCTTTTTCATAATAATGATTGAGTTCCTGAGTTGGTCTCATAATTTTTCTTTCAATATAATTGTATTTATGGTGCTATATTGTCGTATTAAATTTAATAAAATAACATTATTTTTTAATTTCGAAGTAAAAATTAATAAATTGTGGAGGCAACTGGAGAAATGCGATCTGGCAGAACATCATTATCCACTCATGAAGTTTGAGTAGAAAAAATAAAATTTAAAAGGTTGATTTGATTTTAGGTTACTTAATTATTGTCCTTAAATCATGACTTTTTTTTAGTAAACCTTATATTTGATTATAATAAACAGAAAATATTTTTAAGGTTAAAAATTAAACTTATTAATATTACGATACCATCTTATATATGATTAAAAAGATGTGGATAAATCTTAAGTAACGATGTGTTTTTTTATTATTAAAATAAAATGAGATGTTCACTACAACAAAGTTGAATATCAACGACAGTCACAGTCTCTTCGTAGATGATATTGTTTTCATCGTTGATAAACCTATCGTAAAGCAGGACCTCGTTGATAAATGACATCAACAACAGAACAAAATTCCATCTTTAATAGTTAGTTTTTGCTGTGAGCCCGTGAAGGAATATCTTGTTGTTAATGGTTTTTGAAAACTTCCATCGCCAATGAAGTTTATTATTTTATTCACTATCGACGACAAAAATCCCTATAAGGTCACATGCTATTGTTGATGTCATTTTGTTCAAGTTCAAAATACTGAACTCTTCGCTCTACAATTCGTGAAAATAACTCTGAAAAAATAAAAGCAAAATTATTTTTTTGCATTTAAATGAGACACATGTGTGCACTGGATTTAATTCGATCAAAATTTTGATCAAAATGATTTATTGAATACTCCTTGTATAATGTAGAAATGTAAATTTATCAAATTTAAAATATAAAAAAAAACATTAAAACATAAAGAAAAATACAAATTGTTTCATGATAATAACTTTAAATCTTTGTTCTACTAAACCTATATTTAAATATACTAACAAAATCTCAAAAATTAAACGTTAGTTTTGAAAATTTGTTCTACTAGTAATTGATTGATAAGTGTGTCCCTCCTAGGATGGCATTAAGGGCAGGCTAATTGGGAGGGAAGAGTGCTTTCTCCATTCTCATCTTTATTTTTTAAAACTATTTTCGTTTTTGTCATGACGATTTTTATTTTATCATGTTTACGTTTATAATGAAATTTTTTGGGAACCTAAATCCTTAAATAAATGTGAAGATTTTTTTTAACTCATTTTAAAAAAAATAAATACACTTAAAAAATAACAAAAAAATATATTATATCAATTAATAAACAAAAAAATGTAGTATAATGTAAATTAAAATATATATTTGAAGATTAAACAGGTCGATGAGTATTATTTCCGTCATCTTCTCGAACTAGTCAGACATTTTCTATCGTCCTCTTTTTATCCCGTGAAAATAAATTTCTTCCAATTTCAGCTCCTTTCGTCCGTCCGTCGGTCCGTCGAAGACGAGATGGAACAGAAACTTTTGCCATCCATCCTCCCTATGCATATGTGCTTGTCTTATTTGTCTTATTTCATGTCTCCATCTTAAGCCTTAATCAGGGAGATAAAATCATGTTTCGTGTATGTTCATATCAAGGACAGGGAGGACCCATTAAATAGAAAATCTCATAATCCCCCATCGCCCACCTTCACGTGGTTTTCACACATAAAATTGTGCACGGCCTTATCTGAAATGATGGTAGCCCCACCAGTGTCGGATCTTCCCCCTCCATTAATTAAAGCATTGCTCTTCCATGATTAATTACATGCAAAAAGCAGAATTAATCTTATTAATTACTAGTAAAAAAACTTAATTAATGGCAGTGAAAATGGGAGAATATATCACAACACGGTATTTTCATTTTTCTATAGAATTTCGCCTTTAATTACATTTGATGTTAGAAGGGCAAATTGCCATGTACATCCAGGCAGTGCTAAGGTCATAAATGCTCCATATTAGAAGAAATTAGGTCCACAAATCCAGCATGCCCGAATACAGTTCCCTGGTTGATGTTGCTTCATACAAACTAGACTGGCCACTTGATAATATTTGTTCTTTACCGCTAACATGATCAACATTTTCAAACATTTCGTGCCCGTTTGGTACATGACCAAATCTTAAGAAGATAAAATATGATTGACTTCGTTTAATCTTAATACCAAAAACAAATACCCATTTATAAACACTAAACAAGCACTTTCAAGTCTACCAAGAATCTGTTCATGCAAGATTCAATTTATATTGTCAATCAAAGTTAAAGCGGGCTCGATTGGAACTGTGCTTCTCTAGAAAGGTCCAATAATACCTCAATTAAGAGTGCTTTAATGATATGTCGTTATAAATTCAAAGACAATAGTTTATTCTAGCAAATAATGAACGGAATGAATAGCAAACGCAAAGTAACAATAAACTCAATATATATTGAAACTGAGAACAATACTGATACAACAAGTTTACAAGATTGAAACCTCAAAATACCATATGCATGTCTCGAGCTTGTTGTAGTGAATACGGAGCTTTCAATGTAACTCTAACTTGATTTTGAGACAAACACAGAACGAGAATGAAAAAAAGGAATTACAGTTATGGTTACAGTACAACCACTCCAATTGACTGGAAAGTAAAAAAAACTGAAAGGTAAAAGAAAATAAATGCAGATAGATAGATAAACGATTATTTGATGAGTCCTTTATAATTTATTCTACTACTATTTATAATGCTTTAGGCTTGGACAATTGTATTGATTCTCCCAAAGGGTTTCCTATATTTTCACTTACTCACGTTCTCTTGATTAATTGTACCTAGCATGCCACGTGTTCAAATCTTTTACTCATCTACGTGAGTTGTATCTAATCATAACCATTTTAACTTAGTCAAATTAAATACACGACTTTTGATTTTATCCTCGATCCCTGAAGAGTCGGATTGACAGTTAATTATGTGTACTCAAGATTGAAGTAGCATTCTCTCGAGTTTATCAGCCTTGAGTCCTCGAGCTGATCTTCTGTCTCGATGTTGTCCATCTAACTTCTGTTTCAAAAGCTCTTATTTCACGGGTTTTCTGACAATTAGTCGTCTTATCTCATTTAATATTCTTATCGCGTCTCTTCTCTTTCCAACCGTATTCTCTCTTACACAATAAAACCTTTATATGTGACCTGATACTAAATTATTTTTGGTATAAACAGCGTCGGTCAGATTAATTAATTAACACTAGAAATTATCAATCTTTTTAATTGCAATTTTAATGGGTGATGTGATGCATATCAGATCCTCCTAATTTTCTAGACACAAAACAAATTAATTAATTCAATAATATTATTTGTGGTTGTTAAATAATTTATAAAGCTTGTTTTCCAAAAATCAAGGCAGCGTTTTCATGCAAAGACAATTGGAGACAGTGATGTGGACTCTTTTTCAAACGACGTAACTCATGTCTGAGTTACTACAAAAATTTAGGTCACAGTCGATTGCAGTGTATGTAGGTTGCAAGTACTATATATAAGAAAGCAGCACAGGAAGAGGCTATAATACAACTCAACCTAAAAGAGATCATCGAAACAAATCAATCATTCAAAGATGGCTACTAAGCATCGGGTCCTTCTTCTGGCTTTTATACTTCTTTGCTTCATTTCAGTCACTGCTAGAGGTAAATAAGAGTAATTCATTTAAACCAAGATGGTGATCAAGATTTTATATATGTTAATCGACTGTTATTAATTTTATGTTTTTGGGTTCTTAGAAATTGATTAATTTTCTTTTCAATTTGCAGCACGCAGTTTGCGAACAGTGATTAATAACAATAATGGATCAGCTGATTATCACGAGAAAAGCCATGATGATAATGATTTACTTACTACTAAAGAAGATGGATTACCTGATAACGATGAATTAGTCGCCATGGATTACACTCCTGCAAGAAAGAAGCCTCCAATCCACAACTGAGAATACCAAATTTTGTATTGAAAATAGTAACTACTAGTTAATTAGTTTATCTCAGTACCTCGCCTTTTCAACAGTTTCTATATATATAGCTAGGGTTTATGCATCCTTTAATCATCTAGAGAGATACTTTAATGTAAAATGTAATACGATTGTAACATATAGAGTCTAGCTAGTTTCTAAATTAATATATGTGATGCATTATTATCATTTTCTGTCTATCAAATCCCTAATTACTTCCATGTATAGGAATATGATTAGTGTTTGTGCTGGAAAAAATAACATGTATTATTGATCTTGGCGTATCATCAGCTGGAAATTAGTAGTAATTAGTTTTTAAGCAAATATTGATCACATGATCAATTTAATCATATTATTATAAACTTTAATATATATCAACCTAATTAATTACAATTGAGTAAATTGGTCTGAAATCATATTTGAGGATTCATGGAATATTTGCATTTGTACAGATTTGAATAATGTTTTACCAATTTAATTTCCATGGCAAAAATGAAGTAACTAACATATATGCAATATTGCAACAATAATATTTCATCTTGTGGTTGCATTTTTGCATCTGATTATATTGCAAGGTTGTCATTAACAATGAAAAAGTAGATATATATAACTAAATTTGGTTGATTTAATACTTTGATTATTTAGACTTGAGTATTCGATTCTTGCATGATTTACAGTTAAATTTTTCTCATTGAACATTGAAGTGTGCTCTATAAGTACCTTTTGCTCTAGCAGCAGTTTCAGTTTATAGTTTTGTAAAACGGATTTTAAAGCAGTTTTTATGCGGTATCACATGTTAATTTGCGCGTGTCGTGTTAAGTCCACCTCTTCGAGCGGGTCAAAAATAAATCATTCACATCCGACGTAAAAAATTCACAAGTAAACCTTTCGACCTGACTGCAAAGAGATTCAAACTGTAAATTAACAGTAAAGCTAAAGATTGTTTAGCATTTGAAAAAACAGTTGTAAAAGTAGTTCAATATCCCATGATACATAAGCTAAGCTATGTCGACTTGTTTACTTGATGAAGTCTTTTGATTGTTGTATCAAGAACCCAAAATCAAATCTCGATTTCACATGAGATTCAAGGATAAAGGACGGAGGATTACCTTATGCTTGATGGGTGTCGATTGTTACGAACAACCTGTTCTCTTTTTTGGCACGAGAATGCTGGAGAACCGAGTTTTTTAATCTAGCTTTGAAGTCCAATGGATTCCGTCGGTTCAAGTGCATTTAGGTTGGAGTATTTTGTTTGGTTTCTTTTCTTTGTAGTTAACCATTGGATAAAAAAGAAACCCTCTTTGTGTAATCACTAATCGATCAAGCAAATTTATGTTCGCAACAATTAGATCTCCCCCTGCCTATTCAGAAATTGCATTTCCCCCAATTCATTGGGAATTTTATGTTAGGATGTTAAGAAATTGATAGGATCGTGCTAAGATATTTTATTTTTCACAGAAGCAAATCCAAAATCTTTGTAAACACAGCAGTACACAAGAACAACATACTACTTCAACGACTTGGGTTTATTTTTGTAACTTCATAGTTACATTTTTACAAATAAAAGAGAGAGGGAGTCCAAAATGTAAATTGATCTTGTCAAAAATAGTAGAAAATTGTGAGAATTGATTGGTTCATTTTGAAGGTATAACTAGCAAATATGGGTATGCCTCTTTGCCAATTGCTCCCAGCGTAACGTTTGAATTGAGATTCAAAAGGCCAGGTATAGTCGATCAGATCTTGAACCCACTTCTGAACCCACTGCTTCAACAACATTTAAACAAGCCTCTACAAGTTGCAAATGCCTCCAAGTACCACCCCTGATCCCTTGATGTAATGATCTGGAGTTGGCTTTTGACAGGGAGGATATAATGTAATTTTCTCAACAACAGGTAAAGAGTAGGTTTATTTCAGCCTTCTATAACCCTCTTGTTGAAAAGCAAGCCAGCCTCTGCAGCAAGAACATCCTTTTCTGAAACGCTACATACTTCAGAATCCGATATGCAAAACCAGCGTAAAATTTCAGCCTCGGAATTGTCATCAGCACCTTCTCTGTGTGACGCTGCTCCCACGCTTCTGTAAACAGTATAATGCCCACTTCTGGCTCTTCCAATGTGTTCCACAACAGAGACAAGACGATATTTTCTGAAGGTAACGACTGGCAACTCATGCTCACCTGCGCTCAAAAAATGACATGTTATACAAAAAACCTCCCCATCTCCAAATTCTATATGTCAAAGATCATATAAAATTGATTCAGTAAATTTACTAGTTTCATAACATAATTTGAATTTAAATTCTAACTATAACTTCTTTATTAAGATAAATAGCAAACTTCTTTGACACATGGAGAGACAAAGCATGTACTTGCTTTCACAAAGGTGGTGTTTAAAAAGATGCTAGCCCTGGAAAATCACTTTCATCTTCACTATTGAAGAAACCTCAATGCATTCACCTATAAGTCTCATATGCTACGGTTCCAACCAACAATTATGTGGTGCAGATGCTCTTACATAAAATAAAATCCAAAACAAAGAGTTTGCAATAGAAGTTCAGGATAATTATTTCCTTTAACTTCATAAGCAAACTAAAACTATTTTAATAAACAATTTACTGCTACACCTCAGACCAAAGGTGCAAACAAAACCCCAAGAGGCCAACATTTTTCCTCTATTGGTCAGTAGAAGACACATGAAGCCATCACCTTGCATCACAACCAGCACTTAAAAATAGGCCAAAAGGGGCTTAAGAGAAAAAATTAGGTTCCAGGCCAGTTTGTTTTTTGGATAGGGTTCCAGGTCAGTTGAATTAAAGTAACAACCGAAGCGTTATTTAAACGTAGTTGTTCAAACGACAATAGAAATTATTTCAATATCTCCAATTTCAAAGAAGTTCCCCCATTTTTGGTCTCAGAATGAGAAATATCCTAAGACATTCAGAAAGCCTCTACACTAGTGGCGTGCAACATTTTGTGGAGGTTCGAAAACAGAGACACAGCGCGCTCTAACACTGCTCCATAAGACAGTTTCCAATTCTTGCCTTACCATAATTCTCAAGACATATAAATACCTTACTTTCGTATTCTACGTAAAGATTAATTTTTTGGACAGTGTACATGCTTTTCAAGCATAATGAAAATTCACTTCTGAAAATACGGTGCTGATGATTATAAATCAAGCCACATATGCACATATCAGTAATAGCTTAATGAACCTTGTCATCAAATTGCATGAGCGTTTCTGTATCCACTGTTTTTAAACAGTCTTCAGTTTGGGGCAAGTTGGATTCGCCTAAAAAAGCTTCTGCATGTGCAATTGATCCAAATTCATCTGCCGTCACTGCTTCTGAATAAATTCTTTTTCCCGTTGGCCTATAAACATGATTTTGTATTCTTGAATCAAATTGCATATTGAAGTGATCGAGATGAAGGCTTGGTTTTTGGTATTGCAGCTTTACATGCACCCTTTGCACACTTTTCTCTGAGTTCTTTATTTCTACCCCACTAGTCATGAATGGGAACAGGTCCAAAAGCAATGGAAAAGCAATATGGCCCTGCAATGCAATCATCAATGCAGCAGTACATCATCCCTTTAGCACACAATACATATAAAGCGCGGTAAAATATTTCTGAAGAAAAGCAGTGCTGGGAAACTTGATGATCAAGAACGAAAAGCAGGGAATCCAAGTACCTGCAGTTTCACCGGCTCTCCAAACACATTTATTGAAACACGTACATGAATGCATAGAATCTGTAAGCACATGATCAAACTTATGAACATGGTCAGAGATAAGACTGCATTATAATAAGAACGCAGGACAAAAGGCAACATGGTGACACTACATTATAATACAGAAAGCAAGAAATTATTAATTTTAGGGAAAACCTGATTGCTTCTTTTAGGAGGGGTGGTTTAATCTTATTTTTCGGCTTGAAGGGAATTTTTTTGTAAATGAGCTATATCTTATAGAGTTTGTAGAATCTCTTTTTTGTTTATAGGTCCTTTTGTAAAGGGGTGGCACCCCCTTGGTGCCTTTTATATATAACATTTTACTTAATAAAAAATTATTTTAGGGAAAGAAAAAAGAACAAATCAACTGTATGTATATTAGAAGAGAGGGAGGGAACTTGGTTTTTAAGTACCCAATCATTTTAAGAAAAAATTAACTCTCAGGACAAAACCAAAATGCAGATAGAAGAAATGCATGCCTCATTCTGACAGCTTTTAAGAATGACTGATAGCCTAAAGCCAAGAAAGCACTCCACCATATGCATGTTTCTTAACTTCTTATAATTACCAGCTCCTTTCTAGGGAATGCCAAGCCAAGCATATCCATATACATTATAGTGGATAAACAATTTGTTTCATAGTAAGGTCATGCCAACATTGGAACATTGGTGAGGACATTTCCGAAATGGACAGAGGTTCGAGGCATGTGTGCGGGTTTTGACAATAAAAAAAATGTTTTACGATAGGAGCACTGGGAGTTCATCTCCAGTCATTGACAGGATACATCAAGGGGCCTTTTCTGGTGTAATGATAAAAATCTAGAGCTGACAAGCACAAAAGTGTGGGTTCAAGTCCTGATAATGAGCACTTCGTGCAAAAAAATGCCGAAGGGCATTTTCATATCCAGACCACATATAGCAGGAGCTTGTTTTGGCATGACAATAACTGGGTAATGAACCCTTTTCAGAGGACTTGATTTTTCTTCCTAACACACCAGTCATACATTACATAGGAACCTCCTAGATGGTACCCCACCCCCAATTTGTTCCATGCCTACAAGAATTGTGTTCTACTGACAACACTTGCAATGTGTTTGGATTGAGAGGGATTGAGGGAAAGGAAAGGATATGAAGAGGTACCCGTACCCCTTCCTTTCCTTTTCCCTCCATTCCCCCTCAATCCAAACGCACCCTTAAAGTACCTTAGGTTCCATTTTAACAAATAAAAGATTCAGTTGTCATACCTTCGGACAAGGAGCAATACTTAGCTGCTTTCCAGACCACATATACCAGGAGCTTGTTTTGGCATGACAATAACTGGGTAATGAACCCTTTTCAGAGGAATAATTGATTTTTCTTCCTAACACACTAATCATACCATTATATAGGAACCTCCTAGATGGTACCCCACCCCCAATTGGTTCCATGCCTACAAAAATTGTGTTCTACTGGCAACACTTGCAATGTGATTGGATTGAGAGGGATTGAGGGAAAGGAAAGGATATGAAGAGGCACCCGTACCCCTTCCTTTCCTTTTCCCTCCAATCCCCCTCAATCCAAACGCACTCTTAAAGTACCTTAGGTTCCATTTTAACAAATAAAAGATTCAGTTGTCATACCTTCGGACAACGAGCAATACTTAGCTGCTTTAGAGTGCATGAAAAGTTATTTGACCATGGTAGTGTATCAAGCTGAAAAATGCTTCGACAGTCACAAGAATCTTCCCCACCACATCTCTTAGGGGTTCCAATCTTCAACTAAGAAACAAAATTAATAAGTACGAGATATATAGCAGTCAGTTGCTTCCAAGGAAAATAATCATAAAAACAAAGCATCCTGAGTTGGCCCATAAGAAGTAGTTCAATGCAGTCATAAAGTGAGAAGATGGTAACTAAAAGTACGAGGGAAAAAGAGAAGCAAATATTGGGGCCTATGATCATGTATTAATCAGGCCAACTTTCAAAAATCTGGAAAAGGAATAGATTATCCACGCAAAGGAAATTACCTCATTTGCTCCTGTCAAGGATAAATACTTCAATGTGCCAGCAGCGGCTGCAATGGTAATTCTCAACTTGTTCAGCAACAACAAACTGCTTCAGGCAATCCTCCGAAGTACATCCAAACATGTAGTATTTAAATAGGAAAAGAATTAAAAAGGGTTAAAACAAAGATGGCACATAATTATAGAAAGAATCACCATAGAGAGAAAAACTAAGTGATATGCTTAAACATACGCAATACTAGACAATGAACCTTCAGTAACATACAATGGTGGAACCACTATCATGCACCGGTGAAAGAGGCAAACAATGAAAAAATTGGAAATCCAATGAAATCTGCAAAAAATTAAAATAAAATAGTATGAAGTTCAGTAAGTATCACAGAGCTGAAGTAATAGAATAGTAAACTGAGAGAAAACGATTTTGCAGATCCATTGTAAGGGCAGCAATGTAATTCATATAAGCGTTAAATACTATAAAGCGTTCTATGAGGGCTGCATGAACCTGAGATGAACAACTTTGACAAGTTAACATCCTACCAATAATCCCATCAAAAGGTCCAAGAAAGTGTTCCTGCCACCTTTCATGCTCGCTCTAATTGTTGCTTCTCGTGGGAGTAAGAATCCTACAATTAGAAGAAGTAAAAACCTCTGCTAGAGTACCTTGATTGGGAAGATAACAATCTGAAAATTCTTCTCTCAAGGAGGATAAAAGATGAAGAAATGCTTCCACAAATTTATGAAATTACACATGTAATCATAAGGCGCTTAGCTTTTTGAAGCTTAGAAAAGACAAAAAAATGCACCTGCTCGCTTGCCAGATTGAAATTATGAATATAAAGAGCCATTGCCAGCATCATCTTACGTGGGCTTAATACAACTCCTACTTTGCCAACTACACATACTTCTGCAGAAATGGAACATTATTATAACCAAACTACAAACGTCCAGGTTATACAAATTTCTAATAGCATCCACACAATTATAGTGAAGTCGATCTGGATTTACATCAGAAATTCAGTTATTTGTTGATTGTTTATAACACTGTGTTTTGTGGGAAATATGAAGGGAGGAGTGACTCTTCAAGAAATCGCCAAACCAAGGAGGCACGGGCTTGATGCACACAGTTAAGCACCATCAAAACCTAAAAGTTTAAGCTTATGTGCTTTGGGCCTAACCAGCATACTTTTCATAGGGGATTCCACTCACGCACAAACCTAAACATGATATCGAATTGGGTAAAGTTGGCTATGAAGCCACTGCAAATGCAGCCACTGAATTGCTCGTATGATTATTGAAACAACTAAAATAAAATAATCCCACATAATTAACAAAACTTTCACATTACCTTCCAATAAAGCAGCTAAAGCAAATACAAGTGGCAAGTTTTCACCCTGCTCTTCAACTGGTGATGATTCAGATTCCTCTATAGCCTTTGGAAGAAAGGGTCGAAAGTCTGAAGACTCTGAACAGCCAACCAAAGCCTGAGAAATTTTCCACATTCAAATATACAAACGAGACCGTATCAGTTGAAAAAGACTACTTTAAGGGTCCATTTGGTAACTAGCAAACTTGTAAAAGGAACACCAACCAAAGTCCAGATTCTCAAAAACGAAGAACCCCATCGAACAAAAAGCTCAAATCAACTTAGCCACCTCTTCAACAGAAAATAAAATGAAATGAAAATTAAAGCATAAAAATCAAGCTTTTTTCATTTTTTCATTTGATTTTCTCAGAACCAAACAAAAATTTAAGCAAAATCAGAAGTCCCCATGTAAACTGATCATACCCGTAGCATAACATTCAAAAAACAGTTATTCCCAAGATTTTGCAACCCAGGCACTTGACAACAAGTCCTCCGAACGATTCTCTCTCTCAGGAAACAACTGTAAGCTACTCAAATTCGCAAATTTACCATCTTTTATAGCCAAAACAAAACCAGCAACACCCAAAAAACCAGCAACCGATAAGTGAAACCAAAACACTGAAACCCGCTTCATCTGAGACAAAGCTCTGTATCCATTTTTTAAATTGCGTATTATTCCCTAAATAGTTGTATCGTTTTCCTTTCTCATTCTATTACAATAATAAACTTTTGGTTTTAGGATAGAGCTGGATCAAAGATAAGGCCTGTGCAATGAAAAATATATAAACAGTTAAATTACAGAAACTATAGTATATATAGAAAGTTTGAAGAAATATAATAAGCAAAAGAAAATGCAAAAGCTTGCGCAAATTTCGTAAGCTCTTTTGTCCTTTGAACGATGATTATTGCGAAAATCATAGAGAAATCTCTCGTAGAAACTGAGTTTAACCGAAAAAAAAGATATAAAAGAGAATTATACTGAATTCGTTGTCCTATTATTGACGACATTACAAACTTAAATAAAAGAAATCGAAATAAATTTAATAAAAAATAAAAAATAATTAACCTATGACTAACAACTACTAAACTCGTGAGTTATTCTTAAAGGTTTGGTAAAACACTACTAATTTTTTTATAGGATAAGACTTCAACAATTATTCTGTTGAAAAACAAGGTAACAAAATAAAACTTTATTCTCTTTTTTAAATTGAATGCCATTTATATAATCAGTTTAAAGTAAAAATTGAAAAAACTCTAAGTAAATCACGTAGCTTCACAAATGTAGCCAATTTGAAAGGCTTGGTTAGAATTATCTAAAACCTTATCTTCATTACGACAATAAACCAATTCAATGACTTTTTTTTTTTGTGAGATCACGAAAGAAATGGTATCTCACATTTATGTGCTTGCTCGTACCATGTAAAATTGGATTCTTGGAGAGTTTAATGGTTGAGCTATTATCACAATAAATTTGTATAGGTCTCTGTTGAAAACAATGCAACAACTCGAGTATTCTTTTCAACCAAATAGCTTGACACACACAAGATGCTACTGCTATAAACTCTGCTTCAGTTGTAGACAAAGTAACCACTTGTTGCTTCTTTGATGGCCATGATAAAGCCCCTAAACTCATAATAAATACATGACCAGAAGTATTTTTTCTATCATCTAAGTCTCTTGCATAATCACTATCAACTAAAGCTAATAAGATCTGATCCTTCTCTTTTTTGATAAAAAAAACACCAAAATCAAGTGTACCTTTCAAGTAGCATAGGACTCTCTTTGCAGCAAGGAAATGAAGCTGAGTTGGACATTCCATATACCTGCTAATAAGACTTACAGCAAACATAATGTCAGGCCTAGTTGTTGTTATGTACATCAAGCTTCCAATAATTTGCTTGTATAAAGTACTGTTAACCTTCTTTCCTTAAGAATCCATTGTGAGCTTCAGACTTGGTTCCGTTGGAGTTCCAACTGGATTGCAATTCATCATCTGAAACCTGTCCAAAATCTCCAAAGCATATTTCTTTTATGTGATGAAAATTCCAACTGTTGACTTCACTACTTCGATACCAAGAAAATAGTGCATCATTCCTAGATCGATCATCTCAAATTCTACCATCATGGACCTTTTGAAATCCTCAATCATTACTTGATCATTTCCTGTGTAGATCATATCATCTACATATAGACAAACTATCAGAATTTTTTTGGCAAATCCATGTTTAATAAAGAGAGTATGCTTATATAGACATTTTTGGAACCCTGCTTTAGCAAAATAAGTATCTATAATACGGCTATTGTAATAACCGTATTTGTAAAGTAAGGATAAAGAAGTAATTTAATAAATATAACATGGAATTAAAATAATATATATGTGAAAGATTTATTATTGAATAAAATAATTCTTTTGAAAAAAAAAATTAAACCATCCAGAAGGACAAAGAAAGAAAGAAAAGAAAAAAACCATACCAACACTTGGAATCCAAGTGTTGCCAAAAGAGGGAGTGTGGTGTGTTGTGTATCATGCATGATACACAGCACCAAAGCGAACAGTTGGGGAAGGAGGCAAAAATCTGCATACGGTTTCTTTATTTTTTTATATACTTACCAAATCCTGATTGGTTTTCTTCCTTTTACAATTCAAACTGCTCTATTTCTCTAAACACTTGGGGACCGAAAGAAATGTTGAAAGAGTAAAATTTTGAAGAGATTTACGGGAGAATTTTATAGAGAATCACGGGAAGCTCTAAGAAAAACATAAGGTAATAATGTGAAATTCATTTTTAAAATTTAGCGTACATGAAATTTCCTGGAATTCAAAGTGAGAATTTTCAAAGGGTGTGAATTATGGAAGAATTGAAGAATAAATTAGAAATTTTAATATAAATATTATGTCAGGTGTTGACGATCAACAAGCGAAGAAAAATTACTGAGAGGAGCAAGAATTACAAGGAGGTGATCCATGGGTGGCTCTAAGTGCTACATGGTGAGTTAGATTTACTTTAAGTAATCAAGATAAATATGAAATATATAGTGATAATATTATAGTAAATCATTAACTTATGATTTGGTGATAGATGAAAATTGGTTGATAGATATGATAGGAATAGTAGATGTGTAGAGAATTATTTTATAAGAAATAATATTATTGGAATAATGAGTCGATTTAATAATAAAAGCGATAAGGGAAATTCTTGATGAGCTATGGTTGATGATTTGATAAGATTTATGAGGAGAGGAAAATTATTGGTTCTCGACAAGCTATGGTTGATAAATTGATGTGATATATGAGGAGAATAAATTAGTGAAATTGATCAAATAGTAATTTGAGAAAAGGCAGGATAGTTAAATTAAATGTCTAAATACATGCTTGTTTTTATATTATTGTTCATATGTATATGCATGAAATAAAAAACGGAAGAAGGCCGGTTTAAATGAAAAAATGTGACAACTGGTATATGCTGGAAATAAATGAAAACCATGACAACCAATATATGCTGGAAATAAAATAACCGGGAGGGGGCTGGTCTAAATGAAATAAAAGAACCGGGAAGGCAACCGGTCTAAGATAAAAACATATCGACATGTGGGAAGACGTTTCTTAATAATAATTCATGCATTGCATCTGTTTTAAATATTGATTGTATTACTGAAATGCTGAAGTGTTGTTTGTTATTGTAAATTTATTTATAGATGAATGAGTCTCACAGAGAGACAATTATGGTGAGAAAAAAACATGGAAGTATGATATGATAAGAACTATCTAAATAGTAGACTATATGTTGTGAACCTTATAATGAGGTAATTATGAGATAATTGATGGTCTTAAGGTAAATAAATATATAAGAAGAAGAGATTGATAGAAAATGAGACTTATGATATGTGTAGTAATAATATAATGCTATTATCAAGTATATGAGATATAAATGATTATATATTAACAGACTATTTATACAAATTGAATACTTCTAGTAAATTTAATTCACTGAGCTTGTGAAGCTCATCCCTCATTGTACAATGATTTCAGGTAGTAAGCAGGATAAATAGTTTGATGAGTTGAGGTTCAAACAAAATCATTTTCTATAAGCCACATACGTGTCTACATCCTCAGACTAATGAGAAAATAAAATAAAAATTTATTTGTAAATATTCATGCATATTACGTTGTATACAATGTTTAAGTCAAGATCAAAATGATGTATCTGCCCTGTTAAGGGTTGAGGATTGATGTAAAAATTTATGTTGGTGTTTTTTTTTTCCTTTGAATATGATAGATTTTCATTTGATTTGGGGAATAAATTGGTTGTCGATGTATTAGGCTTGAGTTGATTATTCCAGAAAAAATGTAGTGTTCAAGATATGTACATGAGGAGTTTAACTTTCCAGGAGAACATAAGATACTCTCGAACTATCTTATTTTGCTCTAACTACTAGTAAATGGTTGAAGAAGGGTTGTGATGAGTATTTGGCATACATAATGGATTCTAAAAAAGAAAATAGGAAGTTAGAAGAAATCTTAATGGTGAAAGATTATTCTAATGTACTTCTTGATAAGTTGTCTAATTTACCTCATAGTAGAGAGATTGAGTTTTTCATGGATGTGATTCTGGTTTCTGAACCTATTTCAATAGCACTCTACCGAATAAGACCTGTTGAATTGAGTGAACTGAATGTTCAACTTTAAGAATTGTTAGACAAATAATTTATTCGAGCAAGTGTGTCACTATAGAGATCCTTTGTATTGTTTGTGAAGAAGAAAGATGGAACGATAAGGTTATGTATAGATTTCAGACAGCTTAATAAAATAAACATTAAGAAAAATTATCTTTTTCCAAGGATGGAGGATTTATTTGACCTGTTGCAGGGAGTGAGATTGTTTTCTAAGATAAACCTTAGATCAGGTTATCACCAGTTAAGGATAAAGGAGGGAAACTTGCCTAAGACTGCTTTTAGGACATGTTATGGTCATAAGTTTCTTGTGATGCCATTTGGGTTGACTAATGCTCCAGTAACATCCATAGACTTGATGAATAAAATGTTTAAACTATTTCTTAATAGTTTTGTGGTTGTGTTCATTAATAACATCTTGGTATATTCTAAGATTAAAGAAGAACATGTAAAATATTTAGAAATTGTGTTGGAGATTTTAATGAGAGAATTTTTATGCTATAATTCCCTAAATGTAAATTTTAGCTGAATGAAATAACTTTCTTGGGGCATGTAATAGCTGGAGATGATATAACAGCTAATCCATAAAAGGTAGAAGCAATGTTAAGTTGGGAGAGACCAACTAATGTGGCTGAGATTAGAATCTTATTGAGGTTAGCTGGTCATTATAGAAGATTCCTTCAGAATTTTTCTATTATTGCAATACTGTTGACTAGATTGACCAGGAAAGATGTGAGATTTGTATGGTTTAGGAGTGTGAGAAAAGTTTTCAATTTCTAAAAGAGAAATTGACTACAGCTCCAGTATTGGTGCTTCTTTATGGTGATGAAAGATTTGTGGTGTATAGTGATGCATCCCATCAAGAGTTGGGATGTGTGTTGATGTAACATGAGAAGGTAATGGCGTATGCTTCTAGGCAATTGAAGAATCATGAGAGAAATTATCCTACCCATGACTTAGAGTTGACTACCATAATGTTTACTTTAAATATTGGATACATCATCTGTATGGAGCCACTTGTGAGATATTCATTGATCATAAGAGTTTGACATACTTACCTACCCAGAGAGAGTTGAATTTGAGGCAAAGATGGTGGATGGAGTTGATTAGTGACTATGATTGTACAATTCACTATCATCTAGAAAAGACAAATGTGGTAGCTGATGCATTGAGTAGAAAAATTACAAAAAGATTGTCTGCTATTGAAAGTCATGATGTGTAATTGATGATAGATTAAGAGAGATAAAAATGAAGTTGAATATTAGTGATAAAGGATCATTGTTAACAAATATGGTTGTACAGTCATCCATAGTAAAATGCTTGTTAAAGATACAAGGTAGAGATGAAGAGATAGAAAAGATTAAGCAATGAGTACTTATTAAAAAGCAATATGAGTTCAAAATTTGAAATGAAGGCGTTTTGGTATTGGAACATGGGATTTGTGTTCCTAATGATGCAGATTTTGGTATTGGAACAGTTGGGGGAAGAGGCAAAAATCTATATATTATATACTTACCAAATCCAGATTGGTTTTCTTCTTTAATTCAAACTACTATATTTCTCTAAACACTTGGTGACTGAAAAAAAAAGTTAAAAGAGTAAAATTTTGAAAGGATTTACGGGAGAATTTTATAGAGAATAACGGAAACTCTAAAAAAATATAAGGTAATAACGTGAAGTTTATTTTTGAAATTTAACATACATGAAATTTCTCAGAATTCAAAATGAAAATTTTCAAAAGGAGTGAATTATGGAAGATTTGAAGAATAAATTATAAATTTTAATATAAATATTATGTCAAGTGTTTATGATCAACAATCGGAAGAAAATTGCTGAGAAGAGCGAGAAAGGCTAAAAAATTATCTGTTGTGTCATTATTTATTTCATATTTATTTTGATTACTTAAAGTAAATCTAACTCACCACGTAGCACTTAGAGTAAATCATTAACTTATGATGATGATAGATAAAAATTGGTTAATATATATGATAGGAATGGTAGATATGTAGAGAATTATTTTATTAAAAAATAATATTATTGGAATAATGAATCGATTTAATAATAAAAGCAATAAAAGAAAATTGTTGATGAGCTGATTTGATAAGATTTATGAGTTGAAGAAAATTAATAGATCTCAACAAGCTATGGTTAATAAATTAATTTGATATACGAGGAGAAAAAATTATTGAAATTAGTTAACAAGCTATAGTGGCCAACCCGAGGTCAATTACAGCTATACAAAGCTCCGAATGCTTGTTTCAACCCGTATAAAGCCTTTTTCAACCTGCATGCCTTCTTTTCACTTCCTTGTTACACATAACCAATGGACTGATCGATATAAACCTGCTCATGTAGATTGCCATATAGGAAGACTGATTTTATGTCCACTTGAAAAATAGGCCAAAAATTTTGTATTGTCAATGACACCACCGTTCGAATTGTATTATGTCTTGCAACTGAAACAAAAACTTCCTTATAATTCACGTCAAATTCCAGTATATAGCCTTTTACAAGGAGCGAGGCTATATACTTGTCAATTCTATCATCATTGTTCATATTCGTTTTATAAACCCATTTGACACCAATGGATTTGTGCCCTTTCAAAAGTTCTAACAACTCCCATGTATTGTTTTCTCTATAAACCAGATCTCCCATTCCATGACTTTTTTCCATTTCGTATATTTAACAACTTCTTAGAATGTGATGGGTTGACAATCTGATAATAATTTAACAAAATTATTGCTTTCTAGTAAGGGAGGGGATAAAAAGCATTTAACAAAATTCAAGCCTCATGCTTCAAGGGAGGGGATAAATAGCATGCATCTTCAAGGGAGGGGATAAAAAGCATGCATAGCTCTCAAACCCGGCACAAGGCAAAAAGCATTTGCTCTCAAGAACTGCAATAGGCGAAGCTCTTAAGCTGTGTCCTTGCTGAGTCATTATCTACAATTTCAAGAAAAATAACTAAAAAAATGTGAAAAGCTTTAAGATTCATATGGACAAGTTTAAAACTTTAACCAAACGAAAAGCGAAAGCATTAGATCTCGAGCCCGATGAAAGGCAAAACGATCAGCTCTCAAACCTGACAAAAGACGAAACCATCAGCTCTCAAACCCGATGAAAGGCGAAAGCTCTCAGACGGTTTGATGGAAAACCTTTGATAATGTCATCATTGACCATTTCAAGAAACATGACTAGAAAAAACAACTTACTGTAACTACAAAAATGCAATAATAAAGTTAAGGATTCATATGAACACGAATCAAGTCTCAGACATCCAGGCCCATTGATAAAGCATTAGCTCTCAAACCAAACGAAAAGCGAAAGCATTAGATCTCGAGCCCGACGAAAGGCGAAAGGATCAGCTCTCAAACCCGACAAAAGGCGAAAGCATCACCTCTCAAGCCCGACACAAGACGAAACCATCAGCTCTCAAGCCCTACGAAAGGCGAAAGCTCTCAGGCAGTGATAATGTCATCATTGAACATTTCAAGAAGATAACTAGAGAAAACAACTTACTGTTAAGGATCAGCTCTCAAACCCGACGAAAGGCGAAAGCATCACCTCTCAAGCCCGACGCAAGACGAAACCATCAGCTCTCAAGCCCGACGCAAGACGAAAGCTCTCAGACGGTTTGATGGAAAACCTATGATAACATTGACCATTTCAAGAAAGATGACTAGAAAAAAAAACTTACTGTAACTACAAAAATACAATAATAAAGTTAAGGATTCATATGAACACGAATCAAGTCTCAGACATCCAGGCCCATTGATAAAGCATTAGCTCTCAAACCAAACGAAAAGCGAAAGCATTAGATCTCGAGCCCGACGAAAGGCGAAAGGATCAGCTCTCAAACCCGACAAAAGGCGAAAGCATCATCTCTCAAGCCCGACACAAGACGAAACCATCAGCTCTCAAGCCCTACGAAAGGCGAAAGCTCTCAGGCAGTGATAATGTCATCATTGAACATTTCAAGAAAGATAACTAGAGAAAACAACTTACTGTTAAGGATCAGCTCTCAAACCCGACGAAAGGCTAAAGCATCACCTCTCAAGCCCGACGCAAGACGAAACCATCAGCTCTCAAACCCGACGAAAGGCGAAAGATCTCAGACAGTTTGATGGAAAACCTTTGATAACATTGACCATTTCAAGAAAGATGACTAGAAAAAACAACTTACTGTAACTACAAAAATACAATAATAAAGTTAAGGATTCATATGAACACGAATCAAGTCTCAGACATCCAGGCCCGTGGATTGATAAAGCATTAGCTCTCAAACCAAACGAAAAGCGAAAGCATTAGATCTCGAGCCCGACACAAGACGAAACCATCAGCTCTCAAGCCCGACACAAGACGAAACCATCAGCTCTCAAGCCCTACGAAAGGCGAAAGCATCACCTCTCAAGCCCAACACAAGACGAAACCATCAGCTCTCAAACCCGACGAAAGGCGAAAGCTCTCAGACGGTTTGATGGAAAACCTTTGATAACATTGACCATTTCAAGAAAGATGACTAGAAAAAACAACTTACTGTAACTAAAAAAATACAATAATAAAGTTAAGACTTCATATGAACACGAATCAAGTCTCAGACATCCAGGCCCGTGGATTGATAAAGCATTAGCTCTCAAACCAAACGAAAAGCGAAAGCATTAGATCTCGAGCCCGACAAAAGGCGAAAGGATCAGCTTTCAAACCCGACAAAAGGCGAAAGCATCACCTCTCAAGCCCGACACAAGACGAAACCATCAGCTCTCAAGCCCTACGAAAGCCGAAAGCATCACCTCTAAAGCCCAACGCAAGACGAAACCATCAGCTCTCAAACCCGACGAAAGGCGAAAGCTCTCAGACGGTTTGATGGAAAACCTTTGATAACATTGACCATTTCAAGAAAGATGACTAGAAAAAACAACTTATTGTAACTACAAAAATACAATAATAAAGTTAAGACTTCATATGAACACGAATCAAGTCTCAGACATCCAGGCCCGTGGATTGATAAAGCATTAGCTCTCAAACCAAACGAAAAGCGAAAGCATTAGATCTCGAGCCTGACGAAAGGCGAAAGGATCAGCTCTCAAACCCGACAAAAGGCGAAAGCATCACCTCTCAAGCCCGACACAAGACGAAATCATCAGCTCTCAAGCCCTACGAAAGGCGAAAGCATCACCTCTCAAGCCCAACGCAAGACGAAACCATCAGCTCTCAAACCCAACGAAAGGCGAAAGCTCTCAGACGGTTTGATGGAAAACCTTTGATAACATTGACCATTTCAAGAAAGATGACTAGAAAAAACAACTTACTGTAACTAAAAAAATACAATAATAAAGTTAAGACTTCATATGAACACGAATCAAGTCTCAGACATCCAGGCCCGTTGATTGATAAAGCATTAGCTCTCAAACCAAACGAAAAGCGAAAGCATTAGATCTCGAGCCCGACGAAAGGCGAAAGGATCAGCTCTCAAACCCGACAAAAGGCGAAAGCATCACCTCTCAAGCCCGACACAAGACAAAACCATCAGCTCTCAAGCCCTACAAAAGGCGAAAGCTCTCAGGCAGTGATAATGTCATCATTGAACATTTCAAGAAAGATTACTAGAGAAAACAACTTACTGTTACTACAAAAATATAATAAAGTTAAAGAATCATTCGAACAAGATTCAAGTCTCATGCATACAACTAATGATTGAAAAATCTCCGACTACAACTGTTTGATTACCTTGATACATTATGTTTACGATAAGAAACTAAATTTAGAAACTAAGAAAATGAACCAATTTAATTCAACTAAATCACCCATAAAACCAAAGAAAAGATTAAAAAATCAAGCTAATAAATTTAAAATTTTATCCAAAAAGAAAAAAAAATAATAATAAGAGAGACTACATGAGTAACTATCAAAATAATTGGCCTCAGACATCCAAGGAAGGATAAAAGCAGCACAAGCTCTCAAGCCCGGCGAGAGGCGAAAGCTCTTAGGCGGCCACTGCGAATGTTCTTGAGAAACAAGCCTTCAAGCAGTCATCATCGAGCTTAAGATTATATTTAGAAAAGGCAGCAAAAACCACAAGATCTTACAAAGACATGGAAATACACAATGTCCAATAGAGATGCTGCCTTGGTACCACATTTGTTTTACGATATTGCATTTTAATATGACCAAAAAGAAACAAAAAAAATAGACGGATAAAAAGTGAATCGTATGGACAAACATACTACAGTATTTATCCCTGAAGCACTAAATAATCCTGCTAGAGGAGCAGACGAGTAATCCTCATATAACGCATATCATCACAATCAAATGGGAGCCGTCCAATTATTGCCTATATCTGCTAGGTAAAAATAAGGTTTCACGAACCCTAATCAAAATTTTAACTAGAATAAATATTAAAAAATCATAAAAGCCGAATATTTCCCCAATCGATTCTGGGTAAGCACAATTTCGGGATCAATGAGAAGATAGAATACAAATTAAGACCAAAAAAAAAGCCGGATAAAAGAAAAATAAAAATAGAAGAAAAAAAGGACTCGACAAAATTACAAAAGAATCTCAGACATCCAAGGAAGGATTGAAGCAGCACAAGCTCTCAAGCCCGGCGAAAGGCGAAAGCTCTTAGGCGGCCACTGCGAATGTTTCTGAGAAACAAGCCTTTAGATTTGTCATCACTGACCAATAACCAAACGACACACGAGCAGGAATAGCGAAAACTAATGGGCAAGAAGAAATCAATTCAGAAATCACGTTGTTTTTTTATACAGCTAACAAACCTCAAAGAAGAAGCACACGCCAGATCTGATGCAGAGTATCAACCCCCAAAAAAACTGGCCAATCTGATAAAAATAGAGGGAGAGAAATAGATGTATTCAGATTCTAGAAAAATAAATTATACATTAAAACAAGTCAAGAGAAGAACTACGGCTAAGTACGAAGAAAGATAGAGGGAGAAATGGTTTATATAATGGAGAATTTAGGGTTTTGGGGATATTAGGATTTCTGTCTTTCTGATGTGAACGGCCGCCAATTATTGGCTGACCGGAGGAAAATGGAACAATCTAAACGATAAGCTGGCGGTAACTTGGGCTGGACACCACGCCAATAAAATTTTACGAACTAATTTTTTTATCTAAATCCGAAAATGGATTGGGCTTTTGGACAAACGGGGCCATGATTTTTTTTTCTTTTGTTAAGAAAAAGTCATTAAGGAAAACAACAAACTAGAGGGGAACACCAAACATCAAGACAGACCCAACAAAATCATAAAAAGGCGCCCAGACTGCTAAATTGTGTGCGGACAAGTTAACTGTCCCTGAGGGACCAACACGGTCCAGCACAAATGCATTTTACATTCAATGTTAGTTAAATTACCTTTACAAAAAAATTATGGTTAAATTATGGTGTTGTGTCGGTATTGATGTTTATCATTGTGATTGAGATTTGAATTTTGATTTTCTACAAAATTTTCTCATATATTTGTATATGTATGCAGATGTTATATTTAGTAAATATAAAAAATAATAATTTATTCTTTTTAAAATAAGAATCAATAAATCAAATATAAACTTTTGAAGATATGAATTTAATTTATTTATGAGTAATTTAAAATTTATTGTTTAATATGCTATTTACAATCTTATAAAGAGCGTTGTAGACACTTGTTTCGTTTCAATTATTTGAACAAACCACGTGTGAAGCTCGATGATGAAATTTAAGTCATTAAGAATTAAAAATGAGTGAATGTATAATAGAAAATTATTTTTGAATGGGAATTGATAAAAAAATCAAACCAGGTCAAAACAAACTGGAACGGGAAAAAACATATAAAAAACGACAACCAAAGGGGTTGGGCCATTGCACCGACCGAATCAGGTTCACAATAGATTGGTCGAGTCCATGACCCGATCGATTGAGTTGCCTCTCTCTTTTCCTGTTTTATCCAAAAACCTTAAAAAATGTGTCCTTCATAAAAAAAACCGAGTACAAGTCCGTGGAAAAGTATTTTTTCTTGGTTGTCAAGTATATTTTGTCCCTACGAAACCCTAACCTACTTCATTCCTATAAATACCTTCCTCTACTAACATCAAGACACTTAACGATAAGCTAGACGCACAAAAAAATCATAGATACTTCACAGGTCCAGAAAAATATCTTATTCTCCTAAATCCCAAATCTCCAAACCTAAATCCTTATCATACTTTTTCATAAAGCCTAGCCACCACTCGACTCCATAAACACAAAGTCCATTCTCAAAAACCAACTTCCCTTTATTGATTGAAGTTCAAAGTTATGTTTTTGCGCGCATTCATCTATTAGTCCGGTCAAATCTTTGAGAGCATCCATACCACACGTGAAAATCTCCCCATATACTTACATTAATTCTATGTAGTTAGTCCATTCACATCAACACCTTGCAAATGACAGTGTTATATTTACAAAGTGAATTTACCCTTATTTCTTTATGACTTATGTATACTATACTAGCTATTATGGGATGTGCATTGCACATGATAAATATTACACGTGATTAATTTAAGAAAACAATAAATGTAATAAGTTTTTATAAATTAATTTTATTTTATATAATTTGATAACATAATTACTTTACTTATTTGAATTCGGGGTTGGATAAATATGTGATACCGAAAATTTTAATTTTATTACAAACTCATTTGCATCCCTAAATTAGATATGGAACTTTGTCAAATCAAATCTCACAAAATCACTTGTTATACAAATTGAGAAGAATCAACCCATGTATATAAAAATTAATATTCTAACTGAAAATATGTTGACTGAAAGAATAAATTATTTACTTTCTTCAATATTCAAGATTAACATTCATTTCAGCCTATCTTATTTTGTAATAATTTTTCTATTGTTATATAACAATATAAATTTTTTTACAAAGGAAAGGTGAATAAAATACAAACTCGGGACAAAATACAACCATGATACTAATATATGGCACTCAATTAACGTATTAATTAATCTGATAAATATAGCTTGTTTACTTTTTTTTTTATGAGACTGCTTGTAATGTATTAATTAAATTGATTATGTTTTTCTATTATCATATAGTTATTCTTACACTGATAATGAAAAGTACTACGACTAAGTATAAAATAAAATTTTAACAATATTGATATAAAGATATTGAATCTACCTAAAAATATATTGTTAAAGAGATAAACAACCCAATCTTTTGGTTTGGAGGATTGTAAAATATAAATTATAGATAAGACTGTTATTTAATTTGTTGAAAATTTATTTTAAGTTTACTTATCACTTAACTTTATTAAAAAAAATTATATTAGATTTTTAAGTCTATGTAGCTTGGATAATGGTGTTTTGGTCCGATGAATGTTTTACACTTCATTCACATTTTTTTTTGTTATAAAAGTCAGGCTACATAGTACGAGGTAACCATTTTTCATCTCTTATCCCTCCCGTTTCTAGTGTGAGTAAGATTTCATCTCTGCCATCTTGTGTAATGATAAAAATTTATACTAAGCTAGTTGACACCCATTTTATTCACACTTATATATATATTTATTATGAAATGTGCGTTGCACGTGATAAATATTATGCATGACTGATTTTTATTACCTTTTTAGATTTAAATCAAAGAATAGTATAACAAATAATATGTTTTAATCTCGATTAGAACAAAATAAATCAATCATCAAAATTTATGATATTAAAAAATATTAATATTGTTTTAACGTGAATAAAATTTAATATGGTGTTGAATTTATTATCATGATAGAAATATAATCATTGTTTTTTTGTTGAATTAGTGTATCTAATTACATATAAGTAATTTTTTCGAGAATAATCAACCCATCTATATAAAACTTAATATTCTACCTGAAATCATGTTTTCTTATAATAACTGTAAGCCGAGGTTCAAACTCAATAGGGGGTGAATTAGATTTTAAAAACTTTTTCTAATTTACTTCAAGTTTTTAAACAGTTAAATACACAAAGCATACAATCAAATAATATGTTTAAAAGTAAATAAGTTTATGAAAGAGAATATCTAAACTCCGTTTATAGCGGTTCGACAATATCAGAATCTCTCCGACCATACGTCCACTTTTTTCAAGGAGATAAATCTCCTTGAAGCAATCCACTAAAACATTAGTCGCGCAACTTAGCAGGTGTTGCACAAACCTTACAACCAATCTCTTCCTCACGGAAGTTAATCTCTTTCTCACAGAAGTTCCAATGAAGTGTTTAATCCTAAACACTCTAAGAGTTATTAAAACTCTTTCCCTTTACAATAAATGAAATTTACTGTAAAGAAAGTAATAGAGAGATAGCAATAAGTGCTTTTACAAATGAACAATATCTCTCTTTCAAAAATATACTTGAAGAATGGCCTAACAATAAATTTTTCAAAACTTTTGAAAATTAATGAGTTGTTTTATAAATTGAATGTGTTTTTCTCTGTTTTTAAATGCTCAGTGAAGTAGATTTATATAGCTTTGAATCACTGACTTGATAGGTTTGGAGCATTAAATGCTCAAGTCTCGCGTCTCAAACAGTCATATTTTCGAATTATCAATCGACTGAGTCAAGTGAAATTTTTTACTTTTTAAGCTAAGAGAAAGTACCAATCGATTGGATCCTAAGCATCAGTTGACTGAGAACCTGAGAACTTTCTATCATGGTTACCAATCAATTGGATCCTCAACACCAGTCGATTAAGAATTTATTGTCCCATATCCCAGTCGACTGGTATATAGACCCAATCGACTGAGTTATCCTTCAACCCAGTTTTTCATGTTTCAAAACTGTTTTTGACTTAAACTTTTGTATTGTTAGTTTTATCAAAATATTTTGTAAATTGAAACATAGATCAAGCTATCTAATTAAAAGAGATTTACAATTGTTTCACTTACCTTAATGCATATTATAGATCTTCTATCTTGTCTTAGCATCTAAAACGAATTGAGTTCTTGCATCTTGTTACTATGCTAAATGCTTTTGCAACTTAAACGTTTAGATAAAACTCTTAGTGCAATTAGAATTATGTTTTGTCATTATTAAAATCAAATAACTATATTAATAAAAAAAAAGTTATATTCAATATCCTTACTTAATTGAAGTATTCATCTAATCACTCTCTTATGTAATTATTGTTCTCTTTACGTAACAATGTTTTTTTTTTAAAGAAATACGATGATAAAAAGATACAAATTAACAAAATACAAACACGAGATTGTTATATGACAATCAGTTAGCGTATTAATTAACTTGTTTTTTAAATACAAATATCTTGTTTATATGGAGTTGGTTGTCAAAGACTTATATAAAATCATAATTCTAAGAGGAAAATAAAAAAAAATTATACTGAATCTAAAATATAAATATTAGGTAAAGGTAAAACAATTTATAGTGAAAATTTTTACACATTATTCTTATACAAACATATATTAATATAATATTTGATAGATTAACAAAACAAAACCTCTCGGCAATAGAAAATTTTTTAGATCCATTTCAAATATCAATTGTTGATAATGCATGCTTAAATGATTTTCTAATTATAATAGAATTTAACTATATAATATAAATTATGGATAATCTTATAATTTAAGTTTGTTTTTTTTATTGAAATTTATTATATTGGGCTTTTATAGATATATTACATAATCAAAACCACAACATTTAAATAAAGATATGCTTGTCTTTAAAAAAATTACTTGCTATATATAAATATATATATAAAACAAAATAATTGAATCACAACTTTCAATAGATTGTAAAACATTTTCTTTCAGCCTTTCTAACAGTTTTGCTCTACAATATATCAGTTTGTTGTAAATATTAAAAGTTAATTACTTTTTAATAAAAAATCGTTTTTTAGTTATTTTATAATAATATTTGAAAAAAACTTATTTTACAATTGCACTTAATAACAAAACGTCAAAATTTTATTTTTAGGTATTCAAATCATGCACTAATATTCTACTTAATGGAATGAAAAAATTGTGACCTTTTTCAGTTTTTTTATCTATAAAAATATTTTTGTTAGATTTATTTAGGTGCGAGGAATTTTGATTTTTTCTTATATAGCTATCGTTGTTTCATTTTATTTATCTTCATCATTTTATGATTGGATGATGCTACGAAAAAAATAGGATTTCAAATGCCAAAACATGATGTGTTAAGAAAAGGATGCAACACATCGAACACATTATTTATAAAAACATATTTATGTTAAGAAAATTATGTAAATTTTCTTATAAATCAAATTAAAAAAATATAAAATAACAATAAAATTCGACCACCTAACCTAATTATTTTTTCTCTTAAGCTTTTGTCAAGCTTTCTCTAATTCTCTAAATTGAGATTTATGGATTTTGACATTATGTGCTTTGATCTGCCGCATCTATTCCATCACGTTAAATTTCTTCCTCTTGACTCATATGCAAAACTAAAAAGATTAACGATTCACCCGACTCTCTCCGTCGGATCTCTTCACTAAAAACCAAATCACTAACATCATCAAATTTCAACTTATTGCTTCTCGACAAACTACTCACAACTGTGACAATAACATTCCAACTTTCTAATAGAGAAGACAAAAGTATCAATGTTCATACTTATTCATCAAATTCAATTTAAACTGAACTCAACTGGATTGTAACTGTATTGAGTTCATTGAGATATTGAGCTACCGATACATCGCAAATTGAATAACTGCCTTATCAAGTGAACTTTGTTAAAGACTGATGGCTTCTCATACGTATTGGAGAGAGCAATCATAACACATGCCGTGGTCTTTTTTCGCTATGTTGAAAGGAACATTACGAGATAATGTCAATCGAATAACTCCAAGGACTTGTATATTGAGAAAAACTCAGTCTCATCCTTTCAGGCTTCTTTCCTGAAAAAGTTTGATACAAATTTCTTTGATATAGATAATCCTCTATCTACATTTTAGATAACCTAAAATCTGCACCATCGAACTTCTCGAGTTTCATCTTCCATTCGTCTTCGACATAGTTCCCACTCAAATCTAATTTTCTCCGGATCATTTCTGAAATTTCACTATTCAAAATTCACTATTCATGTAATCAGACGAAATTCAACACCAAACGATTTAATACCAGCTGTTAGGGAAATTTATGTAATTTCCCCAACAATTTACATATGCATCCAATGAAAGATTGAAAAAGCATCAACTCAGAAACCCAAAAAAAGGGGGAAGGAATTAGCTCTCAAGTCGTGCGAGAGGGTGCGTGCTTTACTAAAGAAACATAAAACAAAAAATAAACATCCGTTGATTTGAAAGTAACACAACAGCGAAAATATGAAAATCCTAAAGGTTCATATAAGAATAAATCAAGTCTCAGACATCCAAGCCCATGGATTGAAAAAGCATTAGCTCTCAAACCCAACGAAAAGCGAAAGCGATAGATCTCGAGCCCGACGAAGGGCGAAAGGATCAGCTCTCAAACCCAACAAAAGGCGAAAGCATCACCACCCAAGCCCGACACAAGGCGAAAGCATCAGCTCTCAAACCGGACGAAAGGCGAAAGCTCTTAGGCGGTCCGGTGGAAAACCTTTGATTATGTCATCATGGACCATTTCAAGAAAGATAACTAGAAAAAACAACTTACTGTAGCTACAAAAATATAATAAAGTTAAAATTCATATGAACAATTACAAGTCTTACGCATACGACTAAGAAAATGAACCAATTTAATTCAACAAATTCAGCCATAAAACCTCACACAAAGATTAAACCAAAAAAGCTAATAAATTTAAAATTTGATCCAATAAGAAATTATTATTCCTCCCAAAAGCACTAAATAAACATGCTAAAGGGGCAGACGGATGTTCCTCATATAACGCATATCATCATAACCAAATGGAAGCCGTCCAATTAATGTCTATATCTGCTATGTAAAAACAAGATTTCACGAACGCTAATCAAAATATTAACTAAATTAAATATTAAAAAATCTTAAAAGCCGAATATTTCCCCAATCGATTGTGGGTAAGTGCAATTTCAATAACGATGAGAAGGATGTAATACGAATTAAGACCAAAAAAAGGTCAGATAAAAGAAACATAAAAATAGAAGAAAAAAAGGACCACAAAATTACAAAAGCGTCTCAGACATCCAAGGAAGGATTGAAGCAACATAAGCTCTCAAGCCCGGCGAAAGGCGAAAGCTGTTAGGCGGCCACTGCGAATGTTTCTGAGAAACAAGCCTTTAGATTTGTCATCACGGACCAATAACCAAACGACAGACAAGAAAGAGTAGCAAAAACATATGGGCAAACAACAATAAAGACAAATCAGAAATCACGTTGTTTTTTGATACAGCTAACAAACCTCAAAGCAAACGAACACGCCAGATCTGATGCAGAGTATTAACATGTCAAAAAACTGGCCAATCTGATAAATACGGAGGGAATGAAATAGATGCATTCAGAATTTAGAAAAATAAATTACACATTAAAACAGGTACAGAGAAGAACTACGGCTAAGCACGAAGAAAGATAGAGGGGGAGATGGTTTATATAATGGCGAATTTAGGGTTTGGGGATATTAGGGTTTCTGTCTTGCTGATGTGCACGGCCAAGATTTACTGGCTGACTGGAGGAGAATGGAACAATCTAGATGATAAGCTGGCGGTAACTTGGGCTGGACACCACGCCAATAAAATTTTACGAAATAATTTTTTTTATCTTAATCCGAAAATGTAAAGAGTCGGACTGGATTGGGCTATTGGACAAAAAGGGGCCCAAACTGCTAAATTGTGTGCAGACAAGTTAACTATCCCTAAGGGACCAATGGATTTTATATTCAATGTATAGTTAAATTACCTTTATAAAAAAATGGTAAAATTATGGTATTGTGTAGGTATTGATGTTTATAATTGTGAGTGAGATTTGAATTTTGATTTTCTACAAAAAAATTTCTCTTATATTTGTATTTGTATTCAAATGTTATATCCCGTGAAGGCTTTCAAACTTCGAATGGTGTCAAATTTTCGCATACAAGTTTTTTTTATACATGTTCTTAATGACAATAGTAGCTATATAGCTTATTTTTTAGTTTTCTGCCCCCTTTTCTACTGTTGTCAAAACGGGGGAAAAAAATGAGAAAATGTTAAAACTATGTGTAAACTCAAGCTGATGCATAGATTTAGGGGGAGCATTGCTCCAAAGATCTTGATATATGCTTATATAAGTTGAGTTGATTGGTTGGGATATATATAAACTGTTATTTACCTTTTACAGGTTGGTTTTATTAAAAAAAAAACAGAGGAATCTCTGCCCAATTTTCCAAATCCAACACTTAGTTTCTTAATTGTTTTTCATTCTCATGAGTTTTGTCATCATAAAAAATAAGGAGATTGTTGACCCTCACCTATATTTTAACGATGACAAAACATAACTCTTATTATACTAACGATGATATCTAAGTGTATTAAGCATTAAAAGCATTCAATCAATGATCAAATTGCAATAACTCGACACGGATCAATCAACAAGTCAAGATAGAAGTTCTAGTATAGGTTCAAGGTATTGAAACAAGTTGTAAGTCTCACTTGTTCAGGTAATTAGCTTATCCAATGGCTCCCTTTGAAAAAGCATTGTAAAAACTAAGTTTTAAAATCATAAACCTGTTTAAAAGAATGAAAAACTGGGTTGAAAGGCAACCCAGTCGACTGGATACTTACACCAGAAGACTGGTGTTTTGGACAAAAAGTTCCCAGTCGACTGGTAAAAACAACCCAGTCGACTGGTACTTTGGACAGATGTTTCCCAATCGATTGGTAAGTCATTCCCAGTAGACTGGTAATATGGCCAGAAGGTTCCTAGTCGACTAGTAAGTCATACCCAATCGACTGGTACCTTCAACAACCTTAAAAATGTGATTTTTAAAGAGTACTCAGTCGACTGGTAGTTCAAAAAATATGACAATTGAGACGCGAGATTTCAGCTTTAATTGTACCAAAACGTACCAAATCAGTTACAAACGGTAATATTACATCAAAGCTCTATAAACACACTCTATTAAGCATTTTAAAAAGAGAGATTACACATTCAAACAAATTTTTACTCATTGATATTCAAAAAGCTTTGAAAATTGATTGTGAGCAATTCTTCAAGTTTTATCTAGAAATAGTGATATTATTCAGTTGTATAAGCTTCCATTGTTGTCTCTTTATTGTTTTCTTTACAGTATTTATTGTAAAGGGATTTGCTTTCGAAATGAAGGGGTTTACTTCTCAGATGAAGGAATTGTAAGGTTTGTGCAACACCCGTGAAGTTGCACGACTAAGTTTCTTAGTGGGTTATTTCAAAGAGGTTCATTGAAAAAAATAGATGTAAGGTCGGAACGATTCTGATATTGCCGAACCACTATAAACTGAGTTTGCATCTTTTATTTTATTTACAGCACATATTACTTGTTTATATGTTTGTTGTGTTATCTATTTTATAAAATTGTGTTTAATACGCCAAAGTTTTTAAAACTCAATTCACCCTTTCTTGGATTGAAACCTCAATCTACAATATGACACTTAATTAACATATTAATTAATCTGATAAATATATCTTGTTTACTTATTTTCTTTTATGAGACTGCTTGTAAAGTATTAATTAAACTGATTATGTTTTTCTATTATCATATAGTTATTCTTACACTAATAATAAAAAGTATTATGACTAAGTAGAAAATAAAATTTTTACAATATTGACATAAAAATATTGAATCTACCTAAAAATATATTGTTAAAATATAAATAACCTAATCTTTTGGTTTGGAAGATTGTAAAATATAAATTATAATTAACACTGTTATTTAATTTATTGAAAATCTATTTTAAGTTTAATTATTACTTAACTTTATTAAAAAAAATTGTATTGGACTTTTAAGTCTCTATATGGTTTGGATAATGGTGTCTTAGTCCAATGAATGTTTTACACTCTTATCCCTCTCATTTTTTGTGAGATTAAGGTTTGATATCTACCATCCTGTTTAACATCTCTACCAATTAAGCTAATTGACACTCATTTTATTCACACACATATATATATAATTATTATGGAATGTGTGTTGCACATGATAAATATTACGCATTTGATTTTTATTACCTTTTTAGATTTAAATCAAAAAATATTATAACAAATAATATATTTTAATCTCGATTAGAATAAAATAAATCAATCACCAAAATTTACGATATTAAAAAATATTAATATTATTTATTTACGATATTAAAAAATATTAATATTATTTTTAACGTGAATAAAATTTAATATTATTTTTAACATGAATAAAATTTAATATAATGTTGAATTTATTATTATGATAAAAGTCTAATCATTGTTTTTTTTTGTTGAATTAGTGTATCTAACTACATAAAAGTAATTTTTTTTAGAATAATCAACCCATCTATATAGATCTTAATATTCTACCAAAAATCATGTTTTTTTATAATAACTGTAAATTGCAAAATCTCTCCGACACTATTCTCTCTTTCTCATGAAAGTTAATCTGTTACTCACAAAAATCACTCTTTCTTACAATGAAATGTTCTCAACAAAAGTTACCATGAAATGTTCTCATCCTAAACAGTGTTATTATAACTCTTTTCTTTTACGACAAATTTGAAATTTACCATAAAAAATATTAAAGAAAACAATAAATAATTTTACAAATTAACAATAAATTTATAAAAGAGTTTTTTTTATAAAATGAATGTTTTTTGTTTATACAATATATCAATTTACTGTAAATATTAAAAGTTGTTAAATTTTTAGTTATCTTAAAATAATATTTTGGAAAAACTTATCTTACAATTGTTATTGACCACAAAATCTGGTTTTTTGATGTATCCAAATCATACACTATTCTACTTAATGGGCCAAAGAAATTGCGATCTTTTTAATTTTTTTGTTTATCTATCAAAATATTTTTGTAGGATGAAAATTAAGATATATAGAACTTTGAATCAGAAAAATAAATATCAATAGTATAATATTCTTATATCGTTTCGTTTTTATGGTTGGTAGATGCTAAAAAAAATTTGGGTTTCAAAGACCAGATCGTGATGCGCCAAAAGAAGGATGTAACACATTGAACTCGTTATTTATAAAGACAAATTTAAATCTGGCATCCGATGAAAGATGGAAAGAGCACCAACCCTCAAACCCATAAAAGGCGAAAGAATTAGCTCTCAAACCGTGCGAGAGGGTGCATTAAATGCTTTACTAAAAATACATGAAATAAACATTCGTTGATTTCATCGTAACAAAACTGCGAAAATACGAAAATCTTCAAGGTTCATATAAAGAATGAATCAAGTCTCAGACATCCATGCCCACGGATTGAAACAGCATTAGCTCTCGAACCCAACGAAAAGCGAAAGCTTTAGCTCTCGAGCCCGACGAAAGGCGAAAGGATCAGCTCTCGAGCCCGACGAAAGGCGAAAGCAAGCCCGACACAAGGCGAAAGCATCAGCTCTCAAACCCGACGAAAGGCGAAAGCTCTTAGGCGGTCCGGTTGAAAACCTTTGATAATGTCATCATCGACCAATTCAAGAACGATAACCAGAAAAAACAACTTATTGTAACTGCAAAAATATAATAAAGTTTAAAATTCATATGAACAATTTCAAGTCTAACGCATACAACTAAAGATTGAAAAATCACCGACTACAATAACGGTTAGATTACCTTGACACATAATGTTTGCGATAAGAAACCAAATTTAGAAAATAAGAAAATGAACCAATTTAATTCAACAAATTCAGCCATAAAACCTCACACAATGATTAAACTCAAAAAGCTATTTAATTTAAAATTTTATCCAAAAATAAATTATTATTCATCCCAAAAGCACTAAATAATCCTGCCAAATGGGCAGACGAACAATCCTCATATAATGCATATCATCATAATCAAATGGAAGCCGTCCAATTAATGTCTACATCGGCTATGTAAAAATAAGGTTTAACGAACCCTAATCAAAATATAAACTAAAATAAATATTAAAAAATCTTAAAAGCCGAATATTTCCCCAATCCATTCTGGGTAAGTGCAATTTCGATATCAATGAGAAGATGCAATACGAATGAAGACAAAAAAAAAAGAGTCAGATAAAAGAAATTTAAAAATAGAAGAAAAAAGGACTCGACAAAATTACAAAAGTGTCTCAGACATCCAAGGAAGGATTGAAGCAGCATAAGCTCTCAAGCCCGGCGAAAGGCGAAAGCTCTTAGGCGGCCACTGCGAATGTTTCTGAGAAACAAGCCTTTACATTTATCATCACTGACCAATAACCAAACGACACACGAGCCAGAGTAGCAAAAACATATGGGCAAACATCACTTAAGACAAATCGGAAATCACGTTGTTTTTTGATACAGCAAAAGAACTGATGCAGATCATTAACCCGCACAAGAACTGGCCAATCTGTTAAAAATAAAGGGAAAGAAATAGATGCATTCAGATTTTAGAAAAATAAATTACACATTCAAACAGGTCAAGAGAAGAACTACGGCTTAGCACGAAGAAAGATAGAGGGGGAGATGGTTTATATAGTGGCGAATTTAGGGTTTTGGGGATATTAGGGTTTCTGTCTTTCTGATGTGAACGGCCAAGATTTACTGGCTGACTGGAGGAGAATGGAACAATCTAGATGATAAGCTGGCCGTAACTTGGGCTGGACACCACGCCAATCAAATTTTACGAACTAATTTTTTTTTATCTAAATCCGAAAATGTAAAGAGTCGGACTGGATTTTTTTTCTTTTGGACTGGATTGGGCTTTTGGACAAAAAGGGGCCTAAACTGCTAAATTGTGTGCAGACAAGTTAACTGTCCCTAAGGGACCAATGGATTTAATGGATTTTATATTCAATGTAGACTTAAATTACCTTTAAAAAAAATATGGTTAAATTATGGTGTTGTGTAGGTATTCAAATGTTATATTTAGTAAATAAAATATATAAAAAATAATAATTTATTATTTTTAAAATAAGAATCAATAAATCAAATATAAACTTTTGAAGATATGAATTTAATTTATTTTATGAGTAATTTAAAATTTATTGTTTAATATGTTATTTACAGACTTATAAAGTCCATTCTAAAAAACCAACTTCTCTTGATCGATTGAAGTTTAAAGTTATATTTTTACGCGCATTCATCTACTAATCCAACATGTCCAATCTCTCGGAGCATCCATACCAACGTGAAAATCTCCCCATGTATTTAGATTAATTCTACATAGTTAGTCCATTCACATCAACGCCTTGTAAATGACAGTGTTATATTTACTAAGTGAATTTACACTTATTTTGTTATGACTTATGTATACTATACTAGCTATCATGGGACGTGTGTTGCACATGATAAATATTACACGTGATTAATTTGGTAAAACAATAAATATAATAAGTTTTTATAAACTAATTTTATTTTATATAATTTGATAACATAATTACTTTATTTGTTTTAATTCGGGGTTGGATAAATATGTGATACCGAAAATTTTAATTTTATTACAGACTCATTTGTACCACTGAATTAGATGTGGAATTTTGTCAAATCAAGTCTCACATAAACACTCGTTATACAAATCGAGAAGAATCAACCCATATATATAAAAATTAATATTCTTACTGAAAATATGTTGACTAAAAGAAAATTTTATTTACTTTCTTCAATATTCAATACTAACATTTGTTTGAGCCTATCTTATTTTGTAATAAATTTTCTGTTGTTATATAACAATACGATTTTTTTTAGAAAGGAGTGCTGAATAAAATACAAGCTCGAGACAAAATATGACCATAATACTATTATATGGCACTCAATTAACGTATTAATTAATCTGATAAATATATATTGTTTCTTTTTTTTTTTCGAGACTGCTTGTAATGTATTAATTTAACTGGTTATGTTTTTTTTATTATCATATAGTTATTCTTACACTAATAACGAAAAGTACTACGACTAAATATAAAATAAAATTTTAACAATATTGATATAAAGATATTGAATCTACCTAAAAATATCTATTGTTAAAGAGATAAACAACCCAGTCTTTTGGTTTGGAGGACTGTAAAGTATAAATTATAGATAACACTGTTACTTAATTTGTTGAAAATCTTAAGTTTATTTATTATTTAACTTTATTAAAATATTTATATTGGACTTTTAAGTTTCTATGTAGTTTGGATAAGGGTGTTTTGGTCCAATGAATGTTTTACACTTTATTTGCACTTTTTTATAATAAAAATAATGCTACACAACATGACGTAACCTTTTTCCATCTCTTATCCCATTTATGGTGTGAGTGAGATTTGATCTCTGTCCTCTTGTGTAATGACAAACATCTCTACTGACTAAGCTAGTTGACACTCATTTTATTCACCCTTATACATGTGTGTGTGTATATGTGTGTGTGTGTGTGTGTATAGTTATTATGGAATGTGAGTCGCACGTGATAAGTATTACGCATGATTGATTTTTATTACCTTTTTAGATGTAAATCAAAGAATAGTATAACAAGTAATATGTTTTAATCTCGATTATAATGAAATAAATCAATCATCAAAATTTATAATATTAAAAAATATTAATATCGTTTTAACGTGAATAAAATTTAATATGGTGTTGAATTTATTATTATGATAGAAATCTAATCATTGTATTTTTGTTGAATTAGTGTATCTAATTACATATAAGTAATTTTTATGAGAATAATCAACCCATCTATACAGAACTTAATATTCTAACCGAAATCATGTTTTCTTATAATAACTAACTAAAACTATATTAATAAAAAAAGATTGTATACAGTATCCTTACTTAATATAAGTATTCATTTGAGCATACTCTCTTATGTAATAATTGTTTCTCTTTACGTAACAATGTTATTTTTTTTTAAAGAAATATGATGATAAAATGAAAAAATTTAATAAAATACAATCATGAGATTGTTATATGACATTTAGTTAACGTATTAATTAACTTTTTTTTTAAATACAAATATCCTATTTATATAGAGTTGTTTGTCAAAGACTTATACAAAGAATCATAATTCTACAAGGAAAATAAAAAAATTATACTTAATCTAAAATATAAATATTAGGTAAGGGTAAATTTTTTTCTAGTGAAAGTTTTTACACATCATTCGTATACACACATATATTAATATAGTATATATAAATTAACAAAATAAAATCTCTTGGCAATAGAGAAAATTTTAGGTCCATTTCAATTATCAATTGTTGATAATGCATGCTTAAATACTCTTCTAATTATAATAGAATTTTTAACTGTATAATATTGATTATTGATAATCTTATAATTCAAGTTTGTTTATTACTAAGTTTGATTTTTATTTTTATTTTTTTACATTGGGGTTCTATTAACTGAAATTTGTTGTATAGAGCTTTTATAGAACGGAATTTATATTACATAATCAAAACTACAATGACTAAATAAGGATATGTTTGTCTATAAAAAAATTACTTGCTTTTCAGACTTATATACATATATTATAGATTAATGGGTGTAACAAGACAATTGAATCACAACTCCCAATGTATTGTAAAACATTTTCTTTTAGTCTCTCTAACACTTTTGTTCGCACAAGTTTGTTAATACAATATATTAGTTCATTGTAAATATTAAAAGTTTGTCTTGTTTTACAATTGTAATTGACCACAAAGTCTTATTTTTATGTATCCAAATCATTCACTAGTATTCTACTTAATTGAATAAAGAAATTGTGGTATTTTGAGATTTTTTTGTTTATCTTTCAACATATTGTTGTAGCAAGAAGATTTAAGTGTGGAGAATTTTAATTTAGGAAGGTAAAAATCAATGGTGTAATATTCTTATATCATTATTGTTGTCGTTCTTTATTTGTCTTTGTCGTTTTTATAGTTGGTAGATGCTATGAAAAAATTTAGGTTTCAAAGGTCATAACGTGATAGTTCAAATAAATGCATAAAAAAATTATTTAAGTTTAATTTTTTTGATGATCTTACTCAATTTTGAACGGGCTTGAAGTTTTAATAGGTTATTTTGAATTTTTAAATTTTATTGTTTACTCGACTTTAATTAAGTTTGTATATATCCAAATATCATACTTAAATGTGTTACCAACAAAAAAAACAAGATGGAAGCTTTTACACAATAACAGTAGAGAAAATAGAGGATGTACGTTTTCTGTATAACTTCATTGATCAACAAACCGCCTATATAAAGGCTAATATATAACTGATAATAACATGAAAAATAAGCACTACCCAACATTCAAAAAACAAACTCTTATTGAGTAGGAAAACAAACTCCAATTGACTAGGTAAACATACTCCTATTGATTAGGTAAACATAAACAAACTCATTAAAAATCCTAAAATCTAGGACAACCCAAACATGCAAATTACTGATTTCCTCAACAATCCCTCCCTTAAACTGATGTTCTAGACATAACATTCAATTTAATAGGAGTTAAACTATGAAGTGCCATTCCTCAAATTGAATCATTTGAAGTGCAAACACCAAGTAGCTTCCTGAGCTTTTGAAATGCAGGAAATTTGAAAGGCTTGGTTAGAATGTCAGCAATATGATATTTATTTTTGCAGTAAATAAGATTAATGACTCCATCATTCATGAGATCCCTCAAGAAATGATACTTCACATCTATATGTTTGTTTTGACCATGTAGAACAGGATTTTTTGAAAGCTTTAGTGTTGAACTGTTGTCACAATAAATCTGAGTAAGCCTATCCTCATTGAAATGCAGCTCTTTAAGAATTTTCTTTAGCCAAATAGCTTGACAAGCACAAACTGTTGCAGCAACAAATTCAGTTTCAGTGGATGATAATGTGACAATGGGTTGCTTCTTTGATGACCATGAAACAACTCCTATTCCCATCATGAAAACATACCCAAATGTGCTTTTTCTATCATCTGAATCTCATGCATAATCACTATCTGTAAAGCCAAACAGATCTGACTTTTCTCCCTTCTTGTAGAATAGCCCAAACTCCTTAGTACCTTGCAAGTACCGAAAAATTCATTTTGCAGCCAAGAGATGAATCTTTGTAGGACACTCCATGTACATACTAATCACACTTACAGCATTCATTATATCAGGTCTTGTTGCGGTCAATTACATTAAACTCCACACTATCTGTTTGTAAAAAGTGCCGTAAACATTTTTTCCTCCATTATCTTTGTTTAGCTTCAAACCAAATTCTGATGGTGTATTTACAGAATTACAATCATTTATCTGAAACTTGTCCAAGATTTCTCGCACATACTTATTTTGAGAAATAAAAATTCCAGCAGAGAACTGCACCACTTAAATACCAAGAAAGTAATGCAACATACCAAGATCAGACATCTCAAATTCAACCATCATGGATTTCTTAAAACTTTCAAACATGGTTGTATTATTTCCAGTATAGATTAAATCATCTATATATAAGCAAACAATGAACATTTTCCCTCCATCTTTAATCTTTATGAAAAGTATATGTTCATAAGGACATTTTTGAAATCCTTTATTCAAAAAATAAGTTTCTATACGATTATACTAAGCCTGTGGAGCTTGTTTTAATCCATATAGAGCCTTTTTTTAAAGTATACACTTTATGTTCATTGCTAAGTTTCATATAACAAGGAGATTGATCGATAAATACCTCTTATTTCAAATCTCCATGGAGGAAAGCTGATTTCACGTCCAACTGGAAGATAGGCCATGAGTTTTGAGCTGCCAATCTGATTGTGTCATGCTTTGCAACCATAGCAAATAATTCTTTATAATCAACACCAAACTCCTGCTTGTAGCCCTTAACCACCAAACCTGTCTTTTGCTTATCAACTTCACCATTATTTTTCAGCTTTATCTTGTAAACCCACTTTACACCAATTGTTTTATGCCCTTTTGGAAGGTCACATAGCTCCCAAGTATCATTTCTTTCGATGGCTGTAATTTTAGCATACATAGCCTTTCTCCAATTTGATTCTTTGACAGCCACTTCGAAAGTGGTAGGATCACAATCTGAAAACAGAGCAAAATGTGTAAGTGGGTCATCACCTTGGTCAACTCCAGTTACCTCATAATCTATCATCCATGCTGGTCTTCTTCGAACACATTGAGGCCTTTGTGAGTCAGTTGCAAGTGGGATTTGATCAACTATTGGAACATTTTGGCTGGCTTCCTGTTCTTGCACATTACCCATATGCTACTGCCCTTTCTCATCGTCTTCAAAATCTGCTGGAATATTTTGTTTAACACCATTTTCATTCATGACCAGGTGCCTTTTTCATTAAAACCACATCATGGTTGATAACTATTTTCATAGTGCTAGGATTGTATACCTTATAAGCTTTTAACTTATCACTAACACCAAGAAAAATGTATTTTTCTCCTTTGTTATCTAGCTTCATCCTCTTCTCATATGGAATATGGGCATAGGCAATACACCCAAAAATCTGGAAATGATCTACAGTAGGTTTCCTTCCGCTCCATGCTTTCTCTTGTGTCATATTTTAAACAGCATGTGTGGGATTTCTGTTCAATATATGAATGCTCTAATTAACAATTTCAAACCAAAAACTTTTTGGAATGCCACTCATTGTCAAAAGGTTTCGCACCATATTCAAAATAATGCGATTCTTCTTCTCGCATACACCATTCTGTTGGGGTGTATAAGCTGCTGTAAGTTGTCTCTTGATTCCATGGTTCTCACAAAAATTTGCAAATTCATGTGAGCTATATTCTCCACCACGATCCATGTGAAGAACTTTTAATGGGTTGCCAACCTCTTTCTCAACAAGCACTTTATAGTATTTAAAAGTTACAAAGGCTTTATTGTTTTTTTTTCAAAAAATAAACCCATATTTTACGACTGTAATCATCAATGAAGGTAATTATATATCTTTTACCTCCATTAGAATGTGGTGTTGTTGGCCTGCAAAGGTCGGAATGAACAAGTTCCAATGCCTTCTTCGTTCTCCAAGATTTTCCTTGTAGGAATTTATCGCAGTGTTGTTTGTTAACAACACATTCTTCACAAACTTGAGAAGGGGCTGTAATTTGAGGAAGACCCGTCACCATGTTCTTTTGTTGTAGTGTTTTTAATCCACCAAAATTCATATGCCCATAGAGGAAGTGCCATAGCCATGCCTCATCCTTCAATTTTGCTGAGAAGTATGAATGAGTAGTATTGTGGAGATAAAGTGGGAACATACGATTCACCGTCATGTTAACTTAAGCAATTAAGCCCAACTTTGCATCTTGAATCTGACATAATCCATCTTTGATAGAAATCTTGTATCCCTTTTCTTGCAACTAACCCACACTAAGCAAGTTGGTTTTTAATTCTGGCATAAAAAGAACATTAGCGATAGTGTGGGCGGAATTTCCTTTGGTTTGGATTGTTACCTTTCCTTTTCCCATAACAAAAACCTTGGAATTGTCACCGAACTTAACAGAGCTGCGAAAAAATTCATTCAAGTTAGAAAATGCCTCCTTATCTCCACACATGTGGTTGCTACAGCCAGTGTCTAAATACCACATATTTTGTTGAGTTTCTTTTTTTAAGTGACACACCATCAAAAGAGACACATTTTTCTTCTTTTTTCTGCAAAGTTAGTTTCTTCTCCACTTTGTCTATTCAAATTAGTTTGACACTTTGACTTATAGTGGCCATACCTATGAAATTTGTAACATTCAACATTGAACTTGTCTGCTGACTTTGGACTATAAGTTGTTGAGTGGTGGCTGCCACGTCCTCCGCCTCTTCCTTGAAATTGACTCTCTTGACGCTGATGATTTTGTTGTTGGTTTCCACGATCATTATTGTTTCTACCTCCTCTGCCTCTACCTCATCCTCTATAAGCTCCACTGGGTGTAAAGTTATTTTCTGATAAGGCCTTCAGTGCTTGTTATTCGTTCTCTTACTAGTTAATTTTTTGTTCATGAACTAACAAAGAAATTTGTAATTCATCAATTGAAAGTTTGCCAACATCATTAGCTTATTCTATAGAACATACAACAAAATTAAATTTTGGTGTCAAGGATCGAAGAATCTTCTCAACAACTAGTGTAATTCTCTATCAACTTTTTCCTAAATTATTTTGTGGCTTCATTATGCAGAAATTCATCTTCAATGGGAGACTTATTTTTGGTTTGGATGCTAGGTCACTGGTTGTTATCTTCCTGCTTATCGTAGCTCCCATTATCATCTTCTGTACACATGTTGCAAGGAACCTTCTCCATGAATTTTCATCATATACTGCAGGCTATGTTGTTCTTGTGGTGGCAATTATGTTCACGATCTATGTGAGTTATCCTAGTTCTGTAATGTTGCCTTTAGTATTTTATAAAGCATTATTAAAACCTTGCATTTCAATTTTATATTATGAACTAAAAGCTGTTTGGATTTCTCTTCCCAGCTTATGTGTAAAATAGGAAATATAATTATATGAGAAGTATAACAAAATAATACTTGATACAGTGTTACAAAGTTTCTACCAGCTGACTTGACTTCCTCTCGCTTTAAATAAATCCTTTTTAAAATTATTAGACCATGATCATTGCTTTCTCGTTTGTTTAAATGCGCACTAACCCTAAAAAAAAAGGATCATTATTTTCTTTGATTTTATTTACTTATTTGTTTTTGGTGTTTCCTAGCGACTGGTCAATTGTAATCCTGAATGGGTGATGATAGGTATTGGTGCTTCTTTTTCTTACTTCAGCCCAAGATTCGGTATTGTTCCCCGTAATTCACATCCACCAGAAGATTAGATTTGTTATGACTCCTCAGACTCAATTGAGGCTGGTGGGAGACATACACCAACCCCACGAATACCCCGCACAAAAGAAGTCCAATTCAATGGTTTACCTGTGAGTGTGAAGTATTGTGACACATGCATTTTATATCGTCTGCCCCGTTGCTCACATTGCTCTGTATGCGATAATTGTGTTGAGCGATTTGATCATCATTGTCCTTGGGTGGGCCAGTGCATTGGAGTGGTATGTGATTTATGATGATCTTCTAGGTTTTTAAGTAAATACTCAATGCTTACATCAAATCGATAATGCTTTCCATTTAAAAAAAAATAAAAATGAAAGTAAATCAGCCTAACAATTATCTGTGTTCTATTTCCTATGAAATTCTCTTCACACATAATACAATAAGGGCTATAGATGTAGCAAGTGGTATTGGTTTATCCTTGTATTAACCATAATCTTCTCAGTTGTCTTCTTGTTTCCCGAGAGTTATAATGAAATGTTTTAATCCTAAATAGTGTTATTATAACTCTTTTCTTTTACGACAAATTTAAAATTTACCATAAAGAAAAAATTAGAGATAGCAATAAGTATTTTTACAAATTAACAATATCTCTCTTTTAACAAGCTTAAAAAATAACCTAATAAATTTATAAAAGAGTTATTTAAAAATTGAATGTGTTCTTCTTTGTTTTTAAATGCTTTTGAAGTAGATTTATATAACTTTGAATTAATATGGAACACTAACTTATTGATTTGAAACATTAAATAATCAAATACATCTCAAACAATCATATTTTTGAATTACTAATCAACTGAGTTAAGTGATAAATTTCACTCTTTAAGCTAAGAGAGAATACCATTCGACTATATCCTAAGCACCAATCAACAAAAAAAATTTCATTCCAATTATCAATCAACTAGATTCTCAACTTATCTCTCAATCGACAAGTATATAAAGTCAATTGATTGATTGTTACTCAATAAAGTGGATTGTTCCTTAATCAAGTCTTTCTAACAGTTTTGTTCATATGATATATCAATTTACTGTAAATATTAAAAGTTCATCAATATTTAGTTATCTTAAAATAATATTTTGGAAAAACTTATCTTACAATTGTTATTGACCACAAAATCTTGTTTTTTTGATGTATCCAAATCATGCACTATTCTACTTAATGGGCCAAAGAAATTGTGATCTTCTCAATTTTTTTGTTTATCTATCAAAATATTTTTGTAAGATGAAAATTAAGATATAGAGAATTTTGAATCAGAAAAATAAAAATCATGTACTTGATATAGACATTTTCATTGTTCTTAGCACAAACATATCTTCATGCAGTTTCTTTATTTGTACTTCTGTTTCGGCTCTACGAAGCCTATCTTGTATAGAATTTTATTATATGTATATGACTATGACTTCTGTTTCGACTTTGATCTACATCATATACTTGTTTTACATATGTCTGCATGCTTTATAATTCTTTAAATTCAGATATATGCATTAAAACTGTTTCTGCTTGTATGAAAACTTTCGGTTCTTCCCGGGAAGGCTTTCAAACTCCGAATGGTGTCAAATTTTTGCATACAAGTTTTTTTTATACATGCTCTTGATGACAATAGTAGCTATATAGCTTATTTTTTAGTTTCCTGCCTCATTTTCTACTGTTGTCAAAACGGGGGAGAAAAATGAGAAAATGTGAAAACTATGTGTAAACTCGATGCATAGATTTAGGGGGAGCATTGCTCCAAAGATCTTGATGTATGCTTATGTATGTTGAGTTGATTGGTTGGGATATATATAAACTGTTCTTTACCTTTTACAAGTTGGTTTTATTAAAAAAAACAGAGGAATCTCTGCCCGATTTTTTTAAAAAATCCAACACTTAGTTTCTTAATTGTTTTTCATTCTCATGAGTTTTATCATCATAAAAAAGGGAGAGATTGTTGACCCTCACCTATATTTTAATGATGACAAAACATAACTCTTATTATACTAACGATGCTATCTAAGTGTATTAAGCATTAAAAGCATTCAATCAAGGATCAAGGTGCAAGAACTCGACACGGATCAATCAACAAGTCAAGATAGAAGTTCTAATATAGGTCTAAGGTATTGAAACAAGTTGTTAGTCTCACTTGTTCAGGTAATTAGCTTGTCCAATGGCTCCCTTTGAAAAAACATTGTAAAAACTAACCTTTTAAAATCATAAACCTGTTTAAAAGAATGAAAAGCTGGGTTGAAAGGCAACTCAGTCGACTGGATACTTACACCAGAAGACTGGTGTTTTGGACAGAAAGTTCCTAGTCGACTGGTAAAAACAACCCAGTCAACTGGTACTTTGGGCAGATGTTTCCTAATCAATTGGTAAGTCATTCCCAGTCGACTGGTACTTTCAACAGCCTTAAAGATGAGATTTTTAAAGAGTACTCAGTCGACTGGTAGTTCAAAAAATATGACCGTTGAGACACGAGATTTCAGCTTAAATTGTACCAAAACGTACAAATCAGTTACAAACGGGCATATTACATCAAGGCTATATAAACACACTCTATTAAGCATTTTAAAAAGAGAGATTACACATTCAAACAAATTTTTACTCATTAATATTCAAAAAGCTTTGAAAATTTGATTATTGAGCTATTCTTCAAGCTTTAACTAGAAAGAGAGATATTATTCAGTTGTATAATCTTCCATTGTTGTCTTTCTACTGTTTTATTTACAGTATTTATTGTAAAGGGATTTGCTTCCGAAAGGAAGGGGTTTGCTTTCCAGAGGAAGGAATTGTAAGGTTTGTGCAACACCCGTAAAGTTGCACGACTAAGTTTCTTAGTAGATTACTTCAAGGAGGTTCCTTGAAGAAAATAAACGTAAGGTCAAAACGATTCCGATATTGTCGAACTACTATAAACTGAATTTGCATATTTTATTCCTTAAACTCTTTATTTACAGCACATATTACTTGTTTATATGTTTGTTGTGTTATCTGTTTTATAAACTTGTGTTTAATACGCCAAAGTTTTTAAAACCCAATTCACCCCCTCTTAGGTTGAAACCTCAATCTACAATATGACACTTAATTAACATATTAATTAATCTGATAAATATATCTTGTTTACTTATTTTTTTTTATAAAACTGCTTGTAAAGTATTAATTAAATTGATTATGTTTTTCTATTATCATATAGTTATTCTTACACTAATAATTAAAAGTATTATGACTAAGTATAAAATAAAATTTTTACAATATTTATATAAAGATATTGAATCTACCTAAAAATATATTGTTAAAAGATAAACAACCTAATCTTTTGGTTTGGAAGATTGTAAAATATAAATTAGAGACAACACTGTTATTTAATTTGTTGAAAATCTATTTAAAATTTAATTATTACTTAACTTAATTAAAAAAAATTATATTGGACTTTTAAGTCTCTATGTGGTTTGGATAATGGTGTCTTAGTCCAATGAATGTTTTACACTTTATTCACACTTAATAAAGTCTATTATATATATATATATATATATAATTATTATGGAACACATGATAAATATTACGCATGATTGATTTTTATTACCTTTTTAGATTTAAATCAAAAAATAGTATAACAAGTAATATGTTTTAATCTCAATTAGAATAAAATAAATCAATCACCACATTTTATTATATTAAAAAATATTAATATTGTTTTAACATGAATAAAATTTAATATAATGTTGAATTTATTATTATGATAAAAATCTAATCATCGTTGTTTTTTTTTGTTGAATTAGTGTATCTAATTACATAAAAGTAATTTTTTTAAAATAATCAACTCATCTATATAGATCTTAATATTTTACCAGAAATCATGTCCCTGCGTCCACTTTTTTCCTCATAAAAGTTAATTTGTTCTTCACAAAAGTCACTAACTTTCTCACAAAAATTACAATAAAATGTTTTAATTCTAAACAATGTTATTACAACTCTATAAATTTGAAATTTATCGTAAAAATATATTAAAGAAAGCAATAAATAATTTTATAAATTAACAATATCTCTCTTCTGACAAAACTAAAAAATAACTCAACAAATTTATAAAAAAATTGTTTTATAAATTGAATTTGTTCATTCTTTGTTTTTTTAAGCATTAAATACTCAAATACATCTCAAACAATTATATTTTTAAATTAATAACCAACTAAATTTAAGTGATAAATTTCACTTTTTAAGCTAAGAAAGAATACCATTCGACTATATCCTAAGCACAAATCAACAAAAAAATTTTCATTCCAATTACCAATCAACTAGATTCTCGATTTATCACTCAATTGACAAGTATATAAAATCAATTGATTATTATTACTCAATAAAGTGGATTGTTCCTTAATCAAGTCTTTCTAACAGTGTTGTTCATATGATATATCAATTTACGTAAATATTAAAAGTTGGTCAATTTTTAGTTATCTTAAAAAAATATTTTGGAAAAGCTTATCTTACAATTGTTATTGACCACAAAATCTTGTTTTTTGATGTATCCAAATCATGCACTATTCTGCTTAATGGGCCAAAGAAATTGTGATCTTCTCAATTTTTTTTGTTTATCTATCAAAATATTTTTGTAAGATGAAAATTAAGATATAGAGAATTTTGAATCAGAAAAATAAAAATCAATAATATAATATTCTTATATCTTTTCGTTTTATGGTGGTAGATGCTAAAAAAAATTTGGGTTTAAAAGACAAATTGAGAAGGATGTAACACATTGAACTCGTTATTTATAAAGACAAATTTAAATCTGCATCCGATTAAAGATTGGGAAAGAGCACCAACTCTCAAACCCATAAAAGGCGAAAGAATTAGCTCTCAAACCGTGCGAGAGGGTGCATTAAATGCTTTACTAAAAATACATAAAATAAACATTCGCTGATTTCATCGTAACAAAACTGCGAAAATACGAAAATCTTCAAGGTTCATATAAAGAATGAATCAAGTCTCAGACATCCATGCCCACGGATTGAAACAGCATTAGCTCTCGAACCCAACGAAAAGCGAAAGCTTTAGCTCTCGAGCCCGACGAAAGGCGAAAGGATCAGCTCTCAAACCCAACAAAAGGCGAAAGCATCACTTCTCAAGCCCGACACAAGGCGAAAGCATCAGCTCTCAAACCCGACGAAAGGCGAAAGCTCTTAGGCGGTCCGATTGAAAACCTTTGATAATGTCATCATCGACCAATTCAAGGACGATAACCAGAAAAAACAACTTATTGTAACTGCAAAAATATAATAAAGCTTAAAATTCATATGAACAAGTTCAAGTCTAACGCATACAACTAAAGATTGAAAAATCACCGACTACAATAACGGTTAGATTACCTTGACACATAATGTTTGCGATAAGAAACCAAATTTAGAAAATAAGAAAATGAACCAATTTAATTCAACAAATTCAGCCATAAAACCTCACACAGTGATTAAACTCAAAAAGCTAAAAAATTTAAAATTTTATCCAAAAAGAAATTTAAAAATAGAAGAAAAAAGGACTCGACAAAATTACAAAAGTGTCTCAGACATCCAAGGAAGGATTGAAGCAGCATAAGCTCTCAAGCCCGGCGAAAGGCGAAAGCTCTTAGGCGGCCACTGCGAATGTTTCTGAGAAACAAGCCTTTACATTTATCATCACTGACCAATAACCAAACGACACACGAGCCAGAGTAGCAAAAACATATGGGCAAACAACACTAAAGACAAATCGGAAATCACGTTGTTTTTGGATACAGCAAAAGAACTGATGCAGAGCATTAACCCGCAAAAGAACTGGCCAATCTGATAAAAAAAAAGGGAAAGAAATAGATGCATTCAGATTTTAGAAAAATAAATTACACATTAAAACAGGTCAAGAGAAGAACTACGGCTAAGCACGAAGAAAGATAGAGGGGGAGATGGTTTATATAATGGCGAATTTAGGGTTTTGGGGATATTAGGGTTTCTGTCTTTCTGATGTGAACGGCCAAGATTTACTGGCTGACTGGAGGAGAATGGAACAATCTAGATGATATGCTGGCGGTAACTTGGGCTGGACACCACGCCAATCAAATTTTACGAACTAATTTTTTTTTATCTAAATCCGAAAATGTAAAGAGTCGGACTGGATTGGGCTTTTGGACAAACGGGGCCATGATTTTTTTTCTTTTGGACTGGATTGGGCTTTTGGACAAAAAGGGGCCTAAACTGCTAAATTGTGTGCAGACAAGTTAACTGTCCCTAAGGGACCAATGGATTTAATGGATTTTATATTCAATGTATACTTAAATTACCTTTAAAAAAAATATGGTTAAATTATGGTGTTGTGTAGGTATTCAAATGTTATATTTAGTAAATAAAATATATAAAAAATAATAATTTATTATTTTTAAAATAAGAATCAATAAATCAAATATAAACTTTTGAAGATATGAATTTAATTTATTTTATGAGTAATTTAAAATTTATTGTTTAATATGTATTTACAGACTTATAAAGTCCATTCTCAAAAACCAACTTCCCTTGATCGATTGTAGTTTAAAGTTATATTTTTACGCGCATTCATCTACTAATCCAACATGTCCAATCTCTCGGAGCATCCATACCAACGTGAAAATCTCCCCATGTATTTAGATTAATTCTACATAGTTAGTCCATTCACATCAACGCCTTGTAAATGACAGTGTTATATTTACTAAGTGAATTTACACTTATTTTGTTATGACTTATGTATACTATACTAGCTATCATGGGACGTGTGTTGCACATGATAAATATTACACGTGATTAATTTGGTAAAACAATAAATATAATAAGTTTTTATAAACTAATTTTATTTTATATAATTTGATAACATAATTACTTTATTTGTTTTAATTCGGGGTTGGATAAATATGTGATACCGAAAATTTTAATTTTATTACAGACTCATTTGTACCCCTGAATTAGATGTGGAATTTTGTCAAATCAAGTCTCACATAAACACTTGTTATACAAATCGAGAAGAATCAATCCATATATATAAAAATTAATATTCTATCTGAAAATATGTTGACTAAAAGAAAAATTTATTTACTTTCTTCAATATTCAATATTAACAATTTGTTTGATCCTATCTTATTTTGTAATAAATTTTCTGTTGTTATATAACAATATGATTTTTTTTAGAAAGGAGTGCTTAATAAAATACAAGCTCGAGACAAAATATGACCATAATACTATTATATGGCACTCAATTAACGTATTAATTAATCTGATAAATATATATTGTTTCTTATTTTTTTTCGAGACTGCTTGTAATGTATTAATTAAACTGGTTATGTTAGTTATTCTTACACTAATAACAAAAGTACTACGACTAAATATAAAATAAAATTTTAACAATATTGATATAAAGATATTGAATCTACCTAAAAATATATATTGTTAAAGAGATAAACAACCCAGTCTTTTGGTTTGGAGGATTGTAAAATATAAATTATGGATAATACTGTTACTTAATTTGTTGAAAATCTTAAGTTTATTTATTATTTAACTTTATTAAAATATTTATATTGGAGTTTTAAGTTTCTATGTAGTTTGGATAAGGGTGTTTTGGTCCAATGAATGTTTTACACTTTATTCGCACTTTTTTATAATAAAAGTCACGCTACACAACACGAGGTAACCCTTTTCCATCTCTTATCTCATTTCTGGTGTGAGTGAGGTTTGATCTCTGCCCTCTTGTGTAATGAAAAACATCTCTACTAACTAAGCTAGTTGACACTCATTTTATTCACCTTTATACATGTGTGTGTGTGTGTGTATAGTTATTATGGAATGTGCACGTGATAAGTATTACGCATGATTGATTTTTATTACCTTTTTAGATGTAAATCAAAGAATAGTATAACAAGTAATATGTTTTAATCTCGATTATAACGAAATAAATCAATCATCAAAATTTATAATATTAAAAAATATTAATATCATTTTAATGTGAATAAAATTTAATATGGTGTTGAATTTATTATTATGATAGAAATCTAATCATTGTATTTTTGTTGAATTAGTGTATCTAATTACATATAAGTAATTTTTACGAGAAGAATCAACCCATCTATATAGAACTTAATATTCTAGCTGAAATCATGTTTTCTTATCATAACTAACTGAAACTATATTAATAAAAAAATATTATATACAGTATCCTTACTTAATATAAGTATTCATTTGAGTATACTCTTTTATGTAATAATTGTTTCTCTTTGCGTAACAATGTTATTTTTTTTAAAGAAATATGATGATAAAATGAAAAAATTTAATAAAATACAATCATGAGATTGTTATATGACATTTAGTTAACGTATTAATTAACTTGTTTTTTTTAAAATACAAATATCCTATTTATATAGAGTTGTTTGTCAAAGACTTATACAAAGAATCATAATTCTACAAGGAAAATAAAAAATTATACTTAATCTAAAATATAAATATTAGGTAAGGGTAAAAAAATTTATAGTGAAAGTTTTTACACATCATTCGTATAAATTAACAAAATAAAATCTCTTGGCAATAGAGAAAATTTTAGGTCCATTTCGATTACCAATTGTTGATAATGCATGTTTAAATACTCTTCTAATTATAATAGAATTTTTAACTGTATAATATTGATTATGGATAATCTTATAATTTAAGTTTGTTTATTACTAAGTTTGATTTTTTTTTTTTTTTTTTTTAACATTTGGGTTCTATTAACTGAAATTTGTTGTACTGAGCTTTTACAGAACGGAATTTATATTACATAATCAAAACTACGATGATTAAATAAGGATATGTTTGTCCATAAAAAAATTTCTTGCTTTTCAGACTTATTTACATATATTATAGATTAATGGGTGTAACAAGACAATTGAATCACAACTCCCAATGTATTGTAAAACATTTTCTTTTAGTCTCTCTAACACTTTTGTTCGTACAACAAGTTTGTTAATACAATATATTAGTTCATTGTAAATATTAAAAGTTTGTCTTGTTTTACAATTGTAATTGACCACAAAGTCTTATTTTTATGTATCCAAATCATTCACTAGTATTCTACTTAATTGGATGAAGAAATTGTGGTATTTTGAGATTTTTTTTGTTTATCTTTCAACATATCTTTGTAGCAAAAAGATTTAAGTGTGGAGAATTTTAATTCAGGAAGGTAAAGATCAATGGTGTAATATTCTTAAATCGTTATTGTTGTCGTTCTTTATTTGTCTTTGTTGTTTTTATAGTTGGTAGATGCTATGAAAAAATTTAGGTTTCAAAGGTCAGAACATGATAGTTCAAATAAATGCACAAAAAAATTATATAAGTTTAATTTTTTTTATGATCTTACTCAATTTTGAACGGGTTTGAAGTTTTAATAGGTTATTTTAAATTTTATTGTTTACTCGACTTTAACTAAGTTCGTATATATCCAAATATCATACTTAAATGTGTTACCCAAAAAAAAAAACAATATGAAAGCTTTTACACAATAACAGTAGAGAAAACAGAGGATGTACGTTTTCTGCATAACTTCATTGATCAACAAACCGCCTTTATAAAGGCTAATATATAACTGATAATAACATGAAAAATAGGCACTACCCAACGTTCAAAAAACAAACTCTTATTGAGTAGGAAAACAAACTCCAATTGACCAGGTAAACATACTCCTATTGAGTAGGAAAACAAACTCCATTTGACTAGGTAAACATATTCCTATTGATTAGGTAAACATAAACAAACTCACTAAAAATCCTAGAATCTATGACAACCCAAACATGCAAATTACTCATTTCATCAACAATCCCTCCCTTAAACTGATGTTCCAGACATAACATTCAGTTTAATAGGAGTCAAACTTTGAAGTACCATTCCTCAAATTGAATCATTTGAAGTGCAAACACCAAGTAGCTTCCTGAGCTTCTGAAATGCAAGAAATTTGAAAGGCTTGGTTAGGATGTCAGCAATCTGATATTCACTTTCGCAGTAAATAAGATTAATGACTCCATCATTCGTGAGATCCCTCAAGAAATGATACTTCACATCTATATGTTTGTTTCGACCATGTAGAACAAGATTTTTTGAAAGCTTTAGTGCTGAACTGTTGTCACAATAAATCTGAGTAAGCCTATCCTCATTGAAATGCAGCTCTTTAAGAATTTTCTTTAGCCAAATAGCTTGACAAGCACAAACTGTTGCAGCAACAAATTCAGTTTCAGTGGATGATAATGTGACAATGGGTTGCTTCTTTGATGACCATGAAACAACTCCTATTCCCATCATGAAAACATACCCAAATGTGATTTTTCGATCATCTGAATCTCATGCATAATCACTATCTGTAAAGCCAAACAGATCTGACTTTTCTCCCTTCTTGTAGAATAGCCCAAACTCCTTAGTACCTTGCAAGTACCGAAAAATTCTTTTTGTAGCCAAGAGATGAATCTTTGTAGGACACTCCATGTACATACTAATCACACTTACAGCATGCATTATATCAGGTCTTGTTGCGGTCAATTACATTAAACTCCACACTATCTGTTTGTAAAAAGTGTCGTGAACATTTTTTCCTCCATTATCTTTGTTTAGCTTCAAACCAAACTTAGATGGTGTATTTACAGAATTACAATCCTTTATCTGAAACTTGTCCAAGATTTCTCGCACATACTTATTTTGAGAAATAAAAATTCCAGCAGAGAACTGCACCACTTAAATACCAAGAAAGTAATGCAACATACCAAGATCAGACATCTCAAATTCAACCATCATGGATTTCTTAAAACTTTCAAACATGGTTGTATTATTTCCAGTATAGATTAAATCATCTATATATAAGCAAACAATGAACATTTTCCCTCCATCTTTAATCTTTATGAAAAGTATATGTTCATAAGGACATTTTTGAAATCCTTTATTCAAAAAATAAGTTTCTATACGATTATACTAAGCTCGTGGAGCTTGTTTTAATCCATATAGAGCCTTTTTTTTTTAACGTATACACTTTATGCTCATTGCCAAGTTTCACATAACAAGGAGGTTGATCGATAAATACCTCTTCTTTCAAATCTCCATGGAGGAAAGCTGATTTCACGTCCAACTGAAAGATAGGCCATGAGTTTTGAGCTGCCAATGCAATTGCCAATCTGATTGTGTCATGCTTTGCAACCATAGCAAATAATTCTTTATAATCAACACCAAACTCTTGCTTGTAGCCCTTAGCCACCAAACCTACCTTGTGCTTATCAACTTCACTATTCTTTTTCAGCTTTATCTTGTAAACCCACTTTAAACCAATTGTTTTATGCCATTTTGGAAGGTCACATAGCTCTCAAGTATCATTTCTTTCGATGGCTGTAATTTTAGCATACATAACCTTTCTCCATTTTGATTCTTTGACAGCCACTTCGAAAGTGGTAGGATCACAATCTGAAAACAGAGCAAAATATGTAAGTGGGTCATCACCTTGGTCAACTCCAGTTACCTCATAATCTGTCATCCATGTTGGTCTTCTTCGAACACATTGAGGCCTTTGTGAGTCAGTTGCAAGTGGGATTTGATCAACTATTGGAACATTTTGGATAGCTTCCTGTTCTTGCACATTATCCATATGCTACTGCCCTTTCTCATCGTCATCAAAATCTGCTGGAATATTTTGTTTAACACCATTTACATTCATGACCAGGTGCCTTTTTCATTAAAAACCACATCATGGTTGATAACTATTTTCATAGTGCTAGGATTGTATACCTTATAAGCTTTTGACTTATCACTAACACCAAGAAAAATATATTTTTCTCCTTTGTTATCTAGCTTCATCCTCTTCTCATATGGAATATGGGCATAGGTAATACACCCAAAAATCTGGAAATGATCCACAGCAGGTTTCCTTCCGCTCCATGCTTTCTCTTGTGTCATATTTTGAACAGCATGTGTGGGACTTTTGTTCGATACATGAATGCTCCAATTAACAATTTCAGACCATAAACTTTTTGGAATGCCACTCATTGTCAAAAGGTTTCGCACCATATTCAAAATAGTGCGATTCTTCTTCTCGCATACACCATTTAATGGGGTGTATAAGCTACTGTAAGTTGTCTCTTGATTCCATGGTTCTCACAAAAATTTGCAAATTCATGTGAGCTATATTCTCCACCACGATCCATGTGAAGAACTTTTAACGGGTTGCCAACCTCTTTCTCAACAAGCACTTTATAGTATTTAAAAGTTACAAAGGCTTCATTGTTTTTTTTTTCAAAAAATAAACCCATATATTACGACTATAATCATCAATGAAGGTAATTATATATCTTTTACCTCCATTAGAATGTGGTGTTGTTGGCCCGCAAATGTCGGAATGAACAAGTTCCAATGCCTTCTTCATTCTCCAAGATTTTCCTTGTAGGAATTGATCGCGGTGTTGTTTGTTAACAACACATTCTTCACAAACTTGAGAAGGGGTTGTAATTTGAGGAAGACCTGTCACCATGTTCTTTTGTTGTAGTGTTTTTAATCCACCAAAATTCAGATGCCCATAGAGGAAGTGCCATAGCCATGCCCCATCCTTCAATTTTGCTAAGAAGTATGAATGAGTGGTATTGTGGAGATAAAGTGGGAACATACGATTCACCGTCATGTTAACTTAAGCAATTAAGCCCAACTTTGCATCTTGAATCTGACATAATCCATCTTTGATAGAAATCTCATATCCCTTTTCTTGCAACTAACCCACACTAAGCAAGCTGGTTTTTAATTCTGGCACAAAAAGAACATTAGCGATAGTGTGGGTGGAATTTCTTTTGGTTTGGATTGTTACCTTTCCTTTTCCAATAACAAAAACCGTGGAATTGTCACCGAACTTAACAGAGCTGCGGAAAAATTCATTCAAGTTAGAAAATGCCTCCTTATCTCCACACATGTGGTTGCTACAGCCAGTGTCTAAATACCACATATTTTGTTGAGTTTCTTTTTTTAAGTGACACACCATCAAAAGTGACACCTCTTCTTCTTTTTTCTGCAAAGTTAGTTTCTTCTCCACTCTGTCTATTCAAATTAGTTTGACATTCTGACTTATAATGGCCATACCTATGAAATTTGTAACATTCAACATTGAACTTGTCTGCTGACTTTGGACTATAAGTTGTTGAGTAGTGGCTGCCACGTCCTCTGCCTCTTCCTTGAAATTGACTCTCTTGACGCTGATGATTTTGTTGTTGGTTTCCACGATCATTATTGTTTCTACCTCCTCTGCCTCTACCTAATCCTCTATAAGCTCCACTGGGTGTAAAGTTATTTTCTGATAAGGCCTTCAGTGCTTGTTATTCGTTCTCTTACTAGTTAATTTTTTGTTCATGAACCAACAAAGAAATTTGTAATTCATCAATTAAAAGTTTGCCAACATCATTAGCTTATTCTATAGAACAAACAACAAAATTAAATTTTGGTGTCAAGGATCGAAGAATCTTCTCAACAATGGTAACATCCTCTGTCTTGTCTCCATGGATCCGATCTTGTTAATGATTGCCATCGTTCTTGAAAAATAGTATGTAACTGACTCTCTTGATTTCATTTGAAGCATTTTGAACTCTGAATGAAGTGCTTGAAGCTGCTGCCTCTTAGCCCTTGATGTACCTTGGTACTTCTTCTTCATGGAATCTCAAATATGCTTGGCGGTGTCCTTGCAAAGAATGGTTTCCAAGATTGAGCGATCAATAGCTTGAAAGAGATAATTCTTTGGTTTAAGATCCTTCAACTTCAGCCCTTCAAGCTCTGTCTTTTGCGCATCTGTCTACACAACACCTTCTGCTGGTTCTGCCACCCCAGAAACAACAACCGTCCAATATTCTTTGGACCTCAATAAGTTCTCCATGAGCATGCTCCAATGGTCATAGTGACCATCAAAGTGTGGAATGGCTGGCTGTACAAAACTTTTGGAAGCCATCAATTGCACTTTTACTCTCCTCAAAACCTCACTCTGATACAACTGTTACAAACAAAAATACAAGATGGAAGCTTTTACACAATAACATTAGGGAAAGCAGATGATGTTCGTTTTCTGCATGACTTCATTGATCAACAAACAACTTATATAAAGGCTAATACATAATTGATAATAACATGAAAATAGGCACTACCCAACGTTCAAAAAAACAAACTCTTATTGACTAGGTAAATAGACTCATATTGATTAGGTAAACAAAAACAGACTCAGTGACAATCCTAAAGACTACGATAACCCAAGTGTGCAAATTACTAATTTCTTTAACAAAATGCATATAATATTTTACAACTAAGTTATTTGAATTTCGTCAACTTAAAGTGTATACTTGTTTTAAAAATAAAGCATGCATGATTTCTTATACCAATTTCAACATAGAATTTAAAAAAAAAATGTTTTAAAAAAGCAATGTAATACAAGTATAGCGCGTATCTTAAGGGTAATTGTTCATGAAAACACATTTTAGTTACTAAAAGAAATACTTTTTCTTTACCCCTTGATTTTTATTAAAGAGCTTACCCTTGAATCTTTTGAATATGATGAAATCACAAAATACAATGCTATTAGGAGGAATATTTTAGAAAGACTTTTATTGTTTTTTTCTTGACCAAAAAGCTCAGTTGATAAATGATAACAAAGACTATACAATGGATCTTAGATTCTTAACTTCAAGCCATGCCATTATATTAAAAAAACAAAAAACAAAAAGAAAAGAGAAAAGAGAAAGATAAAAGCATCTATGTCAAGCTTCTTCCCAATAAATGGGACCATTATGTCCAACCTTAGTAGAGAAAAAAAAAATGTCCAACCATGGAAAAATAATCTCGTAGAAAAAAACGCTCTTGATTATATTTTAAATTGAAAATAAACTCAAGCAATTATGAGCTAAAGTGCATCTGTTTTTTCCTTTTATATTCTTAACAGCTCATTTCAATTTTCAGAAATCCTCAATTAAAATTGCCCAAACACTAATATCAGGGTGTTTTGAGCCAAAATTTTTTTTTTTTATAAAAATAAATTACTCAAGATTATATCTTACGGATTACTTCGTAGAATTGATTTATTAATCTCTTTACTTCTTACCAAATAATAATGAGCAATGAGAGGGGTACATCGCCTACATCAAATATGTTTTGACATTTTTTTGTTTGTAAAATCTATTAATAATTATTTTAAATTTTATTAATAACGTGAAAAACTTTATTAATAACGCAAAAAAAGTGATATACTTTTTTTTTATGCTTGTGTGATAAGAATTTTAGTGATTAGAAGGATCTGAAATATATCTTTTTATTCAAAAACTTGGTTAATTCATTACTCATTAATAATACCCTGTTACCTACTCATGTCAAGGGAACTTTTTCAATGAACAAACATTCCTTGATGCCTTGAGTCAATCCAAAATCCAAGTCCCCATTCTAGTAATCTCTCTCTACACCTTAAAAACAAAATAAAGGAAAAGTGAATGCAAAACAAAAGCTCCAAAAAAGCACCCTAAAACCCACAACCCCCCATCATTCCTTCCAGCTCATTTTTTTTGAACCCAAAAGCCGCCTCTCAAAAATGCACCAAAGCAAGTTTCAAATATTCGGTTCTTTAGCTGCTCAAAGTTGTAGTAGTAAACGCAGTTGTTAATGGCAAAGCGTTTGTACCAAGCTTGGAAGGGACGGAATGTATGGTTTCTATACGTTCTGTTTTCTTTTTAAATTTACTGCTATTGCGACCGGTTGCTTTTTTACAATTATGATTGTTTATTTTGTGTTAGAATGCAGTGGACTGTTGTTCATATGGTGAAATTTGATCTGAGTTGGTTGGGTGTATAAGTATTGCTTTCTACTACTCTCATACAGTACAGTTTTTCGTTTTTTTTTTTATCGCAATGGCATTTGGTTGGTTTCAGTGATGTGGTGAAATTTGATTTTGGTTGTTCCATTGTTGTTTTTTTTTTTTTTTTTTATAAAAAAAATGTTTCCTTAGTCAGCTGGGTTTGCTTATTTCATGTTAGCTTGGTGGGGATTCTTTGGGTCAATGAAATTTGATCTGGGTTCTCATGAATTTCTGTTTTTTTGCTACAGTTTGTCAAGTGCTCCCTCTCCCCCCCCCCTCTTCTTCCCCTCGTTTGGAGTGATAATTGACCAGTCTCATTGATTTTCTGCTGACAGAAATTCCTATAGTGTCTTGTTTAATTGTTGTTTGGATTATCATATGTCATGTCGGTTTGGTTTACACATAGAAACAAATTTTAGCCAAGCCAATGGTTATGTGAGCATGGTTCTTGTTTATCAAGAATTTAAATCCGAAAAATTTTGTTCTGCTTTCATTTTCATACCTTTTCTCCCGTAAATATGATTCTGGGACCATATAGTCGATTTGGACTGGTTACTAGTGTTCCTATTTGTAAAAAAGTTTCTCTTCTTTTTGTGGGTGTGTGTAATGTCTGAGATTCATATAATGACTAATTTACAACGTGTCTTAGATTGGGCGAATATGTTGCTCATGTCATTGTAGTAGCATGCAGCAATTATTTTTATAAGCATGGTGGCATTTATATTTTTCTAAAGCCACGAGCGATTGGAATTATTCTACTTCTTTGAGGATTGATTATCTTTCTTATTTTTCCTTTTTTTTTTGTTTGGGTAGGGAGAAGGGGTATCTTAGGTCTTATTATGTTTCTTTTAGTCAAGTATAATTTTGAAAAACAAGCATCTTGATGTTTTAGAAAACAAAATTTGCAGAGTACTTTTCTAGTTGCAACACATGGATGGTGATTCATCAATTTGAAGTCATGTCAAAATCTTGTCTTATAATCTATAGAACTGTCTTTTCTTAAAATTATAAAGCTGTGTAGCTAATATTTCGAGTTCGTGGCATTAAATGTGATTAAAATTGAGTGAATTGCAAGTCAGCGGTTAGAACAACAAAGGGACACTTGATAATCAGTTTGATTGGGAAATAGCTTGTTCAGCGGTGCTTTTAAAGTATTGTGAGGTGCGGATGAGTAATACAAGGCATAGAATAGCAGAAGAAGACTGTTTTGTTATGTTGGAAACTTGGATCAATATCAATGATGATGGAGATTGTATTGTAACTGCCTGCTTGTAGAATTATGGATGTCTGAAATCTGAATGGAGTAGAGAATTGCTTTTAAATTATTGTGCGATTGATATGCAGCTTAGAGATGAAAGGCATCTTATAAGACAATTATAAGGCCATCCATTGCTTTATGTGCAAAAGTTACTTCTCAGAAGAGAGAGATAGAGAGAGAGAGAGAGAGAAGGCTTTATGTGCAAAAATTTTAGCCATTCAATGAGGGTCTTGATGTGAGTTCCTGAGATAGATGAGTGTCGTCACTTGCTCATTCATGTGTTGATGGAAGTGCCAATTTGTCTATTATTTATCCTCCATTCAGATTTTCTGGACATTATCTTCCCTAGCCTTGGTTGATTCGTATTTATACTATCTGTGTGGCTTAAAAAGACCCAATGGGTTGGTGAAACACAAGTGATCATTGAAGAAATTTAATCAGTCCCTCATGGGATGATGGAAAGAAGATTAAAAGGCTAACAGATTGATGCTAGGTATACTCAAATGGTCTGCAGGGTTCACCTAGGCTGACATGGATACCTGATGTAGAACAGGATAGAGGAGAAGAAATAGAATAGAGAAATAGAAACCAGGCTACATGGGGATTGGAAGAGAAGCCAGAGGTTGAGAGGAAATTGATACCCAATATCAATCAAATTTTTATTTATTCAAAACTAATTCGAAAAGTAACATAAGGATCTCTTATATAGAGATCTTTTGGACTGTAAATAAAGAAACCCTAATCCTAATACAAATTCACCCCATATTGTAAAATTACAAATTTGCCTCCATATTACAAAATTACAAACTTGTCCCCATACCCTTCTGTACCCCATCAATATCACAGTTCAGTTTAGTACAAGAAGGATCACCTTTTTATTGATATGAAGATTGGCGCTTTCTTATTAGCGGGTAAGGTAAGCAGGTGTAAGTGCAGTGCGTATAGCATTTCCTGCAAAAATATTGTGGACATTGGAGATGTGAACATTAATGGTTGAAAGTATTAGTGGTTGGATGTGGCTTTTAAGTAATATAATAAAATATATGAAATGATGGGCATAAAAGAATTATTAATATTTCTATACTATAATCAAATGAATCAAAAACCCAAGTTTGATTAAAAGAAATCTAATTCCCCTGGGAGGAACAATTTTGATGGAAGTTTGATGTTAATCTGTTTCAGCACCCTTTTGATTGATAATAGTAATAAAAAATTTCTAGGTGTTGGACTTGGGGGGGGGGGGGGGGGGTTGTAAATCATCTTTGAACTTCTAATTATGAATTTCATGAGAAATAAAAAGAAGATACAATCATGTTTTTCATTATTGTGGTTCCTAAATCTCCTTTTGTTGTGCCTCTGTTTTCATTGATTTGTCAATGTTAGTGTAATTCTCTGTCGACTTTTTCCTAAATTATATTGTGACTTCATTATGCAGAAATTCATCTTCAATGGGAGACTTATTTTTGGTCCGGATGCTAGGTCACTGGTTGTTACCTTCCTGCTTATCGTAGCTCCCATTATCATCTTCTGTACACATGTTGCAAGGAACCTTCTCCATGAATTTTCATCATATACTGCAGGTTATGCTGTTCTGGTGGTGGCAATTATGTTCACGATCTATGTGAGTTATCCTAGTTCTGTAATGTTGCCTTTAGTATTTTATAAAGCATTATTAAAACCTTGCATTTCAATTTTATATTATGAACTAAAAGCTGTTTGGATTTCTCTTCCCAGCTTATGTGTAAAATAGGAAATATAATGATATGAGAAGTATAACAAAATGATACTTGATACAGTGTTACAAAGTTTCTACCAGCTGACTTGACGTCCTCTCGCTTTAAATAGATCCTTTTTAAAATTATTAGACCATGATCATTGCTTTCTCGTTTGTTTAAATGCGCACAAACCCTAAAAAGAAAGGATCATTGTTTTCTTTGATTTTATTTACTTATTTGTTTTGGGTGTTTCCTAGCGACTGGTCAATTGTAATCCTGAATTGTGATGACAGGTATTGGTGCTTCTTCTTCTTACTTCAGCCCAAGATCCAGGTATTGTTCCCCGTAATTCACATCCACCAGAGGAAGAGATTTGTTATGACTCCTCAGCCTCAATTGAGGCTGGTGGGAGACATACACCAACCCCACGAATACCCCGCACAAAAGAAGTCCAATTCAATGGTTTACCTGTGAGGGTGAAGTATTGTGACACATGCATGTTATATCGTCCGCCCCGTTGCTCACATTGCTCTGTATGCGATAATTGTGTTGAGCGATTTGATCATCATTGTCCTTGGGTGGGCCAGTGCATTGGAGTGGTATGTGATTTATGATGATCTTCTAGGTTTTTAAGTAAAATACTCAATGCTTACATCAAATTGATAATGCTTTCCATTTAAAAAAAAATGAAAATGAAAGTAAATCAGGCTGACAATTATCCGTGTTCTATTTCCTATGAAATTCTCTTTCATTCATACATAATACAATGAGGGCTATAGATGTAGCAAGTGCTATTGGTTTATCCTTGAATTAACCATAATCTTCTCAGTTGTCTTCTTGTTTTAGTTGAATTGTGATAGTATTTACCATCTGCATCGAAATTGCCAAATATTCTTTCCATAGATCTTTTATTTTATTTTTGAATACCAGGGAAACTTTAAGAAGAAAATGGTAAATATTTTTGTTATTCTATATCTGGCAGAGATTTTTTGCTTTGAAATATTGATATAATTTGGCCACAGGTGGCACTGTTAGTTTAGCGTATTGAACAAAATCGATCTGACAAAGTAGACCAGGAGTCACTCACAAGAAAGAAAAATGCAGAGTGTATGGACAAATGGAATTACCAAACAGCAAATTCTCACTCTCTCTCTCTCTCTCTCTCTTATACTTATTTACCTTGTTGGAAAAACTGTGCATTTGCATAATAGAAAAGTTGGAAACTTTCATATTTCTTACATAGGTGGCAGTGAGGATTTCTTCCCCATCCCCACCCACTTATTTTTCTCTACAATTTTGAGGTGCTACTTTATCAAAGTATTTTTATGCTTGTGCAGCGCAACTACCGTTACTTCTTTCTGTTCATTTCTTCTTCTGCCCTACTCTGCATCTTCGTCTTTGCAATGTCAGCTTTGTACATAAAATTTCTTATGGATGATCACGGAACTGTCTGGAAGGCAATGAAAGGGTCTCCTGCATCAGTGATACTAATGGTCTATTGCTTTGTTTTCCTTTGGTTTGTTGGAGGTCTAACTTGCTTCCATTTATATCTTATAGGCACAAACCAGGTGAGTTTTTTCTCTTGTGTGGTCCACATTCTTATTTTCTTATGCTTTGTGTTAATCTGTTATGGTTGTAGTTGTTGGGAATGCCATGCACCCTCCACCCCCACTCCCAACCAGAAATAAATAAAATAAAGAGAAAAGAAAAATGGCTCAAGTATTTATAGCTTTGTCAGTTGAATATTGTTTCCCCTCCTTCCTCCCTGCACCCAAAAAAAAAAAGAAACAGAGAGGAAAGTAGCATTTATATTCTGTGAAAACTGGTAGCCTCATTTTGTGTCAAAAGAAGGATGTAACACATTGAATGCTGACACATGGAATTCTGATTATATTTTTGGAATACTGTATTAGTTTTTTACTATCTTACTAAATATTTCGTTTCTATAATTTTTCTAATTTTGTAATGACTCCGTCAGACCACATATGAGAACTTTCGCTATCATGGAGTGGCCGGCATCTATGACCGTGGTTGCTTGAATAACTTCATTGAAATATTTTGTACAAGGATAAAACCTTCACTAAACAATTTCCGCGCATATGTACAAGAAAATGAGCGAAGGTTTGCCATGGCCTCAACCCGAGAAATAGAGATAAATGATTCAGATGGGAACCGCCGTGCAAAAGTTGAAGACGACCTAGATATTGGTGGTGACCTCCTAAAGATACCCCAACGTCGCGATGTTGACTAAGATGAGGTCTGAGCTAGGGGAGTGATGAGCTGTTCTGAAAAATGCTTATGATAAAGCTGATTTAGGTTAAATCTCATCGGATGGGAACCTTACACATCATGGATTCCATGAGAGGTCACGTGCTTTGGGATCGAATTGGGTATTGGGAGCTTGGAGATCTCTGTAGTCTTTCTTGCAAAATAGTCCAGATGGACAGCAGAAACCATACAATTCCAAAAGAAGAAGAACATAAAATGATCTTTCTTTTAGTTGATTTTCATTTTGCTTCTAATGTGCCGGATGCTGCATTGATAGTGTTTTGTAACCACAAATTATCCATTTTGAGTTATTAGATATCCCTTCCTAGTATTGGTGTTGGATTACCCTTTTCAGGGGATTGTGTGATTTCCATTAATACATCACTAGAAGCTTGCATTTCTAGTCCATGGAGAATATATTACAGTAGTTAGCAACTTATCGTGGCTTTTGATAGTTTTAATTTTCATTTTTCCTCGGCTGATGATGTGAAGATGTTCGATTCTTTGATGTAATTGCTATATTGCAATACTTTCTGATGCGTTCTATATCTGGAAATGCTTTTCATATTGGTAAATTAATTTATTTTTCTCAATATGAAATCTAATTGGCCACTTCTTTGAAATTGTTCAGAGGTTTTTATCTTAATGATGGCTGAAAACAAACTTGAGGTGGCTACTGTAAAATTTGGGTGTCTTTACTTTTAAAGCTTTTGCTGTGATTATTCATCATTGTGCGGGTTAAAGTTGTACGGCAAGAAAACAAAATAGGGTTTTCTTTTGCCATGGACCATGGTGATGAAAGTGTACCTGACCTTCAGGGAGGGAAAATCTGTCAGTGCAGCTAACCTCTGCCAGCAACCTCGGTACTCGTCTATAGGGAATCAAATTAATCATGGTAGAATTCAATTTATTATTTACAAATAAATTGAAATGAGACAAAAGAAGAAAAAAAAATTAAGCTAATCTAATTGTCAAACCCGAGCCTAAATCAAAGCTAAAATGACATGATTTTTAACATTTGTTTAAAAGCTGTGTTAATTTGTTGGGTCAATTTAAAATTATTCAAAACTTGAAATGATTTGATTTGAGATAATTTAAAATTGAAAACAATTCAGATTGAAAACAATTCAAACACAAAAGACTTGATATCCGAAATGATTCAAACTAAAATGAATCATAACTTAAACGATTTAAAACCCAAAATATCAAATTAAACTGAAACTCAACCCGACAACTTATTACCATCTCTAGAACTGGTCACATGATCACAAGCTAATTAATAGGGGTTTTTTCGCCTTTTTGGTGATCACTATAGTTAACTAAAGTTCTGCATCAACTTTTTACCTTCTAAATTTCTCGTGATAGCTAGATTTGGGAATTGTAATGCGGAGTAATGTGTCTGCGCCTTCTCTTTTCTGTGATGAATTTCTCTATTTTGTGTTTGGAACCGAGGAAATTGGAGGGGAAGAGAAGAAAAAGGAGGAAATTGGAAACAGGGAAGAAAAGCTAGCTATATTTGTAGGATCACAAATTATTAGGGTTAGAACAAATTTTTATTTATTTTATAAATGTGTTCAATTAAAATTGACCTTGCCCTTAATTTAGTTAATATCTTATTTTTGTTTGTTCATTTTTTATTTTTGAAAATACACTTATTACTAAATTTCTCTCATGGAAGGAAAAAAAATCAAATTTGAAACTTGTTAATATATTCAATTATTAATGTTCATTTATAATTTGTTTATGATTGTTTAAAATTTATTCATATTAATGCTAAAAGTAAAGTTTAGGAACAAATTTTTTTACATAAACGAACCAACCTGAACTCATAAGCCAATTTTTGTTTATGTAAATGAATCTATCTTGAAACAAACTCAAATACTTTAAAATTTAAATTAGTTAAATTCGAACAAAAAATTTAATACTCAATTAAATTTTATTTATATTTTAATTCATTTAAGATCTTATTGAACGATCCCAAACAAAACACTATCGACTCCAATTTTATTTATTTATAAAAAATATTTGATTAAATCAAATATAAAACATTAATTTTAGATTCATTCGAAATTTTATTGATAATTTTAAATAATTTCATTAATAATATTAACTTTTACATCTCATATATATTAATATTTATAATAAAAATTTAAAAATTATTAATAAAATTTCATACAGGTTTAAAAGCGTCTGTCAGGCAAGTTTTTTTTGCCCATTTACACCATAAAGAAGAAACGCTTACCCAAAAGAGGATGGCAGTCACTCGTACGAGTATTAAAAAAGCAAAAAGCTTTCCATTACCACCAGAATAACACTGTATAACTTAGGGATGCATTTGCAAATTCATAAAACTCAGCCCCTTTCGTGCCCAAGGGGTTTATTTGCCGATTCCGAAAATTCACCATACTCTCACTGAACCCTCTGTCGCTCTCTCTTATTTGCGCTAGGGTTTCAAGCTCACTGATTAATCAACACATTTGTTTTATTGCTGTAATTTTTTCTCTCTCTCTCTCTCTCTCTCTCTCTCCTAGGGTTTTACTCTGATTCGAAATGGTGAGTCTCCGTCATCGTCAGATCTAAAAATTATTCGTGTTTTTGATTTCTCGATTGGTCTTCTGTTTTTGCCCCTTTCTTTTAGATTCTTATAAGTTGGGTTTTCTTTTGTGTAATTATGTGGAATTACAGGAGGGCAATAGAGGAAATTTGGAGGCGGCAATAGAGCAGCTGTTGAATGTGGAGAAGCAGATGAGGCTGGCCGCAGATGTGGCCGGTACCAAGAAGGCGGTCACCGAGATTTTGCAGCTCTGCTTCGAAGCCAAAGACTGGAAAACCCTCAATGAACAGATTGTTAATTTGTCCAAAAAACGAGGTCAACTTAAGCAGGTAATAATACACACCACATGTATTACGTATTGCATCATGGGTTTGGTGTAGACATGCATGTGTTCATGGATAGATCTTTGGACTCCGTGATTGGATTGAATTTGAATGTTTTGTTTGTGGGTTTAAGTAGTTCAGTTTGATTTTTGCTAGGGTTATTATTTGGATTTGTCTTATTGTTGTACGTTTTTATTGTTATACTTCTAGCTAGAGTTTTTTGTTTTCTTTAAATTGTTTATACGGATATTTTGTGGAAATCTGTATTTGGGTAGGAATTAAAACTTTTTGTTAGTTGTTTTATTCATTACTTGTAATTCTGGCGAAGCTGTTAGGAGTGGATCGGACCTTGTTGACTGGTGTAAATTCATCTTGTCTTCTGGTTGTATCCCTTAAACCACCATCGCAGGTTCGAAAAATTACACTCACAAGAAAGGATAGGCAGCAGAAGCAGGGAACAAATGTTAGCATACTTTGTTTTTTTTTTTTTTTTTTTTGCAGAAAGGATATGGGAGTTACACTTTCTTGGGTTGTGAATTACAAAGGCTAATTGGTGTGTCTCAGTGAAGTCAGGCCTTCTAGGAATTGCTGAGGCCGTATTTATGAGTTTGATTGGGCAAATAATTCACTCAAGGGAAAGAGTCTTGCTTATTTTTTTTTCAAAGCTTGCTTGTTCTGGTTTTATTACCTCAAGACTGTATTTATGAATTTGAATGTTTTGTTTGTGGGTTTAAGTAGTTCAGTTTGATTTTTGCTAGGGTTATTATTTGGATTTGTCTTATTGTTGTATGTTTTTATTGTTATACTTCTAGCTAGAGTTTTTTGTTTTCTTTAAATTGTTTATACGGGTATTTTGTGGAAATCTGTATTTGGGTAGGAATTAAAACTTTTTGTTAGTTGTTTTATTCATTACAACTTGTAATTCTGGCGAAGCTGTTAGGAGTGGATCGGTTGACTGGTGTAAATTCATCTTGTCTTCTGGTTGTATTCCTTAAAACACCATCGCAGGTTCTAAAAATGACACTCACAAGAAAGGATAGGCAGCAGAAGCAGGGAACAAATGTTAGCATACTTTGTTTTTTTTTTTTTTTGCAGAAAGGATATGGGAGTTACACTTTCTTGGGTTGTGAATTACAAACGCTAATTGGTGTGTCTCAGTGAAGTCAGGCCTTCTAGGAATTGCTGAGGCTGTATTTATGAGTTTGATTGGGCAAATAATTCACTCAAGGGAAAGAGTCTTGCTTATTTTTTTTTTCAAAGCTTGCTTGTTCTGGTTTTATTTCCTCATTTGGCAGGAAAAGAACCTTAGGTTGCATAAGCAAAGTATATGTTGCTCGGAATTGGCTAGGTGAGTTTTTCCGAGTATTAAGACTCTTCTGTTTTTTGTTAGGTTTTGTAAGTTTTCTTTTGATTTGGAGAGTCGAAGAGAAGAGTCCATATTTGAAGTATCGTATGTCACACAGGTACGGCAGGATTATGGGGTCAGGGACCAAGTTTGAATGCTTTTGTTGTAACAGAAATTATGTGAGAGATGGGAGTATCACTTGTGATCTGTTGGAGATCTAGTCTGCAGTTTTCTGGTTCTGTTGACCCTCTTGGATCCTTTGTGGCAGTTACTTTGCAGTAGTAGTTTTTTAGGATTAAGGGCCTGTTTATCAGCCTCTTCAAACATGACTTCTTGCTATTGATTCGATGATCCCTGTGCATTCGTTTTTTAGAAAGAGCCGCTAAGTTAAGCTCTCACTTAGGTGAAGGAAGTATGACTTAAAATCCATGGATTATAAGTGGCTCCAATTATCATGTTAAGCGGAACCAAACGGGTACATTTAGTTTAGTTTTCACTTATAGGCTGCTTTGACCAGCTTATAAGTTGAACCAAAAATGCTCTAATAAATTCTTTTTTTAAAAAAAAGTAAATGTAGTTCTATCTAAATTTTTACATATGGGTAACATATGACTATAGAAATGCTATGTAGAAGTAACTTTATTGTTTTAGTTTATTATGTATATAGATGCTTCTTTAGTTGTTTAATTGTGCTTATTTACAGTGATTATTTAGAGTTGGTACTTAGTTGTATCTACAGATATGTTTAGTAGTAATTTTTTGTTAAAGGATAGCTGATTAATTATTATGAGTTTCTGGCAATGTTAGTATGTCTGTGGATTTCGATAGTAAAATTATCCTGTTCCTTCGTAATGGTCAGTTTTATTTGTAAGTTAGTTACCCTTTATGTGTTATTTTGTCCAGCTTTACATATTATTTTTTGTATGCATGAAAGTGCGACTCCACAGGTTTTGATGTGTAAGTATCTTTGTTGTACTTTCTGTCTAATTCTGTTCATATTGTTGTGGTTCCTTTTTAAATAATATTTCTAATTAAGTTTGCTTAAAATATTCATATAATGTATCTCTATGGTGAAGAAGTATTTAATCAAATCTATGTTATATATCTAAAATTTTCTGGTTAATATCCAAACGGTTTATATAAGAAACTTGCCATGGTATATATAATGTTGTTTACGGGGCTGTATGTTTGTACACAGGCTGTGACTACGATGGTGCAGCAAGCAATGCAGTACATTGACGAGACACCAGATGTTGAAACTCGGATAGAGCTTATTAAAACGCTAAACAATGTATCTGCTGGGAAGGTGAATAGATGCTAATAAGCTTTCATGGTTATCTAATTTAACTCTCTTTATTCTTAGTATGTTGTCTCAATAAGCTTGTTTTGTGTAGATATACGTTGAAATTGAGAGAGCACGGTTGATCAAGAAACTTGCTAAGATTAAGGAAGAACAGGGCCTCATAGCTGAAGCCGCCGATCTGATGCAAGAAGTTGCAGTGAGTTTTCCTGTCTATTGGTTATACCTTTAGCAGATTATTTTTTTTCATTATGACGTGCCTTTTTGATGGTTTCGAATTACAGGTGGAAACATTTGGTGCTATGGCAAAAACTGAGAAAATTGCCTTCATTCTTGAACAAGTAAGGACTTCTTTGTTGTTATTATTTTCAAATCTTCAATGCTTATTGATTGGTAGGATGAAATATAATTTCTGTTATGTTTTTGATACTAATATTGTGTCTTTTTGTTTGTGATTTAAACTTTCAGGTTCGTTTGTGCTTAGATCGCCAAGATTTTGTTCGTGCACAAATTCTCTCGAGGAAGATTAGTCCAAGAGTTTTTGATGCTGATACTTCCAAAGAGAAGAAAAAACCCAAAGAAGGTGACAATGTTGTTGAAGAGGCTCCTGCAGATATACCATCATTGTTGGAGTTGAAGCGGATCTACTATGAGCTTATGATACGGTACTTATGTGCCTTGTTCTCCCTGATTTTCTTGTAGGTTAATATGTGCTTAGATATTTTGATATTTTGACCGTTACACCATAGCATTGCATATTTTTTTGGGTGATATTTTACCATTGTGATGTTTTGTGTGGGCTTGTGCTTGTTTTACATACAGCTTGTCACTATTCCTGCCAGAAATTAATTGCATGGTTAGATCTTAATCAGATTGTGTATATGTGAGCTTCATCATATTTGTGCTTATACATTCTAAATGCTGCAAATTAGATGCTATAAAATTGGGCTTTACTGGTCTTTGGGCAGGGTTTTGATTAAGACATACCATAGAGGAGAACAAGCCATATGGTTTAGCTTGACGCCTGTTATTGGCATCTATTTGTACTTTACAGAGTTGTCTGAGTTATTTATCTTATAAAGGGTAAAATATTAATATTGGCATCATGCATTTTTGCTTTCTTAGCGTGCTATATAGGTTTTCGATGTATACAAATACAAATATTCGTGGTCTACCTGTCTCTAGTGTAGGGAATTGTATCACTTAACACTACTTATCTAGTTGGATTGGAGGTTGTTTTATCACTTCCGAGTCACCAGTGCTAAACTTTTATTTGCTTTAATTTTGAATTATAGACTCTTCCAAATCTTTCTTCCGTTTACTTGACACTTGAAATTAAGCATTTCTTTGGTGAAGATGCTCTGGGCATAGTTGTCAAATTGAGATTCAAATTGTGAATCGAACTCAATTTTCTGAATTGAGAAGCAAATCGAGAATTTTAAGATTTGTTAAAAACTTTAGAAATCAATTATAAATGACATGTAATTCATGTAAAACAAATGAAAATATTATTAAAAACGATATTATGTATAATGTGTTATAAACTAATCCATGAATGGTCATGTGGCCTATATCCATATCATATAATTTAGCGCTTCATGAAAGTATGATATATTGTTTATTGGAATGCAAAAATATATATATATATATATATATATATTGTACAAATATATTGTTATAATCCAATAATGTGTGTTTGTGTGAAAAGTATGTATAGTGTTTCTTGAAATGTAGACATACTCCCCTTGCAAGTGAAGGCAGGTTTTATCGTCGACCTTCTTTGACTATCCTAATATATCTAATGTCTAATGAAGTTCTGAATATTTGATGTAATTAACTCATATTGCTCTCTTTCAGCAATGTTGATATTATGTGAACCTTGAAAGAAGGGATAAGTTTCTAAAACTTTTTCTGGTTTCTCTCAGCAGAGTCTGTTTAGGTTCTCAGATTTTGGAGGTGCTGGATTTGGATATGATACCCTGAATTTGCGTCGCTTGTTTCAGAAATCTAGATTTTTAAGCTTCCAGATTAGCGAATTTGAAATAAGTTTGTAGTATCATGTAAAAATCTATGCCACTTGGGATTCGGAAATTCAAGTTTCTACTCAAATTCAGTTATTAAAATGCACCTAGGCTAAGCAATAATTTCTGCTAGTAACTCAATCAAGAATGAGATCCCTTTTCTTTAAAAAAAATCCCTGAATATGTGAAAAACACAGCTTATAGTACAAGGATAATCTAGTTTTGGAAGAATTTCATGTCAGGTGTTCATGCTGGACAATGCATTGGATGTTCAATTTTGTATTCTTAACTCGATGCTAACATATCAGTCTCATCATGCTACGTCGATATTTTCCTTTGCTCCAGAATTCAGAACCCATTCGGACTGGCACTATTGTCTGCCTTCTATATGCTGGTTGTATACCTTTTTTTTTTTAATACTGGGAACAGATATATCTTACTTCAGGATTTTTTTTTTTCATTTTGTAGGTATTATTCTCATAACGATGATTACCTTGAAATATGTCGTTGCTATAAGGCAATTTATGAGATTCCGTCTGTCAAGGAAAACCCAGCAAAGTGGATTCTGGTAAAGCTCATAACTTAATTAATAGCTCGTACCAGTCAATCTCATCTTAGTCAACTTTTATCTGATTTGTTTTACATGTAGGTCCTGAGGAAAATCTGTTGGTATTTAGTGCTGTCACCTCATGATCCAATGCAATCAAGCCTTCTGAATTCAACCTTAGAGGATAAGAATCTTTCGGAAATTCCGCATTTTAGGTATGTCTTATGCCTTTCTGAAGTTGTTGGTACTTGAATATTTGCTATTCCAGGCTAAATTCCAATTTAATCCCTTCCATTGCTTTTTGGTCTGCCATAGGTTGCTGTTGAAACAATTGGTGACAATGGAGGTCATCCAATGGACATCTCTTTGGAATACATATAAGGATGAGTTTGAGAATGAGAAGAACAAGCTTGGAGGCTCTTTGGGTGACAAAGCTGTAGAAGATCTGAGACAAAGAATAATTGAACATGTATGATGCTTTCAGTCATTTGCATTTACGCTTTTTCACTCATGATTCATGTTATTCACTTGCAACATTTTTTACGCCTTTCAGAATATCCTTGTTGTTTCAAAGTATTACTCAAGGATTACCTTGAAGAGACTTGCGGAGTTGTTGTGTCTGAGCATCCAGGTTTGCTTATGCTATATTTTCTTCTTTATTTCTTCAGTAACTAGAAATCTTGTTGGTGACTCTGTTTGTGGGGGAGAGATTTGCTTCTGAGGACCTTTCTATTTTCATGCAGTTCATCGTGGAGTTTTTAATTTTTTTTGACAAAGCGATCTTTGCCTTGTTATTCTTTAATCACCTTTATGTCGACAGTGTTGTGCTTGGCAAGAGTTCAGTTCCTGCCATGACTTTGGGAAAAGGAGAAATTTGGGGTGGGGGAGGGGATGATTGAATTTCCATGCTCTGAATTCTGGTATTTTACCTTGGGGAGGGATACGCTTATTTAGCGTAGTCATAGTAGTCTAGTTGGGTTTCATCTAATCCTTTATTTCTTTTGTAATGCTGAATTTTCTCGCTTTTTTGGTCTTTGAAATTTTTTCCTAAGCAGCATCGTTCCCAGTTCATTCTGTTCATCTCTGCTAGTATATTGAAGTTCAAATTACTTTGCTTTTGTAATTCAGGAAGCTGAGAAGCATCTTTCGGATATGGTTGTGTCCAAAGCACTGGTCACAAAGATTGACAGGCCAATGGGGATAGTCTGTTTTCAGGCTGCGAAGGATAGCAATGACATCCTTAACTCATGGTCAATGAACTTGGAGAAGCTTCTTGATCTTGTTGAGAAGAGTTGCCACCAAATACACAAGGAAACCATGGTTCATAAAGCTGCTTTAAAAGTTTGAAAGATGGTGGCATCATCATTTGCAGGTCGAACTCTCCCTGGCTTTCTTCCCCCCTTCACCCCTCCCAATTTTCATGTTGTCTGAAAAATTGGAAAGTACATAACTTTTGAACTGAAGGTGCTTTTCTAAGTTCTCCTTTTGCAGGTTGGCTCAAATTATAAGCTTTTCTGGGCGTTGCAAGATCATTTTAATATCTGGTTATTGAGCTGGTCAGACATGGATTTATCAGGTTCTCCCCTGAAAGTTCCTTCATTTGTTGATTGGGGATAGAAAATTTGGACATGGTTAGTAGAACTGATAGTAAGATTGTTGTATACTACTGGCACATACCACTGACTAATCACATGAACCTAAATGGGCTTCATTTTATAGCAGTGGAAAGAAATTGATTGCTTAGCTTATTCTTCGATGTACTTTGGATTTGTTTAAGATTGTTTTTTTTTTTTAATTTTAGATGTTGAAACGTGTTTTTGTTATCTCCACCATGATATCCCAGATTAATGTTTGTTTCCTGAAATTGGTTCGATGATGATGCCTCTACTTGTTCCCCGCAAAGTCTCAGTTCCAAGTTATTGATAATGGCGAGAAATTATTAATGTTTATGATAAGATAGCATGTTACATCATTTAAAATTAAATCAATGATTATTATTAAAGCTACATCCTCGTGAACTCATAATTAAAATAAATGATGTGATGTTAGTATAAACAAAGAAAATCCAGCTTAAGAGAGCAAATTTGGTTGTAGCAGCAGCTTTTGATATATAATTACAGGGTAAGCTCTTATCCCTATTTGGGTTATGGGAAACGATGGAAAAAGAAATGTGCATTTATCTTTTTGTTATTTATGGAAATGATTCGGAGAACTTTTATCCTAAATGAATATTTAGTTCTCCCTTATTCGGAAGTTGTTGGGAGAATAAAAGGAGAATAAAGGAGAGGAAATGAGGGATTTTGGGTTACGTTTCTCTGAACACACCCATGCCTTTAATTTCCAAAATAAATTTGACGACTTGTGACGTGGAAGCGGGACAAGTCCTTCACGTCTGCAACGATTTAGTACTTAAAGGAATGTGGTTCCCAGCAACCGAAATTGAAATCTTTGTTGAGACGCAAAGAACAACCTACGGACCAAGGCTCCTAATCTGTTCTCACTTAAAAAGATTCCTACATTCCCTAAATTTGTTAATTTAACTCATAAAAATAGTGCAAAAAGTTGGGGCTCTCCCTGTAAAAAGATGCATTTGAGGGTTTTAGTTAGAATAAAGATTATGGGTATACTCAAACATACACGATGAACAGATGAATTATAACCGTATTGAAAAGTTTAATAGTTATAGGTGTTGGCCCATTCGAATGTGCCATTAACACAATTATTCTAGTTAATACTAGAAATTAAATATTGGACCAAAATTCTCCTCTATAATCTATATAAGTTATGGGTTGGTGAAATTATTTATTTTTCTTACCTTCTTTCTCTTAGCTGAATCATGCTATCATGGCCATAAAATTGATGCAGCAAGATTTGTCCAAAGTTAAGATGACCATCAACAGGTTTGATTTATTAAATCATTACCTGATCGAGTTGAGCATAACCCAATTATTAATCACATCTATAAAGGAAGTCTCAAGTTCATTATCCTCGTTTATATTAAAAAATGATAATAAGAAAATACAATAGCATAGCTGAATGGCAAGCTGCTGAATTTTACTCAAAATCGTAACTGAATAACAAGTGAATGAACTCAAAAAGAGGAAAAATTATGCAAATAAAAATTTGAAAAAAGCACACCTATGAAAATGAAATTAATTATACAGAGGAAGAAGTATAATGTCCAGAATCCGACCATGTCGTCTCCGGAAAATCTTCACCGTCACTCTTACTAATGACTAGCCGGCCAAGGTTGTGAACCGGTGGTCTAGTGGGATAATACGAAGGAAGTGAAGTTTGTTGTGAATGAGAAGAAGAAGACATGGAGGTGGCAAGCTGTGAAGAGGAAGATGATAAACAAGAAGACTGCAGATGAGATGACAAAACCATCTGCTCATATAGACTAGTGGGTTGCCTTCCAAAATCACCATCACCCAAAATTAACTATGAATAGTCCAAGTAATTACTCCTTGGAATTACCTCAGGGTTAATTTGAGTATAGTGACTAGCAGCTTGAGAGTGAACTATTGGGTCAGTAGAAGTTGAAACTGGAAAAAGGGTATTAGCAGAATCAGAAATGATGAATTGGGTCGGTGCAGAAATCGTGGTAGGTGGTAAACGGAGCTTGACATTTTCAGGGAAATTGAGTTTGGCCTTGTTGCCTCTGAACCGGAGGGCGGCTTCATCATAAGCTCTGGCTGCAGCCTCAGCTGTGTCAAAGGTGCCTAGCCAGACTCTAGCAGCCTTGAACGGGTCTCTTATCTCTGCTGCCCATTTTCCCCATGGTCTTTGTCTCACTCCTCTATACTTTCTTCTTGGCTCTTGATCTCTGTAGCTTTCATTGGTAGTCTTGTATTCATATGTTGGAGCCAGTACTGTTTCACTTGTTACTGTGATGTTTGTCGTCCTGCCATTTGAAGCTTCTGTAACTGTAATTAAGAAAGAAAGCATAATTGTTTAGACAAAATGCCTTTAACACGCATAAGATAGTATTCTCAATTTTTGCTGACAAGGAACAAAGAAATGAGAGGATGTAAATCATAGATAAGCTGAGTAATAGTGTAAATATAAATGTTGTGTAGGATCATCAACTACACGGTTTCAAATGGTATATTAATGCATGCAATATCAATATCACAGCTAGTAGCCTGTAGAAAACAATATACTCCACTACAAAACAAGGTGCACCGCTAAAAAAATATCTCAATATTCCTTAATTGCTAAGATTTGGAAATGGTTGAAATGATATTATAGGCAGAAATCCCTGATTGCTTCATCTTACTAGGGAAAAAAATATCTTCAAAATTAAAATATTTAGTAGTAATCTCTTAAAAAAAATTAAAAATATCGTTCATTATATAATCAAAGAATGGAAATAAAATTAATAATCCACGAATGAATAATCAATCGTTCAAAGTTAAATAAATAAATAATAAATGATATAGATGACTCAATATCAACACGAGTTAAACTTGAAATTTTGAATCTCAATTTTAGTTTTTTATTAATGAATTAATAAAAGTCTCATTGATTAATCTGTGTCAATTTTTTCAATGTTTCTTCGTGTATATGACAATAGCTTTCTTCAGCGTCTTAACTTTTAAAAAAATTTGTTTAGTTCAAATTTATATCAGATTTAAAATACAAAAATCTGTTTTACCGTTAAATAAAAAGAAAATATATCGTTTTTTTTATTTGTTTTCACATTATATTAAATTGTGAAATTGATTTTTATGTTATTATTTTAATGAACACAAAGTTTTCGAAGAATATTACTAATTTAAGTTCTAGAGAAAGAAATTTTAAGATTTTTGGGCAGATGACACATGTTATTTCCTTACAGATATATCTAATTAAGTGCTATTAATTAATTTGATTTAAAATCCTTAAAATAGGCAGTTAGCTTACCTCTTACAGCACTAGGAGATGATCCTCCTCCACGTGAAAAGTCACCAAATTCTCTACCTCCACCACCACCAGCACCTTCTTCCTGTTCTCTTCCTCTTTTAAGGCCTCCAAATCCCCACGAAGACGAAGAAGAAGAAGAACCAAACTGATAATTACGATGATGATTATCACCAGCTGCTGCGTTGTAATTACTGTTAGAAATATTAGGCACGTCTCCAGCCACCACGTGCGTCAAAGCCGACACCATAGCAGACATCTCCCTCTCCCTACTCATCCCCGACAGCATCACCGGGGATGTCTCATTGGATCGTACCATTAACGGTTGATACAGCCACTTCTCAACGTCGTCGTACGCTCCCTCGTCAACTTTCTTCTCCCTCTTGTTCGCCACCTTTAGTTAATAGCTGATGAAAACGAGAAACGTGGGTGCAACTTATAATGTACAGTTTCTATCAAAGAAAACCCAAGTACCTAAACTTCTAAAATTTTCTTTTTTGGGACATTCGTGTGGTTTATATATATAAGGCGAAGTTGTTTTTTTATTATTATCTTTTATTTTCAGAAGCCGCCATGATAGCTTGAGTCGCCTTCGTAATTTGTGAGTGTGAAAGTATAAATTAATTATTATTTCTTGTTGAAATGGAAAAAGAATATTTTTGGGCAAAATTCGTTTTCTATTGTGTTTGTGGGTTTTATGATGGTGGCAAGCAAAAGCATTTAATGGGGTTAAGATCAATTTTTCTGAGTCAAAACTCAAAAATGTTTGGCCTAAACGTGGAAGTTGTGGTCGGCAAGCTAACGTGACGATTTCAGTCGGTGGTGTAGAGTGCGAGAGAAAGCCAGGGCCGACATCAAATCCCTTTTTTTGTCTTTTTCTCCTTGTATTTGCTGGGGGAGGAGTAAATTTTTTTTTAATGGGCCCTGACTTCCCAATAAGCCTACGAGAGCATTGACAGGAGACTTGAGTGGTAATTTTATGAAATTTCGTTAATAATGTCATTTTAAAAAGTTATCACTCAAATTTTTTATTTGCATATGGTGCAGTCAAAATCCTTCGTGAAAGGAAAATTATTGTCTACTTAATTAGAAAGACTCAATTTTCATTCTTATAATTGTAACTTAAATTTTTTTTTTTTTACATAATCCATCAAATAAAAATATAGTGTTGATAAAACTATCCTTATACTTGCTAAATTTCATATTTTAAAAAAATCATTATCTCATATAATTTAGTTTGAGATTTTTAAAATGAGTCGTGATATTAAGAACCAGAAAAGTCTATTAGTAATCATAAAAAAATCGAATAGTAATTATGGTATTTAATTTTTTTTATTTTTAAATTATTCAAATAATTTATAATTTCAATAGTGTTAGTTGAAAAATCTTTTAAAGTTTAAAGAAAATCCAATTGTGCTAAATTTCATATTTTAAAAAAAATCATTGTCTCATTTATTTTAGTTTGAGATTTTTAAAATGAGTTGTGATATCACGAATTCGAATAAAAAAAATTCATTAGTAATCGTAAAAACAAATTAAATAGTAATTATAGCATTTAAATTTTTTATTTTTTATTTATTTAAAATATTCACTATTCAATTTTTTTCATTTTTACTAACGAACCCATCATTGTAACCTGTTTAGTTGAATAAATCAATTTGCTTCACGTTTTGGGTTGATTGATAATGGATCATAATGTAGACACTTCCTTTTTTTTCTCTTAATTTTATCTACATATTTTCATTTCCTCAATTATGATTCTGGGAAAAAGAATGAGTCAAAGTTCAATTTGAGACAGGTGGTTGATTCAGTGTGGCATTGTCGTATCTTAGATGATGGGCCATGTTGACCCTTTTAATCTGCTCACGCCAACGGTGTTGCTTAAAACTAAGGGATGGCATTGTCAACTCTTTGACCAAAGTCAAACCATCTGATAGATAGATAGATATGATCACCACGGGGTTTTATATGGATTAGGTGGTCCCAAAGCAAATTATCGTAGATTCACTCCCCCAGTGAACGCTACTATTCCTCAAACTTGTGAGTTACTCATATATGATATAATAATTTATTTTATTATTAAATGTTATAAAAAAAATAATATATTTTATTTTCATTTAAAAGTGAGGTAAATTTTTATATCATATGCTATATAAAAAATTTTCACTCGACGAAATATTGGGGAAAGTAACGATGTTTTGATAGAGGGTCTACAATGACGTGTTGAGTTTGAAACTCAAATTAAGATATGACAATGCCTAACTTAGTAAAACATGTTTGTTGATGCCGAGAGATCATTGTTGATTCGGGGTTAACTTTTTGGGATCTTCACAAGTAAAATAGGTGAACTAGAGGGCCCACGGAAAGGGAGAAAGGAGAGGTCTCCGAAGACGCTCAGACGCTCTAATAAGAACGAGAGCTTAAGAAAGAGAGAGGGTGCTAATTTTTCTAATGAACTTGTGAATAATGAAGAGTCTGTTGAACCTACGTATCTTTGGTCATTTATAGTTTTATGAGGGGAGGTTGACCACGTGAGAGGGATGGCTCCATCCCTGTGATCCCGCGCTATTGCAGTTAGGTCTTAGTCGTGTGTTCAGACAGTCGCGTGTTTCAGGCGTGGTTTGGCTCACTAATCGCGCTTTGACATTGCGATTACGTGATTTATTTATTACACGTGTATCTTGCCTGAGACAAAAACTAAACACGTATCTTCGACCTATTAATCTCCATGTGTCGATGATTCATTGGTCAAAAGTATTGTGAGCTCCGTCAATGTTAAAATTGCACTATTTAATTCGTTTTTGAACCATCAAACAATCCAAATCCTAATGGATTCCTTCACCATTGAATGAAAAGATCCAAAAAAAAACATTTTCTTGACAATAATGTCTACGTTCATCCACTTGAAACATACGAACAAATGTTGTAGCAACTTGTACTGAAAGTTTAACAAAAACAAATCCTGCCCAAATTCAGACCACCATGACGTTTTTTTTTCTTTTAATAAATACAAAAATAGAACAATTGTTGTCGTTCAAACTTCTCGAATGGCTGCAATTTGCAAACCAAGTTGCTTCTGATTATTAGTTCTCTATGGATAAGATGGGAAAAAAATATACCCCAACTAATTTTTTTTATAATAAAAAATAGTAAATAATTCAGTCTAAGGGAATGTGTTAATTACAGAATTGTACGGAGATTAGTTTAATTTTCTTAATAATATATTTTTTTTGTCTTTACACCAAGTTGTTGATTGACTTCTACTATAGCTAAAGGTTTGTTTAAAAAAAGTCAAAAAGTCAAAATTCAAAATTCAATTAGGCAAAACCCATGATATCAAGATAGAGGACTTGAAGTACTACTATTCAATATGCATAAGGAATGAGATACACAGTCGTAAAAGGAGTGTCGCGTGATAAAGATGGTTTAAAAAAGGACAGTCAAATTTATTTGTATTGAGTATAAAATTTATTTTTATTTTGAAATAAAAATTTATTTAATAATTTTAAATTTTTTTATTAATAATATTTGTAAATATTTAATTAACGTTATCAATAAAATTTAAAAATTTTGCTAATCAAATTTAAACCCAATGCAAATAAAAATCTTTTCATATCAACACACAAATAAAAATCTCCTTTCAAACTCCCAGCCAAACCAAGTAAGAATCTTTCCACTCCCATACATAAATAAAAGTCTCCTTTCAAACTTCCAACCAAAGTAACCCCTTTTAAAACTCCCACTAAACTAACTTTTTAGACTCAAATAATAGTACATGAGAATTGCTAAGAGAATGAGTAAATTCTTTTTTTCATTATTCAAATTTGTGTTTTCTCCTCAATAACTTTTTTAACATTTAAATTGTCTCAATTCAACATCAAACGTTAATAATTGTTAAAATTTATGTCATTAAGTCAATACCCCATCAAATTAATCTTATGTGGACTTTTAGTTGATTATTAGCGATAAAAATTCAATGCAACAATATCATTTTGAAAAAATTATTGTTCTTATCTACGGTAAAACTCTTCTATATACCGAAATGAAAACTTGGCTTGTGATTTTTTAAAATTTCGCTTGTAACATTTATACTAATACTCAATTAATGTTATCTGTAAAGTTTTAAAAAATTACAAATCAAATTTTTTTTCCGATACAAAAAATAATCGAAAGTAAAACTCGTCTAAATAAAATATTTTGAAAATCAAAATATGTATTTTAGACCCATAATACGGATTAAATATTAGAGTTCTTGCACATTGCATTCCACCACAAATTTAACTTGGTGAAAGATCAAACTCATTCAACTGTTTCACTCAACGATTTTCCAATGGATACGATGAATTGTTGAGCTTAAAACAGGTCGGTGTCTTGTTTTAAGTCCTATTTTCTCCTGTCACTTATAATAAATTCAATGAAATATTAATTTAAAAGGATATAAATTAAAATAATATTAACCTTCATCACGTATGATCAATTTAATTAGATATTAATTGAAAAAGACATAAATTAAAATAATATTAACTTTCGTCATGTTTGATCAATTTAATCGGATATTGATTGAAAAAGACAAGAATTAAAACAATATTAACTTTCGACGCGACACTTCAAATATTAACGATGCGAATAAAACCCGACACAAATTTCAACCACAAGTTCACAACACCGGCAAAACAACGCCTCATGCGACTAAAATCCGTAGAGGACAAATTTTTAAAAAAGAAAAGACGTTAAATAAAATGGTGTTATCTTGAATTTGACTTCGCCAGAAGTCCCAAGTTGTGCTGTTTGTTCTGAAAATCTATAGAGCACAAAAATCAATATTATCAACTTTAACAGTCTACCTCATTTATCTTACCTAAATTTTCGACCCAGAGATTTGACCGTTAATTTAACCGTTGACATTCTCTTGGATGAGAAGAAAATCAATTAACCTTTTAGTTTTAACTGCTCAATTCAAACCCTGATTTAGCACACATGCAACTATACGTACACCTTGATTATCTTCAACTCTTTTCGTCATTAAAACTCAAAAGCAACACCCTTTGTCAATCATTTCTAAAATAAATGTCAAATGCAAAAAAAAAAAATAAAAGGTCAATTAAACTTACGTCAAAGGCCCTATGTGAATATCTTTCGCATTGACAATACTGAATTAATTGCCCGGCCATGACCGACAGAAATTGAAATGCTAAGTAAGACTTTAAGCTTTAAGTTAAGATCATTGTTATTTAAGTTCAAGGTTTGAACCTTCCTAATCTCTTATCTCAATTATCTCATATCGAAAAAAAAAATAAAAATAAAAAATAATTTAAATTTAAGATTTTTGAACTTATTCACGTGTGAATTATCCACCTGTTAAATTATACATGATTTAAACTTAAAATTTAAGTTTTTGAATTATATTAGTATCCATCCATATGTATCAAACTTATGTTCATGTGATCTATCGTCATGTAAAATACTCTCAACCTTAAAACTCTTAACCTTTCTGTTTTCATTGGACAATTTGAGACAATTGAAAACACAAAATCTAAAAAAATAAATCACAACCTTTTTTTTTTTTTTTCATGTGTATGTTTTTTGAATAAATTGTCCTTAAAAAAAGCATTTCACTTATTTGATTAATGCAGCTATAGCTAAATTAGTTCACTAGAATCTTAAGCCTTGGTTTAAGATGCATAAATGGTTATATTAGGGTTAAAACAACAAATTATATTTAAAATTTATTTTTATTTTTGATTTTTTGTTTGGGGTGTTAAGAAAGGTTGCAGCTTCATAAAAAAAAAATGGTCAGCAATTAGGTCTGTGTGATTCAGATTTCAAATTTGAAGATTAGTGCCTGGCTCAATCATAGACCATCAAAACAATCAACGCAAGTCACTCACAAATGGAATTACCAAGCAAAGCACACTGCTGCTAGTTATGTATATCCTGCAAAAACTCCCAGAAATATATACCAAACAAACTTACAGAAAAAAATACATCTCTTTATGGTTAACAATATGCAAGAGTTGTCAATTACTCCACACTTCATGGAAATGGCAAACTGACAGAATTTCTGACAAGAATTCAATTAGTTAGAACATGTTTGGAATTTGAGTTTCAGCCTTCAAACATTAAGGCGCAAACCTAATACATACATATTAGTATATTGCAGAGAACTACATAATTAACTATACAGAGAATTTAAACTTATTAAGTTTAACATAACATTTTGATTCAACCCCTATCACCAAAACCTCTTTAAAGATTGCCCTTTTAATAAGGGTCCTTGTGCCCTAATGTCATGTACCGGAACTTAAACCAAAAGCACTTATATATGGTAAAATACTTCTAACTTCCACAAGCCATGCACTCTTCACGATTTGTTAGAGAGCATACCATCTGTGCCATTTTGGTATCAATATCATCATCTGCCACCTGGGGCTTTTCCTGCATTACCACCAAACAACATATTTGTATTGGTAAAATACACAAATTAACTTAAAATTCTGAAATTGATGGTAGTAATACTCATAAATCATTACCGTGAGCATTGAAGTATCAACAGTGAACTTGATGGCATCAGCTGCAGCTCGTGATCGCAGATAATACATTCCAGTTTTCAAACCCTTTCATTGTCAAGAACATGAACAAAATAAGCAAAGATTATGTTACCATTTTAACAACCACAATTAATGACAAAAGACCAAGGAAAAGAATTTGGCAATCAAGCAAAACAATAATCAGTTCTCTTGTTTCTCTTACAAAGTAATAAATCAAAGCTGTTCTTCTATTAATCACTTTAATGCACAACAGCAACACATCAGATTCTGTCTAGAAGGCAGGAACATTTAAACACCCCTCCAACCCAACCACTTCACTGGAGATTGTTCATTGATAATTGATTTAGTTCATTCACTTGATTTTTCTCAAAGGGCATTATTGACACTATCCAAAGAGAAACTATTGAGAAACACAACTTAAATACTAAATAAAGACACTAAGAAAGAGAGCACAGAAAACAACATCCTACCACATCATGAGACACATCTCAAACAAAGCATGTATATGGTCTTCCTACAATGGAAGGTAGATTCATCAACTATATATTAACAGGGTACTACAGCTAAGAGTTCAATCAAATACCTTGGACCAAGCATAAAAGTGCAAGGAAGTTAGTTTTCCAAAATTGGGTTGGTCCATGTGTATGTTCAAGCTTTGACTCTGGTCTATGTAGCATCCACGATCAACAGCCATATCAACCAAAGTTTTCTGCTTGATCTCCCAAACAGTCCTGATAGTAAATTAAAAAGAAAATCTCAGCCTGAAACAGACAGTAGGGGAGGTAGGACATGAAAATTAGAGAAACCTTTACCTGTAAATTACTTTCAGTTCATCAGGGATTTCTCGGATATTCTGGATAGAACCATTCTCATATATGACATTGTTTTTAACAGCAGGAGACCAAAGGCCCATCTCAGTTAAGTCATGAAGAAGATGTTTGTTCACCACAACAAATTCACCACTGAGAAATAGAGAGTTTAGATGGCAATAATAGATAATCAGTCTTAAAAAGAGCTCCATAGTATGGGATAACATGGAAAAACCTTAGAACTCTGCGACTATATATATTGGAAGTGTATGGCTCAAAGCACTCATTATTTCCAAGAATCTGGCTAGTTGAAGCAGTTGGCATTGGTGCCACTAGAAGAGAATTTCTCACTCCATTACTTGATATAATTTCCCTAAGAGCACTCCAATCCCATCTATTTGAAGGAGTTACACCCCACATGTCAGGCTGAAGAATTCCCTGCACAATTCAACAGTCAACTAAGCAGTTAGTAGCAACAAGTTCACTACTGCCATGTATAGGGCTGTTTTGCCACATTGGTACTAATTTTCCAGCTCTAGAGATCCATTATCTTCATAGAAAATGAGTTATGGAATGGAGTCTCAAACAGCATTGGACAAGGCATAATCATTGCCAATTATTTAAATTTTCTTTGAAAATTTCCATGGCATGAGAAAAAAGGTACTTTCTTGATGAGCATGCACGCTAGGTGGAAGCTACCTAACAATCAGGCTAAAACCTTTCAGTATGCATCCAAGCAGTATGATCGTTTGAAAGGTAAGTAGCAGAATATTTGGTGGCACATAAATGAAAGACCTATGGTAATACCTTGCTCACAAGACTTAGCAAAAGAGCAAAACAAAACAAAAACCTATAATAGTCAAACAAGTAGTAAGATGGTTGGAAGCACTTCAATGAAACCCCAGTCAGAGGCACATACCTTGCTCACAGGACTTCCATGGTAAGTTTCATAGGGGCCATCTTTTGCAGCTATCTCAGAAGATGCTTTCAGAGCATTGTAGTATATGGCCTCAAATATTTCCTTGTTCAGCTGTTGAGCCTGGTACTCATGTCCAGTAAACTCTCAGAACCAAGTAACCCAAGTTGAAATTTTAAATAAAGCATAGAGATATTAAATTTACCTCTAGTGAATCAAATGGCATGCCAAGTAATATGAACGTATCTGCTAGACCCTGAACTCCAATTCCAATGGGTCTATGCCGCAAATTTGACGTTCTTGCAGTTTCAACAGGGTAGTAATTAACATCAATTATCTTGTTAAGATTTGTAGTGACAATTGCAGTTACCTGCCCCAACAGCACAAGGAAACCAAAATCACACATTAAAATTTGTGGACAAAAATCATTCTCCAAGGGATCAAGACCCGAGACAAATAGTATTCTAACAAAAATCTGCTAGGTAATTAACAAAGGTCTAACCTCTGCTAACTTGTCAAAATCAAAATACCGATTCTTGGAATCCCTGCTTCCTACAAGCTTAGATGGATGAGACTCCAATGGAACCCCCTGTTGATAGGCAGAGAAGTGCAATGCTTATCATGAATGAAAAGGCAAATACAAGCAAATTTATTAATATGCAAGCCACTTATTTCCCACCTTCTCCCTGACAAATCGGGGTAAAGCAATAGATGCCAGATTGCATACAGCAGTTTCTGTTGGACTGGTGTACTCAATTATCTCAGTACACAAATTTGAAGATTTAATGGTACCCAGATTTTGCTGATTACTTTTTCTATTGCAGGTATCCTGGAAGGAACAAAAAACAAAAGGCAGATTCAAATCATAATCTTAATTTAGGAACATGAAGTAGAAGAAAGCCGTATTCAAATAAATCACCTTGAAAAGCATGTAAGGTGTCCCAGTTTCTATTTGAGATTTCAAAATTTCAAACCAAAGGTTCTGAGCCTGAACAACCTTCCTCGCCTTGCCCTAAATACAGAAGAAAAGAACCATTAGTAATCAAATCCCTGTAGAAAAAGCTCACATGCTTATAAGCATCAAGACCACTAAGGCAGAACTGAACTTACCTCTCTCTCATAATGGGTATACAACCTCTCAAATTCTGCACCCCAACAATCTGCCAAGCCTGGAGCCTCATTGGGACAAAAAAGTGACCACTGCCCATTACTCTGGACTCTTTCCATAAAGAGATCAGGCACCCAAAGACCAAAAAATAGATCCCGAGCCCTGTGCTCTTCCTGAAATATTATACATAACTGACATTGAGTGATAAAATTACTGGATACAGTACAATGAGCTAACATTACACCAGTTAGATCACAGTTAAACCATTTAATAAATTTTGCAGGACAAGTATTGCTTGTCACTTTTAATTGTGCACCTATTCAATTATACCTTCCCATGGTTCTTTCGGAGATCCATAAACTCAAAAATATCAGCATGCCATGGCTCCAAATACACAGCAAAAGCACCTTCACACATCATAATGTTAATAAGTAACAAGGACCACTATATATTGCACAAAAATCATAAAGCAAACATGGCATAGTGAATATACCTTTCCGCTTGCCACCTCCTTGATCAACATAACGGGCAGTATCATTGAACACTCGCAGCATTGGAACAATGCCATTAGATGTCCCATTTGTTCCACGAATATAACTGCCTGTAGCACGGATGTTGTGAACTGAGACACCAATTCCTCCAGCTGATTTGCTGATAACAGCACACTCCTTCAAAGTATCATATATGCCTTCAATGCTATCATCTTTCATGCACACCAAGAAGCAACTACTCAACTGCCAAATCAGCTAAACTACATAAGTAACTTTAGTAAACAAGTCACCCCTCTCCCTTACACTTACTGACAATATGAAAAGAAGGAAAATGCAAGAGACACTTGTTAGATTATGTATAGCATAATTATTGCTTAGTTAGTTTAATCCCACATTGGTTGTGTATATCTTTGGCTCTCTTATTGGCTCTTATAAATAGGATAGCTCACTTGTAAGTAAATCACACCATTCAATACAATTCTCTTCTTTGTATTGTCTCACTTCCTCTCTTAAACCTTAACATGGTATCAGAGCCTTCGTGATTCTCGGTATATTTAGAGTTGAGTATGCTCTGTGATTGTCACTATTAGTGGATCTTTCACATCGGAAAAACTTCTTTAAGGTTGTCGGTATATTAAGAGTTGAGTATGCTCTGTGATTGCCACTATTAGTGGATCCTTCATATCAGAAAAACTTCTTGAATATCCTTTTCATGTCTGTCGGGTCACCACTATAGTCGGAGTCTCATTCTCCATCGACGTCATCTCAACCGCTGCTCCATCGACGTCACTATTCAACCGTTGACCGTTGACCGTTGACCGACAACCAGATTTGACCAGATGGCAGAAAAAGATATTTTTCGTCATGTTCAGTCTGTATTGGATGGTACAAATTATATTGTTTGGTCTCAATCTATGCAAAGTTTCCTCAAAAGTCGTAAGCTTTGGTCTTACGTGGTTGGTATTGTCAAGAAGCCAGTTAAAGGGGCTACTGAAACTAATGATGCTCTTCTCACTCGTCTCATTGATTGGGAAAGTACTCATCATCAAATTCTCACATGGTTTCGTAATACTACTATTCCATCTATTTCTGCCCTATTTGGTAGCTTTGATGAAGCTAAGGGTGCTTGGGATATGCTTGCTTCTCATTATTCTGCTGTTGATGGTGCTCGAGAATATCAGCTCCTGTTTGAGCTCTTCTGCCTGAAGCAAGAACCGGGGCAGAGTATTAATGATTTTCTTGCTCGCATGCAATTTTTATGGAATCAAATTGATCTCTCTGATCCTATTTGGAAGGATCCTACAGATGCCAAAATATATGCTGAACGAAGGGATCAACATCGTCTTCACCATTTTCTTATGGCATTACGTGATGATTTTGAGCCTATTCGTGTGCAACTTTTACATCGTTCTCCTCTCCCTACTTTGGACAATGCTATCTTTGAACTTGTTCGTGCAAAAAGCAGATCACAGACTATGCACTCTCAACATAGTCCTTCAGTGTTGGCTGCTCTATTATCTAGTTCTTCATCATTTCAGCCAAAGCATTCTGACAGGTTTGGTGCTCTTCGACCTTCTACTAAGCCTCGTGACAACAATTTCTGTCGTTTTTGTAAACGTCGAGGGCACACTATTGATAAATGTTGGCAAAGGGGAAGATCCAATGCTCCCACTGCAGCAGTTGCTCATCCTGAGAGCACTCTCTCTACAGTTGTTCCATATCCATCTGCGACTACAGCTTCATCTTCAGTTGCACTCTCTAACGGGTCATCAGGTTCTACTGTCACCTTATCTGCAACCGACTTCGAGGCAATAGTTAATCAGGTCATCCAATCTCGTTCTGGTAATGCATCTTCCTCTGCCCTCTCAGTCTTGCCAGGTAATTCTACCTCTTGGCTTTTTGATTCCGCTTATTGTAACCATATGACACCTTTCCCAGCTTCATTTACTACATCTGTACCTTCGCCTCATTCCTCATTCATTCGCACAGCTGATGGCTCCACTATGACTGTTAAAACTATAAGCACCATCAATAGTCGTTCTCTTTCTATTCTTGAAGTTTTTCATGTGCCAGAATTATCTTATAATCTTCTTTCCGTTGGGCAAATATGTGAACTTGGATATAGAATTATCTTTGACTTTTCTGGTGTGAATGTGCAGGATCCTCGTACTGGTCAGACCCTTGAGACCGGACGTAAAATTGGGCGCATGTTCGAACTCTCATCCTTACACCTGCCTAACCTTCCCACCTCTAACGTCTCTGCTACTGTCTCATTGTCACCACCATCCCTTGCACTTTGGCATTCACGTCTTAGTCATGCATCTGCATCTTGGGTACAACTTTTAGCTTCAAAGGGGTTGTTAGGGTCAGTGTCTAAAATTTCTTTTGATTGTATTTCGTGTCAACTTGGAAAACAGCCGGCTTTGACTTTTAATAATAGTGAGTCTCATGCTACTGCTTTGTTTGATTTAATTCATTCTGATGATTGGGGACCTTCTCCCGTTGTTAGTATGAGTGGTTCACGCTATTTTGTAATTTTTGTTGATGATTTCTCTCGTTACACTTGGGTATTTTTAATGAAATCTCGTTCTGAATTATTGGATATTTATTGTACTTTTGCTAAAATGATTGAAACCCAATTTTCAAAACCCATCAAAGCTTTTCGTTCTGATAATGCTTTAGAATATACTCAACATGCTTTTAAAGACATCCTAAAAAGTTATGGCACTGTTCCTCACTTGTCATGTCCTGGTACTTCACAACAAAATGATCGAGCTGAACGTAAACTTAGGCACATTTTAAACATTGTTCTAGCCCTCCTCATTTCCACATCTGTTCCTACCCCATTTTGGGGTGAAGCCACTCTAACGGCTATCTACACGATCAATAGGCTGCCTACCCCTATCCTTAATAATTGCACTCCTTACGAGCGGTTGTTTGGCTATGTTCCCTCATACCACCATCTTCGTGTGTTTGGTTTTGCTTGTTTTGTTTTACTCCAATCTCATGAGCGCACCAAACTTGAGCCTCGTTCTCGGATGTGTTGCTTTCTTGGATATGGAATTGAACAAAAAGGCTATCGGTGTTATAATCCTGTGTCTCGTCATCTTCGCATTTCCCGTCATGTAGTTTTCTGGGAGCATAGACTATTTCATGAAATTGGCAAATTCAGCATGCCATCTTTTCCTCCTTTTACCACACTTATGGAGCCTCCTATTTCTCCTACTCACACTAGTAATGTCTTACCCGAGTCTCCCTCACCTAATACTCTCGATTCCACTCCACCTGATACTCTCGACGTCACTTCGCCTGAGCCCCCAGGGTCTGTTACGTATGAGAATCATGTTCACACTTCCTCTCCAAACCTTCGCCGATCCACCAAAGTAAGATCTCTTCCATCCCATCTCTAGAATTTTCATTGCTTTCATGCTTTAGCTACTTTACATGAGCCCCACTCCTATCGTGAGGCTTCCACTAACTCTTTTTGGCAGACTGCGATGAAAGAGGAACTTGATGCTTTACACAAGAATAATACATGGGATTTGGTTGACTTGCCTCCTGGAAAGTCTGTGGTTGGCAGTAAATGGGTTTACAAAATTAAGACTTGTTCAGATGGTACTGTTGACAGGTACAAGGCTCGACTTGTTGCCAGGGGTTTTACTCAGGAGTATGGTGTGGACTATGAGGAGACCTTTGCTCCAATTGCTCGTCTATCTTCTGTGCGTGCTTTGCTAGCTGTTACAGCCTCTCGCCATTGGTCACTTTTTCAAATGGATGTTAAAAATGCATTCCTTAATAGTGATCTTAATGAAGAAGTCTATATGCAACCACCTCCTGGACTATCTAATCCAACAAACAAGGTATGTCGTTTTCGTCGAGCTCTATATGGACTTAAGCAGGCTCCTCGAGCATGGTTTGCTAAGTTTAGCAACACTTTGTCTACCCTTGGATATTCCATCAGCTCCTATGATTCAGCTTTGTTTGTTCGCCGCACAAACCAGGGCATCATACTTCTTCTGTTATATGTTAATGACATGATTATCACCGGGGATGATCTCATTGGTATTCAGGAACTTAAACAATTTCTCAATCAACATTTTGAGATGAAAGATCTTGGTCCTCTCAGCTATTTTCTTGGTCTTGAGATTTCATCTTCTTCTGATGGTTATTATTTGACACAAGCCAAATATATCTCTGATATGCTTTCTCAGGCAAATCTCACAGACAATAAGGTTGTTGACACACCAACTGAGCTTAATGCTCGTCTTACACCCCATGATGGCGAACTTCTTCGTGATTTTACTTTATATCGACATTTGGTTGGCAGTCTTGTCTACCTTACTATTACTCGACTTGATATCTCGTATGCTGTCCATCAGGTGAGTCAGTTTATGACTGCTCCTCGCTCTACTCATTTTGCTGCTGTTCTTCACATCCTTCGTTACCTAAAGGGGACATTGTTTCATGGGCTCTTTTTCTCCTCTAAGTCTCCTCTTCAGTTGTGTGCTTATACCGATGCAGATTAGGCAGGTGATCCTACAGATCGTCGTTCTACCACCGGTTATTGTTTCCTACTTGACACATCTTTTATCTCTTAGCGTAGTAAGAAACAAACTGTTGTTGCTCGATCTAGTACAGAGGCAGAATATCGTGCTTTAGCTGACACTACCTCTGAGCTTCTTTGATTACGATGGTTGTTACAAGATATGGGTGTATCACTTTCTGCTGCCACTCCTGTATACTGTGACAATAGAAGTGCTATTCAGATTGCTTATAATGATGTGTTTCATGAACAGACCAAACATATTGAGATTGATTGTCATTTTGTCCGTCATCATCTTCTTCAAGGCTCCCTACAGCTTCATTCTGTCACATCCAAGGATCAGCTCGCAGACATCTTTACCAAGTCACATCCTCCAGGGCGTTTTCGTGATCTTGTTTTCAAACTCAAGTTGGTTTCTCATATTCCACCTTAAGTTTGAAAGGAGCTGTTAGATTATGTATAGCATAGTTATTGCTTAGTTAGTTTAATCCCACATTAGTTGTGTATATCTTTGATTCTCTTATTGACTCTTATAAATAGGATAGCTCACTTGTAAGTAAATCACACCATTCAATACAATTCTCTTCTTTGTATTGTCTCACTTCCTCTCTTAAACCTTAACAAATCAACTACCAAATCAGCTAAACTACATAAGTAACTTTAGTAAACAAGTCACCCCTCTCCCTTACACTTACTGACAATATGAAAAGAAGGAAAATGCAAGAGACACTCAATACAGGCGCATGTAAATCAATCATACTTGAGGCCTTGGTGTGCCAGCATTAAAAAGGGTGGGAGAAGCCTGAGTGAACCATCTCTGAGACATCATATGGTATGTTTGGATAACAGAATCAATATCATCCTTGTGAATTCCAACAGCAACCCTCATCAGCATGTGTTGAGGCCTCTCAACAACCTTCCCTTGGACTTTCAAGAGATAAGACCTCTCAAGGGTTTTGAATCCAAAAAAATCATAGTCAAAATCCCGATCATAGATGATCTCACTGTCTAAACGGGCAACATTCTGAAAGAAAAGATTATCAAAATTAATATATCAACAAGACTTATTATAATAGAATAATACAAGGATAGATATCTCAGTAAAGAATTAAAATCAATTTAGACAATTTTTACAGGTGAAAAACATATAAAATGCAATATCACAAGAAAATAAAAGGAATAAAAGGCAGCATGGTGACTATATGTTAAGTCTAAGCTTGATTAACAGTGTTGCTGCTGTGTAACAATGGAATATATTGTATTGAATAAAAACAAGCAATCAATTTCAAATATAAGATCATATCATCAAAACGAACAAAATTATAACCATAACAAATTACATGTTTTAACAACAGTGAAAAACTGCATAAAATAAATCACAAACATGAATAATTTTTTAACCAATTCTTGTTCAACACCCAATACAGTGAGATGAGAAGAGAGAACAATTCAAGCCACGCTATCCAATTTACATTAACCTTAGACAAAACAACAAATGGTTGTAAAATTAGTAATTAAACACCGTATAATACCTTCATGATTATCTCATATACATCATCAGCAATTAAAGGAGCCTTTTGGCCTGATCTATCATTGAAATGGTTGTACATATCTTTAACACTGCAAAAAAAAAATCAACAAACCAAATCATTATCAAATTGTGACAAAATATGCTATGCAGAATCTTGAAATCACTTACGTTTCAGAAAATGATTTCTTAGTGTTCTTGTGCAGATTCGAAACAACAATCCTGGCAGCCAACTGCATAATGGAAATTTAAAAACATAGTAAATTACACAAGCCCTGATCACCAAATTTATCAATTCAACACAAGGTAATAGTTCCGTAAAGATTATCAACCCACATAGTCTCCACTTACAATCATAATCTCAAGCAACAGACTCAACTAACCACAGTAATACTGAAAAATAATATTTTTAAAAAAATCAGACCTCATGATGAAACCGAAGATCAAATCCCAACAACACAAACAGAAAATAGCAAAACTTTAAATTTAAATGAAAAAAAAGTTAAAACCCCAGAATTAAAATTTGCGGAAAATAAAAGGAAAATCTAATACCCAGATCTCAAAAATGAAAAATCTAGCAAAACCATCCCAAACAAAGCGAAACCCATATACCAAAACCGATATCAAAGACCCCAGGAAAAAAATGTCTGACAAGTAAAAAGAACTCACGGAGGCATAATCAGGGTGGTTAGCGGTCATAGCAGCAGCAGTCTCGGCGGCTAATTCATCGAGCTGGCTAGTGGTGACCCCCTTGTAAACCCCAGCGCAGACCTTCTGGGACACGAGCACCGGGTCACAGTGATCGCTGCTCAGCCCATAGCTCAGCTTCTTCAGCCTCGCAGTTATCTTGTCGAAGTGCACCGCTTCTTGTCTCCCATCTCTTTTCACCACATACATTTTCTCTTATCGAACTCTCTTGGTTCTCTCACTGAGGAATTTTGTCGAACAATTTAGGGTTTGTTGATAAGAGTGAGAGAGAGCATGTCCTATAAAGAGTAGGGAGGCGGGTTTTAAATTTTGAGATTTAGGGTTTGTTTGTTTCTTTATGATTCCCTCAAAGATTTTTTTTCTATGAGATTTTGAAACTTTCCCGCCAAATTGGGGAGGAGCGTTTTGGTGTGCGGGGGAATGGGTTAGTGGCGGGTAAATTGGGGCTTTTAGAATTTAGACCCAAGGAGCTGGCAATGGGTTGGAGTGTGGGGACCACTTTAATTGTTGCTCCTTTCCTGAAAGTGAAATACTTAGTGAATTGAAATTTGTATCAAATGATAATATGTAATTTTGTTTACTCCATATTTTTTTTATGGTATTGTAACGGGTAAATTTTTATTTTTGTCCTTTGAGTATACCTTATTTTCTATTTTGATTCTCGATTAATTTTTTTTAATTTATGTCATCAACTATTGATTACATTTTATTTTGATCATTCATATAACATTCTAATGAATTTTGAATTAGAATTGTCATATCAACATGTTAACCAGGCTAACATTTGCTTACCTGACTCAAATTGCACACTCTAAAATGCATAGTAAAAGATGAAAATCTTTTGCTCTTTGCAAACAACACCGCAGAAAAATTATAAATAAATCATTGTATCACTTTAGAATTGAATTTTAGGGTTAGTTATCTAAAAACTTTTTTTTTAATTTTTCCAAAAATGAGAAATCAATGTGTAAATCTTTTTGATTTACGTCAAAAAACTTGTTTCCATTGTTAATTTATTTTAATTTACTTTACTCCATCAAATATATGTTTTGAGTTACAGTTTGGGTTCTAGGATTTTGTACTAGTTATTAGGAAAGAGTGTGAGAAATATATGGGTTCTCTTTCGCGTAAATTGAGTTCATGTCAGTAAATGTTAGCCAGATTAACACATTGATTTGGTAAAATTCGTTGGAATATCATATGAGAATTAATAATATGACACAATCAATAATTGATAATATTAATTGAGAAAATTTTTACTCAAAGAACTAAAATAGGAAACAAAATATATCTAGATAACTAAAAATGAATTTTACAATGGGGCCATATGTAAAAAGAATAAATAAGAGTAATGAGTTTCTTTATCTTTATCGGTAGGGGGACAATGAGAGAGCAGTTTTGGCGCCAACTTTTTGGCGGTATTTGAAGTTTATGTGGGTTAAGGTTGGACTATTCGATGAGTGGACCAAATGTTGGATGATCGCATGTCCTCAATCGCCGATTCAAATTTTGAGCATTTACTATTTTTGATTTATTTCATTCACATTATAAAAAAAAAAAATTATTTCATACATGACAAATTTGAAGATAAAAATACTTTGAAAGGTTCAATTGAATGATGTGAATGAAAATTTTCATGGACGAACAAAAATTATAGTATTAAAAGATTGATGTTCAACGCATTTAAAATTTAAATCAACAGTTAAAATTGCACAACAATTTTTTTTGAACTAAAACATGCATCCACCATGTTAGTAAAATATGTATTTTTTTAAAATCACATCTTCCAAAATAAAAAATAGAACAATGACTTTAGCACTACTCACTCGCATATTCATCGACACATGCAAAGACTTCCCAACAAAGGTTTGCTGCCAAATTATATGAAATGACAAGACAAGTCAATTCTAACTCTCTAGTGGTGATGATTTTTGACAATAATTTCAAAAAAAAATTGCAGATCTAAAGTCGAGTTCCCTCAATTTGCACAATAGATACATGAGGGTGGTTCGGTAGATGAAGGGCGATGAACTTAACGTCAAAATGTAAACCTTTCGTCGAGTTTTTTCTGTACGTGCATTTTTTCAATTACTGATTGACCTAATATCACAAAAAGTCTTTAAAATTTTTAAAAAGTACCAAATAATTTTATTGAATTACTAACTACCCTTTTATTTATTTAAGACGGATTTTTTTAGGATTATTTTGTCATCTCACCATCATTGGACCAAATAAAAATGATTAGAGTATGATAAGATTATAATTACAATGAGATATGATTATGAAAGATTAAAGTGATACTATTTTAATCTTGTGTTTTTTGTTCTCTGACTCCGTTGCAACATTTGCAGACTGGAATTAGGCACTGGATTAAAGCTTGACTGAGATGTAAATGTTGCATTCCACTTTTTTGTTCGCAAATTGAGTTAAATAATTTCATTTGATTAATGAAATTGGAGGACAGAACAAGGTAAGATTAGACTATAAATGACTAAAATACTCTTGATCTTCAATAACCTAAAAGAAAGCTCAAGAATCTTTTTAGCCTGCTTTAAATTTTATGATAATTTATAATTTTCAATTTATATAAATTATTTGAGCTTAAATGATTTTATGATTTTTAATTTAAATTATAAATTTCATTAGCCTAGTAATTGCACGTTTTATTGGGCAGTTAATTTGAGTCTACCTGTAAAAATATTGATTTTTATGTTTTTAATTCCTATTAGTCCTTCTCTTAAATATATAACAATGCTGTTTGTTAATTTTGCTACTAGTTTATTTTTTCCTTTTATTTGATAATTGATAATCTGTGTCAATTCCTATTAGTCCTATTAGTTTCCAAATAGTTTATTTTTTCCTTTTATTTGATAATTGATAATCTGTCCAAAATGGATAACCAATTAACCAGCCAATATACTGTGTTTGGGGATAAATGGGGAAACCAAATTATGCTCTTGAATCAACTAACCTTCCAAAGAGGCTTCAAAATCTCACTAACCACAAGAACCAGAAGATACGTTCCATGGCTTCTTGTCTCCTTCAAGTTTGGAACAACAGACTTTCTGGCAAACCTAAGAGCAACAACGCTGAGCATAAGATGGAGAGAGAAGTTGCCGAGTTATCTGAAGCTGCAAGGAAAGCAGCAGATGCTGCAAAAGACACGAGTTTTCTCAAGGGTAGCAGAGGTTTCGAGATGCATTGATGCGTTGAATCGGATCAAGGGTTTATCCTTAACCCAAATCTATTGGTAAAGTTGGACAGGGGCTGCATGATCTTATTGATGATGAGCACACAAACGAGAAGATTCATTACATGGCTTCTTGCTTGCTTGACGTTTGGTGAAGAAGGTTTTACGCGACTCGCAGACATAAGAGCAACACTTGTTCTGTGATGGTTGAAACACATAAAAATCATCCTTTGAAATCTGATTCTATTCATTAGTTTAAATATGCAGTCAAGTGAGGAGGCCTCACCCGAGAAGGTGGGACAGATTCTTGTTGAAGCCCTGTCTATGATGAGGTTAGAGAAGAGATGAAGAAACAAGTTCTTGCATGTGATCCAGTCTTTGTTGCAAGGTCTGTCGAGTCCGTCATGTTTGCAAAGTTGGGCTCATCATTCAGTGGGGCCAAGAAAGACAAGTGTAAGAAAATTCTGTTCAACATCAGGGACCTCAACAACCCTGACTCGAGGAGGAAAGTCCTACTTGGAGAGGTCAAGGCTGAAAGACTGATCACACTGACCAATGAAGAATTGGCAAGCAATCAAATGCAATTCCAAATCAATCAAATTTGTGTGGTTGATGTTGCAAGTAACAGATTTTTTCCTGGAGAGGTGTGAGTCAAGAATTTCAGTATCAAGAACCTCGAACATATAATTTTTCCTGTAGCCCTTGATGTTTATAATAAAATCTTTATCATCTTGTTTAGTTTCTGTATAAATCCTTGTTTTATTTCAACATGTTTTACTCCATAATCCTTACCAAGTCTTTAGAAATCAACAATCAACATTCTTTTTTATTATTTCTGATGCTGGCTTCCTTGAAATGTTAGTTTGTATAAGATATGAAAAGGCCTTCTTTTTAACTGGGTAACATAGCAAAATACATTCATTTCTCAACACTCCTCCTTGAATCTCTTCCATTCACTCCAAAGTCCAAGCTTTCCTGTCAACTGCTTAAATTTGGATTTGGGAAAAGTCTTGCCCTCTGAAAGGATTATGGCAGCCTTTTGCTGCACAACTTTCATATCTGATAAAATTCTTCTCAACCAGACAGCTTGATCGACTGCTGCACATGCTGATGTGTATTCTGCTTCTGAAATAGATAAGGTATTGTTGCTTCAGAATAAGTATCAGATTCATCATCTGGTTCCTGATCAGCTGAGACAGAATTGGGACATTGACTATATGGCGGTCCTGAAGTTTCATGCTTCGATTTATGCTGCTTTCAATGTTACAAATGCGATCAGTATGAATGACTTATATTTACTTTAAGATTTCCAAATGTGCTTTTGCAGTAATCAATATAATTTTCTCACTATGCAGGTTGGCCGAAATCCCATTGTTAAGTCCCTCAAGTCTCAACTGTTGTGCTGCCAATATTTCTCTCTTCACCAGTTCAGGGATATTGGAGTCAAAGGATTGTTTGAATCTGAAGCTCTAGTCTTAGTTCACCGCTATACATGTATTTGTTCTTATGTCTTCTGTTTCTAAGTGTAAAATCTACTTTATGAACTTCAATTTTGAACGACATTTTCTAGGCTCCCAGATATGTAATCCCAGAATATCTTTAGGATTCATTTTTACTGAGTGAAGTTATGTGAGGATGCAGCAAAGAATCAGCTCCAAGAGTTTATATCAGCTTTTTCGGTTTTGATGTTCTTGTACTACTTAACAACTAGTACCATTATTTAGCAATTAGTATCTTCTATCTTTTCCATCCTTTGACTAGGAGGAAGGCTGGAAGCCAATAATTTTGGCTCTTAAAGGAGTAGATATGGAGTACAACTCTATCTGTAAAACAATTACAGAGATTAAATCACAATTCCAAGGAACAGTAAAAGTTGCTTGCAGAAACATCAGTGAGAACTTATCCAGAAATGTATTTTACCCATGTTTGGAAGTTTGAAGGGAACATACAAGTTAAGGAAAAAATCTCCCATTGGTCAGCAGTAGTTTTTAGCAGCTGAGAGCCATTTAACTACTTAAAGATATGTCTACCCAAGGGTTTATAAGCTATTTGGGTTGGGGAGTCGATCATATTTCTCTTGCCACTTGGTATACTGAAATTCTCAATGTTTATTTCATGTCTTCTTCCTTAGTCCAACTGAAGAAGCCAGAACAACATAGGAACTGTAAACAGCTAGCCAGTAGTTTCTTATGAATTAAAGAAAAATCACAGTCTATTTGTCCAAAGTGCCTCTCTCTCACACACATTGCATATGAAGAATATGCTCGAGAAGAGGACATGTTCGAAACTATCTGTAGTCCAAGCAAATGATCATTAATTTGAGATAAGATCATTTGATCATTATATATATATTTGAAAGGGGACTGCCAGAGGAACATTCAAATAATCAAATTCAAAACATAGGCAAGGAAATATACATGATATTGCGAATACTTGACATGTTTGGACCGTTGTCTCTGTCAAGAAGTCTTAAGGATTAGCTGTAAGAAATAACCCAGATGACAAAGCCAAGGAGCTATCTTACAAAAGTCCTGCATATACAACTATAAATAGTACCTTGCTGAAGGCATATCAGCATAGTCTTGTGTTCATTAATTAAGTAGCCCCAGCTAGTAAATTAATTGGCTTTAATCATCTAAGTTTCTTTTCTAATATGGCCTTAGAGATTGTCAAGCAAGCATTCTTCCTGATACTGCTAGTTGACTTTGCTAATTATTTCCAGATAGCAATATCAGAAGATGCAGATATAGCATTTAATTTTTTGGTTCCGGCTAACGTTATGACAGTTGATGGAAGGTTCTTCACCTCTACCGGGATGCGGGTGCTTGTCTCGCAGGCTAAACCACCAGCAAGTTTCAGTCTTGAAAGTAACCATGGCTGAGCTCCCAGCACTTAATGGGCAAAGTGTTTCTTATGCAGTTTTACGGTTAACCCTCCTCACACCCATCCTCGTTCAGCTGAGCTTCTGTTTCTACTAGGTGGAACCCTTGAAGTGGGGTTTGTTGACACTACTAACAAGCTTTTTACACAAAAGCTTCAGGTAGGGGACATTTTTGTGTTTCCTAAGGGACTTGTTCACTTTCAATACAACTGTGATGAGCAAAAGCCTGCTTTTGCAGTCTCTGCCTTTGGTAGTGGGAGTGCAGGAACTGTGTCAATTCCTGGGACATTGTTCACAACTAGCATTGATGACGCCATTTAGCAAAGTCTTTCAAAACTGATATTGCTACAATACAAAAGATCAAGGCAGGGCTTGCACCCAAGGCCTGAGAAGGAAGCTCCAAAGACCTTTAGGCTTCTATGCGTATCTATCTAATAAGTAATAATCTTTTTTGTCTCAAAAAAAGTAACATTTGTGGTGATGTTTGCAATTTTATTTTGCCTTGGAAAAAAAATTAAATGCCCCAATGGGTTTTTTTAACAAGCATGTAATAAGAAGAATCTTGTAGTGTTCAATCAATAAAACGTTCATAATACCAAGTGTTGCACAAGAGCGTGCTAGTGTTCAATCAATCAAACACGAAATCAAAAAACCAACAAGCACTAATAACACACTAAGAAGCCAAACAAACCTGAGAGAGAAAACACAATGATATATATATGCTCACAATATAAAATTAAATCCTTTTAAATATATAATTTTTCCTTTTCTAGATATGAAAGCCATAAACTATAAGCATCGTTTATCAAAAATATAAATTATAAAAGCACCAAAAAATATCATGAACCCCTTTTATTATAAATTATAAGCATTGTCTTAGTAATAATAAAAAAAAACAAAAAAATACAACTAATCTACATTTATATTTAAAAGTGCAAATGTCTTGTAAAATATTAATTGGAAAAAAAAACTCACCTAGTAAATTTTAATTAAATACTGAGTGTTTTTATTCTTTTCCTTATATAATTAAGATTTAATTTTATTTGCTGGACAAAAAACCTTTGCTTAATAGTTATTTATAAGATTAAGTATTTTTGAAATGACATAGTAAAATTAGGATATTATTTTTACTCTATATAAGCGTTTTTTGTAGTGAAGGCAATAAATCAACAATCAATGTATTTTGAACAAAAATATATAATCATATTTTCTTAACTATAAAGCATACATAAAATTGTAAGAGAAGTAATTGATAGTTTCAATTAATAGTCTTGCTCGAGCTGTCAATAATGTTGATGATTTTATTTTTTGGGTAGATGAGCTTCTAGATTTGATTGTTCATGTTGGCTGCTGGTTTATCTCAATTTATTGATTTATTAGTTTATTTCATTTTCATACAAAAAAAAAAGGATCACATAACTTTTTTTTTATCACACTGTGAATAATAAATATACTTCATGTAGTAAATTAAATATATAAAATAATATCATATTATTATAATAAATGATTAAATAATATTAATAATAATACAATAATTTATAATACTAATATATGATGGGAATCTATTTTTTTTCTTTTAATGTTGTATGTATAGGATTAGTGAACTCATTCTCAAAATTAAAAGTGCATATATTTTTTATTTGAATTAAATATTAACTTATAATACACAGGCGAGTAAATATTAAAGAGTACTTTTTATCTTGGTCATTTTAATTTGTCAAATTATACCATGTAGAAGTTTTTCTCGTGTTAATCGAATTCTTTAACTTTTTTTTACAATTTGTATTGAATTTTTATCGTTCTTTACATGATACTTTGAAATTTGAATTTATCACGATATAAGTGAAATACACTTTGATCCATGTGAAAAAATGAGATGATTAAAAAAATCAAAAATTGAAAGAAAATGACTATTTTTAAATGTTATAGCTCACTTTTTTTTTTGTACATTTTCACTAAAATAGTTATAATGGTCATTTCTTTTAAAAGTTTTGTCACGAACTAAAATTCAAAAAGTTATATCAAAACCAAAAGTATCGTTTCCCAAAATCAGTCCCAAAAAACCAAATTATACTTGCGATAAGTTTTACTCGTGTTAATCGAATTTTCTTCCGATTTTCTACAATTTGTAATGTACTTTTATCCTAATTGTTGATAGCTTGGGACCTCGAAAGTGGATTTGAATAAGATCTAAGTTATATATGTTTTGGACCAAATGAAAAATACGGTGGTCATGAAAAATCAAATTTTGAAATAAACTGACAATTTTCGAAGGTATAACTCACTTTTTTGTGCATTTTCTCTAAAATAGTTATGATAGTCATTTCCTTTGAAAATATGTCTCAAACAATGCCTAAAAAAGTTACATCAAAATAAAAACGATAATTTCCCAAAATAGATACCTGAAAGCCAAATTATACATTCCAGAAGTTTTACTCGTGTTAGTTGAATTCTCTCGTTATTTCCTACAATTTGCTCAAAGTGAAAAATGAGATGATGAGGAAAAATAAAATTTTGGAAGACATGGACAATTTTCGAAGGTTATAGCTCATTTTTTTTTATATATTTTCGTAAAAAATGGTTATGATGGTAATTTCCTTTAAAATTTTTCCACGAAATCGAATTCAAAAAGCTACATCAAAACCTAAAGAATCATTTATCATAATGGAAGACTAAATGCCAAATTATACTTTCAAAAAGTTTTGCTCGTATTAATCGAATTCCTAAATCCTTTCCAACGATTTGTATTTTACTTTTATCCTATTTTTGTGATGGCAGGAGACCTTGAAATTTGAATTTAACATGATCTAAGTAAAATACAATTTGGTCAAAGTAAAAAAATGAGATGGTAAAAAAAATCAAAATTTGGAAGAAAATTGCCATTTTTAAAGGTTATACACGTTTTTTTTGTGCGTTTTTATTAACGAGCAATCCATCAAAGTGATAAAATACGAACTCGACCCAACATTTGCAAATAAAATATTTATTGATAAAAAACTTTCCTCCCTTTTTTTTTGTAAATTATCTAATAATTTTCCCTAATAAATCTCCCAAACAAAAAAATTAATTTAAACTAAATATTTTGGAGGTGCGAGAACCTAAATAATTTTTCAAAGAAATTTAAAAGAATTTACCATATTATTAAGAAAAAACTCGTAAAAAGATTTCCCCAAAACCTTTTTAAATTTTCTATTGTTTAATTATTTCCTTTTTAAATATTTTATTTTGTTGGGGCTATTATTTTGTAAACTCTACGATCTTTGTCACATATATATTTTATTAATTTAATAAATAAAAATTGAATATCAAAACTAAATTGAATTATTAACACAAAGTAACGATTGAGACAAAGTTGAAATAAAATGTATAAATTAAAGATAAAAACTAGTATTTACTCCACATCTAGAGTCGTTAGGTGGAAGTAGTGATAGAGCTTAACTCATACATGTTCAATATCATGGAGAAATTTCCATAAAAAAAAGAAAAGAAAATTACTTGGAGAAATTAACGCCTAAACCGACATGCGATTGCTTAAGAGGTAACTAAAAGGTGCATGAGAAAACCGAAAACCCACCTGTCATTGCTTAGAAGTGCAAGTGCAACATCATCATCATTATTATGTCACTCTCCGATCGCAATTTTTTTTCTTTCTTTAAACTAAAGTTTCCAGCTAATTTCAAAAACCTTTCATGTAACCAAACCGCTACTATTGGGGAAAAAAAAACGGAGTCAAAACACTTCCAATTTCTCATCCAAAAGAAAGGAATTTCAGTCAATACTCCTCCTCAAATAACCGAAAGGAAAGGAAATGGCCGAAGACAAAGAATCAACGTCGATTCCATTGAGCCAAGCAGAAAATGGCGGCGAGGATCCCGAGGATCCTGCCAAGTCTCCACCTACCTCCGCTAATTCTTCCACTCGCGAGGTCTGCTGTTTAAATCTCCACCGTTCATTTGTCCTGATTTTCTTTCTTTTCCTAGTTGACTAGCTGAGTTTTTGACAGTGTCTAGTGATTGTGATATTCATCCACAAAATGTGCTCCTAATAATTGATTGTGATATTTAGGTCTCTTGAAACTGTTGCTTGTAATAAGATTGTATAGAGATTTGACGATGATGAAATACAGGCGATGCTTAGGTTAATTTGTGAATTGTGACTGATAATGGTGGCATTAATTGAAACTGTCTGTTGTGAGCAATTTTTTTTTTATGATGCAGTTTTCGGTTCTGTTGTTAATGTATAAGGGATTTTGGGATGATACAAGGTGGGGTTTGATTTGATGTTTAGGCAATGTTTAGGTTAATTTGTGACTGATTTGATGAAAATAATAATAATCTTGTGAACACTCGATATGGGAATCATGATGCATTTTGCTGTTGGTTTTTGAGAGTTGTTGGGTGTTTGCTGCAAGTTTGGGTTTTAGGGATTCATAAACAGAATAGATATTAAGAATAATTGATTGATAATTCAATAGTATAATGTAAGGGTAAGGAGAAACGAGAAAGGCTTTTTGTTAATAATAGGAACAGTGTGCCGCCATTTATTTAGTGGAACAATTATCAAGATTGATTTGGAAGTAATTTTGAAGTATGCTATTTGGAAATATTAAGAGTGAATTAATATTATAAAACAATGTCTCGAAGTGTTATTAAATAAAGAAATTCTAAGTGATCTTGACATTTTAATGCTCTTGGAATACATAGCAAACACAATACAAAAATTTAGACAAAGTACTCCATCAGCTGGTTCACTTATGTGCCCAGGTGCGGAGCTAGAAATTTTTTTTGGACGGACCGAGACTAACAAGAGTAGGTAGAGTCAAGACTTTTTTTTAAAAGGGTTAAAATAAAATATCGCTTTAAGTATCATGATAAAATTTTTGATAAAAAAATAAAGGTTAACATATAACTCATTTATACATTAGTCATCATTAATGTACATGATTAATTGAGAGAACAAACTAAAAAAAAAAGACAAAAAGAAGTTTATAAAATCTTCGCGCTTTTGAATTGCATTCATCTCTTTTTGAATATTGAGTATAAATCTTTTACTATCGTACCGTGCACCGTAAAAATGTTCAGCATATTCTTTACAATACAAACGATCAAGTAATAAACATATAGGAAGGTCATTCATAAAGTTCATGAAATTTTCTTAAAAATTTTCGCTTTTATAATAGTACAAATATTGATTGTGACCTATCGTCTAAAATATATTTATAAGAATTTTGAAGTTACAAAAAATCAACATGTTTTGATAAATTTTAATCTATGATCTAGCTCTAGTTTTTCCATACAAAATTTGATAAATTTGAAACTGTTGATGAAATTTGGGTTTAAATCATACACTAAAGCGATAATTTTTTGTTGAAATTATGTGTAATTGATCTAGTGCATGGGCTTTATTGAATAGAAAAATCTAATCTCAAATATTATTTTAAAAAAAAATTCTCAAACTCTGAATAAAAAACTTCGTCTAAGTTTTGTCATATAAAATCAAGTTAAACTAACTTTAAATTAACATGTAACAAAAAGGTAATTAACTAAAAGTTTATTTAATAGTGTTAGAAGTTTTTCATGAGACCCACAAGTTGTTACACTTGTTTAGTACAATTTTTTCCAACTCAAATATTAACGGTTAAAGTTGTATTTTAAACATTTTTTTTTATTTTATGAAAAATGAAAGTGATTTATTTAAAAAAAAACTAGATTACAAATCAATGATGAGGGATGGTTCAATGAGCTCATGAAAATCCACATCCAAAAAGTATCATTGTCCAAGTGTAGCCATTTCTAAAGCTTCTAGCTAGTCCATGAGCCACCTGTTTTCCTAATTGGCTTACAAAACAAAATTGGGTAAAAATGCTGGCATCTGATGTGTCTTACTTTTTCTGCCCCCCAACCCCCTATTGCGTAAATGAGATAGCAGTGGAGTTGCATCTATGTGGGGTGCTAAAAGTAGTGAAATTTCTATTTAGCTCTGTCATTTCTCTTATACAATATCTTGCATATATAATGTTGAATTTATATGCATGAATGCGTTGTCTCATCTTGGGAAGATATGAGTGGTTACGAAAAATGTAGTGTTTTAGAATTTGTAAATGATTCAGTCATGAATGGCTGGCAAAAATAGTTCCCCTTCTCCCCAACTGCCCGTTTTAATGAGGGGAGATGGTAGCGGTCGAGTAATAAATGCAGCACAAATTTTATGTATGCTTAATTTTTATTGTTAACCAGCTTGGCATATCTAATGCTGAATTAATTTGTGGAAGTTTCTTGCTTCGTACTGTTCAAGGATTGAAAACCTTGAACCATACATCTCTCTCTCTCTGATAGATGGAAATTTTTGCACAAGCGTAAAGTCAGACTATGAAATCAGAAGGCACTTGTTCCTGTACATAATCTGTAGTTGTTTGTTGAATATATTAGCGTGCGTAGTCCATATCCATAATCATTTACTGACATATCTAAGTACTTGGCAAGCTTGGCTAAATTTGTTGTCACTAATTATGTGCGTTAACTGTAAATTTATTTGTAATATTAATTTTTGAAACAAATGCAACTGGATTTTCATAACTGATGTTGGCGTTATATCAATTTGTCCAGGCTTGCTGTTTTGTTCTCCAGAGTTGGGTCTCAAAGAAGTTCATGACTGGATGGTAATAGTCTTACAAATTGCATGAGATGATAAGATGATTTAAATATCAACTCTCTTTTGTTGTTGTTAATTTTAGGATCCTGACATTGCATTGACTTGTGAAATTGCAGTGTAGTTCTTTTCCCTGTAGCGGTTACATTTTTTCTTACATGGTGGTTTATTCAGTTTGTTGATGGTTTCTTCAGTCCACTATATGCCCAACTTGGAATTGACATATTTGGTAAGGTTTAAATGCATTACTAATGACTTCCTATACATTTCTTGAACTATGGTTGAGTTCATATTAATTGTTGTTTCTAATATGATTGCACTAGTACTTTCAAATGGCAACATTTATTTGAAAAATTAACATGGATGTTTATCGTAAAGAAGGAAAGCAACAGTAAGTAAAACAATAATGTATGAAGAATTCAAAGAAGACAAGTGATGCAGAACAGAATAGTAGAGAAGGGATAGAGATAGAAACCAGGCTACCTTGGGGATTGCCCCCATCGTACAAAATTACAAACTTGCCCCCATACCCTTCTGTACCCCATCAACAAGGCCGTTCTATGAGAGAGTTTATCACATTTCTTGTTCTACTCATTCAACTTGTCTTGCTCAGGCTTTACAAATGGTGAACTTATGTGTTCATGCTATAATCATTGCATGAAACTTTGTTTCTGTAATATGAGAAGCTGGTTTAATTAGTCTTCATTCTATTTCCGAAACATGATATTCCTGACGACACCTTTGACTAGCATAGCCCTTCATGATTTTTAAGGAGTATTTAACCATATTAGTTGAAGGTCTACAGCCCTACATGAAACTTGGTCTTTCAGGGATAAGAAACCATCCTAAACACTTGTTGCAGGCAACTGGGGGAATATGCTCATAAAATAAATTAGATTTCCCAAAATTTTGTTGTTTGTGATCTGAGGGTTTTGTGGACTGGGGATTTTCTTCATAAGGTTGCATCTTTTTAAGACCTATATATAAACTTTGGAAAATGCTATAAAAAAAATTAGAAATTGTGGATAAATTTTCACATATATTGCAAACATCATTTCTTGCTATTTGGATGTATCCTGGATGACTTTTTATATCCTTGGTTTAAAGATGGCACTCTTTTCCTTGACTATGATATATTATGTCAAAATATGGTGAATGATCTCTTCTCTCTCACCCACTAGCTAGGGGAAGTGGAGTGGAGGGGGGCAAATGGCCCCTGAACCTTTGAAAATTTCCATACAATACATTAATTCTATTGGTTGTCCTGCAATTTTGATTAATGAAAATGATACACTTTTGTAATTTTGAAATGATAAAAGACTGTTTGCGAAATAATAAAGGCAAAGTACGAAGTGGAAAAGGAACACCAAACGATGGTAGCGTTGGTGTCTACTTTTGTTTCTCCCTAAAGCTCTATTCAATTGTTCTTTATTGAAGTTTGGAGATAAATAGACAACAAGATAAGAGAAGCACAAGTGATCTCTTAAACTTAGAAAGAAACAGAATGGTCAATGCTTCATTAATCATTAAATTTATATTATTTTACTTGAATTTTGTTTTGTATTATTAAGATTTTCATATTTATTCTACATGGCAGGGTTAAAATCATAAAGTTTATATATATATATATATTTTAATTTTCTCCAAGCTTTTAATGCCGTACTTGATTATGCATTTATTGATTATTAACTATTGATTCATTGACTTTAAAATTTTGTACACAATTAAATTATTAGGGTTGAAAATTAACATTTTATAATAAGTTGATGAATTTCTATTCATTTTTTTAATACTATTTATGTAGCCTTCCACATTTGATTAAGTTTCTTATTATGGATGCAATAATCTTGCCCTCTCTGAACTAAAATCCTGGCTTTGTCGCTGCTCTCACATACTTTCTGTAATATGGGACTCTGAAAATAGCACAAGAAGCCATTCTCTATCTTTTTAAGTGTACCGAATTGTAATGAACAAGTTCAAAGCTTAAAGCTTCAAGAGAAACAGTGACATTTCTTTTCTCTTTTTTAACTACCCATGTGTTATGATATTTAGTTTTTGATTTTGTAATTAATTTGAAATGATAAAAACTGCTGCATGGTGAAGTTTTCTTGCATTGCATGAATTTATCAGTTTATCTAGTTATTTGGATCTATTTGGTAGTTATTATGTTCTGCTGATGATTTTCTGATCCGACTATATTTAAGCCTCAGATTACTTTCTCAAGGCACATGATCTGTGATGCAGGACTTGGATTTATCACATCTCTTCTCTTTGTATTCTTCATTGGTGTTTTTGTTTCATCATGGATGGGTGCCACTGTTTTCTCGGTTGGGGAGTGGTTTATAAAGCGAATGCCATTCGTTAAGCATATATACTCAGCATCCAAACAAATTAGTGCTGCAATTTCTCCAGGTTATTTATCTTACCAATTTTGTCCCTTCTTGAATGTATTCTAGTTATGTAGAGGGTTTTATTTTTATCATTATTATTAAAACCTACAGACACACCTCAAACCCTTGGCCACAAAGTAAGCACGAAAATGTCCTTACCAACGCACCAAAGCGGGCAGGATCTATGTAGAGGGATTCAGAAGTGCATAAATACTTCCACACACATCTTCTTGTGCTGGAACTGTAGCACTCATACTTTTTTAGTAATGGATGCTACAGCAGGCTGCTGTGTTTTTATGTTTATAGTTTTATTTTAAGAGCATCCTGAAGATGCTCATGGTTTGTGTTTATTTTGCAATTGCTTTGTGTATGATGCTTGGGCTTATGGTATGGAATGGAGCTACCATTTTTCCTACTGTTAGAGTTATTATTTTTATTTCCTTTATTTTTCTTGAAGAGTAGTTTTGTACTTGGACTTATCTATCTCATATATAAATAATATGTTAGCAGGTGAAGGGTTAATTGAATAAACCCTAAACCTTTCTTCTCCATCTTCTTCTCTCTTTCTCTCTGTCTCTCTCTCATATCTAACCTAAACCCTAGATTACAACTCAACTTGGTATCAGAGCCTCCTAGTCGATCCTTCTGTGACAAATCTGATGAATAGACGAGGAGCACAACAAGAAATCATCAACACAGATCTGCTGACGTCATCAACGTAGATGCTGACGTCAGCATATGACGTCGGCAAGTAAGTTGATCCCCCCAATCTGGTCGACGCACCCAGGGAAAATTTTTGGTGAAGTTTCGTCGCGATCCGTGGTCGTTTGGTATGGTTCTCGAATTTTTCTTCCATTTTTTCCAGATTTTAGCGATTTTTAAAAACTCCAGTTTTTGGGACTTTGGATCGACTTTGTTGCTTGGGGTAGTCTCTATGGGTGCCGACTAGGTGATTCTTGAGTGACTTTGGTGTTGTTTTGATGTTTGGATCACAATTGGTTGTTTTTCATATGATTTGAAGAGTCAGCTGTGTTTTTTCTTGAAGTCTGGCCTCTGCTTTCATGGTTTCTTGCTTTTGCTGCTTTGGTATGGTGGTTGTAGCCTTGCTCTAATTCATCTTGCTGTGTAAAGAGAGTTGTTTATGTGCCTTTCCATCAGTTTGTTGATCTTCTTGTGGATTTCTAAATTGTTTTGGAAGGTTTGCCTTTTTCTCAAGTCTGTTACTGCTTCTTTGACTGATTTAAGGGTCTGTTGGTTTAGTATCAGATCTGTTTTTTGTTGTTTGAACCTTGTGTTTGAGATGGCAGAAGAGAAATCTAGCACTAAGACTGAAGACAAACTCCCAATTTTTAATGTTAACAATGATTTGCCTAAATCTATCACTTCGAAAAAGTTGAATGGTCTGAATTACATGGCTTGGGCACATGCAGTTAGAGTTTATTTACGTGCACATCGAAAGTTGAAGTATTTGACTGACAATCCTCCTAGTGCTAGTGATCCAACTTATGAAGATTGGATTTGTGAGGACTCCGCTGTTATGGGATTGCTATGGCATAATATGGATCTCGATATTGCTACCACCGTTGAATTTTGTGACTCCTCTAAGAAAATTTAGGACTCAATTGCAGATTCATTTTCTCATCAGAGTAATGTTTCTCGTGTGTATGAGCTCTATCAGAAAATTTTCATCACCAAACAGTCTGGGAAACCTTTAGCTGAGTATTATAGCACACTTAAGAATTTGTGGGATCAATTATTGCAGCATAGGCCTTTTAGCACTAATTTAGAGCAGCAGAAGAAGCAATGGGAGGAGTTTATGATTGCTAGCTTATTGTCTGGTTTGGACTCTGATCTTCGTGGCTTTAAAGATCAGATCCTTGCAAGTGAGACATTGCCTATGACTGCTAATGCCTATTCCCGGTTTTTGCATTCTTGCCTAGGACAATATTCTCCCTTGATTAGTTCCCCTGTTACTTCTTCAGAGACTACTGCCGTGGTCTCTAACAGTGGAGGCCGTGGAGGATTTCGTGGTGGTTTCCGCGGTGGCTGTGGAGGCCGTAATTTTCGTGTTGGTTCTCGTGGTGGTGGTGGTCGCGTTGGTGGACGTAGTGACAGGAAGTGCAATTATTGTGGGGGTACAAATCACACTGAACCTTATTACTTTCAGAAATATGGTAAGCCGAATTATGTGAATCAAGTCAGTGATGGTGTAGCTTAATCTCCAAGTATGGTACAGTTACAACCCACCTCTGTTGGATCTGCTTCTTGTTCTCGTGATACGTTCAGTACTCAACTTGGCGAGCTTCTTGTCCAACAGTTGCGCATTGCACTTCCTTCTTTACAGCTTTCTTCCTTCTCTACTGCTACCTTAGCCAATTCACATGTGTCGCAGCTTCTCCCTCTTCATGGATTATTGATTCTGGTGCTACCAAAAATATCTCTGGTTTATCATCTTGTTTTTCTGATTTAACACCTGCTAATCATCGTGTCGTGTTAGCTGATGGCTCTTCTCGGCCTATTGATGGACAAGGTGTTCTCCATCCCACCACCTCTCTCTCCTTACCTTCTAGTCTTTATATTCCTAATTTCCCTTTAATTTACTCTCTGTTAGTCAGTTGACAAAAGCGTTACAGTGTGAAATTCTTTTCACTCCTACTTCTTGTATTTTTCAGGACCTCAAGACCAAGAAGAAGATTGGTTCGGGGCATGAGAAGGACGGTCTCTATCTTTTGGATCCCGGTGAATTCCTATCTCTCAGTTCATCCGCTTTGTCTACTACAGTTTCTGCTCTTCAGTGGCACTTTCGCTTGGGTCATCCATCTTTGGCTAAATTGAAGACTGTTATTCCCTTATTGAGTCATTTGTCTAAATTAGAGTGTGAGGCATGTCAGCTAAGGAAGCATCACCGTAGTTCTTTTCCTAGTAGTACTCATGATCGTCAGTTTGAGTCATTTGCTTTGGTTCATACAGATATTTGGGGTCCATCTTGAACTGCTACTTTGAGTGGTTTTCGTTATTTTGTTGTTTTTGTTGATGATTATTCTCGAATGACTTGGTTGTTTTTAATGAAAGAGAGGTCTGAATTGCTTAGAATTGTTCTTTAATTTTATAATGAAATTCTTGTTCAATTTAATAAGCGTATTAAGATTTTTCGATCTGATAATGCCTTAGAGTATACCCAGACCATTATGAATTCATTTTGCATTTATAGAGGCATTATTCACCAGACTAGTTGTTCTCACACTTCCAAGCAAAATGGTGTGGCTGAGCGGAAACACCGCCATTTACTTGATATTACTCGCACTTTAATGTTCAATATGAAGGTACCTAAACATTTTTGGGGTGATGCTGTTTTAACTGTTTGTTATCTCATTAATTGCATGCCTTCTACTGTTTTGAATCATAAATCCCCCTTTTCTCTTGTTTATCCTGCTCAGCCTCCTTTCTCCCTCACTCCTCGGGTTTTTGGTTGTGTTGCTTTTGTTCATGTGCTTGATTTGGGTCAGGATAAATTATCTCCTCGCGCTCGGAAATGTGTCTTCCTTGGGTATTCTCGTACTCAAAAAGGCTATCGTTGTTACAGTCCTGATTCTCGTCGCTACTTTGTGAGTGCTGATGTCACATTTTTTGAGTCTACTTCAATGTGAGAGTCTATTTTCAGATCTCATATCTTATCGTGAGGGGGAGCGTTCTTTTCCGTCTTCTACTCTTCCGATGCCCATGTCTCCACCTATGGTCACTTCTCCAATTTCCTCAGCTCCTTCTAACCTTCCGTTGCAGGTATACCACCGATCTCAAGATAGGCGTGTTATTTCTTATGGCCCTGTTCCTACAGCTTCAAGGTCTGAGGATCCTGTTTTGTCTCCTTCCTCGAACACTGATGATTTACCTATTGCTCTACGTTGAGGTAAAAGAACTTGTACACAACATCCTATTGCTCATTTCTTGTCTTATAGTCGTCTTTCACCTTGTTTGCAGTCTTTTGCTTGTTCTTTGTCCTCTATTTCAGTTCCTTCATCCTATAAGCAAACACTATCTTCTTCTGGTTGGAAACAAGCTATGGATGAGGAAATGAGCGCTCTTCACAAGAACCACACCTGGGAGCTTACTCCCCTTCCTCCAGGAAAACAAACAGTGGGTTGTCGTTGGGTTTATACTGTTAAGTATCTTCCTGATGGTTCTATTAAACGTCTTAAAGCGTGGTTGGTTGCGAAAGGCTATACCCAAACCTATGGTGTTGACTACTTGGAGACCTTTTCCCCTGTTGCTCGCCTAAACTCTGTTCGTATCTTGCTTTCAGTGGCTGTTAATCGTTCTTGGCCTTTGTATCAACTTGATATCAAGAATGCATTCCTTCATGGTGATCTTCAGGAGGAAGTGTATATGGACCAACCACCAGATTATGTTGTTGCTAGGAATGGCCATCTTGTATGTCGTCTAAAGAAGGCCTTGTATGGTTTGAAACAGTCTCCTCGAGCTTGGTTTGATCGATTCAGTGCTGTTGTTCTTGCATATGGGTTCCAACATCCTACCTCTGATCATTCCGTCTTTGTTCATCATTCCACTGCTGGCACCATTGTTTTGATTGTTTATGTGGATGACATTATTGTTTCTGTGAGTGATTCAACTGGTATTGTTGATTTGAAGTGTTATTTGGGCCAGCAGTTCCATACTAAGGACTTGGGTGCTCTTCGATATTTTCTTGGGATTGAAGTTGCTCGCTCTTCTCGGGGTTTTTCCCTTTCCCAAAGAAAATATGTCCTTGACCTTTTGTCTGAAACCGGTCTCTTAGGCTCACACCCTGTGGATACTCCTATGGACTCTGCAACAAAACTTGATAATGAACAGGGTGATCTGTTTGTTGATGTTGGTCGATATTGTCAGTTGGTTGGAAAGTTAATCTATCTTACTGTTACTCGCCTTGACATTACCTATGCCGTTGGTGTCGTTAGTCAGTACATGCATGCTCCTCAACAACCTCATTTTGATGCTGTTTGTCGTATTCTCCATTATCTGAAGGGTACCCCTGGTAGAGGCTTGTTGTATAAACCCTCTACTTCTCTTTCTATCACTGGCTTTAGTAATGCTGACTGGGCTGGTTCTCGTTTTGATCGGCAGTCTACGTTCGGTTATTGTACCTTTGTTGGTGGGAATTTGGTTACTTGGAGTAAGAAGCAAAATGTTGTTGCTTGTTCTAGTGCTGAGGCTGAGTATCGAGCTATGGCTCATACGGCTTTTGAAATGTTGTGGGTTCGTGCTCTCCTTCGTGACCTTCGTATTGATGTTTCTGTTCCTCTGGAGATGTATTGTGATAATCTTGCTGCTATTTTTATTGCTAATAATCCCGTCTTTCATGAACATACCAAGCATATTGAAGTGGATTGTCACTTTATTCGGGACTTGTTGCTCCGGAAGGAGCTTATTACTCCATATGTTCGTTCGGGTGATCAGCTTGGTGATATTCTCACAAAGCCTCTTGCTCGTACATCATTCCAGCAGCTGTCTTCCAAGCTGGGCATGTTTGATTTGTATGCTCCAGCTTGAGGGGGACTGTTAGAGTTATTATTTTTATTTTCTTTATTTTTCCTGAAGGGTAATTTTGTACTTGGACTTATCTATCTCATATATAAATAATATGTTAGCAGGTGAAGGGTTAATTGAATAAACCCTAAACCTTTCTTCTCCATCTTCTTCTCTCTTTCTCTCTCTCATATCTAACTAAACCTTAGATTACAACTCAACTCCTACATAATCATAAACTTCAAATATAAGAACCCGTAGAGTTTATTGTATAACTTGCCAAGTGCTGTGCTTATGAATGGCTGACCTTTATTGGTACGTCTTCATTTCTAAATACAATTTGGAACTCTTTAAGGTAAATGAAATATTCATATAACTAGAGTTTAATTTAAATGTGGAACAGATATACATATCATAGGTTTCTTGTTATTATAATGATATGTACCTTGAACAGATAAAATTAGTAAGCTTTCTCATGCTAGACTTCTAGTACTGTTGTGTCTATTTGAATATATTTGTAATTGCCGCTGACTTGGAATTACTTTGATAGTTTAGGAGGCCATTATTGTGATTAATGTGATATCATGGTCATTTTTGTTATCCAGATCATGGCATCTGGATTTGTTTGCTTTAAACTGACAGGACACTTTTATCTTCTTTACAGATCAAAATACAACAGCTTTTAAAGAAGTAGCAATTATCCACCACCCACGTGTTGGTGAATATGCATTTGGTTTTATCACATCCACTGTCACCCTTCAGGTACTTGTAGCTAATTCGGTGTATCTTTTCTTGCAAGTTATTTTACTATCTTATGTGAGTCCTTTCAGAGAATGTCAAACGGTATTTTGTTACATAAATGTTTTGTGAATGCTATGCTCAGTTTCTGCTGTGATCTTGGACTTTTGGGTGTCTAGCTGTCCGATGATTGATTTAACAAATAAAAAAGTAGAAACATGCCCACGCATAAATATTTATGTAAGCATGTAGAAATAAGCGTCATAGATGTTAAAAGCGCAAGGCGCACTAAGGCACAAGGCGCGCAAGTCTGACAGAGGTGAGGCACACATTCACTAAAAAATGTGTATGCTTCATACGAAACAGAATTTTTTAAGAACTTATCACCATTAATTTAATGCAAACAGACTAAATACCAACCACCAAGGCATCAAGTACCAAGCATAGGTCAAACTTCAAACAAACAAAATACCAACCACTAAGTAGTAGTACCAAGCATGGTTCAAACTTCAAAACAAACAAATTACCAACTACCAAGCAATGTTCAAACTTCAAACAAACACACAAGCACACAAGAAAGATACCTTGTAATTGGTGGCACTCCCTTGGTGCCTTTTTTATATAAATTTTTACTTATACAAAAGCTTTGACCTATAACCATAATATCTGCTTACACTTCTTCAGTACTTCCTAAGAGCTCAGCTTTGATTTGTTTAGGGAGTTCTGTATTCCCTCCCTTTTCTTTAGTTTTATGTCATTGAATCTTAAACTAGAAGCTAAAATGCAAGGGAGGTTGGCAATCTTGCCTTGGGTTGATATTTTTTTATGACATTGGTCAGCTGTGTATTTCTTAGTGAAGTAATAAACTTGTATTTTTGTTCAGAGAGGTTTCCACTTAGTTATGGGAATGATTACTATTACCTGCATTAGTTGTAATTTATCTCCTTGATAATGCATAATCTCTTTAGCGGATTGTTCTCTGGACTTGTGTTGTCACAAAATTGTGTGGTTGGTATTGTGTCTAATTTACTGTGGAGGGCAATGTAATGCAGTATTCCTAAGAGTTTTGAAAAGAATTGGTGTTTTAAGTTGTAATTTTCTGGTATCCTTTCTTTCCCAAAAAGTGCAATTTCAACCAGGAAAGAGGAAACTATTTAAGCGAGTTTCTGACAAGATCCATACGAATGAAAGTTGTGTTAATAGTCAAGAGTTTCTTAAAATCAAATTTCACTTTTCATCAAAGCCTGGGGTTGATTGATAAGCTGTGAAAGTTTTGCATTTGGTATAACCAAACACCTTTTATGCACAGTACAGTACTATCATGATTGGTTGCAAAATGGTAAAATACACTCCAGCTTACTCTTACATAAATGATTTAGGGATATCATGGAGATTTTTGTTGACATCTTTTGCTCTCAGAATGAAACATGCTCTTACTGTAAAGTATTCTTATGTTCGGTTTTCTGGTCTAATACCCTACAAAACAGCTCATGTTTGCACCTATAGTATGAATCTCTTTTTACTTTTAACTATAATGAGGTATGATTGTGCACCCAATGTTTAGCAACCTAATTGTTAGTTCTAGCACTTGCAGTAGTGTAGTTGTTGCGTGAAAGAAATAACAAGTTTCATCACTTTCTAAAATTTATAAGAAGATTTATGTGAAGTTGACATGGCTGATTATCCTAAATCCTCTGGTATGATTGTCCAAAAACAACCCTCTGCGATGATCATAATAGCAGTCCCTCTTTACATCGGCTCCCATATGAAGGATCACTGTATCAGTTGGGTTTGTCTATCATCAAACTTAATTAAAGCAATTGATTCTGCTTGTTTCAAAAGTTCCTGTATCTTTTATTTTGCTTATGGGTTGTCTATTGCAGAAAGATAATGAAGATGAAGAGCTATGTAGCGTTTTTGTCCCGACAAACCATCTATATATTGGTGATATATTCCTTGTTAACTCCAAAGATATTATAAGACCAAATCTGTCAATCCGAGAAGGCATAGGTATATTTTATGTTATTGCTTTAAGCAATCACTGTTTGTAGGCAAACAAAGTTTTTTTTTGGCTGCTTGTATGTTTTACCACCATTTCTTCATTTCTAGTTTTTATTTTGGAGAATATGTGTATAAACTAGACAAACTATAATTCTTAGAACTAAATTTATGCCGCAATATCTCCTCTAAAATGGGTGGCAGAAATGTCATTAGCCTGAGGAGGCAATTAAAATATCTAGATTCACTGCTGTACATTTTCTTTTTGTATCAGTTACCTAGAATTTCGTTCTTTGATAGATGTTAATAGAGTTGTTTCTTGTGATTCCATTAAACTAGTAGATCTACCTTTTTTTTTTCCTTTTTGGAATAAGCCAACATTTATAATCGTGCATAAATAATTTGTAGACACTGCAAGAGTAATTTATTAAGATGGATGCCGGTTAATGGCTGGGCATTCAAATAGTGGCCAATTAAACTGGAGAGTATTTCTAGGGCTAGCAAAATCTCCTCATCCCTTGTTAACCTTTGTTGGTTTTGACTAACAAATATTGGAATGTCTGCTTAGTTTAGTAAACTTATTAAAGTTTTGTGGTGTATGAGACTTGTTCAAAATTAAAAAACTTCTAGTGGCTTGCCAAATTGTCTAATATTAAATGCATTCCTTTGAAAAGCAGCTATATGACTGCATTCGATATTACCATTTACAATACTTAAAACTCTCAGAGCTAGTATTTGAATGCCCGATCCATGTATCTTTCAGCAAAGCAACTTTGTAGCAGATGAACAGATGGGCATCATTTAGATTTTGACTTAATGTCTGATCAGTGAAAACCATGCCTTGCTATTCTTGGAGAATTTGAACAGCAGCAAAAGTGAATATGTCAATAGATCTTGTTTCTTTAATGCTTTAAGTGACCTGTTTCTCTTCATTTCCTTACATTGTGTGGCAATAATGCAGAGATCATTGTTTCTGGAGGAATGACAATGCCACAAATCATTTCTCCTCTTGAAAGGGTTGCTAGGCAGAGTGAAAGAATCCCTATGAACAGAATGATATAATGCATCATGGAATAGGCATGCCAGGTGACTCTAATTACCCCCAAGTGATGACAGGAACCTTGCTTACAGTAGAAAATGGAACTATGCTGAACTAAATTCTGTAATTAAAGTAATCATTCACTTCTAGTTTTCTGCTCAATAGTTTGTTAGCATATTTGTATTCTGTCATTAAGATTGTATCTGCTATTTTGTAATCAAAAGAAAAAGAATATGCTGGAGACATGGCAATTTATATTTTAAGTAGAAGCGTTGCAATTTCCTGTTGGGCTTGTTTGAGGCACCAGAGTGGAAAAATCATGGAGATCCTGACAGGGGAGAGGGTACCATTGTTACAATCTTGAGACAAGGTGATCAATGAAAGAAGGTTGGTTGGAAAAAAATAAAGGGTAAATTAAAAATTTATTGTCATAGTTACAATGCACTCTTTTAGCTTGCAACTTGTAATTCATACATTATAAATCAGTTTTTGTCGTTATTTTTTTGTCAAAAATCCAACTGAAAAGTTGATGTGGTATTTTTAATGGCAAATTGCCCTTTGGTTATATGGCTGGACCATTATGTGATATGCATATCCTTGATTGTAACAATGATCTAGATACCCATGTATAAAAAGATATATGTGGATTTATGTTGAAATTGAAGATTTTTGTAAATATTGAAGTAAATGATGAAGAGTTGCAGCTATAGAGGTAGAGAGGGAGAAAGGGGTCGTATAGGATACCAAAGGCTAATATGGATTAATTTGTCCATGTATATGACACATTTTTATCTCAAATTATTGAACGTTTTATGGTAGAGATTGAGTTGTCCGAGTTGCAACAATAAATAGTAATCATAAATAAACTTAAAGAAGAATTTATAATTTACCAAAAAATAAATAAAAACATGATTGCTTTGTAAATTATTGATTGAATATCTTAATCAATACTCATGTAGCAGGCACTCATGTGGTAAATGTTCACTAAGGGATGGTATTTGTCTCTACACCGAGTCAATGGCTCTGATTAGTAAAGAAAAAACAATGAGAGAAAATAAGAAGAAATAAAAGAAAGATGATGAGAAAATAAGAAAAATAGTATTTTTAATGTGTTTAGTAAAGTAATAGACAGATTAAAAAAATTAAGTTACTTTATCTTTGATTAATCGAGAGAATTGTGATTTGAGTGTGGAAAAAAACTTTAATTTATTCATTTTTTTCCTTTTTTTACAAAGCGATAGAAAAATATTTTACATTCACTTTTCTTTTCTCATTCTCATTTTTCTTTTCACTTTTACTATCATTCAATCATAGTTAGTTAATGGCAAAAAAAAAAATGATGATTGATGCTATTAATCATCTATTAGTCGATCCTAATCGTGCTTGCAATGCAAAACCACGTGGGTAGTTTTTAAGGCTTTGAGAATTTGAACAATTATGATTTAGGGATATTTATATAAACACCCTTGTGTTTATATCAAAAATATACTTTCATCCTTTTACTTTAAAAATAAACATTTATACCTCTGAAAATAGAGATTTAAAGATATAAATATATATTTTTGATTAATGGTTAACTAAAATTTAAGAATATAAACACATTTTTTTTCTGAGTGAATAATGAACGGAATAAACCACCATAACTTGAACCAGTACTTCCCACAACTAAACAAGAACTTGAATTTTCTATACCAACTCTGGTGAAACTTGGGGCTTATTTTCCATCCATCACTTTATAAGTAAAAATTATTAAACAATTTTTCCGATGCTTAAGCTCAAATTTAAGCATTACTGTGTATAATAGAAATGATCATGTTTTTAGATCAATAAGGTAATGATCATTTGACATTATAATTTACAGAAAAATAACATCGCATACTTAATTAGTAAGAATCATATATATATATATATATTTAATTTGAATATCTTAGTATTAATTATTTTTAAATCCAATAAAATATATATATATATATTTAATTTGAATATCTTAGTATTAATTATTTTTAAATCCAATAAAATACATACTATATATTTTTTTCTCAAAATCCTAATGGATCGTGAAGTGCTGCCAAACCAAAGATCGGTTTGCTACTTTACTCTATAAGTACGACCGGGCTTTTACGTGCTCAGTGTCAACTCACCTTATAAAGCCCACCATCTTGGAACGATAAAACACCCAAGTCCATATTCCAGATATCGAGAGAACCAAACCGAACTCCTAAAATCCTACCTCAATTGAAACCCCAACAAAACCCTAATAAACTAATTATCCCTAGGGTTCACAATTCGCTCCGTAGAATAGGTAGAACAAATCCGAAACTTCTTAATATTGTTCAAATCTAGGGCTTCGATTAAGTGATTTTTCTGGATCCTTCCGATTTCTTCAAGGTTATTTATACAGAGATAACCTTGAAGAACCGAAATTGAAAGGTTCAATGGACTTCGACGAGTACGAGTATTTGGAGAAAGCTGTAGAGGAGCAAGAAGATCGAGACAGTTCAAAGAAGAAGAAGAGAGAGAGCGCGACCGAGAAGAGCGAGAGGAGTTACAGGAAGAGAGACGGGGAGAGAGAGGAAGACGGGGACGAAGAGCGAAGCAGGAGCAAGAAATCGAGAGTAGATGAGGACGAGAATGGAGGGAGGAGAGATCGAGACAAGGATCGGCATAGAAGTAGCAGAGACAGAGACAGAGACAGAGACAGAGACAGAGAAAGGGATAGGGACAGAGAGAGGGATAAGGATAGGGATTTAGAGAGAGAGAAAGATAAGGATAGAGATCGGGAGAGGAGTAGTAGGGAGAGAGAGAAGGAGAGAGAGAGGAAGGAGAAGGATAAGGAGAAAGAAAGAGAGAAAGAAAAAGAGAAGGAGAGGAGAGAGAGGGAAAGGGAGAGGAAAGACAAGGAGAGAGAAAGGGAAAGGAGAAGCAGCAGTCGATCGAAGAGGGAAGAGAAGGAACGCGAGAGAGAGAGGGAAGTTAGGGAGAGAGAAAGAGATATCGAGATGAGGGAGAGCAGGTAAATTGAATCATTTCCTTTATTTTGTTTGGGATTTTGAGATTTCATACTGCTTGTTTTTGCTGTTTTGTGTATTGTTTTGGTTGTTTGTTCGAGTTATATGTGTAATCTAAAGCTTAGCGTTTGTTAGGAAGAAAGTTCAAATTTATTTTCTCAGTAGACATGTGCTAGCTTAGGTAAATTACCTATAACTGCTAAGAGTTTTAACTCTTTTCCAAGGTTTTTTTGTGAATAAGGTTTTGTCTGGTCCTGTTGTGTTTCTCTATTGAGTCTTGCCAATGCAAGAATTTTATCATGGTATACTTGAGTCCTCATGATCCTTGGCATATGTTTGATTCATTATTGTTTTCCGGTGGTTCTATTGCCTTACTGAAGCTAAGAATTGTGAACATAATTATCCTTGACCAAAACTTGGTATTCCTTTGAAGTAAATGAGCAGTCGGGAAAAATTCTAGGTTGTTTAATTATCAATTTGAAGTTGGAATTACTGATCTATGCATGTAAAGGTAATTAGTGTTTTCAGTGTTATTTTGTTGAGATGTTGAGGAATAGTTTTTTAATTGTCTTGAAAGTTGATGAATCTAGAAATATTGGAACTGTACACCTACTGTATAAGTTGCAAAATTTGTATAAAATAAGTATATGAATGTTTTTGAAGAAAGGAGGAAGCTAAAATAATTCAGCAAGTCATTCTTCTAACAGACTTCCACCTCAAATCATTGAAGTCGCAGATGCCATTATTATTGTCTAGATTTTATATTTTGTCCCATGATCTGGCTAGATTAAAAGTGTGACCAACTCAGCCCAGTTAATTGGAATAGGCTTTTGAGATTTATTAGAGTTACCCTATTTGCCCCCCTAAGAACAGAAAGTTATTTTTTGTAATTGTGACATTTCCTGTCTTATTGCATTTGCTTTTCTCCTCTCCCCACCCTATAGAAAGTTATTCTCATCCTTGCTAAGTCTTTTGCGTGACAGGAGATTTAATAAGGAGAAAAAAGAAGTGGTGGAGCCTGAAGCTGATCCTGAGAGGGACCAGAGAACTGTTTTTGCTTACCAGGTAAATGGTTTAGCCTTCTCTTTTCATTTTTAAGAACTGTCAGGCGTAGCATATCATATATGTCATCGTGCATGCACACACTGCCATGTGTATGTGCGATTTTATTGTATTTTTGACTGGTTACTTTTGCTTCCGTTCCTTGCATTTGCTGATGACAGATGCCTCTAAAGGCGACTGAAAGAGATGTTTATGAATTCTTCTCAAAAGCGGGCAAGGTTAGTGGGATTTTGATTTCTTCATGCTATGTAGACCAGTAGAAATAATTGAATTATGTTTTCATAATATGTTACATATGTAATAATGTCGTGGTTTATATTTTTTGCTTAGCCTGTAGTATGGCTCTAAATTTGTTAATTTTATCCTACATTTCCTAGAACAACTTCAATTAGTTGCATGAGACACTACTGAGAATGATATGAATGCATGTTATTGAGATACATCTGCTTCGTGTTGCAGTATATGCTCCTGCCCTTCAGTTACAAGTTTTTAATGCCTTTCTTGTGTCTCAACATTCTATATATTTGGGGTGAGTTAAAATGATACAATCTTGTGAACACCCCCTTGTAAGGCCATGTTTGGTACTCTGTTTTAAGTCAAGTTTGACTTAAATTTTGCTTTGGAATTGGTGCATCTTGCCTTGGAATTGGTTAAATCAACCCTGAATTTAAGTCAAACCTAGCTTAAATCAAGGTACCAAACTTGGCCCAAGTGTTACAACATTTAATTTGTATTCATTAAAAAAAAGTGTTACAACATTTAGTGTGACTTATCAAAGAAAAAAATGTTCCAACGTGTGAATGTTGTCTTTAAAATGTTTTACCTTTTGTACAAGCTTAAACAATTTCAACTATACATCCAAACGATCTTTACAATACAATAGTCAAATAAAATAAGAAAAAACTATCAAAAAGACACAATTAAAGGAAAATCCCCCCACTATAATAAATCTTGAAATTTACTTTTACAACGACTAAGCCAAGACCAAGAGTTTTAAACTCTTAATAAAAACCCCAAATATGAGGATGTCTTAGCCGAATGCCTTATTTAGGACTTCCTTTAGCTTTGACTATCAAACTTCTGGTACTGCCTGAAATGTTAGTAAATAAAAGAGTGAGCTAAAAAGCTTAGTGAGAAACACCTTACGGGAAGTAATCGTATTGAAGGAAAAATTATCATTTTTATTATAATTAAAGCATATAAATCAACAAATTTCAAGTACGCAAAATAAAATTTAAAGGGTTTCCTCCAATCATTTTTTTCTTTCAATTCTTAATAAGGAGAAAGATAATATTTATACAAGGACTCATCAAGGTCTTTATAAGTATTTCAAACATACACAACTTACTTCAATGAACACATCATAAGGTCAATAAAGTATGGAAATTTCAGCTCAAAACTAATTTAACATCTCAATCATCATTCATGCCCTTCATCGGGTCCAACACATTACATGCTTCTCAAAGGCAATTTACAACTGATGGGCTAATTCCACCACAACATTGATTATCAATGCAAATGCAAATGCAAATGCAAATGCTAATGCTATGAGATGTATCATCATGTACACATTCATATCATCCTAACGCCCCTCATTGGGCTCATCACATAGTAACGGAGGTGTCTCTCCACGTACGAGTACGTTTCTCAACAACATTTCTCATTTGCCACTTTGGATCCCCTATGCCCATTCTTGGGTGGGGTCCTACAAATCCAATCAGTTTGGTACCCCTACCCGTTGTGGGAAGGGACCTACTGACCTCATTCATCACTCCTTCTTATAATACGTCTAATATATATAGCATGAAATGCATTTAAGAAGAATTGAATATGCACTCAAGTATTCATCAATCAAACACATCACAATTTCACACCAATACAATCCATCATCTTCATAATGATTAACACAACTTCTCAATACAACAATATCAAAATATTTCTATATTCATACTTTCTACAACCATATCTCAACTTATAGAAATTCTATATCACTTCCAAACCAAAAGCTCATATACTCGCATTCTCATAATTCCATTATTAATACTTTCCAAATTTAATCATGTTTTCATACTTTATTTCTTTTATACAATTTAACACGCGTACTAAAAGTAAGGTGCACTCACCTCTCAAATTGACTCCTATTCTTGAAGTATCTGCTTGTCTCTAATACACTATTACACTTAACAAATATAACAATTAACAATTACCCTAGAAGTACACACATAAATATAAAATCATCCAAGTCATTGCTTGCATAGAGGAAAAGAACTATACTTTTGAATTTTTAACAAAACTTTCTTTTGGTTTAAATACTTTTCATAAACTTTACTTTTAGAGATTTAGATGAAAGAAATAGTCTCTTTAACACCATAAAGTTCATGTTTTTATCCCAAGAATCTCATTAAATTGTTTTGAAAAGGTTTAGGGTTAAAAAGGTATAAAAATTTACTTTTTTTGCATGAAAACAGAGTCCCACCGTCGACCGTCTAAATGGACAGTCAACCGTCCGAGGTCTAGAGAGTTCACGAATTGGTGTGGGACAGTCAACCGTCCGAGATCTAGAGAGTTCACGAATTGGTGTGGTATATTCATATAATAACATATGAACAGTAAGAACTAGCATTCTTATTGAGACTAGAACTAATAGGGAAGAAAATAGTTTTATTGATGGAATCAAATTACATACCAAAGTAGTCGATTATTGGGGAAAAATCAATATACTTCTATTGTTGAATCAGGATCAAATATGATAGAAATAAAGCATTGGGTTGAACTCTTCTTTGGTGTCAATGTAATAGCTATGAATAGTCATCGAATCCCCGGAAAGGGTAGAAGAATGGGACCTTTTATGGGACATACAGTGCATTACAGACGTATGATCATTCCGCGTCAACCGGGTTATTCTACTCGACATCTTAGAAAGAAAACAATTTGGACAGCTTGGACAGTCGACTATCCTCACTACTACTTGGGCTTTGTACTCTCCCACTGCACCAAAAACTCCAAGAAAATCCTTCTTTTTCTCCTTCAAAACCCTATTGATTCTTCAAGAAACTCTTAAATCTTTCAAAATGCAAACTTTTGAGAGTTAAACATCAAATCTTTACATTGCCCACAAGAAAAATTAAACTCAAAACCTCTAATTCAACATATTTAGTCAAAAACCCTTTTTTCTTAAACTTTTCTCAAAAACATTTGGAGTTCAAAACCCCCAACTCAAAATCCTAGCTTAAGAGACATGTATGACATTCAAGAAGAGAGAAAAACAAGTAATTATCTTAAGTTTTGCAAGAGAACTCCCATCCTTTTACTCTTCTTCTTTCTTTCCTTTTTTCTACTTTTCTTCCCTTTTTCTCTCTTTCTCTCGGTCCCCCTAGAAGAATCCAGCGCAAAATGCTGGTCTTCTCTTTAAAAACTTCACTATTTCCCCCAAAGCATATTTTTATTACTTAACTCTTGTTTTATTTACCTGATTTGCAAGTCCAACAAATCCCAATGCTAAAATAAAAATTTGCAACTCAAAACTAAATAAATACATTGAAATTGCATCGAAACGAAACACCGAAATTAACATATTCAAATTAAGGCAATGGGCTCTACATTTTTCCACTTTGATCTTACCTTATTTTATTTATTTAATTTTCAGGTAAGGGATGTGCGTTTGATCATGGACAGGAATTCAAGACGATCCAAAGGAGTTGGGTATGTGCCTTTTTGTAGAATAATATTATTGTTATGTGCATGCACTCTTATAATTAGCTATTAGAATATTCATATTTGATTTCAAGAGTTAAGTTTAACTGTATTCTTAAATGCACTAGCAATGCGATAATGATGAGGGATGATGGGAATACCTTGCACTCATGTTTAATCAATTCATGCTGCGTACTCAAGGTAGATGACATAAACCTGATTATTTTTTTTTTCTTTTCCCATCTTTCTTCTGCTGCGATGTCTGTACAGTAAGATCAAAACCTCTAAGCTTGTGCATCTTATTCTGGTTCCTTGTTTAATGCTGCCTCCTGCTCTATATGGTTTATTCTTAATATCTGTTTTTCCTAATGACTTATAAAAAAATAGCGGTTTTTCCTAATGGCTAAAGTTGGTATAGAGCTTCTGTTTTTCCTTTTTCTTCATTTTCTGCCCTTTTCTTTTTTGGAGACAGGGGTAGGTAGGTGAGCCGGGGCTGGACCTTCTTGGTTCTTGATCTGGCTTAGGGTCGGGTACCTTATAGTTTTGGAAGGATAATTTGATGTCTGAATGCTCTATAGTGAGGGCTAAGTTTTTGGCATGTTCGCCCCTTATTTATCGTCATACTTGGGATTCTGAAGGAGGTAGCTTCTTTTAATTACCAACCTACAGATTTCCAAGTCTTATGGAATCTCCTTGATCACCTTGATGTTCATTATTCATTACAATTTTGTATTTTTTTGATAAGTACAGAAAATAGAATTTTGTATTTTTTGTTTTCTTTATTATGATGAGCTAACATTTTTTATTACATTAGGCATCAGATCCACCAAAACCAACTCAGCTTTTGTTTCCTACATCTCTTTGCTACATGCTTTGTAAGTTTTTTTGGTGATTTTTTTGTGTCCTATGTTCTGAAAAACTAATTGCAAGGCTTTTTAAACTGCAGGTATATTGAATTTTATGATGTCATGTCTGTGCCAATGGCAATAGCTATGTCTGGCCAACTGCTTCTTGGACAACCTGTAATGGTTAAACCTTCTGAAGCTGAAAAGAATCTAGTTCAATCTAATACCACTGTTGGGGGATCAGGTGCCACTGGACCATATGGAGCTGTTGATAGAAAACTTTATGTGGGGAATTTACACTTCAACATGACAGAAATTCAGCTTAGACAGGTGATATGACTAGTTAATTCGATTTGGTTTAACATTAACTTGTTTGCTACTTATTCATCGTTAAAGAATATGTTTATAGTTGTGTCTTAGTAATTGTCGTCAATTGGAAGGCCTGTCCTTTGTGGGGGAACGGTTATGTTTTTCTAACATTGGATTGTTTTCTTATTTATCAGAAAAAAACATTGGGTTGTATTCTTACTGATTCGAACATAAATTTAAATTTCTGGAGAACAATGTGCAATTTGAATGGAATCTTTGGGGTCAGGGTTCTTGAATCAATGAATAAACTGCCTTATGGCATTAGCCCCACGAGGTAAAGGGTGGATAGGGTTGGGTGGTAGCCAACAAGTACTACTTTAAAATATTACTAGACAAATAAAGGAAGAAACCTTGTCAAGATCTTGAGGCCTTAGTGATTAGAGCAGTAGGAGATAAAAACATAGTAACAAGAAAATAAATAACCAATCTCAAATCACAAGATACAACAACCTAATTATAGGGTGCAAAGGAATAAACCCAATTTATGGGATGTATTTGATTTCCATATAGTTGTGTTTTCGTCAATAGCTTACTCAAAATAATGTAGGAATGTCTAATCTTAGACATCTTTGAAACTCTAGTCGAACTCGATTATTAAATCCCTAAACTACCCATAATATTATCACAATTACATAATTATAGGGTGATGGAGGTTCTTAGTAAGATGTTGTGTAAAGGACTTTTGAATGGTTTAAAAGAGGGTAGAATTGGGGATGATTTGTTCTATCTCACCTTCTCTTTGCTGATGACGCCATTATCTTTTGTGGGCCGGATGTAGAGCAATTACTCAACCTTAGATGCCTTTCTTTTCTTTTAAGCTATGTTCGAGGTTAAAATAAATTCAGTAAAAATTGGCTCTTGATGGGTCTCTTTTGGGTAGCATTTTGGGGTGTAAAGTGTGCTTTCGTCTCATGACTTATCCTAGGCTTCTTCTTGGAGCTAAGTTCAAAGAGAAGAGGGTGTAAGATCTTATCGTTGTGAAGTTTGAAAAGTAGTTGGTTGGTTGGAAGAAAACTACCTTTCCAAAGAAGTAAGGTTGGCTCTCATCAAGAGCATTCTTGCTAGCCATTCAATCTACTTTATGCCTATTCTACCTACCCCTAAGGCGGTTGCAAAAAGATTGGAAGACATTCAAAAAAATTTCTTTTGGGGGAATGTGGGGGATGAGTATAACTACCAATTGATAAAGTGGAGTCTTAAATCTTTTGTTCTCTTTAATAAAGCACTTCTTCGGAAGTGGATGTGGAGATTTAGGTTAAAAAAATGCATTTGTGGAGGAAATTTGTCAAGGCTAAATTCAAGGTGGAGCATGATGTGTGGGTGTCTAAGAAGGACGGGGGATCATACGGGTAAGTGTTTGGAGATGGACGAGATAAGGTTTGGAAGGTTTCTTTCATTAAGTTGATTTTGAGGTGGGTAACGAGGCTACTACCTCTCTTTGGAATGAGTCTTGGTTTGAGGGTAAGCCTTTGTAAGATCTTTGCCTGAACATTTATTCTTTGGCTAGGACAAAGAGGCTTTGATTAGCTGTTTTGTCCTTTTGGTTGGTGGTGAGATTGTGTCGGATGTGCTTTTTAGTATAAATGCCCATGATTGGGAAATCCAAACAATTTGGCAACTTTTTTCCGAAGATTTATGGTGCTTAGGTGGAGTTGGACATTGGATGGTGTGAGTCAGAAGATTAAGGTGGGTGGATTGTTTGATGTCAAGCCTTTCCACAAAGCACTAGGAAAGAATGATCTGGTTTTTGGGAGGGACAACTTCCCCTAGGAAGCTATTTGAAAGACTTCCGTTCTTTTAAAAGTTGCTTTTTTTCTAGGGAGGGCCTTGGTAAAGAATCCTAACTATCGACAATTGCAAAAGAGGGGTAAAGTTTTTGTCAGCTAGAGTTACCTTTGCAAGGAGACATGAAATCCATGGTTCATATTTTGTTATGGTATTTGGGGACCAGGCATCATTGGGATATGGCACTTTTGGTCCTTGAAATCTCTTGGGTGATGGTTGAGAATGTATATATCTTTTTTAATATGTGGGTGATGGCTGGGAACATTGATAAAGAGCTAGAGGCTTGGCATGTCAAATGCCGTCATCAAGAAATGAGAAAGGCTAAGACTTGATTCTATGATGGGATACAAAAGTGTATGGGGACAAGGTTGTAATTTTGTAATCTTGAAAGAATTATATTTTATTATTTTCTTAGAATAGGATTAGAATATAGTATTTGATCATTTTTGAATTTTTTTATTTACAGTGTTAACTTAGGGTTAGGATTCCTAAATATCTCCATATAAGTGATCCCTATGTTACTTTTCGAAGAGCTTTGAATAAATAAATTTTTTATTGATATTGGGTATCAGTTTTCTCTCAACCTCCAGGGTACTTCCAATCCCCAGGTAGCCTGGTTTCTATTTCTCTATTTCTTATTCTATCCCTTGTTCTACATCATTCCACTATATATTCTGGTTAGTGTGAATAAGAGTAATAGGAGGGATTTTGATGGTATAGGTGGATTCATACTCTCAACTTATAGTTTAATTATCACTTTTTGGTAAATGAAGAGGAATTTATGAGTGGCCAAAAAAGGAAGAAGAAATTCTTATCTTGTACTAAATGATTTTGTACATGGGTTGGTACTCCCTTTGTCCATATATATTGATATATTTACTACAAAAGAGAAAACATTGTCAAGAAATGAAGAAAAATGAGTAAAAATGGAAAGTAAAGAGAAGTTTAGAGGAAAATAACAAATATATCGGATACAACTCGTTCTTTTTTAATTTTTTTCATTTCTGGTTTTCACAGTTCTTTTCCATACAAGTATATCCTTTTTCAAGTTATATAATATATGATACTCACCGTGAAACATTTCTATATCTTTTGTGGTGATTGTGCAGATTTTTGAGCCATTTGGTCCTGTGGAGCTTGTTCAGCTACCTCTTGACCTTGAGACAGGGCAGTGCAAAGGTTTTGGTTTTGTACAGGTCCGTGTTAACTCATAGCTGGCTGTAAAAAGTTTTGTTTTTAGTTACATGTTATCTATCTGTTGTTTTCTATTTCACAGTTTGCTCAGCTTGAACATGCGAAGTTAGCTCAAAGTTCGTTAAATGGAAAATTGGAGATTGCTGGTCGAACCATTAAGGTTGGCGATGAACTCTTTGAGCTTAGACATATAACATCATGAATTTGTTGTCACTTCCTTTGGGAGTTCATGTTCACTTTTTCCAACTAAATTTGTGTGTATATAGGTTTCATCTGTTACAGATCATGTTGGGGCACAAGATACTGTGGCAAAATCTGCTGATTTCGATGATGATGATGGGGGTGGATTGGTAAGTAGAGTATTATTTTGATGTCTTGCATGAATCTTTAGTTCTTACATTATTTTTTTCAGTATACTTGTTCTCAGCTTCTTTTTTATAATTAGTAATTGTTCTCAGCTTATTACATTATTGACCCTCTGTCCCATAGTTTTTGTCCATCTTTCGAACTCCAACTTTCAAGGGAACATCAATTAATGCGTCATGGGCGTTAACGTGTATTGTTTTATTAAGTTCACCTTTGCATCACATCCAACACTTAAAGTAAGGGTAATTGAATGGCAGTAAATAAAAATGTGCTTTACTTTTAAAAGTGGACAAAATTATGGGACATCCCAAAATGGCAAGATAGACAAAAATTATGGGACGGAGGGAGTACTTGTTTACTATAAGTGTAGCTAATGCAGCTCATTAATACTCAGTGAGTGCTCACTTATTCAAAGAAGTGCTTGGTGATGTCTTGCACGAATCTTTAGTTCTTACATAATTTTTTTCAGTATACTTGTTCTCAGCTTCTTTCTTTTTAATTAGTAATTTTTCTCAGCTTATTACATTATTAACCCTCTGTCCCATAATTTTTGTCCATCTTTCGAACTCCAACTTTTAAGGGAACATCAATTAATGCCTTGTCATGGGCATTAACGTGTATTGTTTTATAAAGTTCACCTTTGCATCATATCCAACATTTAAGGTAATTGAATGGAAGTAAATAAAATTGTGCCTTACTTTTCAAAGTGGACAAAATTATGGGATATCCCAAAATGGCAAGATAGACAAAAATTATGGGAGGGAGGGAGTTCTTGTTTACTATAAGTGTAGCTAATGCAGGTCGTTAATACTCGGTGAGTGCTCACTTATTCAAAAAAGTGCTTGGGAGAGTTGTTACCCTTAATTTATTTCCGTAAAATGAGTCGCTTGCGTCTTGGCTACAATGTTCACATTACACGATCAGTTATAACTAAAACCACGAAGGTGCTATGGCTAAAGAATTACTCAGCTAGTTTTTGGTTCGGCTTTTAATAATGTGATGAACTTCGGGGAAATGGACTTGTTTTTAAAGTCCCGGTCAATATTGCTTACCATGAAAATTAGTTTGGCAATAGAACTTTAGTGGATGTTTGGTGAGTTTTAGAATCAACAGTTACAGGTAGGACAAATATAGTTTGCTTAGCAAAGTGATACAAGTTCTTTCTATTTTATTTTTATACAGCAGTGAATAGCTTACATGGTTGTCTGGGAATTTCCAAACTTAGTGAACTGAAGAATATAAACTTTTTTTGAACCTCTACAGAAGAATATAAACTGAAGGGAAAAAATAAAGAAATCAACAGTTGGTTTTAGATTAAAATTCTTATACTGAAATAGAGAGGTTTTTCCCTTCAAAATTTAATATAATTTGCCAAGGTTTGGAAGTTTCGTTTCCTACGCCTTGTGGTGAAAGAACATAGCATAAGGGTAATAGGTTGGGGTGGCGGTGAAGCAGTTTATACATTTATGTGTAAAATCTTCTTTTGACGTGCACTTTTGATACACATTGCTTGAGACTTCGAAGCCTGAGGCAGGTTGTGAGCTACAAAGTGTATTGGATCAGATCTGGTAATTGGAACAAGCATGATCAATGTTGTTATATTGGGGGATACTGAAGCAATGTATCAAATGCATAAAATCAGAGAATATATATAATATGGCAAGATAAATCCCAAGAGCCATAGTCCTTTCCTCCCTCTTTCACGTAAGACTTAAATGTTAATGAATTTAATTTAGTTTGTGTTTAGTAATTTTTGTGAAGTGAATGTTCATTTAAGTGAGGTAACCATGCTTTCTCTTTTGCTTGCTGCTCTTTTTATTCACATGATTTGCTTCTGGCTGACCGTTAATGTATGATTCTTTCCTTGCAGTCTTTAAATGCTCAATCAAGAGCATTGCTTATGCAGAAGCTGGATCGCTCTGGTACTGCCACAAGGTTTGTTTCTGGTGCCATTTTGTTTATGAAATTTTTTTATTGGTTATTGTATTGGAAGTTTAAATAATTTTTTTGGCAGCATTGCTGGCTCTCTTGGAGTATCCACGCTTAATGGGTCAGCTACAAATCAACCGGCCATTAGCTTGCCTATCAATGGGCAAGTTGCATTTCCAGCACAAGTTCTTCCTGCTCCATTTATTCCGTCTCTGACCTCAGAACCTGTTGGACAGCCTAGCGAGTATCTACTGTTGAAGAATATGTTTGATCCAGCCACTGAGGTCTGTTTTTTCGCCCTGATTTTTTGTATCACTCGTTTTTCTGTTATTATCATTTGCTTTGGGGTCATAAGTGCTTCGTTGGATGAAGTATTAATGTTCAGAGTTATATGGCAGACGGAACCAGAATTTGATCTGGACATTAAAGAGGATGTGGAAGAAGAATGTTCGAAGTATGGCCGGGTGAAACATATACATGTGGACAAGTAAGAATACAAGTGTTTTTGCGGCTATAATAAATTTCTATTGCTCTTCTCTGTGATTCATCATAGGTATTTATTGTTTGTTTATGTGGCACTTCTGTGATATGCATACATTGTCGAGAAACCATTACTCTGATTTAACTAACTACATCCTTGGTACCTTTTTTGATAACCAAAAAATTTATTAAAAAGCATCAGGTGGGTGCACCACAAAGCCGAAAGCTATTTACAATGTAGGAATTCTACAAAATCTAAAAAATCATTATTATTTACAAAGAAATTTCCTCTAACCCAAAAATTAAGAGTATTGAACCATCTCTTATACATGCAATCAAACTTTCAAAACCTTTGAAGGTCCTCCGATTCTTCTCTCTCCACACTATCCACCAAATCGAACGTGGAATTAAAACTAAAGCCTTTTTGACCTCCTTAGAAGCCCTTACATAGCTCCAAGCCTCAATTTCATCTCTCACGGACCTCACAACCACTCAAGAGACCCCCACAATTCTATATGTCATTTCCCACAAGCTTCTAGCGAAAGAGCAATCCACCAAGAGATGAAAGAGGGATTTGGCCTTCTCCTTGCAAATATAACATCTATTGACCATTATCTTTCCCCTCCTTTGAAGATTGTCGATAGTAAGAATTTTATCGCAAGAGGCCTCCCACACAAAAAAATTAACTTTCTTGGGAACTTGAGCACACCAAATTGCCTTCCAAGGAAAATTAGGATGCTCACTAGTAAGGCTTTTATCAACAAGAACATTATAAAAATCTTTTACCAAAAAGCCTTTATCCAGTCTTGGGCCTCCATCTCATCTCATCCTCTCTCCCCACCGGAATCTTAGAAGAATATAAGGTGTCCAAAAACACCGCAACCTTCTCAACTTCCCAATCTTGAACTACATCCTTGTATTTAAGCCGTCAAGAGACTTCTGCCATTGGTTCGATCGCGTGTTGAGTGTGTACCCTATCATCATACAATGTATTCATCTGGTCTGAAATTAATTTATATAGTCATCATATAAGACAGTAGAATAGTTTCAGGATTGCATCCACCAAAAAGAGAGTGAAATGTTTTCAGTCTTCTTATCTTTTCCTCTGGTTAATCAGATTTGTTGTTAGTAAATTAATAACAGGTGTCCAATATCCAGAAGGTCCTCATGTTTATGTATTCATGGTGCACTACAAACAAATATTTGCCTAGTGTTTATTTAATTCGTCCTGAAAAAAACTTTTCAACTGAGTGGGATATCTTACCTCTTACCTTTCTCAATTGCTAAATTTTGGACTTTCGCACTTCAAAACTCTGCATTTGTCATATTATCTAACCTACCAGTTTAAGAATCATGGAACTTGAGGCTTAAACAATTTTCGTACCTTCTCTTTAAACCCTATTCCAAGAACATGCTCTAGAATAGATGTTGAGGGGTTCAGACGCTCTCATTTGTCCTATTTTGACTATTTAGGCGGTAAGTCAAATAACTTGATGGTGGACAACCTCATTATGAGAAATCGACTGAAACTGAGGTTGTGGATTGAGATTAAAGATTGGAGTTATGACTGTTACTCAAAAAAATCTTTCATATATTTAGAAAGTATTCACCATTATAGGAAGTAAAGGAAGGTTGGCAAAGGAAGCGAAGGGAAGTTAACATTATGTAGTGTCATATTTCCCCTATTTTTGTCAATCTAGGAACAGAAATATCTTTAGCACTAGCATTTCCTACGCTACTATGATTGGTGTGATCCTGTGTCTTTTGATCCTTATGTGCCTAGGTGAACTGTTGATCCACTTCTCTATGGTTTGTTTGTTATTCTAGAATTGTGTTGATTTAAATTTTCTTTTGGAATTCTCTTTTTTCTTTTTTGGGGCTACAAAGCACATTAGTGCGGGTAGTCCTGACTGCAAAAAATGCTAGGAGGCAAGAAAGCTTTGAAGTCACCCTTCCTAGGCCTCTTCTAGGGAATATAACTGGGTGATGACTTTTTTTCCTTTTGGCCCTCCAGAAGAGAAGAACCGGGGGGGGGGGGGGGGGGGGGTTATCTCGTAACAGCCTTGCGTTAATGTCTCTGCATTCGGCTCATATAAAGATATACTTAATTAAGATGCCATCATCTCTTTTGTAAGTTCCCTGGCCATATGCAAAACTTTCTTTCTAAATCTACTTTTGTCTGCCCTACAGAAATAGTGCTGGTCATGTGTATTTACAGTTTGAATCTGTGGAAGGGGCAGCTGCTGCTCAACGTGCAATGCATATGAGATGGTTTGCCCGTAGGTCGATCTCAGCCATATTTATGGTAATGTATTTCTCTTCCCCACAGTTTCCTACTATCTTGTTGTGTGGTTGTCTATATGTTTTAATGATTTTTAATTGATTTATGGTAACGTATATCCTTCACCACAGTTTCCTACCGTCTTATCCTATGGGTGTCTGTATTTTAATGATTTCTAAAGCTTCCACAGTGGTTATCTAATATCTGTCTTCTTTTGAAGTTTCTAAAGTTATTCCTGGAACTTGTCGAGGAATTTTACCCTTAGGGATTAACTGGATAAGGTTGTCAACTAAGAACATTACATTGCTTAGAGGTTTCCAGCATTGGTGAACAGTGAGATTATATATTCATCATTTTTATGTTGGTAGGGATCCCCTATTCATTACTAGATTCCCGACACTATGGATTGTTTGACTTCTTTACAGGCTGTGATCTCCTAAATAAGAGAGAATACTGACAACACCTGCAAATTTTTGTCTAGTTACCCTGTTTTATATTTTTTCTGTTATGAGATCAGTACTCAAATAACTTTGCATTGTCTCTTGCAGCAACCACATGAATATGAAGCCAAGTTCGCCTGATTCACGTTGGAATGCTGATACTCTTTTTGAGGTGTAATGTTTGCGTAGTGTTTTTTATATTTTGCTGTGCTTCACAAGTATACATTAGGTGGCGGTGTTATTTGTATGAGAGTATTATTTGTTTACTCCATCGGTTATTTCATCTGTAATTTGCTTTGCAACCCAGCTTTTCACTGTAATTTTTGATTATTCAGGGATGTTCCTGATTTTCAATGAATGGAAATCCTCTAAGACTCACTTCAGGCTTTAATATTCCATTCAAATTCTAATCAATTTTAGTGCATGCTAGTGTGTTAAAACATCATGTATGATCATAATGGACAAATAGGTATCAATGAAACAAAACACGCAGTATCAAATTTTAAATCCATAATCACGAAAAGGACTATGAAGTTTTGAATGGAAGTTATTAAAAAATTGAATAATCTCTTCTCCTTATGATGTGTGCCATTAGTATCCAGAAAGTCTAGTAATACCTCTTCAACTTCTGAAGTACAATTTTTTTGCTTACCAGAGTTATTCGATCTGTAAGGTCTTCGGTCTCCTTAGCTCCAAAATTTTTTGGTTTCAATGGTCAAACGACCACTTTAGGATGTTTCATGCCTTAATAACGTCGAGATCTAAGTTTCACATCCCATGTGAAACACAAATTTAAAGAATACGACTATAGGAATTTAAACCTATAAGCAAAATCCAAACCTTGTGTTTTTCAACCTATGAACTCTATATTTCAATCGAAATTCTCAAACCATAATTTTTATCTCACTAATAGATGGGTAACTGAACAAATTAGGGCTTCTATAGTTTCATTTTAGGGTTGTTAGATTGTAGGTTTAGAAGAAGTTTAGGAAGAGATGTGTAGCGAGAGAAAGCACAGAAGAGCATCCCTTCATGTAAAGGTTGTCTAAGGATTCTCAAACGATTATAGTCTTCTAAGATTAGAAAGATTCTTAGATTCGATTATAGTAGTTGCGGTGGGTGATAAGTATGATTGAAATACGGAATGAACAAAAAAAGAACATAAATTTGACGCTCTGGATCGGGGAGCCACTCATTGGGTGGTGCTGCCACTCTAAATTGGTGCCAATAGGTAAGCTAGTGCTTTTTAAAACTGATCTTTAAGTAACCATAACTTGATCAAAACGGTCTCTTTTTTTTATTTTTTATTTAAAGTGATTGGATGTCGAGTTTCATTTTAATTTTGTGGTGTTAGTTTTGTAATATTACTAAATATTTTAGAGTTTTTTTTTTCATTTTGGTCTTATAATATATCAAATAAGATGTGTTAACGATGCCTCCAATTAAATGTACCATTTTTGTATGATCATTTTTTTGAATGAGCTCTGTTAGGAAAGTACAAAAAAACGAAAAAAGAGAAATCTAGGATTAGAAATGTAAAATATTGAGCATTCAGAATGGGGCTCACAAATTCCCTCTTTAGACTGTCTTGGTGAGGGGAGGTCACAAACCAACCATTACAAATTATAAGTTTAATTTTACAAAAGTATCCCTCTTTTATTGACATGGCATAAGAATATCTAGATCTAAATTTTATGTATTTCAATCTTAACTTTTAATTTAATTTTTTTAATGAAGTGATATTAATTCTACCAAGAACTGTACCAAAATCTACCGTTTTACATGAAAATCGTATTCCGCCGACAAGACCAGGTTTAAGAGCAGGTGATAGTAGATGACACCATCCATATTCCATCTAACGAAGCCGGCCCAAACATGTGACAAATTGGGCCTATAAGCTTGGACTCCCCTTATAGACCAATGAGCCTGGGCCCATGATATGATTTAATGATTAGTGGGCCGAATAATAGTAGGCCCGTGGGAGAGAGCAGTCTAATCGGCAAAATGACCGCGACCAGAAAGTCCTACTCTCACTCTCTCTCCAACTGATTTGCACGCCCTTTCTCTCTCTTTCTCTGTACTCTGCTTTGTTGTTTGTTTACACATAGAAGGCATTGAATCTGTTAGCACGCAAGGCTTTTGGTTCTTTAAATTTACATAATCAGGAAAATTAGATAGCCATAGCCCCAAAGAATACACAAACACACTCATTCTGGAAGGGAGACAGAGAACTGAACTTATTCAACCAGAGATAAAAGAAACAGAGAAGAACGGTATATTCAGACTTTAGCCCTACCCTTCTTTCCTCTCGTTTTCTCCATCCGTCTCTGTTGAATTCAATTTTTTTTTTCAGTTTGGATCTAGTATTTGGATTCTCTTTAAACTTTGTTTTTTTAATTTCATAATTATGCAAAAAAGAAGCAACCTTCGTTTTTTGTTTATATTTATATATTAGCCTTTTTGTGTTTTATCTTTTGAGAATTTATTTGCTAAAGCAAACATATTTTGTGTTCCTTTCTTTTTTATATCATAAATTTTGCGTTTTCTTTTTGCTATTTGGTAGCAGGAAATTGTGTTTGTCGATGGATAGGTACCAGAGGGCAGAGAAGCCAAGGGCGGAGACGGCGATAAACGAGAACGAGATTCGCATTACCTCTCAAGGCAGGATGAGGAACTACATTACCTATGCCACCACTCTCCTCCAGGTAAGCGATTCCTTTGATTTATGGAGTTTTTTTAGCTCATCTACCCTACTAACACTTGCTAACTCACGTACCATAGTAGTAAACTACACTTGTTAGCTCTTCTAATATTGAGCTCAAACTTGAAACCCCATATTCTTGAAATGAAGTAACCAGAACTTGGCAATTTAAACTTCACCAAAAAATTAGTGTCTCGAGTTTTTTTTTTTGTGATGACAACCATTTGCGTTTGGTTTTTCCTTTTTTTTTTTTCCTCTATACGTTAGATTTCACACATTTCTAGTCTATGCATACGTATGGATGGTACACCCACCCACATCTACTGTATGTGTCATGCTTCTTTGTTAATCAATTTGTTTTTCCTTTCAGAGAAGGATTGTTGGTCTCCATCAGAACACTTTGATTGGATCGACTGACATAACGGACATGTGGGAGCCACTAGAAGAAGACCTTCTTCCGTATGAAACAATACACTCTTCTATGCTTCTGAGCTGTTGCAAATGCCATGTTTTTAATGTATAGATATCAACCCGATTGATTTCTGTTTCTGTTTCTGTTTCAGGCTAGAGACTACTCGTCATGTTTCAATGATCACAATTACATTCTCGAAGAAGGAGCTGGATACGTCTTCCACGGGGTAAACATTTCAGGATAAGACGTCTATTTGTGTTTTGTGACAGAAGTATTACTTTTCATATGTTGAGATTAGTTTGGTGTCAATGAACTAGTGATGTATCTGTCTTACTGTTTTTCAAGATACATTATTTTGTAAGTGTGATGTCTTGTTGCTTTCAAATTTGTGCTTGAATTGATCAGTGTGAATCTGTGATAATCTTAAGGGTATGGTGTTCATTGTTATTTTTTTTCACGACTTTATAGCTATGAGTTTGATATAATACTTGTATGTCTGTTGAGTCTTTTGTGATACATATATGTTGGCATATTGGAGCACTTACAATATAGTGAATTTTGATGCTTATTTTTGAACGAAAGAGAAAATGTTGGGGATAGGGTGGGTTTTTTTGATAACTTCCATGTTTCATCGTTTAAACTTCTTGATGGGACTATGAAGGGGTCAAATACAGTGCATAGTTGATAGGATTACATAAATTAAGGTTTCTCAAATGTAAATGCATCAGAATCTTTTTAACTTATTTGGGTCTGAACTCTGTGGATATGATTTAAGATCCAGCATGTATGAATGATTTCTATATGATTTGCATGAGAGACCATTTGGATGAAGATTTGTGTGGTTCTAGTAACTATCTGAGGTTTAGGGTGGATGTTTCCCTTAAGTATCAGGATATGATGTTCTACTTTCTGATGAAGAAAGCTTCACTGGTGATAGGAGAATGATGGTCCTCTGATATCTACCATAGGAAGATTGTGACTAAAATGAGGGACTTCTGATACGATTCCAATGTCCCTGAGTATGTATTTTTATTTGGAAAATTCATGGTGTATCTATGATTTCTTTATTCTAAAAATAAAATAATATTCTTTATATTTTGTAGATTAGAGTTTTTTTTTTTTACTTGTGGATACAATTTATTCAGAATGGGATGGTAAATCATCGCAATGCATATTCCTCTGCTTTTTGTCTCGGGTTTTGATCTTGAAACGTTGATTATAATTTGCTTAGACTATGCCTGATTTCCTTTCGTCATGTGACACAGATATCAACCTCCTCTTGATGCTGATCAAGTGAAACCATTGAATGAATTTGAAAATGAAGGAGGTGACACAGTAGTTTTCTTTCTCTTTTTTTATGGATGCGGGAGGTCTTTGTTGCTATCCAAAACTGAATTGATTTAATGTCATGTAGAGGTATTGCTTACATCTCTAGAATGGTTCGCTTATTTAGGTTCCTGATAATTGACACTCTTGCTAGAGAACTTTAATAAAATTGAAAACCAGAAGAAAAAAAAACTGGCTGAGAAAACTTGATTTCGGTGTTCATTGGATCATGATCTGCTTTGTTAATGTATGCAGGCAACTACAGTAGGGCTTGGGAGTATAATGGTAATGGTTGGGATGGTGGGCGTGGTTTTTCTGGCAGAGGTAGAGGTAGAGCCCGTGTAAGAGGTCGTTCTTTCCCTAGGGGATGAGCACTCGAACAGTCTCGCTCAAATCTGTCACTAAACTGATCAATTTCCTTTCCTCCATGAATTGAACTAAGCCGGAACCGAAGGGATACTGCATCACCAATTTGGATCTTTTCCTATCCTTACCTGACTTCTCCACTTTGATATCATTCGTGGCACTAGAAAACGGTTTATTACACCTGCCACTTTTTAATAATATAGCTTGGTGACGGACAAGGCTATGGTGGTCAGTCAGGAGGATATCATGACTATGGTGGTCAGTCAGGAGGATATCATGATTATGGTGGTCAGTCAGGAGGATATTATGACTGGTGAATCAGAGGCACCACCTGCGCGAGGCCGCTGTAAGTTTGAAGAGCAGTATTTACTTAAATTGCATTGGCTACTGCTTGACAAAACATGCTACTTCTTTCCGTTCTTATTGGCCTGTCTGTTGAAAGTATGAGGGAAATGCATGATATATTTTGACAATGCACAGTTTCCTTTGTTTTCTGAACAATACAAGGCAATTAAGGTTAAGTACTTTCTGATTTATTTGCCAGCCAAGTATTTTATTCATCTCATACTGTGTTAGTAACTTAGTACTATGGTGCCTTTCTATTTGGAACTTTAAATTGATAAGCTAACGATGCTGTTGATACCATGAAGTTGGTGTGATCCATTTTGGGTGCAAAATTAAGATGATGTGGTGATTCTTCTTAGCTGGCTTATTATGCATTATGAGAAACATGCAGAATTTATATTAAATCATGTTTCTTTTTAATGTTCTGGTAGTAGTGTGTCTGTCTATTCCTCTGGTTCTTTTTTGTAATCAATTGGCACTTATTATAATCAGCTTCTTATTTCGGGTGGTTGATATTTGGCTTATTAAATTATTGGTGCTAATACTTGTAATAATGTTTGCTTGGGTGTTTTGCAGGGCCTGGGCGTAGGTCGCGGTCAAATGGGCCAGTCCAAGCAGCAGCTGCTTGAGTAGTTGTTGCTGTAGCGTATGGCATAGGGTTGAAAGTTATGTGGATGCCTGCTCTCCCTGTTCTTCAAGAAAGTTTGGTAATGCATAATGGGCATTGTCTGTTGTTGATGTTGTGAAAGTGGTTGCAGCTGCGGTGCTGGGCCATTGTTTTTTTTTTTTTTTTGGTAGGTTGTGGCTTATAGGAATCTTTTCTTAATTATTGCTGACCAAGTTTTTGACATAACGGGCAAAAAGTTGTACGGTTTCGTTTTTCCTTCCCGTTTATAGAAATAATAGAGCAGTACGTTCTTTCATTCTTAAATTTTAGCTTGAAGATTTGTGGTGCTAAACATAGTTATGTTCTTTTTATCCTCCATCTGTCCATCATTCACTGTCTTGCGAATTCTGTGTTCCTCTTTTTTATACTTGGCCCAATCGTTGTGTTTTCTATACAAAATTTCAGCTCATTTTTGAAAATTGAAGTTAAAATTATACGAATATTAATTAAAATAAGCCTACAGGAAATGCTGCTTTGATATAAATGGAATCTAAAAACTTAATCTTAATCCAAAAGCTCAACTTATTAGATCTTTGTCATTAATTATTGTCTCTTTCGATCTTTTTTTCTTCAAGAGAAGTTTTTGCCTAACACATATTTATAAAAGATGCATGACACAAGAGTTTATCTTACCATTAGATAGCATAAGAAGAAAGAAAATAAATATTTTTCTTTTATCCAATAGTGAGATGAATTTTTGTGTTATGTATTTTTTATAGACCCATTTAAACAATTTTTTTTTTCTTATCAATAAATTGTTGTGCATGCGTTTCTTGTCAATAGTATTGAGCATCACAGCCTGTGAACACATTCATCAATGGTAACATTAATGAAATGTTTTTAAGCTCCAAAGGTGAAGTAATCCATCAATGTTTCTTGTCATCGATCAGGATAAATCCCTGAAAAATTTCCCCATAAGAATAATAGTTACAAAGGCTTATTCGTTTTTCCATTGCATTTTCATTGTTGTGGCATACAGAATAGAGATGAACCTTTATTTACCATGCTATAACCCCACAAGAACAACATACATGCCTGTTACTATTTAGCAATAAAAAAAACATCGGGCTATTCGATTATTGTACTTGTTCCCGATTAAGGACGGAACCGTTTGATTTTTACTGAAAACATAAGGATGCGTTTGGTTTTAAAGAACGTATCCGTTTTTTGGGTTATAAGAATGTGTGTATGGCTGTTGGAAACAAATAAGTTTTTTTTAAAAATGAAAAAATAGAAATGGACCAAACTTAGAAACAGAAAAAGTTCTTTTCAATACCTTGATGTCTAAAATCTGCTGAACGAGTTAACAAATCCATGCAGATGGTTGCCTGGAGTTTGAGTTTTCGAGAAGGTCTTTTCAACACTCAAATCAGTACTCCGAAAAAAAAAAAATTTGAGAGAGCTACAAAATTACAAGAGAAATATATCATTTGTAAGTGGAAACTCCTCTTTATAGTGGAAAACTATGGTTTATGAGTGATTTTATCTCATTCTTTAGGTATTATGTGTCGTCATGCGGTTGATCGATGCGTCACATATTGTCATATATTTGATCAATGTTTTTGAGGCGTGAAATTATTTCATTATCTTTAATGATTATCACGTGTCAATCTCTGATTAGATGATATATTTTTGTTTATATCAAGTAAGATTGAAAATGATAGATTTTTTTATGGAATTGGAAGAAGAAAATGAAAACTGTTTTCTTTTTTTGAATTTTTTTATAAAAAAAACAAAAACAAAAACATATTTAGCGTTGTGCATCTTTTCAATGCTTATAAAAAAAATACTCCTCTTTGCTGTGAAAAAAACTGTAATGAGTTAAGCTCCTTTACGAAATTATGTACGCTCATTGTGGTTGGCTTAAGCTTTTCAAGTCGGAAAAACTATGATACTCTATTTATCAGTTGACATCAAGTGTAAGGGTAATAATAACTTACACCATTTTGTAATGATTTATATATTTTTCATTATTAAACCGATCGTTTGATTAAATTTTCTATTTATATAGTCTATGCATACCCATCAAATTTCACATCAATAATATATTTATAAGTATTTTGTCTGTATAACTATTCAAATAGAACCTTTTAACTTCCCCAAAATATAACGATATAAATGAGACATTTATAAATATTGTATTGATGTAAACTTTGATGTACAGATATACATCATTACCAGAATAGAATATTGGGTGCATTTTTAAAATACATACCTGTTTCCGTTTTCATTTCACATAAAATAAAATAAAAAATTTAATAAATATGCAGTTGGTATATGAAAATAATTTTTTTTAATAGAAAAAGAAAAATTAAAACGAACCAAATTTAGAGAACAAAATCAAAGAACCTTGCTTGAGCCCTCTTAAATTCACAATAAAATTTATAACAAAATTGAGGTGCCTTTTTCATTTTCATCATTTAATTATATAAAAATGGCATTTCAAATATCCATGAGTCCATCCAATTAATATCTAATTTCGGATTGTTTTGTTAAAAAGAAAATCTAAAAACAACTTTTTTATTGAATCACAATTTTTAATTTTATTTTGTTAAGACTTACATTTACTCTCAAACATTTTGGAAGATTATTAATTTTATCACTATAAATAAATTTAATTAATTTTTCTCTCTTTCTTATTATCGCAGTTTTTTTTTCTTGAAGGTGTGAAGAGCACTATAATTTATGGTGATATAAATAAAAATGGTACAAAAGCTCAAATCATGATTGAAGTTAAATATTTTTGAGAATGCAGTTTAATTAGGAGCAACAAAACAAGATGAGTATCAATAATAATTTTTAGAGTCTCAGTAACACCACATTTTTTCTGATTATAGAACTAAAATTGATGGGCAATAAGTACAGATTAAAATCATTTAAATTGAGGAAAATAACAAAAACAAGGTTTGCCAGTGAGTTACCTAAATGGGTAACTTAGAGATCATAAAATTTATTTTAGGGCATAATCTTTTACAAAAGTAAAAGTAACTTTCCTTTAATTGCGAAAAGATAGAGTATATATAGTTGAGAATATCTACGTGTGAGTAAGAAGAGATGTGATAGATCAATCCCATATCGAAAAAAGTAAATAAGAGTGAATTATATACACGGTTGAGACTTAAGACTTATTTGCTAAATCTTTTGGGTCAAGTTGATGCTCATCCATGTATGTCAAACCAAACGCAAAGTATTTCTACTTCCTAACAATTAGTATAAGAACTGATGGTTTTACTGGGTGTTAAAGATTATTTGGTTGATTTCGGGATGCTTGCGGTGATAATGCTTGCATGGTGAAGTTAGTGTGGTTGGCCAAGTGAAATCTATAAATCTAGCTTGTTGTTAGAAATCAATGTATGGTTCTTTGACCCAGGTAGGAGATTGGATGACTTTTTAGGTATTTTTTTCGAACTATGATACGAGTTTGAAATGGTATAAGTATGATGGCGATGAGTAGTTTGCTGGACCACATGTGAGGGCTGAGGGAAATTTGTTGAAGTTTCATTTGAAGGACATATATATGGTGATGAAACTAGAACTCATGGGCTTAAGTTTTTGGGTTTATATAATCTGTAATACCATATATTTGAGTATTTGTGTGGTATACTATCTAAACTCAAGTTTCTCCTTAACTTGATCATCATACTTAACAAGTGATATAAGAATCAATGGTTTGAGTTAGGTAAAGTGATCATGAGCAGGACCACATGGAAGCTAGATGAAGAAGTTGATCTCATAAATGCTAAACCTGTCGAGAATAATGTACTCCAATGGTATTTTGGTGAGAAGAAGATTGTTGAGAATATTCATGTATATATAAATAAAAGGATATATGGAAGTTCAATCCAACATCAGAAAGAAATACTAATACATAAGAGTAACTTATATATATAGTTTGGATCCAAAATTCACGAGTTAAGTTTTACAATAAAATCAATACTCATCCATGCATCTACATGTAATATATATATGCTCATGCCCGGTTCATAACACCTAATACAGAAACATTTACACACTTTGGGTGGACAAGTAATTCCTTCAAGAAAGTTATATTCTGCAAAAATCAAACATCTTTTTGCATCCTCTATCCCAACCTTCTATAACCTTAATCACAGAGGAATTAAGTGTATAATATTTAATTACACCGCAATCCCCAAGCATGTACGCAATTCAATGATCACCTTTTCCTATGCAATGTATGATGTGATCAATTTACAACCATGTCGGTGAAGCCAACCAAGAAACTTTTATTGCCTTTAAAATCTTAAACGCATGAGAAACTCTCTTTATTGCATAGGAAAACACAGAAATTTAACATCAGTTTTTTGTTAGCAAAAGTAACAAACAGCCAATGCAGACCCTCTCTAATGTACATATATATAAACTAAAAGTCTGCAGTTCGACATATAAAAGAGAAAGATAATTAAACAGCAGAAAAAAATTGTCTTCTTTGATATCCTATGATCCATCATCCATCTAATTAATTAGAAGCAGCAGCTAAGTAGAGAATGTGATTTTTGGTCCTTAAGCAACCCAACATTAAAGGCCAAAAGGGAAGGAAAGTCGACCTACTCAATCCTCTTATTTCTTTCTCACTCTAAAGAAAATAAAGGAAGAAAAGAATCCCCTTTTTAACCCCTTTAATTTCCCTTCAGAGTCGTTAATGTTATGTGTAAATTATCATCATCATCATAATAATAATAACCCAATAATCCTTCCCCCAAATAAAATAAAAGTCGAAGGTGATCATCCATAATCATCATCAACATGCAAAATATGCTGAACAAAGCTCGATCGATATATAGATGTTACGCTTGAAATGATCATGCAAAAGGCCGAAACATTTATGGATATATATGTCTCTATTTTTCCTACTAAGACAAAATTATTAAAACCCCTTTACACAATCAAACCTCCTAAATTATTATTAGCATCTGATCATCTCCTAATTAAACCCCTTATGATGATCTATCAAGATTTTTGTTCAATACCTGATGTATGGATCTAACCTCCTTGATGGGCTTGGTGTCCATGTAAATACTGAGTAGAGAACGATATCTAGTTCTCTTCTTTGGCCTACAAATAATTTTAATCTCCTCTTCTTTCCCAAAAATCTCCTCTATCTTGGCCGAAGTAATCTCATCTTGGCTTCTTTCAACTTCTTCTTCTTCATCATCTTCTATAATATTCCTCTTGCTTCTCTTGTTACTAACGCTATTGTTGCTGCTGATGCTATAGTTGTTTTTGTTGTTTTTATCTTCATCGCTTAGCTGTATTAGCTGTTGAGCCGCCACCATCTCCGACTTCGATAAGACCTTCTGGGTTTTATGCAAACATTCTCTCTCTGTCATTTGGCGTGGAGCGCGTTTTGAGAGAACGTGTTGTATGAGTTTTGGTTTTTTAAGGAGAAATTAAGAAACCGCGGCGTTGCTGCTTTGAAGATGGCAAGAAGATTACCCACTATATATACAATAACCAACTAAATTATCTGCTACATCTGCTTCTACTTTAACATATTACTCACGAAGATTTTTGTCTGTTTGATGTTTTGAACATTGTACATTGACGTACGTTAGTGAGTTATAAATCCAACGGCTTAAACTCGTTCCTTGCTGGTTGTCTATATTATGTTTCTTAACCAGGAATATATGAGCATTTAATATGGAGTACGTGATTCAGTGGTCCATTAAAAAAGCCATCCTCTATGGACCCCACGTACTTGACCCAATTCCTTAGGGCCCCACTAGTTGGACTGCTGGATGATGGTTTTTCAGCCATTGATTGTTTAGTTTAATTAACGGGTCTTGATGACATTGTCAAACGTACCTTCAGAACAAAATCTTTTTAGGATTATTATTATTATTATTTTTTTTTTTTTGATAATCCTTGAGAACAAATTATAATGTTACTGATCTATGTTTATTCCTTAACTTTGATTATAGAATTGGGTGATTTTGGTATAACAAAGTTAATTAAAAAAAAAAACAATACTATACCGTTTCGGTCCCAACCAAATTATATACACTTCTCTTTCAACTTTTATAACAAAGGCTTTAAATTTTTACTTCGGCCATATTAAAGTAATAAAAGAGTCATATTTCATGAAGTATTATCTCAAAATGTGATAATTTGTTATTAAATATAATAATTTTATCATAAAATATAATAAAAAATACTAGTAATTATACGATATTTTTTTTTGCAATTTATTTTAAGAGAGCACTTAAATTAAACCCATATTTTAAAATTATTAGATATTTAACCATAAGTTTTTTCAAGGATTTTACCATTTACGCAAGATTTCCAGTCAAAAATTGACTGAGGGCCAACTTCTATTTCAATCAAATAAATAACAGTTCTTCCAACGAAGCTTTAGTTGAAAAAGGGCGAAACTTTGAGAACTTACATTTCGGGTTCCACCAGGAGGAGGACCCATGCTTATTGCAATTGTATTATTCAATAAAAAATCTAGCTAAAGTGTCTTCTGCAAGAAAAAAATTTGAAAATTAATCTCAATGGGCAATGTAGCAATCAAGTGTTCAGTTGGAAGAAGAGATTTATTTTCTCTTACAACTAACTCCACGGTGAACCATTGTAACTGAAGACCATCTAAACCTTTATTCGTGTATTTTAGTCACAATTCAAACCACATACTTCTAACACAGGGCTATCTCTTGACACACACGGATTTATTCGCACCCACAAAAGGGTCAAAATTGAGGACAGCAAGATTGACAATACCAATATAATTGTAGGCATCCGATTTTGTTTTCCGAGCATACCCTTAGGGAAGGGGTAGAGGTGGATAATAACCCAGAACGCAAAAAAATAACCTACCGAACAGTGGGCCCCATGAGTCATACCCGTTATTAATGGCGTCTGAGATCTCAACCACAAACCCAACTATATTTATAATCAAAAAAGTTGTGCTGGAACTAACAATGATGTCTACTTGAAGATGTAGAGTTCGGAAAATGCCCCGTCGTCAGCTGGCTACACTTTGAGTGGACCCTGTATGATAGCAAAAAGACGAGATGAAACAATCCCCAATAAGCCAGAACTGCTTATTTCTCCATCAATCATCTATTCCAACGCCCCCCCACTGCATCTCGAGTATACCGGTTGCAGCTATAGATATGAAGAGAGCCATGAAAATGATACTGGCATAGTTGCTAATCTGGCAAGCACAAGAACCATTAGATTCATCTAGGACTCCCATTTGGTACAATATTGTTCGTTTTGGCACAGCATACTGCACGACTTTAAAATGCAGTGTGTAAATAGATGTGACAATTAATTATAAATAGCACAATCACATCTTCTTATAGATGTGGGATACCAAGACCTGACATCATCTTGGGCATTACAGACATTGAGAATTTTTAGTTTTCAATATAAAGTATAAGCTCAAAACGACTTTAAAATGCAGTGTGCAAATAGAGGTGACAATTACTTATAAATAACCCAATTATATCCTCTTATAAATGTGGGATACCAAGACTGGACCTCATCTTGGACATCACAGACATTGAAAACTTTAAGTTTTCAATATAGAGTATAAGCTCAAATAGCTTGGGGACAAGAACCACCTGTTTTAGAATGGTTTTCCAGACAAATATTACACAGCAGCCCACAGGGGTGTGTGCTTTGCTAGTGACAACAAATACTTATAACCTGTCTAAATGTACAGATCATTTGTGTCTAATTTGAAACCACAATCAACATATACATCAATCTATAAGCCATTTGTATACTATAGAGCCATCTAAACAAAAACAGATGAGCAAAAGATTATAGGATGCTCGCGATGATATAGTTAAACAATAAAGGGAGCTCCAAAGACTTGCATAGCGCAAACAAAGTTGACTTATGCAAAAAGATGATGCTTGCATGGTGAAGTTTGTGTGGTTCAAGTCTATAAGTTAAATTTGTCGTTGGAAATAGGTGTATGATTCTCTGACCCAAATAAGAGATCGGGTGACTTTCCAAGTGTTCTTGTTAGACCGTGGTGCGAGTTTGAAGTGGTATAGGCTTGATGGCGACGAGTAGTTTACTGGTCCACATGTGAAAGTTGGGAGAGATTTGTTGTGGTTTCATTTGAAAGACATATATATGGTGACGGAACCAGAACTCATGGAATTAAGCTTTTGGATTTATATGATCTCTCGCATCATATATTTGGGTATTTGTGTGGTGGACTATTCCAACTCAAGTTTCTCTTCAATTTGGGTCATTATACCTAATAAGTGGTATCAAAATCAATGGTTCGAGTTGGACAAAGTGATCACGAACGGGACCCCGTGGAAGATGGAGCGGATGATCTCATAGATGCCAAGCTTGAGGAGAATAATGTACTTCGATAGTGTTCCAGTGAGGAAAAGATTGTTAAGAATATTCACGTATGAATAAAAGTAGATATACAAGTTCAATCCCATGTAAAAAAGAAATACTAATAAATAAAAGTGACATGTATATGTGTTTTTAATCCAAAATTTATGAACTTAAATTTTTAAGTTATATTAGTATTTATCCATGTAACAAGCCACGCGTAATATCTGCCCGGTTCCTAACACCTAAGAGGCATGTCGTTTACTCACTTTGGTTGGGCAAGTAATTCCTTTAAGAAAGTTATATATATTCCGCAAAATCAAACGGCGTAATATAAATATGCTCATGCGCCCGGTTCATAACCCCTAAGGGGTACACAGAATCATTTACTCGCTTTGGGTGTACAGGTAATTCCTTCAAAAAAGTTATATTCTGCAAAAATCAAACAGCTTTTTGGATCCTCTATCTCAACCTTCTATAACCTTAATCACAGAGGAATTAAGTGTATAATATTTAATTACACCGCAACTCCCCAAGCATGTACGCGCTTCAATCATCACCTTTTCCTCTGCAATGTATGATGTGATCAATTTACAACCATGTCGGTGAAGCCAACCAAGAAACTTTTATTGCCTTCAAAATTTTAAACGGATGAGAAACTCTCTTTATTGCATAGGAAAACACAGGAATTAAACATCAGTTTTTTTGTTAGCAAAAGTAACAAACAGCCAATGCAGACCAGACCAAAAAATATAGAAACAAGAACAAATTATAGTAATGATAGAATAGGAAAGCATAGAAAGACAGACCCTCTCTAATGTATATGATAGATAATTAAAAAGCAGAAAAAAAAATTTGTCTTCTTTGATACTCTATGATCCATCATCCATCTAATTAATTAGAAGCAGCAGCAGTAGAGGCTGTGATTTTTGCTGCTTAAGCAACCCAACAGTAAAGGCCAAAGGTAAGGAAAGTCGACCGACTCAATCCTGTTGATTCTTTCTCTCACTCTAAACAAATTAAAGGAAGAAAAGAATCCCCTTTTATTTTTTTTCAGAGTCGTTAATGGTATGTGTAAATCATCATCATCATAATAATAATAACCCAATAATCTTTCCCCCAAATAAAATAAAAGTCGAAGGTGATCATCCATAATCATCATCAACATGCAAAATATGCTGAACAAAGCTCGATCAATATATAGTGTCACGCTTGATATGATCACGCAAAACGGCGAAACATTTATTAATAAGTCTATTTTTCCTACAAAGACTAAATTACTAAAACCCCTTACACAATCAAACCTACTAAATTATTATTAGCATCCCATCTCCTAAAACCCTTATGATGATCAAGATTTTTGTCCAACACCTGATCACCTTCTTTGGATCTAACGTCCTTGATGGGCTTAGTGTCCATGTAAATACTGAGTAGAGAACGATACTTAATTCTCTTCTTTGGCCTGCAAATAATTTTAATCTCCTCTTCTTTCCCAAAAATCTCCTCTATCTTGGCCGAAGTAATCTCATCTTGGCTTCTTTCAACTTCTTCTTCTTCATCATCTTCTATAATATTCCTCTTGCTTCTCTTGTAACTAACGCTATTGTTGCTGCTGATGCTATAGTTGTTGTTGTTGGTGTTATCTTCATCGCTTAGCTGCATTAGCTGTTGAGCCGCTACCATCTCCAACTCCGATAAAACCTTCTGGGTTTTATGTAAACATTCTATCTCTGCCATTTTATCGAATCAAAGATGGAAGATCGAGTGATATTTTCTCTATGGTTTTTCTTCTCCCTTTTTTTTGCTTTTATGGGTTTGGCGTGGACCGCGTTTTGAGGGTACGTGTTGTAAGAGTTTGGTTTTTGATGGAGAAATTAAGAAACTGCAGCCTTGCTTCTATGAAGATGGCTAGAAGATTACTAATATATATACACAATAAGCAACTAAATTATCTGCTACGTCCGCTTCTACTTTGGCGCATTACTCACAAAGATTTTAGTACATCAACTTTGTTGACTTACGTTGGCAAGTTATCAATCCAACGGTTTAAACTCGTTCAATTCCTTAACCTGGAATATATGAGTATTTAATTTGGAGTACGTCATTTAGTGGTCCATCAAAAGGGGAATGCTTTGCCTTCTATCAGAAGTTGAAAACAAAAGCCAGCCATCCTCTATGGACCCCACTTACTTGACCAAAGTCCTTAGGGCCCCACTAATTGGCCTGCAGGATGATGGTTTTTCAGCCATTGATATTTTGGTTTAATTTAACGGGTCTTGATGACTTGGTCAAACCTTCAGAACAAAATCTTTTTAGGAGTATTATTTTTTATTTTTATAATCCTGGAGAACAAATTATAATGATACTGATCTATGTTTATACCTTAACTTGGATTATAGAATTGGGTGATTATGTTTTTTTTGGCCATGGAATTGAGTGATCATAAACACAAAATCATATATACAAGAAGTTAAGAAGGGTCGGTATAAAGAAAAGTTGACCAACTTAAAATAGATATATAATGAAATTCTTCTTTCCAAGCAAAGAGCAACACCCTCTTCACTCTTCTTTCTTATAAAAACCAAATGGGGACTTTGACAAGACATATTTTTGTTTGTTAAATCATTGTTTAATATTTTATTGATAATTTTAAAAAATAATTATTAATAAAAATATTTTTTTATCTCATATTATACTAATGTAATTAATAAATTTTAAAAAACTATTAATGAAGTTTCAGACAATTTTCGATCTAACCAAATTTTGTTGAATATAAAAAAGTTAATAGAAAAAAAATATTATACTCTTTCGGTCAGAAACAAATTATGTATACTTTTCTTTCAACTTTTATAACGAAGGCTTTTTTACTTTGGCCATATTAAAATAGTAAAAGAGTCACATTTGAAATATTATTTCAAAATGTGATAATTTGTTGTTAAATTTAATAATAAAATATGATAAAAAATTAAAATAAATATGTCATCTTTTACACTTTATTTTAAGCAAATCACCTAAGTTAAACCCATATTTTAAAATTATTAGATATTTAACCATAAGTTTTTCCAAGGATTTTATCATTTACGCCTCAAAATTTGACTGAGGCCAACTTCTATTTCAATCAAATAAATGACAGTTCTTTCAAACTTTGAGAACTTACATTTCGGGTTCGACCATGAGGAGGACCCATGCTTATTGCAGTTGTATTACTCGCTAAAAATATTAGCCACTGTCTTCCGCAAGAAAAAAACATTTGAAAATTAATTTTTTTTTTATGAAGTGTAATGGCATTTGGCATATATGCAAGAGCACTAAATTATGAAGTCTCTTAAAATATGTCACATTTATTAGTACTTTGGTTATATTTTATGGTAATATTTTTTTAAAATTTTTTTATGGTAAATTACCACATTGATAATAATACACTTGTTATTAGCAAATGCAACAATTCGCTATCAAATATAATTATTTCACTTATAAATATGATAATTTTTACTGTATTTTATTTAAAGGCATGATGCCTAAAAATACTCCAAATAATTAAGCGATAAGATTTTGTAAACATATTTTACGAGTTAACTTAAAACTAATTTTAAGTTGAAATTTATTTTTTAAAATTTATTAAAAAATTAATCAAATCAAATTAAATCACACATTAATTAATATTTTAATTATTATTTAATAAAATCTAATTTAAATAAATTTTTAAAAATAAATTAATTGACCTTTTAACTCGTGCAACGCGATAAACCTAAAAATTCAAATTCTTGAATCTTGACCATAAGTAGTCAACGAATGATTTCTTTCATGGTCATAAAGAAAAGTAAAAGAGAATCTCTACAAATTTATTTCTATTTGCAGTCAAAATGTAACGGAAATGACTTTAAAAGGTCAACTTGTCAAATTGAAATTAGTAATGCCCGAAGCTTCAGTCACATTTCCACATATACACTCATTAATTAGGTTTTCGTCTTTCTCATTTTTCTACAAAAAAATATAACGAAGCGTTGACTATCGTCCGTACTCATTGGTTATATATAGCACATAAGGTTGGTGATCTTTGCCCCGTTTTAACACTCTAATTGTGTAAACTGACTGACCCTGATAGGTCATGTGCCTCAATTATCCCTAGTACAAGAGGTGACCAAAAAAAAGAGTCCTACCAAATATGGCTGAAGGAAAAATTAGAATAGGAGCCCTATGGAACAGATCATTATGTGTTTTCAAAAGTAATGTTTTAGGTATGAAATGTACTATTTAGTCATAGGATATTATAGCAAAAAAAAAAAACTAATTCTTTCTTTGTAACTGTTAATCATCTCTAATTCTCAACTAAACACAACCTAAAGTGGGTTAACTAGTGTTGTTATATCTTTCTACATGAAAAATAGTGAACTGGAATGAGAAAAGAACCAAAGGCAGAAAGTATGAAAGAGAGGTGAAAGACGGAAGATACATTTCTTCTCAAGTAAAAGTGTACACTCGTCAACATTATCTACTGCCTTAGATGATAAGCCGCATTCTACACATTGAACCAGAAACTGCTTCCCAGCAAGAGGATTCATTTGTTTATTAAAGTGAAGATGGAAGAACAAGAGAAACTTGAAGTTTCATAATATTCCTGACTTCAAATAACCATAGTACATGCCAATGTCAAAAGAAGAAACATTGAAACAAATGAAAATGACAGGGAGAAAGTGGTTTTGAGACACCTAAACGAAGTCCCCCATATTGACAAAGGAATAAATTATTCAATGCTCTCTTGAGAACACAGAAACCCAACAAATACATATAAAAAAAACTAAAACCCACAGGGAATATAATAAAAGAATTGATGAAAATCTTGTAGAACAAATAACAATAATGTGTCAGCCTCCCACCCCTCTCAATATCTACAACACCCCCAAACCATATAAAGTTTGCTCCTCACAAAATTTCTTCTTGCCCATGACCAATCTCAATGTGCAATGTAGCAATCAAGTGTTCAGTTGGAAGAAAAGATTTATTTCCTCTTACAACTCCATGGTGAACCATTGTAACTGAAAACCATCTAAAGCCTTTACTCGAGTATTTTAGTCACAATTCAAACCACAAACTTCCAACACAGGGCCATCTCTTGACACAAACGGATTTATTCGCACCCACAAAAGGGTCAAGATTGAGGACAGCAAGATTGACCACACCAATATAATTGTAGGCATCCGATCTTGTTTTCCGAGCAAACCTTTAAGGAAGGGGTAGAGGTGGATAATAACCCAAAACGCAAAAAATAGCCTACCGAACAGTGGGCCCCATGAATCATACCCGTTATTAATGGCATCTGAGATCCCAACCACAACCCCAACTATATTTATAATCAACAAAGTTGTGGGCGGAACTAACAATGATGTCCACTTGAAGATGTAGAGTTCAGAAAATGCCCCATCGTCAGCTGCTTTGGAGGTGACAGTAAAGTTTGTGTTGACACCAGCCAACACCTTGAGTAGACCCTGGAAGAGAGCAAAAAGATGAGACGAAACACCCCCAATAACCCAGAACTGCTCATTTCTCCACCAGTCATCTATTCCAACGCCGCCCCACTGCATCTCGAGTATACCGGTTGCAGCTATAGATATGAAGAGAGCCATGAAAATGATACTGGCATAGTTGCTAATCTGCAAGCACAAGAATCGTTAGTTACATCTAGTTAACATTGAGAGCTTCAGTTTTCAATATAGAGTATAAAGCTTAAACAGGCTTGGGGACAAGAACAACCTGTTCTAGAATGGCTAGTTTCCAGACAAATAGTACACAGCAGCCCACAGGGGTGTGCTTTGCTAGTGACAACAAATACGTTTAAATTTTCTAAATGAACAAGTCATTTGTGTCTAACTTTAAACCACAATCAACATGTACATCAATCTAAAAGCCATTTGTATGCTTTAGAGCCACCTAAACAAAAACCGATGAGCAAAACAGAGAAAACTTTAATCATGGAACTAGTCCCTCAAGAAGTAATCTGATTCTTGCTTGTGAGGCTCTTAGAAAGACAACTTTACCAGCCATAAACGTGAAAAGTTTTTACCAATGCAAGCAACAATAATAACAGATCCTTCAGATTTTCTAATCATTACTGATGGCACTCACACATGAGCAACAATTTTGAAAAAAGTACGAGCCACATAATCATACGAATGTGGCGCAACTGTGTAAGACAAAAGTAACATTACTCAACAATTATCTATTCAGTATTATTTTTCTTTTTCTCATGAAATTATAATTTAGTTCTATTCGCTTGACAAATAAAAATGCATAGTAATTATATATCAGACCAAGTACTTTTTTTCTTTTCCATACAGAATTATGAAATATATTTCCTTTATATAAACAATTCTTCTACAAAAAAAAATCATACTCTATATAAACAAGTTTTCCAAAACAAACATGTTACTATTTTAATTAAATCCATTAAATTGACTTTTTCTTCTCTTTGAAAATCTAGGATTTAGTTTTACTCTATATAAGCAAATCTTTTACACACAATTCACTACTTCATATAAACAAGTATTCCACAAACAGTTCAGTACTATGTAATTAAATCTGTTCTATTGACAAAAAAATATTGATAAGGATTCAAATCTAGAATATTTTTAATTTATTTAAATGTTTGATTGGATTATTATTGAATTAATAAATTCATCAGCACATTAGATTTTAATATTTTCTTTACATTAGAATAGTATTGATGTTTCTTGCTTATATAAAAAAATTGACGTTTCTAAATTTTGAAGATTTCTTTTTATTTATTTCTTATATATTGAAATGAAATCATGGTATTATGTACATTTATTTTCCCTATTTCATATAAAGCAATAATAAAAAATTAATCATGCATAATTCTTATTCACGTGCAATGCGCGTACAACAATTACTAGTCAGTTAAAATGATTGAATATATTTTTTTTGATAAGTTAAAATGATTGAGGTGTCAAACAATTCTCTTTATACTTGACACCATCAACAAGTTAATGGGAATAGCAACATTGTAACTTCAAAATGAAGTGAAAAACGTCAAAAAGTGGGGCCTTACCTCAGGAACAATGAACTTCCCAGTGAGAAGACAGATGGCTGGAAGAGAACAGTAAACCAGCAAGGGAAGGGAGGTCCAAGGATAAACAACTGAGTTTATATAGGAAAATCTTTCCAACCATTTTAACCCACCCCCATAGCCATACCAAATTGGACAATGTCTGCTCAAGAAGATCTCAACAGACCCAAGGGCCCATCGAAGAACCTGATGCAGACGATCTGAGAGGTTGATTGGGGCCGATCCCTTAAAAGCAGGCCGCTTAGGCATGCAGTACACAGACCGCCAGCCATGGCAGTGCATCTTGAATCCTGTCAGGATATCCTCAGTCACCGAGCCATATATCCAGCCAATCTGGTTTAACATTTGAGGATAATGATGTCATTAAGATAAAACATACAATAAAAATTCTCAAAGATCCCTAACATTCAAGTTTTCACTTACTTCCTTTCCCCATTCAGTTTTATCTTCATATCCACAGCTAATGACTTGGATGGCTTCTCTCAACAATGATGCAGGGCTAGCATTTTGAGGAGCTCCACCATTCTCCAGACGGGCGGAGGCTACAAAAACTGGAGATTGCCCAAACTTCTTCTCCAATTTTATTTGTGACGTCTCAGATGATTTCTCTGTGTTTGACCCTGAAAAAGAATACCAATATTATTGACTTGGGACTTCTCCAAAAATTCTTCATGAACACACGTAAATAATACAACTAGTGCCATAGAAAGTTCCCATTGTAAGTGAATCCTTACCCTCAATGCCCTCTTCAATATTTTCAAGTGCATGTATCTGCTTTGATGCTTCCCTCTGCTTCTTTTTCTTCTCCTTCTTTGGCTTCGATTTCTTGTTCTTTCTAGTCCCACAACACATGCAGAACCATTTCGGCAAACAGTTGCAGGTCTTGCCTGGGGGCTTCTTCTTGGTAGGTGCATCATAACCATAAAGTGCTTGCCTTCTGAAAACGCACCCAGTTCCAACATATATTGGCCCTTGTATGCCATCCAAACCTTTCATGTTAATCTGTTTTCCATTAGAAAATTAACTTCTCAGATTATAAGGTAGAATTTAAAAAAAAAAAAAAAAAAAAGACAACCAGGAGAGAACAGTATACATACATCAAAGAATACAACATTTCGATTTGAGTATCTATCATGTCGATCAATCCCATCAAATCTTTGAGGAAACTGAACATAGCAAACTTTCTTCCCTGATGTGGGGTCCATCATGAAACACATGGCTTCTCTAAGTGCTTTACTATTGTTAATATAGTGATCACAGTCAACATTCAGAAGATAAGGAGCATTTGAAAGGACTGCTGAGACCCGTATCTTCAGCGATCAAAATTTAGAATAAAGAAAAAAAAGCTTATTAGTCTCAGGCAATGTGTTAAGTATTGAGTTAGAAGAAACAAAAACCAAAAGAAAAAATCAGCAGGTATTACTAATGTAAAACTTTAAGCCTTACCAAGGCATTCATGGCTCCAGCCTTTTTATGGTGCTCAAACCCTGGTCTCTTCTCACGAGAAACATAAACCAGACGAGGTAACTCATTTCCTTCTACATCACGAACACCACTATGACCAAGGAAGACCTGTTAAAAGAAAAGAAAAATCTTTATTTGGCACATATAAGAAAGTTTACAAGACAAGACCATCTTCAACCGGTCTGAAGCATGAAAGTGGCTTCTACCAACTAATCAGTGTTAAGATTTCTTGGGAAACCCCAAAGGTATTGTTACACAAGAAAATGGATAAAATTAAAAGAACCAAAAATCGGCAAAACTGAAAAAGCCGTACATGACATCTTGCATTACAAGGGGTAAAACTATGAATGCACAAAAATGCATAACTCTAGCATTTGTCTTTATGTTTGCCTCGAGTCACATCATATTGGCGACATTTGGGGAACTCTCAACTGGAGATTAAATCATACATGCTTTAATCTATGCCTTATTTAGTCCTATAGTGACATGCAAAAGTACTCATTTACCCTTCACCTTTTCAGATAAATACAAAGCTTTTTTATACCTCCTCCTTGTCTATAAATAAATAGTATGGCCTTTTTGGTCATTTGACAACCAAAAACCCTATTTAATCACATTACCCAAACAACTAAATCATCTTGAATCACACATCCACTTTAAGAAAGTTTGATTTAATCACCACTTAAGTGGAACCCAAACAAGGCCAATAAGTAATATTGCATTGCATATCACAAATATAGAAGCAACATCAAAGGCTCAGGCCTATCTTGACATCCATATCCATTCCCAAAAGGATGATTTTAACATGATGCATCTCATCATCGACTTGCTAAATTCTAATATACACTTAGTAAAAGAAATACCACCTTACCTGAATCATGCCAGGATGGTCTCGTACATTGTTTCCAGGCCAAGGAGTCCCATCCTGCATCGTCCAACCTTCCTCGGGAACTTTTTGAGCTGTGGCAACCAATGCATTTATCCTAACTTTGAATTCTTCGTAGTCTCTCTGTGTACCAAAAGAAGCATACAATTATAAAAACACTGTTTGAGTGAACTTATGTATTTTATGTTCGAAGCCAGAAAATTAGGAGCAAAACAATCATACAACTCTATTGATTTGAAATTCTAAATATTATTTCAGAAATTTAAACCAAGCCTATTATTTATGAAACTGAAAGATGTGACGTCAAAAACCTTCATTGCACGCCGTTCCCTGACAAATGCTGGGTGAACTTTATTCTTCAAATAGTCCATCTTCTGTGAAAAATACCACTCTGGGGCACGGGGCTCAATATTGAATTTTTTACAGAAAGGTACCCACTTCCTAGCAAATTCAGACGTCTCAGAAAGAGCTTCAAAAGTAAGCATGGCAGCACCATCGTCTGATACATAACATGCAACCTTATCGATTGGATAATCAACAGCAAGAATGGACAGAACAGTGTTTGCTGTGATTAGTGGAGGTTCTTTCATTGGATCAACTGTACTTACGAAAACGTCAACAGGGGCTAACTCTGATGGTTTCCCTTCTTTCTCATACCTGAAAACTAAAGAAAGTGAGGCCAGATTTTCCAAATTTGCAGGGGAGGGAAAGAAACAAACACCGAGGGAAAAATGGAGTCAAGCAAATAATTATGAAAATGTATCCAACTCAACATGCTAGCACCATATACCTCAGTGATAGCCGATCAAGGTATGTTTCTCGTTTTATAGGATACCATTTTGGGAACTGATCCAGAACCCATGACACAGCAAACCATATTTCACATATCACTGATGTCAGCCACAAGCCATATGCATCCCGGACTGGATGGCGAAGTCGATAGTGAAGAAATAAGGCAAGAATTACAAGGCGGAGTACAATTATCAGTCTATATGGGCTTATTTTGCTTGACGGAATGGGTAACTTTCTCGAGAGGGGCTGCCTGCCTTCATCCATCCTATTAAGGGATATAAACAGATCTTGTGAATAGCCTTATCAACAAGCATAACAGAACAAAAGTGTATACATAAATAAAAGAACACATTAATAAACAATGCCACCACTCTTCCAGTCCCAAAGCAGAGTGATAAAGATCCATGCATTCAAAATCATGAAGAATCACGAAATGTCAACCATGGTTCTGATGAAGATTAGACAAAAGATGGTGTTTATTTAAGGGCCTCCACAAAGCACCTCAGTAAGGACAGTATGATGGAAGTACCTAGCAAAGACATCCGACTATCCAGACATTTTCGCACAAAATGTGCAGTGAAGCCTAATTATAAATATTTCTTTTTTGGATGCTCAAGTAGTCATGCAACTTTTAGCAAGACATGCTACATAATTTTTAACATAAAGAAACATGACCTTTTAGGAAACAGGCTCTGGCAAGGACCTCAAGTTCCAAGTAGAAACCAGCAATGAACATGCTGTAGATCTTTTCAACAGAAAAAAAGTTCAATTTTCTCATTTCTCTGATTTGCTGGCAAGAATATCAGTCTAACATAACTCCAAATAATTAAGCTTAACTTGCTTTGGTTACTACTTTTTTCAGCTAGACAGAACTAAGCATTCGGATAGCTTATGTTGCAGCATACCAATTTGTTGCAATGCTTTCTCCCCTCTCAGGGATATATGTAAATTTTATTGTTTCACTAAAAAAAATCATGACAAAGAAACCAGCCATATAGCACATTAAATGAAGGCATGATAGAGTCTATGAGCAGTCACTTACATAGGCAAATCAGGATCATCTAGTTCATTACCCTCGAAATTTCCACCATCACCTCCTCCTTCATGCTTAACTACCTGAAGTTTGTCATTCTGTCTTTTCTTCCACTCCTCCATTCGATCCTTCCATGCAACACTCCCATAACCATATACTGCTATGTCTTTCTTAGGAACCATAGGTCTTGGTTGTGCTGTGAAATTCAAAGCATGAAGTTTACATTTACAGGATATTTAAATGATTCTAAGCACCCAAAAAAGAGATGAACGTGCAAACAGACAGCCCAAAAAACTTACAAGGTACAGATGGATCAGGAAAAGGTACCGGATGAACTCTGCTCCCGTGACCCATAAATGGGGGTACAATAAGAGCATGCTGATCAGAAGAAATCTCAGCATCCTAAAACAGGAGAAAGAAACATATTTAAACCAAAACTGCACCTACATAAATATGTGCAATTGTGAACACACATTTTTGAGAGAGAGAGAGATGTTAGTGGAATCATCACCTCTTCGCCATAAGTCAAGAGAGGAATCTGGGAGCTCAGGGGAGAGGAATCCAGTTCTGTCCGTGTTGGCATTCCAGATGCAGTAGAGTGAGAACCACGGCCAGTGTTAAGACGTGCAGAGAGCATAGCCTCTGCAACTTGTTGAGGGCCCATAGTATCAATGTTTCCGTAATCAAATTCATTATCCAAATCATCTATGTCATCTTCTTCCTCATCACCTTCAACCCTTGGACTACCTGCAGTTTATGTCACTAGTTAGGGACACTAGAAAGCTTACAGGGATTTTCCGCGAGCTGGAAACTGAAGAATGCAGAAAAAGTCTCACCTTTGAGGCGCTTGTATCTGGTTTTGCACTGAGGGCAAGCCTGATTTCCCTCTCTTCTCTCATACTCATAGCAGGGCCTACACACAGGAAAAGCACATTCGTTGCAGGCGACGAAGAGCTCTCCATCAACCGTAATCTCTATCTCATCACCACAAATTTGACATGTTTGCCCACTCAATTCTTGCACTGATTTTATCTGTACAGAGCAGTACAAAGTAAAAGAATGCCATCAGTACCTAATTATAAATGTGAGGACGACAGAAGACTAACTTAAGAGCTAAAATAGCAAAATGAAAGGTCCACTTGCTGCTTAATGAAACAGCCGAAAAATCAAAAGGAAAAAGAAAAGGTTCAATATGCCAAATTGGATATAGAGTAACACTCTCTTGAATAAATTAGAAATTACCACAATATCCAAATAGAAGGCAACACACAGCTCATCATTCCAGAAATTGTTCCAAAATTTTCAGCAGTTTATCAAACTGGAATCCCAACATCTTAATTTGAATTAATTCTGTAGCGACTAAGGATAAGATAAAATTTTCTATAAACACAAATCTCGTCCAATATATAGGGTTGTCTATCCACTTCTATTTGCTTGTTTGTTGACTGCTTAATAAAACTAGTATCCACTCCGTACCTAGTTCCCTTAATGCATGTGTGCACGAAAGAGAAGAGGATATCTTTCTCATCTCTTTCTGTTAACTTACATCATACTAATGAATGCGGATCTAAAAACAAAAATGTTGAAAAATGTTTCATAGCTGCCCCATTAAAGATTTCCATCCACATTTGCAACAAATGCAGAACTCCAACACAATTTTCAATGATTTCACAATAAATACCCAATTTATTTGGCAATATCCAGAAATTCTAGAGATTCTTGAAGAATTTAACAATTTAGACAATAATCAAAAGTAGTTTCTCATATCAGACCAAACTCCATTGAGAAATCCAAACTGAGGGAACAGGAAATATCAAATGCACTGGTTGTTTTACCCACTCTCAGAAAAAGGAGCAATCAACAAGAGTAGGCTATTACTTTCCCAACTGAATCACAAACATCAGGGTACTCATATAAAATCAACTTAATGGCAGAGAAATTCGATCAAGAGAGAATATTTCCGAGGAAATGTATCTCTGTTGAATAACATTTATGATAAAAGCACAACTAAGACATGTTAATGTTACTACAATCCCATGGACAAGAAATCCAAAAACCCACACAAAATATCACCAGATCTCCAAACACATCACTCAAATCAGAAGAAAATGTGCCCAAATTATACTAAACTCTCATCAAAACCCCTGATTTGTTCCGCTACTAGTAAAACCCAGATCCGTCAAGCAGCAAAATTATGTCACGTTTCTAGCAAAATCCAGATCACAAAACAGCAATATGAGCAAATGGGTATACCCTAAAATTAAAAAAAATAAAAAAAAATGCAGAATAAGAGGGTTTTTAGAGTCTCTTACTCTTCCATTCTCATCTGCATTTATCAGCACAAACTCATTTCTGTTGTGAGACCCAGCAATGAGCCGACCCCCAGTGTTCATGGCTCACCACACAATCACACAAAACTCTTCCAAATCAACAAAGTCGCTCTTTCAAATCAAGAGACCCGACTGAGAACTCGGCCTTCCACTGAGTCCACTCACCGCAACTCGCGCGCAAGATCCACTTTTGTGCTTCCGACCAGTCTGTTGAACTCCCATCACAAGGAACCCAAACCCCACATATGGTAAAAAGCACGAAAACCCGAATTGAAAATGAGTGTTCCCTTTAATATAATAAATAAAGGAAAGGAAACCCAAAATAGAGTCTTTTGGGTTTCGCTTTTGTGTATTGTTGATTCACCAGCAAGCCAAGTCTCTTCTCTGTATCCTGGCTGGTCTTAATCTAATAGCAAATGAAGAAATAAAAAAGATGGGCTTTTAGAAAGAAAGACACGCTGTCTCTAGAGTGTTGATTGAAATGTGAACGCGTCATGGAGAAGGCGATGAACAGATAAAAGAGAGAGATATAGAGTGCGTGTGTGTATGAATCTAGTAAGAAAGGTTAAGGGAAGTGAAAACAAATAAAACCCCCCGAAAAAAATTAAGACAGAAATAAATAAAAAACTTAGTGAGATAGTGGGGCCCAGAAAGTGGTGGTGGCGCTGGGCTGTGCACCCACCAGAGTTGGTGGACAAAAACAAACTATTTTTTTTTAGAGAGAATAAATTTCAGAGAAAGTAATAAAGAAAAACAATAGGAATTTTGACAAATTTTAAAGTCAAGTGAAACAATTTTTTGTTTGTGTACAGTCTACTAAAAATTCTGAGATCATTTTTTTTAGCACTGTTGGGTTTGGTTTGGTTTGGTTCCCAAATGAGTTCTCTATTTTTTTTTGAGTCTTTTTATCTAAAACTCACGGTTTTGGTGTGTAAGCAAGCAAAGTGAAACTACTGTTGTCCTTTGTTTTTTGGTAAATAATATATGGAGATTAGAGGGAGAGAGGGAGCGCAAAAAATGGGAAAACGCGCAGCACAGATACAGAGTGTACAGTAATGACATGATCTAAGCCGCGTGAGCAGATCCTAATTCCTAGGTCTTTTATTTTTTTTATTTGGGTATTTTTTTTCTTCTGTAAAAAGGAAATTAAAAAAATTGTTTCATAGAAATATAATGTGAACGTTTTCTTGTACGGATTGGGTTTTGACTGTCTGCTAGTATTGACTCCCTGTTGAGCAGTTGTGGGTTTCAGTCAGATCTATGTTCTCTGGATTTTACCATGTAGTAAAGGTCTGGTTTTTTTACTTTGTAAAGTTAAAGTTGGTAACTTTACAAAATGAGATTGTTTGCCAGTGGGAAATTAGTTGGTCGCCATTCCAATTAAATACCTAACCTACCATCCCTTATTATTTGAGAATGGAAATTTATTCCATTATAAAGCTGTTTTCTTTCCTTTTAAAACTCCTTTTGTTAATAATGCAAGTGAAGAAAAGACACATTCTTCCCATTTCAACTACCTTGTAACAATTTTCTTCAAGCCAAAATCGAAAAAACGGAAGAAAATCTCCATTTTGATGGCAACATAATCATGTCGGTGGGATTTTGGATTTGTTAAAAGGAACAGTTCATCAAAGTTATTTTTGTTAAATTAATAAATCCCATCATGTCCTTTTCATGTTAGATTGGCATGTATTGTCTACCCACATTTCATGCCACGTGTTCTATAAAACTGTCGGTGGAGCACATATAAAATTATATTTGAATTTATTTGATTTATTTATATATTATCAACTTTTTTGATTAAATAAAAAATAAATAAATTACATTGTATTATTTTTAAATTTATTACGATGAAACTAATTTATTAAACTTTTTTAAAATTCACAATTTATTTTAAAACATCAATTTTCATCATTAAGTAGTCTCAAAATTATTTTTTTTAAAAAAATCAAAATTTTAATTAGTTTCATAATGACCAAAGCATTTTAATGTTAAAATATCATTCAGATGATTATAATAAATTTAATAATTCTATTTATCAATTATTTATCTTAAAATCGTTTATAACATAATTTTTTAAGTTGTTTGAATTCATATTTTTTAAAAAAATAAAATAAATAGTATCATTTTAATTTATAAAATAAAAAATTATTTTTTGTTTTATTTTTATGATGGTTTTTGAATTTATTTATTTAATTTTATAAAAAAAACATATCAATAAATTTTTCGTTTAAAATATTTAATTTTCTTTTTATTTATTTAAAGATACGATATGTAATGATATAATAATATTTTTAAAATATTAAATATATGATATAAAATATATAAAATATTAATTATATGAAATATACTTTTAACAATTTTTAAAAAAAACAATAATAATTTTAAAAAATCTAAAAATTATTATTAAATACTTTCCATTTTTATTTTTTTACTTTTTTAAAACAAATTTTATTATAAAAATAATATTTAATTAAAAAAATATAAAATAAAATATACTGAAACCATGAATTGATTGGTTTAACCTGAAAATTACATGAACTGGATGCATGTGTGATGATTAACTGACACACGTGTTAAATTGTTAGCTGTTTTTTTTTTTTTTTTACTTTTTAGGGATCATCGTGGAACTGAAATTAAAGAAGCTAAAGCTGAGCAGTAATGCATGTGATTATACCATTGTAGCTATTAGTAGCCCACTTTCTAATAAATTGACTATCCAAGATATTTTCATCAACTAACAACATGCCATGTGGTAATTTGTTTAGGAGAACCAAAGCTAATACAAGTAGGTTAAACCCATGATTATGTGATCAAACAAAGATAAAACCTTTATCGTTAGTGTTCCAAGCTGTCTCTAATTGAAACACGCCACGTGGTTAAACCATGTGATTGTGGGGACCACAGAAATCGAGTGTATTTTTCAGTGGGACCCGCTATCAAGTCATGACTAAAAGAGCTTACAGCTGGCGATGTGATTGCTTGGGTGGAAAGTGGATTGTAAGCCACAGAATCTCTCATGACAGAGAGGATTTTCGAGCAGGCATTGTCGGGTAGACAATAGGGTTGTCATTTCCTGATTGGCAGGTAGGCGAGTAGTGTACAGCTCAGCGATAGTTTACAAAATACTGTAGATTTGAACTCGCTATGCACGGACTTGTTTAAAGTGGTAGATGCTAGTGTAACCTCTGTCTTGTACAAGTGCTGTAATAAACAAGATCGGGACTATGTCTATGAGAAAAGTCAATAAACAAATTTGGGGTAACAGGTTTTGAAAATTGTTTTTGGAAAGTAAAGTTAGAAACTAATTCTTTTAATATTCTTTTAAAAAAAATATGTTTAAATAATCGAAATTTAAAAATTGTTTTTTAAATAAAAATAATAAAATATTATTTAAATAATCTTATTTTAAAACTGTTTTAATATATTTTGTAATTATTTTTTTGTTTGAGTTTAAATTTAAAATTTATATTAATTTTATTTTTTATATTTATTAAATACTTAAAAATAATTTATTTTAATTTGTTTTCAAAATTTTAATATTTTTTATATACCATGAAAAAAGAATGAAACAGAGAAATGATCATTGATTTTAGGATTATTTTTTAAAAATTATGTTAAAAAATATCAATTTAAAATTTTTAAAAAATTATTTTTGAAAACTGTAAACAATTTTCAAAAACCTATTCAAATATGCCATATAATGTGAAGTAAAAATGTAAGGAAAATATAAATGATGTGGCTGCTGGGATTCGAGCCCAGGTCTCCACGGCCACAACGTGGAATTCTTACCACTAAACTACAGCCACTTTGTTGTTCTATTTTCTTCTATTATATTGATAGAGAGAAGAGAAAAACCCAATCATTAGCAATAAATACTAAAAACGACCGTTCTACGAGACAAACCACAACGGCCATAACAAGTGCAAATCAAATTCCACTTCCCATGTCCATTGCCACAATTCCTGGGTTATAGGCCTTTTTAGTTTATTTTATATAATATATTATTAATATTAATTAATTAATTAATTTCTATTCAAAAAAGTTTTTAAAAATTTAATTACTAATTATATCCACTCAATTAATCAATTTAATCGATTAATTAAATTATTTTATTTAAACGATTCTATTAATCCGCTTTAAAAGCACAACGCGGTATGAATCTTGTAGCTCTCATACATCAATAAACCCACTTGATTACAGTAGTAAATCATTTAAAGATGGGGAAAAATCGATGCAAATTATGATGTAAAATGTACAAACAGATATACTTCTCATCAAGCACCACAAAAGCTTAATTGATAAGTCCACTGATTTGTTTTTTGATTTGTATTGTAGATTTGTGACCATACATCTTTTATTTCCTTTTTTTTCTTCAGTACTTCTCATTCTTCTCTAGGAGCATAACGATCTGCAACTCACCTGGTCCTGACTCTTCTTTTCCTTTGTTTATAAGCTTCTTTTCATTTTATTTTATTTTTGTTTTCTTCAAGCTCTTATCGTTTCTCTCCTTGGGACTGTGTTGAAGCCTTGGATTTGGGTGTGGTTGTTAGTGAATGCGTGGAGGAATATTCAGTGATTATGGAGACAAAGATTATAGAGAGAGTGAGGGCATTATTTGGTGCAGGAAGTCGAGAAGCATAGAAGCTTTGTAAATAGGAGAAAGAAAAGGGGCCGTTGGAGTAGTGAGACAGCAGTTGCGTGGGTAGTGTTTATATTCGCAGGTCTTCCGACCATAAGACGCGGTCTTAGCCAGTTTAAATAACAATTTTTTGTTTTCAAATTTTTAAATCTGTTTTCGAGAACGAAAAATTGAAAATAATTTTTTGATATTTTTTAAAAATATATATATTTTATTTGGTAATATAAAATTGAATTGAGATAGGATCACATTTTGGTAGTATGAAATTTTGTTTTCAAGGTAAAATAAAAATCATTTAAGATTGTTTTTAGTAATATGAAATTGAATTGAAATAGAATCATATTTTGTTCAAAAACAAAATTATTGAAAAAAAATCGTGATTTCAACCAAATTTCATTTTATTCGGTAACTTCAGGACTAAAAGAGTTGATCATGAATTCATGATAATACATTAACACGTTACAACAACAAAGAGTCAATGATAATGATAATTAAAAAAAACGTTGTCATCATACATTATTTGTAGAAACTCATAAATATGATTATCAAGATAAAGATAAAGATTATCAAGGCCAGAATCCTTTTGGAAAACATTAGACAATGCGTATAGAATATATCATGAAAATCCAGCAACATGTAAAGAAATGATGCTAAAAACTAAAAGGAGAACCAACACTTTACCACTGAGGAATGAGCCCGAAATTTTGACACCACAGATGCATCTACCAGATCCCAGAAAAAAATTAAGCCATCCTCGGATCCACCAGTTACATGGGCATCAGTGTTGGTAAGGCAGCAATCCATTTTGTATGACTGAGGCATGAAAAATCCAAGGAGTAGAACAGCTCATGTACAATATTGAGTCAAAATTCAAAGGCTTTATGGAACTTTATAGTAGACTGACTCAAAAAGTAGAGAGATGATATGGTTGAAAAGTTAAAATTAATGTCTGAAATTGTATGTAAACATTTCAAACAGATAATCACAATCAAAAGAAAGAACGTGTGACCTTTATACTCTTGCAATAATTCTCCAGTAGATTTGACATAAGAAAGAACTAGTGTAAAAGGCAGGCAAAGCCAGACAAACTGTATAAAGTCGGCATAAATATACAAGAAGTTACCTGTCCAGCACGCGCAAGGTAGAATCTAAGCAACCGGCTAATATGCAGTTACTATCATTCGACATTGAGATACAGTTGACAGGTTGCCCTAAGTCATCAGACATTTCTTCTATTTGAATGAAGCACAAAACAAAAAACCATTAGAAACTTTGTCCAAATTGATTTCAGATAAGAGTTTTCATTAAAGCATCTTTAAGGCAAAGTCTTCTTCAAGCACAGCAAAGTTCTCCAACAAGGCAAACAAGTCCGTTGTGCGAATTTCTTACTACAGAGTTACGCACCTACCAATACGAATATCAAACGTTCGAACAGTTCCATCTACACTTCCACCAATAATTTCAGTCTTTGTTAAGCAAACAGACATGACAGTGCCCAAAAATGTGTCAGTGATCTGAAACATCAATCATGAGTTTTTAAGAATAAGTCAACGTATATTGAACTGCATCCATGATGGAACTTTCTGGAAGAAGAAAGCCAACCTGAATCGGCACGGTGCTGTGGGATCTGCAGTCCCAAACATGCAACGAGCAATCATAGCCTGCTGATACTACTACAGATGCATAATCATTAAACTTCACTGTTTTTACCTAGAAAGATCATAAAATGGAAACATTAGAAGGAAAAAAAAATGGAGTCCAACAAATATGAATTGCCACTTAAAATCTTATATCAACAGAAAGACCATTTGTTAAAACTATTATGTGAAATCTTCATCTTTGTTAAACTGAATGGCAATGTTGAGTGTACGTGATCATGATTCATGATCTCACATATTTGGAGTAAACCTACTGCAATGGTAAAAAAATCTTAGTACTCTATACATTAGCTTAGGATGACAATAGAAAGAAGCTTTCATCATTAAGCACAACCTCGCTATCCTGGCCACCAAACTTCCGAATCACACGACTGGTTGATACATCCCAATAAAAGGTTTGTCCGTCACCACCACAAGAACATATTTTAGAGTTTTCCCTACAATTCAGAAACACTTAAATTTTTGGTCAGACCAGCATTGCGACAACAAGATTCATTCAATCCAAACTATTTCTAGAATTAAAGGAACAACGAGAGCTAATAGTAGCAGCAAAGTGATGTAAATACTGGAGAGAAAGTGAGGAGTGTACAGGGTGTGTCATAAACCTCACCTCCACTCATTATAATAATTTTATCAAAGTTAATATTGATAAAAACACATGAATCACCGGTGATTGTTTTTTAAAAATTACTATACCACTTTTTGGTAGTTGAAAATAATAATTTAATATAATGATATATACAACACTGCTCTGATAAAAAATGATCTTTGTGATCAATTCCTTATGGTGGTCTATTTATGTGTTACAAATGAGCCACCAGATTGCTTACAACACAAGGAAGCTGATTTAAAAGGCTTCTAATTCTGAGCAACACAACAGCCTACAGCCCTCCTTTTAATCTTTAACAGTTCCCACTAATTAATTGACTAAAGAGGAAAAATAATGACTTTCTTCGGAAGTAGTATTTGATAAATCAAATAACAGTTTAAGAAACCCATCATCTTCTCTTAATTAATCTTTCAGACAATTAAGCCACAGATTAATTAGCAGTCCTCTCCTCTCCCTCACTTTCTCTATAAATTCATGCTTCAAACCTACATTCCCTTCATCCATCAATCTCTCTTTCACTTCATCTTAACACACGGAAAAGAAATTAATATCATGGCTCTCAAAAATGTGTTGATCTTCATGACATTCATAACATGCATGATGGCAAATGCAAGTGCTACAAGGGATCTGACCTTGAAGCCAGACTACAATCTGGCTGCAAGGCTGGAAGGCAGTGGAGACCTAGTCGATTGCTGGAATGCTTTGATGGAGCTGAAATCTTGCTCCAATGAGATAGTTCTATTCTTCTTCAACGGAGAGACTAATCTTGGCACTGAATGTTGCCGTGCCATTGATACCATTACTCATAACTGCTGGCCTGCAATGCTCACTTCCCTTGGTTTGACAGCTGAGGAAGGGAACATACTAAGAGGCTATTGCGATGCATCTAATGCTCCTGCTGTTGCTCCTTTTGCTGGCTCTCCGGTTAGCTTTGTTTTGGAGAATTGAGCAGTTTTAAGGGGTCCCTTTTATTTTTATTGTTCAAAGGCGTGTGTCTGTTTTGTTTTTGAGTGAAAGCTAAGGCTGATGTGTGCTGTGTGGTAATGATCCTTGTAATTATGGAATAAAAAGTTTATTTTTAAGCTATAATGTTTTTCCCCCTGTGAGTGAATGGAACGTAATTTCACAAATGCTATTATGATTCTTCTGCACAAGACGCGTACGATATTCCTGGGAAATTTGTGATGCTTCACAGAGGTTTGCTCAAAAATCAAAATGCTTACCATCCAAACTTAAAATGGATGGCTGCTTTAACAGTAATCACCTTGAAATTAATCAAAATTGGCGTGATTGATTTCCAATGTAAATAGCTTGCTCCACCACTAGAAGTGCAGTTGATTAAGACTGCTGATTTGTCATTTCACTTCAATCTAATTAGTTTACCCAGCAAAAGAAAAGGCAAAGCAGCCATCCAATGAACTTTTATTATTACTAGTCTTTCTTAGTAGACTATAATTTCTGAATTTTTTTTAAGGGAATTATTTTTGTTTGCAGTGCTACACATACCATCACATTCAATCATTATTTTTTACTATAAGAAAGTTGTGTATAATTTTTGTGACACAACCACCTATTAATTTGTGTTTTACTGATTTTGCTCTTAACAAAATTATTGTAATGAGTGAGTGAAGTTTAAGAATATGTTTTGAAATTAGTGGTCTATTTTAATGGTGGATATACATTTAAAATATTATTATTTCTAAAAGGTAAAAGAACATCGCTATTGTAACATCCACAATTGACACCCAACCTTAGCACTCCACATAAATCATTATATCTGCTTCCCATCATTCGTTATAGTGATTTTGGGATTCCTGTAATATGTCTGGATCCAATTTAATTACATGTGTGTATCATGATAAAATTCATATCGTTACATCAATTATAATTAATAATGCTTAGCAACAATGTTTATATATATTCGATCACGATTACCGTAATTCACTAACGACAATAAAAACTCTGATATCACAAAACCATATATAGCTCCCAAGAATACTTACACTTTTAGCATATCAAAATCTCATATCCAATAATTTTATGCAGCATAAAAGCTGAGTTTATTAGGGCCTCAAAACGACCTTTATATATGATGTTATACATCATTTGGAGCTTGATCCAATAAGCTTCTTCCTTAGTTTTTATGCATGATCTGACAAATAAGCCACAAGATGCATTCTTTAAAACTGGGGGAGGGGAATTTACAGGAATTCAAATGGTGATTTTGTTTCTACCTACATTAATAATATGGGAATCACAACAAATACAGTCGTGGCAGGACTCTGGATTTCCGGTTAACACTTGCTGTTGAGTTTAACTATCAAGATTTGATTATTGAAACAGATTCTCAAATTCTCTGGTCTTTCTTTCACAGGAAATGATCAGACAAGTGGTAGCTGGACCTTCTTCTACAGAATCTTTTTGTTACAGAGAGGCAAATTATGATTTATGTGGCAGCCAGCTTAGCAAAATGGGCAGCAATTGATTCTGTAAATCACTGTATATTTACAATTATGGCATTACCTGATTATGCTGTACCTTTTTCGTTTGATAAACATCCAAAACTATATCTTCCTAAGATGCCCAGAATATGAAACAAGAACCTCTCTTGTAAATATGTTTCCTTGAAATAAAATTTATGCGTTTTTGTTCCACAAAAGAAAAACAGAAGACAAATAGTTCGACGACACTTCACCATAGCAAAACTTCAATGTAAATGTGCCACATTGAAAAAACTGGGTGAGATGATTGAGCTTGAACTGTACCCTTCAGCACTCACCGAGTTAAGCCCCAGGCTCATAACTCAGCTCAGCTCGAAGTAAAATTAATTATATGGTTTTAAATTAGTTGGTAAAATTAGATGTTTAAATTAATTGTGAGAGCAAATACTGAGTGAGATAGAAATTTAAGAAGAACATGTAGCACATGAACCCTTTCAATATCTAGCCTGTAACGGCTGAATATATCCAAATCTCTCAGTCTCCCCATGTACTACACTTCTGTTGAGTCCCTTCACCTCCCCTTGCACAAACGTTTTATCACCTCCTCCATCTCCATAAATAGACCCCTAGCCAGCTCCTTTCACCTTCACACCACCTCCCTCTTTCTCAATCTGACAATCACTAATGGCAAACTCTTTGAAGCTCTTCCTCCCTATTTTCATAGCCCTTACATTGACCTGCATGGCAATGTCAAGGCCTCTGGAGTCTAAGAACCTTGCAGCACGCCTACGAATGGACGGCGAATCAAAATGCTGGGATTCCTTATTCGAAATCCAATATTGCACCGGAGAAGTCATTATGTTCTTCCTCAACGGGGAGACCTATCTGGGTCCCACCTGTTGCCGTGCAATACGCGTCATAGAGCACGAGTGCTGGCCTGACATGCTGAAATCCCTTGGGTTCACACCTCAAGAGAGTGATATCCTCCGTGGCTACTGCGATCATGGCCCCGTACCTTCCCATTTGGTTCCGCCACCATCACCACCACCACGTACCGAGTGTGGTTCCTAATTAATGAGATCATTTCTCACAACTTAATCCCCCTGATTGATACTATAGTATTGATTAAAGGGCCTAAATAAAATGATTTACACTATATTATATGGTTCTTTTCTAGTGTTTTTACCTTTTATTACTCTTTCTAAGTTCTATCTGAGGTTAAATTGCGATAATTTACAGATTAATAATAGATCACAACAACCATTAATTGACGAAAATTAAAAAAAAAAAGGCATATTTTTCAACAAAAACAGTGATACTCCAAACGGTTTCCAAGAAAACAGAAGAAAATTAACACAGGACGGTAATTGAAAGATTCCCGATTTCCTTTTCTCATTTCCAAGTAGCTTTCTCAGCATCCAAATAGAGTGTGATAGTGTAAAAGAAGAAAAAGGAAGAACATACCAAATATTCAATCTCATCAGTTTACAGAGTAATTCGATCATTGAACTTGGCAAATTTACCATGACTATGATCACCATAGTTTCCAAGATCACGGTAAAATCCTCGACCATTCCTCCATCTCCGGTGACCATACTTCCCATCTTTCTTGGACCTTGAGACTCCGGTAACAGTCTCTGGCGATTCACTCCCGACTGTCGGTGAACTCGCAGGGGAAGCACAAACATCGCAACAAATCACCGGCGAAACAAATCCTAACTCCCCAGAACCATCATCTTCGCCTGTTGATCCGAATCCAGCAACAAGAATCCCTTCGAGTCCATGAACCGCAATGCCCGACCCGAGGAAAAGGTCCGGGACCGAGACACGGATTCCATTCACCGTGGCGGAGTCCAAAATAGTGCTGTTTAGAGAGACCCGAGTCTTTCAATCAGGAAGTGTTGGTGAGGGAGGAGCGTGGCGAGGTGGATTCCACCACGAAGGTCTGACGTGGCGAGGCGAAGCGGCGTCACGTGGTAGAGGAGGGAGCGGGTATTGTGGGTAGCGGTGGAGGAGAGGTCGAGGGAGAAGAGGAGGGAGTCGGGAGGGGAAAAGAGGGTAAAAGAAGAGCTTTTCTAGGAGAGAAGTCGTGCGCGTAGGTCGGATGTGGCGACGGCTTTGGGGAAGAGGGTGTAGCCTCGCGATCGGAGGGCGGAGATTACCGCAACGAGTTCTTGGTCGGTGAGATCGGCGGTGGCGATTGAAGTGAGGAGAGATAGAGTGACGGTGACGAGGACGAGCAGAATCAGAGCCGGTGATTCGCCGGAAGAATTTTCCATGAGTGAAGAGAGAGACAGTTGTGATTCTCTTGCTTTTGGCGGGATTTTTTCTTTTTCAGTTGTTGAATGGGATGCAAGGGAACGATTAGTTGGTTGGCTTCATATTGGCTTTGGTTGTGGATGTGATAATTTTATACTTTTCGGCCGTTCGATCAATTTTATCATGAGCAGTCCTGATGAGATCTTTTCTTTTAATAGAGTGAGGAATTCTACTGGCTTGGGCACAGTTAGGGTGGATTGGACTTTTTGGGCTGGGCTCTACAGTCCAATTGGATTCTTGATTATTCCAGCAACACACATCATGAATTACATTGACCCTGAACCACACCAGTCGTAGATGTTAGGGACAAGGACTGGAGCCTTGTAGTAGGGGAGTAAACCATTGTAGACTCTTAAGCATTAAAGCAGTGGCATAAGGAGGAGCTGATCCAAAAACCTGCATGATGCAGACTCCAAATGTAAAAACCTTCACGTGCATGCTGGATGAAGAATTATCGGGTTTTACGTGTGAATCCAAATGAAAGAAAATAAAGCATAGACAAAACATTGAATCTGATACCATATTAAAAAATAATCAAGTTATCAATTATCCAAAAATTTTGTTAATAAAAATAATAATCTGATTATTTTTATATATTTTAAGGGCTCATATGATTCGAAAACAAGATTGATGTGGGATTGAATTGGGACACAATTAAGTATGAATTAAAGTGGTAATATTTATTATTTCAAAAAAAAGTAATAATATCTTTCTTTTGTCTAATTTAAAGTGATTAATTTTATCCTACTCAAATCCCATGTTGACAAAATATCGTCTGAGCAACTTAAGAGGGAGGATTTATAAGCCCAAAATACTATCTCATAACTCATCTATAATTTTATCATATCATTCACCTACAATAAAAAAAAATGACCACCATAGAAATAAATAAATAATCTACACAGTAATGATAATAGAACCAAAGATTTTGTGATCCAAAACCTGAACTTTAATCTAAGTTGTAATTACAAATCATCAATAGGTTTAGTTAAAAAAATTGGAACAAAATATTTCTAGACAAGAAAAGAATAAGAGAATGCTCATACTTCATTATTAAACTTACTATGTTTTCTAATATTATGTTTATTGATTATACTACTTTGTCAAAAGTTATTTTATTTTCTTAACTACTATTACGCACACCCATTCTATTTAAATTGTACTTATAAATACATTTAATATCTTAATTTTATACGAATATTTATTATACATAATAAACTATTTAAGCCTGCTCCAAAGTATTGTATACAAAGTGAATAACATACCACGTTTGTGTAATCATACCGAAAACCAAAATGTATCGAGTTACTCGTAACAATCATACCACATTCATCATATATCTTCATCTAACCCATTTATTTTCTTTGCTAGCTAGCATACGGGAAGCAATGTCATAGTTAGGAAATTTAGAAGAATTTTTAGGAGGAAACAAAATCCAATAAGTCTGATTGCAAAAAGAGGTGCCATACAAACAAAACAGATGGGAGACTAATTGCACTCTCAACTTGACCAAACAGAATACCAAATTTAAGATGGAAAAGTTTACTAGAACTCCTGTCTATCCATCAACTGCTGTAGCATATCATAAAATATAGGTTTCAAGCTTATTCTAATAAAAGGGCCAAGAGAAGCCAGCATTCAAGTATCGCAACAAGCCTACAGATGAGACAAGGAGTTTGCCACATCAATCACAAACCGGTATTTGACATCAGATTTAGCAAGCCTTTCCATCGCTGTGTTGATTTCTTCCATCCTGATCAGCTCAATATCTGCAGTAACATTGTGCTTGGCACAGAAGTCTAGCATCTCCTGTGTCTCTTTCATCCCTCCTATGTTACTTCCCCCAACAAGCTTCCGCCCTAAGAGTATGATCCATTTATTTTAGTCAACAAAGAAATCCCAAGATCCTGGAAATTTAAATTATGGTGGGCTTATCTATGCCCTCAGATATCATTTGAAAAGAACAATTTTAACCTTTGTTGCAGAAAAGAGAGTTTAGGTCCTAGTCCTACCATAATGAATTTTATCTTTTTTGTTTTAATTATTGAACAACCTTTAATTTTTCCCTAGTATGTCAACATCACAACAATTAGGCTAAATTCAACACTCCTTACTACGGTATATTGACGTGCTTGTTGATAATGTGGCTTACCGAAAGCTAAAGGAAAAATAGGCAGATCTAGGGGCTTCTCAGGCAAGCCCACAGTGACCAGCTTCCCATTCACCTTCAGCAGACCAAGCAGTGGAACCAGAGAATGAACTGCAGACACTGTGTCAATGATGTAATCCATTGTACCCATAGCTACCTGCAAACCGGAAGGGCAAATTAACGGGATTCTATAAACAAATAAATTGCTTCTTAGGAATGCTGATTTTTGTAGAATGATAGAACACGCATCATAACATCCAACACAGACAACTCCAAGATATGAATAATATTAACAGCTTAATTAGTGTAATCTAAACATTAATGATTGTATAAACATCTAAAGCATGAATCCTAACTTCATTGCTCTTCATTCATCAACAAATTAGGAGCAATTTCATGTGGGTTATAGGACTGTCCCTTGCATTGCATATAAGTTCTGCACCGCAAGTTTAAACACATCCCAAGCTGAAATCAACCACAAATTTGAAGTTAAGCCATGGCTGAAAATTGGACCAATCCCCTACAGACAGCCAATGGATCAGATCAATTAATGAGCTTACAGCACAATTCTACTTGATTAGGTTACGAATAATCATTTCCACAAGTTAAAACTTATGGGTACCTAGACACCACCCAGCTCCAATTTTGATTCCACTAATTTTCAAGCTAGTTATCATATACCTTCATCTTTGCAGTGTCATTGGTAACAAGGAATGAATCAGCACCAAGTCTATTGATTGCTTCACTCTCCTTCTTTGGAGAGGTACTAATGACAGTAACTTTCAACCCAAAGGCCTTACCAATCTTCACAGCAACATGACCAAGCCCACCAAGTCCTGACACACCCAAATGTTTCCCGGGCTCAGTCATTCCGTAATATTTCATTGGGCTGTACACAGTGATCCCAGCACACAATAGTGGTGCACCAGCATCAGGGGCCAAGTTATCAGGAAAGCGGAGTACAAAGCCCTGATCAACGACAATCATGTTAGAATAACCACCATAAGATCTTGTCCCATCCTGTGAATTGGAGTTGTAAGTAAATATCACAGATGGGCAATAATTCTCCAAGTTCTGCTCGCAGCACTCGCATTTCTTGCATGAGCCAATAATTACCCCAACCCCAACACGGTCACCCACTTTGAATCTCTTCACATTTTTCCCGATTTTTGTGGCAATGCCAACAATTTCGTGCCTGCAGAAGAAAAGTAAGATATATTATCTACATAGGTTCCTACAACATACATAAGCAATGTAACCTATCAAACAACCAATGTTTACTACATCTGTCGAACATTTAAATTTCAGTACAAAATTGAGATATCTGAAACCTATTAGTTAGCTTAAATTACATTTCCTGCACAAATATCTGTGGAACATGCATGAACAGAATCAAAATCAAGAAACTGTATGTATTCGTATATCTACTAATGGTAGCTTAAGCAGGTCCAGGTGCATATGCACTGTCCCAGAAAAATGAAGCTCAAGTGTCATATACTGCTCTGAATGATAGGAGTCTTGAAAAGGTGGAAATTTTTCTATCTGATTGCACAAGAGTGAAAAAAAGGGACACAGACCAAAAAGGAGGAAAAGTTTCTAATCTGAATGATTGCATAATGCTCAACAAGTCTTGTCACTCATGGACTAGTAACAATATTGACCCCAATCAGGTTCTCTTGTAATGCTCAATCAATATATTTATGCTATTTGTGCAAGCTGATGTTGTTAGTTCTTCCATGCAAAAGATTCACCATATAAAATTGCAAAGAAATGTTTGATTTTTCTTAAATGAGTAAAGCGAATGACTTCAAAGCGAGCAAGAAACATAATACAGCATAAACATGACAAAATATGAGAACGATAACAATGTAGCTAAATTTAATATATTCCTTAATATTAAAAGATAAATAAGTATTGACTCCCCTGATTTTCCATTCAATAGCATTGCAACTATCAAAGAAACTAGTATAATAAATATATATAACTTAAAATTTACATGTTAAGGGATAAGCATCATACCCAGGAACAACAGGGTATCTGGTAAAACCCCAGTCGTTTTTAGCAGTATGCAAGTCAGAATGGCAAACCCCACAATAAAGGATTTTTACAGTGACATCATCATCGCCATTCTCCCTGCAAATAATACAATCAAAGACTCAATATGAGAAAAAACATTACCCAAAGAAAAAGAAAACAATGGGATAAATCAATCTAGTAGCAGTATCTTTTTTATCTGAATTGCCTAATAAATGAAAAAACCGCATCCTGTCATGTACATTAACCTTACAGATATCCAAAGTTTAGAGAGCTAATTGGACCATTCACTTCAATGAAAATTTAGTAAGCTACTCTTACACCTGCTCACTCAAATAGCGTAATTCAGAAACATTAGCAAAATATATGAAGGAAAAAAAATGACATATTTACTTAGGATGATATTGAGATTTTAATGGACATGTAATTATCCCAAAAAGTAAAAGGTAAATGGGTATTTTCATTCCACGCACTTCCTATTTAAAATTTTACTGATTTAAATTACATTTTTAAATCTTTGCTAAACAAGTCCTCAACTTAATTAAAACAGTGAATTTCTAGCCCCAATAAGAAGAGACTGGTTATGGCACACCGGCGTTACACACTGCAAAAACTGTGGGTTCCGCCCACGTTTTATATCCGATTTATAATGTAGTTAATTTTGAACGACACTGTTGGAGTCCATGCGTTACTCATTATTGCCTACAAAAGTTAATAATAAAAAAAACGTGGACTCCATGGCTCGAATAAGGCAAATTCTCAACCAAATCGGCGAGGCCAACATTTGATGAATGCAAACTTCTTTTTTGGAAATAAAACGATGGTGCTGGTTCACAATAACCAAACTAGCACTGTTGTTCGACACACTAATGATGATTTCAGTTCAGAATAGATGAGATTATTAAATGACAATAATTGTTGCTTAGGATTGGGAAAAAAAAACCCATCAATAGTTGAATCAAAATATCAGCAGTTTCCGTTGATTTAGTATGGATTTGCACTGCCATTTCAAATAAAATACTTGATTTCTGTTTCTATGTCTCTCTCTTATTTTTAAATATTTGACTTGAAAAGCTTGATGTAAATTATTATATTCTTTAAAATGGCAGTGCAAAATTATATTTTATCAAGAAAATGACATGCAAATCTCATGCTAAAAACAATATAATTATGCCCCCGATCATCAAGATCATAGATACAAAAGATCTCTCATGATCAGATTCACACAAAAAGTATTGCAGAGTTTCAGGTTTATTAAGCCATTGAGAAAATCAGCTACTGTTTGGATACAAACATGAATGTTTGTTAAAAATCAAAAGGAATGTGAAGGGGCCAAAAAAAAACAGCAAATGAAAAATGGTAAAGATAGTAGTAGTACCTTCTAGAGAAAGGGAAGGGGGAAAAGGTCCCAGAGTTATCTCTTACAGCCCAGCCCAAAACCTTTTGTGGGTGTTCTGATTCTGGTGTTTTTGCCATTCTCTCGCTCTCTCTATCTTGACGGGTCTAATATCACCAAATAATCTACGGAGTAGTGGGAGACTGAGTTCGTATAAATAGAACGGCAAGGAATAGGGAAGAGCGGTTATTTTTTGGGTTTTTTTTTTTCAAAAGACACCTTGTATTTTTTAGTTAATCTTATTTACCACCCCTATTCTTGTAATTGAGTACTTGACGCAATCGATAATAGAGAATTGGCCTAAAACAAACGTGATGTACGTCATTGTTTTTTCAGTAATTTCAAACAGGTTTATGGATGCAATTCTGCTGTCAATAAATAACTCAGCAATTATTCAGAGCATCTGGATATCTTTTTGTTACAGGTAGATTTATTGCCAAGCAAGCAGTAACAATGAACCATTGTATTCACTGTATATATATTTCTAGTACTGTATGAGACATCTCATTAACGCTGGAAAATTAAAGCCATTCAGTACAACCCGCAACCACCACAACGGCTAGGATTAACAGCACTTTAGAAAATCATACTTTATTAATAAACAGAATCTCTTACTATATAAATGCATTAAAGGACAACAGCATCCAGGACCAATGACAGTATTTCCGCCACCTTCTTAGATAAACCATGATAATATTCAAAGTATCTTACATGCATTTTATCACTAGTTTGATCGATACATTGAATATTATATACATGGAGTTTGTGATATACTGTTATTTTCATAACATCACACTAACATGTAACGTTAGGGTTTTTTTTCTCTTTATTTTTTATGTTTAGTATGACAGTTTTGTACTGGAAAAACTCATCAGGATAAGAGAGAAAAGAGGACATAACTTAGATTTATAGTAAACTTAATATATCGCTATCATAACCTGTTAGGTTTGTCAAGTCCATACCATTGTCCAACTATATCTAAGTCTATTAAATGTATTTAGTCTATCCACTAGATACAAAATCTTTAGAATTATATTTAGATTTTATATCTAGTCTATCCACGCGTCTCAACCGCACCAACACATGAGACTTTGAGATGTATTACAAAATCTTTAGAATTATATAAAAGTTGTGACGCTAAGACGCGTATTAATGCTGTCTTTAAGACTTTATTTGTCCCCAGTTGATTACTTTAGGTTCTGGCAAATATTCTTTCAGATTACTCAAAGTCTCTAAAACTCTCTAAGAGCAAAATCATATATTCTTCTTTGAGTTCTTTTTTTAAACAATGAAGAAGATGACTCTATAATTTTCAGAAGTAGTAGTAGAAGAAGAAGAAATTTTATAAAAATGAAAAGTAGTTATAGATTTTAATTGAACTTCCAACAGTCAGAAAGTGAAGAGTTATGATATAAAAGCGCAGCTCTTGAAGAAAGAACATAACACTTTAAAAAAATATATATGGCTATTGGAATTCAAAATTTCAAAAATAACGAGCATCCAGACGACTGAATGAACGTCTTAAAAGGAAAATCATATCAAATGTTGAGTATCCAGTCGAGTGGACAGTTTATCCAGTCGATTGGATCCTTTTTTTTTATAACAAAACTCCAACAAGTTCATGACAGATCACCAGTAAAATCAACCTCACTGTAACACGACTCAAACCCAAATATTTTTAATATATAAGAAGAACGAGCCTCAACACAAGCAAACATTAGCACAACCAACCATATAAAAAAAAAAAACAGATTCTTACAAGAGAAGTTTTTGTCTAGCACATGACCATAAAAAAATACATGTCACAAGGTTTAGTCATTGAATGGTGTGAAAAGAGAGAAAAAAATAAATATTTCTCTTTCATACAATAATAAATTGAATTCTTGTACCATATATTATTCACGGACCAGAATTAAACAAGAACTTTTCTTCAAACAGACACCTATAATACTTTTATCACTTTCCAAATAATCAGAATGTTATTCAATTTAAACATAATAAATACAGGGGACTAAGCTTTGGGTTTGTACCCTTTATCACTAAATCTTTATCATATTAAAACAAATAAATCAAACCATTACTACAACTCTCCTAGAGAAGCTTTGCTGTAGGATTTGGTGGCAATAAATAAACAATAGGAAGTTTCCCACAACCATAGTCAACTGCATTAAAACCCGAAGAAAAAAGGGACCTATAGAAAATCACATCTCTCAACAACTTCTTCCACCAATTAGACCCACTCTGTTGGGCCCACCCAGATAAGTATGATCCCATGATTAACCAAGCAACACGCCACCGCCTTTTAACCTTCAATTGCTTGAGCTGTGTCCTTTGTAACAAGCTTTCTCCCGCTTTCGATAAAAGATTTACTAATGTGTCGGTCGAGTACAACTTCATCCTCCAGTGCAGAACCATCACCTTGTGCTAAGTCAGGTGTCATTGGGTGCATCGTATCACCAGCTAATGTCATGTTTTCTTGACTTAGATTGCTTAAAATAATGTTCCAGGGATACCTGAACATCAATGGAGCCCATGACAATATGGAAAGGTCGGCGTATCGGACGACATTTAGGTATTCAGAAAGGGAATCCTTTAGCATAGTTCTCAATTACTTCTTTTCGTATTTCTTCTGAATTTGTTGTCCTTGAAAACAAATAAGGGTAACATGTAGATTATTATTTCATGAGAACTGCACTTTTACATGATGGGTTATATATCGTGTGACTAACGTAATGATCATGAAAATATAGGCATTATCAGTAAAATTACTTAATAATTATTAATAAAATTTTAGATCAGGTGTAAAAATGAGGTTTTACACCCAGTCCAAAATAAGAATTTCACAGTGATCATCAATCCGCTATCCCTTTGTCCATTTGGTTCAATTCGTAGTTTTTGTGGTTTTAGACCAGGAAAATTGGTTAATATAACGGGTTTGAATAAAAATTTAGGTCAAATTTTAAAAAGGTTGGGCTTGAAAAATTTAAAAAATAAGACAGACTAACCCAATATGTTAGATATATTACATTTAATATATTTAATTATTTATATGTTAAATGATATATATTTCATGTAATCTATAGTGTTAGTGTTAAAATTATTTTATTGTAACATTCCAATTTATGAAAAATATATAAAAAAACACAATAACATGGAGTAAGAATATTTTTAAATTTTTTTTTCACATAATATTGTATTTTGGGTTAATTTGAAATAAAAGAAAAAAAATGGATTTGATGAGCTAGTTTGGGCTTCGTCTAACTTATTAAGACCAGACTTTAACAAAGGTTAAAACCCAAATTCTAGAATTGGGCCGACCCAGCCCATATCTATTAAATCTGAAATTTAATGTACTCCCAATCCAAACTCGACTTTACCAAGCTCTACATGAAAAAGTTGCGGGGAGCAAGAAATGCTAACCTTTATATGGAGTGTCACAAGTCATTAACCAACAAACCTCATTTTCACAGAGGGGAGCAAAACCAGCTCTTTTGCCAATATTGACAAATTGGTGGACCTCTTGGGAAAGCCCATGTACGAGCCCACAGACTGCTGAACGACATGAATCCACAAGTTATACCCCCACCAAAAAAGAAAAAAAGAAAAGAATTTAAACCAAGAGCCTAAAATTTTTTATCCAAAAAAAAGAGCCTAAAATTAAGCATGATAAATGTGGCCAAACATTGATTAATTTGGTGGATTACTTAATAATTAAAGAGTATTTGCCACATTAATTGTTATAGGTATCATTTGAGAGGGTTTATGAAATGATTTTTGATAAATAGAAATTAAATCATACACTTAAATAAACTGTTTATAAAACAGTTTATGAAATAATAAACGACTAAATTTGTTTAAGAAAAATTATTTTTATTGTTAATTTACCAAACATTAAATAATTTAAAATACATTTGGTTATTTATAAAATGATTTATGTTTTTTATAAACAAAAATTAGTTCAAACATTCTTTAAAAAAAATTTATGAAATGACTTCTGTTTTTTAAAAAACAACATTCACTGTTGTTTTAATAAACACTAGACAGTTTATAGCTACATGCTTACGTTGCTCTTTTACTAAAACTTTTAAAAACGGTTTATGAAATAGGTTTTGTTTTTGAAAAACTGTTTTCACCGTTATTTTATCAAATATTAAACAGTTTATAACTCTACTTATTTATCATAAATCGTTTTAAAAACTATAAAATAAATCATAAATCATTTTATTGTTACTGTTTTATTATAGTTGCTTTAAAACCATTAATCATTTTTACTACTGTGCCCAAAAAAAAAAAGGGAAAAGGGAAAGAAAAAAAAGACCATTCTTTCATCATTGTTTTAGCTAAACATTTTAGCAGCTTACCTGTTGGTTCCAGTGTAGGAGACCTCTTGAGTAGCTCCAGGAGCAACATTAGTTATTAATCCCCTAATCATAAGAGAAACAATTTTTTTCTTCTTTTAAAAAATGTATGGAGTATTAACGCAAATGAATAAAATGACAAAGGAACATGCCATTGCCAAGATCTACACGGGCGAGCCAAGCTTTTAGATATAGGCCTGGCCAGAGCTGCACCTGTGACTCGTAGCCCAACTCTCTTCAGTGCTACCACCGTGGCCCAGACCCATTATCCCTTGCCCAACTCTCACCTGTTACTACCTTCTCTCATTCCTCTCACCTTTTTTCATATTCTCGCACAAGTGTTTTTTTTCTTTTCATGTTCTCATCGGCAATTTTATTGAGTTATAAATTAATATTTTTGTTCGCCAATGGCATTGTTGCACAGAGGGGCATATTAGTCTAGAATTAAACTATCAAAGGGGTCTAGGCTTTATATTATCACATCTTTCTCACAAATGGGCCTAGTAGTGTCTAATATTAATGACATATGAAGCGTTGGGATCATATTGGAATTAGGATCCAAAGGAAATTTGGGCATTTATTACTTGGATCATATTTACGATTTATTTACATATTCGAATAAATATAAATTTAAAAGGTATAAATTCTGCAATTGTGGCTTGTATGGGCTTTCTTATAATTTGGATATGCTATTTTGGGCTCAATCTATTAGGAATAGGTTTACATAGTTATGGTTCATTTACATTGCTAGAAACAATGAACTAAACATTTTAGAATTCAATCAAGCATCGAAAACAAATCAATCAATGGGTTTTCTCCTTTTTAATTTATTAAAAAAGGGTTTATGTGGAACCCAATGCTGACTAAAAGGAATGTTTCACCAACACGAGTTAATTAACTATGTCTACTGTAATTATTTTAACGAAAATACACAAAAATGTGTAAGTTATAACCTTCGAAAATAATTAGTTTATTTCAAAATTTAATTTTTCTTAAGTGTCCCATTTTATACTTGGAACAAAGCGTATTTCATTTGGATCATGATAAATTCTACTTTAGAAATCACCAACTATAAAAAAATAGGATAAAAGTGTATTATAAATTGTAGGAAAGAGGAAGTTATTTCAATTAACACGAGTAAAACTTCTTTAGGGTATTATTTGGCCTTTACGGCTCCGTTTTAGGAAATTATCTTTTTGATTTTGACGTAACTATTTGAAACCTAGTTCGTGACAAATTTTCAAAAGATATAACCATCGTAACTATTTTAGTGAAAATGCACTAAAACATGAGATATAACCTTCGAAAATAGACAATTTATACCAAAATTTGATTTTTCCAGACCTTCTTATTTTTAATTTAGACCAAAGTGCATTTTAATTAGATGATGATAGTCGATTTCTTTCATAATTTGATTTTTCTAGATCATAAAATTTTCACTTAAATCAAACATATTTAACTTAGATCATGTTTAATTCTACTTTCGAGGTTATTGGTCTTAAAAAAATATGATAAAAGCGCATTACAAAGAAGAAAAAAATTTGATTAAAACAAACAAATTTTTTGGTGGTATAATTTGATCTTCTGACAAATTATAAAGGTTTGGTTTTATACGGGCGACTGTAATGTTGTTTAGAGGATAAAACTTGGGCCCTTTGAGTTAAGGTTGATGTCTGCTTCAGGTACAATGCCCTTTCATCCCGTCATTTATTTGTACTTTTTTCTTTTATTTATTAATAAACGGTAAGGGTTTTGCCAAACTTCCCTCCACCTCAACTAGGTGTTTCTAAAAAAAAAAAAAAAAAAAAAAAAAGAGGGGACTGACATACATAAATATAAAAATGGGATAACGTGTATATATATAAAAAAATTTAGTATAAGTCATAAAGAACCTTTTGAATCACTACATTACTTGATTTGAAAAGTTTAAATCTTTAATGATTATCATGATTGAGTTGTAAAAAATACAATTTTTTGAATAGATATCTTATATCGAGCTGAATTCTTTTTGGTTAAAAAAACCTATTTCTAATTGCTACGGAACAATTAGAATGGAAATTGTTTTGACAATTGTGAATGTGCTTATATATCATCTTATAATTCAAATTCTAAATGTTGTAGTAACACTTATTGGAGTATTATTTGTTCTTTTTTATTATAAAAATACTCTTTTACTTATCTAATAAAATATATTTAGGAATTTTTTGAGAGGAAACAAACATGTAAATTCAATTCAACCAAGTTCCTACAGGTCACCTGAAACAAAGATTTTCAGGAAAAGATATTGGAAAGTTAAATCGATAAAGATATGACACTCCATTAGGGCATTTGGAATGAACACTCGTTTAACTGACTTAAATGGCTGCTACGACTGGTTATAGACTTTCAGTACCAATTACAATATCATTTAGAATGATATTTTAAAATAAATAAATGATAAATTATAAGAGATTTTTCAAGATCGTTACTGATCTGTGTTCCAATATGAAAGCTCCATGTGAAATTGTTAGAAAAATGAACATAAACCTTATCTTCTAATTAACTTTGCTGTGAATTTCAAATGGATCACCAATTCCCTTCCCCTGCTTCTCTACACTACAGAAAATCCTTCCCACCTATTTCTCTTTCAGCTCTCTCAGGCTCCGTGTGTCTCCTTAGTCCATATCATATATACATAATTCACAGTACCCTGTCCAATAATTTTTTGGCGGGAATCATTACCGGAAAATTTTCTAAGCTGCCCAAGATAATCCATGCTATCCTTGCTACAATGCGCCACCCTTCTTTCCCTCCTTCACCAACCCCTCATTTCTTTCGAAAAACCCGCTATGGACAAAACCAACTTAAAGCAAACCATACTAGAGGCAACCACAATATCAAAGATCTAAAAAATACCAACCTATTCAGGTAAGCAATCAACCCTCTTTCTCATCAATCTTTACCTTACACTATGTGTAAACGCTGGTCGTGTGCAAGAAAGGACCTGTTCGATGGAAACTCTTATTTCTTGGACTATTCTCATTTCTGGGTAGGCAAGACACGGGCTTGTTTGCGAGGCATTGGTGTTGTTTAGAGACATGTTATGTGGAAGCAGAGGTGGGGTGGCCTGATTCTTATGTTTATACGCTTTGCGTGTCGGGAGGTGGGGGATTTGGGTTTCGAGAGGGGTGTTCACGGGCATGTGTTCAAGAAAGGATGTATAGTTGATAGGTTTATGGAGAATACGTTGGTTAATATGTATGCCAGTTGTGGGTACCTTGGGGATACTGTTGTTGTCTTTGATGGGATCGAGCGAACTGACTTGGTTGCTTGGAGCTCCATGCTAAGTGGGCATGTGAAGAACGGGTTTGAGAAAGAGGGATTGGAGATTTTTCTTGATATACTTTGGAATGAGGTTGAGTTAGATGCTTTTGTTTTTTTAATGGTGATTAAGGCATGCACAAATCTGGACGATGTAGATTTTGGAATACAGATAGATTGCTGTATAATTAAGATGGGTTTGGGGTATTATTCTTTTTTGGAAAACCGTCTGATCGATTTTTACGCAAAATGCAGGGATTTAGAGGGATTGAAACAAGCTTTCAGCCAGATGTATGACAAAGTTTTTAGGGATCTGTTTTGGAAAATGATCTTTTTGGTTTAGATATAAATTTTTGAAACCTAGTTCGTAGTAAATTTTCAAAGTAAATGACCATCGTAACTATTCTAGCGAAAATACACAAAAAATGTAAGCTATAACCTTTGAAAATGGCTAGTTTTTTTTCTTTTCATAATTTGATTATTCTAGATCATCTCATTTTTCACTTTGATCAAAGCGTATTTCACTTGGATCAAAGTGCATTACAAATTGTAGGAAAGATGAAGAGAATTTGATTAACATGAGCAAAACTTCTTAAGGTATAATTTGGTCTTTAGGGCATCATTTTGGGAAATGTTTTTGGTTTTGACGTAACTTTTTGAAACCTAGTTCGTGACAAATTTTCAAAGTAAATGACTATCTTACCTTCGAAAAGGGCTAATTTCTTCCATCATTTGATTTTTCTATACCATCCCCTTTTTACTTGGATCAAAGCGTATTTCACTTAGATCATACTTAATTCCACATTCGATGCCACCAGCCCCAACAAAAAGGGATAAAAGTGCATGTAAAAATGGTAAGAAATAGCGAGAGAATTAATTAACACGAGCAAAACTTCATGGTATAATTTGGCCTTAAGAGCTCCGTTTTGGGAAGTGATAATTTTTTTTACTAAAATTTTTGAAACCTAATTCGTGATAAATTTTCAAAGAAAATGACCATTGTAACTATATATAACCTTTGAAAATAGTCTATTTAATCCAAAATTTGATTTTTCTAGACCTTCCCATTTTAAACTTGTACCAAAGCATACTTCACTTTGATTTTGATAAGTTCCACTATCAAGGTCACCTGCAATCAAAAAATAAGATCATAGTATATTACAAATTGTAGGAAAGAGGAAGAAAATTCGATTAACATGAGCAAAACTTCTTGAGGGTATAATTTTGCCTTCAGGACTCCGTTTTGGGAAATGATCCTTTGGTTTTGACGTAACTTTTTGAAACCTAGTTCATGGAAAATTTACAAAAGAAATGTCCATCGTAACTATTTTAGCGAAAATACACAAAAAAAACATGAACTACCTTCGAAAATGACCAGTTTCTTTCAAAATTTAATTTTCTTAACAATCCCATTTTTCACTTGGAACAAAGCGTATTTCACTTAAATCATGATAAATTCCACTTTCGAGGTCATCAACCAAAAAAAATAGAATAAGAGTGCATTACAAATTATGGGAAAGAGGAAGAAAATTCGATTAACACAGAAAAATTTCTTGAGGGTGTAATTTGGCCTTCAGGGCTTCGTACTGATCCATTTTGTTTTTATGTAACTTTTAAAAACCTAGTTTGTGGCAAATTTTCAAAAGAAATGACAATTGTAACTATTTTAGCGAAAATGAACAAAAAACATGACTTTAACTTTAGAAAATAGTCAGTTTCTTCCAAAATTTCATTTTTCTAAACCATCCCATTTTTCACTTGGACCAAAGCATATTTCACTTAGATCGTGATAAATTCCACTTTCAATGTCACCAGCCATAAAAAAAAATGGCATTACAAATTGTGGAAAAGATGTGAACGATTCGAGACCTGTCAATCACACGAATTATAAACAGAAAAAAATAAGATACAATATACCCAGGTTCACCCCAGAATAGGGCTACATCCTATCAGAAGTTTCACTATAATCAACCTCGCAAATCTCTCGTTACAATGTGCGCTAAGTACATAAAGAGTATTTATAAGCAACTTAAGATGTCCTAATTAGGGTTTTCGCTCTGCTGCAAAACTATGAACTAATTAGGTTTCTAACCACTCACTGGGGAGTGGAACCAATGGTCGTCAGGGGTTCAACAGATCTGAACCCGTGAAGTATGCACCAACTCTAACAAGATGAAGAGAATTCGATTAACATGAGTAAAACTTCTTGATGGTATAATTTGTCATTCAGGGTTCCATTTTGGGAAATAATCTTTTTGGTTTTGATGTAACTTTTTGAAACTAGTTCGTAGCAAATTTTCAAAGAAAATGACCATCGTAACTATTTTAGCGAAAATACCCCAAAAAAATGGACGATATAGCCTTTGAAAATGGCTAGTTCTTCCAAAATTTGATTTTCTAGATCATTATATTTTTCACTTGAACCAAAGCGTATTTCACTTAGATAGTGTTTAATTCCACCAAGGTCACCAACCCTAAAAAAAAAAATGATAAAAGTGCATTACAAATTGTAGGTTAAAGGGAGAGAATTCGATTAAGACGAGCTAAATTTCTTGAGGCTATAATTTGGCCTTTAGGGATTCGTTTTAGGAAATGATCCATTTTGTTTTGGTGTAACTTTTTGAAACCTAGTTCGTGACAAGTTTTCAAAAAAAATTACCATCGTAACTACTTTAGCGAAAATACACAAAAAAATGAGCTATAACCTTCGAAAATTGCAAGTTTCTTCCAAAATTTAATTCTTCTAGACCATCCCATTTTTTACTTGGACCAAAACGTATTTCACTTAATTCATGTTTAGTTTCACTCTCGAGGCCACGAGCCCTAAAAAATAAGTTAAATATGCATTACAAATTGTAGAAAAGAGAAATAATTCGATTAACACAAAAAAAAAAACTTCTTAAGAGTATAATTTGGCCTTCAAGATCCATTTTGGGAAATGGTCCATTTTGTTTGACATAACTTTTAGAAACCTAATTCGTGGGAATTTTTTTAAACAAAATGATCTTAGTAACTATTTTAGCGAAAATACACAAAAAATGAGTTGTAAACTTAAAAAATTGTCAGTTTATTCCAAAATTTGATTTTTCTAAACCATCATATTTTCACTTCAAAATATATTTCACTTAGATCACGATAAATTCCATTTTTTTGGTCACTAGCTATCAAAAAATAGGATAAAAGTGCATTATAAATTGTAGGAAAGATGAAGAGAATTCGATTAACATGAGCAAAACTTCTTGAAGTTATAATTTGGCCTTCAGAACTCTATTTTGGGAAATGATTCTTTTGGTTTTGAAGTAACTTTTTGAAACCTAGTTTGTGAAAAATTTGAAAAGGAAATGTACATTGCAACTATTATAGAGAAAATGCACAAAAATGAGTGAGCTATAACCTTCGAAAATATCAAGTTTTTTTCAAAATTTTATTTTTCTTGATCATCCCATTTTTCACTTGGAACAAAGCCTATTTCACGTAGGTCATGATAAATTCCACTTTCGAGGCCACAAGCAATAAAAAATAGGATAAAAGTGTTGTAGGAAAGAGGAAGAGAATTCAATTAACACGAGTAAATCTTCTTTAGGGTATTATTTGGCCTTCAGGGCTCCGCTTTGGGAAATGATCTTTTTGGTTTTGATATAACTTTTTGAAACCTAGTTCATGGAAAATTTTCAAAAGAATTGACTATCATAACTATTTTAGCGTAAATGTACAAAAAAACGTGAGCTATAATATTCAAAAATAGTCAATTTATACGAAAATTTAATTTTTCTAGACCATCCAATTTTTAACTTAGATCAAAGCGTATCTTACTTATATCATGATAAATTCCATTTTCGAGGTCACCAACCATTAAAAAAAATGATAAAAATGCATTACAAATTCCAGAAAATGGGGAGCGAATTCGATTAACACGAGCAAAACTTATTGAGGGTATAATTTAGCCTTCAGGATTCTGTTCTGGGAAATGATTCTTTTTGTTTTGACGTAGCCTTTTAAATCTAGTTTGTGGCAAATTTGCAAAGTAAATGACCATCGTAACTATTTTAAAGAAAATACACAAAAACTTGAGTTATAATTTCGAAAATGACCAGTTTCTTTCATTATTTGATTTTTCTAGACCATCCCATTTTTCACTTGTATCAAAGTGTATTTCACTTAGATCATGTTTAATTCCACTTTTGAAGCCACTAGCCCTAAAAAATAGGATAAAAATGCATGTACAAATTGTAAGAAAGAGGAAGAGAATTCGATTAACACTAGCAAAACTTCTTGAGGATATAATTTGGCTTTAAGGACTCCGTTTTGGGAAAAGATCATTTTTTAAGTAATTTTTTGAAAACTAGTTCTTCATAAATTTTCAAAGGAAATGACTATCATAATTGTTTTAGTGAAAATGCACGAAAAACGTATAACCTTAAAAAATGGCCAGTTTATCCCAAAATATGATTTTTCTAGACCTTCACATTTTTAACTTGTACCAAAGAGTACTTCACTTTGATCATGATAAATTCTACTTTCGAGGTCACCAACCATCAAAACATAGGATAAAAGTGTATTACTAATTGTAAGAAAGAGGAAGAAAATTCGATTAATCCGAGCAAAATTTATTGAGGGTATAATTTGGCTTTCAAGACTCCGTTTTGAGAAATGATCCATTTGGTTTTGCATAACTTTTTGAAAACTAATTCGTGAAAAAATTACAAAGGAAATTTGCATTGTAACCATTTTAGCGAAAATGCACAAAAATCGTGAATTACTTTCGAAAATGGCCAATTTCTTTCAAAATTTGATTTTTCTTGACAATCCCATTTCTCACTTAGAACAAAGTGTATTTCACTTAGACCATGATAAATTCCACTTTTGGGGTTACCAACCATAAAAAATAGGATAAAAGTGCATTACAAATTGTAGAAAACATGAACAAAATTTGATTGACACAAGAAAACTTCCTAAGGGTATAATTTCGCCTTTAGGGCTTCGTTTTTGGAAATAATCCATTTTGTTTTTATGTAACTTTTAAAAACCTCGTTTGTGGAAAATTTTCAAAAGAAATAACCATCGTAACTACTTTAGCGAAAATACACAAAAAACATGACTTAAAACCTTAGAAAATGGTTAGTTTCTTCCAAAATTTGATTTTTCTAGACTATGCCATTTTTCCCTTGGACCAAAACATATTTTACTTAGATTTGAATAAATTTCACTTTCAATGTCACTAGCCATAAAAAAATAGCATAAAATTGCATTACAAATTATGAGAAAGAGGAAGAGAATTCGATAAACACAAGCAAAATTTTTTTATGTTATAATTTGGATTTCAGGGTTCCATTTGGGAATTGATCTTTTTGGTTTTTATGTAACTTTTTGAAATCTAGTTTGTGGCAAATTTTTAAAATAAATGACCATCGTAACTATTTTAGCGAAAATGCACAAAAAATGGACACAACCTTTGAAATTTGTCACTTTCTTCTAAAATTTGATTTTGCTAGATCATCCCATTTTTTACTTGGACCAAAGCATATTTTACTTAGATAATGTTTATGATAAAAGTGTATTACAAATTGTAGAAAAATGAAGAGAATTTGCAACACGAGCTAAATTTCTTGTGGTATAATTTGGCATTCAAGGCTTCGTTTTGGGAAATGGTCCATTTTATTTTGATGTAATTTTTTAAAACCAAGATCGTGACAAATTTTTAGAGGAAATGACTATCGTAACTATTTTAGTGAAAATACAAAAAAAAAAACGCGAGATATAACTTTCAAAAAATGCCAATTTCTTTCAAAATTTGATTTTTCTTGACCTTCATATTTTTCACTTGGAACAAAGTGTATTTCACTTAGATCATGATAAACTCCACTATGGAGGTCACCAGCCATAGAAAAATAGGAGAAAAATGCACAATAAATTGTAGGAAAGAGGAAGAGAAGTTGTTTAACACCAGCAAAATTTTTTGAGGGTACAATTTGTCCTTCAAGGCTCCGTTTTGGGAAATGATCCATTTGGTTTTGACTTTTCTTTTTGAAACCTACTTCGTGGTAAATTTTCAAAGGATATGATCATCGTAACTATTTCAGCAAAAATGCAAAAAAATATGAGCTAATAACCTTCAAAACTGAAGTGTTTCTTCCAAATTTTTTTTTCTCTAGACCATCCCATTTTTCACTTTGACCAAAATATATTTCAATTAAATCATGTTTAATTCCATTTTCGTGGTCACCAGACCTAAAAATGATAAAAGTGCACTACAAATTGTAGGAAAGAGGAAGAGAATTTGATTAACACGAACAAAATTTTTTGAGGGTATAATTTGGCCTTCATGGCTCTGTTTTAGAAAATGATCCACTTTGTTTTGATGTAACTTTTAGAAATCTATTTTGTGGAAAATTTTCAAAGGAAATGGCTATCGCAAATATTTTAGAGATATGAACAAAAAAACGTGTGTTATAACCTTAGAAAATGGTCAGTTTCTTCCAAAATTTGATTTTTCTAGACCATCTAATTTTTCACTTGGACCAAAGTGTATTTCACTTAGATCACGATAAATTCAATTTTTGAGGTCATCTACCATAAAAAAGTAGGATAAAAGTGGATTACAAATTGTAGGAAAGAGGAAAAACATTTAATTAACATGAGCAAAATTTGGCCTTTAGGGCTCCGCTTTAGGAATTGGTCTTTTGGATTTGACGTAACTTTTTGAAACCTAGTTCCTGGAAAAATATCAAAGGAAATAATCATCATGACTATTTTAGCGAAAATGTAAAAAAAAACATGAGCTATAACATGGCAAGTTTATACCAAAATTTGATTTTTCAATACTTTCCCATTTTAAACTTAGAACAAAGTTTATTTCACTTAGATTATGATAGATTCCACTTTTGAGGTCACCTACCATAAAAAAATAGGATCAAAGTGCATTACAAATTGTAGGAAACAAGAAGAGAATTTGGTTAATACGAACAAAACTTCTTGAGGGTATAATTTGGCATTTAGGATTCTGTTCTGGGAAATGATCATTTCAGTTTTGACGTAACTTTTAGAAACCTATTTTTAGCGAAATTCACAAAAAACGTGAACAACCTTCGAAAATGGCCAGTTTCCTTCAAAATTTGATTTTTCTTGACCATCCTATTTTCATTTGGAATAAAGTGTATTGCACTTAGATCATAATAAATTTCACTTTTGAGGTCACCAGTCATAAAAAAAATATGATAAAAGTGCATTAAAAATTCTAGGAAATAGGGAGAGAATTCGATTAACACAAGCAAAACTTTTTTAGGGTATAATTTGGTATTCAGGGTTCCCTTTTGGGAAATGATCCTTTTGGTTTTAACGTAAGTTTTTGAAACCTAATTCGTAAAATATTTACAAAGGAAATGTTCATCGTAACTATTTTAGCGAAAATGCATAAAAAAATAGCCAGTCTCTTTCCAAATTTGATTTTTCTTGACCATCTCATTTTCTTTTGGAACAAAGTGTATTTCACTTAGATCATGATAAATTTCACTTTCGAGGTCACCATCCATAAAAAAGGGAAAAATGCATTATAAATATTAGGAAATAGGGAGAGTGTTGACCCGTATTTGATTTTAATAATGACAAAACAATACTCTAATTGCACTAACAGTTTTATCTAAGTGTTTAAGCGGTAAAAGCATTCAACATCGAAACAAGATGCAAGAACTCAACGCAATTTAGACACCAAAACAAGACATAAGATCTAGAATAGGCAGTAAGGTAATTGAAATAATTGTAAATCTCTTATATTCAATTAAATAGCTTGATCTGTAGCTCAATTTACAAAAGATTTTGACAAAACCAAAATACAAAAAGGTTCTAAGTCAAAAACTGTTTTTGAAAAAGGAAAACTGGGTTGAAGGTCAATTGTAATACCCGTATTCGTAAAGTAAGGGTAAAGAAGTAATTAAATAAATATGATATGAAATTAAAATAATATATATGTGAAGGATTTAGTATGGAATAAAATAATTTTTTAAAAAAAATTCTGGAATCGTCCAGAATTGCAATAAGAGGATAAAGAAAAGAAAAGAAAATTATATATATATATATATATATATTTTCAAAAAAAAAAGGGTGGCAATTGGTGTTATATATATACGTGTATATATACATAATTTCAGTTTATTTACTTCTTTTCAAATCTTCTTTGGATTTCTCCTTTCCTCAATTCAAACTACTCAATTTCTTTAAACACTTGGGGACCCAAAGAAAGGTTGAAAGAGCAAAATTTTGAAGAGTTTTACGGGGGAAGTTTATAGAGAGTCACGAAAAACTATCAAAAAAATAGAAGATAATAACGTAGTGTGTATTTTTGAATTTTTAGCATACATGAAATTTCTCGAAATTCAAAGTGAGAATTTTCAAAGGGTGTGGTTTATAAAGAATTGAAGAAATAATTAGAAATTTAATACAAATATTATGTCAGATGTTGACAATCAACAACTAGGGAAAATTTCTGAGAAGAACGGGAAAGGCAAGGAGGTGATCCACAGGTAGCTTTAAGTGCTATGTGGTGAGTTAGATTTACTTTAAGTAATCTAAATAAAAAAATAAAATATCTACTAATAATATTAAAATAAATTATTAGCTTATGCTTTGTTGGTAGATAAAAAATTGATTGGTAGGTATGATAGAAATTTTGGATATATAAAAAATTATTACATGAGAAATAATATTTTGAAATAATAAGTTGATTTAATAATAAAAGCGATAAGTGAAATTCTTGATGAGTTATGGTTGACGTTTTGATACGAATTATGAGGAGATGAACTTTAGTAGACCTTGACAAGCTTTGATGGATGATTTGATGTGAATTGGGATGGAATTTAGTGGATCTTGACAAGCTTTGATGGATGATTTGATCTGATTTGGGATGAGAGGAATTTAGTCGATTTTTTTTAATATAATTTGAGAAAAATTAGGATAGCCAAAATTAAATATTTGAATTCATGTTTTTTTTTATGCTATTGTTCAGATGCATATTTCATATCATTATTCATATGCATATGCATGAAATAAAAAGAAAAAAATGGGAAGGTAGCCGGTCTAATTGAAAACCATGACAGCCAGTATGTGCTGGAAATAAAAGGGACACCGTGACAGCCGATATATGCTCGAAATAAATACTGTGATAGCTGAGACAAGCTATAAAGAAAATAACCGGGAAGATAGCCTGTCTAAGATAAAAACACGTCGACATGTGGGAAGATGTTCCCTAATAATAATTCATGCATTGCCTCTGTTTTAATTATTGCTTGCATTATTGAAGTGCTGATGTGTGGTGTGTTATTGTGAATTTATTTATAGATAGATGAGTCTCACAGAGAGACAGTTATGGTGATAAGAACCATCTAAATGGTAGACTTTATGATGTGAACCTCATTACGAGGTAATTATGAGATAAATTGATGGTCTTAAGGTGAACCAATAAATAAGAAGAAGAGATTGATAGAGAACGGATCTTATGACATGTGTAGTGATAGTAGAAAGTTATTATCAAGTTTTGTGAAATATATTTGATTTAATATTGAAAGACTATTTATACAAATGAATACTTCTAGTAAATTTAATTCATTGAGCTTGTGGAGCTCATCCCTCATTGTACAATGATTTCAGGTAGTAGATAGGACAAATAGTCTGGTGGGTTGAGAGTCAGACGAAATCATTTTCTATAAGCCAAGTACGTGTCAACATCCTCAGACTAATGAGAAAATAAAATAAAAATTTATTTGTGAATATTCATGCATTTTACGTTGTATATACTGTTTAAAGATCAAATTGATGTATCTCCCCTGTTGAGGATTGATATTAAAGAATTTATATTAGTATTATTTTTATTTGTTGCATATATGTGTCGTGTTGGGATTTTCAAAATGAGAACACACCGTCTCGGGGGTGGCTAACTTGGTACGGGTCGTTACAATTTTGGTATCAGAGCATTAGATTTTATGATTATGTAGACTATATAAAAAGTAAGAAAGTGGAAAATTAAAATAAATTATATTTAAAATAGTCTGAGGATGACACATGGACGCGCTAGAGCTAGAGTTAGAGTTGTTGATTTGAGAGGGCGTGGTAGGCCCCTAATATTTTTGACAAGTCGAGGTTGAGTTTGAATTTGTGGTTCCTAGAAGGGAACATGTTAATAGTATGATTGATATTAGTAATATAATTGATATTAGTAAAGGTATGAGATAATCTAAAGTTGAAAAAAATGAGCTAAGATAAGATCTTGTACATGCTCTTAAGAAAATGAATGTAACAGATGATAGAGTTGGTAGCCAGTAGCATAGACTTGATGAACAGGCTAGAGCAGTGCCTGAGGTTGTTAATCCAGTAATGATAGGCATTTAAAAAGGGGGAAAAGTGAGTTTATGCATGAAATGCAAGGAGATTGTTAAGTTGAATGCCTTGTTGTTTAAAGGATCTATGAATCCTTTTAAGCCTGAGTTTTAGGAGAAACATATAGAGAGATTTAATTGGTATTTTACCAGTAACTGATAGGCAGAGGGTTGCCTTTTCTTCTTTTGAGTTAGAAGAAGAAGCTTTGGAATGATGTAAGGATATTCTTCCCAGGGTAAATACGAATATTGATATACCCTTAACCTGGAATCGGTTTAAGGAAGACTTTCTTGATAAATACTTTCCTTAGACCTTTAGAGCCCAGCAAGATAGAGATTTTATTTGAGACAAATGTGTTGACTGTGGCTTAGTATGATAAAAGATTTGTGGCTTTGTCGAGGTTTGTACCGGAAATGGAAAACCTAAAGGAGAAAAAGTGTAAGAGGTTCATACATGAGGCATACGAATTATGTCAGATTGATGGATAAAACACTTCAAATTGAGAAGGATGTGATAGAAATTAGAGGTAGGAGGAATTAGCAAAAAAGGTCTAGATTTGAGGAACCCAGAGGTGACACCAGTATGAGTGTGCAGGGTGGGAGACCACCCAGAGGAGGCATTCCTTGTTACAGAGAACTGAAGTACAAAGTTGGAGGCAAGTAGGATCTGTTACTTCTGTAGCTCAAAATACTATTGGTGGGACCCTTAGATTTGGGAGACAAGTTATGGAAACTGGGAGTCATGGCATAGGAAGTAAGTATGCCACCAAGGATAAGTGGCAATCTGAGGTAGGATTGAGAGATAGAAGTTTGTTATAGATATATTCAGATAAGATATTTATCCCATAATTGTCAAATTTTGAAGTGCTTTGTGTGTAGAGAAGGTGGACATATCAGTGTTGGGTGATCTTGGTGTAACCCATTCTTTTGCTTCCAATATTCATATGAAGTCTATTGAAGTATTTACTAGTCTTTTGATGTAAAATATTTTTGTTGAAGTTCCCACTAAAGATGGAGTGATAATCATAAATGTTTACAAAGGTTGTATGATTTGTATAAGTGATAAAGAATCTGAATCTGATTTATTATCTTTGAATATGGTTGATTGTTCCAGAAAGAAGGTAGTGTTCAAGATATGGACATGTTGAGCGTAATTTTCAAAGAGAACATAAAATACTCTCGAACTATCTTTTTTTACTCTGGCTACTAGGAGATGGCTAAAAAAGGGTTGTGATTAGTGGTGAAAGATTATTCTAATGTAATTTTGATGAGTTTTCTAGGTTGCCTCCAAGTAAGGAGATTAAATTTCTCTATTGACGTGATGCCAGGATCATCACATATATTTAATAGCACCTTAAAGAATGACGCCAGCTAAATTGAGAGAGTTGAACATACCATTTTAAGAATTTTTGAATAAACAAAAATTTTCAGACCTAATGTATTTGGGGAGCCCCTGTGTTGTTCTTGAAGAATGAAGATGGAACGATAAGAGTGAGTATAGACTGCAGATAGTTGAATAAGAACAAATATCTTTTACCTAGGATAAATAAATTGTGTGAGCAGTACAAGGAGTGAGAGTGTTTTTTAAGATAAACCTGAGATCAAGTTATCACCAATTGAGGATAGATAAGAGAGACGTGCCTAAGACTGCTTTTAGGACACGTTATGGTCATAAACTTCATGTGACGTCATTTGGACTGACTAATGTTCCAGGAAACATTCATGGACTTGATGAATAAAGTGTTAAACTATATCTTAACAAGTTTATGGTTGTATTTGACTTTCTGATATAATTTAATGAGGAAGAACAACATGTGAAACATTAGACAGTGTGTTGGAGATTATGAGGAGAGAGAAATTATATGCAAAGTTCTCTAAGTGTGAGTGTTCGTTGAATGAATTAACTTTCTTGGAACATGTAATATCGGGAAATAGCATAACAGTTGATCCACAAAAAAAAATAGAGACAATGTTAAGTTGGGAGAGGCCAACTAATGTGACTGAGATTAGAATCTTCTTGAGGTTAGCTAATTATTATAGAAGATTCTTTTAGAATTTTCTATTATTAAAATACTATTGAATAAACTGACCAAGAAGGAGGTGAGTTTTGTATGGTGAGGGAAGTGTGAGAAAAAATTTCAATTTCTAAAGGAGAAATCGATTACAGCTCTAGTATTGGTGTTTCCTTCTGGTGATGAAGGATTTGTGGTGTATAGTGATACGTCACATAAATGATTGGGATATGTGTAACATAGGAAAGCTGTGGCCCATATTTCTAGGCAATTAAAGATTCATTATAGAAATTTACCCTATTCTTGACTTAGAGTTGGCTGCTATAGTGTTTACTTGGAAGATTGGAAACATCATCAGTATGGAGCCACTTGTGAGATATTCATAAGTTATAAGAGTTTGACATACTTACGTGCTCAGAGAGAGTTGAATTTAAGGCAAAGATGGTGGATGGAGTTGATTTGTATCTATGATTGTACAATCCACTATCATCTAGAAAATACGAGGGCCATAGCTGATACATTGAGTAGAAATTCTACAAGAAGGTTAACTGTTATGGGGGTTCTGATGTGAAATTGATGATAGATTTAAAAGAGAGAAGAATGAAGTTGAATAGCAATGATAGAAGATCATGGTTAACGAATATGGTTGTACAGTCATCCATAGTAAAATGCTTTAGAGATATAAGGTAGAAATGAAGAGATAGAAAAGATTAAGCATTGAATGCTTACTAGAAAGCAATATGAGTTCAAAATTTAAAATGAGGGTATTTTGGTATTGGAACATATGAGTTGTGTTTCCAATAATGCAAAGTTGAGAAAGGAGATAATGAGAAAGGCACATGATGATGTAGATTCGATGCAACCAAGTAACAATAAGATGTATAGAGAATTGAGACAGAAATTCTGATGGTCATGATTGAAGAGGGATGTAGCTGAGATTGCGAGGTTGTATGGAGCACCATTGAGCATAGTGTCAAATAGAGATGCTAGATTTACATCTTAGTTTTGGAGAGGCTTTCAGAAAGCCACGGGTACACAGTTGTAATTTAATATAATTTTTCATGCTCAAACATAAAAAATTATTAGAGTACTAGAAGATATGTTAAGGACAAATATGATGAGTTTTTCAGTAAGTTAGGATGCTTACATGCCATCGATTGAAATTGCTTATAATAATCAGTATCAAACTAGTATTGGGATGGCATCGATTGAGACATTGTATGGTATGAGGTGTAGAACTCCTATATGTTGAGAAGAAATGGGAGAGAGAAATATATCTAGTCCATCAATTATTGAATTAACAACTAAGAGGATCAAATTGGTTAAAGAGAACCATAAGACAGCATAGAGTAGACCGAATAGTTATGCTAATAATAAAAAAGACCTCTTGAGTTTCAAGTAGGTGATTGGGTGTATTGAAAAATATCTCAATGAAAAGGTGTATTGAGATTTAAACAGGAAAGAAAAGTTGAATCCGAGGTATGTGGGACCCTATGAGGTTGTTGAGAAAGTTGGGCTAATTGTGAGTAGCCTAAAAATTGCCTCCAGATTTGAAGCTGTGATGTAACATATTCCATGTTTCACTTTGGCGAGAACACTTACATGATAAATATTATAATATTTCTAGCTAAGCTATAGAAATTCAAAAGAGTAAGCTTATATACAAGTACTAGTGAGAATTTTAGATAAAAAAGAATAAAACTTGTATAATAAAATAATTTCATTAGTTTAAGTTCTGTGGTGGAATAAGGATGTTGAAGAGATTACATGAAAACATGAGACAATTACGAAGAAATATTATTCACAATTGTTTCTAGAGTTAGGTAAGGAAATTTCGGGGACGAAATTTTTGTAAGGTGGGTAGAATTGTAATACTTATATTCGTAAAGTAAGGGTAAAGAAGTAATTTAATAAATATAACATGAAATTAAAATAATATATATGTGAAGGATTTAGTATTGAATAAAATAATTATTTAAAAAAAATTCTAGAATAGTTCAGAATTGCAATCAGAGGAAAAAGAAAAGAAAAGAAAAAAAAATTATATATATATATATATTTCAAAATAAAAAATAAAAAAGCGTGACAACACCTGGACTCCAGGTGTTGTCAAGCAAACCTTGTTGCTGCATGTTTTACAAATGTAAAACAGTGGCAGTTGGTGTTATATATACGTGTAGATATAAATAATTTCAGTTTATTTACTTCTTTTCAAATCTTCTTTGGATTTTTCTTTCCTTCATTCAAATTATTTAATTTCTTTAAACATTTGGGGACCCAAAGAAAGGTTGAAAGAGCAAAATTTCGAAGGAGTTTACAGAGAAAGTTTATATAGAGACACGAAAAGCTATCAGAAAAATAGAAGGTAATAACGTAGTGTGTTTTTTTGAATTTTTAGCATACTTGAAATTTCCCGAAATTCAAAGTGGGAGTTTTCAAAAGGTGTGGTTTATGAAGAATTGAAGAAATAATTAGAAATTTATACAAATATTATGTCAGGTGTTGACAATCAACAACCAGGAGAAATTTATGAGAAGAACGGGAAATGCAAGGAGGTGATCCACAGGTAGCTTTAAGTGCTACGTGGTGAGTTAGATTTACTTTAAGTAATCTAAATAAAAAATGGAATATCTAGTAATAATATTAAAATAAATTATTAGTTTATGCTTAGTTGGTAGATGAAAAATTGATTGATAGGTATGATAGGAATTTTGGATATGTGGAAAATTATTACATGAGAAATAATATTTTGGAATAATAAGTTGATTTAATAATAAAAGTAATAAGTTAAATTCTTGATGAGCTATGGTGGATGTTTTGATACGAATTATGAGGAGATGAAATTTAATAGATCTTGACAAGATTTAATGGATGATTTGATGTGATTTGGGATGAAATTTAGTGGATCTTGACAAGCTTTGATGGATGATTTGATGTGATTTGGGATGAGAAGAATTTAGTCAAATTTTTTTTTATATAATTTGAGAAAAATTAGGATAGCCAGAATTAAATATTTGAATTCATGTTTTTTTTTTTTTTTTTTTTTATGTTATTGTTCAGATGCATATTTCATATCATTGTTCATATGCATATGCATTAAATGAAATGAAAAGAACCGGGAAGGCAGCCGGTCTATTTAAAAAACAGTGAAAATAAGTATGTGCTAGAAATAAAAGGGACACCGTGACAGTTGATATATGCTAAAAATAAATACCGTGACAGCTAGGACAAGCTGTAAAGAAAAGAACCGGGAAGGCAGTCGGTCTAAATGAGAATGAAATAACCGGGAAGGCAGTCGATCTAAGATAAAAACATGTCAACATGTGGGAAGACATTCCCTAATAATAATTCATGCATTGCATCTGTTTTAATTATTGCTTGCATTATTGAAGTGCTGTTGTGTGGTGTGTTATTGTGAATTTATTTATAGATGGATAAGTCTCACAGAGAGACATTTATGGTGATAAGAACCATCTAAATTGTAGACTTTATGATATGAACTTCATTACGAGGTTATCGTGAGATAAATTGATGGTCTTAAGGTGAACCAATAAATAAAAAAAAAGATTGATAAAGAATGGATCTTATGACATGTGTAGTGATAGTAGAAAGTTATTATCAAGTTATGTGTTGATTTAATATTGAAAGATTATTTATACAAATGAATACTTCTAGTAAATTTAATTCACTGAGCTTGTGAAGCTCATCCCTCATTGTACAATGATTTCAGGTAGCAGACAGGACAAATAGTCTGGTGGGTTGAGAGTCAGATGAAATCATTTTCTGTAAGCCACGTACGTGTCATCATCCTTAGACTAATGAGAAAATAAAATAAAAATTTATTTGTGAATATTCATGCATTTTACGTTGTATATACTGTTTAAAGATCAGATTGATGTATCTCCCCTGTTGAGGTTAAGGACTGATGTAAAAGAATTTCTATTAGTATTATTTTTATTTGTTGCATATATATATATGTTGTGTTGGAATTTTCAAAATGTGATGACACCATCTCGGGGGTGGCCAACCTAGGATGGGCCATTACATCAACCCAGTCGACTGGGATATGGGACAGAAAGTTCTCAGTCGACTGGTGTTGAGGATCCAGTGGACTGGTAACTGGGACAAAAAGTTCCCAGTTGACTGGTACTTAGGACCCAGTTGAGTGGTACTCTCCCTTAGCCTAAAAAGTGAAATTTCTCACTTAACCTAGTCGACTGGTACAAGGACTCAATCGACTAGTATAAGGACCCAATCGACTAGTAATTCGAAAATATGATCGTTTGAGATGCGGGACTTGAGCATTTAATGCCCCAAACCTACCAAGTCAGTGTCAAATGACCATATTGATTTAAGGCTATATAAACCCACTTCAATGAGCATTTAAAACAAGGAGAGAACACATTCGATTCACAAGATAGCTCATTAATTCTCAGAAGCTTTGAAAAATTTATTATTGAGCCATTCTTCAAGCTTGTTCTTGAAAGAGAGATATTGTTCATTTGTAAAAGCACTTATTGTAAAGGGAAAGAGCTGGTATAACTCTTAGAGTGTTTAGGATTAAACATTCATTGTAGCTTCCGTGAGGAAGGGATCGGTTGTAAGGTTTATACAACACCCGTGAAGTTGCACAACTAAAGTTTTAGTGGATTACTTCAAGGAGGTTCCTTGAAGAGAGTGGATATAGGGTCGGAAGGAATTCGATATTACCGGACCACTATAAACGGAGTTTGCACTTTCTATTCCTTAAACTCTTTACTTTCAAGCATATTAGTTAATTGAGTGTTTTGTGTAATTGACTGTTTAAAAACTTGCAAGTTAATCATCAAAAGTTTTTAAAACCCAATCCACCCCCTCTTGGGTTTGAACCTCGGTTTACCATTGGTATCAGAGCTTCGTACTTAATTTCAGACTTAAAATCCTTGAGTTGATTCGATGGCATCTAATAGCTATACCGAAGGGCATTCCTATACTAAGCCTCATTTGTTCAATGGCTCCAACTCCAACTATAACTATTGGATAAGATTACAATCTATGGAAAGTTATTGAAGAAGGACCTAGAAATCCTACAAAGGAAATAATCATTGGAGAAATCAATCATACAATGCCCAAACTCAAAACAGAGTTTAATCGAGATGATTGTAGAATGATGCCTCTCAATAGTAGAGTAACTAGCATGTTACGTTGTGCCCTAGATATTTCTAAATACAATTAAATTTCTGCATGTATTTCAGCTAAAAAAATTTGGGACAAATTGCAAGTTACATATGAAGGAACTAATGAAGTTAAAAAATAAAAAATCTATATGCTAGTGTCTGAATATGAAACTTTAAAAATGTCTCCAAATGAAACTATTTCTCAAATGCACTCATGTTTTACTACCATTATTAACGGTTTAAAGCTTCTTGGTAGGAACATTGAGGAATTTGAACTAACAAGGAAGATCTTAAGATCTTTGCCATCACGGAGGTCAAAGATCTCGACAAACTTGATGTCGAAACACTTATCGGATCACTATTAACATATGAGATGGAGGAAATGAATCCCATTGTCAATGATGATGAGAAGAAGAAAAAGATGATTGCTCTCAAGGCCTCTACAAGCTACAAAGAGGAAGAGAAAGAAGAAGAGGATGAGAGCAGTGAAGAAGATGGTGAGATGGCTTTAATCACCAAAAGGTTTAACAAGTTCTTGAAAAAGAGCAAGAAACCTTATTGATAAGTGCTTAAATATCCATATTTAAGCCCCTTAATTTACATGTGTTAAGCTCTTTGTCTATACATTTTAGTCTATTTTACTTCATTTTGTGTGTTTTACATGTTTTTATAGGTCTTGGAGAAAAAGGAAGCAGTTTTGGCACTTAAGGGAAGAAGCCTGGAAATCCTGGAGTAGCTTCTGGTCAAAGTGCGATCGATCGCACTATTGCATGCGATCGAGCACACATGTACGGGCGTGAACAGTAAACTGCAGAACCCTATTTTGGAAATAACTCTATTTTGAAAATAAAGGAGTTTTGTGTTTTAGGAAAGTTTAGGAACTCATGAGCCTTCTAGGACTACTCAAGCCCTATAAATACACCTGTAAAGCATACACAAAGAAGAACTTCTTAGAGAGAATCACTTCTTTTATCTTTTGCTTTAGCTTAGAGAAGGAAACTGTGGAGGAGAATTGACGACTCTTCTCTCTGATTTCTTCTTTCCTTAATTTTTATTATGTGTACTTAACTTTTAGTAAGGGCTTGGTTGAAGCCCTAATTATGTTTATTCAATAATTAGTATTGGCACCTTTGCAATATTTATGTTGTGTTGCTTAACTTGATTAATACCTGCTTTTATTTAAATTCCTCATATGTATATGTCTGATCGATATGTGCATGTGGTATGGACTTGTTAGTTAGATCAATTTGGATGATCGAGTCCTGGGTCTTACATTAGTAACAAAAGATATCCACACCGGATTCTTGAGTTAATCAACATGGGAAACTAGGAGTAGATACCATGCCCTAGGTCCCGTGTGGTTGTCGATTTCCACAGATCCTATGCTCTCTCAAGGAACAACTCAGCATACATCAGGTTGAATCCCTTGAGAGAGAAAATATTTAGAGTAGATACCATGCTTAACTCATTGCTTAGGGAGATCAATAGCTTAAGGAGTAGATACCATGCCCTTAGGTTGACAAACATTAGGTATTCATGACATGAGTAAAGCATTGGCATACTGTTTTGTTGTGGTAGCATAATTAGTGGTGGATATCAAGTCCCTACACCTTTATCTTTATTATTTTATCTTTATCAAAATCAACTTTTTTTATTATTTCTATCTTTTTACATTGCGAATATAATTCTAAAACGAAATTCACCAATCCCTGTGGAGATGATCTTGCTTTCGCACACTATACTACACTGTTGACCTTGTGCACTTGCAAGTAAAATGAGTGCGATTATTTGCTTATTTATTTAGGTAGATAATTGATCAACACTTACACAAGGGAATCCACTTCAAAAAGGGAACCTCTTGTGTGTTACAGTTGCAAGAAGCCCGGCCACATCAAGGCTGATTGCTCAACAATGAGCAGACCATACAAGAGCTTCAAAAAGAAAGCTATGATTGCAACAACATGGAGTGATGATGAAGAAAAAGAATCTTCGGACAATGAGGTCGGATTTGAGGAGATTGCCAACCTACACTTGATGGCAATCGATGATAAAAATGAGGTATCAAATTCTTCCCCTTTTAATAATAACATTATTAGTAGTAATGAAGAATTAATTGAGGTTATAAATGAAATGAATGAAGAATTGAAGAAATTCAATTCTAGGAATACCTCTCTAAAAAAGAAGTCTCATCTCTTTCTAAAGAGATGGAAGGCTTAAAGGAAGAAAAAGAAAAACTATCTTCCATGCTTTATGATTCTTCACAAGATTTTTCAAAAAACGAAAATGAAAATTTAAAGAAGAAAATAATGGAATTAAATAGCACAATATCTAGACTTATACTTGGAAAAGAAAAGCTAGATGAAGTGCTATCTAGCCAAAGATTGAATGGAGGAAAATCCGGCTTGGGTTATTCTCCATTGGACAAGCAAAAGTCTAAAGAGATTTTGTTCATGAAAACAACATGTTTGAATGAAGCCTCCACTTCCAAGACCTATAGCAAGATTAAAAGTGATCCTTCAATACATGCTAGTAGGTCTAAGAATGTGAATTTAAATGCATATACTAGAATGAAGCATCCTAAAAATACTCATGCATATATGTATGCTGATTCAAGAAATGCAAATGCTAGGAATGATCATTCAAGGAATGAATATACTAAAAATACACTTCCTAGAAGTAACCATTATATGCATCCTAGAAATGATATGTATACTCATAACTTGAAAACCACACATGAACATCTTAGGAATTATCATCATGTGTATTCTAGAAATAATATGTATGCTCACACCACAAGTGCACATCCTAGGAGCTACCATCATACATTTCCTAAAAATATCATGCATGTTCATAACTTTAATCATAGAAACATGTATCCTATGAGTGCTTATCCAAGGAACTATTGACACGCACAATTAAGAAATCCTAGAAATTTCAATAACTATTATCCTAGGATTAAGCATTATCAACATGTCTATAATTATAGAGTACCTTATAATGTTAAGAAGGTATGGGTCCCTAACGGAACCGTATTTTTTAGAATTAACCCCAAAGGACCCAAGAAATTTTGGGTACCTAAGAGTGCAATTGTGTATCCTTGTGTAATGTAGATATGTCTCCACACCAAGTAAAAAGGTAACTATTGGTACCTTGATAGTGGATGCTCAAAGCACATGACCGGTGATCAAAGCATGTTCAAAAATCTAACTCTAAGGGATGGTGGACACGTCACCATTGGAGACAATACAAAGATAAAGATCATTGGGCATGGAGAAGTTGGTAACAATTTCTCAACCATTGATCATGTATTATATGTGCAAGGCCTTAAGCCAAATTTGCTTAGATGGTGGACACGTTACCATTGGAGACAATACAAAGATAAAGATCGTTAGGCATGGAGAAGTTGGTAACAATTTCTCAACCATTGATCATGTATTATATGTGCAAGGACTTAGTCAATTATGTGACAAAGGCAACAAAGTCATATTTGAAACCTCTCACTGTCTAGTTATAGATATCAAGAGTAACAAGATCAAGTTTGTTAGCCATAGACACGAAAATGTCTATATAGTTGATTTAATATCTTTGCATTCTAAAAACGAAAAATGTTTTCCCTCATTTAGTGAAAACCTATGGCTATGGCATAGAAGACTTGGCCATGTGAATATGGATTTGCTAAAATCATTTCAAGAAAAGATTTAGTCATTGGACTTCCAAAAATCAAATTTGAAAAAGACAAGGTATGTGATGCTTGTCAAATGGGAAAACAAACTAGAATTTCCTTTAAATAAAAAAAATATATTCTCAAGTACTAGACCATTGGAACTTCTACATATGAACTTGTTTGGTCCAATAAGTACCATAAGTCTAGGTGGCCATTAATATACTCTTGTTATTGTTGATGACTATTCAAGATCTACCTTTATTATTTTTATTGCTTACAAGGATGAAGCTTACAAAGGATTTGTGAACTTCTGTAAAAAGGTTCAAAATGAAAAATGAATTTTTATTTTAAGCATTAGAAGTGATCATGGAAAAGAATTTGAAAACCAAAGCTTTTCAAAATTTTGTGATGAAAATGAAATTGATCCAAACTTTCAGCACCTAGAACTCCTCAACAAAATGGAGTTGTTGAGAGGGAAAATAGAGTTCTAGAAGAATTTGCAAGAACAATGCTTTGTGAAAATAGTTTGCCAAAATATTTTTGGGCGGAAGCCGTAAACACTTCTTACTATGTTTTAAATAGAGTTTTAATTAGGTCTATGCTTAACAAAACTCCATATGAATTATAGAAAGGTAGAAAGCCTAATATCTCTTATTTTTGTGCTTTTGGTTGTAAATACTTCATCCTAAATAACAATAAAACTAACTTGGGTAGATTTGACTCAAAGACCGATGAGAGGATATTCTTAGGATATTCAACCTCTAGTAAAGCTTATAGAGTGTAATACCCGTATTCGTAAAGTATAGGTAAAGAAGTAATTTGATAGATATTACATTGAAATAAAATAATATATACATGAAAGACTTATTATTAAATAAAATAATTCTTTTGAAAAAAAACTGGACGCGTGGAGTGTAACTACAAAGAAAGAAATTTTTAAAAAAAAAATTGACGTCCAAGGTAGTAAAAGAAAGAAAAAAATAATAAAGTAAAAAGAAAAAAAATTACTTAAAAAAATGAAGTGTGCAACACCTGGGCTTCTAGGTGTTGCACAAATTTCATGCACATGGGACACTAAGCACGCTTGGAGGCTGGTGCAGCACTAAGCACCATTTACCAAAATGGTGCAACGGTGGCTGGCTGCAGAAATTTATATAAAAATTGTTTTTTGTTGATTTGTTTGATTAGTTTTACCAAATCCTGTTTGGTTTTCTTAAATCTTAAATCTAAAATACTCTATTGGGACCGAAGGAAAGGTTGAAAGAGTAAAATTTTGAAGGGATTGAATTTCATAGAGAATCATGGGAAGCTCTAAAAAAAAATAAGATAATAACATGAAGTTTATTTTTGAAATTTAGCATACATGAAATTCCTGGAATTCAAAGTAGAAATTTTCAAAGGGTGTGAATTATGAAAGAATTTAAGAATAAATTAGAATTTAATATGAATATTATGTCAGGTATTGACGATCAGCAACCGAGAGAAATTACTAAGAGGAGCAGAAAAGACAAGAAGGTGATCTACGGGTAGCTTTAAGTGCTACGTGGTGAGTTAGATTTACTTTAAGTAATCAAGATAAATATGAAATATATAGTGATAATATTTGAATAACTTATTAACCTATGATTTGATAATAGATAAAAGTTGTTTGATGGGTATGACAAGTATAATTGATATGTGGAAAGTTATTATATGAGAAGTAATATTATTGAGATAACGAGTCGATTTAATAATGAAGGGGATAAATGAAATTCTTGATGAGTTATGGTTGATAAATTGATGTGATATACGAGGAGAATAACTTAGTGAAATTGAGCAAATAGTAATTTGAAAAAAGGCAGGATAGCTAATTTAATGTCTGAATACATGCTTGTTGTTATATTATTGTTCATATGCATAATTCATATCATTGTTCATATGCATATGCATGAAATAAAAGAACCGGGAGGGGGCTGGTCTAAATGAAAAATCGTGACAGCCGGCATATACTAGAAATAAATGAAAACCGTGATAGCCAGTATATGCTGGAAATAAATGAAAACTATGACAGCCGGTATATGCTGGAAATAAAAGAACCAAGAGGGGGCCGGTCTAAATAAAATGAAAGAACCGGGAGAGGGCCAGTCTAAATGAAATAAAAGAACCAGGAGAGGGCTGGTCTAAGATAAAAACATGTCGACATGTGGGAATACATTCCCTAATAATAATTCATGCATTGCATCTGTTTTAAATATTGATTTTATTATTGAAATGCTGAAGTGTTATTTGTTATTTTAAATTTATAGATGAATGAGTCTCACAGAGAGACAGTTATGGTGAGAAAGAAACATAGAAGTATGATATGATAAGAACTATCTAAATGGTAGACTATATGCTATGAACCTCATAATGAGGTAATTATGAGATAATTGATGGTCTTAAGGTGAACAAATATATAAGAAGAAGAGATTAATCGAGAATGAGACTTATGATATGTGTAGTGATAATATAATGCTATTATCAAGTTATATGAGATATAAATGATTAAATATTAAAAAAAACTATTTACATGAATTGAATACTTTTAGTAAATTTAATTCACTGAGCTTGTGAAGCTCATCCCACAATGTTAAATGATTTCAGGCAGCAGGCGGGATAGATAGTTGGTGAGCTAAGATTCAGACGGATTTATTATCTGTAAGCCATATGGTCCACATCCTCAAACTAATGAGAAAAAAAATATTTGTAAATATTCATACATATTATGTTGTATACAATGTTTAAGTTGAGATCTGAATGATGTATCTCCCCTGTTAAAGGTTGAGGATTGATTTAAATACTTGTAGTTGGTAAATTTTTATTGTTGTATATATGTGTCGTGCTGAGATTTTCAAAATATGATAACACCGTCTTGGGGTTGGCTAACACGGGATGGGTCGTTACATAGAGTCTTTAATAAAAGAACTCTAGTGGTTGAAGAATCTGTACATGTAGCCTTTGATGAGTCTAACCCAATTAGTAGCAGAGTATGTTCTTTTAATGATGATGTAGATTTCATTCCAAGGATAGAAACACCTACTCCCATTATTGACTTGAATGAGAGCCAACCTTAAACGAGTCAAGAGGTGGATGCTCTCAATCTTGATCAACCATCTACAAGTCAACAAGATGATAGTCTTCCCAAAGATTGGAGGTATGTGAATTATCATCCAATCGATCAAGTGTTTGATGATCCTTTATAAGGGGTAAGAACTCGTTCCTCTATTAGAAATATTTGCAATTGTGTAGCTTATTTATTACAAGTAGAACCTAAGACGTTTGTAGAAGCCGAGAAAGATGTTGATTGGATAAATGCTATGCAAGAAGAAATAAATCAATTTGAAAGAAACAAAGTATGGAATCTAGTTCCTAGACCAAAGAATCACACTATAATAGGAACTAAATAGGTATTTAGAAATAAGATAGATGAAAATGGAATAGTAACTATGAATAAGGCTAGACTAGTTGCTAAGGGATATAATCAAGAAGAATGAATAGATTTTGCTGAGCTCTATGCTCCCATAGCTAGATTAGAAGCTATTCGAATGTTATTAGCCTTTGCATGCTTTAATAAGTTTAAGTTATTTGAAATGGATGTAAAAAGTGTCTTTTTAAATGGCTTTATAGAAGAAGAGGTGTATGTTGAGCAACCTCTTGGATTTGAAGATCCTAGTCTACCAAACCATATCTATAAGCTTTCTAAAGCTCTATATGGGTTGAAGCAAGCTCCAAGAGCATGGTATGAAAGACTAAGTAAGTTTTTGCTTGAAAATGATTTTACAAGAGGAAAAATATACACAAACCTCTTCACAAAAACTCACAAAGATGACACACTACTAGTCTAAATATATGTTGATGATATTATATTTGGTGCTACTAATGAATCTATGTGTCAAGAGTTTTCTAAGTGCATGCAAGGTGAATTTGAAATGAGCATGATGGGAGAGCTTACCTACTTTCTTGGACTTCAAATCAAACAATTGAAAGAAGGCATCCTCATCAATCAATCAAGGTACACCAAGGACCTATTAAAGAGGTTCAGGATGGAAAGCAAAGTCAATTGGCACTCCTATGAGCACCTCTACAAAACTTGACCTAGATGAGGAAGGTAATTGTGTAGATACTAAAACTTATAGAAGCATGATAGGAGCTTTACTTTATTTAACTACAAGTAGACATGATATAATGTTCAGTGTATGCATGTGTGCTAGATTTCAATCTAATCCTAAGGAATCACATGTAATTGCAGAAAAAAGAATCCTTAGATATCTACAAGGGACTCAAAACCTAGGATTATAATATTCTAGAAAATCAACTTTTGAGCTTGTAGGATATTCATATGCTGATTTTGCGGGATGTAGACTAGATAGAAAAGGCACTAGTGGAACAACTAATTCTTGGGTGCAATTCTAACCTCTTGGTTTTCCAAGAACCAAAATTTGGTTGCGTTATCAACCACCGAAGTGGAATATTTAGCAGCCGAAAGTTGTTGTGCACAAGTGTTGTGGATGAAACAATAGTTAAAAGATTATGACATGAACTTTAAAGTTATACCAATTCATTGTGATAACACTAGTGCTATCAACTTAACCAAAAACCTTATTCAGCTCTTTAGAACCAAACATATAGAAACAAGACATCACTCATAAAAGACCACGCTGAAAAGAGTGATATTAGACTAGAATTCATTCCTTTAGAAGATCAAACAGCTGATATTCTTACAAAACCCTTAAGTGAAGATAGCTTTTGTAAAATTAGACCATTGACAGGCCTGATAGACTATGATAAAATGCACGTTTGATTGCATCAACATTCATTATATGCATATTTGACATCTAGTAAATGAGTATTAACTCTTATTTAATATATCTCTCACTCAAGATGTCATAGATAAACAATTTCGCGCTGAAATCTCAAGTTGGAGTTCAAATTTTTAAGTTTTCTGGAGGACCTAGTCGACTAGTATGTTCATCCTAGTCGACTGGTATCCCACTGCTCATTTTACTAGTCTACTAGTACAAGGCATCCATTTGACTGGTACTACAAGACATTATTTGGAGCCAAAATTTGAAATTTTGGTGGCTTACCCAATCGACTAGTATGGATCACCCAGTCGACTGGTATACCTCTGCCAGTTTACCAATTCGACTAGTGTCCCGACCTCGTCGACTAGTATGTCAAAAATTCTCTAAATCATGAAGGACCCAGTCAATTGGTATCACGATTCTATAAGTAGTCTATTCAGATTTTTCAGCTTTCACGCCATTTTTGAAAACCCTAAGCTTTCTTTCTCTAGAAAATCCGTGATTTCAGTCCAAAATCTCTCAAAACCACTTCATAAAACCTTCAATCATACCTCAAATCACCCATTTTTCAACTTTTCACATTTGAAAATTCCTTATTCCCTGTAATCTCTTTCTAATATGACCATTTCACAATATCAGAGAATCGGGATCAAAACCACAGTTGGAGGACCTCACGTGCCTACGAGGCCTCGGTCTACAAAGACCTTGGCATTAGATGCTTAGGGAAAGGGTTTGGCGGGTTTCTCGAGCAAAAAGGTGAGGATTGAGCTCGACAACTCACTCTTCTAAAGTCCAGCCGCCAAAGACAGGTATAACTCCGTCATACGCAGTAAAAAGATCATGACGGGTAGATTCGTTGACTTCGATTCTATCTGTCATGCAAATTTTGATATATTACTTGTTTTTGAAGCCATTCACTTGACATCACTTATCAAGATACACCAAAAATACTACCCACGCCTCATTCACCAGTTCTACGCCAACCTGATGAAGCCGAGTCCACTGGCTCTTTGATTCAGAACCAGTGTGATGAGTGTAGAATTCGAGGTAAACACTGACCTTCTAGTTAATATCCCGAGGATCCTTGTGGGAGGGGTCCAATGGAGTTTGGATGGATGACTAGGCAACTTTGATTACAAGGAGGCATGTCATATTGTTAGAGGTGACCCTAACTACATCTTCAAGCCCACTATATTTCACCAATGTAGTGACATATCCCTTGACTCAAAGTTGTTCAACCTCATTGTAAATTGGACCATCCACCCACAACTCAAGAGTCGGGGCTATCTTTCCAAGATAGACATGGTATTGATCTGGTGTCTCAAAACATGACACCATTTCAATATCTACCCCTTGTTGCTCACCAACATGATAAAAGGCGAAGCGAATGACTCCAGGTACCTCCCATATGGGATGATCATCACCCTGATCCTACAATATTTTCAAGTTCCCCTACCTGCCTACGAGGCTTAAGACATTGGCCCCAAGGACATCATCAATGTCTCTTCTCTGAAGAATATATAGTGCACTATCCGAGATGGGATGATCTATTCCAAGGCTGGGAGGAATATTAGGATTGGAGAGGGTGACAGCAGCGAGGAGAACGATGAGGTTCCTAGTGATGCAGCTCCTCTCACTACTATAGACACTGACAAGCGAGCACTTAGTCCACAGCTTGGTGGCTTTAGTGCTGGTTAGGCTGGATACGATGACTTACTATAGGCTATTTCGAGCCTTTAGCTGTCCATGTAGTCCAGGTTCTAGAGCTTGAGCTCTTCAATTGATTCTATGCATTATGACCTTCGCACACTCAGAGACGATTTCGAGGTACACAGGAAGCACACAGAGGACTCTTTGGCTGAGCTTCGGGATCTTCTTCAAGACGACTTTGATTCTTTCGCTTGTTGAGCTTTTATTTCTATCTCATTGTTATATACATATGTAGCTCTATGGATACTTAGCATGAACATTTTTTTTTACATACATTCATATGCTTATACCAGATATTCAGATTTTGTGAGTTAATGATGTATGGTTGTTTGTATATAAATGCTTACTTTTTAGTTATTTAGCTTTTCACTCGTATACATGATTTCCTTTTAAGCTATATGATTATTAAATTTGAGCACTTTTTGCTCATCTTTATGCTTTAAGTATTCACGCTTATGTGCAAGCTTCTGATTCTTCCCTGGACATCTTCCAAATTTCAAATCATGATGAGTTTTGCACACAAGTTTGTTTTTGCCTTTTCTACTGTTGTCAAAACGGGGGAGAAAAATGAGAAAATCAATGTTTAAGAGAAAATTCTATGTAAACTTATAATAGAGCACAAATTTAGGGGGAGCATTGCTCCAAACATGTTAACAAATGTAATACTATCTTGCCTTGCTTGGTTGAGTTGATATAATTAAACTACGTTTGAATGCTTAACAGGTTGGTTTTATTCGAAAAACAGAGGAGACTCTCTCCAAATTTTTCTAAAAACCAACACTTAGTTTTTAAAACTACTTTTTTTTTCTCTTTTTAGTTTTGTCATCATAAAAAAAAGAGAGATTGTTGATCCGTATTTGATTTTAATAATGACAAAACACTACTCTAATTGCACTAACAGTTTTATCTAAGTGTTTAAGCGATAAAAGCATTTAGCTTGATCTGTCATTCAATGCAATTCAAACACCAAAACATGACAAACGATCTAGAATAGGCATTAAGGTAATTGAAACAATTGTAAATCTTTCATATTCAATTACATAGCTTAATCTGTGGCTCAATTTACAAAATACTTTGACAAAACCAAAATACAAAAATTTCTAAGTCAAAAACTGTTTTTGAAAAAGGAAAACTGGGTTGAAGGTCAACTCAGTCGACTGGGTCCATATACTAGTCGACTGGGATATGGGACTAAAAGTTCCCAGTCGACTGGTGTTGAGGATCTAGTCGACTAGTAACTGGGACAGAAAGTTTCTAGTCGACGGGTGCTTAGGACCCAGTCGACTGGTACTCTCCCTTGGCCTAAAAAGTGAAATTTCTCACTTGACCCAGTCGACTGTCGAGTGGTACAAAGACCCAATCGATTGGTAATTCGAAAATATGACCGTTTAAGACGCGAGACTTGAGCATTTAATGCTCCAAACCTACCAAGTTAGTGTCAAACGGTCATATTGATTCAAGGCTATATAAACCCACTTCAATGAGCATTTAAAACAAGGAGAGAACACATTCAATTCACAAGATAGCTCATTAATTCTCAAAAGCTTTGAAAATTTTATTGTTGAGCCATTCTTTAATCTTGTTTTTGAAAGAGAGATATTGTTCATTTGTAAAAGCACTTATTACTATCTCTTTACCATTTACTTTACAGCAAATTTTATTTAATGTAAAGGGAAAGAGTTGGTATAACTCTTAGAGTGTTTAAGATTAAACACTTCATTGTAGCTTCCATGAGGAAGGGATAGGTTGTAAGGTTTGTACAACACCCGTGAAGTTGTACGACTAAAGTTTTAGTCGATTACTTCAAGGAGGTTCTTTGAAAAGAGTGGACGTAGGGTCAGAAGGAATCCGATATTGCTGAACCACTATAAATGAAGTTTTCACTTTCTATTCCTTAAACTTTTAACTTTCAAGCATATTATTTGATGGAATGTTTTGTGTATTTAACTGTTTAAAAACTTGCAAGTTAATCATTAAAAGTTTTTAAAACCCAATTCACCCCCTTCTTGGGTTTAAACCTCGGTTTACAAAGAGAATTCGATTAACACAAGCACAACTTCTTGAGGGTATAATTTGGCCTTCACAGCTTCGTTTTGGGAAATAATCTATTTTATTTTGATGTAACTTTTAGAAACCTAGTTTGTGGAATTTTTTTTTAAAGAAAATGACCATTGTAACTATTTTAGTGAAAAATCATGAAAAACGTGAACTATATAACCTTCGAAAATGACCAATTTATTCCAAAATTTGATTTTTTCTAGACCTTTATATTTTTAACTTGGACCAAAGTGTATTTCATCTTGATCATGATAAATTCCACTTTCAAGGTCTCCAGCCATCAAATAATAGGATAAAAGTGCATTACAAATTGTAGGAAAGAGGAAGAGAATTCAATTAACATGAGCAAAACTTCTTAAGGGTATAATTTCTTATTCAAGGCTTTTTTTTGGGAAATGATCCACTTTGTTTTGATATAAATTTTTGAAACTTAATTCATGGTAAACTTTCAATGGAAATGGCCATCGTAACTATGTTAGCAAAAATACATAAAAAAAAAAATTCGAGCTATAACCTTCAAAAATTACAAGTTTCTTCCAAAATTTGATTCTTCTAGACCATCCCATTTTTGAATTGGACCAAAACATGTTTCATTTAAATCATGTTTAGTTCTACTCTTGAGGCCACCAGCCCTAAAAAATAAAGTTAAATGTGCATTACAAATTGTAGGAAAGAGAAAGAATTCAATTAACACAAGCAAAACTTCTTAAGAGTATAATTTGGCATTCAGGACTCTGTTTTGGGAAATGATCCATTTTGTTTTGACATAACTTTTAGAAACCTAGTTTTTAGGAAATTTTCAAAAAAAATGACCATCGTAACTATTTTAGCGAGAATGCACAAAAAATGTAAGTTGTGAACTTAGAAAATTGTTAGTTTCTTCCAAAATTTGATTTTTCTAAAGCATCTTATTTTCACTTGGACCAAAACGTATTTCACTTAGATCACGATAAATTCCACTTCTGAGGACACTGGCCATAAAAAAAAATGATAAAAGTGCATATAAATTGTAGGAAAGAGGAAAAGAGTTCGATTAACACGAGCCAAACTTCTTGAGGTTATAATTTGGCCTTTAGAACTCTATTCTAGGAAATGATCATTTTGGTTTTGATTAACTTTTTGAAACCTAGTTCGTGAAAAATTTGAAAAGGAAATGTCCATCGTAACTATTATAGTGAAAATGGACAAAAATGTGTGAGTTATACCTTCGAAAATGCCTAGTTTATTTCAAAATTTGATTTTTCTTAACCATCCCATTTTTCACTTAGAACAAAGCGTATTTTATGTAGATCATGATAAATTCTACTTTCGAGGCCATCCATAATAAAAAAAAATAGGCTAAAAATGCATTACAAATTGTAGGAAAGAGGAAGGGAATTCAGTTAACATAAGCAAATCATCTTTAAGGTATTATTTGGCCTTCAGGGCTCTGTTTTGGGAAATTATCTTTTTGGTTTTGACGTAACTCTTTAAAATCTTGTTTGTGGCAAATTTTGAAAATAAATGACCATCGTAACTACGTTAGCTAAAATGCAAAAAAAGTGTGAGCTACCTTCGAGAATGTGCAGTTTCTTCCATAATTTGATTTTTCCATACCATCTTATTTTTCACTTGGACTAAAGCATAATTTACTTATATCATGTTTAATTCCACTTTCGAGGCCACCAGCTTTAAAAAAATAGGATAAAGTGCATCAAAAATTGTTGAAAGAGTGAGAGAATTTTATTAACAAAAGCAAAACTTATTGAGGATATAATTTGGCCTTCAGGGCTCCGTTTTGGGAAATGATCTTTTTGGTTTTGATGTAACTTTTTGAAACATAGTTTGTGGTAAATTTTTAAAGGAAATGACCATGGTAACTATTTTAAAGAAAATGCACAAAAAACATAGGAAAGTGTATTTCACTTAGATAATGAGAAATTCAACATTTGAGTTCACTAGCCATCAAAAAATAGGATAAAAATGTATTACAAATTGTAGGAAAGAGGAAGATAATTCGATTAACACGAGAAAAACTTATTAAGGGTATAATTTGGCATTCAGGGCTCCGTTTTGGGAAATAATCTTTTTGGTTTTGACTTAACTTCTTGAAACCTAGTTCATGGAAATTTTAAAAAGGAAATGTCCATCGTAACTATTTTAGCGAAAATGCACAAAAATGTGTAAGCTATAACCTTAAAAAATGGTCAGTTTCTTTCAAAAGTTAATTTCTTGAGTGTCATATTTTTCACTTGGAACAAAGTGTATTTCATTTAGATCACGATAAATTCCACTTTCGAAGTAACCAACTATAAAAAAAAGAAGCATAAAAGTGTATTACAAATTGTAGGAAAGAGGAAGTGAATTCAATTAACACGAGCAAAATTTATTTAGGGTATTATTTGGCCTTCAAGGCTCCATTTGGGGAAACGATCTTTTTTGTTTTTGACATAACTTTTTGAAACCTAGTTCATGATAAATTTTCAAAGGAAATGACCATCGTAACTATTTTAGAGAAAATTCACAAACACGTGAGCACAACCTTTGAAAATAGACAATTTATACCAAAATTTGATTTTTCTAGTCCTTCCCCTTTTTAACTTAGACCAAAGTGCATTTCACTTAGATGATGATAAACTCCACTTTCGAGGTCACCAACCATCAAAAATAGGATAAAAGTGCATTATAAATTGTAGGAAAGAAAAGAGAATTCGATTAACACGAGCAAAACTTATTGAGGGTATAATTTGGCCTTTAAGGCTTCGTTTTGGGAGTTGATCTTTTAGGTTTTGACATAACTTTTTGAAACCTAATTCGTGGAAAATTTTCAAAGTAAATGACCATTGTAACTATTTTTGCAAAAATGCACAAAAAACATAAGCTATAACCTTTGAAAATGGTCGATTTCTTCCATAATTTGATTTTTCTAGACCATCCTATTTTTCACTTGGATCAAAGTGTATTTCACTTAGATCATGTTTAATTCCACTTTCGAGGCCACCAGTCCTAAAAAATAAGATAAAAGTGCATTACAAATTGTAAGAAAGAGGAAGAGAATTCGATTAACACGAGTAAATCTTCTTGAGGGTATAATTTAGCCTTACGGGCTTCGGTTTGGGAAATGATCTTTTTTTAACTTAATTTTTTGAAACCTAATTCGTGAAAAATTTTCAAAGAAAATGACCATTATAACTATTTTAACGAAAATGCACAAAAAACATGAACTATATAACCTTCGAAAATAGCCAATTTATTTCAAAATTTGATTTTTCAAGATCTTCCCATTTTAAACTTGTACCGAAGCGTACTTCACTTTGATATTGATAAATTCCACTATCGAGGTCACCAGCCATAAAAAAAATAAGATCAAAGTGTATTACAAATTGTAGGAAAGAGGAAGGAAATTCGATTAACACGAGCAAAACTTGTTGAAGGTATAATTTTGCCTTTAGGACTCTGTTTTGGGAAATGATCCTTTGGTTTTGACGTAACTTTTTGAAACCTAGTACGTGGAAAATTTACAAAGGAAATATCTATCGTAACTATTTTGACGGAAATACACTAAAAACGTGAACTATCTTCGAAAATAGCGTTTGTTTCAAAATTTTTGAGGGTATAATTTTGCCTTTAAGATTCTGTTTTGGGAAATGATCCTTTGTTTTTTACGTAAATTTTTGAAACCTAGTTCATGAAAAATTTACAAAGGAAATGTCCATCATAATTATTTTAGCGGAAATACACAAAAAAACGTGAACTACCTTCGAAAATAGTCAGTTTCTTTCAAATTTGTTTTTTCTTGACAATCCCATTTTATACTTTGAACAAAATGTATTTCATTTAAATCATGATAAATGCCACTTTCGATATCACCAACCATACAAAAATTGGATAAAAGTTCATTACAAATTGTAGTAAAGAAGAAGAAAATTCGATTAACACGAGCAAAATTTCTTAAGGGTATAATTTGGCCTCAAAGCTTCGTTTTGGAAAATGATCCATTTTGATTTTACGTAACTTTTAGAAACCTAGTTCGTGGTAAATTTTCAAAAGAAATGAACATCGTAACTATTTTAGCGAAAATGCACAAAAAAACATGACTTTTAATCTTAGAAAATTGTCAGCTTTTTCCAAAATTTGATTTTTCTAGACCATCATATTTTTCACTTAGATCAAAGCAAATTTCACTTAGATTGTGATAAATTTCACTTTTAATATCACCAGCCATAAATAAATATATATATATATATAAAATATAAAATGACATTACAAATCGTGGAAGAGATGGACATATAAACGAATTAGACGGTCTGTTTGGCTATGTATTTTTCAACTCACTTATGTTTGATTTCTAGAAATAATCTAGACAGGAAGGGATCCAAACCGTTGCGGTGATGCACACGATATCCATTGATTGTGGATTCTAAGGTGGTTTTTTTTAAAAAAAAATAAAGTACATAATTTCTTTTATCAATATCTTTTATGATAAAACATACACTTGTTATAGTAAAAATAAAAATATCAATGTTAAAAAAAATTATAATATATAATTGAAATTCGAGTTATGATTTTGATTCGATTGATTTATTAAATTGAATTCGAACAATGTCAAATTCGACTCGTTATATTTGTGAAATAATTTAATTTAATTAATAAATTAAATAAGTATTATAAAAAATATTTATTTATTTATTTTATTTCGAAAAATTTGATTCAAAAAATTTGAGTTTAAACTGATTCAAGTTATTCAAGAATCAAATTCAAACTTAAATTTTAACTTATAAACCGAATTCAAATTCAATTTCCATTAACAGAATAAATTTTTTTTTCTCAATAATCGTACTCAGCTCAACTCGAATTCCCAACAACTTCGTGTAAATTAAAGTAAAACAGAATAGATGATTGTGTCTAAGATTTTTTTTTTGAGAAGATTTAGTCTCTGTTGAGATGATTGTAGATCATGGAAGTGATGGTTGTGGGTATGCCAATTGGATCAGACTTTGGTCATCATCTATAAAGTTAGTGTTAGTGGGTACCATTATAACGGCTTTTTGGACTGCAGTTTCTTACTTTTTAGAGATCACTTTTAGATTCTCCATTTGGGGATTTAGATTTTATCCTCTCTTCGTTAATGCATTAAAAGAAAGTATATTCTCTTATTTATTTAGTTCTTTTAATCATGAAACCATTAGTATAAATAATCTTGCTTTTTAATATAAAAAATGTTTATTATTAGATAAATTCAAACATTGAAGGATAGAAGACGAGAATAAGGCATCTGAATTTGTTTCCTTCTTTTCTCTTATCTTCTTCCAGAATCAATCTGATTCTCATGCATAGTAATTATCCCTATATAATTATGCATAGTGTGGGTAACACATGGATTTGATAAAACTTGATGGATTTGATAAAAATTGATATCAATAATAAACTAATGATCGAGAAATGTGATAATAATCAGACATTAAATCTATGATACTTAAATCAATATTTAAACGTTGTTGATCTACAAAACATGAAGGTAACTTTTACACACAACAATGAAGATTAACGTTACTCAAATCAATAACACCAACATCGAAAGCTAATGGAGTAGATTTTTTTTCCTAACGGTAAAAAATATTGATTTACTCCTTATATCTCAATGGGAACCACAATCTCTCCATTGAAGAATTGAAATGAAAATCAATTCTTTATGCATGATAATTATCCACATATAATTATGCATAGTGTGGATAACATGTGAATTTAGTAAAAATTGATATCAGCAATAAACTCGAACGAGAAATATGATAATAATAAGAGACTAAATCCACGATACTTAAATCAACACTAAAACATCGTCGATATACAAAATATGAAGATAACTTTTACACACAACAATGAAGATTAACGTTACTCATATCAATTACACTAACATCCAAAGCTAATAGAGTAGATTTTTTTTCCTAACAGTAAAAAAAAATAGATTTACTTCCTCTATTTTAACGGGGATCACGATCTTTTTATTTAAAAATAAAAATAAAAATTAAATTTTTAATGAAATTAAATTTTATATTAATAAATTTAAATTTAAATGTGTCAATTTAATGAGTTGAACAAAGCACAAAATCCCCACCCACAATATTCCACCAACTTAAAATTAAAGTAAAAACCCCATTATTGAGCGCCAACACATCCTCTGTCTTTCTCTCCTCTTTATTTGTCCATCAATCTCCCAAACCACAACAAACAAAAACCTGCTCTTGAGGGAGAGCACCAAATACTTGCTGATTTCTTTATTGATCAGCATTACAAAAACAATTATAGTTTTATACTATAAAGAATCAAAGGAAAAAAAAAAGAAATTAATTCCTCATTTTTGAAATATACCCTTCCTTTGTCCCCAACTATCCAAAGTTTTCAAGACCCTATAACCATAATCCATAGGGGAAGGGAAAAAAGAAAGAAAGCCAAAGACAAAAAATATCCCATTCCAGATTGAGAAAGTTGCGTTAGAGCTTGAAATCGTGGGTGATTGGTGAATTCTACACGTTTCACGTTTTGGGTAAATTTTTGTTTTGCAAGTTTTTGTAAGTCGGATCTGTGTTTTGTTTCTTTTTCTTGGATTAAAAAGGATGTACCAGGCTTCACTGGTTGAATCACATACTGTGTATATCTTTTTCGTTCTCCGATTGTGACGGTCTTTTTTTTTTCCTCTTGTCAGATTCCGTTCATTGATTGATCGTACGGTCTTCAATTATGTTTTCAGATCTGATGATGTAATCCCTAGAATCTGCTTCGTTTTTGCGTTACCAGCTTTGATTTGACGCGTTTCATCAGTGCTAAGCATATCATATTACAGTAAAATTTATAAGATTCGTATTTTAAGGGTTAAAAAAATCATTCGATAACATGGATTTAGACGATTTTCGATCTATCTTGGAGACTGCCGGAGTCGATGTGTGGACTTTCATCGACACAGCGATTTTGGTGGCGTCATTGGATTACGGGCAAGAATTGAAGCAACGAAGAGATGATATTGTGGAGAGACTTTATGCGACAACTATGGTTAGTCGGTGTAGAAACTGCGATTTTGGCGGTGGTAGGGTTAATGAGCATGATGTTAAAGTTTCAGATGACGAAGAAAAAGACCATGAACCCAAAAGAGGAGGAGGAGGGTCCCCCTCCACGCCGCTATCGGCTAATGGAGATGACAATGAATTGGATCCATATGGGGGCTTCTTTGATGATGAGCAGAAGAGGATTCTAGAGATTAAGGAGCATCTTGAAGATTCTGATCAGGTTTTCTGTTTATCGATTTTCAATTTTGGTTCTCTGTTTAAGGTTTTAGGTAGTTTTGTTATTGATTTGGTTGTTTTTGTGTGGTTTCAGTCTGAAGATTCTCTGGTTGATTTGCTTCAAAGTTTGGCAGATATGGATATAACCTTCAAAGCTCTCAAGGTAATTCATGTGAAACAATTTTCGTTTGTCTTTTTTTCTTTTCTTTTCGTTTTTTCAATTTCATCTAGTTCAATCATTGATAGTTGTGACGTTTTGGATTTGATTTCCAGGAGACTGACATTGGGTGGCATGTGAACCGATTGCGGAAGCATTCATCCAATGATGTTAGGAGATTAGCGAAGCAGCTTGTCAGGTTTATGGAGAACCAAAATTTTGGAAAAATATGTATTGATGCTTTATTTTACATTTAGTACTAGTATTTTTTAACAGGGTTTGTAAATGTTTGTTGAAAGAGGATTCCAAGTGGTGTTGATTTGATCGTTTATTTTGCAGGAAATGGAAAGAGACTGTAGATGAATGGGTGAAAGTGAATCAACCTGGAGAACTTGAGTCCTCTGCATTAATGGGTACGAAATTATCATCTTAATGCAGTTTTCTACTTTCCTTTCATGAGAAAAATTTAAATGTGAAGTAGAGAATAAAAACGATGATATTTCAAGTTTAAAAGTGGAAACTAATGATGTTGGCAGCAGATGAAGACTCACCCCAGCAAAAGATTCCACAAAATGGTCATAGACAACAGGTGAAATTAATCATTTTCCAGCTAATTGCTTTTCCAGAGAAAGTAGTTGGGAAATTCTGTCTTTAAGTTTCTTTCTAAGATTCTGATTCTATTCTTTTCTAGGTTCCTGATTTTGCATACTCTCCAAATCCTCACAGTGAGAATAGAATAAGATTCGAAGTTCCGATTTGATCTTTTGTTTTCTCCTGTAAGCATTTGATTAACTTCTTGTCTTTTTCTTTTGCATTTAATAGATGCAAGTTCTGGGTCAGACAAGAATAATTCTGAACCAGAAAGGAAGCCGATACCTCTTCCTTACCGAATAGAAGCTCAAACTTCAGCTAAACCTATTCACTCTGCTCCTGCTCCTGCTCCACGTAATGTACAGGTATCACACAATACCAAATTGATCTCTCAACTGTTTTGTTTAGTTGCAAAGAAATGAGCCCTTTAATGGCTGTTGAAAAATTGGAGTTTACACATAAATTTGAAGCTTGTGCTAACTGTGTCAAATAGTTGAATTTAGCTCGGTTGGGGTTGGATTGTGAGTTCTTATCATGTTTCAAATTGTTTCTGAGTGATTTTTTGAATTTTCCTACAAATCTAAAAAGAGCAGAGAAGATATATGTTTGTTCCTTAAATCACCATCTTTTGATTTTGTAGAGACAGAGAGAAGAAAAGGATAGCACCTTCAATGCTGAGAAGTTAGCTTCAGCGAGAAGAAGGCTTCAAGAAAGCTACAAACATGCTGAAAATGGTTTGGTTTCTTCTCATGTTAAATCTGTTTTTTCTTTATTTTGTTTTGTGATTTTGTGCTTGTACTAATTTGGTAATTTATGTGTTTTCGCCATTCTTTGTGAAGCCAAAAAGCAAAGAACGATACAAGTGATGGACATTCATGAGATACCAAAACCCAAGAATACCTTCTTTGGGAAGAATAAAGGTGGTGGTTCTCAAGGGAGGCACTGGTGAATCAATGGTGATTGAATTTTGGGGAAAAAAACTTCCACAAACACAAAAGATATGGGGGTATACTGAAGAACCCAAAACCGGTTTATTTTGTTATATTGTTTTTATTTAGGAGAAACAAAACATTTTAATCCAATTTTTCCTTTATGATTAATAACAAAATAACTAAAATAGCTCGTTAGGAAGTACACAATCTTGATCTTTTCCTTTTAAGCTTTTAAAAGCCTTTTGCTAAAATGGATGAATAACATCTTATTAAGTGATTGGTTTTATTTTCTAATTGTCGTGTTATGAGCTATTCCTTATTTTCTTAGATTGATTTATTGGGTGAAAATAAGGGGAAAAACTTTTTTTTTTTTTTTTTTTGTCTTGTCCATAAATCTTGGGAGTGGATAACTATGTTTTTATGTTGATCTCTAGATGATCTGATGCCTTTCAACTTGAAGTAATTAATGGGTTAAGCTTTTGGGTAGGCCCGTTGTGTTGGGTTGCGGGGGTGCAACGAGTCTTGGGTGTGTTTCGATTTGCACTGCCCTCTATTTTTTTCTTCCATAATCCGTTTCTCCTTCTTTTATGTTTAAAATAAACATCATCTCATTTCTCTCTTTTATGAAAATTATCTTATTCTGTCATCCTCTTAACTTGTTAATTTTAATATAATGTATTTGTAAGATAAATATGCTAAAGATTAGAGATTTAATTCACGGAAGATCACAAACACTTCCCAAGGTTAAATCCAATTATATTAGGGTCTGATTACATCTTAAGCTTTTGATCAACTTCAATGACAAAATTTTCAGTGCTCTACATCCTAAAAGTGTCAAGTGGGTAGAGATAGGATGAATTCTTTGGACTCTTTAGCTAGATCCTATCTATCAAGAAGTCCAGATGACGTGGCATACCTAATTCTTATTATAGATATGCTTGAAAATAGAAATATTGGTCATTCAATAGAAAAGATCAAATGACTTGGCAAACTACCTAACAATCAATTGAATTGGTAAACAAGTACCAACATTGTAAATGCCCAAATGGGATTTGATGATCAGGATGAACATCACACCTTGAAGGGAAGAAAAACAGAAAAAAGGTGTGACCCATAAGAAGAACCTTGGGGGTGTAGCACATGAAAGTGGTGAGAAATACATCGGATTTATTTCGTCTCACAAGGGTCAAATGACATTCTTCCATTTTCAGGCACCTCATATGAATTCCCTTTTTGAGTTTTCTATTTTCTAAACTACTTATGCTGGGATTGCCTTGAAACAAAAGACCCATTTCCAGATCCAAAACTGACAAAGAAATTTTTTAAACTCGCTTTCGTAAGATGAAATGGAAAGAAAAAGGAGGACAAGATGCAATTGAAAACTTTCCTCAACTTCCAAAGTAAAAACAAATTTGTACTAAATTCAAATAGAACTACTAGACTCTGCATGTTTAAATGCCTCAAAGGAAATGTTTTTTAAGTACTCCTGCAGGGATATAGAAGAAATCCATGTAAGTCTAGCAGTATGGCAAGTTCACATGAATCAAGGAAAGATTCTTGGCTATCATCAAATGGGTTTATGTATGAATAATATAATAAGAATCAGGGGAAAACGAGTCATTTGGAGAACAAAATCTCAGAAATATCACTATCATTCTTAACTTCAAATTAAATTTAAGTCTCAAATTTACTTTTCAATAGCAGCAATTATCTCGAATACTACCTGCAACTAACCTCAACAATCAATATAGTTCCAGAAGAAAAAAACTAAAACAGCGATATGCATGACGTATGACTCGGATATCACCATGCATTCTTCAATATATTTCAAAGAGCATTTTTATCAAAAAAAATATATTTCAAAGAGCAACATCTGACCTCTCTAACACTCCATACATGTTTCTGCTCCTCAAGAGCTTCAAACCTGCATCTTTGACTCACTTGATTTCTTCAAGCTACCTAATATCCCATCAATCAACTTGTCCTTGTTATCGCCAACTGAATCTGAAACAAAAGAATAGCTCTTTTTCGGTCTTTGTTTCCATCCACAGCTCCCCAAAGAAGTTTCACCTTTGCTGCCCATTCCAGATAAGCCAGATGGCTTTGAAACATCTCTAGAGCAATCAACCATACCATCAACATCCTCTGACTTCTTCTTATCATCACCTTCCTTACTGCTGTACCATGAATCAAGGATTTGCAATAATGAGCTATCTTCCTCATTTATTCCTTGCTTCCTTTGCCCTTCTGTTTGGTTTACAGTTGAAGTTTCTCCTTCTGAATCTGAAAATTCATCATCTGAAAGAGAGAGTTCATAATGAAGAAGTGTTTTACTCTTTCCTTCTTCTGTTGTTCTACTCCTCAATGCTGATTGCAGTTCCTTTCTGCTAGAAGTAGTGTTGGAAACAGGCCCCAGTTCTTCCCATGGTGAGTCCAAATCATCTAGTCTCTTTGATGTGCCAGATAATTCACTATCTGAATTGCCTACTGCATGGTCGCCACTATTTTCTTCAAAAGCAGTTTCCGAGCCAGTATCATTTAGGTCCATACTGGAAGGAATGATATAACAGGATTCTATTCTCACTCCAGGCATTATCTGTAACAGGGATGCCAATTTTTGGTAACCAAGCTTTTGAATATCAAGAGGATAGCCAGAACTCTCCAAGAACAGTTTCCTAAAGGAGCCCATATTATATCCTTCTGGATACTCCTTCAATATCTGTTTCACCAGCTTTTGACAGTCAGCTAATATCTCACTTCTAGACGTGTCTGAAGGTTTCTTATTAATAATAGGCCCAGAAACTCCAGAATGAGAAATACTCTGGACCTTTTTCTCTCCATCATGTTCTCCCTGCAAGTTGGACTGTGATTGTGTGCCTAAAAAGATAGATCTCAGCCCATTTGCAGCACGAGAACGACCAAAACTTGAACCCTTTTCAACAGGCCGAGTGCTTCTGAAAGGTGACATTTGTGAGGGGCATTCTTTGACCCACTTCTTCTCTGATATTAACAAATCCACCAAGTGAAGGATGTCAGCACTGCTGAGAGATTTAAGAGGCAAAGGCCCTTCCTTCTGCAGAATTTGTGCCATCTGTTCCCTAACACAAATTAAATGCAGCAAATTAAAATATGATTTTTTATTACCTTTTAGAGATCATGCTTACCAAGTCTAGAAATCCAATTCAGTACTAACACAGTTCACTTTACAACTGCATTAAATTCACGATAACTCAAGGAACTACCGTAACAGTATCAGAAAGCCTCCCCCAACAACCCTCCCCCCCCCCCCCCCAAAAAAAAAAAAAAAAAAAAAACCTGAAAAGAAGTAATGAAAACTCTTCAAGTTATTGTAATCCTCCCATTTGCAAACTGGAATCTCATTCATATAGTTTGCAATCCTTTCATGTGATTACATCCCATCACATGACCCCCCCTTCCCACTAGATCTTGTGTAATAAGAAAATATATAGATCAGGTAACAAAGAATTGATATTTCATGATGGGTTTTGCATGTGTAGTAGAATAATTCATCATAATCAACATCCAACTTGGGAGATTTCATTTCTTCATCTCTTTTATATTGTTTTAATGCAAGAAAAAGAAAAAGAAATATAAACATAAATATAATCTGAATCAGGGCAGAAGAAGGCTAGCAGGATACTATTAACAACACAAACAAAAACCACAGAAGAACACAGAAAGGCAAGCAATAATGTGAACCTGGTCCTTGACTGGGAAACAACAACTGGTCCTCTGGGTGAATCCATGAAGGATTCCATGTCACTCCAGAAAGAATCCTTCATAAAAATCTCATGCTTTTGAGAATGACTGTTTATATGATCCAGATCTCCACTGGATTGATCACTTTGATTATCAGCGTCTGACCTACTTCTCCAAAATTTACACCAGTTTAGAATCAGATTAAAGAAGCCTGGACTTTTGCCAGCTTTATCACCGGCTGCTTCAGTACTTGTTTTGGTGTCCTCAGCTATTTCATTATGGTTCGAAGAAGATGACTCTGGACATACTTGATCAGCATTCTGACCATGTGATTTAGCACATTTTCCCTCAACTTTTTCCTTTTCAGGGCTATTGCTAGAAACACTACACTCTTCCATAGTGTTTAGACATTTCCTCTCGGAGTTATCTCCAGATTTACAGCTTTTTTCTGGAACATCGTGTCTGTTTCTCTCAGAACTGCCATGATTACCACCAAACCATTGTATCCAAGCTTTTTTAATAATGCCCACTTCATATGGAGAATCCTGTTCCACCATAGCCAGTTGACCCTTGCTTACCTGTGCATTTGCCACTTTGATATCCTTCTCACTAACTAGAAGTGGCTCTTGCACAATTTCTGGAGGCTTTTTCATATCTGATTTGACAACCTTATCATTCACTGGAGATGTCTGCTGCACTTTTCTTGGAGGCTCTTCCACTATTGGTTCTGGAGATGGTGATGATCTTGTCTTACCCTCCACAGCTCCATTAATAGATCTGTCATCACCAATCAACCTCGAGGACATACTACGTTCCTGGTCTTCATTTCTATAAACAGGTCCTGTAGAACTGCCAGTACTTGAGTCAAATGGTTCGGGAGCTTTTTGGGTGATTCCACGAACAATAAACTGACCATCACCTGCAGGCTGAAGCTTTAAAATGTGTGGCATCGATAAAAGAAAGCGAGAAAACTTTTTATATCCATACAAGTCTTTATCTATGCTCACGTTACTATTGCTCAACTCTGACCGAAATTCTGTAACTGAAATTCCCTTAGGATATACACTCAAAATTTGACGAATCTGCCTGAAAACTGCCTTTGGAACTGGAGTCAATGGACAAGTTTTAAAATCTGAACTAGGCTTAGATGATTCCTCGATCTGTAAACATGCTGGTTGCTTGAAGACTGAGAAGGGATCTTCAAGAGGCACCTTATAATGGCCATACCAAGAACCATAAGGACCATCTGGAGGTTGGTTAAAATGCTTTCCAGTTAGATTCTCCCCTTTAACCAGAGCGTGCCAGTGCCACATGATACTTGCAGCACTGCAAAGAACAGTAGGAGCAGATTCTGGACTGGCAAGCAATATGTTATAATTCTTCATCCTTAGTCGGTGTAATATGCTAGCAAAGTCCCTGTCACCAGATATTAAAAAAAGATGTGCTGGTGGAGGATTTTGAGAGACCCAGTACATAAGATCTACAAGAAGCGACCTATCAGCACTGTTCTTTCCACCTGCATCGGTGGAAACATATGTATGGTAAAGTAACTAGAAAACCATGCATTTACTTCTAGAAATTTATAGCAGGAAACTGAATTGGATCATTTATCCCAATTTTGCACAAATCGATAATACTGTTAAACACACCTGTAACAGCTTTTAACATCAATAAACAAATTGTAAAAGTTTTCAACAAAAGTGTAATAACCAGTTTAGCCAAGATCTTGACTCAAACCCATATAATTTGTTCATTTTCCTTGCTCAGTGCCTCATTTCCGTAGGCGAAAAAACAGAATTATCATGCCCATAGAACACTAAATGATAAATTCAACACAAATTTAGAATTCTCAAGATGAACAAAATGGAAGCACGACCTTCAACTATGTAATCTCAAGCTAAACAAAGTATGAATCTCAACTACTTAAGCTACTACGTGAGGAAAAAGCATTTTTTTAGCCATTCCTTGAAAAAACTATGGTGATCCTCTTAATACCCCATGCTAAAATCTAACCGAGAGCCTAAAATGCTCTTCAGTTAAATGCTCTTTTGAAAGCCTAAAATACCCCATGATACACTTAAGCTTTTGTTCCAACTATAAATAATTCTTTCAACTTCAAAACCCATATTAGAAAATAACCCGAAGAGGTTTGGTAGACCTATTATCTCATAATCATATACAATTTTTTTCCATGTATCATGATATCAAGCATGAGAGAGTATCATGTTTGCAAGTGAAAGAGCTCCATCCAAATAAAAAATACACGTACCATCATAACAAGCATTAAAAGCTCCTAATATTCTTTTCAAGTCAGGGAGGGAGGGCAAATACACAGTTACTTGAAACTAAAAAAACAAACGCATGCATATGGAAGCAGCAACAGCAGAACCTTTCACAAACGAAATTGAGAGAATTTCATTTTTATTTTTTTCTTTTTCTAATGCAAGAAATATTAGCTTCTGCAGCAGCTTTGAACTCTTTCAATATTTTATTGAATTATTTATTTTTGACATGATGATATTTTCCCCTATCCATAAGTTCAAATATAAACTTCTTACAGGACAGTTGCTTAATTTATATCAATTGCTAATTGGTTTTCAGAAAAAGAAAATCTATGCAAGCCTGAAGAGCCAGAAAAAAAGGAAGAGATATGTTTTAATACCTTTCACACGCAACACACCTCTTACAAGGCTAATGGGTTTTCAAAAAGGTGCAACTATCCAATTCCAAACCATCGTAAGCCATAACCCACTCTTGTGTAGTCGTCAAAAAACATTTACCAAATGATACAAAATAGTAAATTATCATTTAAAAATTCTGAAAGACAACCTGGTCATGTCTTTTGCACATACTCCAGTAGTCCAGTCATCGATAACATCAACTGCTCTCTTAACATGTACATATGCATACAAGCAAGCAAATAATTTCAACCTTTGGCGTACTCACTTCCTAACTCCAAGTTTCTTGGGCATACTAACGCTTAAAAGTTACTCCATAACAACATACTTCTTCATTTCCACGTCTCTATTCTTCAATAAAAGCGCACAACTATAAATTTACCACTTAAATCCGAAATTGCAGCTATGAATACCCACACAGGACTAAGAAATCAATAGAACAATCCATAAAATCTTCGCAATCCATACCCAAATCAATTTAAATTAAAGGTAACCAACAAAAACGGACCATTAGGAACGTGAGCAAGATTGATCCCGGTCGAAGAAAGTGCCTCCTGGTTGGCTCTAGAGAGCTGCAAAACGTCCCCAAAGGCGGTGATCGTGATGGAACCCTTGATGCCACTGGCCCTGATCGCATCAGTGATGGTGTGGGCCACCCTGAACACATTGACACCCGCAGGCAAATTGCAGTTCTCGAAATCCCACCACACCGACACCCTCACGTTTCGAGACTCCTCGTCGTGGCGTCTTGAATAGAAATGGGAAGAATGGGAAGGGTAGTTTAGGGAGGAAGAGAAATGGGAGATGAGGATTGCGAGTGGATATGGAGACGGTGGAGAGGCGAGAGAGAGGAGGGTTTTAATAGATAGAGGTCTGATGGTCATGGTTGCGGGTTATTTTAGGGTTTGCAGGTTTTCAGTAGAAATGGAGAATTGGGTTTTGTCATTTCGTTGATTCTGGTACGGGATTTTGAGGAATTTTGCAAGGCGGTTGAGCCACAGAGAGAGGGTTTAAGAGGAGGAAGGAAGCGACCTAAAACCCTTTGTGAAAGCGCCAAGTCACGTGCAGTGCACAAAGGTTGGAGTCTGTTTATTGTTGTTGGAGGGTTAGAGCTAGGGGAGCGAACGGTTCGGTTCAAACGATAAAATCGAATGAAAGTAGCAAACTAATAACGTGTTTGACCAAATTACCCCTATTTATTAGCATGTCTCTTATAAGCTGTCGAAAGAGAACTGAAAAAGTAACGGAAGATTTTATGCTTATATTTAATGAATCACTCTGAGTTGTTATCCCAGATCATCGCCGTTTTTGTGAAGAGGCAAAAATTATGCTACCCAGCATGTGTATCCTAATTCCTAATAAGAGAAGTGGGTTTGACACCAAGGCATGGCAGTGTTGAAGTCGGTGGGCTTAAACTCGAAGAAATAGAAGAGTAAGCTTTTGAGTGTTGACATGATAAAAAAACAACCAATTTCAAATTTTGAAAGTATAGCAATATGTTACTGTTATTGATTTTGTTCGTGAGTGTTGAGTATAGATTTACAGGAGAGAAAATAAAAAGTGTAGATAAAGTGTTTGAGAAAAGTCTCAAGTGGGTTTTGGCTTGAAGTTTCGGTGAGTGTAAATGGGTCTTGCTCAAAACTCCCAAGGTTTCTCCTTCTCTTCAACAGAGTTGTCTGGTTTCCGTGAAAGTAGAGAAGAAATAGATAGGAAAATTAATTCAATTTTTCCGCAGTCAAATAGTGATCTAGGATTGGCTGAACTGGCCATGACTTTTTTTTTTTCTTTCAAAAAAATATAATTGAAGGGGATTAATTGTTCTGCAGTTGAGATAATATTTAGTATATTTTAGATTGCCTGTGTTTTTGTGGATTTTACATGCTGAGCTTGATTTGAAAAGAAAAAAGAAAATCATGGTCTATTTGGTTTCTTAGAAATTGAAGGGAAACCTAAGAATCTTGTGATCATGATTTCTTGGCAACCATAGGGGTTATTAGCGTATAACTTGAGTGATAATATCTACTTCTAGTGGAGGGTGGTACTCGAGCTCCTTATACATAATGATTTGTTTTTGACTCGTACCAAAAAATCAATTTACCAAAAATATTGAGTTGTCTGTGCATTACCAATTTAACATACCAAAAAACCAGAGTAATTTGATATCAGTTATTTGACAGTATTTTCAACCGAAAAATTGGTTTGGTTAACCGATCGAATTACACCTCTACCTAGAGTGAGAATTTTGGCTCGTACTGGTTGGGCCGTTTATTGTTATGGCCATGGTCTAACGACCCTTGAAAGATTTATGTGCCCGGCATGTGAAATCATGGGTCGAGTCGATCCGGCTTAATGGGCCTACCGCTTTTCCAAACGCTGCGTTTTGCATTCAGTTTATAACTTAGATTCTTTCTTAAATGATCGGCATTTACTTCTTGCTCTTCAACTTTCTTCTCTCTTTCAAAAATAAAAAATAAAAATTGCTTCGATCTTACTCCATCCAAACTCTAACTGTCTCTTCTCTATAAGTCTCTCTCTATTGGCGGCTTTCCTCTCCTTACTGTCTTTGTGGCGGCAACCCCTCTTGTTACCGATGGTGGCAGCCACTCTCAAGTAACAAAGGAGCATTAGTATGGCAATAGCTCTCGTAACCAACAGCAACCCCTCTGTAAGTCTGTCTCTACTAGTCTACGGGGTCTTTATTCACGAATCATGATCGTATGCAAGAAATATGATTTATCATTTGTCTTGTGAATAAATTGATGCAGCACTTCTTAAAATCGATATTGAAATTGCATATATATTTTAAATTGTTGTCAAATCTACTAGTTAGGGTAGCTTCTTGTACAGTCGATGTGTTAGTCGTTTACAATTCTGTGATTGTATAATGAAAAGTATGTAGGCACTTCGAGGGGCCTAGCCTCCACTGTATACTCACAAAATTCTGGAAATTGAAGTACCTCATTCATTGACGTAAATAGCATATAAATAGACGACAACAATTACTAAGTCAAACACTAACAGACGGACTCAACCACTAAGCTGCGACTAACACGCAACTGACCCACTACATAGAGTGGAAATAACCAATTAAGTAACCCACTATGTAACTGACTCAACATGACAAGCTGCAACTAACACGCAACTGACCCACTACATAGACTGGAAATAACCAATTAAGTAACCCACTATGTAACTGACTCAACATGACCCGTGGCCCATAAAATACAATCTAGAACCACAAAAAGAAATGGACTCTAATGGATTGGGCCCTTGTAAAAGCCCTATTTGCAATGATGTTGACCCGGTCCGTTTGGCTTCAGACATCAACCCTAAAGATTAGGGCTGTCTCTTCGACGGCTTATAACATATGCCCCTTCTTAGAAGACTTTGCCCTCAAGGTAAGGGAAACACCGCTGTAACTCCTCTCAATCTACCCACGTTGTGTCCTCTCCAGCCATGCCCTTCCACTGTACGAGCATCTCGACTCCTGTTGTCCTCTCTTTCTTAATCAAACGGCGATTGAGAATCATTTCAGGCTCTGGTTCTAGCGCTCCCTCGAATGTCACTCTCGGTAGCTCTGTCAACGGCTGTACCTGTTCTCCGAGTGTCTGTTTGAGACACGAAACGTGAAATACCGGGAAGATCTGAGACCCTGGTGGTAGATCTAATCGGTATGCCACTTTGCTGATTCGTTGCAGTACTGTGTACGGACCATAGTATCGAGGAGAAAGCTTGAGATTTTGCTGTATGGCGACTGACAGTTGACGGTATGGCCGGAGCCGAAGGTAAACCTTATCTCTAATATTGAACTCACGATCTGTTCTTTTTCTATCGGCATAAAGTTTCATTTTTTCTTGAGTTTCTTGTAAGTTTTCACGAACTAACCTATTAATGAGCTCTCAGTCCCTGAGTTCTTCATCGACCGCTTGTACTTTTGTTGACCCTGGCTCATATGGAATCATCCTCGGTGGAGGTTGTCCATACATTACCTCGTATGGGGAAATCTTTGTTGACGTGTGCTCTGAGGTATTGTATGTGTATTCTGCTAAAGACAACCACCGTACCCAGTAGCGGGGTTTGTCTCCCGAAAAGCTTCTCAGGTAGCCTTCCAATCCTTTGTTCACTATTTCTGTTTGGTCGTCTGTTTGGGGGTGGTAAGCCGAGCTTAGCAAGAGCTCAGTGCCACTGATTTTGAATAATTATCGCCAGAACTGGCTGGTTAACACTGGACTCACAATGGTTAGTGGAAAACCATGCAATTTAAAAATATTATCAAGGAATACCCTGGCTACTGTTGCTGCAGTATATGGGTGTGATAGGGGCAGAAAATGAGCGTATTTGCTCAACCTGTCAACTACCACCATTATCACTGTACGCCCTCCTGAGGGAGGTAACCCTTCGATGAAATCCATGCTTATATCATTCCAATTCCTTGTAAGAATTGGTAAAGGCTGGAGCAGACCAGCTGGGTGAATATTTTTCACTTTGTTCCTCTGGCATACATGACACTCTCGGATGAAAGACCTGACATCCCTTCTCAAACCAGGCCAGAAAAACTCTTTTTTAATTCTTGCATATGTTTTATACACCTCTGTGTGGCCCGCTAATGAACTACTGTGGAACTGTTGCAGGATCTCATGTTGGAAGGCCACCAAATTTCCAAGGTGCAACCTGCCTTTGTAGAATAGCAGGCCATCTCGGGTTTGGTATTGGGATTGGTCCAAGATTCCCTGATGGTAGTTGCTTAACAGCTCTTGCAACTGGGAATCTTGGAGGTAAGTTTTCTTCAACTCTTTGACCCATTGTGTTTGCAAAAGGCTTATGGCTTGGATGTGGGATTGTGGGATTTGTGTTGATTGGTGGATGGGGTTTAGCTGTTTGTGATTGGTATGGATGGATGGGTTGGTGTTTTGGATGGTTTGGATTTCTTTTTTCTGGTTTTTCTGTGGTGGGTACCCTGGATAGGGCATCAACCACTGTGTTAGACTTTCCACTTTTGTATTCTACTGAAAAATCATAACCCAAGAGTTTTGAAACCTATTTCTGCTGGGTGGGGGTCCCCACTCTCTGTTCCAACAAGTAGTGCCTCCATTTCCTTATTGCCATGACTAATACCAAAAGTTCATTCTCATATGTTGACAACATTAGACTCATTCCCTTCAACCCTTGGTTTAGAAAGGCTATAGGCTTCCCTTCCTGCATGAGCACAGCTCCCAACCCTTTTCCTGAAGCATCACATTCAATGACAAACATTTTAGTAAAATCCGGTAATCGCAACACAGGAGGGCTTACCATTGCTGCTTTAAGCCTTTTAAAGGCCTCTTGTGTCTGGTCTGACCATCCAAAGGCATTCTTTCTTAATAAGGCTGTTAATGGGGCAGCAATTGCTCCATAATTTTTCACAAACTTTCTGTAGTATCCCGTGAGACCCAGAAATCCCCTTAAGGCCTTCAAATTCTTGGGCAGTGGCCACTGTTGCATAGCTGAAATTTTTAGGGGGGCCAGCCTTTACTCATTCCTGGGAAATTAAGTGACCTAAATACTCCACCTCACGGCATCCAAACACACATTTAGATTTCTTTGCATAAAATTGGTGTGACCTTAATGTTTCCAAAACAGTATGCAAATGTCGTAAATGTTCCTACAAAGATTTGTTGTAAATCAATATATCATCATAGAAAACCAAGACAAACTTCCTTAGGTACGGTTTAAAAACCTCATTCATCAAGCCTTGAAAGGTTTAGGGGGCATTAGTAAACCCAAAGTGCATTACCATAAATTCATAGTGACCCTCATGGGTTCTAAATGTTGTTTTTGGTATGTCCCTCTCATGCGTTCTAATTTGGTGATAACCAGAACGCAAATCCAATTTAGAGAGGATTTCTGCCCCATAGAGTTCATCAAGCAATTCATCAATATTAGGGATAGGGTACTTATCTTTCACCGTATTTTGGTTGAGTGCACGGTAGTCCACACACATCCTCCAACTTCCATCTGCTTTTCTGACCAACAACACATGGGATGAGTAGGGGCTTTGGCTTCCTTAAATTATTCCACTTTCCTGCATCTCAGTGACCAACCATTCTATTTCTGTTTTCTGGTAATAAGGATATCTATAAGGGCGTACACATGTTGATTTTGACCCTTCTAATAGCTCAATCTTATGGTCATGACTCCAAGGTGGAGGCAAACCATGAGGTTCAGCAAATACCTCTTCGAAGCTGTTGACAACCTGTTCCAGAACTGGTTCCTTTTCCCCATTGATCTGCATCAATTCTTCACATATCAAATGCAACCATATTCCTTTCATTGACCCCTTATTTAAATTGGGAACATGTTCCCCTTCCTCCAGGGCATTACTTGGTGGATGTAAACCCTGCAATTGAACTTTGGAACCACAAAAATCAAACTGCATAGTAAGATCAGAAAAGTCCCACAAAATTGATCCCAAACTTCGTAACCAATGCACCCCTAAAACTACATCACAGCCCCCCAATGTTAACAAATAAAGATTTACCAGAATCTTTAAACTTTGTAGCTGAATAGGAACTGCCTTACAGTAACCTTGGCAAGGGAGGCTATCCCCATTAGCCACTTTAATTGTCAGCTGGCTCTCCCCCACTGGTAGCTTTGATTTTCTTGCTACATATGGATCTATAAAACTGTGTGTACTGCCTGTGTCAATGAGAATCACAACTTTTTGATGATTAATAAGACCCTCAACCCTCATAGTCTTAGGAGATAATGATCCTGCCATAGCATGTAGAGAAATGCTTAACAATTTACCCAACTCCTTTTCTTCCCCATCAACCTCTAGTGACTCTATAATGGATAAGTTTTCTTCTTTAGGTTCGGTTCCCTCTCATTCCTCCCCTTCCAATCCTTCCAACAAAAATAACTTGGGTCTACTACACTTGTGACCGAGATAAAACTTCTTATCACAATAGTAGCAAAGACCTTTTTCTCTTCTTTCTTGCATTTGGGCTGGAGAAATTCTCTTTATGGGAAGAGTTGGTCTTCGGTTGGGATTATAAGTGTTGGGATAGTTTTTGGTTTCTGGGTTGGGAAGTGGTGGAGCTGGTAACCTAAGTATTGGTGGTTGTGCAGAAAGTTTAGGAAGGTACGGTTGGGTAGTTGTGGTCTGGTTTTGGGTTCTGTTTAGTGCCTCCTTGTTTCTCCTAGCTACTTCTTCCTCCTGTAACTTAGCTAAACCAAATGCAGCAGAAAGTGTGTCAGGTTTAAGCATAGTTACCATGATTTTAATATCATCCCTAAGGCCATTAATAAAAGCACTAATACGAAATTCCTCCGTAAGCCCTTTAATTTTATTAGATAAAGCCTCAAATTCAGTTTGATAATCTTCTACCGTAGCTGTCTGTCTTAACTTTGTAAAGGTTCCAATTGGATCCTCATAAGTAGAGGGCCCAAAACGTATTTTAAGTGCTGACACAAAGTCTTCCCATCCCCCCATGGGACCTGAATCCCTTAGCCAAAAATACCAAGACAATCTGCAGTTTATGATCTTCAAGTGTGTTAAAGTATTCAAAGAATTATTCAGCTTTAAGAATCCATTCCATGGGTTCTGACCCATTGAATTTGGGAAAGTCCAATCTAAGGGACATAGCATGTATACCCCCATGCCCCTCAAACAATGGATTATTATTGAACTTACCTCTTGCATGTAATACATCTTCACCCATTGATTGCTTACCTGCTTGTACTGCTAATTGTTCATAACTGGCTGCCAAGTTGTTGATCTGTTGCAACACAGCTTCCAACATATGCTTTTGTTTGTCTTGTTCATCTCGCAGGTGCATAGTCTCTCCTTTAAGCATGGAAACAATTTCTGCCAACTGAGCATGGTGTGTACCCTCAGCCATGTCGCAGGAACGCGGCTCTGATACCACTGTTATGTCGTTTACAATTCTGTGATTGTATAATAAAAAGTATGTAAGCACTTCGAGGGGCCTGGCCTCCACTGTATACTCTCAAAATTCTGGAAACTGAAGCACCTCATTCATTGATGTAAATAACATATAAATAGACGACAACAATTACTAAGTCAAACACTAACAGACGGACTCAACCACTAAGCTGCGACTAACACGCAACTGACCCACTACATAGATTGGAAATAACCAATTAAGTAACCCACTATGTAACTGACTCAACATGACAAGCTGCGACTAACACGCGACTGACCCACTACATAGACTGGAAATAACCAATTAAGTAACCCACTATGTAACTGACTCAACATGACCCGTGGCTCATAAAATAAAATCTGGAACCACAAAAAGAAATGGACTCTAATGGACTGGGCCCTTGTGAAAGCCCCATTTGCAATGATGTTGACCTGGCCCGCTTGGCTTCAGACATCAACCCTAAAGATTAGGTTATCTCTTCGACAGCTCATAACATGAAGATGAATTTGAAATTTTTGTGCTTACAAACTTGTTGTCCCGGACCATCCCAATCTGGTTCTGAATTGGAGATAGGATGAGTTCATTTTACTATCATGTTATTTGTCTTGATATCTATTAATTAGGCAGTAGACGAACATTAAGTGGTAATTTGTTTGTAGTGGAAAATTTGTGAATATCTGGATGGGAATATTATGAGTTGTGACATGCCACCATGTGAAGAGGCACGGAGCCGGGTTTTTTCTGTTGACAACTGCAAATGTCGAATATTTTTAAGGAACAAAATTAACAATTTGATTTTGTCTGTTGGTTCAAAAGCTTAAGTAATTCAGTATTATGCTTTTAATTGAGCTTATTTGCTGAGTAACAGTTTTCTGTAATTGTTCTGTTGGATGTGATTATAGTGGACTTAGTGGTTACCTTGACAGTGCTCTACTGCCACAAATTGGCACTCTTTTTAGGTGCCTTAAGCTCTTCATAAGGTTGTCAGAAATTGCCACAAATGGGCAGTTCCTTTAGTTACAAACTCTCTTGGTTTGTATTATGGGAGAATATTTTAATGAAGCTAAATTCTAGTTTATATGACCTGCATATTGTTATTTAAAGGAGATTTTTTTAATGTTTTAGAAAAAAATAATGGGTTACTTGCAGATTCACCCGCTATTTATGGGTTGGGCATGATCATGAAAAAATAGACCCTTTAAAAAGCGAGCATTTTTAACATGTACTCATTAACCTGTGATTCATGAGACCTGGCCCGCACTTGGCCTGGCCCATTTCCCACCTTTACTTATACCTTACAAAGTCTCCATCATCTCTCTTTGTCTCTTTGTCGGTTTGGGCTACTCTCAATTTGGTCCCGTGTGTTTGTCACTTCCTCTGATTCTCAAATCTCATTCTCTCTGTGTAATTACTAGCGATGTTATTATTAATTTATTTGAGCTTCTTTTTTGTCTCCATTTAGTATAATTTCTAATTTCCAGTATCTGATTTATTCTTCTTTTGCAATTGATTTATTTGTTTATATTCTTCATTATTTTATTTTTTTTATATTCCAAATATAGAGGTGTTACCAAAGTTGAAATTTAACCTTTAGGGTTTTGGTGTCTCTTTTTGGGTGTCTTTGGTCTAGAGTTTTATTTTCATGGATAGCTATTATAGGAGGCTTGGTGATGATTAGATCCAAATTTAGTGCTTGCCAAACTATCTAATAAATTCCTCTTGTCAAAAAAATTATTTAATAAATTCCTAAGCTATTTGAAATGGCATTACATGATTGATTTAGTCTACCTAAGAATTTATCTTTGGAATAATTCATACTTAGACTATGTTAAGGGTCCTTGGGGTAATTAGTGAGAGGCTTCTTAATTTCTGTGTGGAACTAAGGAATGTGAAAACTAAGTGTAGAGGGTTTTTGGCTTTGTCGATTGAATTCCATTTTTATTATTACATTTGTTAATGGTGCAGGTGGGCAGAAATACCTGAAAACCAAACTGGGACCCGAATAGAAAAAGCGGTTATATGATTAATTTGGTTAGGTATTTTCAAAAATTTTGGCTATCAGTTCGGGAATGGTTATTGATTTTTAATAACCACTGTTTACCAAACCAAATTGATATTATAAAAAATATATATATTGTTCACGTGTAAAGAGGAAGCTAACCGGGCCAGGACTAAGGCCGTGGAGGAGAGGGAGGCAATGCGTAGGGAGAGGGACGCTGCCAAGGCCTCCGAGTAGAGCCTGAGGGGGGAGATGGAGGAGGCCATCATGATGGTCGTGAAGGAGGCTATGACCAACTTCAAGAACTCATCTTCCTTCCAAGAGGCTGTGGAGGAGGAGGCTGGCCTCCAGTACCTCAAGGGGTTCCTGGAAGCCAAGAAGAAGGCCGAGGTGCTTTACCCCTCGATTGACTTCTCGGCCCTTGAGCTTGTCGCCTGGGGGGAAGAAAACGGGGCCATGGCGAACAGATCCAGAGGCGAGGAGGAGGAGGTGCATGCCCAGCAGAGTGGCGCTGCAGGAAAGGCTGCATCCGATGGGGAGGTCAACCCCTAAGGACTTGGGAGCTTTTTCTTCTTTTTCTTTTTGTAGTTTGAGGCCAGTAATGCCTTCTTTATGCTTGTAATTATATTTCTTAATGAAATTTCTTTTTTCCACCTCGTTACCCTTTCCAAACTTTCATTTTTTCATTGTTCTTTCATTGGTGAGAGAGGCCAAGATGAGGTAACTTGGAAAATGAGGTGTAGTAGGGGAAAGAAAGGGTTCTTTCATTGATAACCGAGGTATTCACAAGTTACATTGTCGACTCATGCGAAGCATGGAACTCGAGGGGAGTATACTATTGATAAAATTTGTTGAGGTTTTCCGTGTTCTAAGTGCGAGAGATGGGCTTTCCATTCAACTCCTCAAGCCCTCCTTAAGGTTGGGCCGAAGGCACCTACCTCTTTGACTTTTGAAAATACCAACTTACTTCTTTTGATCAAACAAAATTTGTTAAAATCTGATGAAAGAGCAGAAGATACCGCAATACTAAGTGTAAAAATCCCTATTTCGTGCTTAAGTTTAGCATTTCTTTGGCTTGCTTCAACTTCCAAAGGAAAACATCGAATTGAACCTCATTGCTTTGATTGATTAATTGGTTGGAAGTGACAGCCTAATTTTAATGCAATTACAGCTTCGCATTCCACTTTTGGTATGTGTAATGCCATTCTTGTCTTTTAGTAATTCTTTTAACTAATTGTTTACGGAAAAAGATAAGCTAGCATTATGACCAGATGACGTGGCTAGAATTTGTACGTTAGGCATGGTCTTGTCTTAAAAAAAGAAAAGAAATTGGACGCTGGCTTCTTATCATTCAGAAAGGAATATTTGCTGCGAATTTATGGAGAATTGATCAATCAATAAAAAATAATACAAAAATTATTATTTTATTTTACATAATTATTAATGAATTTTCACACATTCATGATAATTATTATAAAATCGATTTCAGAATCTGTGATGAAAAGTTTGATATTTTCTAGCATGAAGTTAGTTTTTGAAATTTAAATAGAAGTTAATAAGGTAATAAATGTAGTATTTATGTCAAGGTTATTAAAAAATCAAGACAGATTTTGAGACAATAATATTTTAGGTTCAATTTCTACTGATTTGTGAGTTATTAGCACTATCATTTATTTATTATTTCTTTTAATATAAATGAGTAATGTTATAAAATTATGAGTTTATTTGTAAATTAAATTGTTATATTATGATTTTATGATCAAATGATATATTATTATATTTATATAATATTGTTTTAATAAATAAATATATTATCAGTTTAATGAATTTTAGGTTCTATAAAAAATTCAACATCAACCTATATCTTGAGAAGCTCAACTTTTACTCAAAACCTGTATAGCTCCCCCATCTTAATTATTATGAACAAGGAAAGTGTTATCAGTTTATGCCCTATAACAAAATAAAAAACATTTTGAGTAGTATTATTTACATTCCACACATATTTTTTAGCAATATTTAAAGGAACAATAATGTTTTGTTTTCAAGTAAAATGTTTTCAGTATTTGGATCACATGAATTTTTATTTATTTTGAGAGGTGGATGATCAACGTATTGTGGATCAAAATCTACTCTTCAATCACAAGATGATGCTTGGCACCTCCAAAGGTAATATAGTCATTTCGTCAATTAGAGGTAAAATGATAAAAAAAAAAAACCTTGTCTAAAAGGAAAATGGTAAAAACTATACTAAACCTATAAGGCGATCTCAACTCTCCATTAATCCTCCATTTGACGATCTAAATCATCCATCATCATTAATGCTCTCTCCACCGCCTTCAATTAACAATAATGTCCTTATGATGTGCATTCAACTTGTTAATGCCAAAAATAACTAAGTCACCATGGTAGGGCAGCACATGTGGTGCTAAGACTATGAGGGAATGCCATAAAACTTCTATTGAGTGTTAATATCATTACCCAATTTTTTTTACAGTATTAATATTTAACTCAACTACATAATTCATCTATTTCAAGTACTGTATAATTTCAAAACTAAATATTAGATCTCAAATCACAAATATGCAATATTCGTGCTTTTATACATTTAAATTTAAATACCTTGATGCTTGTTTTAGATCTTCCTGAAGTGTGGCTCAAGCAAGACAAGCTTCATGTCCTGTTTCCTCACATAAACATCAATGAACCATCTGGCCTCCAATCTCTGCGTTCTCCAATGCAAAGGAAGCTCCAAGGCATGGCTCACTAGCATCCAAAGATATTTATCTTTGTTTTCTTTATTAAAATATTCTCCTAGATGTTTGGTCGTGAAGTTTCTTGCGTCTTTCAAGATTGTTTCACCTTCTACCAAAAGATAAAAAGCTTCAGACAAACTCAACATTCTCTTTGTGTCCTCATTGAGGCATTCCTTGAAGTTTATTCCCTGCTCCTCCTTGAAACTATTGGTTAGGAAATATGATGATTAAAAAAACGGATTAAAAGAGTTAACACGATAATAAGAATGAGTAAATAAAAACTAACACAGAGAGAGAAAGAGGAACACATAAGTTTATAGTGATTCGACGATGAGCCTACATCCACTTTTCAAGACACCTCTTTCCCATCTACTGAGTCCCACTAATCTCAACAATTACACCTGGTTTGAATTTTCAGGTTCCAAGTAAATCTTTACACTTTGTCTTGCTTTAAGAGTAGCAAGAAAACCAGACAAAAAAATCTCTCTCAAGCTCTCACTTTTACACTCTACAGATTTAAACACTACCGAAGTATCCTTTTCATACTGATATCTTATTTATTGTAAATCTTTTAATCTCCAACGGTCACTTTCAGTCGACTCCCTAATCGATTGTTTTCTCCTCAGTAAATCGGGTCTTCACCTCAGTAGACCTGGACTTCTAACTGATCTTTATAAAACGTTAAAACTTCTATTGATCGATTTACTAGTCGATTAGTTCCACCCATGAAATCCAAGTGTAAAAAAGCCAATATATAAAAAGGCAAAGAACTAAGTGAAATATTAAATGAAAAGTAACATCCTTTGGACTTGAAACTAGGACCTGAAACTCTAGTACCAAACGAAAAAATAGTTGAGTTATCATTATACTAAAAGGTTAAGTTGATGAGAAAAGACCCAATTATTTCATTTTGCTTTAAAAATATTTATATATATAATCATTATGGAGGATTGTTTCTTTCAATTGCGATCAAAACAATTGATGTTGCAAATCACATAATGAATTGCACGTGTGCTGCTTATCACGATCGTGTACCGTGCAATTCACGGTGTGATATACAACATCAATCGGTAGCAGTGTCATCCATCAAAATTATATAAACGAAATGGAGGCATGTACATTTTTACTATCTTGGGGTACATTATACCCATATTGTCGTAGGAGTCTGAATTTAAGTGATGTAACATATAAATTAGTGTTTAAAAAGGTGGGGCGCGCCCAGAGGCGAAATCGGGCTAAAACCCCCCAGGGCATGAAACTTGGGGCGAAACTATCGCTAGGCAGATGTTTTTCGAGTCTGGGCGCCCAGACCCGAGGCATACGCCTTTGACGCCCCGAGCGTCTAGGCGCCCAATGCATTTTTTTTTTATATCAACTTTTGACGAGTTCGAGCCAAGCTCGCGAGACACTTCAAAAATTAAACTTTAGATTGACTTTACTAAAAGAAACTACACTTAAATATCTTGTTTAAGTATTATAAAATAAATTAATTTTATCAGCCCATGGACTTTGGCTAATCTTGCATCAACACAGAGCCCAAAATAGAGGCCCTTCAGTGATGGCGTGAGTTTGATTTGGAAGGCCACATATTTATAGCTGTATGCCTCTCATCTCAACTTCTCTCTACACGATGTGGGATTGAGTTCATCAGCAAATATCACTTAAGCTCTCACATGGACAAGAAGGAAAACAATGTTAATCCCACATCGCTTATGAAAGGAATTGCTAGACTCCGATTACTGAAAAAAAAAACTTCTTTATAAAAGGCTCACTTTTGTCATCATTTGGCATTCCAAACTCACTGAGGTTTGCCTTTAAGGCAATGCCTCTGGTTCTTCAAGTGAGATTTTTTTAAGTTTTTAGTTTATTGATTTTTTATTTTCAGTAAACCAAGAAATGTAACAAAAATGTCTTTAATATATACATAAAAAGTTATAAAAAAAGCTATTTAATGTTTAGTGTGTAAACAGTAAACATTTGACACTTAACATTGTGTTATTTTTATATTTGTTGGAATTTGGAACGTGTTTGTCTTGTGATGAATAGATTGGTCAATTTGAAAATTAGAATTTGGTTTTTGGAGTGTGATTTATGATTTATTGATGAAAAGATGAGATGTATGTGAATTTGTTATATTATTGCAAGTGTGTAAACAAAAACCACTCAACATTGTGTTTGTGATGTTTACGTGTGTTTGTGAAATATTTTGATAAATATTCATCCGTAGGTCTTAAGTTAGTAAAGTTTGTTAATAATTAATTTATTTATATTATTTCAATTTTTTAGTATTTTTATAATTTAATTATTATTATTTTATTCAAAACGCTCCAACGTTTCAAAAGGCTTATGTCCCAACGTCTCAAGGCTTACGCCTCGCCCAACGCCCTCGTCTCTGAAAACACTGATATAAATCATTGTTTTGATTATTTTCTTTTATGCCCTTCAAATTTTCGTTTATTTCATCCTCAAAGTGATAAGATAATCTAAGTCTTTGCAATGTATCAATTAACTCGAGCTGATCTAGAAGATCTACCAATTTCTCAAGCATCATCTTCGCTTGCACCTTCAGCGTTATGACTCGTTCGGAATAAGATTCTCGTTAGCCTGGGTGCACAAATATCAAAAAGATAAAATAAAAAAATTAAAAAAGCAAACATACCTCGTATTCATTTCTCAGTGACTGAATATAGTTATAGTCCCAAATGGATGGTTTGTAATTTGCAGATCGCCTAAGAACGGGTTCACCAGAAATTTTAGTGGCAGCCATATGGATTCCATTAATGGATGATCCAAGTGAGATAGGGATCTTAGGTAACTGTCTAGTGAAAGAGAGGCCAGCGAATGTAGGAAATAGATGAAGAGTCATTGAGAAAGGAAAGAAAGAGTGAAAGTTCTCAAATTGTCCACTTAAAATTTTCAAAAATATGAAAAAAAACAGCATTTTAATATTTCGATTGAAACAAATCGAAGCATGCCGAAACAGATTGAAACAGACCGAAGCAGAAGGTGAAATAAAGTATAGGGGTTTCGTTTCGGTTTAGTATTGAAATCCAAACGTTTCGATCGTTTCATACAAAATGATTCGATTATTTCAAACTAAACGAAATGAAATTAACAACCTTGATTTTAATCCCAAATGGGAGGTTTATAATTTGCAAATCTCTTAAAAATTGGTTCATGGGAAATTTGAGTGGCAGCGATGCAATGGATCGAACAAAGAATACAAACTCCATTAATGGATGATCCAATTAATGAGACGCGGTTCTTAGGTGACTGCCCAATGAAAGAGAAGACAGTGGAGAATGAAGGAAAGTGGCGAAGAGCCATTGAGGAATGACCTAATTCAGTTCACTCAAGCTATAGCCTATAAGAATGATTGTTGGTTTTGATGTTTTGCTACACTAGTATTCCTCGATCTAGGAGAATTTATTAATAGAAGGCTGATAGCATTTCTGCTTGAGAAGTTAATTAGTTGGTCTGTTAATCTTGGTTACACTTTGAGTTAATTTTAGCCAGCCTATGTTATTTAATTGAGGATTTATATATATCAGCATCTCAATAGGCATTATGCGTGTGTTGACCTGTTTTTTTATGTGATAAAACAATATATTAACAATTATCTTTTTATCTATAAGCATACTAAACATAATGGTCACATATTCTCTATTAGAAAACTGAACCTACAAAGAAACCTCAATTGAAAACGTGGAGAAGATAAAAAATAATAAAGAAAAGCAACATGGGTTGAAAATAAAAGAGATAATGAGAGTGCAGAAGTTAAGTTTGAGTGAGATAGTGGGAGAGAAAAACACGAGAGAAAGATGTTGAGAGTTGGAGTCAATTGAGTTATATATATAACCGTATTTAAATATTTGATTTTTATATTTAAGTAGGGGTTTAAGAGATATTTTGAGGAGTGGACACCAAATAAAGGTTCTGAATTTATTAATACTATATATATTCAATTAAAACGTAATATCATTTTTAACAATCTCATTGGTCACTATTGAGGTAAGGTCGTGAGGCGTGAGTGACTGAGTTTTGAGAGAGACAATGAGTTAGGGTTCGTGAAGTGGAGTGAAAAATGAAGGGAGGCAAGAATTATTGTGAATTTTAGATTTTTAGGATTTACGTTTTAGTCATTTTATTTTATATTTATTTAATTATTTTTTATAGATTACAGGGTCAGGCTTGGATAATGGTTTATGGACTTATAGGTATAATTATGTGGGCCGAAAAATATAAATAGAATGGTCTTAATGAAATAGGCCTAAGCTTTTAGCCCTAAGCCTTTAATGGAACCTAGCGGTTTGGTTCGGATACCTGCTCCATTCAAATCTTATGGTCCGATCTAAATTGATATCCAATTTTTTTTTTAAAAATATCCTATCCAATCCGAAATAATTCAAATACTCTAATTTTCGGTTCGGATCAATTTAAATGTCTGGTTCGAATCAAACATTGATTTTTTGTTACATAACCTTTTTGGCAGTTAAAAAGTTACAGTAATTGAATGGTTTAAAAGAGATTTTTTTTCTTTTTACTTTGGGGTCATCAACGAGCGCACATCTATCTATGATGGTACACTGAAACCATCTTCTTTATTTTTTAAATCTTTGGAGGGGTAAGTGTCCCCCCAAACGGCACTTTGAATCCATTAATAATAGTCACATTTAAAGATAACAAGTGGTTTCCATCAAATAAATATAACATTTTATCATTAAGCAGTGTTTGAATTGGTGTTTTCGGATCAAAAAGCCCAGGGCGTGAATCCTACCGCAAAAGTATCATTGAACGCACGTTTTTCGAGTATGGGCGAGCGTACGCCTTTGATACCCCGGCGTCTGGGTGTACACCCAATATTATTTTTTTATATAAATAAAAATGACAGCATAATACCTATTGGATGAGACTGTGAATCTCGGTGACGGTCATGAGATGGGAGAAATCGAGATCAATGACAATATTTTGACCGGTTTCCTTGGCTCTGATCAATCTCGTAATCTTCATCTCTCTCCTCTGATCTCTTCTCCATCCTCTCTCTCCTCAAACATTTCCTGGACTCTATCCGCTTCGATCTCTCGTCCTCCGGTAAGTTGGTGAGGGTTTGCGCCCATTCCTTTCGTTTCCTCTCTGCTTCCTTCCTCTTTTGTCCTTCTCTAGTGCCTTTTCTCTGCTTTCTTCGCCTCGAATCGCTGCTGCTTTAATAGCTTCTTTTGAGCGTTTTTGGAGAGAGGCTGCTATTGACTAGGAGGAGGATTGGGATTGGGATTGGGATTGGAAATGGGAGTGAGATTGGGGGGGGGGGGGGGCTCTCTAGGATATTTTCGTGATTTTGTACAGTTTCCATTGGGTTTAGTGGATAATCAGAGGGATGTTGGGTTTAGTGTTTTATTTGGGAAGTGGAGAGGGGAACTGTGGCCGAGAGGAAGGCAAGGAATACGACGTCATGGATTAGAAAAACCGTGTTTCGAAGCTGGTTGTTTAATAATCTGAAAAAACTGAAAAAGAAAATGTATACTAATTAAAAGTAAAAAGAGCTTGGTTACATTTGGATATTGAAAAATTTGAAAGAAAAAAAATTAAATGAAACACAAAATAAATAAATTAATTAATTAATTAAAATCATTTTTATTTTATTATTCTAATTAATTAATTAATATTATTTTATTAAAATTTCGAAACGCCCAAAAAATTCAAAAGATTTACGCCCCAACATCTCGAGACAAAACGTCTCACCCAACACCTTTGCCTCTGAAAACACTGTCATTAAGTATAATAATGTTACCATCAATTAATGTGACCAAAATACAAGCAGATATAACTCCTTTTTTTTTATTATCTTGTTTTAACTTTATTTTAAAGCAAGGCATCATGGTTGAACCCTAAATTTAGACAGTGTGAACCTTGTAGCATGTAAAATGTAGCAATTTGGTTTAGACATCTATGATATTTATTGATAATCGACTTCAAACAAAAGCACGGCTTGTACCAAGTTTCTAGATACTAGGAATGGGTTGGACAAGTATTGATAAGACATAATCTTCAATCTCACCATCTTCAACGTCTCTTTTGATATTGGTTTTGTACCATTTTGCTTTCAATAAATAAATTTTATATAAATTTTTTCATTGAAAAAATTACAATTGATTTCAAAAAGGAAAATCATTAATTTTTGTTGGTATATTTACCTCCAAAATTATATATATATATATATATATATATATATATATATATGTGTGTGTGAGAAAATAGATATATAAATGCAAAGAAAATGGATACTACATTTAATTAGATATACTAAATCATTACCATTTTCTTTAAGTAAGTGATTATGTTAAATCCTTGCTCCTTAAGAACTTTAAAAGCCATTTCATTGGTTTTGTTGTAGAGAAGAAAGAAACATAACCTCATATATTTTGGAAACGGTCCACTTCGTTAGAATAATATGCATTTTAATACTATTCATGTTAAAAAAACATTAATTAATTAATAAAAATGATAATTAATTAACTTTAATTAATATGATTAATTTATACAAACCTCTCAACAATGCTCGTGAAAAGCTCAAGTTCATTGAGGGTACCATAGACAACATAAATATCATCAATCGTATTTATTAGTGAAATAATCTTAGTGAACATTCTCCTGTAATATTTGGACCGAGGCTTGTATGTCATCCCCACAGCCCATAAGTAACTCTCCACCAATTCGTTCCTTGCAAAGCTCAAATTTTCCCCCAACACCCGTATTACTCCACCACCTGACAAGAAAAAAAGAAAATTCAATAATACTGTGCGCGGCTTATAGCAAAAGGAAAAACATTTTACAGCATCGATTGCAATTATTCTTTAAGGGATCAATTGCAAAATTTAACTCAACGATAGGAATTCCAAGAGTACTACAGTGGGGGGAGAGAGAGAGAGAGGAATCAATACACGTTGTATAATTTCTATTAGCTTAGATCCCCATGATGAGGCTTTCTTTATCTTGACTACATAGGTAGGTCTTAAATATCGAAACTGAGGCACGTGTGTAAACCCTACACTCCATAAGAAATTCACCATCAATCTAACCCTCACAAAGCTCAATTTTTCTTCAAGACCATCTTAATTATTAGAAATAAGGAAAGCATTATCAGTTTATGACCAATAACAAATTGAAAAACATTTTGAGTAGCGTTATTATACTCACGCCAAGATTTTAATAATATTTAAAGTGACAATAATATCTTGTTTTTAATATTATGTATCACATGAAATTTTATTTATTTTGAAAGGCGGATGATCAAATATGTTGTGGATCAAAATCCACTCTTTATTCATAAGATGATGCGTGGCACATTCAAAGGTAATATAATCATGTCGTCAACTAGGGATAAAATAGTAAAACCCCTATCTAAGGGTAAAAGAGTAAAAATCATACTAAACCTATAGGAGGCATGTAAATTTTTACTACCTTGGGGTACATTATACCCATATTGTTGTAGAAATTTGAATTTAAATGATGTAGCATATAAATCTTTGTTTTGATTATTTTCTTTTATGTCCTTCAAAATTTTGTTTATCTCATCTTCAAAGTGAAAAGATAATTCAAGTCTTTGCAAGGTATCAATTAACTTGAGCTGATCTAGAGGAACCACCAATTTCTCAAGCGTCATCCTAACTTGCACCTTCAGCTTCTTGGCTCGTTTGGAATAAGATTATCCCTTTATGAAAATTATAGTTTTAGTTAATTTGTAAGCACAAATAACCTAAAGACAAAATTAAAAAATTAAAATAAAAAAGAGAGAATAGAAAACAACCATACCAAATATTCATTTTTCAGTGACTGAATATAGGTATAGTCTCAAATGGGTGGTTTGTAATTTGCAGCTCTCCTAAGAATGAGTTTACCAAAAATTTTAGTGGCAGCTATACGGATTCTATTAGTGGATGATCTAAATGAGATAGTGATCTTAAGTAACTGTCTAGTGAAAAAAAAAGGCCGATAAATACAGAAAACGGGTGAAGAGATATTAAAAAAAAAAAAAAGACCTTCAATATAATACACTGAAGCTATAATAATGATGGTTGGTTCTGATTTTTTGCTAATGAATTGAGTGCTAATTAGATACCTCTATAAATAATAAACATATGGGGCTTAAAAATTCACTAAAACATTGTAAATTGTAACAAATTAAGACAGTCTTTTGTCCTAGCTAGTCTACAAGGTCCACAAAGATGTAATGTCGCAATCAAATTTATTAGGACTCCAGCAAAACTGAATTAATTTGATCTTTCTTTGACTATGTTTGTGATTATCTTTAATTATTGTTTAAAGTAATTTAAAATTAAATGTTTTATGTAAGAATTAAAGACAATCCCAAACTTGTAGGTAAGTTTTGACCATGCAAAAAATTAAATCAAGATGTTGATAACTCAAAAACCAATATCAAACCATTTTCGTGCATATAACATTGTATTGATTTAGGAACATCCCCTCTTTTCAATTCATCCTATATACATCAAAAGAAAATGACATTCAAAATATAATATTTCTTCCATATAGTATTTGTGTAGTAATATTAAATATAACTATATTTATTTAAAGAAAAAAAAATAAAATCTTCTATTGCATACCGGTGATGTTCCCAGGTCGTCTAGAAATCGTAAAATCATTCCAGCCCAACGAAATATACTTTGGTATTCAACAACGTAGTCTAAGGTGTGTTTTGATATGGGATTAGTGACAAAGCAATAAGCATGAAACAACAGCAGGGGCGATGATACTGAGATCAATGCATTTTCTATGTATTCTTGCAAGGTCGGCGTATATCCATTGTTGTACCACTTTGCTTCCAATAAATAAGCTTTACATAAATCTGTCCACTAAAAAGTTTACGAATTTAAAAAAAATCATTTTAACAGTATATTTACCTCTAAAATTAATTAGATATAGAATAATTACCACTTTCTTCAAGTAAGGAATTATGTTAAATCCTTGTTCCTTAAGAACATCAAGACCCATTTCATTGATGTTGTTGTAGAGAACAAGGTAACATAACCTCATATATTCTGGAAGATTGTCCAATTCATTAACATCCCATCTAAAATAAAAGATAGTCAGATATTATAACATGCATCTTAATGATCACATTAGACTAGAATATATAATTAAGAGAAGCATGTTAAGCTTAGTGTCATATATATATACAAACCTCTCGACAGCATTTGTGAAAACTTCGAGTTCATCTAGAGTGCCATAAACATCATAAATATCATCAATAACAGTTATAAATATTCCAACTTTTGTCATCATTTTTCTAAAATACCGAAATTGAGGCAAGTATGTAGCCCCTACAGTCCATAAGAAAATCATCATCAATCTATCGCTCGCGAAGCTCAACTTTTCCCCAAGACCTGTATTGCTCCACCATCTTAATTATTAGAAAGAAGAAAATCGTTATCAGTTTGGGACTTATATATAACAAAATGAAAAAAATAAAATTGGGTAGCGTTATTGACACTTCACACAAAGTTTTTAGCAATGATTAAAGTGACAATAATGTTTTGTTTTTAAGTAAAATGTTTTCAGTATTATTGATCACGTGAATTTTTATATATTTTGAAAGGCGGATGATCAATTGTGTTATCAATAAAAATTCTTTCTCCAATCACAAGATGACACAAGGCATGTCTAAGGGTAATATAATCATTTTTCCAACTAGGGGCAAAATGATAAAAATTCTGTCTAAAGATAAATGGGTAAAAACTATGCTAAACTTATAGAGTGATTTCAACTCTCCATTGATCCTCCATTTGATGATCCGAATCATCTACCACCAATGCGCTTTTGACCTCCCTCTACCTCTTCATTATAAAAAGGATTCAGGTTATTACAATAAAGTTAAAAACCCAATGCTCTTAACTCTCTAAATAAATATTTATACTGACATGGGTTTCAGAGTGACCCTCTAAGATAGACTCTGAGCTCTCACTAAATTCCTCCAAGATTTTCGGTAGGTATCTGAGAAGCTAAGAGAATAAACAAGGAGTAAGGCCGTAACCTCCTATTAAGCTAGTCTACTTCCCTCAGAGTCTTAACACCACATGTGTTACCGTGCAGTGACGTAGACATTTTTCGAAACAAGCTGAATGCATACCATTAGGACATTATTGATACTTTAAGGCCTAAAAAGATCACGAAGAATGCCATAAAAATTTTGTGAAGTGTTAATATCATCACCCAGAAATTTGAACAGCATTGATATATAACTCATCTATATAATTCCTCTATTTGAAGAACTATATAATTTTAGAACTATAGAAAGAGAAATCAATAAATGTTAGGTCTCAAATCATAAATATGAAATATTCGTGCTCTTATTCTTTTAAATTTAATTACCCTGATGCATGTTTTAGATCTTCCTGATGTGTGGACTGCACCATGTTGAAGTCCAATTTTGCAAGCTCAAGCAGGATAGGCTTCATGTCCTGTTTCCTCTCATAAACATCAATGAACCACCTGGCCTCCAATCTTAGCATTCTCCAATGCAAAGGAAGCTCCAAGGCATGGCTCACTAGCATCCAAAGATATTCATCTTTGCTTTCTTTATTAACATATTCTTTCATATGTTTGATCGTGAAGTTTCTTGCTTCTTCCAAAATTGTTTCACCTTCTACCAAAAGATAAGAAGCTTCATACAAACTCAGCATTCCCTTTGTGTCCTCACTGAGGCATGCCTTGAAGTTTACTCCCTGCTCCTCCATGAAACTATTGAAAATCTCTGCATTAATCATGAATCAAGATAATGTTAATTACGTGTGAATTAATTATGCTTTAAGATTTAACCTTGTTGAGTTACTAACTGTCTCAAAAAATTAAGTTAATGGAAAAAAGTTCAATTATTTATTTATACATTTACATGCTCTCTCATGTACAAACTAAATGAAGGATTAATAGCTTTAAACGTGAAATCCAAGTGTAAGAAAGACCAAATATGAAATGACAAAGAACATAGTGAAATATTAATTTAAAAGTAAGAATTTTTCTTTCAACCGTTATTTAAGCAATTGATGCTACTCATCACACAATGAATTGCACGTGTGCTACTCATCACGAGTGTATAGTGTTGAGAATCAATGTCAATGTTAGGCCTAGCTGGTGGCTTAGAGTGGGAACAAAGCAGGCCCAACTTCAAAACCAATCTCCATTTCCTCCACCACATAATGTCCA